>CM019071.1:16066191-17358691 GCA_009667805.1 Leptobrachium leishanense | reverse complement strand
TCTTAGACACAACGAGGAACTTGAGTACAGCAGGGGGTCATGAATACAGTGGGGGTCTTGAATACACTTGAGAGGGACACGAGGAAACTGAAAGTACTGGGATACCAGCATCTGAAGGGAAACAAAGGGAATCCAGGCGCAGTACAAAGGGGTAATCCAGGTAACGTGGTCAGGTTGATATCCAGGGTCTTTGGTAGGTAGTAGCAAGTAACAGGAGCAGGTAAGTATAGGACTTTACTCTATGAGTAAAGGAGCGACAATGCTTAAGCGCTGGTTGGAGGTAGTGGCTGCTCTTTATTAAAGCAACCGGTGCTTCATGGGAAACAGCTGAGTGAGGGGGCTGAGTGGCTGACTAACTCAAGCATGGAGAGAATAAGGTTCAGCCTGTGGGCAAGCCATGAAGGTCGCTGCCTTCATGTGCAGGCACTGTTCCGGTCTGCGGCTGGGAGCCTGACACACTAATGGAAACCTATATAATCATATCCAAAATGAATTTATCCTAAAGCTTTGTGTGTAAATACATGCTTCTTTCTATCATGGTTAGTACTGTTTAACCCCTTATGGACCACTGATGTACATAGTACCTCCTGGGTAAAATTCCCCTTGCTATGTACATCATGGTCCTTTAACTCCCTTTCCCTCCCTATACTCACCTTTCTGGTCGGGGTCCCACGTTGGACTGGATTCCTTGATTACTGTAGCCTTTGTCTCTCTGGCCTTAAAAGATCTCAGATTCTCCCTCTGCAGTCTGTTAAGAAAGCCTGTGCCAGGCTCATCCACCTCAACTCTCGCACCTCCCACACCTCACCCCTTTGTCAATCTCTACACTGGCTCCTATTTCCTTTAGAATCCAATTCAAAATATTGGTGCTCACATACAAAGCTCTCCATAACCGTGCCCCTGCCTACATCGCCTCCCTTATTAACAGGTCACAACCACTTTGCTCTGCCAAAGATTTGATGTTATCGTGTCCTCATACCTGCACCCCCAACTCTTGCCTTCAGGACTTCTTTCCAGCTTCCCCCTTTTTATGTTACTCCTTCCCCCGCAACATTAGACTTTCCCGTCTCTCCAGTCCTTCAAGAAGTCTCTGAAAACACATTACTTTAGAGAAGCCTATCGTACCATCTTCCCACCCAGCCCACATGCACCCCGCTACTTCAGGTTCTCTATTTATCCTCACCTAGTATGTCACCCTTCTCCTCATAGATTGTAAGCTCTTGAGCAGGGTCCGCTCTCCGACTGTTCTGTGTGTTTAGCTTGTATGTTTATTTGTTATTCTGTCTCACCCATTGTACAGTGCTACGGAACTTGTTAGCACTTTATAAATACTTGGAACTGTAACAGCATGATGGAAAAACAAGCATCGCAACCCATCAGGTAACGTCATCGGGTAAAACACGTGGCAAAACTGCGATTGTTTAACTAATAAGATGTTTCACACATGTATATATGTTAGTTCTCTTAAAAATACCTTTTACATTTAGACATTTATTAATAAAACAATGTAACAGCTTTGATTTTTTGTATTATTTTTGTGTTAATTTTCGTAAGGTTAATCACCTCTTTTAACTAGCAGGATGGAATTCACAGTATATTAAACAGCCCTTGTTGCAGTGTAAATATCTTGCCACTTTCCTGAATCCGTTAATTCTGTCACTAGCGGAGGCTAAAAATAGAGAAGGAGATAAGTCGAGAAATTGATGTATGTTTCCGTATCAGGACACAAGCATAAAGCCTGCGACACTTTGTCACAAAGTAGGTTCCACACTATTTCAAGAGCATCTATCAGTCATACATGCCATCCATGTAAATGGGAAAAATAAACACCAAAATATAGGACAAAGGAATGACATTTGAGGCCACTGCACCTTTAAACCATCATTGTATCTCTACATGCCTTGGACGTTGGTCATGGAACGAAGGACCTCGTGTTTCGATTTAGGTCGATGGTGTTTTGTTGTTTGCCCATTAATTACGTATGTTACAGTTACAGATATTTATAAAGCGTTAACAAGTTCCGTAGCGCTGTACAATGGGCGAGACAGAATAACAAATATACATACAAGTTAAACACACAGAACAGCAGCAGAGAGGACCCTGCTCTTACAATCTGAGAGGAGAGGGGTGACACGCAATCTAAGAGGAGAGGGGTGACACGCAATCTAAGAGGAGAGGGGTGACATGGTAGATGAGGTATAAGTGAACTAAAATGGAACATTCAGGGTAGCACTGATACAATGTTTAAGGATGGGGATCACCAACCTCCTTGTACTGGACACCAGCAAGAGCCAAACATATTCAAATTTCCTCAAACAGCAATTTGAAAGGACACATAAGGGTTATATGTGAGACTTGTTTTCTTGTGCTCAAGTCACTGCCAAAACCCTCCAGCCACAATCACGCTGCGGCTCAAGAACAAAGAGGCAGTGAGCCTTTATGTATTTCTTCTAAGAGAAACATTACGTTTGGCAAACCAAAAAAATTACATATACAGTATATATATGTTACAGTTAAAGTCCGAAGTGCAGTTAATTTTAGGATTATCCGGATAATCCTGACATTACCCAGGTGTCATTAGCAAAAGTCTGAAGTGAAATGAAGTTTCAGACTTTATCCGGGTAATCTGCAAAGTATCCAGAGGCCTCTGGGTACTCCGGTTTTCTGCTGTGTTTTACCCGGGTAAAACGCACATTACCCTAGTGTTACTGGATAAAGTGCGATGTGCAATGAAAAATCTGACTTTATCCGGGTAAACTGCAAAGTATCCAAACGCCTCGGGGTACTCTGGTTTTCTTGGGTTTTCCGCAGGTTACAGTTGACTTTAACTGCTGTTTTATCACCCACGTAAAGGGAAAAAATACCAAATTAGGTACCAATATTTCACGCACAACCCCCTATGCAATTTATAAAATCACATGCTCCTGCAGTCTTGTGTACATTGGAAAGACCATTAATGGACTTAGCGAGAGATTGGCTAATCATCGTTCTGCTATCAGAGTGGCTATATTAGGTTTTAAAAACCCACAACCCATAGCACACTACTTTGCAGAGGCCTGCCACCCGTTACTATCATTGAAGGTGATGGCAATTGATCATGTGCCTCCTCATTCCCGAGGGGGTGACCGGGTGGCTGAATTACTAAAACGAAAGTCTTTTTGGATATTTATGCTTGAAACCTTGCCACTTTTTGGCTTAAAATAGAAAAATTTATTTTGACCTTTTCAATATACTCGCTACTAAAACATTAACAGATCGAGAAAAATTTTCAGCAACTTAGTTATATAGGTTGCTAAGTTTATTTGTAGCCTCCATGGTGGATGTAAACGCTCCAGCCTTGATTGGTTTATGTTTTAACGTTTGCTATTGCTCCATATTCTACTATATAAACAATTGTTTCTTTAGTAATTGTTTCAGTTCTATAGTGTTTGATTAACGTTATGCTGCAGTATGCTTTTGTGTTTATGGTTTCTATGGTTACGCCGCCACCGCCACCTGTTGGCGTGCGTAGTTGCTCAACATGTTCACAAGTCTGTTTGGTATTTTTTGTTAAATGTTTTATGTTGCATCAAATTGGTCTGCATGGCTGTCATCCCAGAAGGAAGTCTCTTCTAAAGATGATGCACAAGAAAGCCTGCAAACAGTTTGCTGAAGACAAGCAGACTAAGGACACGGATTACTGGAACCATGTCTTGTGGACTGATGAGACCAAGATAAACGTATTTGGTTCAGATGGTGTCAAGCGTGTGTGGTGGCAACCAGGTGAGGAGTACAAAGACAAGTGTGTCATGCCTACAGTCAAGCATGGTGGTGGGAGTGTCATGGTCTGGGGCTGCATGAGTGCTGCCGGCACTGGGAGCTACAGTTCATTGAAGGAACCATGAATGCCAACATGTACTGTGACATACTGAATCAGAGCATGATACCTTCTCTTCGGAGACTGGGCCGCAAGGCAGTATTCCAATATGATAATGACCCAAACACACCTCCAAGACGACCACTGCCTTTCTAAAGAAGCTGAGGGTAAAGGTGATGGACTGGCCAAGCATGTCTCCCGACCTAAACCATATTGAGCATCAGTGGGGCATCCTCAAACAGAAGGTGGAGGAGCGCAAGGTCTCTAACATCCAACAGCTCCGTGATGTCGTCATGGAGGAGTGGAAGAGAACTCCAGTGGCAACCTGTGAAGCTCTGGTGAACTCCATGCCCGAGATGGTTAAGGCAGTGCTGGAAAATAATGGTGGCCACACAAAATATTGTCACTTTGGGCCCAATTTGGACATTTTCAATTAGGGGTGTACTCACTTTTTTTGGCAGTGGTTTAGACATTAATGGCTGTGTGTTGAGTTCTTTTGAGGAGACAGTAAATGTACACTGCTATACAAGCTGGACACTCACTACTTTACATTGTAGCAAAGTGTCATTTCTTCAGTGTTGTCACATGAAAAGATATAATAAAATATTTCCAAAAATGTGAGGGGTGTACTCACTTCTGTGAGATACTGTATATACATGTAACACGTATCAATTGGGTTCCTGCATCATCTCCACGTTTATTTAAGATTACAAAATGATTCCTAGAATGTGCCCAAAGCATGTTCTGGGTATATTTTTAGTAGTGATACAGAACGTGAAAAGTCTGTCATTTCCAGGATATTATCACTTACATTAATGCAACATACATTTGGACAGTCAGCAAACCTCCCACACAAATGGTTAATGTACAACATGCTTTATGTTCTCTCTTTGATGATTCATCTTAATGACTTTTTGATGTGTCTAATTATCATTAAAATAGAATACGTTCCTATGAAACACGGTCATTAGTATCGCAAGCTGAACGCCGCATAGATGGCAGTGCCTGCCACCTATAATATTATGTACATTGATTAGGGCACATCTAAAGCTGGGATGAATCTTGAAGTGGAGCTAAAGGGTTAACTGTTATTCTATTAATCAGAAGAGGTGAAGGGACTTTCCATTTCAGGTCTGAAATCAGTGATTTAGAAATAGTACACTGGCTACAAGCTTAGACAAAGCACCCATTAAGAGAAAAATGCCCTCTCTGATTTTTCTCAAAAACATGTTTTTTTTCTCCTTGATTATTATGCCTTATTAGCACTTCCAATGACATAATGCTACAATTAACTTAAATTGCAGATTTCGTAAAAAATAGAAGACCGTGGGTTTGTGTTCCACTAACTGGTACAATGGAGGCCTCTGTGAGTCTGATTTAGGATTTTTCTGTGATCCTCCGGGACATTATCCTTCTTGTCAGGACAAAGTAAAACTGATAAGACACGCTTGATAACAAGCATGAATTGGGCCCCAAAGGCAATATGTGCCAGCTGAAAGAGATGGTACTTTGAGGGTATTTACGATGCAGAAAAATGATCTGATACATTTGAAGAACAAAGTTCTTTACAGAATGAAGTGATTTATGAGGATATGGTGGAAATTAATTTTTGGAAAATACTTAATACACCAGGGTGTATCACCAGGGTGATATCCATAAAGCCATCTCTTTGGGATAACTAAAACTCGTAGATTAAGTATACCACACCTGTCCAGGTTGTAAATTGGGTTCTGTCACTATCCTTCCCGGCTTTTAAGCAATCCAGTTAACCTACAGTCAGGTCCAGAAATATTGGGACATCGACACAATTCTAACATCTTTGGCTCTATACACCACCACAATGGAGTTGGAATGACACAAACACAATGTGCTTTAACTGCAGACTGTCAGCTTTAATTTGAGGGTATGTACATCCAACTCAGGTGAACGGTGTAGGACTTACAGCAGTTTGCAGATGTGCCTCCCACTTGTTAAGGGACCAAAAGTAATGGGACAGAATAATAATCATAAATCAAACTTTCCCTTCTTAATACTTGGTTGCTAATCCTTTGCAGTCAATCACAGCCCGAAGTCTGGAACGCATAGACATCACCAGACACTGGGTTTCATCCCTGGTGATGCTCTGCCAGGCCTCTACTGCAACTGTCTTCAGTTCCTACTTGTTCTTGGGACATTTTCCCTTCAGTTTTTTCTTCAGCAAGTGAAATGCATGCTCAATGGGATTCAGGTCAGGTGATAACATTTCACTTCTGTCCCTTCAAAAATTCTTTGGTTGCTTTTGCATCATTCCATCAGTCCATCTGCACTGTGAAGCGCCGTCCAATGAGTTCTGCAGCATTTGGCTGAATGTGAGCAGATAATATTGCCCGAAACACTTCAGAATTCATCCTGCTGCTTTTGTCAGAAGTCGCATCATCAATAAATACAAGAGAACCAGTTCCATTGGCAGCCATACATGCCCAAGCCATGACACTACCACCACCATGCTTCACTGATGAGGTGGTATGCTTAGGATCATGAGCAGTTCCTTTCCTTCTCCATACTCTTCTCTTCCCATCACTCTTGCACAAGTTGATCTTGGTCTCATCTGTCCATAGGATCTTGTTCCAGAACTGTGAAGGCTTTGTTAGGTGTTGTTTGGCAAACTCTAATCTGGCCTTCCTGTTTTTGAGGCTCACCAATGGTTTACATCTTGTGGTGAACCCTCTGTATTCACTCTGGTGAAGTCTTCTCTTGATTGTTGACTTTGACACACATACACCTACCTCCTGGAGAGTATTCTTGATCTGGCCAACTGTTGTGAAGGGTGTTTTCTTCACCAGGGAAAGAATTCTTCATTCATCCACCACAGCTGTTTTCCGTGGTCTCCTGGGTTTTTTGGTGTTGCTGAGCTCACCGGCGCGTTCCTTCTTTTTGAGAATGTTCCAAAGAGTTGTTTTGGCCACGCCTAATGTTTTTGCTATCTCTCTGATGGGTTTGTTTTGTTTCTTCAGCCTAATGATGGCTTGCTTCACTGATAGTTAAGGCTCTTTGGATCTCATCTTGAGAGTTGACAGCAACAGATTCCAAATGCAAATAGCACACTTGAAATGAACTCTGGGCCTTTTATCTGCACATTGTAATTGGGGTAATGAGGGAATATCACACACCTGGCCATGGAGCAGCTGAGAAGCCAATTGTCCCATTACTTTTGGTCCCGTAACAAGTGGAGGGACATCTGCAAACTGCTGTAAGTCATACACCGTTCACCTGAGTTGGATGTACATACCCTCAAATTAAAGCTGACAGTCTGCAGTTAAAGCACATTTTGTTTGTTTCATTCCAACTCCATTGTGGTGGTGTATAGAGCCAAAGATGTTAGAATTGTGTCGATGTCCCAATATTTCTGGACCTGACTGTACAAGTTATTTCAACTCATCCTCACAAACACTGTACTACATTTAATCTATATGAGATGTTGACAAGATAATAAGTACTGTATTAAAACTCATCTACTGTTTTATTCTACTATCCAAAATATATATGTAACCCAGGGCTCTCAAACTCTTGACCCTCAGATGTTTCTGAACTGCAACTCCCGTGATTCCCAGACCATCTATTGCATTGGAAGAATTCTAGGAATTGCAAGTCTCAACATCCGAGGGTGCCATGAGTTTGACAGCCCCAATGTAACCTCTTGATTCTACAAAACCAATAAGATTTCCAGATGTCTCTCAGGTTCCAGAAAACATGTGTGTTTTGGTAGTTTGGTTTTTAATAAAGTGATATTTCAGATAAACACAACCAGTCCTCTTTCGAGACTCTACAAGGGCTCTTTTGTGTTCATTCCTGTGTCCTGTGGTAAAAACCCAATCATGGAAATCCAATACCTGTTTCCTTCCTTTTACCTTCCTTTCATCGAATAATCATCAATCTGCTCAAAGCTTATTAGGTTGCAATCTTAATGGACACAAATATATACAATATTTTTATATCATTTATGGTTTTGTCAATATGTGTGTCATGCAAGGACATTTTCTGTTCATTTCTCTAGAATGAGGGCATTGACTTTCCACAACAAGCTCTTCACCGATGGTTTTTTTTCTTCAGTCGTTCTGACTGATACACAGTATTTTCCTTCAGCTGCTATCGAAAGAGAGCTAACCTTGTTTATGAGGAGGAACATTTATGTACTGGTGCAAAAAGTGACTCACAACACAACAGTCCTGTCTCCGTCATCAAATCTTGCTTCAGAAATACTAATTTAGCACAGAGAAGGAAACATAAAAAAATAAGGTTAATAGGAACAGGCCAGCCTGTAATGTGAGTTTTCCTGGTGCCAGACCCGAAGCTCCAGTCTGCTTTCAGACTCATTAGCTATCTAGATTGATTAGTCTGAGATCAGGAAATGCTCGCTGCTGCTGCGTTAGCAGAAGTTTGGGTCTTTCTCCAATCACCTGATAACTGGCAGATAAATTACATTTAGCAGTGTCCGTGGACACGACGGGCACTGTTTTAATTACATTTTTCGGTATTTTAGCATTTTAAGTTGTCAAATTTAAAGACATTTCTTCATTGAAACCCTGTGCATTTTTGTTGCTGACTTTAGTATCTATTTACTAATTGTTGGATAAGCTGCAAAAATCAATTGAGAGTTGAGACTGTTCAGTTTCTGGGTTTCATAAATTAGGTTGTCTTTTACATGTCATCACATGAGTGTATAAACGGGAGCTTTGTCAACACTCAGTTACTCAATGAACTTTTAGTGGTCACAGTGCCCTGAGTGCTGTCACCCCTCTTCCCATCCTGAGCGAGTCTAAGAGGGCTTATTCATTCTTTTGAGTATGGGGATCTAGTCCCACCTTGGACCTGAGAGCAGAGCTCAGGTTCAGGATCTCGGGAAGTCCAGGACCTAGCAGCCCATCAATGGCTCTCAATGAGCTCAGCATTGAAAGCCATTAGTTTGACAGGGTGCTTGCTTGAGTATCCATCCTCCCTGCAGTCACATGACCAATCGGGCTTACAGGAAGCCAGTAATGTGTCATGACCCGCCATGACAGAACGGAGCACTGAGTGAGACTGGTGACGGAATAAAAGTAAATTTAACTGAATTTAAAAAAGGAGAGGGTGCAGAGGGAGTCAGAAAGGATGTTTTATCACTCCAATCCCCTTTCTCCTCACATTTTAACCCCTTGCCACCAGGGGTTGTGGCCAGCAGGCAGGACTAAAAGCCGTGGGGTGGCATAGCAGGCCCCATGGCTCTCCTGCAACCCCTATGATCCACATCCCTTGTCAATGCATTTTGCACTTCATTGGGTGCATGGGGACAGCATGAGTTCAGTGAGTCCCATGGCAGCCAATGACTCGGGTTGGGAGCCATGCAGTGGGAGTCAGCGGGGAGTACTATTCCTTACCATGGCCATTAGACCCACCCCGCGGGGATGCTTAGCACACCCCACGGCAGGAAGGGATTCACCCTAGAGAATCTCTTCAAGCTCAAGTTTGATACGCATGCACAAATGTATCCCAAAGTTTTGAGATTGGATTCCCTACATCAAGGGTCAGCAGCGATACCTACTCACAATTTCAACACATGATATCTAACGATTCAAAATAATAGAACACACCAATATCTTCTCCACATAGGGTTATCTCTAGAAAAAAAAAATATAGGGTATGGTTCACTAAATGCTAATCAACGTTCAAACCATTAAAGGTTATAATTCTTCAAATTTATTTATAAAGTATATTACCAGGAATTATACATTGAGATGTCTCTCGTTTTCAAGTACTGTATATTCTACAAATACTTGACTTTTTTTTCCATAAATTTACTGTAAGTAATGTAATGAGAAATACAAACAACAAAAAAATATATATGTTATTGGTTTTCCATTCGCAGGGGTTGAAATAATTGGAATATGGTGGCACGTTTTTCATATTTACAATGTGATTGATGCAAAATTAACATGTGCTCTATTTTCTTTTTTCCAGCAACAGTTCTCACGCCATTGTTAGTTTTTGCTGCTTTGGAATTATTAATCATAACACGCTCATACATATTAATAATCCTATTTAATTCTGAATATCTACCCCTCGGCATGCTTCACGGCTATATACCTAATGACTGCATTTTTCAATTAATGCAAAAATATTTCTTTTTCTCACATTTATTTTCACGTCTATAGATGTTTTAAATTTACCCACAGTGCTAATTGTGTAGCATTAAGGAAAAAAAAAACGTCAGTGTGATCATTACTGATATAAAAGCTGAGTGTATGAAATGTAATACAATAAAAAAAAGATAAAAATGAAAATACAAAACACACGCGCGCAAAAAATAAATGTAATTTTATTTCGGTTTTGGTAAAAAAGTCCCTGTTAATGGCAAATTAATGCTGTACACAATTATACACATAAAAAATAAAATATCAAATGATTTTTCCATGATTTACCTTCTTTACTTATCAAAACGTTGTAAACGCCATAATAAAAGCCCAAGTAGCTGTCCAAGTATTTTACCTCCATAGCAACCTGAAAAGTCATGGACATTGATAATTGACAAAACATGTACATGTTCACCTCCCAAGGACATGGAAAACACTCATGCAATCAGTACTTTCAAGTCCTGCTCACTAAAGCGAAGGTTGTTTAATTCAAAGAACTTCATATTAATTTAAAAAAAAAATCATAAATCAGCTTTAATATATACTTCTTCCTTGGTTATTATTACAATCTGTAATTTCATAAATATTATTAATGTAGAGGTGTAGCTAGAAACATGAATTAGGGGGTCAATGGACTATGGATATAATCAATCACAGAAAATAACCTATCATAACTCTTCCAGCCTTGGCTATCAAGCTGTCAACTACAATATTCATGAAGAGAATTATGGGAAATGTAGTCCTGTAACAGATGGAGGTCAATCATGACTCCCTGCTACCACACAATAGCCTGATATTCCATTGCAAGAGGTTAGGCAGTCCTGCATTGTCGACTGCCATGAATCAATCCGTGTCTTGCCTCCTTGCCTATAGATTTTGGTTTTCAAGGCACAAATAAGTACATGAGATGCGTGAATTTTGAACAACCAAAATAAAATGTTAAACAACGTAATAGTAAATAATTAGAAGATAAACCGATTCACTCCACCAGGTGCGTCTGTGAGTACACATGGTTCTTACATACAGATGATCTCTAAATAATCGGAATACCTTGTATCCAAATAAGATTTTCTCTAATGCTCTGGATGGAGTTGTTTATCTGTGACTATATTCAGCAGCTGTGACTCTCAGCCAAAGAGAGGGATTTTCAATCCGCAACGACTTGACTGTGACTCAGACGCAGGGAAGAAATTTCATCAGACTTTGATACAATTATTGTTTAACGTCCCTCTAAGCCTTGACTTCTGCAGATTCTCCCAAAAATACAGGATCCACGCAGGAAGGACAAGAGAATAGAGACTAAAGCACTATGCTGTTGCAATAATAATGTTTGGGGTGTGTATTATATATGTATTATATGTTGTTGGTTAAATTATTATATATTTTAACATTATTATAACTGATAAGAGCTTTATATAACATTACTGCACATTTATTTTAAGTCTCATTATGATCAATGAAAGACTAACCCAGCCTAATGCTTAAAGGCATATCATAGGGTTAAAACAGGAGGAAATGGAGGGGTTAAACATTAACTCCTCCTAACTCCATGCACCTTCCCCCCCTTTTGTTTTAACCCTTTAGATTGATTGTAAACTCTTTGGGCTCTATTACATTCTTCGTGCAAAAATGTGCGCGTGCTCAAAAAAGCATTAACGCGAGGGGAAAAACCCTTTGCGCTGACTGTCAAATTGGAACGTTCGCGCATACGATGCACAATAACGTCTAACGCGAGTTACCCTGCGCAGGTGAAAGTTCGTGTGCGCATCCCATACTTAACATTGTGAGCGCAAATTTGTTTGTGCGCTGGTACGCGGCTGGTATTACAATCGATGCGCAACTTTTTACGAACGACATTTGCACGCATAATTTTAACGTCTTTGAAAAGCTGGTGGTAACTGCAAATCTGAACGTTCTGGCCGAAACGAAAAAAACACCAGCACCAAAAAAAAAAATACAGCACAGTATAGTTACACATTCTACACATACTCAAACAATAATACTGAGAAGTTGTGCGTGTTTTTTTTATTGCTGCAGCATATACAGTTGTGTTCAAAATTATTCAACCCCCAATGCTGTAAAGGGTTTTAGGGAATTTAGTGTACATTTGTAATTGTATTGAGAATGAAATCCTACAAGGACTTTTTAAAGAACCATATGCAACTAAAATGACATCAATTGGTTTTGTAATACAGTAGTAAATGTTTATTTTGTGAATTCTTCATTGACACAATTATTCAACCCCTTAAAGACTACCACTCTGAAGAACAGAGGTTCATTCAAGTGTTTTCAATCAGGTATTGAAAACACATGTGGATGTCACGGAGCAGCAATAAAGCATAATAAGCACCAATTAGGCAGCTTTAAAATGACTGTGATACTCAGCTCCTTCTAGACATTTACTGGTGTGGTTACAAACATGGTGAAGTCAAGAGAATGGTCCAGGAAGACAAGAGAAGAGGTGATTACTCTTCACAGGAAGGGCAATGGCTATAAGAAGATTGCAAAGATGTTAAACATACCAAGAGAGACCATAGGAAGCATCATTCGCAAATTCAAGGCAAAGGGCACTGTTGAAACGCTACCTGGTCGTGGCAGAAAGAAGATGCTGACTTCGACTGCTGTGCGCTACCTGAAGCGTGGAGTGGAGAAAAGTCCCCGTGTGACTGCGGAGGAACTGAGAAAAGATTTGTCAGATGTGGGTACTGAAGTTTCAGCTCAGACAATACGGCGCACGCTGCGTAATGAAGGCCTCCATGCCAGAACTCCCAGGCGCACCCCCTTGCTGTCTCCAAAGAATAAAAAGAGTCGACTGCAGTATGCCAAAAGTCATGTCGACAAACCACAGAAGGTTTGGGATAGTGTTCTGTGGACTGATGAAACAAAATTAGAACTGTTTGGGCCCATGGATCAACGCTATGTTTGGAGGAGGAAGAACAAGGCCTATGAAGAAAAGAACACCTTGCCTACTGTGAAGCATGGCGGGGGGTCAATCATGCTTTGAGGCTGTTTTGCTTCTGCAGGTACAGGGAAGCTTCAGCGTGTGCAAGGTACCATGAATTCTCTTCAGTACCAGGAGATATTGGATGACAATGTGATGCAGTCCGTCACAAACCTGAGGCTTGGGAGACGTTGGACCTTTCAACAGGACAATGATCCCAAGCATACCTCCAAGTCCACTAGAGCAGGGGTCAGCAACCTTGGCTCCCTGATGTTTTGGGAACTACAACTCCCACAATGCTCAGTCACCCATTAGGCTGACTGAGCCACATGGGAAATGTAGTTCCCAAACCATCAGGGAGCCAAGGATGCTGACCCCTGCACTAGAGCATGGTTGCAGATTAAAGGCTGGAACATTTTGGAGTGGCCATCGCAGTCACCTGACTTAAATCCGATTGAGAACCTCTGGTGGGACTTAAAGAAAGCAGTTGCAGTGCACAAGCCTAAGAATGTGACTGAACTGGAGGCTTTTGCCCATGACGAATGGGCGAAGATACCCGTAGATCGCTGCAAGACACTTGTGTCAAGCTATGCTTCACGTTTAAAAGCTGTTATAACTGTAAAAGGATGTTGTACTAAGTACTAAGATTGAATGTCACTTGGGGATTGAATAAAACTGATAATGATGTGAGCACAGAAAAGACATTTGTGGTTATTTCATTATAAATGTTATGTTATATTTGTCTGACCTACACGTGCCTCTTTGATTTAATTGTAAGCAAGATGACTGAATGATCAAAATCAATGTCAAACTGGCCAAAACACTCAATTTCAGTGGGGGATGAATAATTTTGAACACAACTGTATACTCAGATTGATTTTAGCAGGCGCTAAAACTTAACGGGAGACAATTGTGGTTCTTAATTCTGATTGGCTGAATCGTGTGAAAAAACAGTCTGCCCACCGATTTCTGCGCGCAGCGTTAATTTGCGCTTGTTTTTGTGTGTCTTTTTTACGCGCAATATTTTCGGACGGATGAAAAAATGTGCTCGGATCGTAATACCAGTGGTAATTAAAGCGTGTTAACGTTTAAAACCGCGCGCAAAAAAATTGCGCTGCGAGTACGAATTTGCGTGGACAATGAAATAGAGCCCCTTTTTTTTTGCCGCACCGGGCTCCCTCTGTACTGAATCTAGACAACACTTACTGCCGGCTTCCTGTAAACTGCAGCAGTCACATGATTGTTGGCAGGTTGGATGATCATGCAAGCATAGAGGTAATCCCATGGCTGTCAGCATCGAGCTTTGAGCCATTGGTTGGAAATGAGTCTTGAGTGTCCCACATCCAGGAACCTGAGCTCAGCGTGCAGATTCTTGGTTGGACTAACCCCCTTCACACAGAATCAGAAAGGAGTGAAGACACTCAGATTACTGTGACCCTGGTTATAAAACATGTGATACAGTTACAGAAAACCTAATTTTAATGTTTCCATGCAAGGATACTTGTTGCACCTTACACTTCACTTTGGAACATAGATGACTTGAGAAATTGAAGTTTCAGATTGACATATGTTGGAAAGGCTACAGCGGCTGGATTTGGGATGATATAAACAACTCATTACAACATTTATAAAATACTTGCTCTACGGAGTCCAAGAACCTTCATACTGACATCCTTCCAGAAAAGTTACCTTATTAAAAAAAATTCTAAATTTTGGTTAATGAAATTTATCTGAAAAATCATAATTTGGCACCGACAGGTTTTATTTAATAAGTTACAAGGAACCCGTATAAAATGATATTAAAACGGTTTATAAATAACCAGAGAACTAGCCTGTGAATCAAGAAACCCTCATAGCCTACAGGTTCGAAAACTGCAGGATTATGTTTTATGGCGAATAACCTGAAAACTGATATTATCGGCCCAGTTTTATAAGATTGATTTCTGATAAGACAAAGGCCTGTTATCTGTTGCAGGGATCATAGATCATATGATCAGGTGATGTTGTGGCTTCTGAATTTAATATCGATCACATTGATTATGTTAGAGTCATTTCACATTGAGCGATTGTTCAAGCTACGTAAATGTCCATAAAGGGAATAGTCAAATGGTCTTTTGTCTTGATTTTTCTTCTTTTTTTTTTTTCTTATAAAGAATTGGAGCCACTGACGTTTTTCAAACATTTTGCCCATAATTTAATAAAGATGGGACACATAACATATAGCATATTGTCCGTTGTCAAGGTGAAACTGAATCTGAAGGTCGAAGACTGACTCCACTGATGGTGTATACAGATATATCTACTTATCTATCTATCTATCTATCTATCTATCTATCTATCTATCTATCTATCTATCTCTATATATGTATAATAAAGCACGGATGTTTATAGTTTTGTACCTTACGGTCTGTGTAATTGAGATTATTTCAAGCAGTACGTCGTCTTTTGTATCTGCTCTGTACTAGAATTTGTATAAATAATCACCCAGACAGTCTTCACTGCTTATTACCATGATTGGCCACTAATGATCAATTTATCTTTCTATTTTTCATAGTCAAGTCAATTAGACACAGAAGGATTTTTTTTTTTTTAATAATAATAATCCTAATATGGACGAATAAAAGAAATTTATGGCAGGAGATGCGGGCACTGGAATAAAAGACGATGAGGTGGTTTTTAAAACCTCCTGCTCTGATGATTACAGCACAATAATTATAACGCAGACTTTCACCATTCCTCTCTTATCGATCGCCCTGCCGTCAAGGCTGCAAAATAAACCCATCATCTCCATCAAACAGTGCATGCATCTCTGCTCACAAAACCAGGTACCGCACTCAACGGCAAATAGGCTTATTTCTATTATCCCCCAGGTTTCTGCCAGAGAGATAACAGATCCGACAGTAAATATTCTAATGCAGTAAAGAAAAAGGGAGAAAAAAATGGTGCTTGCTAATCTCTAAGGTTATGCTGCCACTCAGCTGGCAGAAACCTTAAAGCATATGAAGGATGCAGCATAGTTACTGAAACAAGGTGCTACTTTCTCTCCTTCTGTTAGCAGGATGAGCACAATTCCGAATTTTCATATATTTTGTAAACATTTATTTAGCAAAATGTTAAGAAAGTAATTTCTAATCATTCCATCTCCAGATATAATGAGTCGTGTGCCACCCAAGCTGCTGACAAGTTGGGCCAATATACGCTTTTTGTTGTTATACTTTTTATAGTAGCCATTAACAATCGACCAACTTGACTGGGTGGAGTAGAGGTAACATCACTGCTCCGCATGGAGAGAGCCTGTGGAGTCATGGGTTCGATCCCAGCGAGCAACCTCTTACTTACTTCCAGTAAGTGTTCTTGGGCAAGGCACCTAACGGTACATTCTCACCACCCAGGACATACAAAAAAAAAAGTTTGTATTCAAGAATGAAAACCAGCTTGGAAACCTTGGTGTTAAGTGGTTTTGCTTTTGCTGCTGCAGAAAGATGGTGCTAGCACTTGACACTGTTGCCGGTATCGGAAACTCCCCATAGTTACGACTCGTTAATCTAATACAACAGTTCCGTCATTATAGAGCTTGTACCAGGAAGCTGCTAAAACGTATTGGCTTCTGCTACTATTTCCTTAAAGTGACTTCTTGTTATTGACAAGGTCCTCGATTTACTTCAGTCCAATGGGCGAAACCGGCATTGACTAATTTTCTGCCATTTTTCAGTTTCAGGCACTCAAATGTAAGTTTGCCGGCATTTCGATGCATGATAAAAAAAATCTGGCTTTTTTTGGGGGCATTTTACCAGCCAGCTATTTATCAAACCAGTAGCATTTTTAGACTATTGTCTCGAGGCAAATTTTTCCAACTGAATCAGCCGATGTGTTGAAAAAAATAAAGGACGCAAGCTGTCGATATATTTTGGAAAATTCGGAAGATAGAGTTAAATCGAGCCTAAGGTCAGAACAAGGTCCAATGTTTTTCAAAGTGTCTATGGTGATTAGCTGCACTAGTTTTGTGAAGACATAAAAAAAGTATTGACCACTACATGTCCCTATCCTGTCCATTCATAATGTTCCAACCCAATTCTTGCAGCAACCACCCAAGAAATGGTGTTCATACATATCTAGAATGTCAAGGTCACCCATCTCTACTCTATATGCAGTTTTAGAAAAGGTGACAGTATCTAGTAGAGTGCATACCCCAACACTTTAGAGGAGAGTGAAGAAGTTGCACAACCTGCTAAATATCATTTTATCAATTTGAAAGGGTCTGAAAGTGAATAAATCTACAATGGGAGATTCATAGACAAAGAAAAGATAATAACTGGCACCATATATACTTTTTATAGCACAGACACATCTACCGCAGTTGATGCAATATATACACAAATAAAATGTTGACAAGGGGCACCATGACTCAGTTCTTCCATAAACCCATATTTTAGATCCATAGCCTATGGTTATTGACTTGGCAGCTACATAACGTTTGCATCCAATCAGTTTACAAAGAATATCAAGGCACAAATAAGGCTATGCATGAGAGCAAAACCAAAGGAGAAATAGCTCTATGAATTGCAAAGCAGTATATCTGACCTCAAAGATGCTAATTCAAGTCCTGGGGGACTTAATCAGGCTCTTTGTTGAAGTAAAGATAAAACTTTTTTGACAGCAAACACAGTTCTGATAAAAAAATGGAATTTTCAATTACTTGGTGAACATCTGGTACAAGCTGCCGCTAACAGGATATCGCCCATTGTAAGGAAGGCATCTCTCCATTTTTTTAAAATTTAGTAATATTATATTTTTTCAGTTCACCATATACTCGTTTAACTTCATGAACAGGAAGAAAAGTCGATAAATCACACTTATTATGCTCTTTCACTCCATCCCACAGATTGAGTTTGCCATTTTTCTCCAGAATATATTTTTTTACGACACTAATTATGATTATGTCACTTAAGAAACCATATAATAACAATGATATTTTCACTTATTATATAACAACTGTAATTTGGTAAGCGCACTTGATTGAGATTACCATTATTAAATGCCACGGTAATGTCAAAGAGAGCTGTCTGCATTGGGTTCTAGTTTAAGAAAAAATCGAAAGAAAATTAGGAAAATAATGATTGTGTTTTCTGCTACATTTTAATAGTTCTATTGGAATGTTTGACAGTTGCATTGACAGCTTTCCTAAATGTCAGGATGCATATGTGGATTCCAGAACAGGCACCAGTTAAATTAGTACTAGTCAGGAAATGTAATAATTATATATATTGGGTCAGAGACGGTTCTCCGCTAGTTAGCTATTTTAATGGCAGCCACGAAATACAGCCTTAGCCAAGAAAGTAAATGTCAATGTCATTAACAAGAACCTAATCCTATCATTAATTCATGCTATATCTCTATAAACCTTAACCATCTAGCTAAATAAATTCACACTGTGAAATATTTTGCATATCGCTGCTACCTATGCAACAAACACGGATCCCTCCTCACTTTGTGGAGCGTGCGGAGGCTCCAGAAATAAATATGCTCACTTTCTCCTTACAGCTCGTATGATATAATAAGGAGTCTAGGTCCTGGAGTATAGGGATGTGCATTTCGGGTTTCGGAATTTCGGAATTTTCACGAAATTTCCCGATTCGTGTCTTCGGATTCGGCCGAATTTCCGAATCGGGTCGGACCCGAAAACCGACAGATCCGAAAAGTTTTCCGAGCCGAAATGAAAAATTTTCGGATTTTTTCGAATGGACTTGAAATGTGTCAAATCAAAATTTATTTTTGCTCTATTCATGATTTCGGTTCCATTCGTGATTTCGGTTCCATTTCGGTAATTCTGGAAATCGTATATTTAACTATTATCGGTTATATCGCTGATTCTGTAAATTTTGTATTTGTAAATGCGTATCACTTGTTTCTTGTGGCATTCGGGTCAGTTTAGCGTTTTTTAAATCGTTTTGTTCATTTTTTTTGTTCCTTGGCTTTCATACCATTTTAACATGATTAAATAAAGTTGTGAAATGTATATTCAATTATTCATAAGAAAAAAAGGATCTTTATTTAATAAAAAAAACATGATAGAATCGCCAGAATTATCGTAGACACTTTGAAACGAGGAGAACAGACGTTCCGAAAAAACGAAAATTTCCGAAATTTCCGAAAAAGTCGATACAAAAAACGAGCAAAGTGACCCGAAAACACGAAAAATGGTCGATATTCCGAAAAAAAAATGTACACGAAAAACGAGCCGAACCGAACCGAATCGAAACAGAAATCGCTCGAAACGAGCCGAAACGAAAATTTTAAACATCAGAACAAATCGAACCAAATCGAACCGAAAAAAAAATCGGTGCACAAGCCTATTGGAGTATCGAAAAAAGAAAAAAAAAACACATGTGGTTGGTTTTAACCTTGTTTTTAACCACAGTCGGGCTTTGGTTCCTTTCATTCTATCTACAACTGACGATTTGGGCATTCGGCATTAATATTCTTGTTATATATGAAAAATTATTAATAAACAATCAACTAGCTATAATTCCAAGGATATAATTCATGGGAAATATACAGTGTCCAGCCACTGACAAGTTTAAATGAGCCAAGTAGTACAGATAGGCAGCAAACTGACTACTCAAATTATCACTACTATATTGCATTCTATTAATGGTCATCCAAGGGAAATGTATCTTAGCAAGGCCATAATGCTATAGCAACCTCAATGTCTTCATTAGTCATTCTGGTATGCAAAGACGAGCCCTGCAATGCCAGATGTCAACGTCACAAGGAATGAGTGTGTAAAAACAGATTCCTTGTCCCTAAAATCCAGATTACTATGGATAGAGTATCCATTCTGTGAAATATATGTACCGGCTAGATGGAGCAGAGGTAACATCACTGCTCTATAACCGTGGAGACACAGGTTCGATCCTGGCCAGAGCACCTCTCCAGTAAGTGTCCTTGGGCAAGACACCTAATGGTACATACTTGTTTACCACACTCTGGCCCCTATTACATTCTTTGCGCAATTTCGTTCACGCGGCGCAAATTTTTTTGTGCGCATCGTCCAGAGTTATCGCGCAAAAATTAACGTGGTATTCTGATCCGAACGCATTTTCTCATCCGTCAAAAAATAACGTTTGTAAAAACGACGCGCAAAATGAGTTGTAATACAACGTTGCACACGTAAATCAGTGTGCGGACTGTCTTTTTCGCGGGATTCAGCCAATCAGAATAAAGAACCTTAATTGACATCAATTTACCTTAATTGACTCACTTAAGTTTTTGCGCCTGTCAAAGTAAATCTGAGTACTACATGCTGCAGCAATAAAAAGAATATGCACGAATTCACAATTTTTTTGTTTGGGTATGTGTAGAATGTGTAACTATACTGTGCTGTATCTTTTTTTTCAGCACACGAACGCATTTGCACTCACAATGTTAAGTATGGGATGCGCACGCAAAATTTTGTTCGCGCAGGGTCACTCGTGTTAAACATTAATGCGCATCATTGCGTGAATGTTGTAATACGACGTTCAGCGCAAAGGGTTTTGACCCTCGTGCAACTGCGCATTTGCGCACGCAAAACACACTGCGCGAAGAATGTAATAGGGGCCAATATCGGCTGTGGAGCCCAGTGGTAATTTCTCTACCTTTCGACCGTGGAGAAGCAAGTCAAAATACCATTGAGCACATCCCTCCAATACAACTGTGGAGAAGTCTCGACTTTATGAGACACGGGTTCAACTTAAGCAGACTCGGTCCCACACAGAAGATGCCACCAGTGAGTGTCCTTGTGCAAGACACCTAGCGATATGGATTCTCCTACCTCACAAAATACTTGTACTTCTCACAGATTGTAAATTTTCATGGGAACAGGGACCCCCCCTGAATCAGGCCATCTCATCCATGTGTGGTATTCTAATGTGTCAACCCTCTGTACACTGATCTTGTAAAGCACTTTAGGAATTTGTGGCACTATATAAATAAAGGGTAATTATAATGATATCTGTGCAAACAGTAAGCATCAAAGTGTATCGTAACCCCTTCATGATGATGGCTGTTGTCGTCCGGTGGATGTAAAAATGCTTCACACCACACCATGAAATCGATTTGAAAGACAATGGTACTGACCACAAGGCTATGAAGAAGCAGATCAGTCTCGCAACGGAGATACAAAAACAACAACAAAACAAGTTTACTAGGAACCTAAAGATAGTGTGATCCAAAATCTCAGACCTCAGGGGCCTAACCTCTATCCAAATAATCCCTTAACTACAAAACAGTTTCTTTAGTTAAGGAATCACAATGGAGATAGTTGGCGGTGTCAATCCAGGAGCAGCCCCAACAAGCAGGACTAAGTATAACTCTCTTTGGCAGACAATGTACTATTACATTCACTCGTCCTCTGTGGGTGTTTTTTGTGATATTCATATCGTGTCACTTTGTGTGAAAAGGTTAAAAAGTAGATTGCTTCAATGCAAGTGAAGCCCTGAGTCGGAGGGCTTGGTGATGTATCTCCACTATGGGATTTCCCTTCATAGTCATACAATGACTGCAGACCTTGCCAAAGGGAATTTCTGAGACCAAAATGAGTGAACTCTAAAAAGCTTTAAATGTTCCATTAAGGAATACACAGCAGTGAGTATTTGCAGACAATGCTATCCTACTTATCATTCGTTTGGCGTTATCGGCGGGACTGATAGAGCACTTTTATTATTGGAACATTAAGTATGCAGAGTGCATGTGAAATGATAAGAAATGGCTGGTGGAACCTTTTTTTTTCCATTTGACTCATTTATAAAATCAAAACAAAAGGCTTTAATGATGTTTACCGCCAATTGCATTAAACAGCTGAAGACCCATGCACATAATCACAGAATTTTGTTTTCACATCCTTAAGTCTTCTAGCAGTGGGGCTTCCAGCTGAGCTACAGCTACAGCTTATCACGAGACAGATCCAAGCACCCCGAGGCTTCAATGAGCCTGAGCACCAAGCTGAATTCATACTTCTTAATTGAAAAAGACAAGATGTTTGCATAAGATGTTTGCATCAGTAAGACATTTAAAACAACATTCATGACCAAATACAAATGAAAGCTTGGACGCTTCTGAACTTCTAAATCTTCTGTCATGTTGGGTTGGAGGCACTTTTAAATTCCTTAGACATGCCGCATCAAATTTTAAGAAACGAGTTTTCTTATTGTGTCTGTTTGAAATCCCCTCATTGACATTGCATGAGGACATCCTTTGAAGACATCGCCATGATTTCTCATATAGAAACATAGAAACATAGAAAATGTCGGCAGATAACAACCTTTCGGCCCATCTAGTCTGCCCAAAAAGTATGATTTAGAAAGCAGCATTTATAGAATCTATTGAATTTCTAGCAGAGAGGATATTATGTCGGAGATGGGATCTGAACCCATGTATGCAGTTTACTTTTGGATTGGCTGTCCATCGTCTTGAGCACTCAGCCAACTGGTCGCCTCTTCATTTGAAAAAATATATAGAAAGAGATCTGTTTCAAAAGTCAGCCAGAACCTTTTCATCCATTTACAGCCCCCACCCCAATTTATAATAATATGGTTGGTTATACCACTGCAGTTAAACAACACTGTATACAGGGGTAAGATTGGGGACTTTTTTCCAACCTAATTTATGCAAATAGATGTCTTAGGAGGCTTTACATGGAACAGCACTGGGAGAATTCCCATAAGTGTGCATGGGCTTATTCCTAAATGTTGCAACTTTTAAGATACTATACACTGCCTGGCTAAAAAAAAAAAATTCACCACCTACCATGCAAGCTTGTTATGATCTGGGGTTGCTTTAGTTGGTAAGTAGTAGGTTGATCAATGTTATGTGCCCTAAAAGAAAGGTCAACTGACGGCCTGAATGAGCAGGTCTTTCCATCAACAGATTTCTCCTCCTTGTTGGCTCGGGCATATTCCAAGATGACAATAAATAAATGTTCTGACATTGCATAAGCTTATTGAAACGATGCCACGGTGAATGCATGCTGTAATCAATGCAAAAGGCGGTCCGATCAAATATTAGAGTGTGTGACTTTTTTTGGACAGGCAGTGTATGTAGTCGATACATGGTATATAGTGTGGTCTACTCATATACATGCACATGCATCCACCCATCGTCAATTCGATAATTCAGATCGTTTAGTGACTCGTTAACCTTTCTTGTAATTAACATATGTAATATTATGCGAGTATGTCTGTTTTAGCCTCACTCTAAATGTGTGAAGCTGTGATCTGTGTATCTTCTAGTGAAAATGAATCGAGTAATGTTTTCTCAACTTTGATGAGGCACAATGTTAAATATGGGCTACAGCAAGAAAGCTGCAAAAAAATATAAAGCAGAGATCCAATCTCTCCAGCAAATAACAGGCGCAGAGTAGTTATTATTGGATCAATAGCGAGAGTATAACCTTGCTTAAAGCAGTATGTTGTTTTTGATTGATCTTGTATCAGTACATCGTTAAGTGTCAAGAAAGCAAGCAACCACTCTGCACTGTACAATTCTGCACATTTGTATGTCATCTGTATGCCACTTGCGTTACTAGAGGGAATCATGGTTACACTTACAGTCATCAAACATACAGTATATCTTTCTGAAGACGATTAACTATTTTATAAGATCTTGATTTCCGCATCAAAATGCTAAAATGTTGTATTAAACCATTTTGCCCATCTCTGAATCCCCCTAGAAACCTTAAAGACCACCATGTTAACACCACATTTATTCCTTTATATTTTGACAACCTCTCCCGTGTCTCGTCTTACGATTTAGAGCTAGGCAAAACACATTATCTAGATACTTTCGAGCCCATTTTACCCATATCAATCCTATTCATTTCCACTCCGTGTTCCTTTTCCCATCATTCTGTTTTATTTCAGGTATCCTTGAAGCCCATCAAGATGCTTTCAAATTCACTGGACCTACTCAATTTCCATCTTTGAAAAAGTCAAGAGTTCTTAGTGCTGTTTTGTATCCATCTCTGAAGGCCATTTAGATACCATAAAATCCATTAACATATTTACAAGGATGGATAGAAGGACGGAAGGAGATGCCGATCCTAGTCAATGTACATTATCGCATTTATAAAATGCGAAAGCAATCACATCGGTCTTGCTTTGGGCAACCTGGTAGCCCAACTGATTGCATCAGCTACATTTTCTAACTGATAGTTAAGGCAGGTCTCCTTGGTAAAAACAAGCCCTCAAAATCAATTTTTTTTTCTTATAAGCTTACTAGTTAGGAAGGTAAATATATTGAAAGGTAGACTGCCTGACCAACATAAAAATCACCACATGGATTTAAGCAAATAGGTGGGAGCCTTCCTTTGTATAATTACTGCATTGATTGATATGTTTCAGCTGGGAAAAAATGAGGTCATGGGACTCCCTGAACATACTGAATGAGGAGGTTTTTCCATCAATGGGTTTCTTCTTCCCTTATGGCACAGCGGGCATATTCCAAGATGGCAATGCCAGGATTCATTGTGCTCAAATTTTGCAAGAGTGGCTCAGGGAGCACAAAATGTTGTAACAGGAGTTTATCGAAATGATGCCATGGCGAATACGTGCCGTAATCAAAGCAAAAGGTGGTTCAACTATATATTAGAATGCGTGACTTTTTTGGCCAGGCAGTGTAGCTTAATCTATTGAAAATAATCCCTTCTTATAGCTGGATGTTGGACCACAAACCTTACGAACTATTACTGGAAAGAGAGACATAAATCGAAAAGCTCTGAGTATCATGCTAGAGAGAAACACAATCATAACATCCATCTTCAAGCAGTCAATTGTACTTGAAGTTATGCATATCATGCTCTCACTAGAGAAGTCATGGGAGTACATACTATATATATATATATATATACACACATGTATACATCTGGTAGTTCTTAGCCTTGCTAAAGTATTACAACATTCATCCGTTTTGGGTCCACACAACGTAACCTATTAGAAATTGAAACAAATGCAGATTAACAGCCTTCTGGTAAACTGTTATCAAAACGTAATACTAATGGGGATTCTGGATGAATAAAGCATAAACAAATCAATTCTTAGTGCAGTGTATGGTTACCACTGCCCATCTGGTCCACACAGTTTACAGAGATTAATGGACCCATACATTAACCTTGGGGATGGGCACATAGAAGACAAGAAAACAAAGTAAAATTATGTGTTATGAATGTTTCCGAATCTATGAGATTAATAAATATTTTGCAGGCACATATTTTTATTGTGTATTATATTTTTTTTTATGTGATGACACACTTGGATACACATGAAACCTTACCTGAACAGAACTGGGCAAAACAAGTGCTACCGTGGCTGCCTTGACATTCCAACGGTCAGTGAATTGCAAAATAGTTTCTCCGAATGATTTTAATTTATTGCATATGTTTAGTGCACACACAGCTATCTTTAAGGAACAGAGATCCCAATTCAATAAACAGGCTGCTTAGGCAGCTAAAATGTCAACAATAAATTCTAATCATACATAAGACGAGAAAAAGAGCACAAATTATTTATCACTTTTACGTGAATCATCCCTGTCTGAGAACTTAAACCGGCGGTTTTCCCTTTGGACGTGTTTACGCTACACCTTCCGGAAAAACGAAATAAATAAGTGAACTGTGACACTTATATCGCAAAGAGATATTAAGGGATAATTCTTCATCGAGGAATTCACATTTTTTTTAAAAGAAACATCAAATCAAAATCTAAATCTGTTTGCAATTATCCTGTCAGATCTCATCGGTGTTGACTGTTTGTTTGTTGACTGATAATCTTCGTGAAAGACTTAGTCAGATAAATATTTTGTGACTAAAACTAAAAGAAACTAAAGTATTTTGACTAGAACTATGACAAAAATCCATTGACATTTTAGTCGACTAATAAAAACTAGACTAAAATGTTAGGGAGGGACTATCTGGGGAGAGAACTAATCAGAGGTAATCTCAAGAAAGAGCATTATCATGAATTTTCTACGTTCCGATAAGGAGTTTACTCCAGGAGTATCTAATGAGTGCTGAAATTCTAGACAAATTCTTAAATAATGCAGAATACACGTTAAACCCATTTTATTTTAATCTACTCAACATTTAGTCGACTAAAACTAGACTAAAACTAACACAACACAGACGACTAAAATATGACTGAAACTAAATGGCATTTTAGTCAGAAGACTATGACTAAAACTAAATTAAAATTTGTTGTCAAAATTAACATTGGATCTCATGTTTCAGACACGCATTAAAGATCATGTGCTAAAAATAAGAAAGTGCAACCAAAACATGGTATGTTTAATGTAACACACAGGCACATAAAGTATTACATGAACAAGTCTTTTTGGAGATAATCGTGGTTTCTTCCTGTTTAGAACTTTTACGTCTGCCAAATTGTCATCGAATCCAGAGGGAAAAGAACGTATTTCCAAAAAGAAGACCCCCTTTCAGTAAAACCTAATTTGAGCAAATATATTGACAGCTCTTTTATTATTTTATGTATATACATTTTAATTTAGAGTTATCTGTTTGGCGAAATCTTAGTTATAGATAAAGTGCTTTTTTAGTACAGTACCTTGTTCTTGCTGTTGCGTCCCCACTGAGTTGGCACTGGTGTTCAGGACATCGTTGACAGCAGTGTCACAGTACAAGCCCCGCTGGACATCGTGTTCACTGTCAGTCTGGTCACTCTCCTCGTGCCCGCTGTCCTTGAGACTATTCCCCTCTAAGTCCTTGAAGGTTGAACTGCTGGGATGAGGAACATCAATAATTTAATATCACGTCAACTGTTATCATGTAAGACATTTCTTGACTGCAGCAAGTAATAGTTCATCCCTAAAGCCAAAACAGACCCGGAGTCCGCATTGTCTGCAGCGAGTTACTGTTAACCTCTGGATGCTGAAGAAATACTATTCATTGAGATGTAATATATAGCTGTATCGATATTCAAGCACTAAATGATTCCATAAGTAATGCTACAAAGTACGTGCAGAGATGCTTTTTTTAGTAGAAACTGTTACGGTAATAGCACACTGTAACAAAAAATACCAAATATGATGTGTTATTTTAAGAAAAAAACTTTATTTTTATTGTTTGTATTTAGAACAGAATATTAAACCTGAGTCAGGACTCACTGAAGCCAACACCTCTCTTATTGATGTTGAATTGTGAAGTCCAATGATTCCCCAGGCATGGTGTCTGAGCTTGTGAGCACATGTGGCAACGGCATTAGATACCTTGCATGTTTGCACATACAGAACACCGTGGAAAACAGTAACACTACAGGTGTTTTATAGTTACCCCTCGGACTGAACTCATTCTAAGAACCTCTTTAATAATAATGGTAATGGTAGTTGGGCTACAGTTTGTCTAAAGACTCATATACGTGTTAGAAGATTTATCACAGGTAAAATATTACATTTCTAAAATGAATTGGGGTTAAATCATCTAAATGAAAATGTGGGGTTTTATGCTATTCTGTCTTAAAGTGGAGTCATTAATATGAACATCATAATCAGGACAACCAAATGATGTATTATCTTGATATTGTGCAGTATCATTGTGAAAGTGTTAAAGGCTAAAATTAAGGTTTCAACATTAATATTGATAAAGAAGCAGAATATCTAACTGCAATAAGTAATATTAATTTGTAATTAAATTATCCTACACTATATTAATAGGGCAGTCTTTACCTATAAAAACCTCACTGACCATCTGTCCAACAACCATATTTTCAAAAACACGTGTTTTTGTACATCTATATATATATAGATAGATACTGTATATAATAAAGTTTATTATTGCAGAAGACATTTACAGATCCCAGCAATTCAGAGAACTGCTTCACAGAGCTCATGTGCTACATTCCCCATATGCAGCAAGGAACTCTGGGAAGAACATGCAATTGATGTCCACAATTTCTCAATTTTTGCATCCAGTTTCTGTTTAAACACAGAACCCTTCTTGCCAGTGCAATGCCATACTAGATGGCTTTTTAGCAAAGGTCAGGTTATGCAACAATTCACAGCCACTCCTGGACAGCCGTTTCAGGCAAGGAAGGTTCCGTGTTAAAACAAACGCAGGATGCAAAAATATTTAGCAATTGTGGACTTCATATGCATTTCCTACCCAGAGTTCCTTGCTGCATATGGGGAATGTAGCACATGAGCTCTGTGGGTAAGCAGTTCTCTGAATTGCTGGGATGTGTAAAGTCTTCAACATTTATAAACTTTATTATTTGCTATGTGGAGGCTTTTAATCTCACTTTTTGATCTCCACCATAACTTTAATGTGTTCACCGCTCACACGTGCAGCCGTCTTGTTGTGTGCTTTGTAATGTGAGGCTGGGCTATTTCCTGGGCTGGCAGTCCACCCTGTTACATAGATTAGAGTAGGTGTTTTTAAATCTTTAGAGGTAGCTTTGACTTGAATGCTATGAAGTTTGTATTATATCTATATATACTGTATATATACTGTCTATTTGGTGTAGAAGAAAAGCTATATTACTATTCTTTATAACTCTCACTGACATTACTGAAACTATCCTATCAAACAGAAAGCAATATTTGCATCGATGTCTCATTTTAAATTTTTTGCATTTATATATATACTAGTTGTAAAGCCTGCCCAGAGGGCAGTCTATTGTGGATATACTGCCCCTGCTCATGGATATACTGCCCCAGCTCGTGGATATACTGCCCCAGCACGTGGATACTGCCCCAGCACGTGGATACTGCCCCCGCACGTGGATACTGCCCCAGCCTGCCCAGAGGGCAGTCTATTGTGGGTATACTGCCCCAGCTCGTGGATACTGCCCCAGCACGTGGATATTGCCCCAGCATGTGGATACTGCCCCAGCATGTGGATACTGCCCCAGCACATGGATATTGCCCCAGCACATGGATTTGCCCCCAGCTCATGGATTTGCCCCAGCTCATGGATTTGCCCAGCACATGGATTTGCCCAGCACATGGATTTGCCCCAGCACATGGATTTGCCCCCAGCACATGGATTTGCCCCCAGCTCATGGAGTTGCCCAGCTCATGGATTTGCCCAGCTCATGGATTTGCCCAGCACATGGATTTGCCCCAGCTCATGGATTTGCCCAGCACAATGATTTGCCCCCAGCTCATGGATTTGCCCCCAGCTCATGGAGTTGCCCAGCTCATGGATTTGCCCCCAGCTCATGGATTTGTCCAGCACATGGATTTGCCCCAGCTCATGGATTTGCCCAGCACATGGATTTGCCCCAGCTCATGCATTTGCCCAGCACATGGATTTGCCCCAGCTCATGGATTTGCCCCAGCTCATGGAGTTGCCCAGCTCATGGAGTTGCCCAGCTCATGGATTTGCCCAGCACATGGATTTGCCCCAGCTCATGGATTTGCCCAGCACATGGATTTGCCCCCAGCTCATGGAGTTGCCCAGCTCATGGATTTGCCCAGCACATGGATTTGCCCCAGCTCATGGAGTTGCCCAGCTCATGGATTTGCCCAGCACATGGATTTGCCCCAGCTCGTGGATTTGCCCCAGCACGTGGATTTGCCCAGCTCGTGGATTTGCCCCAGGTCGTGGATATGGTCCCCCAGCTCGTGGATATGGACCCCCCCAGCTCGTGGATATTGACCCCCCCAGCTCGTGGATATTGACCCCCCCCAGCGCTCATACTTACCTGTCGAGTGCCGCCAGGGAAGTGAAGATTTCCCCGCTTCCGGTCTTTGAAGGACCCAAGCCGCGGTCACGTGACCGGGGCTTGGGTCCTTCAAAGCGGAAGCGAGGGAACTTTCCCTTCGCCGCTCGGGGGACCCGTTAGATGCACACAGCAGCCGGGTAGAGGCTGCGCTCGCAGCCTCTACCCGGCTGCCGCGCGCATCCAACCCCCCGAGCGGCGGAGGAAACTTTCCCTTCGCCGCTCTGGGGTTGGATGCGCGCGGCAGCCGGGTAGAGGCTGCGAGCGCAGCCTCTACCCGGCTGCTGTGTGCATGTGTAACCGCCGCGGCGAGCCGGCAGCCGGCTCGTGCCGCGGCGGTTGCATGCGCGCGCAACCAACCGCCGCTGGTTGCGCGCGCATGCGCAGTAAGGCTTTGGCGACGGACAGCCAAAGCCTTACTCTTTTATTATATAGATATACAACTCCCATTTGGTATGCACCCCTCCCTGTTCATAGGTGCTCCACCATGACATCCTTTGAAGGCCTCGAGCTGCCGGGGAGCTCCAGGGTGAGTAGATCCTGTAAGTGCGGACTCGGTCAAGTTAGATAGGACCTGTCAAAGATGGGGTACATTGGCGACTGTGACAGGCTTAAGCATATTATGATCATAACTTTGTGAACTGAATCCCCATCATTTTACCTCAGTCAAGTTTTTTGAGCATTTTTAAAACTGTGATTTTTTCACAGAAAATGATAGAAGAAGGTGGTCAATAATATGGAGAGCTCTTTCTTGGTGGTTTATACATACATATACTCTTCCTCTTCATTGCCTCTATCTGTTGGTGTACCTCAAGGCTCTGTCCTTGGTCCTCTGCTCTTTTCCATCTACACCTCCTCCCTGGGCAAAATCATCAACAGCTTTGGCTTTAATTACCACCTCTACGCTGATGACACTCAGATCTACCTCTCTACCCCTGATCTCTCTCCCCCTGTCCTTTCAAAAGTCAGTGACTGTTTATCTGGCATCTCCTCCTGGATGGCCTTGCACCACCTAAAGATCAACATGTCCAAGACTGAGCTCCTACTTATTCCTCCCTCTAATGCCTCCCCACCTCCTGACTTCCCTATCACGGTGGAGGGTATCACCATCTCCCCATAAAACCAAGTTCGCTGTCTTGGAGTTACACTTGACTCTGCTCTTTCCTTCATCCCCCACATCAAGTCTCTTTCCTCCTCCTGCCGCTACCAATTGCGTAATATTTCCAGAATTCGGCCATTTCTTACCGCTGTCACCACAAAACAACTCATACACGCCCTGGTAATCTCCCGACTCGACTATTGCAATAATCTCTTATCTGGCCTCCCTCTGTCCCGCCTCTCCCCCCATACAATCCATCCTGAACGCCTCCGCCAGGCTAATTCACCTCACCCGCCGCTCTGTCTCTGCCGCTCCCCTCTGCGAGTCCCTTCACTGGCTCCCCATCCACTGCAGAATTAAGTTCAAAATCCTTATCCTTACCTACAAAACCCTCACTAACTCAGCTCCCCACTACCTGTCCTCACTAATCACCAAATACACCCCAGCCCGCTCCCTAAGGTCAAACAGTGACCTGCGCCTAGCTTCTCCCCGCATCACCTCTTCCCATGATAGACTGCAGGACTTCACACGCGCAGCCCCCACTCTCTGGAATGCTCTCCCTCGTACTGTCAGACTTTCCCCTAACTTCTCTTCCTTCAAACGCTCCCTTAAAACATTCCTATTTAGGGAAGCCTACCACCCAACTCACTGACACAACCATCAATCACTCTCACCTTACAGTCCTCTCCTCCTGTTTCCAACCCCAACCCTCCTAGATTGTGAGTTCCTACGGGAATAGGGCCCTCATCTCCTCCTGTACTGTTTGTCAAATGTTGTTCAATGTATTGTAACCCGTCTATACTGTGCCTATTGTACATCGCTGCGGAATATGCTGGCGCTTTATAAATAAAGAATATTAATAATAATAATAATATATATATATATATATATAGAATATAATTAGGAAAATACTGCTATGTGCAAAATGATATACTTCGCTTGCACTAATGGTATTGTCATACAAGTATCCATACTTATTATATACCCTATATATCCTACACGGGCTGTAATAGAAAATCCCGTTGATTCCAGTCTGCTTTATTTTAGAATGTGTTGTATCATGTCATATTCTGCCTCATATCTATGTGTGTGTTTTGGCTTTAATAAAATACCTACCTGTTTTACTGAGAAGACTTCAAACATATGAACTTCTGGGTGAATGGCCCACCCCGTGAAACGCGAACACATGCGTCGTTGTTTTATATCACCATCTGTTTTTGGGGGTATAACTGCTGTTCATATTGAAAGCTGGACTCATGTTTATCTCTTAAAGGGACACAATTATGTGTATGATGTAAAGATTGCCATCTGTCTCAAGCTCTAGCTTTTTTTTTATAGTGTGAGAAAAGCCTTTGGGCACATTTGAGTGGTCATATCTGCTACCTGCCATGGAACATGAAAAACATCACCGCTACTCTGTCTGTGTGTGTTTACATATATATATATATTACATATAATCGCACTAATCCAACGATATGTACATATATATATATGCATATTTTACCCAGAGATATGTGCTGCATATTGGGAATGTAGCACATAAGCTCTGTGATGCAGTTCTTTGAATTGCTGGGATGTGTACATGTCCTCTGCCATAAGAAACTTTATTTTATATATATATATATATATATATATGTCTCTCCTATAAAACAGTAAGGTCCGGTGTGTCCGTTGCCAAAAACCCATCTGCGCATGCGAGCGCAACCAGCGCAACCAACAGGTCAAACAGTATGACGGTGGAGTGTCGAATTCGTGCGCAAACGCATTCTACACTCTGCCGTAGTACTGTTTGGGTGGTTGTTTGCGCACCCAGCGTACTGCTGGGTGCGCAAACGCAATATACACTCCGCCGTATTAATGTTTTGGTGGTTGGATACGCGCGCAGCTTGGTGCGCACGCAGCCAACCGCCGCAGCACGCGCCCAGCGTGCGCGAGGGACACAAAAAATTCAATCCATTGGAGAGGCGCTGTGCACACAGCGGCTCTCCAATGCATCAGATTTTTTGTGTCCCTGACGGATCCCCCCTGCCCAGAGCCTCCCCCCAGTCTGCCAGCCTTATTACCAGTCTGCCATGCACAATACCAGTCTGCCATGCACTATACCAGTCTGCCAGCCATATTACCAGTCTGCCATGCAAACTACCAGTCTGCCATGCACAATACCATTCTGCCAGCCATATTACCAGTCTGCCATGCACAATAGCAGTCTGCCAGCCATATTACCAGTCTGCCAGCCATATTACCAGTCTGCCATTCACAATAGCAGTCTGCCAGCCGTATTACCAGTCTGCCAGACTTATTACCAGTCTGCCATGCACAATACCAGTCTGCCAGCCATATTACCAGTCTGCAATGCACATACCAGTCTGCCGCCCATATTACCAGTCTGTCATGCACAATACCAGTCTGCCAGCCATATTACCAGTCTGCCATGCATAATACCAATGTGTCATAATACTAGTGTGCGCAACTACCAGCCTGACATGCCATGTATACCACGTGCCATTATATATAAGCATAAAGTAAATATACGCATAATGTATACGCTACAAAAAAAATGGCTGCCCAAGCCCAACACAATCTAAGGGGCTCCATGAGTTTACAATCTAAGGGGTCCCATGAGTTTACAATCTAAGGGGTCCCACGAGTTTACAATCTAAGAGGGTCCTGTTCCCGTGAGCTTACAATCTAAGAGGGTCCTGTTCCCGTGAGTTTACAATCTGAGGGTCCTGTTCCCGTGAGTTTAAAATCTAAGAGGGTCCTGTTCCCGTGAGCTTACAATCTAAGAGGGAAGAGGAACCTACTCTAATATATAAATGCCTTTATAATGCGCTGTCAGCTGTGGGCGCACCCATCAGAGCTGCTCAGTTGGCCCTCCCGTTGCGGATGGGATGGCGATGGACGCATTACAAACACATTTATATAGAGAGATACTCTTGGATAGGACATTGAAAAACAAATATGTGGACACGAATTCTGAGCTGGCGACAACAACAATAGACTGGCCTCTGGGCAGGTTTTCCACCTAGTATATATATATATTAGATAGGTCGTGTTAGTCCAGATGCCAAAATCCTGAGTATAGCAGCACGAAGTGATACCTTTATTATTGGACTAACGTTACATTTAAAAGACAAGCTTTCGAGAGGATTCCTCTCTTCTTCAGGTCTGGACGGTATACTGAGCAATATCCCAGAATTGAACATTAAGACATTAAGGGGCGCACCGAGGGGGGGGGTTAGATGTCATAAATAGTGAGAGTCAAATGGTATGGTCAAAATGGGAAAGTAAACACATGAGCGATGTAAGACTCATAAAACAACGGAGATAAGATCATGACAACTTGAAAGAAAGAAAAAACACAAAACAGTGAAGGCAGAAAAAGACACAAAAACCCATATATATATATATATATATATATATATATATATATGAATGAATGGTTCCAGAGTGAACCGAAACATCGGTCAGCATTTTAATGTTCCAATAAATTTGTTATTTTTTTAAAAAAAATTGCGTGTGCAGCTACTATCTATGATTCTCTAAATTACCATGTTTTTTGGCTTGCACCGCCTTTCATAAGAGTGATTGGATATCTTAGAAGGAGCTGCGGGAACACAGGTTTTTTATATATATATATATATATATATATATGATCCAGAAGGGTTGACATTATAATATTAATTTGCAATATTGCAAGTTTTAAAATAGATAGAACATTTTAAGTTGCAGGATGACTTACAGTAAATCCATGGGGATGTGAAACATGGTAATCAAATGTTTTAATTAAAAAACATAAACTGAAAGGTCTATTCACTAAAGGGTGAAGTTAGGAGAATAGGCAGGAGATGAGAACAATCCAGACCAAACACCTGATTTGGAAAGTGAGAGAATATTTCTGGTTTGGCTTTTTTGACCTAGATTGTTCACGTCTCCTGACAATTCTCCTGACTTCACCCTTTAGTGACTAGACATGTAAGGCGATAGTTTTAGATTCGTTGCCGACAGGTCCACAGCGAAAGACAAATCTTACAGATCTTTGAGATTGGACAGTACCCAATTAGCTGCATATTCACTGCTATCTCATGATATCAGCATTTCTAGGTCATCATGGTCATGAAAACATTATAATAATACTTTCATATAGTCAGCTTGGTCCTGGTAAGAACGGTGTGAGCAGAGACGGAGGAAGAGGAATGAGTGACAAGGAGAGCTTTGAACACTTTATCTGTATTCATGCACCCATAAATATGTAAAGAGTATATTTATAGCTAAGTGATATCTGAAATGGGATTTTCTTTTATTCTGTACATCAGATATTTTCACTCTCTGTCTCTATGGCTTCCCTGACTCATTTAAATAGCTTCTATTATGTGAGTATTCACAGTAGGCCCTGGTCTATTAGCAAGTGTAAATTGGCTATGGCTAAAGCTTAACATTTTCAGATCGCGTCATCTCTGAATGCTCTTACATGCAAAATATTAATCGATATATAAATAGAAAGATTGCTCAGATAATTATCAGTAGTATTTAGGAATGATAATGAAAAGGCACCATAAATCGTTTCATTTGGCACTTTGTCCATGTTTGCTTTTAAAGAGTACTTTGCAGTGGGATAAATCTGGTGTTTTTTGATGCCACATAAATCCATTCGAGATGTTAAAAAAGAAGAAACACTTCCCTTATTTACACCGGCTATTTATTCCCTACATTCAGAGCGTTATTACTTTTTGAAAGAAGAGTTCACGGACTCATTCCTTCTGACCAAAACAGACATGCTAGACATAGCAGATAAGTTCAGGTGTCTTCGATGACGAAGATTGACCTTGAAACACTTGAGACATTTTGTAATTCGTATTAACATGGTGAATTTGGTTTATACAGGCTGAGCACCTCTTATCTGGAATTCGAAAATTCGTAAGACTCCAAAAATTGGAATATTTGGAGACTTCCGTATTTTAGTAATTCTGGATCGGGGTGCCCCGGATAGGTGTTGCCGCTGGGGAACCCAGCTCCTGAGCACTGCGGCAGAACACAGTACACACTGGGAGCCTCTGGGCAGCATCAGTGTGTGACATGCTGCTCGGAGTCAGGCTAACTCCACGCATCATGTCTGCAAAGTATCCCTGCACAGCACTCCCAGAATGTGCATGCACTGGTATGCAGCAGCAAGGGTATCGTGTGTCTCCCCCAGCATTCTTCTTTCTTTAAAACAATGAATACTCCTGGATTCTGAAACCTAGAAAAGTCCAGAATGCTCTGGATCCCGAGCATTCTGGATAAGGGGTGCTCAACCTGTACTGCTGATAAGCAGGGACCTCTCAATTGCATCGGACACGTGTCAAGACTAGGGATGAGCCGAACACCCCCCGAGTTTGGTTCGAGCCCGAACACGAACTTCCCATTTGTTCGGGTCCGAACCCAAACCCGAACTCGAACCCAATGCAAGTCAATGGGGCTGAAAATTCGGTTTTTAGAGTGCCCTCCAAGAGGGCATATATGCAAGATATTTGCCATAAAAGGTGTATGGGGGTCCGGGTAGTGCCCTGGGGGACAGGAAACAAGGACAAAAAGTAAAAAAAAAACGTTTTTAAAGGGACAGTGAGTTTTCCATGAAATAAGGGTTAAAAATAAAAACAAAAAATTCCTTCAAATATCGTGCCTAGGAGGTCCCCATAACCTGCCCGTGAAGTGGCAGATTTCTAGGATGTATAGAAATATGTAAAAACCAAAAAATGACATTTCAAATGACGGTAAATGCTTTTCCTTTAATCTATCCATAAACAACTGCTTGGGGCGGCAGTCTGTATGAAAAGAGGAGACATTTTCGGACACGCAGAAAAAGTTTACTGATTTTTTTGGCGGTGAAAAGCAGGAGAATGACTGGAGAAAGGAAAATTCTAGACCAAATAGCCGATTTGGAAAGTGAGAAAAATGGGAGAATTTTTCTGGTTCGGCTATTTTGACCTAGAATTTTCTCTTCAGTCATTCTCGTGAGTTTCACCTTTCTCTGAATAACCCTGACAGGGTTATTCAGAGAGCGGTGAAGAGCAGGAGAATGACTGGAGAATGGAAAATTCTAGGTCAAAATAGCCAAACCAGAAAAATTCTCCCATTTAGGCTAGGGTCAAACTAGCGAATTTTTAAGGTGCGTTTAGGCGCACTTAATCAAGGCCGCACTAGCAGCAAATGACGGGCAATGACAGCCAATATACGAAGTACGGTCGCACGAAAGTCCGGCTGCCCAACGCAAGTGGAAAATGAACGCATTTTTTCGAGAACGCGGAACCGATAATACGGATGTACAGAGTGCGCTGCGTCCACTAGCGGCGTGTGTGCGTGATTTGGAGACGTCAGACCCTGCTCATGTCCGGCCAACATAACGTCCAGACACCCAAAGTTTCCTGGTTTGGATCCGTAAAAAATCCCGCACAAAAATGCGCATCGTATGACCGTTTTCGCTCATTCCGTGAAAAAATACGTCAATGCGTTCGGACGCACTTTCGGTCGCTGTAAAAAATGCGTTAGTCTGACCCTAGCCTTATCTCACTTTCCAAATCGGCTATTTGGTCCAGATTGTTCTCTTTTCCTGCCATTCTCCTGGTTTTCATCTTTCTCTGAACAACCCTGAGAGAGAGGTGAAAGCCAGGAGAACTGGCAGGAGAAGAGAACAATCTAGACCAAATAGCCAATTTGGAAAGTGAGTTAAATGGGAGAATTTTTCTGGTTTGGCTACTTTGACCTAGAATTTTCACTTCTCCAGTTATTCTCCTGCTTTTCACCGCTCTCTGAATAACCCTGTGAATGTTTAATCCCGAGGTGAAAAATAACATTGCTTTAGATGTTATTTTGAATTTTTTTCAAACACCAGTTAACCACTTGGCTGCTATGGATGCGATCAGCGCGTTCAGCCAAGTGGTTCTCCTGTGCTATGGACGCGCTGAGCCCGAGCTTCGGACCTCTCTCCCTCCCGATCGCCGGGGGGCAGAGGGTTAATCCAGGCACCGTTTGGAAGGGCACAGCCTGCCCTTCCAAACGGTGGCTGTGATTAACCCCTGGGGAGCCGGATCACGAATCGGTGCTGAAAAGCGCCAGATCGTGATCCTCTCCTGGAGCTCCCCCTGGAAGTCCAGGAACTCCCCCTGAGGACTGGCGTCATCGTGCATAGCCAGTCCTGGAGTTAACCCCTAGCTGCCACCAATGGTGGAGATAGGGGGTTCCAATGAACCCCCTATCTCCTGATCCGTGGCAGCTAGGGGTTAATGTTTGATATTGTTGGATCGGCCAGAGCATGGCCTTTCCAAGGATACCAAACATGAGCATGAAATTTTTTTTAAAAAAAATAAAAATAAAAATATTTAAAAAAGAATTCTAAAAAAAAAATAAACAAGTTTTTTTTTTCATTTTGTTAATGCAGCAATATTGTTCCCATTTCAATTATAATGCGAACAATAATGGTGCACTAACGATTTTTGTAGGCGGTGCGTTTGTTAAAAAAAGCACAATTTTCCCCAAAAAAAATGTAACGAGACCCCATTTCAAATTTTTTTAACAAGCGCACCCCATACAAAATATAACTGCAAACGATCGCATGTTAAAATGTGAAAACACTTTACACATAATAAATTATTGAAAATTCTAATTTTATTGCATCTTTTGTTATAATATACAGACATGACATAACGTATACATATAATAATGACATATTATGAATCTGACAAGTCTGCCGGAAAGAACGATATATAATATGTCTGGGTCATATATCAAAATATGGCTACAAAACGCGGTTAAACATGATGAGCGAAAGCGGTAAAAATTACCTCAGCACAGAGGTGTGAAAAGCCTCAGCAGCGAACGGGTTAAATGCAGCATATTAGGATGTTTTAGGAGGGAAATTAATTCTCAAATCTCAATCAGAAGCAGACACCACCCCACCCTCTCAGTATAGTGTACAATGTATCAAATTGATTACCAGACTAAAAACACCTGGTGTTATGCCCGTTTGTGAACAGAGGTCATTTAGAGTTGATAATCTTTCCACGTACACATTAGTTTTTAATTCATTATCTAATAAACCGTTGCTTATAATATTCTGCAGTAAAGAGTCTCTTTATTTCTAGATTTTTTAGTATTTTTTTAAGCATTTTCTATACTTTTTTCAAAATTTCTTTTTTTTTTCGAACTCGAACCGAACACACCCAAAAAGTTCGAAGTTCGCGAACTTTCTAACTGCCAAAGTTCGGGTCGAACTCCGAACCGTCCGAACCCAAACAGCTCATCCCTAGTCAAGACAAGTTGGACAGAAAACAAAGATTTTCTCAAGCTTTATAACTGGTAAAGACTAAAAAGCATGAAGAACAGGGTGACATTAGTGGGATAGAGAATGGTAAGCGCCCACACTATACCCCCCGAATACCCAGCAAACCAGACGGTTAGTGGTTTCCCCCAAACCAAGCAAACTGAATATCAAATATACATATCTGGTCTGCGCGATGGAAACGCTAGGGAACTCGGACGGTTTCTCAAATGGCGTCGCCAACCATAGTATATGATGGAAAAAGGCACAAAAAAGAAAACACAATTCTAAGTGCAGTGGGATAACACCAGATACAAAATGTGTAATGTCTTTTAGTTATTAACTCACAAACAAAGAGCCCAATCACTGGCTCTGAGTGGATCGGTGCCTAAAAACAAATAAAATAAGGCCAGAACGTGTTTCGCCTTCGGCACACGGCTTCATCAGCTGGTCTGGCCTTATTTTATTTGTTTTTATCATTTATTAAATTTTAGAAGAATTATTTCTGCATGTCTTGGTTTTTATTGGGTTTGACCAACGAAACCCATATGCCTTTCGTTCTGAGCTGGGAATAGCTCCACCACACGTGAGTTTGCACTCGTAGCTGATATATATATGCCATTGTATGTCAGATATACACAAGATTGTGCCTTTTCTCTCTCCCATTTCCTATGGATATGATGAGATATCAACACCAAGGATTGGGTTTCCTGAGAAGTTATTGAAGATAAACAATCCAAAGGCACCGATCCACTCAGAGCCAGTGATTGGGCTCTTTGTTTGTGAGTTAATAACTAAAAGACATTACACATTTTGTATCTGGTGTTATCCCACTGCACTTAGAATTGTGTTTTCTTTTTTGTGCCTTTTTCCATCATATACTATGGTTGGCGACGCCATTTGAGAAACCGTCCGAGTTCCCTAGCGTTTCCATCGCGCAGACCAGATATGTATATCTGATATTCAGGGTGACATTAGTGCCCTAATATTTTCCAGTTTATCGTTAGCTGCTAATGCTTAAAATCCTATATATACGTCTCCTAGTTTGGTTAAGAAATTCATGCAAAACCTGCCGCTGAAAGGCAAGAAGAGAAAGAGAGTGAGGTCTGATCTGTTTACGAGTAGATCAAGTAATAAACATAAAATCAAGTGATTGTAGTAAGAAAAACAAGAAAAGATGGTCTCCGATTTCCAGCTGTTTTATCTAATTATTATTATTTTCTAAACTCAGCACCAGCAATCCTTAGCAAAAATAGAATCGTTCATGATTTTAAGCCTGAGGTTGGAATTGATACTATAGTTGGGAACTCAACCAGCTGAGCCACATCACAGACTATAACAAAGCACGGCATCCATGTAAAAATGCCTAGGCAGGACGGTTATCCCTTGCAGAAGACCGTTAGTATAGGCTTGAATTATATCAGACTCAGTAAGGTGTAAATCAACTAGAAAGCATCATAAATCCTCTGCCAGAAATCCCGAATTTGGGCAAGCACTCAAACTAAAAATGTATTCATAAGAGCCAGGCACGCACCTATAATTTATGTAATGGGCCTTGGAAAAAGCACTCCTGGTTTGATTTGATGTTATTTTATGTTGACAGGAACATTTGATGGAATTACTACCAGGTAATGTTCTATTGAGTACACATTGATTCTCATAATATGAACCAAAACCGGCATTTACGACACTAAATCAAAGGAGCCTTTCATGGTTTGTGGGTTGATCTTCATTACCATGAATAATGCAGAGATCGATGATACATTTGCTGGGTTATTGTTTTGTAAAGTATACGTTTGTCTGTTGAAAGAAGAAAGATTTTCATTTTTTATTAACAATAGCAATTTAGAATCAAATGTATTGTGTTTATCAAATTATAGTCGACTGATGAATCATCTTGAATGTAAAGATGATTGTCGGACATATTTTCAAAATGGCTGATGTGTTAATTACTGGCTGTGATTCTTGAGGGAAGTATTTCAATAACGTCTGAACAATTCTTTTACTAGCAGCTCGGTCAGTGAGATTTAATGGTAATCCAGTGTGATCCAAAGAGATATTTGGTCTCTCGGCTGTACCTTCCACTTCATCCTAGCATTGCTTGTCCGTATTCATTATTTTGTGTGTGTACTGGAACTAATCTTCGTCGTACAACCTCCTTCTTGAGTAGGGAATTACTCAAGTCAATCTCTGCTCAGCCATCTCAATATATTTTGCAGGTAAATCTACAAATGCAGCCAATCGTTTCTTACACACAAATACGACATCCGGAGATGGATTCACAGTTGCCGTACAGCTTTGCAAACACATACAGTAACCGTTGAGTGGGTGAGAGCGGAGATGTCCACATCATCCTTGAAGAACACTATATTTTACTGGGTCAAATCTCGACAAATGCAGCATTCGCATACTATCAAATGAATCATTAATGGTATTCATGGACACAGCAACATATGTTAAGGCAGATTTGATGATCTTTACTTAAGACCCTTGTTTAGTTACGTTATTAGGACAATGTGGTATAAAACGCTTATTCCCAAGAGGTTAAGAAAATCCTTTGTCCTCCATACGGTTCTGCCACGATAAGAAGGGTTTAAAGTTAATTGAATAATGATGATGGATACATAATACAAATGAGATTTCACTGAATTCACTTTAAGGGTAAAAAAAGGTCAAAAGTGACCGTAAAGCTAGTATAAGATAATTATTCTGATTTTTATTTTATAATCATGCAATCGATCCCATCATATTTTAATTGAGCTGTCACTATATCTTTCTGGTTTTATACCAAATTTTATTATTTCTATTTTTGAAAACTGTATGATTCCTTGAAAAATTTATTGAAATTAAATTTACACTGAAATTTCATTTTTGTGACTTTATGACGTTCCAATCTTTTAAGGATCTTTCAGACTTTTTATGATGATGTACAGATCTAAGTTTTTTCTGCAGTGATCGAGATTCCGGCTGTTGCTTGGATAGCTGAGGATTCCTCTGGGGTATTGTGTTGATCAATTACTTTAACATGGTGTGATCCCAAGACACTGAGCATGTGGAGATCACGGCAGTAGAAGTTACGGACCCCCTGTAAAACAATCCCTTTGGCTCACCTACTCAATGACCTGGGGTTAGGTATTCCAGTAGCGCAGGCTTTCTTTATGAGAGTTCATTCAAAAGACACACCAGAACTTTTGATTTCTATGTTTCTATGGGAGTTAAGGAGAAAGAGCCAGAGGATAAAACCCTCGATGAGTCTTCAAAAAGGCAAAGAAAAAAAGACACTCAATGTGGTTGCTCTTTTCGAAGGTTTCCGCATGGAAAGTGTTATAGTTTTATTTTCGACAAGCAAATCTGGGTGAAATCCCATATTTTAGAGGTAAGCTTCTTTTGGGAATGTACTTGCACCTACACAGCAAGACATCACTTTTCATGGCACAGCCAGTAACTGGATTTCCTGTTTGAGAGCATATCTAAAGTAGCTATACTCTCTAACATTGGGGAGACGCAACGACATGTCAAATGTGGTTTGTTTTATTTATTTGAATGTTTTATAATTCAAATACATGTATTCCTATAATAATACTATGGGTTAATTATATACCATCAATTAAGTCTTTATGGCTCCTCCCCATTTGGGGTGGGTGCCGTTTTGAGCACAGAGGTATTTATTTGTGATGTGTGACAGAGTATACTTGTCCATGAGTAAATCCATTTGCTATAATGGACTGCGCCATATTCTGACGCTGTAAAATATGTAGTTCGATAATAAATAAACTTGCCTCAGCCTTTTCTCACTATCATCACTGTGTGCAAGGATGTGTTCATTTATTTATCTATTTTATAAAATGAATTCATTTACTTTATTTTTACAGACAGGGTTATTCAAAGAGCTCCGAATTGTGGCCGCAAGGTAACCGAACAGTGAAATTCAGCGTACGGTTACCTTTCCTGGCCATTCGGCTATTCAGAGAGCAGGCAGTTTGCCAATTCCTGGCGAATTGCCTGCACATAAGGTGCCTGTTCGTTGCCTGTTCGAGGGCAGTGAAAGCAATGCTTCGTCTATTCAGAGAACACAAAACAGCTGAGAAAGGTTGCCGAAACGCCCTGCCATTTGGTGGTTTCATTCGACAGGTTTATTCAGGCGAATCCCATAGGCTTCAATGTTAAAAATATTCCCGTTTCAATATCTAATAAACCGTTGATTATAATATTCTGCAGTAAAAAGTCTCTTTATTTGTAGATTTTGTAGGATCTTTTAGGCATTTTTCGGGATTTTTTTGCGATTTTTTTTTCTGTTTTTTAAAATCTTTTTTTCTTTTTTCTGTAACAGCCCTTTTTATTATCATTCATTGTATCTTATATGTAAATTTCATACATTTTCGTTCAGTGGTTTCTTTGCAAACAGCGTTTCCCTTTTTATTATTATTATTATTATTATTCTTTATTTATAAAGCGCCAGCATATTCCGCAGCACTGTACAATAAGTACAGTATAGACAGGGTTACAATACATTGAACAACATTTGACAAACAGTATAGGAGGAGATGAGGGCCCTATTCCCGTAGGAACTCACAATCTAGGAGGGTTGGGGTTGGAAACAGGAGGAGAGGACTGTAAGGTGAGAGTGATTGATGGTTGTGTCAGTGAGTTGGGTGGTAGGCTTCCCTAAATAGGAACGTTTTAAGGGAGCGTTTGAAGGAAGAGAAGTTAGGGGAAAGTCTGACAGTACGAGGGAGAGCGTTCCAGAGAGTGGGGGCTGCGCGTGAGAAATCCTGCAGTCTATCATGGGAAGAGGTGATGCGGGGAGAAGCTAGGCGCAGGTCACTGTTTGACCTTAGGGAGCGGGCTGGGGTGTATTTGGTGATTAGTGAGGACAGGTAGTGGGGAGCTGAGTTAGTGAGGGTTTTGTAGGTAAGGATAAGGATTTTGAACTTAATTCTGCAGTGGATGGGGAGCCAGTGAAGGGACTCGCAGAGGGGAGCGGCAGAGACAGAGCGGCGGGTGAGGTGAATTAGTCTGGCGGAGGCGTTCAGGATGGATTGTAGGGGGGAGAGGCGGGACAGAGGGAGGCCAGATAAGAGATTATTGCAATAGTCGAGTCGGGAGATTACCAGGGCGTGTATGAGTTGTTTTGTGGTGACAGCGGTAAGAAATGGCCGAATTCTGGAAATATTACTCAGTTGGTAGCGGCAGGAGGAGGAAAGAGACTTGATGTGGGGGATGAAGGAAAGAGCAGAGTCAAGTGTAACTCCAAGACAGCGAACTTGGTTAGATGGGGAGATGGTGATACCCTCCACCGTGATAGAGAAGTCAGGAGGTGGGGAGGCATTGGAGGGAGGAATAAGACTGTTTTCAAACAGTCAAGTGTACTGGTTTTTTTTTTTTCACTCCATTCATCTGCGGTGTCGGGTTTTTCCGGCGGCTGCGCTGTGTGTGATCGGCTCCTGCTCAGGTTTCTCCGGCGTGTTCGGCGGGGCTAATCCAGATGTTTTTGCGGGTTTCGGTGTGCATTCACTGGGTTTTGCGGTAAGTGTTCGTCGGGTTTGCGGCGGCTTTTCTCTGCACTACGACGGCCCTGTGGTGCTTGCTGAATACACCGCAGGGTCGCCGAAATGGGATCACCAAATCGCACCGAATTGAAGAGAACGAAAAGTCCCCGAACATGCAGTGACTTTTCGATTCTCTTTGAATAACCCTGATAGTAAAATAAAATCACCTTTCCACAACATTTTGTAGCATTGCACATACCTAGAGAGAATCCCAAAAAAGTTATAACTTGTAAAGCTTCAGCTTTCTGTCATTTTGTCCTGTTTTGTTTTAAAAGAATTGTAAATGCATCTCATCCTTTGTTATACCTTTTTATATGTCTCTTTTATGATTATTGCATGTTCGGCACTATTAGTTATTTGTTTTTTTATTAAACCTGTTTTATTACGATCTGTCTTGCTTCTCATTAATGCACGTTTCTCTCATAGAGTTTGGGATTTCCCGTTTCCATTTTGGGTATTTTAACTGTATATAGTGGCCACCCAGATTGGGTTGGTCTATGGTTAAGGGGGACATCGAAGAAAGCCATTACAGCAGTCATTATGGTGGCAACATTTCTTGTGGTTCCATGGGGTGATGAGGGCAAGGTTTTCAGGGGTTACATTCCCATAACTTGGGTTGTGTTTGTGGGTAGGGGGTAATACAGCCAATGCCTTGGTGCTTTTAACCATTTTTTTTTTTTGAGAAAGTATTTTACCAGGAAGGATACATTGAGATTTCTCTCGTTTTCAAGTATGTCCTGGATTTGCATACTTTCCAATCATAACGATTGGACCAATAGCCCGATGGTTGTCACAACTGTTATACGAAGCTACAGCAGTGCAAAGTGGAAGACCGTGACTATAGGCACCTGAAGAACAGATCAGGGTATTGGAGGTTTTCTGAATGTCTTCCTACCATGGGGGTTTGATGGTGACTGGAGTCAGGAGATTTTTTTTCCCCTTTTCTTATGAAACTCTTACACTACCCTTTTGTTTTATACACGGCAATCTCTAACACACATTTATGTCACATTAAACTTTTAGCTAAAGCCACCACAAGCATATTAAATGTATTTATTTTACCAATAAAAAATAAATAAAAAAACACTGAAAAAATAAGCCCTTCACCTGTTTTTTTTTTTCCACCAGGTACTAAATGCTTAAAATGTAGATTATTCAAAGAGATCCGAATTGCTTGAGAAAGGTAACCAAATGCTGAAAATCAGCGTTCGGTTACCTTTCCTGGCCATTCAGCTATCCAGAGAGCAGGCAATTCGCCAAATCCTTGCGAATTGCCTGCACATACGGTGCCTGTTCGAGGGCAGTGAAAACCCCATGAAAAAGCAATGCTTCGGCTATTCAGAGAACACAAACCAGCAGTGAAAGGTTCCCGAAATGCCCTGCCATTCGGTGGTTTAATTCGGCAGGTTTATTCAGGAGAATCCCATAGGCTTCAATGTTAAAAATATTCCCGTTTTAATTCAATATCTAATAAACCGTTCTTTATAAAATTCTGCAGTAAAGAGTCACTTTATTTATAGCTTTTTTAGGCTATTTTAAGCATTTTTTCAGATTTTTTTTTTTCTTTAAAAGTCCGATTTTTTTTTTTTTTTAAGTTTTCTTCTTTTTTCTGTAACAGCCCTCTTTATTATCATTCCCTGGACCTCATATGTAAATTTCAGACATTTTCGCTCAGTAGTTTCTTTGCAAACAGCGTTTCACTTTCACACATTCATACAAACTGTTTTGCTAATTTATTCACTGCCTCTTCTGCTGTGTCGAAGGCTGCGATCGGCTCCTGTTCGGGTTTTTCTGTGGTTTTCGGCAAATTCAGATGTTTTTGAGGGTTTTCGGCGTGCATTCGCTGGGTTTTGCGGTGAGCTTTTCCCTGCAATTCAGGGACCCTGTGGTGCTTGCTGAATACACCGCAGGGTCACCGATATGGGATCGGCAAAACAAACCGAATTGAAGAAAACGAAAAGTCACCGAACGTGCGGTGACTTTTTGAATCTCTTTGAATAACCCTGTTTGTTTTCATGACTAAAGCTAAGCTAATTATTGCTTTGGACACAGTGATACCATAACCACAACTTAGAAAAGAAAAACACAAATTCCATTATTTGTGTTCTATCTGCTACTTTTTAGCCTGAACATCGTCATCACAAGCAAACAGTCAGAAAATCTGCAATAAATAACACCACACCAAGCTGAGTACAGCTCTGATTAAAATAAAGAAGGTAAATCCATGTCTTTAGTCATCAAAGAAGGACTCAACAACATTCTTGATCTGTGCATGGGAAACCAATTTAAGGATATGTTCAGAAAATTATCGTTCTGCATCGACATCAAAGGAGACAAAAGTGATACTTTCTCAAAAGAGAAGTGGATATACAACGGATGTGATCGGAAACGTTTGCCTGGAATCTCTTTACCCGGCCAAAGCTCCTCTTAGAACTACAGAACTGTAAATATTTCCAACTTAGAACATTTCTTCTCAGTATCCATAACAACCTAAGGGACCACCTACCCAGTCATTTCTTTAAAGAACTGTGAAGGTTTGGGATCTGAAAATACTTTTCTCATCCAAGCCTTCAAATATTTCATTTCAAATAGTGAAGGGGGAAAAAATATAGATTTTCATAAAATCAGAGGTTCACAGAAGACTGATAACGTGGCTTTCTCATTCTATTTTTTCTTGACCCAAAAAAAAAACCAATTTCCGACTAAACAGTCTGGATCATTTTAAGAAAATGGTGGCGATTTTTGAAGTAATATTAGAGACTTCGGACATGTCAAAGCCTAAATTGCTTCCTCCTCTTCAACTATGTTCAAGTCAGAAGATACCGAAGATATATAAAATCAAATACCCAATCCGTCAAGGCATAAATGCTCAAAACCCAAAAGATTGAGGTATGTGCCCTGTTCAAAATAAAGTTGAAATGAATACAATTAAGATACAAATGTACACTCTTTTGGTTAAAGTTTTTTTAGCTATCATTTTTTTTGTATGTTTCCAAATAATCATGAATAAAAACATAGTTCATGAGAGCACTAAGAATGGACAACAACATATGTGGCCTGCCCTACGGTGGGTACCCGCTCACATCTCAAAATGGTTTTAGCTTGATGTTGCCATTGCAGAGAAGACTATTCCATATGCAAATCATAGGAACATAGAAACATAGAAAATGTCGTCAGATAAGAACCTTTCGGCCCATCTAGTCTGCCCAATTACATGGATACTTTACCTGGATTTATCTTTTGTTTAGGATAGCCTTATGCCTATCCCATGCCTGCTTAAATTCAATTACTGTTTTGGCCTCTACCACTTCAACTGGAAGACTGTTCCATGTATCCACCACCCGCTCAGTAAAATAATGCTTCCTGATGTTACTTTGCCCCTCTAATCTAAGACTATGTCCTCTTGTTTTGCTACTTTGTTTCCTTTTAAATATACTCCCTTCCTCTACCTTGTGGATTCCCTTTACGTATTTAAAGGTTTCTATCATATCGCCTCTGTCTCGTCTTTTGTCCAAGCTGTACATGTTAAGATCATTAAGTCTTTCTTGGTAACTTTTCTCCTTCAAGCCGTACACCATTTTAGTAGCCATTCTCTGAACTCTCTCTAAGATGTCTATATCCTTCTGGAGATACGGTCTCCAGTACTGCACACAGTACTCCAAGTGAGGTCTCACCAGTGCTCTGTACAGTGGCATGAGCACTTCCCTTTTCCTACTGCTAATACCTCTCCCTACACAACCAAGCATTCTGCTAGCATTTCCTGCTGCTCTATTACATTGACTACTTACCCTTAGATCCTCTGAAATAATGACCCCTAAATCCCTTTCCTCAGATGTTGAGGTTAGGACTGTATCAAATATTCTATATTCAGCCCTTGGGATTTTACGTCCCAGGTGCATTATCTTGCACTTATCCACATTAAAACTCAATTGCCACAGCTCCGACCATTTTTTTAGCTTACCTAAATCATTTGTCATTTGGCTGATCCCTCCAGGAACGTCAACCCTGTTGCAAATCTTTGTGTCATCAGCAAAAAGACATACTTTTCCATTAATACCTTCTGCAATATCACTAATAAAAATATTAAAGAGAATGGGTCCAAGTACTGACCCCTGAGGTACCCCACTGGTAACAAGACCTTGCTCCGAATAAACTCCATTTACCACAACCCTCTGTTGTCTGTCACTCAGCCACTGCCTAATCAATTCAACAATATTGGAATCCAAGCTCAAAGATTGCAATTTATTGATAAGCCTTCTATGCGGCTATCACCCAGAAAGGGTGGCCAGTACTGAAATGCCAAGGAAGCCTACTCTGCATGAGAGGACCCACAACTCCTGATGATCATCTCAGCCTTGTTAGGCCTCATTAGGAAGGTATAGCTGACATCCCTCTGTGTGGATTACCCCGTACACTAATAGTGAGTAAAAACAAAGTTTATGAGAGTACTGAGAACAGACATACAGCACTAGTGACCTGCCCTCCTGTAGATCCAGGCGCTTCTTATCTCTTAATGGGAGTTTTGGCTGACGATGTCGATTAAATTTGCAAAACTAAAAAATATAATAACAGAACCGTCAAACTGTAGGAAGTATCAGAACTCAATAGGCTGAGCTAAATTTTCAGAGGCCTCATTATATATTTTTCACCCTAACCTTTCCCTCCCCTTGAAACCTAGAAGGAAGGGAGTCAAGATTTATATCCATCCGTATAATTGTTTTGATGGCCTTGCCTTATTTCTTAAGTATTTGTGCCTTTCAGACACCATTATTTTGCAACATCCCAATCATATAGAAGCTATGTATTTAAAAATCTAAGAAATATGCATATATGACTCTAATTCTGCTAATATTCTTTTATAATTTGACACCTTTTCAGTTTTATTTGTTGGACGACCCCACAAAAAACTACTATGAATTAATTTAAGAAAAACTGTAACTTGATTTTGAAGAGGTACTTGCAACCCTAAAGCCTTTTATAATTTGTATGTGCATATATTATTATTATTATTATTATTATTTATTTATAAAGCGCCAGCATATTCCGCAGCGCTGTACAATAAGCACAGTATAGACAGGGTTACAATACATTGAACAACATTTGACAAACAGTACAGGAGGAGATGAGGGCCCTATTCCCGTAGGAACTCACAATCTAGGAGGGTTGGGGTTGGAAACAGGAGGAGAGGACTGTAAGGTGAGAGTGATTGATGGTTGCGTCAGTGAGTTGGGTGGTAGGCTTCCCTAAATAGGAACGTTTTAAGGGAACGTTTGAAGGAAGAGAAGTTAGGGGAAAGTCTGACAGTACGAGGGAGAGCGTTCCAGAGAGTGGGGGCTGCGCGTGAGAAATCATGCAGTCTATCATGGGAAGAGGTGATGCGGGGAGAAGCTAGGCGCAGGTCACTGTTTGACCTTAGGGAGCGGGCTGGGGTGTATTTGGTGATTAGTGAGGACAGGTAGTGGGGAGCTGAGTTAGTGAGGGTTTTGTAGGTAAGGATAAGGATTTTGAACTTAATTCTGCAGTGGATGGGGAGCCAGTGAAGGGACTCGCAGAGGGGAGCGGCAGAGACAGAGCGGCGGGTGAGGTGAATTAGCCTGGCGGAGGCGTTCAGGATGGATTGTAGGGGGGAGAGGCGGGACAGAGGGAGGCCAGATAAGAGATTATTGCAATAGTCGAGTCGGGAGATTACCAGGGCGTGTATGAGTTGTTTTGTGGTGACAGCGGTAAGAAATGGCCGAATTCTGGAAATATTACGCAGTTGGTATCGGCAGGAGGAGGAAAGAGACTTGATGTGAGGGATGAAGGAAAGAGCAGAGTCCAGTGTATATTAAACATATACACATAATGAATTGTGCCTGGGAACTAAGAAAAAAAATATGTGTGATATGTCATATAAAGTGGAACATCACCCTGTAGATCTTTTCTTTTGATGGATGTATTTGTTACACAAGATTCCACGCAGGGCCGGTGCAAGCATTTTTGTCTACTCAGGCGAAGGTGCGTTTTGGTGCCCCCCCCCATGCCATGTCAATCAGCATTGAGATGCATAATAATCTCTAAAACATACCAAGAAAATAAGTTGTCATTTGCGCTCACCCCCAGGCATGTACTGGCCATAGGGACTACAGGGAGATTCCCGGTGGGCCGATGGCTCTGTGGGCCAGTGTGAATGCTGGTTCACCGCGTGGCTCGCGCTGCCCTTAATGGGTGAGGTGAGAACTTCCACACTGCAAAACAGACGCAGTCTCATATTGCGGCCACCGTGCCGGTGAGACCCTCTGCGCATCCGCCTCACCTTAAGGCATGGTGCACACTTTACCTCAGTGCCACTGCAGTGCTTTACCCAATCGCTCTGCAGCAACTCCAGTATCTGTAGAGCGATTGGTTGAGCGATCCAGTTGGATTATATACTATATTTGTGCGTATTTGCATAATTAAATTGGGCCGGTCTGGATGACATCCAGGGCTGATTTTCTGTCCCAGTCCAGCCCTGCTCACCCCTGTAGCTCCATGTTAAACAAAACACAGAGGTTTTGGTTTATTTGAATGGTCATTAAAGTGTAAGCTCTTCTGCAACATCACGACACCTCTGGTTCCACGGTGAATGCAGGGAAAAAAATAATCTCTATGCACAAGGAATCGGGCTAGAATAAACTAATTATAGAGAGATAATATATGTGCCTTTAGCATTAAGTGAAGGTAAACATATAATAAAGGTACGTTAAAGGCTTATTCTACATTGTACAAATCCGTGAATTAGCAGGATCCGTATGCATGAGAAAATAACAAGTCAAACACGCCAACCAATGAGCTCACACAAGATGCTTCCATCCAAGCTACCAAGAAATAATAGGTTGCGTGTAAAGAACCACAAAACTATCAATAAAATATCCAAACAACCGGAATTACAGAGCTTCTTTGAAGATCATTCAGGTTTAGCTTTGAAGAGAAATCCCTCATTGAAAAGCAAAGCTGTGATGTTTCCCGTAGGTGGGCCGTCCCACATGGCATGACAATGGGAGATGTTTGCCTTTACATTCCTGGCTTTGCTAAGGGCTGCACGGATGAATGGAAGATGTTACAGTACGGGGCGGCGGAACTCCACTAGCTATTAGGATGAACCAGCAAACTGTTTGGTTTGCTCTTGATTGATGAAGCTTTCACAAAAGAAGAATGAGGGTAGTCAGATATGTTTTATTGTGTAGCAGGTGTGTTTGTCTTCGCGTGCGCATCCCAAGCTGTAAATGCACCTACTGCTTCTACAAACTTGCCTACTGGCCAATAAACCGTGTCCTTCCCTTTCAGAAGCCTCGATGTAATTAAATATTCAGCTGATTTATGTAGTGATTGGTGCAGTGACATGAACGGAGGGCAATTTTTTCTCAACTCAACAAATAGTTGCAATTGAAGTCTAGGGCACATCCGTCTGTCTAAATGAGAAATAAAACACACTAAAAATAAAGAAAATGAAACACACCAACATGATGTTTTCAAACTACCTTCTGTCATGGATTACATGCATTATGTACTAGGTCAGGGCTCAAAATTTCAAGTCACAAGCTACTATCCAGGCCATAAGAGTTACTCGCCACCAGTTGCTCCACCTAACCCATACCCAGCCCTTAACTCTGCCCCTAAACACACCCCCTTCAATTATCTTATGAAATTACACTGTTAAAGGTTTTATTTAGAATAAAGTTACAAAAATAACATTAATACACAGACATCAGACCCCAGATACATGTATACCCAGTCATCAGACCCCAGTGTGAGCAGAGCGAGGAGGCAGGGAAGCTCCTCTCCACCCCCTGCCAGTGACAGAGGCGAGATGTCAGGGTAGGCAGCTGTTTCCTGCCACCGTGCAGCCTGGGGAAGGGGGGGCTGCACAGTGGCACTGCTGGAATACACAGCACAAAATAATTTATTGTGCTGCCTGCATGTGCATTTCCACTCGTCCTCACTTAATTTCTACTCGCCAAATTTTGAGCCCTGTACTAGGTCATCGTCTCCATGCTCAAGGGAAGTTGTGACCCAAACTGCACCTCTATGTATTGTGACAGAGTGTTTGTGTTGGGTAACAGAATGTCAGGGAGAGTAATTGAGGGATATTTAGGACCCAGAATCCTGCATGGCCTCTATCTTCTCGCACACTTGTTGACAATTAATTAATTAAGCCGCAGGTAAATTCTGAGGCTGCTGACTCCTGGACAGAAGTGTTTTAATCATACTGTTGTGAGCAGGGCAGGGAGCTGTAACACTTCTAAGAAAAGCTGTGATTTTCTTTTGTTTATTAGATTATGTTACCTGGATAGTCAGGATCGCTGTATGTTTAGTAAATGCTCTAATTGAGCTAGGATTTTGTTTTTAGCTCTTTGTTTAATCACCTGCGATAGTGAATCAAACCCAAATGTGGCGTTTGTTTATGCTGGAATAAAAAGACCTCTCATTTCCACAACTTCAAGTCTGTGGCTGTTTGTACCCTAGACCTAGAGGACCGTGTTATTTTGCTGGAACCAAGTGTCCTGAGTGGTTGCTGTACCACAGTATGAATTCTTCTTTTTCCAGATTTATTATAGTTTCATAATTTAAAAAAGCTCCATTGAAGATTTTTTTCTGTAAAAAGTTTGATGTCCCTTTTTATACTTTGCTGTTTCCAATGATGGCTTTGCAACACAGACTTTTTTTTAATCTTTTTGCCCTGTTCTTACATTTTCTATATTTGCTCTTTTGAATACACTTGAGAACCTTATTAAAAGGATGCTAAGATTAAAACAGAGGAGGGGCCAAAGGGCGAAACATTAACCACGCTTTACCCCTTCCACATCACCTACATTTTAACTCTTTAGGTTAAAAACCTCACTCGAGCTCAGCGCTGGTCTCTCTCTGCCAGATGCACCATGTCACATTGCCATGAGAAGGCATCCAGCCAGTTTAATGGAGCATTCAACCAATCCAATGACTCTCAATGCATCAAGATCCTTTGGTGGGCCCTATGTCCCAAAGGTACACAAGCCCAGGACATTGAGCTGAGTGCCTGGTTCTGAGTGACATTAAGACCCTACACACGTGGGGCTAAATTAGCCCTCTGAGACCCCACAATGTGGAAGCTCAGAGCAATGTGAGCACTTAGATGACACTGAGTGTCACATTGTGAACACGGTCCCTTTAATAGTAAACTTTTAACAGATTTCTCTGTTATCACGGAGGCAAATGGCAACTCAGTATAGTCATTATAAAAAAATCCTGAAACCAGCAACAATAATGATAATATGTATAGCGGCATGTGGGTATATTATTATAAGAGTCAGCCTAGAGAAACTTATCAGTATAAAAAAAAATCAATTTTCCAAAAGAAAAAAAAATGGAATAAAGAAAGAACTGTACCTTTTAATCAAATGCGCTCTGCTATTGACATAGTTGGTGTCGAATGAGTAGTTTTCGGTCTGTAACAGAAAGAAAAGGACAAAGAAATAATGGTTAGAGGTTTGCATAGCAATTAACACCAGAGCTGGAAAAATACAAAGGCGGTCTGCACAGGTCATAAAAAAATGAATATGTGAGACGTTCCAAGTCTGTTGCAATTATGAGCCTTGCAAAGAGGGACATTTTATGGAGTTTAGACAACTTCACCGCTCCTGCTCTTTTTATTATTTTCATGAGTCTTTTTCTTTTTTTTTAATCTAATAAACTAATTGTCACCTTATGCAAAACTAATGTTTTTACTCTTTTTATATTGCAAAGGGAGAGATTTTTGTTCTTTTGTATTAGGGAAAGAAAACAACAATCCTAAATCTTTTAGACAGTGAATACCAACTCTGGTCTTCAAGTAACCCTAGAAGGCCAGGTTTGCGGGATATCTGAAGCATAGCATAAGTGATATGATTTGTTGCTCAGTAATTGCAGGATTCAGTCTGAATGATATTGAAGAACTATAACTTCCATAATTCTCTGACCATCTTCTTTCAAAGAATTCTGGGAATTGTATGAGATTAATATTTGGTGGGGGGGCAGAGATTGAGACCACTGTTTTACAGACATCATGGGATCGGTTCCAGATGAGCAGCAAACATTTTCGAGCAAGCTGCTAACTATTACAGCTCCACTTGTAACCATCCGTGAGTCCTCTGGTAATCCAAGTCGAGCCAAAACACCCGTCACAGCTTGACTTGAGCGGCAGCTTACTCAAGGTTTTCACATCCTATGCTTTGTTTAGGAAGCTCCAATGAAGTGAAATCTGGCAAATAATGTGCAATGGTCACGCACTCTTAATTTGGGTCTGATGCCAGAAATCAATAACAGTTCCCTGAACCTGATAATACGTGATATTACAACCTGACATCTAAAGAAAATAAACAAATCTACCATCGCTTCATAACTTAAAGGGAAAAACAAAGAATAAATGGTGAAAGGGCAAAAAAAGAAATGATAGCACAGACAATATGGAGAAACAGTTCGTGCTATTTACAATCGTGACCAAGTGTGTTCTTTTCTGTAGGTGACACATGAGACACATGAGACGCAAAGGCATAACTTCGTCAGGAGCCGTTTTATCATCACTGCTTATACTGACAGAGCCGGAATAGGAACGTATGTTATCTATGGAAAAGCAATGTTTCAGTCTCCCAGACCTTCCTCAAATGCTTGAGAAAGATCTGGGAGACCGAAACGTTGCGTATCATCAATAAATGCCACTATTCTTTTGGAGTGCCTGGTGTTGTTTAGTGTACGGAGTTATGTGGTTGGCCCCACTGGCTCCATGGGCACTCTTTCCTCTCTCGTACCGTGTGCTGTTTTTTTCCCTGCCGTGAATAACGTCTATGAAAAAGACGGCCACACTTGGCCATAATTATAATTTTTTTTCCTTTTTTTTCTCCACCATAATTTCTGTTTTCCCCACTTTTTAAAACATAAAACTGAAGGAAGCGAAAAATAGAAAATGGGCATCATGGGAAATTACTAGCGCACGCGAGAAAATAATTTCTTGTTTACCCTTGCTAGTTTTTATTGTTTGTTTGTATTATTCATGCAATATAGTTTATAGCAATATCAATTGAATCAAAGGTTATAGCCGGGATGGAGAATGGACGGATGTGGTGGGGCCAGTGGCTCTTGTCTGCCGTCAAAATGCTTTCCTGAGATTTGTCTCGTAGAAAGCTATTTGGAGGACAGATGGAAATACGCTCTACCAAGGCACGCAGAGAACTTAGAGTCTGGTCCTTTAGTACTGGGAAAAGTGCCTGTCATCACGACCAAAAATCTCAAGCATTGATGATCTCTATACAAACAATTGCAAACTCATAAAACTGATGGCAACGATTCGCAGGAGACCACAAAGGACAGTCAATGTGACCACAATCTGTTTCCAAACTAATTGCATGAAATTCCCAAATGCAGCTAATTTTGCATGTGTCAAACTGACTGGGAGTTCAAAGGTATCTTTCATTACCATATAATTAACATTCTCAAATGAAATGCATAACATAAATATGGAAATGCGCGTATATTTTCCAACAATGTATTAAATTGTGGATGCTTCAAATAACATATGATGCTATGTATTTTTCTACAATAATCACACAGCATTGAAAATGTTAAATTGTTGGTTTAGCTGACCCTAAATTTGCTTAACTTGCTGGCTTTCTGTCTAGTATATTAAATATTACAGATATGTATATGGAGCTTAAACCCTTAAATACCGAGGAATTTCCACCAAAAACCATCAAGAACCAGTGTTTCTGGGAAACGATTTTTAATTATACAGTAAGAAATATTTGGGAATATTCCCAATGTATTCCTTACTGTAATAACCTATTTGTTAGGCAGATGTCGCCATCTACTGACCAAAAGGAGTTACTGCGGTTCTGGTCTCTGGGCAGGAACAGCTGGCAGCTGGGGAGATGTCATTGAGACAAATCCCCAGCTGCTTTTAAAAAGTGATATCATGTTCCGGATCCCAACATGCAAACAAAATGTGTTCGCAACAAACAAATTGCATTTGCAATGACACTGCATAGCCACAGATTATTAACATTAGCACAAACTCGGGCTGCTGTATCTCTTGGCGTTGATCATGTAAACACAAAAAACAGTGGTGAAGAGGTTCCTTAAACTCATGCAGTTTACATTTGTATTTTAGAGAACAGCTACATAGAGGGGAAAAAATAAATCATCATAAAACAGAGGGCACTATTCCCGTGTTGGCGCTAAAATGGGGATGCTAATGGGGAAATCCTGCGCCTGCAGGTTTCCACGTAGCATCCCATATGTAGCACGATATTCTATGGCAGATGCTAATTCAGCACCTCGCCCCGGAATCATGCTCTACCCACAGTGATACTCACGGTAGCGCTTCCAAGCTGCCGCGAGTATCATCTAGTGGAGTCCATAGGACTCCATGGAGGGTTCCGATGCCGGGCCACGAGTCCTGCGCGATCTAGCTCTCGTGAGATCGCCCAGGTCTGCAGAGTGATCAAGGAGGGAGACTGAGCATTATTTGTCCATAGTCTCATTCTGCTCCTTGCAGCCAGAAGCAGTGGATTGGGCCACCGTTCTCGCCAGGGGATGATAGGAGAGTATCTGATTTATTGGGGAGGTTATTAGCTGGTGCTACTTGATTCTGCAAAAAGCAGAATCAATTAGCACCAGCGTTTGGGTGACAGTAAAAAATCAGTTAGCCCATCGGTGCGATAATTAGTGTTAGGATAAGTAAGGTATTACAAAGTCCTAACGGTAATTACTGTTTGCGCTCCCCATGTAGAGTATAGGGTGCGCAAAGTACAGTAAGCTCGCGCAAGCTAACACAAAAAACGATGCGCTAATGGATTGTTTAACTGTTTAGCGTTAGGAAGGTAACATGGATGGCTTGCGCTGAAGTCACTTATCCTGACGTTAACGCTTACACACCCAAACGCTACAGTTAGTGTTCACTGGGGAACAGGGCCCAGAGCTGGGTTGTTTGGGTATTGAAATGAAATACAGGTTGAGCTTCAGTCATGACCATAAAAATATGGATGGCTGCCTCCAGTGAGCAGCAAAATGTAGTCTTAATCGCATGATAACAATAAATCGGAGAATGTTCCATGACTTTTTTGTGGATTTTTACATCTTTTTGCTGGTATTCCTTATAAACGAGGCACTTATATATTTACTTTAGTTATTTATTTATTATATAACAATCACTTTAAGCAGAATTTTTTTTTTAGAATCACCAAAGATAGATATCTAAATGTACTATTAAAAACAGATGAGGATGGAAAGTATATTACCAATGTGGTCTTAATTGTAATATATTTCTTATATCAGGAATACAAGCTTGCGTATATTTAAATCAGGATTCGACGTGTAATTATCTTGGATTGTCCTTCTAGTCTGTGAGGTCACTCCGTGTTAATACCGAGGTGCAAGCAGTCAAGCGATCCATAAAACCACTGACATGGCGTGACTTTATATCCAGGAGCTATGTCTGATATAGAGTCAGCGTTCCCAATCTGGCCTCATTGACTGAACTTTTACCTTTGGTCGGGCAAATCCCCATCGATTCCCCAGAGTATTATTAGGAGAACGTCTACAGACTGGCAAAGTGCGTGGAAAATGATTCAGGAATGAAAACCATAAAAAATACAGAAAGCAAGTCAGGTCATTGGGAAACATGTCGATAACACAATTCCCTTCAGATAGTTATGTATTGAATCTCAGCATTCTTCTGGAAAGAAAATAAAAACAGCAAATGTATAGAATATACAATTATATTGCTCCTCTCTGTCTCCTTAACCCACAAATGACAGCACGCAGCCCATGATACAATGGACATGTCATGATAAAAAAAAAACGAAATAACTACATGACGGAATCTTAGCACATTTACAGAACATATCAATCATCTATTTATCTGAATGTCCGTGAATCTATCAGAAACGAATGTTCTATTTATATACGGAATCTATGTATCAATCATTAGCTATTAGGTATCTATCTATCTACCTGTATCTATATCGATCTGTTTACCTATTTATCTGAAGTTATCTGTTTCTTTCTGCCTATCTGTCATGATTTATGTTTATCTATCAATCTATCTAAATGTAAATATAAATATATAAATCCAAGTGACCCCGCACTCCACATACACATAAGAAATTTCTTCTGCTCGGGTGCAAAAATCCGACTGCCGACAAGATACCTCCCAAGTTTCAGATGCACACGGACGTTTGTAAACATAAACAAAAATAATTATTAAAGATGTATGGATCGACGTTTCTGTTCCAGAAGGAACGTTCCTCAAGATGTTTATATATTATAATATAAGGTGATGCTTTATTCAATTCATTAAAAGATTGTTGTATCCAAGCACTCACGTTTCAGTCGCTTCAGAGCCTTTCTCAAGATTCTATCTGTTTATCTAATACTAGTTGTAAGCCTGCCAGAGGGCAGTCTATTGTGGATATACTGCCCTGCTCATGTATACTGCCCCAGCTCGTGGATACTGCCCCAGCACGTGGATACTGCCCCAGCACGTGGATATTGCCCCAGCACGTGGATACTGCCCCAGCACGTGGATACTGCCAGCACGTGGATACTGCCCAGAACGTGGATACTGCCCCAGCAGGTGGATACTGCCGCACGTGGATATTGCCCCAGCACGTGGATATGCCCCAGCACGTGGATATTGCCGCAGCACGTGGATACTGCCCCAGCACGTGGATACTGCCCCAGCACGTGGATATTGCCGCAGCACGTGGATACTGCCCCAGCACGTGGATATTGCCCCAGCACGTGGATATTGCCCCAGCATGTGGATATTGCCCCAGAACGTGGATACTGCCCCAGCACGTGGATACTGCCCCAGCACGTGGATACTGCCCCAGCACGTGGATACTGCCCCAGACGTGGATATTGCCCAGCACGTGGATATTGCCGCACGTGGATACTGCCCCAGCACGTGGATATTGCCCCAGCACGTGGATATTGCCCCAGCACGTGGATATTGCCCCAGAACGTGGATACTGCCCCAGCACGTGGATACTGCCCCAGCACGTGGATACTGCCCCAGAACGTGGATACTGCCCCAGCACGTGGATACTGCCCAGCACGTGGATATTGCCCCAGCACGTGGATATTGCGCAGCACGTGGATACTGCCCCAGCACGTGGATACTGCCCAGCACGTGGATATTGCCCAGCACGTGGATATTGCCGCAGCACGTGGATACTGCCCCAGCACGTGGATACTGCCCCAGCACGTGGATATTGCCCCAGCACGTGGATATTGCCCAGCACGTGGATATTGCCCAGCACGTGGATATTGCCCCAGAACGTGGATACTGCCCCAGCACGTGGATACTGCCCAGCACGTGGATATTGCCCCAGCACGTGGATATTGCCCCAGCACGTGGATATTGCCGCAGCACGTGGATACTGCCCCAGCACGTGGATACTGCCCCAGCACGTGGATATTGCCCCAGCACGTGGATATTGCCCCAGCACGTGGATATTGCCGCAGCACGTGGATACTGCCCCAGCACGTGGATATTGCCCAGCACGTGGATATTGCCCAGCACGTGGATATTGCCCCAGAACGTGGATACTGCCCCAGCACGTGGATACTGCCCCAGCACGTGGATACTGCCCCAGAACGTGGATACTGCGCCCAGCACGTGGATACTGCCCCAGCACGTGGATATTGCCCAGCACGTGGATATTGCCGCAGCACGTGGATACTGCCCCAGCACGTGGATACTGCCCCAGCACGTGGATATTGCCCCAGCACGTGGATATTGCCGCAGCACGTGGATACTGCCCCAGCACGTGGATACTGCCCCAGCACGTGGATATTGCCCCAGCACGTGGATATTGCCCCAGCACGTGGATATTGCCCCAGCACGTGGATATTGCCCCAGAACGTGGATACTGCCCCAGCACGTGGATACTGCCCCAGCACGTGGATATTGCCCCAGCACGTGGATATTGCCCCAGCACGTGGATATTGCCGCAGCACGTGGATACTGCCCCAGCACGTGGATATTGCCCAGCACGTGGATATTGCCCAGCACGTGGATATTGCCGCAGCACGTGGATACTGCCCCAGCTCGTGGATACTGCCCTAGCACGTGGATATTGCCCCAGCTCGTGGATATGCCCCAGCTCGTGGATACTGCCCCAGCTCGTGGATACTGCCCTAGCACGTGGATATTGCCCCAGCACGTGGATGGATACTGCCCCAGCACGTGGATATTGCCCCAGCTCGTGGATACTGCCCCAGCTCCTGGATACTGCCCCAGCACGTGGATACTGCCCAGCACGTGGATACTGCCCCAGCACGTGGATACTGCCCCAGCGTGGATATTGCCCCAGCACGTGGATATTGCCCCAGCACGTGGATACTGCCCAGCACGTGGATACTGCCCCTGCACGTGGATACCGCCCCAGCACGTGGATATCGCCCAGCTCGTGGATATTGCCCCCCCCGTGGATATGGCCCCCCGCTCGTGGATATGGCCCCCCGCCGCTCGTGGATATGGCCCCGCTGCGTGGATATACTCACCTACATCGGCCCACCAGCGATGGCGGTCCCGCGTCCCGCTTCCAGCGTCCTCTCTCGCTCCGTTGGTCGCCGGGATGACGTCACGAAAGCCTTTGACCCCCCGGGGTCAAAGGCTTTCGTGACGTCATTCCGGCGAACAACGGAGCGAGAGAGGACGCTGGAAGCGGGACCGCCATCGCTGGAGGAGCTAAGGGCCGATGTAGTGAGTATCTGTAGGCAACATCCCCCTACATTGGCCCGGAGCCTCAGCGGTGGCTGTCGTAGGCTGCTCGGCCGGCCTCCAGGCTTAGGCGAGCCCCGGCTCGGCTGGGCCTGTAGGCCCAAGCCAAGCCGGGGGCTCGCCTGAGCCTGGAGGCCCGCCGAGCAGCCTGCGACAGCCGGAGGACAGTCACCGCTGGAGCTCAGGGCTAATGTAGGTGAGTATGTGCTCTCCACACCCACCCTGCTTACTCGGCCGGTATCCAAGCTTAGGCGAGCCCCGGCTTGGGCTTGGGCCTAGAGGCCCTGCCGAGCCGGGGACTCGCCTGAGCATGGAGGCCGGTCGAGTTGCATGCTCGGCCGTCCTCCAGGCTCAGGGGAGTCCCTGGCTCGGCTGGGCCTCTAGGCCCAAGCCAAGCCGGGGGCTCGCCTGAGCCTGGATGCCGACCAAGCTTAGGCGAGCCCCGGCTTGGCGTGGGCCTAGAGGCCCAGCCGAGCCGGGGACTCGCCTGAGCCTGGAGGACGCCCGAGCATGCAACTCGACCGGCCTCCATGCTCAGGCGAGTCCCCGGCTCGGCAGGGCCTCTAGGCCCAAGCCGGGGGCTCGCCTAAGCTTGATACCGGCCGAGCAAGCAGGGTGTGTGTGTGTGTAGAGCACATACTCACCTACATCGGCCTCGAGTCCTCCACCGGTTCCACACATACTCACCGACATCGGCCTTAGCTCCTCCAGCGATGGCGGTCCCGCTTGCAGCATCCTCTCTCCGTTGTTCGCCAGGATGACGTCACGAAAGCCTTTGACCCCCCGGGGGGTCAAAGGCTTTCGTGACGTCATTCCGGCGAGCAACGGAGAGAGGATGCTGCAAGCGGGACCGCCATCGCTGGAGGAGCTAAGGGCCGATGTCGGTGAGTATGTGTTAGGCAACATCGGCCTGAGCTCCAGCGGTGACCTCCTCCGGCCGAGCAGGCTGCTCGGCCGGCCTCTACGCTTAGGCGAGTCCCCGGCTCGGCTGGGCCTGTAGGCCCAAGCCAAGCCGGGGGCTCGCCTAAGCCTAGAGGGCCGCCGAGCAGCCAGCGGCAGCTGGAGGAGGTCTCCGCTGGAGCTCAGGGCCGATTTTGGGGTGTATTTTTTGGGAACTTCGGCCCCGAGCTCCAGCGGAGACCTCCTCCGGCTGCCGCTGGCTGCTCGGCGGGCCTCTAGGCTTAGGCGAGTCCCCGGCTCGGCTGGGCCTGTAGGCCCAAACCGAGCCGGGGGCTCGCCTAAGCCTAGAGGGCCGCCGAGCAGCCAGCGGCAGCCGGAGGAGGTCTCCGCTGGAGCTCGGGGCCGATTTTGGGGTGTATTTTTTGGGAACTTCGGCCCCGAGCTCCAGCGGAGATCCTCCGGCTGCCGCTGGCTGCTCGGCGGGCCTCTAGGCTTAGGCGAGTCCCCGGCTCGGTTTGGGCCTACAGGCTCGGTTTCGCCTGAGCATGGAGGCCGGTCGGCAGCCGGTCACCGCTGGAGCTCAGGGACGCAGTAGGGGGTTATGTATGTTTTGTGTACCGCGGTGACCTCTTCCGGCCGAGCGGGCTGCTCGGCCGGCCTCTAGACTCAGGCGAGTCCCCGGCTCGGTCTGGGCCTTTAGGCCCATGCCGAGCCGGGGGCTCGCCTGAGCCTGGAGGCCGGTCGAGCAGCCCGCTCGACCGGAGGAGGTCACCGCTGGAGTTCTGGCCGAATTTTTCGATTGTGTTATGGGTATTTCGTCCCTGAGCTCCAGCGGGGACCGCGGCCTGCTCGGCGGACCTCCAGGCTTAGGCGAGTCCCCGGCTCGGCTGGGCCTGTATGCCCAAACCGAGCTGGGGGCTCGCCCGAGCCTGGAGGCCCGCCGAGCAGGCCGCCGGTCCCCGTTGGAGCTCAGGGACGACGTATGGAGTTATGTATGTTTTTTTTGAACTTCGGCCCCGATCCTCCAGCGCTGAGCGGATGCCGAGCGGGCTGCTCAGCCGGCTTCTAGGCTCAGGCGAGTCCCCGGCTCGGCTTGGGCCTACAGGCCCAGCCGAGCCGGGGACTCGCCTGAGCCTAGAGGCCGGCTGAGCAGCCCGCTCGGCAGCCGGTCACCGCTGGAGGATCGGGGCCGATTTAGGTGAGTATGTTTTGTGAACTTCAGCCCCGAACCTCCAGCGCTGACCGACTGCCGGCGGCCTATTCGGCGGACCTCTAGGCTCAGGCGAGTCCCCGGCTCGGCTGGGCCTGTAGGCCCAAACCGAGCCGGGGCTCCCTTGAGCCTGGAGGCCCGCCGGCAGCCGGAGGACGGTCAGCGCTGGAGGATCGGGGCATCTGGCGGCCGTGTAAACACGGGTAGCTGCGCGCGGCTCGTGCCGGTTTTTTTTTTTTTTCCACGCGGCCGGCACGCGCAGCTACCTGTGTGTTTTAACGGCCGCTTTCAAAAGTCCGTCGCGCATGCGCAGACGGCTTTTGGCGACGGACGTTTTTAGGCTTATTCTATTATAGTATAGATTAGCTACCTGTTTACCTATCTATATATCTATTATTATCTATGTGTTTACATGCCTTTCTGTCTGTTTACTTAATTATCTCTTTATCTATACATCTATTTATCTCTGAAACTACCTATCTGAATTTATTTATCTGTTTATTTCTGCCTATCTATCCTTATGTTTATCTAATATTAACTGTTTACCTATTTATATATCTATTATTATCTATGGGCCCTATTACATTCCTCGCGCAGCGTGTTTTGCGTGCGCAAATGCACATTTGCGCGAGTGACATAAACCCTTTGCGCAAAACGTCGTATTACAACGTTCGCGCAAACGGATGGACTTGCGTTGAGCGTGATGAACTGTGCCCATCCTATACTTAACATTGAGAGCACAAATTCGTTACGCGGATGGTATTTCAATTGATGCGCAACTTTTTACGAATGACGTTTGCGCGCATACTTTTAACGTCTTTGAAAAACTGGTGGTAACTGCAAATTGGAACGTTCTGGCCGAAACGAAAAACACCAGCACAAAACAAAAAAAAAAGCACAGTATAGTTACACATTTTACACATACCCGAACAATAAAATTGTGAATTCGTACATATTTTTTTAATTGCTGCAGCATGTATACTCAGATTTACTTTGACAGGCGCAAAAACGTAAGTGAGTCAATTAAGGTAAATCGATGTCAATTAATGTTCTTAATTCTGATTGGCTGAATCGCGCGAAAAAAACAGTCCGCGCACTGATTTACGTGTGCAACATTACTGCTCGCGTATTACACTTCGTTTTGCGTGTCGTTTTTATGGACGTTATTTTTTGACGGATGAGAAAATGCACGAGGATTGCAATACCCCGTTAATTTTCACGCAATAATGCATTTTGCTGTGCGCAAAGAATACTGCGCTGCGGGAGCGCAATTGCGCGGCGATTGTAATAGGGCCCTATGTGTTTACGTGCCTTTCTGTCTATCCGTTTACTTAATTATCTCTCTATACATCTATTTATCTCTGAAACTCTGAAACTATCTATCTGAATGTATTTAACTGTTTATTTCTGCCAATTCACCTAAATCTATCTATCATTATCTATTTGTTCATCTGTTATTTTATCTTTCTGAATCTATCAATATGTCTGAAATTATCTATCTATCTATCTATCTATCTATCTATCTATCTATCTATCCATCTATCACCTGTCCTCTCTGTTTACCCTTCTTGACCATAGGATTCCGCTATTAGTATTTAGGACACCCGTCCTAACCCCCCACCCTTCTGCTCTGCTCTTTATTATTCTATTCTATGATTTTGCTCAGCATAGCTTCCAGACACGAAGAAGCAAGTTATACTCTCGATAGCTTGTCTTATAAACGTAACTTTAGTCCATTAAAGAAGGTATCACTATGTACAGCTATACTCTGGTGATTTTTATATACAGAAATCGGGAGGTTCTGGCCATTGTGGAAAATGCATACAGAAATCGGGAGGTTCTGGCCATTGTGGCAAATGCATACAGAAATCGGGAGGTTCTGGCCATTGTGGCAAATGCATACAGAAATCGGGAGGTTCTGGCCATTGTGGCAAATGCATACAGAAATCGGGAGGTTGTGGCCATTGTGGCAAATGCTACAGAAATCGGGAGGTTCTGGCCATTGTGGCAAATGCTGTTTTGCACATTTATTTGTACTCTATTTTTGTGAGTTTGTTTTAACACTGTGATTTTTTTAAACATTTTATTAAATACAGTTGTGTTCAAAATTATTCAACCCCCACTGAAATTGAGTGTTTTGGCCAGTTTGACATTGATTTTGATCATTCAGTCATCTTGCTTACAATTAAATCAAAGAGGCACATGTAGGTCAGACAAATATAACATAACATTTATAATGAAATAACCACAAATGTCTTTTCTGTGCTCACATCATTATCAGTTTTATTCAACCCCCAAGTGACATTCAATCTTAGTACTTAGTACAACATCCTTTTACAGTTATAACAGCTTTTAAACGTGAAGCATAGCTTGACACAAGTGTCTTGCAGCGATCTACGGGTATCTTCGCCCATTCGTCATGGGCAAAAGCCTCCAGTTCAGTCACATTCTTAGGCTTGCGCACTGCAACTGCTTTCTTTAAGTCCCACCAGAGGTTCTCAATCGGATTTAAATCAGGTGACTGCGATGGCCACTCCAAAATGTTCCAGCCTTTAATCTGCAACCATGCTCTAGTGGACTTGGAGGTATGCTTGGGATCATTGTCCTGTTGAAAGGTCCAACGTCTCCCAAGCCTCAGGTTTGTGACGGATTGCATCACATTGTCAGCCAATGTCTCCTGATACTGAAGAGAATTCATGGTACCTTGCACACGCTGAAGCTTCCCTGTACCTGCAGAAGCAAAACAGCCCCAAAGCATGATTGACCCCCCGCCATGCTTCACAGTAGCAAAGTGTTCTTTTCTTCATAGGCCTTGTTCTTCCTCCTCCAAACATAGCGTTGATCCATGGGCCCAAACAGTTCTAATTTTGTTTCATCAGTCCACAGAACACTATCCCAAAACTTTGTGGTTTGTCCACATGACTTTTGGCATTCTGCAGTCGACTCTTCTTATTCTTTGGAGACAGCAAGGGGGTGCGCCTGGGAGTTCTGGCATGAAGGCCTTCATTACGCAGTGTGCGCCATATTGTCTGAGCTGAAACTTCAGTACCCACATCTGACAAATCTTTTCTCAGTTCCGCAGCAGTCACACAGGGACTTTTCTCCACTCTACGCTTCAGGTTTCCACAGCAGTCGAAGTCAGCATCTTCTTTCTGCCACGACCAGGTAGCGTTTCAACAGTGCCCTTTGCCTTGAATATGCGAATGATGCTTCCTATGGTCTCTCTTGATATGTTTAACATCTTTGCAATCTTCTTATAGCCATTGCCCTTCCTGTGAAGAGTAATCACCTCTTCTCTTGTCTTCCTGGACCATTCTCTTGACTTCACCATGTTTGTAACCACACCAGTAAATGTCTAGAAGGAGCTGAGTATCACAGTCATTTTAAAGCTGCCTAATTGGTGCTTATTATGCTTTATTGCTGCTCCGTGACATCCACAGGTGTTTTCAATACCTGATTGAAAACACTTGAATGAACCTCTGTTCTTCAGAGTGGTAGTCTTTAAGGGGTTGAATAATTGTGTCAATGAAGAATTCACAAAATAAACATTTACTACTGTATTACAAAACCAATTGATGTCATTTTAGTTGCATATGGTTCTTTAAAAAGTCCTTGTAGGATTTCATTCTGAATCCAATTACAAATGTACACTAAATTCCCTAAAACCCTTTACAGCATTGGGGGTTGAATAATTTTGAACACAACTGTATACTGCGCAATATATGCTCTCTTTTGATTTTTAAGTGCATGCTATATTAACCAACTAAGAAGCAAAAGCGCTCTTTAAAGATATCAATCTACTGTGAACCCTAGGAGTACCCTAACTGTATCTGGGGTGCTCTAGAGGAAGTTTTTTTTCAATTTCCTCCTATCTTGCGCCCTTTTCTTTTTTGTCTTTATTCTGTCAATTAAGGGTTAACAAGGTACCCTCGTTAAGAGGCTGCAGTGGGAAAGATTCTACCTGTGTATTTTTTGCTCGATTTTTATATTGCTATTTATTCATTCTCTCTATATTGAAGACAGTGACCATTATATCAAATGACATATTTAATGATACACTGTAAATATCAGGATATCTGATTATTTTACAGGAGCACACTTTTGCATTACGTCTTCTCCCCGTCCTGTTCAAAAAATGATCATTTTGCTTGCAGATGATTTCCATTGTGCTCCTCGAGATGGGCGCAGGTTAATTACAAGTAGATTTATGCGCTGCTTACTGTTTCTTTTTTTACTCGTGTTTGTATTAACCATTAACCTCTACACTCGTGCAGCATAATACTACGAATAATGTTTACGCCCACCGTTAAAACTCGGGAATACAGTATGTCTAAATTTTCCGAAAGACCATTAATTTCCATCACCTAATCTCGCGCTGAACGCCATTTGTACGTGAGAGGGAGAGAGGGAGGTGAAAAATGGTAACAGTTACGAATGCAGGCAACCTGCCAGCACGCATGCAAATCTAAATCCAAAGTTATTTTTCATTTACTCACCCATCTCTCTCTCTCTCTGTGTTCGTTAATCACGGCTAGATATAATTAATTTATCAAATTAATACTTCATTTGGAAATAAATAAAAGCTTTAAAAAATGCACTCGTGCAGCTGGTACCACTTAGAAAATAAAATTATCATCTATAGCTCCACGATAAACAAGCCGGCGTTAAAATAAATTATAAAACGTGGTATCAGCAAGTGTATAAAGTCTGTAATTAGACGCGTCGGGGGTAAACGGGGATAGGAACAGCAGGTCCAGATAGGGTGATTGATCTGAAATCAAACCGTAAGCTGTTACTGGGGAGGACAGGCTCTGGTACCCTGATAATAAAACAGAAACAAGCTGGTTAGAAGTGACCTTTTCTGAAATACAATATCTAATTTACCAAACAGCCGCCTCCCAGTGAGAAGCATGTTATCCTGTTAAGGCTAAGAGACTCGCTACAGCACAGTTATTACTTTCACCCAGTAATTACTTCTGCAGACTTGTGCAGGATTTTTAATGCGGAGACAGGCAGACTCTTTCATCCACAAATCATATATATTTCAAACTTTGATTCCACGTATCTCGGAGAGAGAAAGAGGCTTACATTATCTTTATTTTATTTATCGATTCTTTTTTATTTTTTATTTCCGAGAACACATAGCTCAGAATGTAAAGAAGATTCTTATTTATTTATTATTATTATTATTTATTAAATTTAAAGAAATAAGAAGATAGTCTAGCAGCAGCTTAGTCTACATCTCGTGGCTCTAACGTAAGGACGGGTTGTAATATCTGGCTGATGTTAAATTGAATATATTGAAAAATAAGTTGAAATTTAGCAATTTGAACCAAATATTTTGAATGTTGTAACTTGTCTTTTTTCTAGTACCGTAGATACTCGAGTATAACGCGACCCGAGTATAACGCGAGGGGTAGAGATTCATTATGGAAAGAAGAATATTACTCGAATATAACGCTAGGAGCAAAATTATGAAAGTATAAATTTTCCAAAACACGACAAATGTCTGTTAAGTTACTGTTGTTCCATGTTTTCATTTCATGTTCATTCCACCCCACTCTCACCCTCGTTCCTCCAATGGTTGTTAGAGAGCAGGGGTGCAGTGAGAGGTAATGCATCATGGTAGCTATTTTAGAATGGTGATAGATGTAATTGAGCGTTTTGATTGCTTGGAATATAATTCTCTTATGATAAAGTTCTGCACATGAAACTAAATAAATAAAATCCGTAAGCGCAGGTATGGCATAAGGGCACATTTTTTACATTTAATTATTGCAATTGCATTTAATAAGATATATATATATATATATAATATGTTAGGAACCTATGCATATACTCATGCACTACAAAAAGACACATTTTGAAATTGATAAAAGCTTGTTTTACCTTGAAAAATCTATATTGTTTATATGAAGCAGAGTATATGATAAATTTGATAAATTGTGACATACAGAAATTATTTATTAAAGGGGTTAATGTTACTGTTTTTTATTGCAAAGGTTAATGTAGGTTTTTGGATTGAAGGGTTAATAGAGGGCTGAATAGTATTGGAGATGTTTTGTACAGGGGTACTTGAGGGCTGCAGTCATTAAGGGTTAATGGTTAAAGTCAGGGCTGCAGGGTTAAATCGGGATTCCAGAGCGTGCACGTGTCAGACAGCTCCTGGAAGCAATCAGATCTTCACTCCCTCGCAGCTGTCCCGTGTATAACACGACCCCTACCGTTTTAAGCTTGATTTATTGCTCAAAAAACTCGCGGTATACACGAGTATCTACGGTAATTATTTAATTTTTTTGTTATTATCCGGATAAGTTTAAGTCTTGTTTATATTGTGACAGTGTGGTTAGGGGCAGGGCGGTACACCACAGGTTTATTAGCATGCGAATGGAGAACGCCCTTTTCCCCCTATGGGGTTAACTCTAAATGAATGCCTAATAAGGTCTGCCCTGCCCTTATAGGAGAGGTGGTCCTCTCTGAGAGAGCAGTCTTGGTGCAGAGTACAGATGGAAAAGGAAGCATAATCCTGAGCCCAGAAGAGAGGTATATTATATTTTTACAGTTTGGTAAGCGGCTTAGCCACCCAACATGTCAGATAGGTTTCCTGTGATGTTTAGTTAGCCTCCACATGCAGGAGTAGGTGTTTATTTTCTATTTGTTTATTTTTTTGTTCATATTATACACTGCAGAAACAGAAGCACTGATATTTGTGTCCAGTGGCTACATCACAATATATATATATGTTTGTTTATTTCTTCTCTTGAATAGACCACATACAACTCCATGGCTAAAAGACCATCGATAGGGAAGGAAAGTTAATACGTTATAATGAAAAAAAAAAATTATTATTAGGTAGAAAACCACTGGCGCGCACAACCTGTTACATTAGGGTGTGCACCAATGGAACATTTATTAATCTAGGACTTATGTTTAGATGATTTTGCTCAAAATACACATTTTTCATTAGCAATAACAAGCCTGTAATCGGAGATACAGACAGTTTTTATGCATTTCATTATGAACCAAATAAGGAACATCTAAAATGTCAACGTAGGAGGTGAAAGAAGACCTCTTCACTCAACATTAGGGTGTGCCTGGGCACTCCAACACAACTCTGCTCACGCCTATGTAGAGGACTGATCATTACACTAGGTGTATATAAGGTATAATAGCAGGTCTGGCTCAAAACCAGCCATACAGTATAATAAATAAAGTGGAAGATTTTTTATCATATTCCTGCCAAAGAAGAGGTTTGAATGATAAATAAATAAATAAAATTCATATTCTTATTTATAAAGGATTTTACCAGGAAGGATACATTGAGATTTCTCTCAATTTCTAGTATGTCCTGGGTAGCCTTAATTTATGCAAGACGTTACAAGCCCTAGTTGCACACATTTGTGATAAACATGCCAGCAAGTCTGAGAGACAAGATATGTACACTATTTGTTATTATTTTCTCCTAAAATTTCATGTTTTTTAATGACATAATCATGGGGTTCCCTCTATACTAAAAGCTCATATTTGTAGATGATGCTGTAGCAGTGTTTCCATCATGGTAACATTGTGGCATTGCTATTAAGTGTTGAGACTTCATGTAAAGTCACTTCCCTCAAATATCTAGGTATGTGATTAGACCCAAATCTATCCTTTGGCCTCCACATCGAAAAACTTTCATCTAAAATTTACCCCAAACTAGGTGCCATGTACAGAAACAAATCCTGCCTGAACCCCACGGTAAGAAAGCAGATTGTACAACAAATGTTTATCCCAGCCATTGAATACGGAGAGGTAGTGTATGCAGCCGCCCCTCAAACGCACCTCCAGAAACTTACTACATTGTTTAACTCATTATGTCGCTTTGTGCTACAATGTAACTACATGACCCACCACTGTGACATGTTAAAAGAACTAAACTGGCCATCGCTGGAATCTAGACGCACCCTTCACCTTTCCAAACTGGTGTTTAAGAGCTTTTCTGGGAAGCTACCACCCTACCTGAATAGGCTGCTTCCCTCAGCAGCTCCCTCATCCTATAACCTCCGATCCAGGACCTGCACCTTACTTGCAATACCACAATACAAAAAGAAAGTGGCTCGATCCTCATTTTCCTACAGAGCACCGCAAACATGGAATAACCTCCCAGACGCCATCAAATCTTCACCCAGTCTAAAGACCCTTAAGAGTTCCCTATTAACATACCTCAATAAGGAATGCACCTGTAAACATGTAACATAGTAACTATATTTCCTACATATTTATTTTCTGTTAATCTGTATATTTGTTTTGTGTTAATTTCTTGCATTTTACTACTTTTGAATTTCTGTAACCATGTTCTTGAACCCAGGACATACTTGAAAACGAGAGAAATCTCAATGTATCCTTCCTGGTAAAATCCTTTATAAATAAATAAAATAAATAAATAAAGCCTATAAACGCTTTAATAAAAGTAAAATAAACATTTCTGCAGATTATTTAGAAATTAGAGCAGTTAAAGGGACACCATAGCCACCGCGACCAAATTAACTTCACTTTTTCAATTCCATATTGGCTTTCCCTGAGGGATAATGCAGCCTTCCAAAATTGACAGACCTCCCCTACCCAGAAGGATGTCAATCAGCTAATGCTCGGAGAGCCTTCTGATCCAAACTACACCGGATATACACAACAGATTTGATAATGACTAGCCCTTTTTAAGGTTGAGAGTCGTTGGACTGACTGAGCATTCGGCCGAGTGCTCGGCACGATGTGAGTGTCGGCTTCAGGAACCAGCACACACAGCATTTTCTTCAGGTTGCTGAAAAAGTGGAAATCAGGTTCACAAACATCTCTAATATAAACATTGACTCTTGACTATCTTATTGCATGAGACCAATAGCACTATTTTTTACATTTTCATGAGACAGGAGCATGAATGGCAGTGATCTGTAGCCCAACTCTTTCATCTTCCATGGAAGTGGTCTGACTTTATATTGCCGCCTTGTTGAGCAACTGGCAGTAGACCACTCGTCTGTGTCCACCATAATACTTTCTATACTAGTTGCAAGAAAAATATAAGCATGATGACTCCTGATTCCTGACCATAGAACAGCACCCTGTTAACCCATTGTTCATTTCTAAATGAGATTTTTCTTCAATAAGAATGCTAAACCAAAGAGGTGTAAAGGCAAAAGACATCCTGAAGGTTAGAAAAGACACAGTCCATTGTACTTGGCCACCTGATACAAATGTCTGAAACATAATAACCAAGAAATTCTCTCTCGACACAGCTGTCAGTTTCGAGTTTCTTCCTTTAATGGAGGCCTGGGATTCGGCAGCCCTCCGGCTGTTAATAAGAAAAATCTACCATCACCCACAGTCATGGTGCGTTGCAGACAGCTGCCCCGCCACTACTGTACCTGTGCTAATATTACAGGGAGAGGGAAGAACAATATTTAGCAGTTACGAGTCAACCGCGCTGGTAATCAAATGGTTAAACCTCTCCCTCCTTTTTGCATCTACCCACCCCCCGAGACTACATGTTCTACCGAGCTCATCAAAGCATGATATAAAACATAGTCTAATAATTACATATCTAATGAAATGTCGAAACCTCTCCTTGTTTTCCTTCCAGAAACACTAATTAAGTCACATAAGTAACATTATACAATTATTTCTGTATCAAACCTGTCTTTATATTCCCACCTTGTGCAGCTCCGGCAGTGTAAGCAGTTTTAAATAGAGTGGAAAGAAAAAGAATCTAAGAGGGTTTATTCACTAAAAAGTGAATTGCTGGAAAGACAAGTCCGAGTGCAACATTTAAAGAAACACTTTACTAAAAAAATGCCCACCCCCCACTTTTCCCCTTAAATAATTGGGAAAATGCTGCCGATATGCTACTTTTTATAAGTTTTTTAGGAGTTAGGTTAAAATACTCACCTTTTCTCCCTCGGTGCTGACCTGCGCCTCCTCTTTGACTCAGGGCTCCAGAATTGTGGAAGTCCCTGAAGCTTCTAACAAAATCTGTGTAGAGTACGTAACGTTTGGACCTGTGTATCTCACAGAACTTGCGTACTGTCATACACAGTTACACAGCGCCTGTACAGAATGATGGAGCATGCACAGCACCAGCCCTCTGCTGCCGTCTCCCAGAAAGCTCGCTGATCTGTGTGTTTGGAGTCTGGATGATGTCAGCCATGTGTGCTGACATCATTGGTCCCTGAGTTAGTCCCCAGCAGGAAGGATACTCAAAATCTTGTCTGCAAAGTGACAGGTGTGTGCGTAGAGTAAACTCGTCCACTGATATGGTCCAAATGTAGCTGGACGGAGAAGGTGGGCACTCAATGCAGTCTGATCACTTCAATAAGATATAGTGGTTAGGGTGCAGGTAGGCACTCAATGCAGTCTGATCACTTCAATAAGCTATAGGGTGCACAGAATGTCCCCGAGCCAAACTCCGGATTACCGCCAGGGAGGTTAAGAAAAAGACGTTTAACCTTAAGAATGTTTTCTCTCCCAGATGGTATTAATTTGTCAGTTTCAAAATCACATTATATCAAATAAACATCTCATGAAAAGACCCTAAAGTGTTTGCTATAAGGGTAAAAACGGACACATTTAAATAGCCAAAATACATAATAAAAAGGTGAAAAAAGGGCGCAGATCTAGCTACACTAATACAAACAAATTGTTGCTGCAAGGTCACGTATATAATCACTCAATTTGTATACACCAAAACCATAAATATAACAGTCCAAACTGCGCGAGGACTTTGGACTGTTATATTTAAAATAGCCAAAATGGGAAAAGCAATACAAATGCAAAATTTTGCTTTTATTGGCTATTTGAGACATTTTGTTTTTTAACTCCCTATTCTTGATTAATTGACACCGCTTAGTGCTAAGAAATAGCAACTTAGCTTTTCATTTGTTCTGTGAGTAATCGCTATATTAAACCCTTTTGGTGTGAAATGGGTAGGATTTGCTGCTCCCTCTTGCACTGAAGTGGTTAATTCCCTTAGCGGTATGAGCACAATAGATCACGGCGAGCTGCGCTCTAGAATTGCCGGCAGCCTGAAGAAATGGAATGTTTGGGTTTGAAACATACTGGATATTCATATAAAATGTGTAATTGGCGTAAATACAATAAAAGCGCCAAACATTTCTAGGCGACAGATTGGCTGTAATGAATCTCTAAATATTTCCATATAGATATGTTCCCCATGTGGCTGCGGAGAACACATTGTAGAACGATGTGAGATTTATTGCATGAACTCGCTTAGTGTGAAATTGGCTGGTGGTCTCAGTCCACTTCCCAGTGGAGAAATGTACGCTCCAGAAACAGCTTTTTCTCCCCTTTTCCGGTGCAGCAGGTAGTGGACAACACGGAGAATGGAATACCCTCTTATTATACATCAGTGGCTGCTTGGATATTTCTCGTGTGATACTAGAGCTAGGGTGAATAATCTTGATTTTAAATCTCACATATAGTTACACGATGGAAGGAGACGATTGGCTGCAGCAGAGAATACAATAGTAATTCCACGTAGCTGGTACAAGGATGATTACCATTGTGTTTGTGTGTGTTTGTGAATCACTTTTCATGGTGCACAGCCAGCCAGATATCATGTAACATAAATAACCACAATGTCAAGGCTGGACAGGCTGAGCAGCTTCACATACAGGTTCATAACCTAGCTCAGTGATGCAGGATCTGCAGCATGGGTAATGTAGTTCAGCAGGTTGGGTTATGCAGTACACAAGCACCCGCTGTAGAAATTGTAACATTTACCGACCTAGAACAATAGAGTCTTTCAGACAGATCAGCATCTGCTTTGCTTTAATATAAACATTAACCCTGTAAGTGCTGTAAAACTGAACATTGAGAACATTGACTTGACGCTGTCATTAATCTACATTAATAATGTAAAATAAACTGACAATATAGTTTCCAAAATGCGTTTGAAACCATACGTTTGTAACTTATTATCGCAACCCTTCAACTTTGTTACCTAGTGATACATTCAAATTGCACGGCCTTGATATAACAAGGAAAAAGCTTGCTAAAAGCCAAGAGGCTGAAATGTCGCTGATGCTCATTGTTCTGTATGTGTGAGCATCCAATTTACGGGACCCATGAGTGCTTGTACTTTTTTCTTTTTCTTGTTGTGGACCTAGGGTGTAAATGTGGCAAAACGCAGGTACCAAGTGCACTGTGCAGTTGACCCTTCCCTAAGCGTGTGAGTGCAGTTTTTTCACGTTTTGTTGTATAACAAGGGGCTCATTTGTTAAATAGTGAGTGTCAAGGAAGTAGGGGCAGAGTTAAACACCAACAGTAAACTCATCAAAACTCAGTTTTTGGAAAGTAAGGCTGGGTTCACACCTTAGCGTTTTTTGACGCACGTTATACGCATGTTTTTTTGACGCGTGTATCACTCAAAATGAAAAACGTGCTAACGCGCATTGCAGCGTGTTCATGCTACAGTCTATGGCTGCGAACGCACTGCAATACGCCCCAAAGAAGCTCCTGTACTTCTTTGAGCGTAGGACGCTTTACAGCGCATTCCTACGTGCTGTAAAACGCTTAGATGTGAATGGGCCCCGTAGGAAATCATGGGATTTTCGTGTTTAGGCGTTTTACAGTGCACAGGAACGCGCTGTAAAACACCCAGGTGTGAACGTGCCTAAAGGACACAGTGAATTAAAGAAACACCTTCCAACTGACACATACAGGGTAATTCAAAGAGAATCGAAAAGTCTCGCACGTTCGGTGACTTTTCGTTCTCTTCAATTCGTTTTGCCGATCCCATTTCGGTGACCCTGCGGTGTATTCAGCAAACACCACAGGGTCTCCGAATTGCAGGGAAAAGCTGTCGCAAACCCGATGAAAACGAACCGCAAAACCCGGCGAATGCACGCTGAAATCCCTCAAAAACATCTGGATTAACCTGACGAAAACCACGGAGAAACCCGAGCAGGAGCCGATCACACGCAGTGAATCCGCCGGAAAAAGCCAACACAGCAGAAGAGGCAGTGAATAAATTAGGAAAACAGTTTGATTGAATGTTTGAAAAGTGAAACGCTGTTTGCAAAGAAACTACTGAGCGAAAATGTCTGAAATTTACACAGGAGGTCCAGGGAATGATAATAAAAAGGGCTATTACATAAAAAATAAGTAAACTTAAAAAAAATAAAAATCGGACTTTTAGAAAAAAAAAATCCAGAAAAATGCTTAAAATATCCTAAAAAAATCTATATATAAAGAGACTCTTTACTGCAAAATTTTATAATGAACAGTTTATTAGATATTGAATTAAAACCGGAATATTTTTAACATTGAAGCCTATGGGATTCGCCTTAATAAATGTGCCGCATGAAACCACCGAATGGCAGGGCATTTCGGGAACCTTTCACTGCTGGTTTGTGTTCTCTGAATAGACAAAGCAGTGCTTTTCATGGGGATTCACTGCCCTCGAACAGGCACCGAACAGGCACCGTATGTGCAGGTAATTTGCCAGGATTTGGTGTATTGCCTGCTCTCTGAATAGCCGAATGGCCAAGAAAGGCAACCGAACGCTGAAAATCAGCGTTCGGTTACCTTTCTCAAGCAATTCGGATCGCTTTGAATTACCCTGATAGTAATGTAATGAATTCATATAGTGATGTAAAATGTAATAATAATAGTTTGACTGTAAACAAACATACAAAACTGCTAAAGTATTACATATTACAAATATGTGCGGTTAACATGCATTGTAATCTCCCTCTTTCTGAACAGGTTTCCTTATTAATGTATTGTAAATTCTCACCTACCCATCTAAAATGATGTCAAATACTGTGAATAATGAGCAGGGCCCAGGTCCGATTATTTGTACCTTGCTCCCTTTGGTTATTGTAAAGCGCTGCAGAAACTGTTGGCGCTATATAAATGATAATAATAAAAATAATATTATTATTATACTTTATTTATATAGCACCAGCATATTCCGCAGCGCTGAACAATGGGCACAATATAGAAAGGGTTACAATACACTGAGACATATAATATATATATATATATATATATATATATATATTATATCTGGGTTACATTTTGCCGCTACCCAGCTATAAAATAACCATGTGCTATCAATAGTTATAGCTAATTACTTTTTTTTTTTTTTCTTTTCCAGGGTCTCCCATGAATCCAGTAGAAGGAAAGCTGGAATGAACCAGCCACTGTAGAAGGAGCAACGCTACAATACAACTAAAAGAGGATCACTCGTTCTAACACTTAAATCTACACCTTAAAAATAACAGAAACATCACGTGTCACATGACTTGGAGGTCCTACTCAGTCCCTCTAGCAGCTCAGGGGTCAGCAACCTTGGCTCTACAGATGTTTCGGAACTACATTTCCCATGAGGCTTAGCCAATCTAATGTGTAGCTGAGCATCATGGGAGATGTAGTTCCAAAACATCTGTAGAGCCAAGGTTGCTGATGCCTGCTCTAGCTTATCAGAATTCAGGCATTTGGTGGGTTGCATTTGGAAAAGATGATCTAAGGCATATCTCCCTCTATGCTCCTCTGCAGATCAAATGCTCGAGGAATAAAAAGGATAGAAGGATATCAGTTCACCTGTTTGGAGCTTGCTATCTCTTATGCACAGCTTGTGCCCTGGCCGCTGTTTTCCTATGGACTTTGATACGAATGGCTCCATGAATGGGCACATCCATTTTCCATTCACCCGATTTAGATCCAGAAATGTGTATCTATGATCTTATTAAAAAAGAATAACATTCGTCAAAGCGATTCCATATATTAAAGTAGAAAAATGCCACATATGAAGGGATAAAAGTGCCTACATGTCTTGTTGCAATAATGTATCAATTGCATCAAGAAGCAGAAGATACCGTGTAATGTATCCAGGTTAAAATGGGGAGATTTTTTTTTCTCTAGAATTTCTCTATATGGCGGCAGACGTATCATGGTTTTAACCATATAAACAATAGATGAGCTCACTTTAAATAAGTTAAAATCCAGTAAAACATGGTGTTTTTTTTCTTTTGTATATGACTTGTAACATTAAATTTCTACTTCTCATTCGTTTTTACTTAAATTACATTAACATTTACTTGTCCTTTTGCCCACTGTGATGGTTTCATAGAATATCGAATTAGGGATTCATTTTCAGTGCACAGACTGATATTTATTTTTCAGGAGATACTGATATAAAACAACAGCGGATTTTATTTAAGTGAAAAATAGTGTCCAAGACAATAGAGGAATGTCATTCAATTACATGCTAGATGCTATAAAATATATTCAGTTTCCAGAATGTGAATGTCACGTCACAACGTGACTTAATTATTTTGATGTTAAAAAAGGATCGTACGATACATTGTTGTTTGTGCTGTTATATCATGATTGTGTCCTTTTATAGACAACTTTCCTTAGATTTTTTTTTAGCAATGACAATGTTTCTCAAATATCCATGATCCTATAACTTTAAGCCTGAACATGTTCCCACTGAAGAGCTGAACTAATAATTAAAATAAACTGATGACAACCACACCCTACTAATTACATAAATTACATCACTTTGTAATAACCAGGATGGGGTTATAATCCCTTCCATACACAGTCAGGGTTATTCAGAGAGAGGTGAAAAGCAGGAGAATGACTGGGGAATGGAAAATTCTAGGTCAAAATAGCCGATTTGGAAAGTGAGATAAATGGGAGAATTTTTCTGGTTTGGCTATTTTGACCTAGAATTTTCCATTCTCCATTCATTCTCCTGCTTTTCACCGCTCTCTGAATAACTCTGAGTATGTCTTTGTTATGAACAGTGGACCATCAGCAGACCAACTTGAGACCACCTCAGCAGTACAGAAACTAGGAGCAAGTTCTAGAGGGCCCCTGGGCAATGCAGGGGTACAGGGCCCCCCACTTTAAATTATCCATTGGTGGTTAAATGGTTCAGTCCGGCATCAATCACTCTCACCTTACAGTCCTCTCCTCCTGTTTCCAACCCCAACCCTCCTAGATTGTGAGTTCCTACGGGAATAGGGCCCTCATCTCCTCCTGTACTGTTTGTCAAATGTTGTTCAATGTATTGTAACCCTGTCTGTACTGTGCTTATTGTACAGCGCTGCGGAATATGCTGGCGCTTTATAAATTAATAATAATAATAATAATAATAATAATGATATTGGAAAGTTCTCTCTCTATATCAGTGGTTCCCAAACCTGGTCCTCAGGTTCCCCTAACAGGCCAGGTTTGGCAGATATGTGAAGCACAGCACAGGTAATATGATTTGTCACTCAGTGATTGCAGAATTCAGTCTGCATTTCCTGATGATAAACCTTAAAATCTGCCCTGTTAGGGTAACCTGAGAATCAGGGTTGGCAGCCACTGCTCTAGTGCATACATCTCTTACAAGAATGATGTGCAGTATGTACTCCATGTCTTTGTTATGAACGGTGGAACTAGGAGCATCCTAAATTCTACAGGGGCCCCCGGCAATGCAGGGGTGCAGGGTCCCCCCGCTTTACATTATCCATTGGTGGTTAAATGGTTCAGTCAGACATCTGCTCTAGTGCATAGATCTCTTACAAGAATGATGTGCAGTAGGTACTCCATGACTCTCACTGTGCTGATTTCTTAGGGTATGACAATCACTTCCCATATGACACACAAACCTGAATGTACTTTTTTTTCCCAGCACTCCCAGGAATCCAGTACACTTCTCTTCCCACCCAAAAGGGGGTCCTGAAAGGAGCAATAGCCACAGACTCTAAACCGTGCCACAGCACATACTGTAGCCTACAAATGGAGTAATGGATGGGAACACATTTGAGGTTATGAGACTAAAAAAAAAAGACTACTGGAGGAAATGGAGAAAGCAAAAGACAAAAATTGATACATAGAAGAGAACATAAACCAGTCTAATAAAGAAGAGGAGACATTTTAATTCAATGGATTTCATTGGCTAATCCCAGAGATCTTTTGTTTTGTCAGTAACGGTAACTCAGTTTTATAAATTATGACATATCTCCAAGATGACTGGTGACTGCACCCAAACACTGACACATGCTCATGTCATACATAGTATTATAGCGGTGGTGAGGGAATTTAATAATAATGGTATCAATCCTTTTATTTCTGGAAAGAAATTTCAGACGACAAGGCACTGTATGGACCAGAAACTACCTTTGTCATGTAAATTTCCACCTGGAATTCATTTTAACCTAAATGGCATCTGACTTTAAACACAGGTACATCTATACTGGCTGGCCAAAAAAAGTCACTCTAATATTTCATTGCTTTGATTACAGCACGCATTTCCTTGGCATCATTTTGATAAGATTACCATCAAAACCTTTATTTTCATCATTAATTTGTGGCCAAGGTCTTGCATTGATGATGGGAGAGTCACAGCGCTATGTAATGTCTTCGAGTGCATCCCATAGATTCTCAATGGGGTTATGGTCTGGACTGCATGGTGGCCAATCCATGTGTGAAAATGATGTCTCATGCTCCCTGAACCACTCTTGCACAATTTGAGCCTGATGAATCCTGGCATTGCCATCTTGAAATATGCCCGCTGTGCCATCAGGGAAGAAAAAACCCATTGATGGAAAAACCTGCTCATTCAGTATATTCAGGGAGTCACATGGTCTCATTTTTTGGGCACATAATGTTGCAGAACCTATTCTTCACCCAGAACTTAATAGGCTTGTACAGGAGGTGGTGACTTTTTTTTGGCCATACAGTATACATACAGATAGATGATTTTAATGTTTAAATATTAAATGAGTCTAGGCATGCTCTAGCTAGCTAAATCATCCGATTCAAGGTATTAAGGAAGCATCAGGGAGTCTAAGACTATAATGAGTCAGATTTTCAGGTGTTAAATTTTCCCAATTGCAGCTTGGTTGGTAATGCTAATTGCAGAGCACATGATGAAAGACTGTGATAAAAAAAAATAATTAAAGACTGTAAAATGCAAAGATAACGCCGGATGAGAATGATGAGTCTCTGTGATAGTCATCAGGAATTAAATTTACTTCAATTAGCTGGTGGTCTACATATACCAAGCAAGGACTGGGGAGGAAGATTAGGGCTGCTTGCTGGCGATATGTGGTTTATGTGATAATCGTGTGAAACATTGAGTAGCCGATGCTAATGGATTATCTTTCAAGGTCGCTTCCCCAAGGAATGGAAATAACAAACTCTGTGTCTCAACAACTCAGATTAGGAATCCTTTAGTTATCGACCAAATCTTATCTTCGAGCATTTTTGTTTTCATTCCATTTTATAAAGTCACGGGAAATCTAGCTGATTTAAATCGTAGATGGACTTCACAGCTCCTAGGATGCTTGAGGATATCTACCTCATTGTCCACAGTTATACTCTAGCCTGAGGTCTGCAGATTGCTAAAGCCTGTTTTAAATCAGAGCCTAAAGGGCCTACAATTAGAATGATATGCTGCTGCACTTAAACAGATCTTGGAAAATCTCATGTTGCTCGTAAAAACAGCATAAGAGCCATATGTCATGAAAGATTTCTTTCATTCAGAAGTAAAATGAAATAGTTTTAGTTTGCCAATATTATAATTGTTAATGTTCTGTGTGCCTTGTTCATCCTGACTCATAAATGTAGCACTGGCTCAAAATTGAACAAAATCCGAACCATTGTGGTTATTTTGTCGAACAGGCCAACCGTTGTTCAAAATGGCGCCATCATTACTTCCCTGGTATCCGCAAACAAAGCTATTAACGTACCTCAATACGGAATGCACCTGAAAACATGTAACATAATGACTATTTCCTACATATTTATTTTCTGTTAATCTGTATATTTGTGTGTTTTTTTTAATATCTTGCATTGTATTACTTTGTATTTCTGTAACAACTATAACATTTTAATGTTTTTGAACCCAGGACATACTTGAAAATGAGAGAAATCTCAATGTATCCTTCCTGGTAAAATCCTTTATAAATAAATAAATAAATAAAGCGAACTCCTTTTGAGAATTCCTTGTTCGTCTTGTTTCATAAATATAGACGGAGCTCAAATAAGCTCAAAATAAAAGAAAATTTGAAAACCATTGTCGTCCTTTTGATGAACAGACCAACAGTTGTTCAAAATGGCTCCATCCTTCCCTCCCTGGTATCAGCAAAACAGTTTGTTTTTTAATAAGAATGCCTTGTTCGTCTTGTTTTATAAATGAAGACAAAGCTCAAAAAAGATCAAAATCAAAGAAAATGCTAAAAACCATTGTCGTTGTTTTGATGAACAGTCCAACAGTTGTTCAAAATGGCTTCTTCCTGCCCTTCCCGGTGAAAGCGTGTTAGAAAACAAAGGGAGTTCTCTCTACAGAGTGTTTGGGTATTGTGTATGTATTTAGTGTTCTTTAGATAAAACTCAATTCTGGAAATAAAGGAAACCTGAATTTGTTAAAACGGAAAATAAATAGTGAATTTTTTTTTTTTAGAAACATAGATAAAACTATGAGAAAGGATTTTACCAGGAAGGATACATTGAGATTTCTCTCGTTTTCAAGTATGTCCTGGGTGGCGAGTATGTACTGTTAGTTGTCTTGCCCAAGGACACTTACTGGAGAGGTTGCTCCCTGGGATCGAACACATGACTCCACAGGCTCTCTCCATGCAGAGCAGTGATGTTACCTTTACTCCACCCAGCCGGCCGTAAGACAAATTTAAGGCAACAAGGAAAGTGTTCTTAGTTTGTTAGATAGTCTGAAACATGTAATATAAAGCCAAATGTTCTTGGAGAATTTTAAGAGAAAACAGGTCTAAAATATTTTTGCCACATTTACATAAAGCTGATGGACAAGGGAAAAAGATTAGTGTCTGGTTGTTGACCAAAGCAATGATTTATCCTGTAAAATAATGAATTGCAATGGTGATTTATAAGTCCTGTGATCCACACCATCACTATATATATATAAATATAATCTCCAACGTAGTTGTGCACTAGCCACCTCCCAGCATGCACACTACTGGGTGTAATATGTAAAAGAAAGCATTGAACTAAAGAAACAATGACCAGTGTAACGCAATACCATATGGTGGGCTTGGATCTGCAGTCTATCTTCTTGTTTTAAAGCTTACAGCAGGGGTCAGCAACCCTTGCCCCACAGATGTTTTGGAACTTCATCTCCCATGATGCTCAGCCACTCATTAGGTTTGCAGAGCCTCAAGAGAAATGTAGTTCCTAAACATATGAAGGGCCAAGATTAATAACACGTGGCCTATAGTTTTTTTAATGTCATATTATAAATATTTGACATTAAATCTGCTCTATAATAATCATAGATTTTAATCCTACAGAAAGAGTAAATGTTGAGTTTCCTGTTTATGCATTCTCAATGTATTTTTAATGATAAACTTGTTTTATAATTAAAATGTAAGTCAAAACTGACGCATTTCGCTATTTTCTCTACAAAGCATTGCAACAATTTTACTTTTTTAATGTATTTTTCTTTCATAAAATTATTACTATGTTTGTTAAAAAATGGATTTGAACATGGATAAATGAGAAATAAAATTCAAAATATCTGTGTTTTTTTTAATTCAACAACATTTTGAGATTTAAGAGGTCAGGAGAGACATCTTTCAACAATGAATAGCATCCCACAGGCTTTATTTTTCCTGACCCGGTGAGCTGCTTATTTTGAGTAGTGGGGTTTTCAGAGAGGTCGTAATAAACCACTTGTGCAGCACACAATTTAACAAAAGATGCTATTCCGAGAAAGGACAATTAGCTCTTCCAAAAAACTAGAACTCCTAGGTTTGTGATGCATTAATGAAGCACACTGGCAAGGAACAGGTGTTCAAATCCGAAGCCTGGATTAATAGTCCTTTTTCAGCTCGGCGCAATTTTAACATCAACTCTGAGGGTCACTTCTCTCAAATTGTGAGCCTAATTGCCGAAAGAAGTTCCTGCCAAATTGGTTGTAACAAGTGCCGTAATGTCAGATTGCTTGAGAATATCAGAACAAAGAAGATCTTAAAATGATGATTACCATTGTGCTAGGGGAATGCATTCCAGAATAATAAAAATAGATCAATTGAAGAATATGTAGGTTTTTATGGTGTTCTTTACATATCGTGTGGGAATAATTATATCCTATTAATAAGCTCGTGCAGCTAACGGTTGGAGTCCGAATGCAGAACTTAATGAAGATCTTAGAGGAAAACAAAAGAATACTAGTTATGGTGAACTGGGTATGGGTAATGAATATTTCATGGGGAATACAGCACTTTTCCAAGTGTCTGTAGAAAGAGAAGAGCTGAATGTGAAATGTATCAATTTAGCCGAAATTCAGACATCAAACAGGATGTCTTTTAATACAGAGCATTTTACATGAATTTAGAGCAGTGGTGGGGGATTTAAATAAGATAGGTAGATATACAGACAGACACAGGATAGATAGATAGATAGATAGATAGATAGATAGATAGATAGATAGATAGATAGATAGATTCTTTAACATAAAAGCATGCACATTGCAGACTGCAAGAAAGGGATTTTAAGGACAGCTAGGTAATCACCTTTAATTAACTGAGTTGAACTAAATATCACCACAAGAGAGAACAGTAGTTTACGGTTTGGCTGAAATAAGACAGATGCCTTTATGATTAACATGGTGGGCTGTTTCTCCATACAGCAATCAGATCATCCGTGCACTCACAGACTGAACTCCAGTCCAAATTTTCTGAGATAGACCCAATTTTTTGCCTCTCAGGAGTAAGTCATCAGAAGAAAGATATCAAAAAATGCAAGATAGGCACAGGCAACCTACCAATCTGTCCAGGGAGCAGCAGCCCCCAACCAGTACACTTTACGACCATGCTGATTATTGACAACGCAATTGTTACGCCTCGATTTGGTCCTATTGCCTCGGCTTCTAATTACCAACTCTAACAGGGTAATTCAAAGAGATCCGAATTGCTTGAGAAAGGTAACCGAATGCTGAAAATCAGCGTTCTTGGCCATTCGGCTATCCAGAGAGCAGGCAATTCGCCAAATCCTGGCGAATTGCCTGCACATACGGTGCCTGTTCAGTGCCTGTTAGAGGGCAGTGAAAACCCCATGAAAAAGCACTGCTTCGGCTATTCAGAGAACAAAAACCAGCAGTGAAAGGTTCCTCTAATGCTCTGCCATTCAGTGGTTTAATTCGGCAAGTTTATTCAGGAGAATCCCATAGTCTTCAATGTTAAAAATATTCTCGTTTTAATTCAACATCTAATAAACCGTTCATTATAAAATTCTGCAGTAAAGAGTCTCTTTATTTATAGAATTTTTAGGATAGTTTAAGCATTTTTCGGATTTTTTTTTTTTCTTCTTTTTTCTGTAACAGCCCTCTTTATTATCATTCCCTGGACCTCATATGTAAATAGACATTTTCGCTCAGTAGTTTCTTTGCAAACAGTGTTTCACTTTTCAAACATTCAAGCAAACTGTTTTCCTAATTTATTCACTTCACTCTGCGGTGTCTGCTTTCTCGGCTTTTTCCGGCGGCTTCGCTGCGTGTGATCGGCTCCTGCTCGGGTTTTTCCGTGGTTTTCGGCAGGTTAATCCAGATGTTTTTGCGGGTTTCGGCGTGCATTCGCTGGGTTTTGCGGTTCGTTTTCGTCGGGTTTGCGGCAGCATTTCCCTGCAATTCGGGGACCCTGTGGTGCTTGCTGAATACACCGCAGGGTCGCCGAAATGGGATCGGCAAAAGGAACCGAATTGAAGAGAACGAAAAGTCACCGAACGTGCGATGACTTTTCGAAACTCTTTGAATAACCCTGTAAATCTAGTGATGCTGAGCGGTATTTAAATCCTATAGCAGCAGGTGTGACAACTTGACACCTAAATTCCTGAACTAAAATATCTAAGATCGAAGAGAATATGTTCTTGACAAGGAAATCTAAATGTATCTGTTCAGCAGAACCAAAACATCATGACAGTTTAAATTAAAGGAAAACTCCATATGATACCAGTTACATATGATTTCCACCTAAAAAAAATAGTAGTTAAATAGGTGTATCTGAAGGTATAAGCTATATAAGGACAGGACGAGTCCTCGCCCATACGTTCAAAATAATGATTAAAGATGAGTCAAGAGTTTTAATGATAGGTGTGCTCCACGTTACTTTTTGATCTCTCCTTCATAAAAAAAAATTAAAGTTAAGGAGTGCTAGCCTTTGGCACCGCTTATTAAGTCTACGTTGATTAGCAGCGTCTACACAAATAGCTACATGCCATATATCTTTTATTCCATAGAGAAGGCATTAATCAAACTGTCATATTCCCATCAAGCCCACAGAGGTATTTTTATCACCCGTCAGTTCCATATTTGAAATGGATTTATGAATCTCCTAGTGCAGTCCTTCCAAAAATCACAAAGTCAGACAGGCTTCCACAATGTAACAATAATTATACACATGTAAATGGCTAAAGATACTGCCATCATGTACAAAACATACAGGAGACGTCATAAAAACATACAAAACACACAGATCCAGATAGAGGAGCCTCGAAAGACATGGGTTTATAAAATAATCAGTGAACGGATGGAAAGGTGTAAGGGAATTTGTTGCTGATTATTGAAATAAATTAAAATCAATTATTTTATTATAATATTCAATTATTTACAATAATTCACTTCTTAGTGAAAAAAATGCCCTATTCAACTGTGTAAGCTTCTTTTGCCACAACTTAAAGTTTATTAGGTACGTTTTACTATCTGAATGAAATGATATGCTGCCCACATTTAGTCAACATAGAGCAGTGGTTCCCAACCCTGGTCCTTAGGTTCCCCTAACAGGCCTGATTTTAACCATTGCATTGTGGGAAATGCAGACTGAATCCTGCAATCACTGATCATCAAATCCTATCACCTGTGCTGTGCTTCACATATCTGGCAAACCTGGTCTGTTGATGGTATTTGAAGACTAACAGGGTTATCCAAAGAGATTCGAAAAGTCACCGCACGTTCGGTGACTTTTCGTTCTCTTCAATTCGGTTCCTTTTGCCGATTGCATTTCGGTGACCCTGCGGTGTATTCAGCAAACACCACAGGGTCCCCGAATTGCAGGGAAAAGCTGCCGAAAACCTGACGAAAACTAACCGAATGCACGCTGAAAACAAGCAAAAACATCTGGATTAACCTTCGAAGAGGAGCCGAACAGGAGCCGAAAAGGAGCCGAATCACACAGAGCCGAAGCAGCTGTGACGTAGAGGAGGCAGTGAATAAATTAGAAAAACCATTTGTATGAATCTGGGAAAAAGAAACGCTGTTTGCAAAGAAACTACTGAGCGAAAATGTCTGAAATTTTCACAGGAGGTCCAGGGAATGATAATAAAGAGGGCTGTTACAAAAAAAATAAGTAAACTGAAAAAAAAAATTAAAAAAAATCGGACTTTTAATTTTTTTTTAAAAAATTCAGAAAAATGCTTAAAGTATCCTAAAAAATCTATAAATAAAGAGACTTTTTGCTGCAGAATTTTATAATGAACGGTTTATTAGATATTGAATTAAAACGGGAATATTTTTAACATTGAAGCCTATGGGATTCTCCTGAATAAATTTGCCGAATTAAACCACCGAATGGCAGGGCATTAGGGGAACCTTTCACTGCTGGTTTGTGTTCTCTGAATAGCCGAAGCAGTGATTTTTGATGGGGATTTCACTGCCCTCGAACAGGGACCGAACAGGCACCGTATGTTCAGGCAATTCGACAGGATTTGGCGAATTGCCTGCTCTCTGGATAGCCGAATGGTCAGGAAAGGCAACCGAAGGCTGATTTTCAGCGTTCGGTTACCTTTCTCAAGCAATTCGAATCTCTTTGGATAACCCTGTAAGGTTGGGAACCACAGATAAAGAGGATCGGAAATGACTCATATGAAAAGCCCTAGATTCATTTTGAGCAATATTTCTTCTTTTCTGTGCTTGAGAAATGAACGTAACCTAGATACTTTCTTAAAAATCTCTGTCTGTTTCAAACTGTAGGTCTGTACTCCATGTTAGACAAAATTATTCTTTACCAAAGCCCACTTCTTCTCTCAATTCGATGTAAAGTGTTATATATTCCACCCGGATCATTAGCATTAAAGAGTGACCGATTGACTATATCAGCCCCATTCATTCATGGCTCTTGCCCTATTCCATCTGAAGCATAAACCTCTCTTGCAGCTCGGTTGTTGCAGCTGCTTAATGTACATTAACAATTTTCATAATTGTATAGGATGCGCTAATGTGGAGGCAGCTGGAGAACAATGAGCAATTCCAAAGTGTCTTGTTATTCTCGCTTGCAGGCGGTAATGAAAAAAAATAGCATCTGCCAAATACCTGGTATTATGAGATTTTGCATCAAGAACATCCATGGAGTCCAGGAAAGAATATCTGGGACGGCACAAGGTGGCATTGCAGGTTTCCATTAGTGGCAACCTTACATTAGGCACCAAGTCGATATTAGGAAACCGCTAATTGAGCTGTTATAAGGAAGCTGCTAATGCTTAATTGCCTATGATCTTTTGACATTTGCTATTTAAGTAGAGGCAGGGCACACACTCCACTCAAAACCCACAAGAACCGGGCAGCCCAAACCCTTAATCACAAACAACAAGAATAGAAAACAACAAAGAATGGACAGGACATCAGGTGACGACACAGTAGTGAGGCTTTTGTTATGAACACAGCTTCCCACGCAACATTTCGCCATTTCTGGAGTCTTTCTTATGTCTTGAGAAAGGTTCCAGACAAGGGCCAAAATCTTTCATAGGATGCTGTGTCCGTAATAAAAGACCACCTTACTGTGCCTTCTCCTGAGAGCCCAGTTCGTTCTTTGCTGTTTTCTGCCCTATGGGAATTGTGAATCCCTATATCGGCTCGAGCCAGAATACAGAACAGATTTTATCATCCAAGATCACAGAACTTTAAGGGCTTTAACCTCCATAAGAACTACTTCTTCATTGAAGGAAACTAGATTTCCAGGTAGAACGGCTGCTAGTTAAGTCAATAATCTCCTATGACTATATGAGTTTCTAAAAATATAATTTTTCATATTGTTGAAAAACGTCAGTAACCTCCTGTAATTATAAGAGCTTCTGAAACTGTATTCTTTCATTTTGTTGAAATACGTTACTAATCTCCCGTAATTTTACGAGTTTCTAAAAATATATTTCTTCATATTGTTGGGGGGAAAAAAACATTCTTCTAGGGACCTGTCTCGATAGAAGTAAAATTGTAGATCGATTTTTTTTTATTTTGTTTTTCTTTTTAAAAGATGTTGCCGGTTCTGAATAATAGCGTCCATTTGAAAACCTTCACACTCAAGCACAAAGCTCTCTATTTTGCATGTCTATTGTGAAAAGGCTTTCAGAAAAAAAAAATAGATTATCGTTAGCACCTCCCATGAAGGCAGGAATTCACTATACGCATAACAAAAGTATCCTGACATTTCAAAGCAATGAACACAACTCGCCATTGTACTGAGGGAATTACTATAGAGCTTCTCCAAGCCATGAAACCGACATTTTCCAACATTCTTCTGCAACAAGATCATCGTGTTATAAATTTCTTTCCAAATGGATTTTTTTTCTTCGCAGACATAGTGATCTAAGGCAATAACAGATAATACCTAAATAAAATAAATCTCTGGGTTTCAAAGGCACAGACGTGATAGGTGATTACTATCTGTGTTCCTTCGTATCAACATGTACAGTGTTTGTTTGCTACAAGTAGCATGGATTGATCCAAGAAAGAGAACAATGTAATTGGAATACATGGTTTAATGTTTGTATACAAAGTGAGTTCTATAATTTATTTATAGAACTATAACGTAAAGGGATACTCTATTAAAAACAGAGATCGCTTTATTTTGCCCTTAAATAATTGGGCAGAAGCTGTTGACAGCCTCTGTCCAGTTATTTTTTTTTATTAATTGTTTTTTGGGGGGCGGTGACTACTCAACTTTTATCCCATGTTGTGCACAGCTCACGGCATTCTGAAATTAAAGTCCCCATCATTTTTTTCTATACAACTTGCATAGCGTAGGAACCACAAATTGCCCACCGCTACAGACTTGTGCACTTTACATATGCAAGTTCCGTAGTGCCTGCACAAAATGACGGATCAGAGCTGCTTGTGCATCCATCTCTGCCGTTCTGCGTGTTGACATCACTAGTGACCGATCCGGTGACTGGCAGTCAGATAATTAAAAGTCCCAGCTGCAGGTGATGCTGGGTGGGTGGAGGAAACTCCTTAAACTTACCCACCGATTCACCAGATCGGAGGAGCTGAGGTGGACGGAGACTCTACACACCCTGACCACTTTAAAACACTAAGGGCTCTATTATAATCTACACGCAAACGTTAACGCTCAACTGCGTGAGCATAAACTTTTGCAGCGGTATTTACCGCATATTACAATCCAAACGCAAAGGGGTTAACAAACCCGCTTGCGTTTGGTACCTTGCGCTCCTCTGCGCGAGATTACTGTACTTTGCCCTCGCTATGCTTAACATGGAAAGCGCAAAATGTTAATCAGCGCTGGATTACAAAGTCCCAGCGCTGATTAACGTCCGGCTCTGGTTAGCGAAAAGTTAACCAGAGCCAGGACTTGGTGTTAACGGATTCCGCTTCTGCAGAATCCGTTAACACCAGCCTTAAAAAATAAAAAGTGAATCACATACTCACCCTCTGTCCCGCGGCGAGGACCTCGGCTCCATCCGCCTCCTCCGGCCGGCGGGAGCAGGGAAAGACAGGGGGGAAAAGTCCCCCCAGTCTCTCCCTGCGTATCACTACGCCGACCGGCCGGATCTCGTGAGGCAAGATCCGGCTGGTCACGTGACCAGCAGGGAGGAACTCAATGGAGTCCTATCTACTCCAGCGAGTGGATGCTCGCGGCTGCGCTCAGCGCTGCCGCGAGCATCCCGGAATTTTACGCTCGGAAACAATGCAGGTAGCATTTTTAGCGCCTGCATTGTAATCCAGTGTTAAAACGCGGACGCAAGGGAGAAAACTGCGGGCGCAGTTTTTCCTCCCTTGCGCCCGTGTTTTAACGCAAAGAACATAATAGAGCTCTAAAGTGGTCAAGATTAGTAGAGTGTTATTTAAAGTTTGCAAGTTCTATTTTCTTCCACCGTAATTCCATGTTTAATTAATAATTAATTTGAGTTGTTCCACATTCCAAGGAATTAAAAAATATAAATAATAAACTGATTTGGTCCATTAGCTAATACAAGGCATTCCCAAATCACAAACTCCATGTGTAATCACTGCCTACAGATTTTTCAGTGACTTTAGTATCATGGCATTCGTTGTCTCCAATGCATGGAGAGAATGATGTCTGCATTCAGTGCTGGACCCAGGTGCTATTGTGATTGCAGTGCACAATTGAGAACTGATGCACAGGTGTTTTTTTGAACCCAGTCTACTTCTTTTGGCTGAGTCTTAAGAGTCCATACATGAAGAGTAGCAAAATCAAGACTTTCATTCATTCATTCATGCTTGCTTTAAAACTAAAAGAGCCAAAAATGAATTGTCGTGATGGGTTACATTTATGGGGCAGGTTTATGCAATGTATGATCATATTTTGTAACCAACACCCCCCCCCCCATATCATCTTTAAAACTACACTTCAATGGATTGCTCTTAATTTTTTCTGTGATATATATATACATATAAGTGGGTTTATTATTGCAGAAGCCACTTACACATCACAGCAATTCCATGAATTGCATCCCAGAGCTCCTGTGCCACATTCCCCATAAGCAGCAAGGAATTCTGGGTAGGATATGCAAATGACATCTGTCCCACTTTTATGCATCCTGGATCTGTTATTACACTGAACCCTAAAATCAATGCTATGCCACACTGTGGCTTTCTAGCAGAAAGTGGTCAAAGCCACTACACACACAAAGAGGGTTTATTAAGTATGTTTATTATTTTTAGTGTAATACAGAGTATTTTTAGTAATGCTCTGTCAATTCGTCATCAATTTTACTACTCCCCCCTATATAATGAAAAATGACATATTCATGTGTTAATGTGGTAAACAAATAAAAAAAATATTTCTTATACTGGCTGTGGTATTATAACTAAAATGGATGTAAAAAATTACATCCTCCCCTCATTTCTCTTTGCCTATCAATCTTTTTTGAGGCGTTTTACAGTTTGATAAATCTAATTATAACAAGTAAATGTATTACTATGAAGCTGTTTCTTATGAAGTAGCAACAGGACATTACTCTGGATCTGAAAGGGTTAAGCAATAACTTAGATTCTCTTCCTGGACTGCCATGTGAAGGATGTGGGCCACAAAATGCCTTCTTTTTTAACATAAAGATATACGTCCCCTCCTTTGCCTTTAGTGAGCCACATTCTAGCATCAGAGAAATGCCATCAATCTTCCTTGACTCATCCTGGTCCACAAAGATTCCTTTGTAATCTGGATGGAAAGGACACAAGCTCCCTGCCCTGTCACGCATACAAATCACCTTCTTCATCTTGGGGCGTGCAAGAGAGCGATTATGACCTAGCACCAGATAAAAAGGCTTGTCTTCGGCACCTGGACAGCCTATTGAATGGCTAGCTTTGGCCAATGCTTGCAAGCACTGACACATCACTAAATGCTTATTGCCTGTGGAGACCTGGTGTTAACCTACTGAAGTCCACCATAGTTCACTAGGACGGTAAATTGGCCAAACACGCCCACGTAACCAATTTCAGACTGTGGCAAGAGTATCTGTGCAGCTGTACAGCAGCTGCTCAGCTTCATATATGGAGGTGGCGTTAAACAGAATGGTTATTCTTGAGTATCGCTCTATGGTCCCATCTGCAAATGTTACCCTCAGGAGAGGTCACCAATAGAAAAGGACTTCTTTGATAAGAAGAAGCAAAGAAATAATTTGTGGCTTGAATAACAAGTGATTAGTAGCCTATTTAAAGTTTACAATGTATCTTCAATTTTAGGAATTCTCAGGGGGCACACATCCTATATGTCATGCAGAGGTGGCGTTAGAGCTAGTGAAGCCTTACGCCTCAAATGTGAGATCCCTCCACTTATGCAAGAAATATTGAGATTAACCAGATAAATTGTAACTATTGATGGTCCTACCTACTCTATTGCTAGATGGGAATATGTGAAGGTAGCAACATAAATCCATCATGCAAGGCCCCTGTTTGACTGAGGCCTTAGGAAGCCGCCTGTCTTGCCTAATTATAGAGCCATCACTGGTTCCATGATATCACTTTAGACACTTTCTGTGATATGTAAAATATGAAAACCTTTAGGAAGAAATAGAAATCATGCCACAAAGCTCTACTGGTGACAAACCAGTAGTCACAGTCATGTGGAATGAGGTGTCACATTGGCCACCAGTTCAGCCCTAGATCATATGCATAATGATGGCAGGTTCATGCCATGGATGTACTTTCACCATAAACTTGCAGTCTGTATGGAGATTAATACAAATAATGAAATGGGTATTGATGTATATTAACCACATGGACCAGTAGGATTTCTAACTGTCGGTTTATTTTTCCCAGGATTTTGTAACCACATGTGCATTGTGATGTGTATTGAAGCTGTGACCCCTGCATCACCATCCATCAGACTTATTTGTCCGTATGCCTCACATGCCTATATCTGGATGGTCAATATTTGTGCTGTCATTCAAGATGATGGTTGTAATGACACCGAAAATATAATCGAGTGAACCTGTGCACGAGGGATCCATCTGCAGAGGCATAATAGTAAAATGATGCAGTCTTCGCTAGAACAGCATCTGACACACGCATGTTAATCACCGCGACCTGCAGGGACAACTAGAACTGGCGTGCATGCATTTCATACAAATTACAAAAGGCAAAGCAGGCGCAGAATATATTCACAGAAAGTAAATTATCCTAATATTATAATAATTCATCCCTGACCAGAAATGTTCTTTATACGGTAACTGGACCTCAGATTTAATACACCCCAGCACTGAAAATGTGGATTGATTAAATTTACGCTGTGTCAACATAAATAGCAATACATTCAATTAATAGCTTCTAATTACACTAATTACTCTCAATAACCTTAGAACCCACAACATTAGTGAGTCATGAACACCTGCAAGGCATTCTACTAGGTGAGGGATGTTATAGTTATCATTAAAAATGACTTTAGTAATGGTTTATTATTATTTGTTTATGTTTACCTGTATTATTTTATTATAGCGTGCTCTGGTATTAAATATGTTTGTGCTCTGCTTCCAAAATGCAGACCTAAGATACTGTCCGGCGTAGCAAGCGTCCTGGGTGTGCCGGTACAGTTCCGATTCAGGACTCTGCACTTTTCTTTATCTTTATTCCTCTATTTGACCTAAAACTCAGCACAAGAATCATATGGAGAGCCTTCCTTTGGAGTGAACATGTCTGTAATGCTCTACTCATGTACTCACGTCTGGTTAAATGGATTACGTCAGTAGAGTTGAGCTCCAGAATAACAACTCTCTTATGCAAATCAGCGGTGGTTAATATTACTTACGGAGTGTAGCTCTCACATGTTTCTATACACCAAGTCATGATTGGTGATGATGACCAGTTGGGACTACACTAGCGACATCTGTCTTTGCCAGAGGAATCATTTACATGAGACGTACTCCACCTTAGCCCTCCCGATGTCTTGGAATTCAATTTCTCACGAGGCTCAGTTAACCTTATGAGTGGATGGATCTCAATGGAGATGCAGTTCCAATTCATCTGGAGGACCATGGTGGAGCACCCCTCATGTAAGTGATGTCTGTTGCAATGACAAATGTCACTAGTGTAGTCCCCACTGTGGTCGTCCACCACCAATCATGATTTTATGGGTCAAAGCAGTTGAGAACAACAAGTCCTAAGTAATATTCAGCTCCCCATTGCCCTAAATCGGTTCCAGGAGAGCAATCGTAATACACTTATGTGTTTTGGCAACAAGGTTAACAAAAATGTTGGATGCTATGTTACATGCGCTGTACACTTTCTTAACACCTTCCTGAGTGCAATTTAAATGAAATGAAGTGCAACCTGATGGCTTCAACAACAGCTGCTATCAACTTATCTAATGATGCTTCACCTTCTTCTGAGTGTCACCTGGTCTAAGCTCTTCGGGAAAAGCACCATGGTTTTAGGAGGCTGGGCTGACAGATTTTATGGAAATCGTGCTAAAGTCATAACAGCACTTGCGTGTAAACAGCTTGTTGAAGGTTTCCTTGAGTTTGGGGACTCCCACCATAAAGTGGCTCCTTACTGTTCCTCCTAACATCTGCTCAGTAAAAGCAAAATGTCATCAATAAACCCTTAAGGGTCTGGTGCCCTCCGTCAGACCTCAGTGCTTTTGAAGTCATCTTTCACAGAACAGATGAAAAAGGAACTAATCTGAAAAGTTACTTTAGAACTTTTAATGCTCAGCCGTAACATTCTGCTTAAAATATACAATTCCTCTGAATATTAAAAATACCAGAGAATGTAAGTATTTGCCTCATTTAGATGGTTTATGGGAAGTCAATACAATCTTTTCAAGAATGATTTCGACAATAGTCAAACTTAAGGTCATTAAAACTTTAGTTTCCAATTGTGTGGAGCAACAATAGAGCAGGGAAAGTGGTTTGGAGGAGGTTGGACGGGGTCTCCTTAAAGAAACTCTCAAGACCACACACACAGTCAACGGGATTGGTTATACATCGCTGCTTTGCAGTTTGCAATATTCAGCTTTCATGTTCTTTAACTTGAATTTTTTTGGAAACAACGGTGTGAGCACAAAAGACAACGTTCAAACGATCAGACCGGACAAGGACACGTTGCATTTTCTGTTCACAAAGTCATCTCCTGTATCAAATAATTGACTCGTTGGTCTACTGAATCTAAATAATAGAAATTCATGAGCGCTAACTGCAACAATCGCTAAAGTTTCTCTGCAAAAAGCACAAAAAAAGAGTAACTAATACCAGAGGCAATTATTTTTGCGGCTGGTAACAAAGAATGCTGCGGACTGACGCTGTGATATTGATAATAAATAATTAAACTGGAGGTCTGCACAGAATCTGGGGTTTTGATTCAGTTTTTTTTTTCTCGATTGAATTAATAACCATTCCTCACCCCGCAGAAGGTTCATACAAGGACAGTACATAAATCAGCTGTGCTTAACCTCTGTCATTCAAAGCAAGTGACCTTTGTCAATAGCGATGAACAACTTCTAAAAGGTGTTACATTCAATTAATCCTTTTGTTAGACAGAATGCTAATGAAATGGACTCTGCAGAGAGAATCAGATTTTATATAGTGATAACTTCCAACTGCGGAGTCATATTCACTGGTATAATACAGTCTGCATGATAAGGGTGCATGCATATACATAATCACATAGCTATATAGTAATATAGACTGAAAAAATACCAGTGTACATCAGGGTCAACCTTCCACATATCCTTATCTCTGCTATTGATCCAAGGGAAGGTAATAAAAGCCCTCTTGGTGCGTTTTCCAAATGTGTCCAAAGATATCGTAATGGCAATCAGATTTCTCCCTGTTTCATTGAGCAATGTGTTACAATTTTAATTCTTATATCCATTTATATATGTATGATACAAGGCGATTACCACAAGGCATCACACAACCATAACCACAACCACCTTTGTCTTCGTAATAAAAGTCATGTCACCACTACATACTTCCATTCAGGTTACTCTACTTTTTTAACACTACTAGATTCAGGAATAGCCAATGTTTCCAAGTCACTGGTTGTGTGAAATGCACACCCACTCACCCAGTTGTCCTTGGCATTCACCTGACTAATTTGTATCACACCCCACAGCTTTAGTTTTGAATCTGATCACAAGAAACCAATTTCAAAATGGCCTTCTTTCCTTCCATTGGGCACTTGTGTCTTCCACTAGACCTGTGACACCGCTAACTTGAACACTTAGTGAATTCCAACAGAGACACACAAAAAACCCATTGCTTAACCCCTTCACTGCTGAGCGATATCGCGTCTGTGTACTGAGCTCATTTTTACTGCTTTTGCTCATCAAGTTTAAACGCAATTTGAAGCCACGTTGTATTATATGACCAAGACATATTATATATCGTTCTTTCCAGCAGACTCCGCAGATTCATAATAAATAATTTTTATATGTATACGTCATGTCCTGCCTGTATATTATAATAAACAATGGTATAAAATTAGATTTTTTAATTATCTACAACGTGTAAAGTGTTTTTTTCACATTTTATTATCCGAGCCTTTGTAGTTATATTTTCTATGGGGTGCGCTTGTTAAAAAATTACAAATGGGAACTCGTTACATTTTGTTGGGGGGAATTACATGATTTTTAGCAAACGCACCCTATAGAAAAAAATCATTAGTGCAGCATCATTGTTCACATTATAATTGAAATGGGAACAATATTTTTGCATTAATAAAAATAGCAAAAAAAGACACGTTTTTTATTTTTTTTTATTATTTTTTTATTTATTTTTTAAAAAATATTTTTATTTTATTTTTTTTGCTTTACTTTTAACCTGGTCATGTTTGGAATCATTCAAAAGGCCATCATGCTCAGGCCTTTCAAATGACACCCTACATGACCCCCTAGCTGCCACCGTTCGGGAGATATTGGGGTTCAAAGGAACCTCCTATCTCCTTAAGGGGATTCCCCCGGCTAACTGACATCATCGTGTCATGCGCAATGACATCGGGTAGCAAGGGGGGACCCGGAGGTGGAGCCTCCATCCAAGATGACAGCCCCCACCGGAGCTAGGCCGCTATTCTGCACCAGATGGCGCTGAATCTCGGCCCGGTGCCTGAGGGGTTAAAGTCAGGCACCGCTTAAAAGGGGAGACTCTCCCCTTTTAAGCGGTGCCTGACTTTTCTTTGTGGAACCTCCCGATCGGGAGGGAGAGGGATCCGAAAGTATCCCCCTCCCTTTCAGGCAATCTCCCAGCATTGCCGGTGGTCGCCTGAAAATGACATCATTGCGCATGCGCGATGATGTCATTTTGCGCGGGGAGGCCCATAAATTCGGCATCTGACTTCCAGGAAGTCAGAACACCGAGGGACCCCAAGGGACAGAGAGGTGAGTATCTCTCACTGGGCTCCCGGTAGCGGATGACGTGTGGGAAACGTCCTCCGCATATAGCAGGAGTCTATGAGGACGTTCCCCACACGTCCTCCACAGTCAAGGGGTTAAACTGACACTATCCTTGTACAGAAGTATGATTTGTTATTATTTTACCCCAATTTACACAAAGAAGAAACCAAAATAGAACAAGGTTTCATCTGCAATTTGGATCCCAACTCCCAACGTGAAGGGTTGGACTGGCCGTCAGACTCACCAGGTAAACCCTGCCCCATGACCAGCTCAAAATCCATCCGTGATGAGGTTATGCTTTAATATTTTACTTATTTTTAATATAAATACTTAAATATATAATATTAATCTATCATAATTGTTTAGTTTATTGCTGTGGAGGTCTATGTTAAACGTTTGGTTTTTAGGGAGGTTGGACAGCATTTTCCAGTCTACATCAGGGATGTCAAACACCAGATGTTGTTTGCCTTTGATTCCCAGAATTCTTAGAATGCACATGATGGCCAGAGAATCATGGGAGTTGTAGTTTGGAAACATCTGGAGGGAGCAGAGTTTGAGATCCCTGGACTGAATAGATGTGGTGTTATTGAAGAAGAGAATTCTCCTCACCCCCTTCCTCCCTTCTATCATATTACTCCTTTAAGGCGATCGTACCGCAGAACGTGTATCCAGCTCTAAGTGATCAATTTCAACATATGCCCTTTTTTTTCTCAGCATAGCGAAGCAGGACAGCTAACCTAGCATATGCGGTTAAGATTAAGTAAACTTCATTTCAGTCCCAGGAGGGCTCCTAATTCCATTTGCAGCAAACAGCTGTACGTTCAGATCTAAAAGGGTTTTAGACATTTATTTAATATATCAGAAGACAAAAAAAACGTAAAAAAAAAAAGAAGAAAAATGCAAAGAGCCACAGTAATGTAACGGAACGACGCGGAGCGCTTGTTAACTGGGTCATGCCATACATAAAATTCTATTCGCTGTATATCATACGGAAAAAAACGGGTCAGACGTTTAGAAAAACAGACTGTTTGAAATGTGGATGCGAGTCGGATGCTGCTGTCGTTTCGTAATTATGCCTAATAAAAAGAAAAAAGGAATAAGTAAGTTTCCACTCTTTGATCAAATGGATAGAATCTCTTTTATTCCCGCGTCCTTGTTAGGGAAGCGTCGTCTTTTGTGCAAACAAGAGAAAAAAATAGAAAGAAGTGGAAGAAGATTCCACAATGCGCGTACAGTGCGTCCAGATTTACTGACTGCGAAAAACAAACAGAATATTTATTCCTGACCTTTCTCGAGTGCTAATTTCAAATTTAATGAGGCGCTTTGAGCATTCCTCTCCAGCAGACTTCCTGGCGACTGTTTTACATCACAAATCCCGCGGCCATGATCTGGGTGGACAATACAGAGGAGACGCCTAACCATCGATATATTTTAAAAATAAAAGTAAAATCAAACCTTAAAATTTAAGAGAAAAGAAAAATACAACAAGCGGGGTAGAAGTTTTCCTTCATCTTATTATTATTATTATTATTATTCTTTATTTATAAAGCGCCAGCATATTCCACAGCGCTGTACAATAAGCACAGTATAGACAGGGTTACAATACATTGAACAACATTTGCCAAACAGTACAGGAGGAGATGAGGGCCCTATTCCCGTAGGAACTCACAATCTAGGAGGGTTGGGGTTGGAAACAGGAGGAGAGGACTGTAAGGTGAGAGTGATTGATGGTTGCGTCAGTGAGTTGGGTGGTAGGCTTCCCTAAATAGGAATGTTTTAAGGGAGCGTTTGAAGGAGAGAAAATTAGGGGAAAGTCTGACCGTACGAGGGATAGCGTTCCAGAGAGTGGGGGCTGCGCGTGAGAAATCCTGCAGTCTATCATGGGAAGAGGTGATGCGGGGAGAAGCTAGGCGCAGGTCACTGTTTGACCTTAGGGAGCGGGCTGGGGTGTATTTGGTGATTATTGAGGACAGGTAGTGGGGAGCTGAGTTAGTGAGGGTTTGTAGGTAAGGATAAGGATTTTGAACTTAATTCTGCAGTGGATGGGGAGCCAGTGAAGGGACTTGCAGAGGGGAGCGGCAGAGACAGCGCGGCGGGTGAGGTGAATTAGCCTGGCGGAGGCGTTCAGGATGGATTGTAGGGGGGAGAGGCGGGACAGAGGGAGGCCAGATAAGAGATTATTGCAATAGTCGAGTCGGGAGATTACCAGGACGTGTATGAGTTGTTTTGTGGTGACAGCGGTAAGAAATGGCCGAATTCTGGAAATATTACGCAGTTGGTATCGGCAGGAGGAGGAAAGAGACTTGATGTGGGGGGATGAAGGAAAGAGCAGAGTCAAGTGTAACTCCAAGACAGCGAACTTGGCTTGATGGGGAGATGGTGATACCCTCCACCGTGATAGAGAAGTCAGGAGGTGGGGAGGCATTGGAGGGAGGAATAAGTAGGAGTTCAGTCTTTGACATGTTGATCTTTAGGTGGTGGGAGGCCATCCAGGAGGAGATGCCAGATAAACAGTCACTGACTTTTGAAAGGACAGGGGGAGAGAGATCAGGGGTAGAGAGGTAGATCTGAGTGTCATCAGCGTAGAGGTGGTAATTAAAACCAAAGCTGTTGATGATTTTGCCCAGGGAGGAGGTGTAGATGGAAAAGAGCAGAGGACCAAGGACAGAGCCTTGAGGTACACCAACAGATAGAGGCAATGAGGAGGAGGAGTTACCAGCAAAGGACACACAGAAGGACCTGTTGGATAAATAGGAGTCAACCCAAGCAAGTGCAGTGTCACCGAGACCCAGAGAGTTGAGGGTCTGTAGAAGGAGGGGGTGGTCAACAGTGTCAAAAGCAGCCGAGAGGTCAAGCAGGATGAGAATAGAATAGTGGCCGTGTTTTTTAGCAGTTAGGAGGTCGTTGGTGACTTTGGTGAGGGCAGTTTCAGTTGAGTGTAGGGGACGGAAGCCAGATTGCAGGGGTTCAAGTAGGGAATTGGAGGACAGGAAGAGGGAGAGGCAGTTGAAGACTAGTTTTTCTAAGAGCTTTGATGTGAAGGGAAGCAGGGATACAGGGCGGTAGTTGGATGGAGAGTTGGGATCTAGGGATGGTTTCTTTAGTAAAGGGGTAACTAGCGCGTGTTTGAAGGCTGATGGAAAGGAGCCAGTGGAGAGAGATTGGTTGAAGATGTATGTGAGAGCAGGGGTGAGGGAGGAGGAGAGAGGAGGAATTAGATGTGAGGGAATGGGGTCGAGCGGGCACGTGGTGAGATGTGAGGAGGACAATAAGGAATTGACTTCCTCCTCAGTGGCTGGGAGGAAGCGGCAGAGGGTGGCAGAGAGCGGGATTTCCTCCAGGCACGCTCTGCGGTGTGGGAGCATCTTTGCAGGTAGCGAGTCTGGAGGGTGTGCCAGGGCTGAAGCTGGCGGCGTGGGGCCTTACAGAGTCGAAGAGGAGCAAGAATGTCTAGAGCAGAGATAAGTGTAGTGTTGTAGTGATTAGTGGCAGCATCAGGGCAGGTGAAGGATGAGGTATGAGGGAGGTGGTGAAGTAGGTTGGAGAATTGATGGGGGTCCACAGCATGTAGATTTCTGTGAGTGTGTGTGCAGGGTGGGGAGCGGGTTTAGGAAGTCCAGATAGGTTGAAAGAGAGAAGGTGGTGGTCAGAGATGGGGAAAGGGCGACAGTTGAACTCAGAAATGGAGCAAAGGTTGGAAAAGACAAGGTCAATAGCGTGACCATCGCGGTGGGTAGGGAGGAGGAGGATTGTGTGAGTCCAAGGAGGACGTGAGTGAAAGAAGTTTGGAGGCAGCAGGGGCGGAAGGATCATCAATGGGAATGTTGAAGTCCCCGAACTAGGCATGGAAGATTAGAAGACAGGAAGTGAGAAAGCCAGGTAGCAAAGTGGTCAAAGAACTGGGAGGTTGGTCCCAGTGGGCGGTAGATGACTGCCACCCTGAGAGCCAGAGGAGAGAACAGGAGGATGCAGTGTGTCTCGAAGGAGGAGAAGGAGAGGGATGGGTGGAGGGAGATGCTGGTAGGTGCAGGTGGGAGAGAGCAGGATTCTGACCCCGCCACCATTTCTCTCACCCGGTCTGGGGGTATGGCTCAAGTGTAGACCGCCATGTGAGAGAGCAGCAACGGAGGCCGTGTCAGAGGAGTTAGCCAGGTTTCAGTTAAAGCTAGGAGGTTGAAGGAGTTTGAAGGAAGAGGTCATGGACGGCTGTGAGTTTGTTGCACACAGAGCGAGCGTTCCAGAGGCGCAGGAGAAAGAGGACAGGCACTGAGAGATTATGGGAATGAGGTTGCTGGGCTTGCAGGGAGGTGATTTATGTGCGATGGAGATAGGATGAGAGGGAAGTATTGGATGTGTTGTGGGGCCAGGGTTAGGGGATATGTCACCTGAATAGAGTAACAGCAGAGGGTGAGAAGGAGAAGGTGGGAATGGATTTGTGGGAGTGGGAGTGATTGGCAGCACGAGAGATAGAGGGAGACCATGTTCTGAGGAAACAAAGGAGCTCATGTGAGGCCATCATGTGGGACGAGAGGAGGGAGGGAGAGATGCAGATAGTGTAGGGGTCGGTGGTAGAGGGGCAGGAGTTCCATTTAAGGAGAAAGGTATAAGTAAAGAGCAGAAGCGTGAGAGAAAGCATGATATAGACGTGTGTTTACCCGGAGTAAAAAGTGGGCCTTGCAGTTCCTTCCTCCAGTCCCGCAACTCCAGGAAATCAACTCTGAACGTCCACTTAGGATGCCACTTGGGGAGGTCACTGGAGCCACTCTTAGCTGTTATATAGGGCAGACTGATTGCATTCAGGCAGTTAAAAGGTAAACACCTGATGCTGGATGGGCTGTGTCAATAGGGCAGGAGATTCACATGCTAATTAGCAAAGCAAATGGTGGAGAAAAAAAAAAAAAGACCAAGGTAACGTTACAATGTGGGTGCCTGCGAATACTGGGTGATGGGGGTCCTACCAGCAAAAGTATGCAGGGGATCAGTTGAGATGTGGGTGTCTGTGGATAATGGGTGATAAAGTCTTACCTGTGGAGAGAGGAGACACAGGAATTAGGGATCGTGATGGTGGATGGCATAGGGGATTTTAGCTCAGAGTTGTATGAGGTAGAACGACTTGTGGATTATTCAAAGATAAAGTTGAAACTAACTGATCTTCACATTATGGGCAGTCAGACAAGGCCCTGGACATCAAGTGGTTCCATCCTGGTGTTGTAAGCCCCAGCAGAACAGTTTGCATGGGGACATTATCATGATGTAATAATGAAGAGCCATTCTGTACAGCACAAGGTACGTCCTGTCCCTGTAACGTGGCTCTGTTATCCAGCTGCTATGCGATTAGGAGATCTATCAGCTTCCAAAAGATGGCTGCCAGTTATAACCACACCCCTCCATGTTTAACATTCAGCAATCAACACATGTTGCATTGATCCTACTAGCTTGAACTCATTTTACATGTGGTGTTTCTGTGTCCACCCTATATTTGTGTAACTGTGCATGAGAGAGGGTCATATTGAATGTTTGTAATTCACAGTGATTACATCATCTCTGTCAAGTGATTCCTTAAATGAAGTCATTATGCGCATTAAAGGCTTTAGATCTTCTTGGCAAGTACCTTGCATGAAATTAGTATGACACTGATGTCTGATGAGAAGAAAGGATGGCTGCCTGTACTGCTGAGCATACCCAGAGACAATGATTCTATCGACCGTATCTATCTATCTGCAGTATCTATCTACAGTATCTGTCTGTGTTATCTATATAGCTATCCACAGTAACTATCTATCTCTGGTATCTATAGTATCTATCTATGGTTTCTATTGTTTTCTCTACAGTATCTATCTACAGTATATATCTATGGTATCTATCTACAGTATAACTATGGTATCTATCTATCTATGGTTTCTATTGTTTTCTCTACAGTATCTATCTACAGTATATATCTATGGTATCTATCTACAGTATAACTATGGTATCTCTATCTATTGGTTTCTATTGTTTTCTCTACAGTATCTATCTACAGTATATATCTATGGTATCTATCTACAGTATAACTATGGTATCTATCTATCTATGGTTTCTATTGTTTTATCTACAGTATCTATCTATGGTATCTATTTATCTATCTACAGTTTATATCTATGGTATCTCTCTATTGAAAGTATATATTTATGGTATCTATCTATAAATGGTTTCTATTGTTTTATCTACAGTATCTATCTATCTATCTATTGTTTCTATTGTTTTATCTACTGTATATATATCCATCTATGGTATCTATCAATCTATCTATGGTTTCTATTGTTTATCTACAGTATCTATCTATAGTATATATATATGGTATCTATCTACGGTATCTATCTATCTATGGTTTCTATTGTGTTATCTACAGTATCAGTCTATGGTATCTATCTATGGTAGCTCTCGATCTAAAGTATCTATTTATAGTATCTATCTATCTATGGTATCTATCTATCTACGGTATATATCTATATATATCTTTAGTTTCTATTGATTTTATCTACAGTATCTATCTACAGTATATATTTATGGTATCTATCTATCTATGGTTTCTATTGTTTTATCTACAGTATCTATCTATGGTATCTATCTATGTATGGTATCTATCTATGGTTTCTATTGTTTATTCTACAGTTTATATCTATGGTATCTATCTACAGTTTATATCTATGGTATCTCTCTATTGAAAGTATATATTTATGGTATCTATCTATAAATGGTTTCTATTGTTTTATCGACAGTATCTATCTATCTATTGTTTTATCTACTGTATATATATCCATCTATGGTATCTATCAATCTATCTATGGTTTCTATTGTTTATCTACAGTATCTATCTATCTATAGTATATATATATGGTATCTATCTACGGTATCTATCTATCTATGGTTTCTATTGTGTTATCTACAGTATCAGTCTATGGTATCTATCTATGGTAGCTCTCGATCTAAAGTATCTATTTATAGTATCTATCTATCTATGGTATCTATCTATTTACGGTATATATCTATATATATTTAGTTTCTATTGATTTTATCTACAGTATCTACCTACAGTATATATTTATGGTATCTATCTATGGTATCTATCTATGGTATCTATCTACGGTATCTATTTATGGTATCTATCTATCTACAGTATCTATCTATCGTATCTATCTATCTATCTATCTATCTATCTATCTATCTATCTATCTATCTATCTATCAATTTATCTGTATCTATAGTGACAATCTGTTGATGTGTTTCCCCATTAATGCATTTGTAGAACATCACTGCCCTGGAGCTTAATTCTCCGTACAGCTCAGGATGCAGTAAACAGAAAAAAAAAATAGAGACAAGATTAAAAGTCAGACTAATCCCCTTTAAATTGTGACTCTTTCCCTCAAATTATTAATTTTCCTCATTTGATATATGGAAAATGCAAGCAGACTGGAATAAATTCCCCCAGTTTGTTATTTCAATATAACAACAAGGATCGGATTAAAACACACACACAGGGAAAAAAAAATAATAAAAAGAGCACATTAGACAATTGTCTGAACTGAAATATATATATATGTCCTTAAAGCTATCTAACACATATCCAAGAATGGATGAATACAAATAAGGTTTAGAAATTAAATCAGAAAAATACGTATATTGTACCATTAAATGCAGAACTGCACGGGTTAGAACATAAGAAAAGAAAATATTCCTTTTAGACAGCGACTGTTGTATTAATCCATCACTATCTATTTTAAATATTTTCAATGACTCAATATAAATCACATAAATATACATCAACAACCAAAAATGGTCTATATATACAATCTCACCGGTTACATATTACAGCACATTATGTTTTCATCCTTTTCATAACAATGACACGTTTCAATTGTTTGATTGTTTGAGATGCCTTCGGAACTTCATTTGTTTGGACTACATTTCTCATGATCCTCTGAAATCTCCAGGAATCAGCAGGGACATATTTACATCTTAAGAGCATGGTCAAACCTACATTCTGAGTTGGCACCAGAGAGGGTAGTCGTACAGGCAGGATTGGCAACAGAGAAGACTCCCATATATTTACTCTCGGTAATGTAAAATGAGGATACAATGAATATAGCAACCTGCAGGGCAGATCCAAAATCAGAGACCATGCAGTATGATCTGTACATAGACTTAGTACCAGACAGTTGACATGAAGGGTTGATAGATTCAGCAACCTGCAGGGCAGACCCACAATCAGAGACCATGCGGTATGATCTGTACATACACTCCGTGTAATACAGATTACAACATACACACATAAATGGGAATAAGAGTAAGAATCGTCAAGCAGGCAGTCCGGATTAATAACAAGCGGGGTCCCCATACAGGCAAGGTACAGGGTACAGACAGAAGACAGATCCAAGAAGCCAAGCCAGGTCATACACGATAAATACAGAAATATAACTCCAGGGGACAAACGTGAGAATATACCAGAAACCAAAGCCAGAGGGTCATACACAGAATCACAGATGCAGAATAATATCTCCAGGGAGTAGGTACTCGATAGGTATAGACCTATCCTGATCCAAGCATCAAGTGTACTGATGGCCCTATATATAGGGCTGAGCAGGTCATGTGACCATAGACTATCAGCCCAAATGAGTCGGTCTGCAGAGCCTGACCCTGAGATCCACTAAACTGATGAATCCCTGCTCCCACCACCAGGGGGCAGGGCTGAAATGTGACACTCATCAGCAGGAGATAGGCCGTGAGCAGTTGCAGTTTGATGCTTAACCCCTAGGGGAAATCAATACTCATTTAAGTTGTGGTGGAGGGGGAAAAAATGAGATTAAAAGCCTCCACACTGCAAATAATAAAGTTTATTATTGCAGAAGTAATTTCCATCCCAGCATTTCAAAGAAATGAATCACAGTCCATATATATGTATATATATATATGTAATGCACATAGGGAAAGCATGCACTCCTGGTGTCTTTTTAATAGTATATATATATATATATCATTAATAAAAAAAACTCTCTTTTTCTTCCATTGCTGTCTTTCTACGGATTGCTATAGACTGAATAAATCACTCTGTCAATGCTACGCTAGGCTGTAAAAGGGGCCTATAGAACCTGAGACCTCAAGTTGCCTTCTCCAACTTACATGAGGCATTTTGTCTGGTCACGATACTGACACCTACAAGTTCTTACATGCTATAATTCTGGGAAAACTATTTAACGCTCACTCAAGCTTTAGTGATGGCTATCTCCGCGGTGAGGATAAGGTGTTATGTGCCGATGCGAGACCTGCATTGATTTCCCTTCTGAATTTGTATTAAAAGCTTCCTTGTACAGCAATGTATATGCTCCAATTCTATTGCACGTCTATTGGAACCAATCTACGGCTATAATGAAAATGCAGTCATGCCGCTGAATTATGGGTCCGCCAATGACTTATCACAGCCAGAAAAATCAATACTGGAAAGGTGACATATAACGTGTATTTATTTTACTTAAAAAAAAAAAGGCAAAGAGGGGAAAAAAAAGCAAAAGCTGAGCAAAGCAAGGGTGATTTAAAAAAAGATTGTAGATTTCCAGTTGATGGAAAAATTCAGTCAAGGGGAAATGAAATTTTCTCAGTTTAACCCTTACTGATTCAGCAGGGATAAAATCTGATATGTGGATCCGATAAGTTCTCAATACGAAAAAAAATAACTAAAATATATTTAATTAATGTAATAATACAAGTAACGATTTTTCATTATTATTACTATTATTATTTTTCCCTATTATTAATATTATTTTATTATTATACTATTATTATTTTTCCCTATTATTAATATTATTTTATTATTATACTATTATTATTTTTCCCTATTATTAATATTATTTTATTATTATTACTACTATTATAATTTTTTCCTATTATTAATATTATTATATTTTTATTATTACTACTATTATTATTATTACTATTATTATATCAAACCTATCCCAAAACATGTTTTACTGCTTTTTTTAAATTTTTTATTTATCCAACCTAAAAATGTCTATTTTTTTTAGCGTATTAAGTCGAGATATGGTTTTATTTATACCTTCTTTTTTTTTAAGATAATCTAATAGCCCTACCATTCTAATACACTGCAAACCTTTTTATATATTTTTTTTTTTGACCAGAGGTTAGTTTTACACATCCTTTATATTACCCATGACAATCGGCCTCTATTCTTCAGGTTCCCACATTCAGATCAATTTACAGTGAGAGCTTGGTAACACAGTAACGGCGGAGCCTGCCTCTAATACTTAGCATCAGGTAGTTATCTGAGACTGTTCCTTTACCGGGGATAAAAAAGAATTTGGCATATAAAGAAGCGATTGATTTTAGAGGTCCTTTTTTCGTCTGAGTATTAGTTTCCCAGAGCTTTGCCGTTCTGCGCAGAATAAGTATCTCCGCATCCCACAGACTATTAACTCCCAGAAGACGCTCTGTGTATGCAGTCAGCCCGTGTGCAAGAATGTCACAGGTGTGCATACTGTTTCCAGCCTCTAAATAACTAATTATTCGGCTCCGCTAAGAGACGCCGGCTCTACATGCTGCAAATAACTTAAAACACCCGAGCTGCTGTCAGCCGCGAACAATGAGTCTATGGAAGGGGATGCAATTTATAGAACGTTGAAAGCTGCTGCACTTATTAATGTATGATAAAAAAAATAATAAAGGAAAAGTAAAACACATCCAAAGTAGGAACAGCTAGTGTAACTTGTTATAAAAATGTATCAAATACTTAACATATTTATCAGTGTGCGCGCAGCAAAGGTTGACAATTGGCTCTTTCTTAATGCAGAAGTCCACGGGACACAGATTCACCATTCTGTTTAATTCTACGGTCAGATTAGTCTGTTTAAAATCCATTAGGGCAAGGTCATTCGATCTTAACTCTCCAGATGTTTCGAAACTACATTTCCCACAAGGCTCTGTTGACTTAATAAGGGTCTCAGTATCATTAGAGATGTAGTTCCAAAACATCTAAAGCAGCGATGGCGAACCTTGGCACCCGTAAAGTCTCTGAAATACATGTCCCATGATGCTTAGTCACACTTCACTACCGAGATCGAGATATCTCGGGCTTCAAAGGCACCATCCGTGCCCCGATATTGAGATATCTCAATCTAGTGATCTGCTGCCAAAAAGCAAATGAAAGTCGCTTGCCGCAAAAAAATTTGTTTGCTTTTGGGCTGCAGAATGTTCCCCCAACATTTTAACCCTGTGGGCATAATGCCCTAAGAGCTAAAACTGTGTAAAATCTGATGATGTCATTACATCGGGCTTTCAGCAGCCGATACAGGGAAAAAAAGAAGAAAATAGACCAGCTGCTCAAACTGCTGTAACTCAATTTGGCAGTAGATGGTGCCATCTACTGGCCAAAATAGGTTATTTACAATAAGAAATACAATGGGTATAAGCTCAAATATTTATTAATGTATAACTAATTTAACCACTTGGCTACTAAGGACGCGCTCAGCGCGTCAAACCAAGTGCACCTCCTGTGCTACGGACGCGCTGAGCACGTCCTAGCACAGGAGGAGGCAGCAATCGGCTGGGATTCCGGCCGATTGCTGGCCCCCCTGGTGCTGGGCTGACATTTTGGATGATCCTCATGATCCTCTCCCGGAGCTGGCCGACATCTTGGATGTCAGCGAAGCCTCCCGGAATTCCCCCTGACGACTGGCGTCATCGTGCATAGCACGATGACGCCAGTCCTGGAGTTAACCACTAGCTGCCAGCAATGGTGGAGATAGGAGGTTCATTGGAACCCCCTATCTCCCGATCTCTGGCAGCTAGCAGTTAATGTTTGATATTGTTGGATCGGCCAGAGCATGGCCTTTCCAACGATACCAAAAATGACCATGATAAAAGTTTTTTTTAAACAAAATTAAAAATAAAATAAAAAAATTATTTAAAAAAAATTATTAAAAAAAATAAACAATTTTTTTTGTTTTGTTTTGTTAATGCAGCAATATTGTTCCCATTTCAATTATAATGTGAACAATGATGCTGCACTAACGATTTTTGTTTCAGGTGCGTTTGTTAAAAATCGCGTAATTTCCCCCCCCAAAAAAATGTAACGAGACCCCATTTCAAATTTTTTTAACAAGCGCACCCCATACAAAATATAACCGCAATTGCTCGCATGTTAAAATGTGAAAAAAACCCACTTTACATGTTGTAAATTATTGAAAATTCAAATTTTATTGCATTTTTTGTTATAATATACAGACAGGACATGACGTATACATATAATAATGATATATTATGAATCTGCCGAGGCTGACGGAAAGAACGATATATAATATGTCTGGGTCATATACTACAATAAGGCTTCAAAACGTGTTTAAACATGATGAGCGAAACAGGTAAAAATGAGCTCAGCACAGAGGCGTGAAATGCCTCAGCAGAGAAAGGGTTAAAATGATTTTTCAAAAAACCGCTAGTTTCTGACAATGTTTTTTTGGAAAATCACATGGCAGTGAAGGGGTTAAGGCTGGTGACCATCATGGAACATGTAGTTCAGAAACATTTGGGGTGCCAAAGTTCGTCATCACTGATCTAGAGGGTCAAGGTTGAGCAATCCTGTAAGAGAGTGTCCCTTCCCGATCCCCTTTGCCTGTTACCATTCTACAACATAATGATATGGGTGTATCCTTGCAAACTAGTCCTGATCCTACTATTGGAATGGGGGTTTCATATTTTTTTCCTAATGTCCGGAGGACCTATATTTGAGGTGTATGAGTGTATAAAAAGTTCAAAGCAATTAAACCCCCAGCAATGAGTCTCCGGGGCCAGAAACTTTGGCCCTCCAGATTGTTTGGAACTACATTTCCCATGAGGCATGATCAGCTTAAATGAGTGCTGAGCATCATGGGAGATGTAGTCCAAAGCATCTGGAACGTCAAGGCTGCTGACCCCCATTCTAAACTATAACAAATGTTGGTAGAAACTGGTCACTGTAAATAAGATACTTTGTATTAGGGATGTGCGTTTCGGGTTTCGGAATTTCGGAATTTTCACGAAATTTCCCGATTCGTGTTTTCGGATGCGGACGATTTTCCAAAAATTTTTAGATCCGAAAATGGCAGATCCAAAAAGTTTTCCGAGCCGAAACGAAAAATTTTCGGAATTTTCGAATGGACTTGAAATGTGTCAAATCGAAATAAATTTTCGCTCTATTCATGATTTCGGTTCCATTCGTGATTTCGGTTCCATTTCGGTAATTCTGGACATCGTATATTTAACTATTATCGGTTATATCGTTGATTCTGTAAATTTTGTATTTGTAAATGCGTATCACTTGTTTCTTGTGGCATTCGGGTCAGTTTAGCGTTTTTTAAATCGTTTTGTTCATTTTTTTTGTTCCTTGGCTTTCATACCATTTTAATATGATTAAATAAAGTTGTGAAATGTATATTCAATTATTCATAAGAAAAAAAGGATCTTTATTTAATAAAAAAAAACACGATAGAATCACCAGAATTATCGTAGACACTTTGAAACGAGGAGAACAGACGTTCCGAAAAAACGAAAATTTCCGAAATTTACGAAAAGTCGATACAAAAAACGAGCAAAGTGACATGAAAATACGAAAAATGGTCGATATTCCGAAAAAAATGTACACGAAAAACAATCCGAACCGAACCGAATCGAAACAGAAATGGGTCGAAACGAGCAGAATCGAAAAGTTTAAACATCCGAACAAATCGAACCGAATCGAACCGAAAAAAAAATCGGTGCACAAGCCTACTTTGTATTTGTTTTAAATTACATTTCGATTGAACCAATAGCCCTGAAAAGTTGTGAACTTTTGTCTTAACGTCATGTTTATGTTCAAGCTCATATTTCTTGGATATCGAGGGGGGGCGGCCAAAGATTTCGGAGCACTCGGGGCAGCACTGAGCCTAAATATGCCACTTCATCAAGGCCTGCACCATAATATATATATATGTATAGATAAATATGCACACACTTACATTGAAGTGAAAGGAAAATGTATTAGTTATGTTTTCTTTTTGCAAGATTTTGCATGAAACTTGCTCATTATTTGTTACAAAAAAGGTAAATATGTAAACTATAAAAACATTTGTTAAGCTACAAAACTATGAAACTGCACAATTTGCCTCAATTAGCAGATGGAATGCAGACCCAGCCCTGCTGACAGCTGCAATTGATAGATGAACAGTCAAAATAATGGAAGAACATGTTAAATATGGTCTGAGGTCATGTTTAACATGTGTAAATAATGAGAAGTTGTTAGTTCAAGAGTATCATGCTACAAAGAACACAATCAGGTCTGATCAGTTCAGATCCTATTATTTTCATACGTCTCATTATGCTAACTTAGGGCTTTTGTCATTCATTTCTCCATGACAGGCTCAAGGCAAGATATAGAGCAGCAGTGGGCAATGTACTGTTTGTCGACCTTTTACATTTTGTACCATTGAACTCTTCAATCTCATTATTGTATATAAGGAGCTAGGTGTTCACGGTCAGTATTTCCCCAAGGACGAAGAGCATTCCAAGGAACCAGCGATGGAGCAACCTCGTCTAAAATCAGTCTTACCCAAAGACCAACACAGGTGGTTCGCTCAGAGCATCCTGGCCAGGGGGTGCAATATAAAGACTTTTGTGACTGCCAACCCCAAAGGTGAACCACTCATTCATCTGGGATGATAGTTGAGTCCTGTAGAAGGGAGATGCATGGAAAGGAGTAGAAATCATGCTCCCCATCCCTAAACTGTTGGACTATTGTTGGCCACGCTGTAGGACATTCCAACATCTCACAGATAATCATGCATACATTTACATCCCACACAAACATCCCCACACCTGCACATATCTGTCATACCACAAGTCCAGTACTCACTAAATCAACACATATGTTACCATGCATTTAGAGTGTAAAGGGTGGGAGAAAGGGTTATGGGGGCGGCACATTGGATCTTTGCCTGTTTGCCTGAAAGTCCTTGTACCGGCTCTGGTCCTGACTGTTACTTTCCATATTTCGCCACTCTTTAGCCTCACAGAAACTCTGTCTCCACTCATCATCCAATTTCTCCAGCAGTGTGTTTTTGTTTTTTTTAAGAACAGATGAGAACTTGATAGGTTTGCAATTACATCAAGGCCTAAAAACATCCATACTGATGAAGATCTTCACGGCGAGAACGCCATCACTAAGTCCCCATCACCATATGATAATACACCACTACAACAAGTACCCTAAATCACAGCAAATAGAACTTGAAGTCCGAGTACCGATACTTGCCTCCTAACCTCTAACTCTTTAAACTCAAACACCAACCATTGGTAAAAGTCGGAATTTACCAAAGAGCGGCCAAGCATTTAAGACTCACCATTTTGACTACCAAATATTAAATCTTTGCACGTATATAAACAGTTGCCCGTTTTAACCCTCTATGAAGAATAACATAAATTCAATACCAAGACTGGAGGACCAATGCCTGAGTTTAACAATAGTTGGACAGTGTACGGCAGAGTTCTGCTACGAAATTAGCAGTAGACGAAAGGAAACAAAATCCCGTAACCATAGCTTGTCCCAGATATGATAAATCATTCTAGGCCTGGGCATTAAGCAATCTTATGTAGGTAATTTTATAATTACATTAGCACAATAGATGGCTTCACAGGACAGAGAAATTAATAAATAATCCCAACGAGAGGAAGACAAGAGGACTTGGCAGGAGTTATTGTATCCCTGCCACTGAGTTTATTTATTTATTTACTGTTTAATTGTTTTATTTTGTCTTGTTTTTTTTTTTAATGCTCTGCCCAAACAGGGATAAGTGGGAACATTTGACAAAAGTAGCAGAAACAATCGCTAATTACCCTAAACAACTCGATTCATAAGGCAAGTTTGTCCGCCTGTCACTGAAGCCGCTTTGAATAATGTGCCAGAAGCGGATTTGTCGGTCTGTGCCGAGGCAAACAATAATCGGAAATTAGCATGTGGTTATTTGTGAAAAACAAACAACAAGCAACAAGTTGATCAAAGCTGCTTGTAATTACCGATGATTACCAATATCAAAAAATGATGGATATGCCCATGAATAACATAAAAGCTGCCCTGTTGACATTCAGTGGAGGTGATCTTTTAAGACAAGTCACAAATTAATCAGTTTATAAAAAAGCACTGGATTGTTGAGCATCGATGGCTACATAACATTCCTAGGATATGGGAGAAGAACATTTTTATTGCAAGAGAAATCCTTTTCATTTTCTCTGATGCTATCATCCATCCAGCTTTCTAGACTAAAACATTCAATGACGCATACTTTATAAGATGATATCGCCAGGGCATACCTTCAACTAATCAATGCATTATGGGTAGCAAAGACCTAGTAGAGAAAAATGAGCAGTGGTAGCATTGACCCATTGGGGACCAAAGTAGACAAGACCTTTGGTCTTCATTTCCTAATTTTATGCCATTCAGACATGTTGAAACGTCTAGTGCAGGGCTGTCAAATGCCCCCCCCCCCTCGATGTTGCTGACCTACAACTCCCATGATTCCCAGACCATCCATTACATTGAATGAATTCTGGGAATTGTAAGCCTCAACTCACATAATAATAAAACAAAACAAGCCCAAACAAGTTGTTTGTTTAATATAATTTGGAGTTGAAATATGAGCCAGTTTTAACATTTCCATATGCCAGTAACACGACGCGATTACACGGCTGGATGGAGTAGAGGTAACATCACTTCTCTATAACTGTGGAGACTCAGGTTTGAATCCTGGTCAGAGCACCTCTCCAGAAAGTGTCTCTTGGGCTTGACACTGTCATGTCCTGCGTTGATGTGCCTGTGTCCGCTGAGTGAAGTATCGGATGGACACCGTCATGGGACGAGGTTGCGGGCAGGACACGGCGTGATGTAGCGACGCACGCCGATTTTAAAATCAGTCGCTTGAGCCATGGTTCTTTGCCCTGACTTGGTTTTTACTCCTCTCAGAGTGCATTCTTTGCTATTATTCCTTCTGATCACCTGCACTGATTCTGCTTCTCTATGATTCTCCTAGCTGTTAACCCCTTTGGCTCCTGTCTGACTACCTGCTCTGACATAACGACCATTGGCACTTGGCTGATGTTCCCTGCTGGCAATATGACCCCTGGCACCTGGCTGACGATCCCTTCTGGCAATATGACCCCTGGCACTTGGCTGATGATCCCTTCTGGCGATACAACCCCTGGCACTTGGCTAATGATCTCCTCTGGCTATACCATTCCTGTTTTTTTTGGTTAACGGTCAGCTTGGGTATTAACCCTTGGTATCTGGCTCGCAAGCACTCTGATATTAACCCATGGTACCTGGTTCATGATCATTCTGGTATATTAACTATTGATATCTGGGTCACGAGTATCTTTAGTATTAACCCTTTGTGTTTATTGTTCATTTCTGTTTGTGTATACCTCTGGTACTGTTGGTATTTGAAAAAAGGTAGAATTCCCGGCCACTCCAAGGACCAGCAGTGTAGTATAGCTTGTCTGCATATAGGGATTAGACATTATATCTAGGACGTACATGAAAGACACCTAACAGTTCACCTTGGAACTTTGACCATAGAGAAGCAAGTCAAATCCCATTCAGCACATTCCTACAGTACAACTGTGGAAAAGTAAGTCTCGATTTTACGAGAAGTGGCTTCAGCTTAGCCACCGGAATATAATAGTAGTGTATATTTTTTTTATTTATCTGCCACATGTTTTGCATTTTGAAGTACATTTAACATATACTCCAGAATATATTCACAGCATACTTCATAATGCATTTCAAAATACACTTTGAAATATATTTCAATAAGCATTATGTAAATATATTCAATAATATATATGTCTATATATATATATATATATATATATGCCTTGAAAAAGGCCCATGTTTGGGCCGAAACGTCGGTTTTTTTAATGTAACTTTAATAAACTTTGTTATTTTATTTTACCAAGTCCTCGTGTGCGGTTCCTCCAGTCGGTATTTTTATATATATATACATAAGAGCAGACATTAGGTTAGTATGATAGGACCTGCCAGGGGTGGAATACATTGTCGCTGTTGGCAGGCTTACGCAATCCATGGCCATCTATTGCAAACTAAACTTCCACCATTGTTCAACAGAGCTCAGTATTAAATGTATGCAAGGGTTAAGAATTGCAATGTTTGAAGGGGTTTAGGAAATGTTCTTAAGCACTGAAAGGGTTAAATCTGAAACTCTGTTTAAACGTATTTAGCTGCTGTTGTGGTTTCATTTGTATTGTTTGGTGTGTTCTCCTCTCGGTTTGTTTTATATTATGTTGTCTTGAGATGCACCCGTACTGAAAGCGTAGTTAAGGTTGAGTGCTGCCCCTCTCGTGTATTTTATATATATATATATATATATATATATATATATATAAAATAGTATATTAAGAATGTATTTTAAAAATATATTTGTTTTCCACATTGGATATTCACTCAATGTTATCCTTAATGTGTAGTAGAGAATTTTAAGAAAAGCCATAGTAATATTTTTTTGTCTAAATTCCACTGATATGAATGACTGAGCAAATGTGAAAAAAAAACAGTTATCGTAAATTATTATGCTACAATCCAGTGATTATTGGGATGTCATGGTTTAAAACCAGAAAATAATGATGATTAATATACCTGATTAATAGAACACTGGATACTCGAATAAAAAGAAAAATGATAGGTAATATACCCAGATCCAGTTATTAATTCTAAAGACCTTATGCTTTAATGCACACCACTTCAAAAACATACCACAATCAATAAAACAGCACCAGTGCTTTAATACAGCCATAACAATATTACACTACAACCATATATATATATGACAAATATGTCTTTGGTACATTTTACAGCTTCGACATGGCATGATAATAAGTAATACGATTCTGCGATCATTCGTATATGAAATGATTCTATCAATAGTGCGATGTTTACGAAATGTATCCGGCCAATAAAAAAATTATAGTTTACTGTGTCAGTTGTATACATTATGCAATAATATGTTTTATAGATTTATAGATAAAACATTAACAGTTTACCGACAAATAACGGTACCTCCATAAAACAACTGTTACCTATATTACGGGTTTTGATGAGTTTGGAGCTGTCTTTAGGAGTTGGAAGCTGACTTTGGGATTAGGTGCTGTCTTTGAGAGTTGGGAGCTGTCTCTAGGACTTGGTGCTTTCTTTGAAAGTTGGGAGCTATCTATGGGAGTTGGGTGCTGTGAGATCTATGAGATTAGGTGCTGCCTTTGGAATCTGGGAGCTGCCTTTGGAAGCTGGGAGCTGTCTTTGGAAGCTTGGATATGTCTATGGATTTTGGAGTTGTCTTTGAGAGTTCTGACCTGTCAGAGTTCTGACCTATGGGATGTGGTGCTGTCTTTGGGAGTTGTCTTTGAAAGCTGGGGGCTATCTTTGGGATTGGTGCTCTGTTGGGGAACTGGGTGCTGTCTTTGGGAGTTGAGAGCTGTCTATGAGATTAGGTGCTGTTTTTGGAAGCTGGGAGATGTCTTTATCAGCTTGGAGATGTCTATGGGTTTTGGAGTTGTCTTTGAGAGTCATGAGCTGTCTGAGGGATGTGGTACTGTCTTTGGGAGTTGTCTTTGAGTGCTGGGAGCTGTCTATGGGATTCGGTGATCTGTTGGAGAGCTGTGTGCTGTCTTTGGGAGTTGGGAGCTGTCTATGAGATTAGGTGCTGTTCTTGAGAGTTGGGATCTATGGCATTTGGGACTATTTTTGAGAGTTGGGAGCTGTCTATGGGATTTGGTGCTGTCATTGAGAGCTGTATTTGAGAGTTGGGAGCTGTTTATGGAATTTAGTGCTACATTTGGAATTTGGGGCTGTTTATGGAATTTGGTGCTGTGTTTGGGATTTAGAGCTGTTTATGGAATTTGGTGCTGTTTTTGGGATTAGGGACTGTTTATGGAATGTTTTGATGTCTTTGGGATTGGGGACTGTTTATGGAATGTTGTGCTGTCTTTGGGATTAGGGACTGTTTATGGAATGTTGTGCTGTCTTTGGGATTAGGGACTGTTTATGGAATGTTGTGCTGTCTTTGGGATTAGGGACTGTTTATGGAATGTTTTGATGTTTTTGGGATTAGGGACTGTTTATGGAATGTTTTGATGTCTTTGGGATTGGGGACTGTTTATGGAATGTTGTGCTGTCTTTGGGATTAGGGACTGTTTATGGAATGTTGTGCTGACTTTGGGATTAGGGACTGTTTATGGAATGTTGTGCTGTTTTTGGGATTAGGGACTGTTTATGGAATAATGTGCTTTCTTTGGGATTAGGGACTGTTTATGGAATATTGTGCTGTTTTTGGGATTAGGGACTGTTTATGGAATAATGTGCTGTCTTTGGGATTAGGGATTGTTTATGGAATGTTGTGCTGTCATTGGGATTAGGGACTGTTTAAGGAATGTTTTGCTTTCTTTGGGACAAGGGACTGTTTATGGAATGTTTTTCTGTCTTTAGGATTAGGGACTGTTTATGGAATTTGGGAGCAGTTTATGGAATCTGGTGTTGCATTTGGGATTTTGGGTTGTTTATGGAATCCGGTGCCGGATTTGAAGCCGTTTTAGGGATTTGGCGCTGTCTATGAGATTTGAGAGCTGTCGATGACAAAATCGAGGCAAATACAAGATGAACAAGAAAAAAATGATGTCAAAAGCTCCTAATAGAATTGGTGTAGCTTCAATCTACATACTTTATACTAATTATATCAAAATCTTTTACCCCTAAAGGATAATCTATTTCACCAAACCACCAGGTTATGGCTGGGACAGATCATTCACCCTCATGCAATAGTAACTCTATAAAGTCCAGCATTTCATTAGGACATTGCTTTTTTATGCATTTACTTTAAAAACTAAATTTGTTATGGCTGGAATATTCCATCACTGGGCCTTTAACAGATAGACCCTTTAATAATTTCTGAGTAATGGCCCGGTACTATTCCGAGTCTCATAACGCTTTTTCAGTTAGAACAATTTTCACATCCCTTGAACAAATGACACAATTTAATTGCATGGTTTCACTTGTTACTGGCAGAATCCACAGGTTCATTATCCCATGGCATTAGCTTCAGATTCATAGCCTTCCAGGTTATAGATCACAGAAACACTTTGCTGACTCTGCTAATATCACTTAAGGAAGAGCTTCAGCATATGATTCTAGCACTATATATATATATATATAATATATATATCACGAGTATAGCAGCGCGTGCCGGTGATACCATCTTAATTGGGTTAACTTTACATTTAAAAGACAAGCTTTCAAGAGTGTAAACTGGAAACTATACTGATCAGTGAAAGGTATCACTACGTACAGGTATACTCGTTATTGTGGCAACTGGACTAACGCATTTTATATACAATATATATATATATATATATCTCCAGGCACAGACCCCCAGAATAATATACACAGTGCTGAACCCCCAGAATAATATACACAGCGCTGAACCCCCAGAATAATATACACAGCGCTGAGCCCCCAGAATAATATACACAGCACTGAGCCCCCAGAATAATATACACAGCGCTGAACCCCCAGAATAATATACACAGCGCTGAGCCCCCAGAATAATATACACAGCACTGAGCCCCCAGAATAATATACACAGCGCTGAACCCCCAGAATAATATACACAGCGCTGAGCCCCCAGAATAATATACACAGCACTGAGCCCCCAGAATAATATACACAGCACTGAGCCCCCAGAATAATATACACAACATTGTGCCCCCAGAATAACATACACAGCACTGAGCCCCCAGAATAACATACACAACACTGAACCCCCAGAATAACATACACAGCACTGAGCCCCCAGAATAATATACACAGCACTGAACCCCAAGAATAATATACACAGCACTGAGCCTCCAAGATAATATACACAGCACTGAGCCCCCAGAATAACATACACAGCACTGAACCCCAAGAATAATATACACAGCACTGAGCCTCCAGGATAATATACACAGCACTGAGCCTCCAGGATAATATACACAGCACTGAACCCCAAGAATAATATGCACAGCACTGGTTATATGGATATATTTTCCCCAGTTCACATGGATATAATTGCCCCAGCTCATATGGATAATGCCCCCAGGTCTCATGGATAATGCCCCCCCAGCTCTCATGGATAATGCCCCCAGGTCTCATGGATAATGCCCCAGCTCTCATGGATAATGCCCCAGGTCTCATGGATATTGCCCCCTGGTCTCATGGATAATGCCCCAGCTCTCATGGATAATGCCCCAGCTCTCATGGATATTGCCCCCAGCTCTCATGGATAATGCCCCAGCTCTCATGGATAATGCCCCAGCTCTCATGGATAATGCCCCAGGTCTCATGGATATTGCCCCAGGTCTCATGGATAATGCCCCCAGCTCTCATGGATATTGCCCCAGCTCTCATGGATATTGCCCCAGCTCTCATGGATATTGCCCCCCTGGTCTCATGGATATTGCCCCCCTGGTCTCATGGATATTGCCCCCCCCCAGCTCTCATGGATATTGCCCCCTGGTCTCATGGATATCCCCCAGCTCTCATGGATATTGCCCCCTGGTCTCATGGATATGCCCCAGCTCTCATGGATATTGCCCCCTGGTCTCATGGATATGCCCCAGCTCTCATGGATAATGCCCCAGCTCTCATGGATATTGCCCCCAGCTCTCATGGATAATGCCCCAGCTCTCATGGATAATGCCCCCAGCTCTCATGGATAATGCCCCCAGCTCTCATGGATAATGCCCCCAGCTCTCATGGATATTGCCCCAGCTCTCATGGATAATGCCCCAGCTCTCATGGATAATGCCCCAGCTCTCATGGATATTGCCCCAGCTCTCATGGATATTGCCCCAGCTCTCATGGATAATGCCCCAGCTCTCATGGATATTGCCCCAGGTCTCATGGATAATGCCCCAGCTCTCATGGATAATGCCCCAGCTCTCATGGATAATGCCCCAGCTCTCATGGATAATGCCCCAGGTCTCATGGATAATGCCCCAGCTCTCATGGATAATGCCCCAGCTCTCATGGATATTGCCCCAGCTCTCATGGATAATGCCCCAGCTCTCATGGATAATGCCCCAGCTCTCATGGATAATGCCCCCCTGGTCTCATGGATATTGCCCCAGCTCTCATGGATAATGCCCCAGGTCTCATGGATAATGCCCCAGCTCTCATGGATAATGCCCCAGCTCTCATGGATAATGCCCCAGCTCTCATGGATAATGCCCCAGGTCTCATGGATAATGCCCCAGCTCTCATGGATATTGCCCCAGGTCTCATGGATAATGCCCCAGCTCTCATGGATAATGCCCCAGCTCTCATGGATAATGCCCCAGCTCTCATGGATATTGCCCCAGCTCTCATGGATAATGCCCCAGCTCTCATGGATAATGCCCCCCTGGTCTCATGGATATTGCCCCAGCTCTCATGGATAATGCCCCAGGTCTCATGGATAATGCCCCAGTTCTCATGGATAATGCCCCAGCTCTCATGGATAATGCCCCAGCTCTCATGGATAATGCCCCAGGTCTCATGGATAATGCCCCAGCTCTCATGGATATTGCCCCAGCTCTCATGGATAATGCCCCAGCTCTCATGGATAATGCCCCAGCTCTCATGGATAATGCCCCAGCTCTCATGGATATTGCCCCAGCTCTCATGGATAATGCCCCAGCTCTCATGGATAATGCCCCAGCTCTCATGGATAATGCCCCCCTGGTCTCATGGATATTGCCCCAGCTCTCATGGATAATGCCTCCCCAGCTCTCATGGATAATGCCCCAGCTCTCATGGATATTGCCCCAGCTCTCATGGATAATGCCAAAGCTCTCATGGATAATGCCCCAGCTCTCATGGATAATGCCTCCCCAGCTCTCATGGATAATGCCCCCCTGGTCTCATGGATATTGCCCCAGCTCTCATGGATATTGCCCCCCTGGTCTCATGGATATTGCCCCCCTGGTCTCATGGATATTGCCCCCCCTGGTCTCATGGATATTGCCCGCCCCAGGTCTCAGGGATACTGCCCCCAGCCCAGCTCACCTTTGCTGCTGCTGCTTCTGCTCCTCTGCCAGCGGCCGCGTGCTTCCTGCTTCAGTGGCCGCTGACAGGAAGTGCAGCCGCTCGCCTGGGAACTATGAAACAGCCAGGCGAGCGGCTCCACCTCCTGTCAGCTGGCCCTTGTAACAGGAAGCACGCCGGCCGCCGGCAATGTGCGGCGGCGGCGTTCGGGCTCGGGCCACAGCGGGAACGCTGCGTTCCCGCAGCGTTCCCGCAGCGTTCCCGCTGTGGGAAAAGTGCGGGAACGCCGTTCCTGCGCGTTCCCGCTCGACTCGAGCCCTGACTATATATATATATATATATATATATAAACACATACGTAGTAGCTGGGTGTGAGAAGCTAGCAGGGACAGCGAGCAGAGGCACAACCAACCTAGACACTTAAAGGAACACTCTAATAAAAAATCCCCCCCCCATTTTTTTACATTAATTTAGCCCTATTACCTTAATAAATAGGTAGGGATTTCTTTTTTTTTTTTTTTAACTGTAATACTTACCCTAAAATCCACTTCTTTCCAACGGAGTTTTTTTTTTATACTCACCTCCCTCCTCTTCCGCTCCAGTCCTTGTTCCTTTCACTTGGCTAATGGTTTACGTGAGAAGCGCGCATGCGCGCTTCTCACGTAAGCCAGCCAATCGTCAGGCTTCGTCCCGGCTCCATTTGCTGAGGATTAGTGTTGCGCGCAAGAGGATGAGCGCAACACTAATCCTCAGGCTGCAGCCAGCTACTGCGGCGAGTTGGAGACGTCATCACGCTGAAAGTGCGATGACGTCTCCTACTCGGCAAAAGTCGGCAGAAGCGGGAAAGTCCTCCACCTCTCTCAGCTGTTTTCAGCTTTTTCAGCCGATCGGCTGAGCAGAGGGAGGGGGGACAGAGGGGGGCATACTCAGGGCATCATGACCACCTAAAAAAGCTTAGGTGGTCAAGTTGCCTAGAGTATCCCTTTAATTCCAGATATGAAATAAGTCAATATCACAAAGGGTCAGTGAAAACCAGGGGGCTCAGTTCCAATTGAACTTTCAGATCCAAATGGGCAGACAGGTGGTGGCCAAACTACAAGAAATGATTGTCGTAAATAAGGAACAGAAGACTTTAGTAATGGTGGATGTGGTGAAACCCAGTGACCAGGACATCAAAAAGAAAGAATAAGAGAAGATGAACAAGTACTAGGGGGTTGAAGAAGAAAAACTGGATAAAATGTGAGAAATACAGGCAATAGTAGTTCCAAGAGTCCCAGGTGGATTCCATGTGGGATGTCCGAAATCTCGGCCCAGAAGTATTCCGTTGTAGGAAGAGCTAATATACTGTGCAGGGACATCTGTCTAAGGCCTCTAGTAGAGGATCTGAGAATAAGGAATAAATACCACCCAGAATGGTGAGATTATCAACTACAATGAAAATTATATATATATATATATAGAGAGAGAGAAAAGTTGAGTGGACGCACTCAGGGTCTTCAAGAATGATATAGAAACGATGCTTTATTAGAATCACATTGAAATGTGCCCATGCGCTTCTCCCTCTCTTCTCCCCACCTGGGCAAATTCTCTCCTTGGTGGTGCATGCAGGTTCATATTGGTCTCTCTCTCTCTCTCTCTCTCTCTCTCTCTCGCTCTCTCTCTCTGTATGTATATATATATACATACATAAAGTTTATAATTGTGGAAGACATTTACACATCTAAGTAATTCTCGAGTATATACAGTATATATAATTACATATTGTATACACAAATGTATATTTAAAGGTTGCATCATTTGTCATTAGGGTAATAGATAGATTTATCCTTATGTAGAAATAACCAATGTCTATCTTCTTTTGGGCACATATGTTGTTGGACTTTTGATTTAGTCCTTTCTCTAGTTTTTCCACCTTGTGCAAAAAGAAGTGCATATCGTAGTACAAGAGAAAGCAAAACTCCAACCTTTACATATAGTATCTTATTGAGGTACCGGCTGGGTGGAGTAGAGGTACGATCTGCTCTGCAACTGTGGAGACAATGGAGACACAGGTTTGAATCCCAGCAGGAGCACCTCTCCAGTAAGTGTCCTTGGGCAAGACACCCAACTGTACATACTCGCCACCCAGGAGATACTTGAAAACGAGAGAAATCTCAATGTATCCATCCCTGTAAAATACTTTCTCAAAAAAAAAAAAGGATATCTATCGTCACATTCTGTTTATTTTTATCATTCTTATTTCATTATTTTATAAGTGGCAGACGCCAAATTAGTAGATGGCATCCAGATCCCAAATGGTGAAATGGTCCATTTTATTTTTCATTTCTCCATCTATTTCTTATATATCGAACACAGATAACCATAATAATACCAAAATCAGTTTGTGTGTTATTGCATGCTCACTGAGAACGAATCTTGAAAAGGCACGTGGGATTGCAAATGAATCATATGAATTATGTGCATCAGAATCTAAATATAGACATTTATCATCTTCATTGCCTTCATTTTCTACTGATACAGAAACATGTTTTGCTCTACAGATCATAACCCATGCATATCAACGGGTGATATCACTGCCTTCTCTGATGCAATTATTCTTATTGAAAAGCAGCAGTTCACATGGATATGTGCTATTATCCTACCTGAATGTCTCTTCTTTGATTACAAATGGTACAATAAGACCAAGCCATCTTCTACATTCCTTTATAATTCTTTCTTGGTGTTTAATTTGCTGGCTCCTTATTTTATTCTCTGCATCTATACACGTTCCCTAAAGGTAAGACTATAAACAAATAAAACACACACACGCGTGTATTCTGAATAAATGTGTGTAAAGATTTAAAGAAGAGAAGAACATGGAATATGAAACCAGTTCTTGCCACCCTTTCTTCCAAAGAATACAAGATAGATAGATACATAGATGGTACATATGGAATAGAGATAAATAGATAGATAGATAGATAGATAGATAGATAGATAGATAGATAGATAGATAGATAGATAGAGATAGAAACATAGAAAAAAATGTCGGCAGATAAGAACCTTTCGGCCCATCTAGTCTGCCCAATTACATGGATACTTTACCTGGATTTATCTTTGGTTTAGGATAGCCTTATGCCTATCCCATGCCTGCTTAAATTCAATTACTGTTTTGGCCTCTACCACTTCTACTGGAAGGCTGTTCCATGTATCCACCACCCTCTCAGTAAAATAATGCTTCCTGATGTTACTTTTAAACCTTTGCCCCTCTAATCTAAGACTATGTCCTCTTGTTTTGCTACTTTGTTTCCTTTTAAATATACTCCCTTCCTCTACCTTGTGGATTCTCTTTACGTATTTAAATGTTTCTATCATATCTCCTCTGTCTCGTCTTTTTTCCAAGCTGTACATGTTAAGATCATTAAGTCTTTCCTGGTAACTTTTCTCCTTCAAGCCGTACACCATTTTAGTAGCCCTTCTCTGAACTCTCTCTAAGATGTCTATATCCTTCTGGAGATACGGTCTCCAGTACTGCACACAGTACTCCAAGTGAGGTCTCACCAGTGCTCTGTACAGTGGCATGAGCACTTCCCTTTTCCTACTGCTAATACCTCTCCCTACACAACCAAGCATTCTGCCAGCATTTCCTGCTGCTCTATTACATTGACTACTTATCCTTAGATCCTCTGAAATAATAACCCCTAAATCCCTTTCCTCAGCTGTTGAGGTTAGGACTGTATCAAATATTTTATATTCAGCCCTTGGGTTTTTACGTCCCAGGTGCATTATCTTGCACTTATCCACATTAAAACTCAATTGCCACAGCTCCGACCATTTTTTTAGTTTACCTAAATCATTTGTCATTTGGCTGAACCCTCCAGGAACGTCAACCCTGTTGCAAATCTTTGTGTCGTCAGCGAAAAGACATACTTTTCCATTAATACCTTCTGCAATATCACTAATAAAAATATTAAAGAGAATGGGTCCAAGTACTGACCCCTGAGGTACCCCACTGGTAACAAGACCTTGCGCCGAATAAACTCCATTTACCACAACCCTCTGTTGCCTGTCACTCAGCCACTGCCTAATCCATTCAACAATATTGGAATCCAAGCTCAAAGATTGCAATTTATTGATAAGCCTTCTATGCGGAACAGTATCAAAAGCCTTACTGAAATCTAAATAAGCAATGTCTACTGCACCACCTATGTCTATTATTTTTGTTACCCAATCAAAAAAAATCAATAAGATTAGTTTGGCATGATCTCCCTGAGGTAAACCCATGTTGTTTCTGAGCCTGTAATCTATGTGTTTTTAGATGTTCAACAATCCTTTCCTTTAACATGGTTTCCATTAATTTCCCCACTACTGACGTAAGACTAACTGGCCTATAGTTCCCCGATTCCTCCCAACTACCCTTCTTGTAAATGGGCACAACATTTGCTAATTTCCAGTCTTCTGGGACGACTCCCGTTAACAAGGATTGGTTAAATAAATCTGTTAACGGTTTTGCTATTACACCACTGAGCTCTTTTAATAATTTAGGGTGGATCCCATCAGGCCCCATTGACTTATTCGTCTTTACTTTAGACAGCTGCTGTAGAACCTCCTCCTCTGTAAACTCATATGTAAATGTCTCATTAGTGTTTCCTCCTAACTGAGGTCCCTTTCCTTTCTTTTCTTCTGCAAAGACTGAACAAAAATATTCATTGAGGCAGTCAGCGAGACGTTTATCCTCTTCTACATACCTTCCTTCCTTTGTTTTTAATCTAACTAATCCTTGTTCTACTTTTCTTTTCTCATTTATGTATCTAAAAAATGTTTTGTAGATAGATAGAAAGAAGGTAAATATGGAATAGAGATAGATAGATGCTAGATAGATAGATAGATAGATAGAAGGTAAATATGGAATAGAGATAGATAGATAGATAGATAGATAGATAGATAGATAGATAGATAGATAGATAGATAGATAGATAGACAGACAGATATGTCGATAAATAGATAGATATGTAGATACATATATATAGTACATGGTGCCACAAAGGCCTTCATGTCTTGTGTGGTACCATAGATCTTTCTTAAGCACTGTGCTTTGCTACCTAAAAATAGTCACTAATAGACCTTTGAAATCAAAGATAAATTATTCCTGAGCAATAAATCAAGATTAGTGAGGCATAACTGCATGGAATTATCAGTCATTCTCCTCATTTGGATATGCCTGAGCACCTTTTTTATCTAGGATATATATATATATATATATATATATATATATTAGTAAAAGAAAAAAATATAACAATATCTGGTACTAGATTACACTGTCTTTTATTCGTCATAAAGGGTATTATAATTTCATAGGCATCCGCATTATTTTATTATAATTTATTTACATATATTGCATTGATAATATATTCCTTTTTAAATGTTTCCATTAGTTTTAAAAGATACATATATAACATACATACTGTATTTTCATATATATATCGCCTTCATACCTTTTTATTGTCTCGAACACCCGTGAATCAGTGAAGGTAAAAGCTACAAAGGTTGAAACACGTAGTATAAATATAAAGTAAATAACAGGACAACATCGGTTTTTAATTATCCTAATTAACCTAGCGCATAAAAACAGATTTGTGATGCTGTCATGACAACTTACATGACAACTCGCAAAGACATTTCTTGAGCTGCCCATTCCAATAAATCCTTGCTAATTACAAGTATAACATTTCTGACTTCTAGCATAGTAATTAGTGGGACCGTTCAGAAGGTCACGCTGAACACTTTATGAATGATGTAGTGTTTTTTGTTTTAATGCGATTAAAGCAAGATGACCGAGGGGAGGATTACTATCTGCCGGAATAAAAAAAAGGAGATCTAAGATCTGCTGAGAGTGCTTTTTGCTTTTTATTTTTTTTCACTGGATCCATGCGTCTGAAATGAACACCAGAATAAGGAGAAAGAGATGATGCCCATGAAATGAGTTTCAAAATGGTCCAATTAAAACCAGGAAGCGTGACAACTGTTGAAAAAATTTCAAAGCACTGTGGTTAGGAGTGGAGGCGGGAGCCACGTATATGAAAAGAAGCCTTGTCAAGTATTTATGAAATGGCTCGCACAAATGGAATCCAAAGTAAAGAACGGCGGGGGGGGGGTCGAAGCCTTGATGATCAGTTATGACTTGGGAATGAATAGTAAGTATTACATCTAAATCGATAATAATACATCAAGTCAAAAGAGCAGGCAGGGCAAGGGAGCAGCGGAATAGGGTGGTGAACCTTGTTGCTAGTCTTCAATCCAACCGGTCTCGGTTTCTGCTTCATGACTTGCTTTAGGTACACATCCACAGTGGCTCGATCTTCCACTTAAATACAGTGTTGCAAAAATGACTGCATACATGTCCTACCTACATCAAAATAATTTAACACCAAGCTACACTTTTTTTTTTTTAATGGGGGAAAAAATATTCTTGCTCTCATATATATATATATCCCACAAAAAATAAAAAAATTCAGAGCACTCCACCCAAACATATATCACATAAAAAATATAATAACTCCTCATGAATTAAAAAAATTCTGGGGACTTTTTGTTTTTCTCCGACTGTAGGTACATCAGGATTCCCCTACTGCCCTTTTTTGGGGGGGGGCATGCGGAATACTGGGTTGCCCAAACAGTCCTGTCCCCCCTTCCCCCCTTTTTGTATTTGAGACATTCCTCGCTGCAGACTTTTGTTGTACTTTTCTTATGTGTCACCATTGATGGCGTATTGTGGCCCTGCATTACCACTTACTGCTGAATATGTTTTCTGTCTACTTGTTCAAACTCTAAGGCCCCGTTCACACCTGGCCATTTTACAGCTCGTTCCTGTGCGCTGTAAAACGCCTAAACACGGAAATCCCATGATTTCCTATGGGGCCCGTTCACACCTGGCCATTTAACAGAGCGTAGGAAAGCGCTGTAAAACATCCTACGCCCAAAGAAGTACAGGAGCTTCTTTGGGGAGTATTGCAGAACATTTGCAGCCATAGACTTCAGCGTGAACGCGCTGCAATGCGCAAACGCGCGTTTTTCACGTTTGCACGATACGCGCATCAAAAAACGCTTAGGTGTAAACCCAGCATGAAATAAAGAATTAAAAATAAAAAAAAATTCATGGAAATTCATTTGTCTATATTTATTCAAAATATATATATGCTTTGTATCCATGATCTATAGATCTACAAAACTGCAAGTTTTGCACTCAATGAAACTCGAGAGTAAATTCCTTACAGGGACGCTTTTGTCACATATAGACCCTAAACGTTTGAGCATATTTAAATGTTTAGTAGCATTAGCTTGGGTTTCACAATTTTAAGAAGCCGGTATTGAAAGATAGTCTGATGCAGGGCCGGAAAGACCAATGGGCAAACTGGGCAAACACAAACACCTGGTGGTGAGCTACAACAGCCTTGGGTTGCTTGGCCATGAAAGGCTGGCTCTGTAGTTAGGAACTGAGGGCTGTCAGATGATCCCCCAGACTGTCATATACTTAAATAGCAGAATTGTCTGGCCTCCTGCTTCCTTTCCGTGCCTTTTGAATGGCTCATCCTGATCCTGTCTTTTATAACAAGCCAATAATTCCCCACTTTAAGGGTCTCGGCCTGATCCTCGTCTGACATTAGAGGGCTGCAATTCACATATGTAAAGCTTATAGTGATTGGCTTCTTGACGGAATGTTCTTCTCTGTGTTTTAATGGGGTTACTTACATAACATAGGTCCTTTATGTAAGCATATCGGGCTCTATTACATTCTTTGCGCACATGTTAACGGGTGCGCAAAAACGAATTAACGCGAGGGGCAAAACCCTTTGCGCTGAACATCGTATTACAATGTCCTTGCAAAAAATGCGCGTTAACGTCTACCGCGGGTGAACCTGCGCGAGCGTAATGTACTACGCCCGTCTTATACTTAACATTGTGAGCGCAAATGCGTTTGTGCGCTGGTACGCAGATGGTATTACAATCTATGCGCAAAATTTAACGCACAGCGTTTCGCCCATAATTTTAACGTCTTTTAAAAGCTGGTGGCAACGGTGAATCTGAACGTCCTGGCCGAAACCAAATGCACCAGCCCAAAAAACAAAATACAGCACAGTATAGTTACACATTCTACACATACCCAAACAATAAAATGGAGAAGTTGTGCGTGATTTTTTTATTGATGCAGCATATATGCGCAGATTGACTTTGACAGGCGCAAAAACTTAACGGGAGACAATTGTGGTTCTTAATTCTGATTGGCTGAATCGCGTGATAAAACAGTCCGCACACTGATTTCTGCTCGCAACGTAGCTGCGCGCGTGTTTTTGCGCATCCGTTTTACACGCGTTATTTTTTGACAGATAAAAAAATGCGCCATGATTGTAATACCAGCGTTGTTAAACGCTGCGCGCAAAAATTCACGAGTTCTGTGTGCGTTTTTGCGTGAAGAATGTAATAGAGCCCTTCATGTTTTTGTTTCTTCTCTTTTGCATCAGTATGTATATTTTTGGTTTACGGACACATGTACATCCATTTTTCTGTAGCTAACATACGACGACCCATAAATAAACCTCATCATAAGAACATTTAGCCTTACCACTACCTACCCCTCCTAGCTATGTCTCTCTCAGCTATACTAAGGTATCATTTTATATTTGTTCAGCCATAGCCTCTGCTGGTGAAGCCTGCCTTCCCATTGGTCGTAGACCCCGACTGATCTTGTCCCCGTTGGAAGAGGCGTTGGAGAGCCTTCAGGTCCAAACTGAAAATCCAGAATACAGTGGAGGTGAAGTGCACACAAATGTAAGCAGTGGTAGATGAGTTCCACCAACTTCCAGGGAGCCACTTCACAAACTTTGTCTTACGTCGCTCAGTCAGTGAGACGAGAGAAACAAATAGGTCTAGGCTGTCAAACTCACACAACCCCAGATGTTGATACCTACAATTCCCAGAAGTTACAATGCAATAGATGGACAGGGTACCATGGGAGTTGTAGTTCAGAAACATCTGGCGGGACAAAGTTTGACAGCCCTGGTCGACTCTAGATAGATGCTTATAGGCTATGTTTTAATTTTTACTTTCGTTCTAATAGAAAAAAGTGTTTTATTCAAATTTTAATATTAATTCCGCCTTTAAATATATGAATAAACAATTGTTGAGTGTGTGAAGTTTTGTTCTCCATCAATTCAGCATTCAGTATGGCCTTTGAAAGACAAAGTATTCGAACGACACGGGGCAAATGTAACAGGTAACTCTATATTCTGTGATGTGATTACTCGCCTTTTGCAATTCCTTGTGAAAGGACACTTGATACCTCTAAAGCATAAAAGAATAACTTAACAACCTAAAGCTCGCTAAGAACCTCAACTCTCTGCGTTCGGAGAACTGGAAAAAATCCATGATCCGGCGAGCGAAAAAGGAAATTAATTTTGTAGTGAAAGGACTGCAACCTAATGGTCTCTGATCTGGCCCGTAACTGGATACGTTTGGATGAGGAAAAAAAAAAAAGGGGGGGGACAAAAAAGAAATTAAATTGGATGAACAAGAAAGGGTCTCTAATTACCCTCAGCAACCTTAGCGAGTTGCATTAATAACAAATTAGTTAATTGGGAACGCATAGCGGCAGAGAGTTATTATAATTTTATGTAAGTGGTTTCGATTGTTTATGGATTGGTGAAAGGCTCGGAGATCACTTTACTCCGTACATTAACAGTGAACATACACGTTAGATGCCATAAGTAAAAAACTGAAAAACAGTTGTTGTTGACTTTCTAAACAGTTGTGGCGGAGAACAAAGCAATTCTCTTTAAGCTCAGAATTCTTTTATTTTCACCGTTTTAAGTATGTTGAAGTATACTTTGTGAATCGTGTAGTAGCTACGCAACCTGCATCCAGTTTGCTTAGGGAGTGCACCTACGATACATATTTATTCATCACATATTTTGACATAAAAAAATACATAATCGAGAGATTGAGGAAGCTTGTTTTAACAGTTATATTCTTTTCTTTCTGTTAAATTATGCAAATCTTACCTATACATATGCAGAATTATTTTAGCTCCCTATGAATACGTTCTATAGTGACAGGGGGCCATTAATGGGCCAATATATATATATATATATATATATTATATATATATATAATATATATATATATATATATATATATATAGCCATATTACATACTTGGTGCTAACTTAACCAGAGCTGCTGAAAACCTCCATAGGCTATAATGGTTCTGGTATGTTTACAACTGCTCTGGTTAAGTTAGCACCAGCTTTGTAATACTGCTCATAGTGTGTTTATTATTGCAGAAGCCACCTGCACATCATAGCAATTCAAAGAATTGCATCCCAGAGCTCCTGTGCCACATTCCCCATATGCAGCAATGAACTCTGGGTAGGATATGCAAATGACCTCTGTCTCACTTTTATGCATCCTGGATCTGTTATTACACAGAACCCTAAAATCAATGCTATGCCACACTGTGGCTTTCTATATATATTTATTGTGATTATATATAAAGGTGAGGCACCTCTTATCTGGAAGACCCCAAAACCAGAATTTCCAGAGTCTTCCGGACTGGAAATTTAATTAAGCTCCTCATGGGTCCTCCTGCAGTCCGGAGCTCCTCTAGGGGCTGCATCACTGTGAGGAACATGCTGGGAGACTCTGTGCAGCATGTCATACGCCGGAGCTGCTCAGAGTCAGCAAGAGACATGCTAGCTCAGTAAAGCATGTCACTCACAAAAGCACTGTGCACACTTTCCCATTGTATAATTTGCTGGTGCTGCAGCCAGGGCTGGATTTATAACTAGGCAGAGTAGGCATGTGTCTACAGGCGCCTGCCAGAAGGGGCGCCTTGCTCTGTAAAAAAGAAAAAAAGTTGTGTTTTTTTACGATTTACAATCATTTAGACCACTAACTGGACATATGAGGTATCATTGGAAAGGCCAGATTATTGCCTTTCCAGTGATAGAAAATAAAACTAGGCTATATGTATGTAAAATAAAACAACAGATAAAATAATATTTTTCTCTTTTTTTCTAACACAGCACTATTATTCAGTTTACAATTATAAAGTGAATAGTGATGCTGCACTAACTCATCTTCTCTTTCCCCACGCTGCAAGAAGTGTGGAGCTGATGCTGCAACGCATTGTTTCATCGACAACCTATATCGTGGCACTGAAGTGAGGAGAGACAGGGGGACATTGGAACCTGCGTCTCTGAATTGTACACCACATAAGGTTAAGTGAGGTGTCATTGGAAAGGTCAGAGTCTGGTCTTTACAATGATACCAAACATGACCATGTAATGTAAAAATAAAAACTGAAAAAATTCTACGGCAGAGGCAATAAATGTGTTTAACATATAAAACAAACAATGCCACTGCACTAACTCTGCCCCTTCTTTTGATTTGAGCGAAGAGAGAAAATTTAAAAAGTTATTTTGCATGTTTCTTTTTGGGGGGTAGGGGTGCGCCACATTTCTGTGCCTACACGTTCCTGAGATGCAAATCTGGCACTGGCTGCAGCAGTGTTTGTCATGTGGCTCCCCCCTTGTTACTGGAATCCTAGCTGGATCCTGAAAACTAGAAGAATCCGGATTGCTCGGGGTCCCAAGCATTCCGGGAAAGGGGTGCTCAGTCTCGAATTATAAATAAATATTTTTAAAGCTATTTCACATTCATTATTATCTATTATTCTAGTCCAATGGGAAGCAACTAGCTCCACCATGTTAGTCAACAATGTCCAGGCCGTTGGAGCAACGTGGAAATTGTGATTAACTAACATCTGCAAGTTTAAATGAACATGTTTAAAATTACCCTTTGCTGTCTGTAGATTTGATGGGGTGTGTGGTTAATGACTCACTTCCTCTTCGCCTGTAGATACATTTCGTTTTACCCCCATCGCTTAAGAAATTGATTAAATAACTGTTTAAAGAAACGATCCCTCTGTGTTTTATGACGAATTTTTGTTTCCTCTTTTTTTTTTCCTCCCTCATTTCTCAAATTGCGATGAGTTGAGTATTTAAACTACGGTAATCCCACTTATCCCGGACAAGCATGCAAGCAGATTAACCAGATTGCTGATTGTGTAACCCACTAAATGCCAGAAACGAAGGAGCACGGCCACCCAAGGCGTGCTATGGCCTCCAATAAATAAAACTCTGCGAGAAACCGGACTGTTTTAAATCTCTCCAAAACCATACTACTGTATTTACACCGACACAAACCTACATGCTGCTGAGGGAAAAGGGGAGAAAACAAAACGCGTAATTACCCGTTGTCTGTGGATTTAGCTGAGCTTCAGACAATTTGCTGTATCTTGTGGGAGTTTTTTTTTACTTAATTCACCAACAAAAGGTGCTGAACTAGGAATCCGTAATTGACAATAAAACCGTTTTAGTGTCAGGCAGGTGAATACATTGTTGCAGCGCTCCAAACGTTAAGTGTAGATATATAATGAAACAAGTAAACAAAGAAAATAAAGCAAAACACACATCAATCCTATCAGTGATCGGTTAATTGTAAGCTCTCGAGCTGCGTCTTCTCTCCTACTGTTTGGTATGTGTAACGCTTATGTATTTTTGGTATTCTGTCTCCCCCATTGTACAGCACCACAGAACTTGTTGGCACTTTAACTGTAACTGTAACTGATGCTTGTAACTGTAACAATACTTTAACGGGGTAACTTTATTCATCTCTCATATTTGTAAGGCTGGGGTCAGACGAACGCAGTGCGAACGTGCGTTGAGCCGCACTTTATTATGGCCGAAGTAGCAGCAAATGACGTCCAATGACGGCCAATATACGAAGTACGGCCGCACGAAAGTTCGGCCGCGCACCGCAAGCGGCAAATGAATGCATTTTTTTGAGAACGTGGAACCACTAGTACTGACGCACAGAGCGCGTCGCGTCGGCATAGCGGCGTGTGTGCGTGATTAGGAGACGTCAGACGCTGCACATGTCTGGCGAACATCACGTCCATTTGTTTTTTAGAGCCCCATCAAAAAATACGCCCGACATTGCGCATCATATGACCGCTATTGCGTCTTCCGTGAAAAAATGCGTTCGGACGCATCAACGCACTTGTTGACGGTAGACGTGAAAAATGCATTTGTCTGACCCTAGCCTAAGCTCTCGAGCAGGGTCCTCCCTGCTCCTGTTCTGTGTGTGTAACGTGTATGTATATTTGTTATTCTGTCTCCTCCATTGTACAGCGCTAAGGAATTTGTTGGCGCTTTATAAATACTTGTTACTGTAACTATATTTAGGGTTACCCCATAATAAAATTGATGGACTAAGAAATAATGGAACAAATGCTTCGATGATGACATTTTTCTTCTTCAAGTCCACCATAAATCCAGCCCAGAATTCTCCTCGTTTTTCGTAGAGGAACGGTTTAAAGAAAACAGATGGAAAACTAAACCCGCTAAATTCAACAGTAATAATTTCAATCCACAGTTTTATTCTACGTCCCCTGCGGCACATTGTGCGACTAATACCAGCTCCCCTCTTCCTCTCAATATGGAATATCTCACATTTCTCTCCAAAACTGCCAGCGATCCACTGACTCGCCTATCTATACAAAGTCTCCAGAAATCAAAGCTCCATGTCCATCTGCTTCCGTTTGTTCTGCTGCCAGAATGGAAAGCACGTTTGATAACTTGGATTCTGGCCTTTCTAAGCCGGCCTCGGCGGGGGCACAGGTCAAAGCCAGTTCAGGATCAAGGCGTTTAATTTGATGCAGCAAAAGTGAATCTGTAGACATCCTGGTCTTTAAGGATCACCGGGCGTCAAGCAGGAACATTCTTTAATGTTGCAATGTTGTGCTTATACGCAGACCAGGTGCTGGCACAGTTTTAGAGAACGGCATGATATGTTCATTACATCAAAGCTGGATTTGTTGTAAGAGAAATGTGTACGGGTGCTAAAAAAAGAGAGAGTGGGGGCATATCATATTTTTCTCCACACCACCAATGGCTTGTAAAGTGGTTTCTTGCCTTGAGATGCCATTATTGTTAGTGGGGGCTTTGATAGTTTTGAAAACCAGACATCATAAAAGTGATTCAATATTTGATGTGCTCGGATGCATTGGGATCTTGCTACCTATAGTTATATAAACTCACATATAGATAGAAGGACCAATGTGATGGCAGAGGCCTCTCAACCCACCTACTGGATCTTGGTCTAGTTAGCTAGCAGCCATTGAACAGGAGGTCTGCGTTAGACTTGTGCACCGATTTTTTTTTCGGTTCGGTTAGTTCGGATTTTGTAAATTTTCGGTTCAGCTCGTTTCAGCCGATTTCCATTTCGGTTCGGTTCGTTTTTCGTAGATACTTTTTTTTCATGATTTCAGAAATTTTCGTGTTTTTCGGAACATCTGTTCTCCTCGTTTCAAAGTGTCTATTCGTTTTGACGTAAACTAATGGTTCTTTGGATCCGATATTTCTGTCGATACGATACGATTTCTCATGTTTTACAAGAAGCATACATTGAGATTTCTCTGGTTTTACAAGAAGGATACATTGAGGTTTCTCATGTTTTACAAGAAGGATACATTGAGATTTCTCATGTTTTACAAGAATGATACATTGAGATTTCTCATGGTTTACAATAAGGATACATTGAGATTTCTCTGGTTTTCCAGGAAGGATACATTGAGATTTCTCTGGTTTTCCAGGAAGGATACATTGAGATTTCTCATGTTTTACAAGAAGGATACATTGAGATTTCTCATGTTTTACAAGAAGGATACATTGAGATTTCTTATGTTTTACAAGAAAGATACATTGAGATTTCTCTGGTTTTCCAGGAAGGATACATTGAGATTTCTCTGGTTTCCCGGGAAGGATACATTGAGATTTCTCATGTTTTACAAGAAGGATACATTGAGATTTCTCATGTTTTACAAGAAAGATACATTGAGATTTCTCTGGTTTTCCAGGAAGGATACATTGAGATGGGAATGATACAAAATTACAGAATCATCGATATAACCGAAAAATACGATGTCCGAAATTACTGAAATGGAACCGAAATCAGGAATGGAGCCGAAATCACGAATGGAACGAAAATGAATTTCGATTTTACACCTTTCTAGTCCATTCCAAAATTCCGAAAAGTTTTCGGTTCAGCTCGGAAATTTGTTCGGATCTGCCATTTTCGGATCCGAAAAATTTCGGAAAATCGGTCGAATCCGAATGCACGAATCGGGAAAATTCGTGAAAATTCCAAAATTCCGAAACCCGAAACGCACATCCCTAGTATGCGTTCCTTGGTGACCACAACTCTTGCATGCACCACAAAATGCTCCCTCCCATCCTCTTTAGCCCCAGCCAATTAAGGCCTCTATTACATTCTTCACACAAAAATGCACGGTAAACACGTAAATTTTTGCACAAACTGTCAAACGTTAACGCGCGTAAATCAACGCTGGTATTACAATCCTCGCGCATTTTTTCATCTGTCAAAAAATAACGCGCATAAAACGGATGCGCAAAAACGCACGCGCAGCAACGTTGCGTGCAGAAATCAGTGTGTGGACTGTTTTTTTAACGCGATTCAGCCAATCAGAATTAAGAACCTTAATTGTCTCAAGTTACGTTTTTGCACCTGTCAAAGTCAATCTGCTCATATATGCTGTATCAAAAAAAAAAACAAGCTTCTCAACTTCTCAAATTTATTGGTTTGGAATGTGTAACTATACTTTGCTGTATTTATTTTTTTGGGCTGGTGTATTTGGTTTCGGCCAGGTCCGTCAGATTTGCCTTTAACACTAACTTTCAGGAGTTGCTAAAATTATGCGCGCAAAGGCTGAGCGTTACAAACTGCGCATAGATTGTAATACCATCCGCGTACCAGCGCACAAACGCAATTGCACTCACAATGTTAAGTATAGGACGAAGTACAGTAAGCTTGCGCAGCGTTCGCACCGGTTCACCCGCGGTATACGTGCGTTTGTTGCGCTAACATTTTAAAACAACGTTCAGCGCAAAGGGTTTTGAACCTCGCGTTAATGCGTTTTTGCGCACGCGTTAACGTTTGCGTGAAGAATGTAATAGGGCCCTAAGCCAGCCAATCACAATGTAAATATGGTTTGTGGGGCATCAATGCCATGGGAGTAAGGGCACGTATCCCACATCACCAACTGGCCTGAGAGATCATAGAAAGATAATGTATCAGCGTTCGACTCCCATGATTCTGGTCATTGCCTGACAGCTACTTACTGCACAAATGGCTTTGGTAATTTATCTTTACATATATTTATACTTGCTATGTCATAGGGCCCTAGACGTGTTGGATGTACGCTGTGATTATTTTGAAATGTTATTAAAAAATAATACAAGCCGGTGAGGTTTTCTCATCACAGTCTCGGACTGATTGGTTTTTCATGACTTTCTAAATTTGATTTTCTACTATGATACAATATTATTATATTTTCCCAGGACAGTGTGTTTGACTGAATGGCTCTGTGACTCACATAGGCCATAAAACCATCAAATGACTTCAATGGGTTAGAGTAAAAAGAGGGGTTTTAAGACGCTCATTGTGTTACTGGACCCTTTGACTTTGATGTGGTTTTACACAACACAAATCCTTTTTGAACATACAGCCTTATTTAAAGCATAATATTAATTATTGAAGAAATGAAATTGAGGACCAGAGGTCCCGTGAGAACCCGAGCAGACGCCTTTCACACTGAAGATAGCACTTTGTCACACGAGTTCGGAAAGAAATAACTCTTTATTCCATGAAGCCATCACTAGGACGATTTCCTGCAGGATCTGTTAGTCCTAGTGTTTGTTCTTACAGCTTCCTTTTAATTCTAGAACAAAGATATTTGATAAAACAATTTCTTCTTTTGCGGTTTAATGGGGGGGGGGTTATTTTTTTATTTTTTATTTTTTTTAATCCATTTCATTTTGTAGGGATTTTTTTGCCTGGGCCTAGACAGCTTAACTTCATTTTTTTCCTATTCTCTTCTAGCTCAAGGCAAATATTTCAAAAGATACTATTTCTGGAGCCATTACAATATTCTGTGGATCTTGTTAAAAAAAGAGTATAGATTGAGGCAGACATGATCTGCAAGGCTATACATAGCATGATTGGTTGCATGTAAAAATATAACTTTTTAATCTTGCTGTTGGATTGAAAACACTATGGGCTCTGTGTCACTTGAGCTGGTAATAAAGAGTCGGAAAACGTTCGTTATCCCATAGTATCTCCCTATTACCAGCTCTATGTGGAGTGAGCCGCAATGTTAGTGCCCTACAAGTCTACATAGATACATACAGGGCTATTCAGAGAGAGGTGAAATCTTTAGAATTGCCAGGAGAATGATCAATCTAGACCAAATAGCCAATTTGGAAAGTGAAATAAATGGGAGAATGTTTCTGTTTTGACTATTTTGACCTAGAATTTTCAATTCTCCAGTCATTCTTAGGGTTTTCACCTCTTTCTGAATAGCCCTGATAGTTACATAGGCTGAAAAAAAGACATGTGTCCAGCAGGTCCAGACTTTCACACATTATTTTCTGCTGTTGATCCAAAAGAAGGCAAAAAAAACCAGTCTGAATATGTAACATAGTGGGGGAAAAATCCTTCTTGACCCCAGAATGGCGTCAGATTTCTCCTTGAATCAAGAAGCTTTTACCCACATAGTAAATATTATGATCCTTAATATTCTGTGTCTGCAGGAAGTCATCCAGTCATTTTTTTAAAGTCTGTACAGTTTCTGACCCAACCACCTCAAAAGGCAGAGAATTCCACAGCTTTATTGTTCTCACTGTAAAATAACCCTTCCTATGCTTTAGGCTGAATTTCCTTTTGTCCAGTCTAAATGGGTGACCTCGTGTCCTGTGTATAGCAGTGACGTGCGGTGAGGTCAGTGGCTGGTGAGGCACTGGCTAGTATCAGAGCCAGATATACACAGGGTTACACAGTCACAATTTACGCATTCGATTATCGTTATATAGGAGAATAGAGTTTCACTATTTATAAAGTAAAGTTCTCATTTTTTTGGTTTTAAGAGCATGCACTTACAATACTGACTAATAGAGGGCACTATTACACACATGTTGATTTCTGACCTCCGCCTGCCCCCCCCCCACGACTGACGAGGACAGTCACATGACTGTTCTGCGTCAATCAATCCATGGGGAGCTCTGCCTCCCATGGGGGGGGCATTTTTGTGTTTTTTTTAAAAAAAGAAGTGCTTGAGACCAATGGAGCTTTCTCATTGGCTCGAGCTTTCAATTGCTCTCAGTGCCTCTGGAGGCACTGAAAAGCGTAGAACCAGGAAGTCAGCTTGAGCTACGCAGCTAGTGTAGCATTCAGCTGTGCAAATTGCGTAGGCTAGGCTGGCTCAGTGCTGCCCCTGCTGTCTGTGTAGTGAATCACACACACACACCGGCAAACTGAAAGTGCAGGGGGGAAAAAAAGCGGAGGACAGAGAAGCACAGCGAGGGAGCGTGGAGAGGTGAGTATGAGAACTTTTTTCAATAAATCACATATTATTTACAGATTAAATATACACACATGTCGTTACAGCACAATGAACACATTAATTTATTGGAATGTCAGGGGAGGCTCTGCCTCCCCTGCCACCCCTGACTGCACGTCCCTGGTGTATAGTCCCATTAATGAATAGGTTTCCAGACAATGGTTTATAGTGGCCCCGTATATATTTACATAAAGTTATCAGATCCCCTCTAAGGCGCTGTATATATTTATATAAAGTTATCAGATCCCCTCTAAGGCGCCGTATATATTGATATAAAGTTATCAGATCCCCTCCAAGGCACCGTATATATTTATATAAAGTTATCAGATCCCCTCTAAAGTCCCGTATATATTCTAATAAAGTTATCAGATCCCATCTAAGGCGCCGTTTCTCTAAACTAAACAGGTTTAATCTTGTTAAAGAGCCGTCAAAAGATGGTGACTTCCACAGTGCAAAAACAAGCCTGGAGATTGACTGAAAATAAGGATTTCCTCTAATACGACACATAAGACATAAAGGCTATATTCACAAAATACTACACACATTTTATTATAAATGTTCATAAAATTAATGTCATTTTATTTTTCATTAAATCGATATACGAAACATGTAGCGAGAAATTGAAGAATAGCCGTCAGCAACAATTATTCAGCCGAACGACAATCTAGTTTCATCCCCAAAATTACAAAGTGAGTCCTGTTGTTATCACGCTATAAGTAGAAAAAAAAACAAATCTGAACAGGTGAATAGTTGCGGAATCATTTTCTTACGATTTTTTTATGCCATTCATCCCTTTAACAGATAGGAAGCATCTCAGTCCCTGTAGATGTCTTAACTCCAGCGGGAAAGCGCCAGAGGGGTTTATCCTAATAGTGTTCTGTGTACCTGACTTAGGGCCGGGTTAGTGCAATCCGTTAACATAAGGATTTCCAAACCTGCCCCGTGGCATACACCTGCCAACTACATATAGCTGCATCCTCTCTGATCTTTGCTATTAAAGGGTTCCATTCACAACCTACTGACGCCTCACTGCCTCCATGAAACTGTTCGATTTATTGGGCAGAAAAATAAACACGGACTCTGATTTTTGTCCCCTGCCTCCTTTTAAACACTTTGAAGTTTTATGACCCATGAATTTATATATATATATAGCTTTATTCACAGAACTGTGTTTTGTGAGGACTTGTTGCGAATTTACAAATGAGCTGGAAGATTTATTTTGAAACAATTATATTGCGAGAAGAACAAAGAAAGTCAAACTCGATTTTTCTATTTCGCTTCTTCGGTCTTAAAGGGACATGCATGCTTTGTCAGTGTGCCTTTAAAAACGTGTAATGCTTTTTGAATGAGCCAGAAGCATCATTAAGCAGGAAAAAAAGCAAGTAAATATGATATTTCTTCACATTTACCTGCTTTTCTTTCCATGCCCACCTCAGGAGGCAAACCGAGCTAACCAATCAGTGTGTATTCTGTGGAATGTATAAAAAATGCACTGAGCATGTGCAACTGAATTGCTCCTCCTCCCTTCTGCACTGTGAGCTGTGGGGAGGGCGGGGCTGAGTGACATTCCAACCTGTAACTCTTTTACTCCCAGCTACTGCAGAGACAGGGAAGGACAGAAATCAATACACACAGGGAGAAAAAGAGACAGCAGAGGGAGGGACAACAAAAAAAGCAGAGACTCAGCAAGATAAAGCAGCTAGAGTGCAAGAAATGGTGCAGTAAGAGGGTACCAAGAAACAACGAGAGGGAGCTGACAAGAGACAGACAGGACAATAATGCATGTGAGGGTGAATGACCTGTGAGGGAGTTTGAGTGAAACAGTGAGTTTGGTGAGTGAGCACGAGTGTGGGAACGAGTCAGTTGGTGAATGAGCGAGCAAGTCAGTGGGTGAGTATGTGAGCAAGTCAGTGGGTGAGTGTATGAGCGAGCCAGTGGGTGAGTGAGTGAGTCAGTGGGTGAATGAATCAGCGGGTGAGTGTGTGAGTGAGATAACTGCTGAGTGAGTCTTGCTTTCACAGTTGCAGAGATAGCTAATATTCGGTTCCTCAGTTTCCTCAGTCTGAGCTCGTGAGTGTGTACAAGGTTTCACGTGCACAGATTGTGCTAGTTTATGTGAAGATTTGATTGGTGAAGTAGTGGGTGAGTAGGTGAGTCGGGGAATATACAGGAAGTGGGAGCTGAGGAAACACCCCTATATTCCTATACCAATGCAAGGACCCGTCATCAAAAGAAAAGACCCTGAAAACAGATTTTAATATTGAATGTCTACAATTAACAAGCTGTATCTTCATAACTAGACCTTCTCTTAATCTGCTTGCCCTGATCCAAAACTGGGATCTCGTCTGGTCTTGGTTTCTGCATTCTAAGGCTGATCTTCTGTCCTTCTATATTTATAGAGCAGGGGTCAAGTCAAGCGGAAATGAGTAGGAACGCAGTTCCTTCACTATTTTATAGCGGGGATGCAGTTCCCTTTCTGCCCACAGTACCTGATACTTTTATTTATGTTCAATCACATGTTTCTTTAAGTTATAAACCGATATGATAGTTGTCATTATTTTAATAAATCCCTAAAACCCAGTATATGTATATAAATAATTTCAAATCAGGGTGTTGGTGGGTTAAATGCAAGATGACAAAGTTTAACTGGGGCCAGACATTTTGGAGAGTTTCTTTACTTATTGTTTTAGTACTTGTCACTGGCTGACAGTAAATAATAATAATAATAATAAATAATATATAGGCTGTGCAGAGCTGCAAGAACTCAGGACAATCATCAATAATGTTAATTTTGGTGCTAATTCTAACACTATAAACCCTGGCCTCTTTTAAAAACCTTCATCTATGATTTGGATTTTGCAGAAGAGAATGAAACGTATCCAGTCGTATAAATGACTGCATTGTATCGAGATGCCCCTAGTGGTCATGTGGGGAACTGAAGGCTGGAAAAAACAATCTTGTTGAATTTGATCCAAACAGAAGTCCGAAATAAATTATTCTTTACCGACAGAAGCAAATCATGCTAAAACTGAGCACCTTCCCAGTCATACACAAATACGCAATACACATTAATATAAAAAAAGCTAGGGAGAAACAAAGACGTAAACAACCCAAAGAAGAGGTACCGCGGCACTGGAGGCCCCGTCATCTGTGATGTAAATGGATCTCAAGATGGAAAAATGGTGTGTTGTTTTTTCCTTGTTCTAGACAAAATTGAATAATGGAATACTTTGGATATTCTAAGTACGGTGCTCGCATCGCATTCCGCCTGAAAAACTCTCTGCAGACAAGTGATTTCGACTCAAGAGAAGTCAACAAAAGCCCTATTGCTTTGAATAGACCGACTGTTTGTTGCAATTGAAAATGTAATAGCTCAGGAATAACAAGCATCCTCGCAAGATGTTTGGAAAACCATCGCTGTGTGTTGTGTCACCTACTAATATTTATCTCCAAACCAGCAGGGATCCCTGCCTACAGGCATCATATCCTGCTCCGAATCTTTGTCATGAAAGGAGGATACACAGAAGGAATATTCTAATATGTTTAAACCTTCAGAGCTCGGATACCATCCGTGCAATCGCATCTGTTCCGGCGTAGACCCTACTTCCCTGCGTCACGTCATAATGTGATATAGACTGAGAGAGGAGGACTTGGACCATTAACCCCGTAATGACACTCTATGGAATGATTCCACCTATTTCATCCCATATTAAATTTGGGCGCAGAAGCCATTTGTTTATTGCTCTGGACGCTACAAGGTTTTCCACCGTGGGACGAGGTCTTCAGAGATCGTTCAAATGCTGCTGGTCCTTAAAGGGTTAAAAGGCTCATCCCACCTCTATAAAACATGGCTCCACGAGTTCATGTTATTGACATCTCCATTTCTAAGTGTTCATTAGAGCAGCTGCATATCAGGATGCTTGAAGCTACACAATTAGGCATTCTTCTACAAAAGGAATGGCTTTGCATATGCAACAAAGGGAGAAAAGGAATCAGATTAACCCCCTGCATGCAGGAGGATTAAGTGACACATTGTGCTGTAATGAGTGGCTCTGCCCTCTGACACAGAGCGTTCAATGGATTCTGATGAACAAAAAAAAGTCTATTTTTTCAAATTAGAAAAAAAAGTATCTTTTAAGAACTAATAAATTTCACTTTCCAATGCCACTAGCCGGTATGAGGAGCCGGTGATGTCCATGGCCGTCTGCTGACAGCACAAAAAGTGAGAGCAGGAGAATTTAGCTTTTCCATTTTTCTGTTGTATTTTTATTTTTAATTTCTTTTTAGATTTATAATAATCCTATCTGAGTCCCGGACCATTATTCGCTTATTCAACTCGCGCTTTGCTCCCTGCATGGTGGGTCTCTGGGTGGATGTGATACCACTGGCAATCAAATGGTTAAAACAGAGACCAGAGCTGGATACTTCAAAGGAAATCTCTCTTCATTGTGATCAGAAGCAAAATACAATATAGGACTTATTGTGGCAGCTTCTGATATCGCTGTGTGCCACCTCAGCAAATCCAGCCTCTGCTAAGATTTCGCTCGCAGATCCATTCCACACACACAGCAGAGCATTAATGTACAGCACGCATGTTTAGTCAACAATACACGGCAAGCAAAACACCAGCATGCGCGGAAAGGCAGCTGGCTAGCTATGAAAAGACATAAGGGCTTATACACTAAACAGCGAGTTGGTGGAAGATTGCTTAGAAGCTCCACCTTGTAGAGTAAAATAATCACGCTGAAGGGACACCAGAGTTGGTTAAAAAATTTCAAATTCAGCAATTTTCACATATAATTTGAAAAAAAAAATTCACAAAAAAATCCACGCTATCCAATTATTTTCCTGCACGGCCCATTTATGAGCAGACACTGGATTTATTGCTTGTTTAGTCAGCACGAGCTACTGTATAGAAAAACTAAACATTGCTTTTATTACACGGAGGTCGTTTAGTTCCTGCTTGCTCATATTGTAATCCTGTTTTGTTTTCTCCTGTGATTTTTATTTTACCCAAACACAAAGCGTATGCAACTGCATTCAAATTTGTCCTGAGACGAGTTTACATTGTCGTCAGTTTTTATTCCTCTGCGAGGCTGCAGGTGATTTCTATGATTTGCATAGTATCCACTCGGGAAACAAATGTCCATGAATGCTATAAAAGCAAAAAGCTCAGTCTCTAATCCAGAATCCCCAAAACACAGCCAAATAGGCTAACAGGCACGATGCATCATGGGAGGGGGCAATCAAAATACAGAAGTGTTACCGACATACAGTGGAGGCTCATCTATAGGGGCTATTGGGGCAGTGTCCTACTTTTTTTGGAAATTAAAAAAATAAACTACATAATTATTTTATTCTGTTCTTTGTGTCTATTGACATGTTTCTGATTGATAAAATTTTACGCTACATATGTCTTCTTATTCATTTTATTCCACATTGGGATACAAAGGATTTACTCCTTGGAGCTAAAGTTCCACAAAACACAGCCTGGGTGGCATCCAAATAGATTAACTGGCACTATGCATTATGGGAAGGGGAACTGAAAGTACAGAAGTGTTACCGACATACAGTGGAGGCTCGTCCATAGGAGCTATTGGGGCAGTGTTCTACTTTTATTTGGAATTTAAAAATATAAACTACATAATTATTTTATTCTTTCGTCGTTTGGTTCTGTAAGGCTTTCTCTGTTTATTAGCCAGCTTCTTTAGCAATCCCTCCTCCCTTTTGTCAGTTTTTACCCTGAGTGACATGACGTGGCTGATATCATTCATCATGCACGATACAGCACAACAAATGCAATTCTGCATTTTAACATTAGGATACTGCAGCCAGGAAAGAAACATCCCATGGCAATAATGTTAATAATGACCGTGTTCCTTTAAGAAACAAAGTGCAATATAGTAGTAGATGCCTATTCTACAAGAAGGTGTAGTCTTTAAATCAGTGCTACCCAAACCTGTCCACAAGTACCCCTAACAGGCCAGGTTTGCCGGATATCTGAAGCACAGCACAGGTGATATAATTTGCTGCTCAGTGATTGCAGGATTCTGTCTGCATTTCCCCAAGGTGATCCTTTAAACCTGGCCTGTTAGTGGATCCTGAGGGCAAGTTTAGGAATCACTGCTTTAGGCCAACAGGTACCGCTGAGGATAACAGAGTCGTCTACATGTACAGATCACTGGTATTAAGTTAAATTAATTTAAAACTTTGTTACTGAATTAATGGTTCTCATCCGCACAGGGTGTACCAGCTGTGCATGAAGACACCAAAATCAAGCCATTGCCAGATTAGCCGCAAAGGGAACACTATCTTGGAATGCATCATGCCAGACTGTGCTCAGCAGATCTATCTTAGAGATCGGTGAGCGTTGACTTGACAAGCTTCACGGTATTCGTGTGGCCCACCGGTCGTAGGGACTTATGCTTCCCGACTCCCTCGCAAACCTGTGATTCTTGGCCACTCCCCTTCCCTCAAGATGTCAATATATCTCGCGGGAGCTTTGCAGACAATATCACATAGCCCGTCCCTGCATCGCGCATCAGGAAGCAGCACAGGAGGTGCCTCGCGATCGCCGGCCTGCCCAGGCCACAGCCAGCAGCCCAGTCCAACTCTCTCCGCCTCCCTCCACCTTTTAGAATATAATTATAATAAAGGACGGACAAAGTTTACTTTAATGCATACGTTATTTTAATAAGGCGTAGGCACAAAATGGGATTTATTTTTTCCTCTGCATTGGAATTTCCGAGTACTTTCTATCAAATATATCAGAAATCTCATTTTGTGTCTGCGCCGTTTTAAAATAATGTATCTATAAAAGTAAATCCTTTCCTTTCTTCTTCTAGGTTCCCTCTGTGTCCAGCCCTCTTCCTGCCTTGCTCCTCACTATTGTATTGCTGTTTTTATACTTAATAAACCCCTGTTTACTAACACACCTGTGTTCCTCCCGGGAGTGTCACTACACCCTGGGATCATATCCTTGCCCCTCTATACACAGAGCGTGACAGGTCCATATTAGGGATGAGATGAACGCCCCCGTGTTCAGTTCAACTTCGAACTCGAACAATTTCAAAAGTTCGACTTCGAACTCGAACACGATCTGAACTCAATGTAAGTCAATGGGACCCGAACGTTTGATTTTTAGAGTGCCCTCCAAGAGGGCATATATGCTAGATATTTGCCATAAAAGGTGTATGGGGTCCGGGTAGTGCCCTGGGGGACAGGAAACAAGGACAAAAAGTTTTAAAACAAACATTTTTAAAGGAACAGTGAGTTTTCCATGAAATAAAGGTTAAGAATAAAAACAAAAAAGTCCTTCAAATATCGTGCCTAGGAGGTCCCCATAACCTGCCCGTGAAGGGGCGGATTTGTAGGATGTATAGAAACATTTATAAACAAAAAAATGACATTTCAAATGACGGTAAATGGTTTTCCTTTAATCTATTCATAAACAACTGCTTGGGGCGGCAGCCTGTATGAAAAGAGGAGACGTTTTAGGACACGCAGAACAAGTTTAGTGATTTTTTGGGCTAAATTATGGTGAAACTTATGCAGGCTTTGGATGAAAGTAACAATACTGTAGGTGCTTTAAAATTGGGCCTTTAGTGTCGGCAACAGTGCCGTCACACCGTAACCCCTCTGTGGTATTGTGGAAGAGTGCAGGGTTGGACCCTGCGGTCAAATATTAAAATGATATGAATCTGGTACAGGCATCAGTGCACCCAAATATTGTGCCTTTGGTGGCAGCAAGTGCCTTCACACCGTAACCCCTCTGTGGTATTGTGGAAAAGTGCAATGGTGGACCCTGCGGTCCAATATTAAAATGATATGAATCTGTAATAGGCGTCAGTGGCAGTGCACCCAAATATTGTGCCTTTGGTGGCAGCAAGTGCCTTCACACAGTAAGTAACCCTTCTGTGGTATTGTGGAAGAGTGCAGGGTTGGACCCTGTGGTCAAATATTAAAATGATATGAATCTGGTATAGGCGTCAGTGGCAGTGCACCCAAATATTTTACCTTTGGTGGCAGCAAGTGCCTTCACACCGTAACCCCTCTGTGGTATTGTGGAAGAGTGCAGTGGTGGACCCTGCGGCCCCATATTAAAATGATATGAATCTGGTATAGGCGTCAGTGGCAGTGCACCCAAATATTGTGCCTTTGGTGGCAGCAAGTGCCTTCACACCGTAACCCCTCTGAGGTATTGTGGAAGAGTGCAGTGCTGGAGGTTTTGGTAATGCAGAAGAGATCCCCGATCTATTCAGTACATCAGCAGCTATAACAAAACCGGGTCAGCAATGTTTAGGCACTTGTACTGCGCTTATATATATGGTGAGAATCGGCGCACACCAGTAGCAACAGGAAGCAAACAGAACAGGCAGGGAATACACAGAGAGAAGAGTCAAATGGCAGGCAAACTCGGCAACAGATCGGATCCTCAGAACAAGCAGGGTCAGTAACAAGTATACAAACTGATTCGGTAAGCTAGCGATGCGGGAATAAAGGCTGTGACACACTGAGCATGTAGCGACGCACAGCATAGCGAAGCGAAGAGAAACAAACATTTTGCAGGCTTGACTTCACTCCGCTCCGCCTCGCAGCGTGTCTACACTGCATTACGTTTGCTTCTCACCGCACTGGACAGGAATCCACTAACTAAATTAAAATGTACACACAAAACCATTTTATTTTCACAAAGTACATGTTATATAGGCAAAAAAAGTTTCTACTGAATAAGATACATCAAAAAATTACTGTTAATTTAATAGGAATAGTATAATAATATAAAAAAAGGTAACCCCTGATCATATATATTATAGGGACACGGAGCGCTGTGTATAGAGTAGGGATGCATTGATACCACACACAGACATATACATCAACACGCAGACCTATATATACGTATATATCAACACGCAGATATATATATATATATACACCCACCCTCAGACCATATATACACATACGCACATGGGGGGGTGGCATGTGATGTTCTTGAGCCCAGGACATACTTGAAAATGAGAGAAATATCAATGTATCCTTCCTGGTAAAATCCTTTATAAATAAATAAATGTGGACAATCTCAACTAAATGCACCCCCCATTTGGCTGATCCCTCCAGAAGAAATGTTGAACCCAACAGAGCAGAGAATATATATATTATTCTCTGCTCTATCGGGTTCAACATTTCTTCTGGAGGGATAAGCCAAATTGGGGGGGCAATTAGTTGCCAAAATGTGTGTGTAATACAAGTCTGGATATATATATATATTATAAGAATATAGATATATATCTTATCTATATCTATATATATATATATATATATATATATATATATATATATATATATCCTACCTGCCCTTACCTTCCCCTATAAATTTGCTAAAAATATACACACAAAAAAAACAAACCACTGCCTGAGACCCCATGCAGCCCACATGCCACCCACCTCTACCTGGCTGAATGTCTCTAATATATATAATTAAATACATTCAGCAAGGTAGAGAAAGAAAAAAAAGTTTTATTTTATGTTCCTGGGGACATTTAAAAATGTCCTCGGATTTTATTTTTTTAGATTTGTGTCGCCTTACCTTAGCCTGGTGGTCAGTGGGGGCTCCCTGGATCCTGGTTGTGGGGGGGGTCTGACGTGGCCGCAGGTTCAGTGGCTCCCTCTCTGCTCTGCCTGTCTCTGCCACATGCACCCGGGCAGCTAGCCCGCACAGTCACAGCTCTGTCATCCGGCGGCCGCATGCTCCTCAAGAGGATCCTTGGGAGGCCCCAGCAGGCTGCCCTCTACAGTGCCTGATTAGAGGGCCGTGTCTGCCTGATGTTTTAGTAACAAGAATGTTTTATCCCATAGGCTTCGATGTTAAAAATATTCCCGTTTTAATCCAAAATCTAATAAACCGTTGCTTATAATATTCTGCAGTAAAGAGTCTCTTTATTTCTAGATTTTTTAGTATTTTTTAATCATTTTTTTATACTTTTTTTAAAAAAAAAAAAAAATCGAACTTTTGGCGAACGTCCCAAAAAAGTTCGAAGTTCGCGAACTTTCGAACAGTCGATGTTAGATTCGAACTCCGAACAGATCCGAACCGAACGCTCATCCCTAGTCCATATAGGAAATTTCTGAATCCATAATATTTGGATTCAGAAATGTATCCGAACTGAAATTTTCAGCCATGCACATGTTTATTGTATTGCTTTTCTTGATGGTATGAAACTTGTGGTATGAAACAGACTCAGGACTTAGAGAAACCACAACCTTTAGTTGCAAGGAAAACAAAAACACAACAAGAGTTTCCCCAGCATCAAGTTGTTCCATGTGGACCTGGGAATGGTCACATTGGGTATGAACAAAAATCTATCTATAGTATCAATCTGAACCCCCGGATGCTACTATTGTGTTTCCTTGAGACAGTGAATTGCACATAAAAGGTCCGAGGTCAGGGTTTAACTTTCAATTAATCATACATAAGTCAAAAATTTTAGATAACTCCACAGTACGGCTCATTAAAGCAGTGGTTCCCAACCGTGGCCTTCAAGTTCCCCGCACAGGCCAGGATATAAGGATTACCTTTGGGAAATGCAGGTTGAATCCTGCAATCACTGAGCAGCAAATCATATCACCTGTGCTGTGCTTCAGATATCTGCAAACCTGGCCTGTTAGGGAACTTGAGGACCACGGTTGGGAACTACTGGTCTAAAGGGAACTGGGAGTTAAAACTCATTAGCCCCAAATATAAAGTCATCGGCGATATCACTAATTCAAGCTTCGCTATTACAGAGAATCCATGTAAATAAAAGATTTTTGGTTCATTTTCAGCATTCAAAAAAACCACCAGTTTCCTTATTCCATGTCTGAAAATACCCAGGATGTCATGACAACTGTAGATTCAGTTCATTTAACACGGCATAAATATAGAAGAAGAAACCAATATTACCACCATTTCCCATGCGCCACATAAAAAAAAATATCACCTAATTGGAAGAGCAATAAAAAATATTAAATTGAATGACTTAGGACGCCGGCATGCACAATTTTCAGTCTATGTCTACTGTAATTTGTTGTGATAGTGTAACTGCTTAAGAAAGCAATCCATAGCGCCATGTGCTGGGGTAAGATAAATGCATATAACACCGAAATAATTAATATTATCTATGCCTCCAGGAGACGCTAAAAACATCACAAGAATCCAAATTAGAATTAGAATGCAATACTTCTTTTGAACTTGAGGAGAAGATGGAAGAAAATGTCTATGTAGGTGAAAACATTTGACTCGTATGAGCATGAGTATATCTATATACACATAAAAAGCTTTGTAAACGTCGGAATTGGCAAATCGGGTTGATTTAATTATATGTCCGTGATGTGATGTGATGGCACAAATGTCTTCCCATAGGTTAAAGAGGCCTCGTGCACCATTATGCTTTGATATCTTGTCTTTATGTAATCATCTATTTTCAGGGAGATTGGATCGAAGCTAATTTGGATTAGCATTACGGAGCAGATATTAAATATAGAGAGGGAGCTAGGAGAGGGGCGGTGTGTTATCAGGATGGAATACAAAACGGAATTCTTATGAAAACATCATAAACATTTAACAACATGTCGATGATCAGGAAGTGAATACAGAAATTGGAAGACTATTTTAAAAAAACTATATATATCAAAGCAATATAATGTATATATATGTGTGTTTATATATACTTGGATATATTTGATAATCAGACTTACGCAACAGGGAATTTTTTTCGGAATTGCTTTGAGCAAGAAAAGGAAAAAAGGGCTGGATTTTTTTACTTGCTGTAAAAAAAATATGTATATATATATATAATCAGCGTTCAAAATTGTAATTCTTAAGGCACTAGTCAGGCTGAAAAGGTACTTGCCACTTCTGATCCCTAGTGGCCAATGACAAATTCCACAGTTGCAATGGGCCAAATTTCCACTAGCCCAGCTTAAAATATCCCTAGGCGAGAGGGCGAGTGGAAATTTTGAGCTATATGGATCGATCACACCATATGGATGTGTGTCTAGTTAAGTCCCTTGGACACACTTGGACACACTTCTTCACATGTGTATACAAGACGGATTTACACAATAGAAAATTTGAAGCTCATGAATGCTGAGGCTTGAGTAGACAAGAGATACACTTTCAGATATTGAGTAATATGTACAGTAATGGGGCTATGGTTGCACCTCTGATATATTAAAATATGTTATTTATTTATTCTACTTTGTGTCTTATACTGCCTAGATAGCTAGAACCCAGGTGTGACATCTTCATTTCAGTGCGCTCCTGGTGATGTGATTTGGATTTTTAGGTAGACTCAGAAGGTAATATGTGCAGCAGATGAGGTCCAATGAAACTTAATTGGATCATGTGGCTCACGGTGCTGTGATTCCATTGTATCAAATATGTTTTTATTTCTCTGCTGCAGAGGGAAAGCGTGATAATGTTATTTAGCAGAGTAGAAAAATAGTTTTCGATCAAAAGAACCATGCCTCATAAAAGGGACCTTACAGCCCTGATAGCTCGTGGTTAAAGGCACACTACCACTATCTCTACTATTTACATTATACATAAGCCGTAACTTGATTATATTTCTGCTTTACAAACAAAACCACTGTGTAAAACATGCTGTTGTTTTATTTGTTTGTTTGAAGTAATTGCATATAAAGGGGGGAAGGTTTTTATCTCCTTTTTCCATTTTGTGGATTTTTCCCATGATGCAAGTTTACCAAAATCTGAGCAAAAGTGTTGCTTTAGAGCTGTGGTTTAGGATAAAACAGTAGTGAAGAAACAATTGGTGATGGTGGGAAATTTAGATATGGGTTCTATTGTCTAAACTATCCAAGATAAGAGTTGGCAGCTGATTAAGATATGATAGTGGGCTAACAATACTCAATGCTACCCCCTGGTGATGGTATTTTTTCATACATTCCACACAGTGCAAGTCAATAGGTTGGTTTTCCAGACTTCTGACTCACAGACTCCATTCTATGCCCAATGTCCCACAGTGAGGAGCAAGTGCTGTAAACATACTGGCCCATATTACAAAGTTTATGCTAAAATGGGGACACTAAGAAGACAAACGTGCGCCTGCAGGTTTTTCCTTAGCGTCCCCATTTTAGCGTGCTATTACGGTGCAGGCGCTAATCCAGCAGCCTGCACATTAACAAGACGCTAAGCCTCAGGATGCTCGCGGCAGCGCTAAGCGCCGACGTGAGTATCCCCTCCATGGAGTCTATAGGACTCCATTGAGGCTAATGCTGCTGGTCACATGACCTGCAGGATCTCGCCTCGCAAGATCTGGCAGGTCGGTGTAATGATTTACAGAGGGAGACTGGGGGACTTTTTCCCCCGGTCTCTCACTGCTCCTGGCGGCAGGACGAGGCGGTTGGAGCCGCCGTTCTCGCTGCGGGATGAGAGGTGAGTATGTGATTTTTCAGCAGGAGCGGAATCAGTTAGTACCAGGTCCTAGCTGTGGTTAACTTTTCAGTTCGCCGCAGCAGGACGGTAATTAACGTTAGGACTTTGTAATCCTTACGCTAATTAACTCTTTGCACTCCCCATGTTAAGCATAGGGAGCACAAAGTACAGTAACCTCGCGCTGAAAAGCGCAAGATACAAATCGCTAATGGGTTTTTTAACCCGTTAGCATTCGGATTGTAATATGGTGCGCCCGCGCTAGGGCAACCATTGCAAACATTAATGCTCACATAGATGAGCACTAATGTTAGCGTTATCAATGTAATAGAGCCCACTGTGGGGGGGGGCAGTTTAAAAAACAAATGATCACACAATGGATGCACCCAGTTCACACATATAGAGGAAAATATCACACAATGGATGCACCCAGTGACACATATCACATATAGAGGAAAATATCACACAATGGATGCACCCAGTGACACATATAGAGGAAAATATCACACAATGGATGCACCCAGTGACACATATAGAGTAAAACATTTTCTTAACTAAACATACAAGAGAAAAACAAAGAACAAGTAATATATCAGCAACATCAAATAAACACAAAAAGGACATGTCATTTTTTGGAGGTAGTGGCCCTTTAAATCATACTGGTCAGCCAATGAGGACACCATTTTGAAACCACTTTTCTAATTCTTTATGATGACTAACTGATTGATTGCATCCACCTCTCTGTTATGGTTATGTAAGAATACGGGTCACCGTTCAGACAGCTTCATGTACATACGTCTTATTTGTAGCTGACTGACGTCTGTAAATTGTCACAACCGCCAGGAAAGTGAATGGGTTCTGAGGCTTAGTACGCAGCAGAATTTCAAAGATGTGGGGGGGGGGAGCACAGATTTGGTTTTTTGCATAAACAAATAAAATGCTGTACTGGGGAAAATCTGGAGACCTAGCAGGGGGCTCGTTCCTGATATATCAATTAGTATTAAACACAGGAGCAAACAGGTGTTTATATTTCATGTTGACATAAAGGGAAGATCTGTTTTGTCTGAGTTCCTTACATTACACAAACTAAAATTTATAGGGAGATACACAACGAGTAAACGAACCGTAATTACTCAGCGTACGGCAAACGCCAGGGGTCCTTAAATGTTCCTGCCTTTGTTTTATTTATTTATGTTTTGTAATTTGTTTGCTTTTTGCTAGAACAATTCACAAATGTTCAACATATGCTATCACGCGGCGGCATGTGGTATGATTTGAAAGTAATTCTCAGAAATATCAGGGTGATAGCGAGGCTTTTATTTCTATTACAGTTAATTAGAATTAACAACAAATGTTTCAAAGGGAAAACAAGGGAGCTTGGTGATAGGGGCCACACATCAGACACACAAACCCAAATACACACATATACATGTGTTTACCGGCTCTTTTACACACATATTTATTAATTGTTACCAATACCAAGAATATGTTTTTATATATTTTATAAAAAGTATAAGAATATATATTTAAGGAAAAATATCTCCAATTTCTGATTTGGTGATTTTTTTTTCGTCTCCAGCTATGCTATACAATACAAACCAGTTGCGAACCCGTCAACTGTGTTGCAGAAAATCCCCTCTACTTCTGAATGCAGAGCACATTGGTAATGGCCCATCTTATTTCCGTTTTTTTCCAGCGCTGAAACACTGACAATTGCGCTCTGATTGACAGCGTTTGACATTCGCAATGAGCATTCCTCTCTCTCCACTTGGATAAACTGGATTTTTTTAAAAAAATATTTTGTTTTATTTTATACTCTGATTACAAAATAAGTGGAATGTCGACGTTGAATGGCTTCCTCGAAAAGCTCTAATTTCCCTTTTTTTTTTACTCTTTTTCGAGGAAACCGTAAACCGAAACCTCGTTTGCGACGCGTATTTAGAATATATTTTTCTCTATTTTCCTCAATTGCATGTTAATGAACAAAGTCACGGCAAATTTACTTCGGTTCCATCAAACGCTCTGATGACAAGCGCCGAGATTCAGTCCTAGTTAATGAGCAGAAACTAAATCTGCAGCTCAGTTCAAACAACACGCGGAAAATGAAAAGTTTAAGGCGTGGGGCTAGAAGCAATCACAACGGAGAGCTTGATAATTACGAGATGTTGACCTTCAAATAGAATAAGATGCTACTTATCATAATGTCGACCCTTAAATATCAAAAGGTCATGGGATAAATTGAATTTTGATATAGTAAAGTTACTCTTGGAGATGTCCATTAGAAGACCGAAGCCTTAAAAAAAATGTATTTAATAGATACTGATTTAACACATTATAAAACTGTCCAATTGTGAGCGTAATCAGTCTATCAAAGGCATTCATGGTAAAACAAATGCAACCGGTAATTCTACGTACAGTACTAACAAATACAGAACAGCATGAAATGGAATGAATTCAATGAATCATTAATTTATGCTATGGAAGAAATGAAAGGACAAAAAGCCCCTTAATTCCGCAATCACATCAGAAAGTCAAAAGGTAAAATTAAGAAACCAATCTCTGATTAGGTTCTGTTATGATGATGGTGAGTTTATGTTCCAAGTGTAACGTAGAAATGCATATTAAATCAACGGGGTGTTTAATGAATTCAAATATTAGGCCTTGGTCCAACTGATGCATTCAGAGCTCCTGACTGTGTAGAAAAATAATACTGATTTTAAGTTCTTTTTTGCCCTTTGTAAAATTGTACCTTTCTCCCTTTTGATTTAATTTATTTTCACTTTACGATTTTTTTTTTGGTTAATGATTAATATTTTATATTGACTCCGTACAAAAGCTACAAAGAATATATGAGTAATTACAACTAGGAACATTCTTTGGCAGTGAATTACAGCAAATTTAAAAGTGACTTGTGTGGTTCAGTTCAAATTAATATAATCTTATATATATCAAACTACACGGATCTTAAAGTTTATTTTTCTTTCGTATTTTGGAGTAATTTCTCAAAGTTGTTTTATAAATCACCGCATCTCTCTAATTGGTTGGTAAAGTCAAAGATTAGAAAGAACCTTGGGTGTTAATAGCTTGGAAAGTGAGTTATGATCATGTGATAATCTATGTAGACATAGATAACATAACCCAATAGATAACATAACCCATAGATAACATAACCCAAAAACTTAGAATTATCTCGGGTATTTATACATTGAACAGTGAGATATGATCATGTGATAATAAATTATAAACCCAATGACTAGGAATGGTGTTCATAGCTTGACCAGTGAGATGTGACCAATTGATAACTGGTATATAAACCCAAAGACTAGGAAGGGTGTTCATAGTTTGACCAGTGAGCTGTGACCAGATGATAATTGGTGAATAAACCCAAAGACTAGGAAGAACAGTTGGCACTTGTAGCGTGAACAATGTGATGTGATCACATGATAATCTGTTTATAAATTTAAGACTAGAAGGAATTTAGGCATTTATAGCTGGACCAATGAGATGTGATCGCTTGAAAATCTGTGTATAAACTAAAAAACGAGGAATTAAATTTGGGTGTTAATAGCGTGAAGAGTGAGATGTGATCAGATAATATTTGGGATATAAACCCTATGACTAGGAAGTACCTTGTGTATTTATCTATCTTGACCTGTGAGATTGGCTCACTGTATATTCAGTGTGGAAACCCAAAGACTAGGAAGAACCTTGGTTATTTGTAGCTTGAACAGTGAAATGTGATTACATGATAGTCAGTCTATAAACCGAAAGACTAGAAAGAACCTTGGGTATTTATAGCTTGAGCATTGAGATATGATCAGATGTTAATCAATGTATACGCCTCAAGACTGGAAAGAACCTTGGGTATTTATAGTTGGAATCGTGAGATTTGTTCTCAGTATAATTAATGTATAAATCCAAAGACTAGAATGGAACTATGGGTATATAGCTTCAACAGTGACTTGTGATGAGATGATATTAAGTGTGGAAACCCAAAGTCGAGCAAGAACCTTGGGTGTTTGAAGCTTGAACAGTGAGATGTGATCACATGATAATCGAAAAGCAATAAGTAAGGCAACATAGATATTGTGATATTAAAAAAAATCCTTATTTGGTAATTTGGGAAAGAAATTAGTCAAATTGCTTCTTGAGGCAGTTAATCTCATGGATTTACTCCTTAAAGACCATGTATCACCATCATGGCCATTGACATTTGGATAAAAAAATATCCAAACCACCCATTCACTGAAAGCTACTCAGACACCAAGCAACTCATACTCCGAAGTCTAATCTCATGAAATGTTGAGATGAAGTTGAGTCACCGTTGGCTCAGTTAACTGCAAAACTTGTGTGCCAGGAATTTGCAAATGTTTCCTTTTATATCTGGATAAATTAACACTCAGCAAGTGCAACATGTCCACAACGACTCGTTTGAACTAACTCGTCTACAATTGGAACTTTAGAACAAAGTAGCTTAACTCTACTTTTCTTTGGTGGAATTGTTATTTTTCCAGCCTTTTGTGAGCGCAAGGGATAGGTATCTACATAACCTCTTGCCTCTTTTAATGGATATTGACGTAACTGAGCAAGTTATTGAGTACAAGATAAAAGTTGTATATTTACGCAGCTTATAAAAGTGTCTCCTGTAGATTGCTGGGTGCTTTAATGCTGTCGAAATTCTTTGATCCTCCTAGAAAATGCAGACACAAGGTTAGAAGAAGAGACAGGCATGCCTAAGGCCATGCAGGGAATGTTCTTTCTAATGAGAACACATGTGAGTCACACAGGTCACAATGGTCTTAATGGCCCATTATTAACCAATATTAGGCACTACATTTAGAGGAAACTGCAACTCTAAATGGGAAATTACAACACAGTCTATACAAAGAGCTCCCATATCATGCAAGTGTAGCTCTACCAAACATATCCATTGACACACAAGCATCTGGAAAAAAAACCACTTAATGTATTGGTGGTCAGAGATGCAAAGCCGTCATGGCTCTAAGGCTCAACTTGCATTTCCTTAGCTTTAGAGGATTAGCTAATTTATCGTTTGGAATTTGCATCTCATGCGTTTAGCAGGCTTCCTGATATATAGAAAGGTTTTAAGCAGACCTCTGACAATCTAGTAGTAAGGTGACAATGCTAAATGAGAACCATGCTGAGCTAGTGAAATATGTGACTTGTAAATCGATAGCCATCCAATAGATGTTCCACTTAAGGTCAAATATATTGACTGAGGGGAAATGATACATATTATCATCAGTGTCTCTCTCAGGTTAAAACAAATCAGACTCCTCTCTTCTTGATGTTTAACTGTGGAACCAAAGAAACTCTCCCAGCTCTTAGTTTCTAGGTCGCCATGGGAGTTTTTGGTGTTAATAGCAGTATTATGTGTCCACACATATGTCAAATACCCTAGAGTGTAAGAATGGAGATAACCAGAAGAAAATTCTAGAAACCTAGTTATCCTATTACAGCTATTAATTACGTTATTTGCAATTGCAAATATGGCTGTTTAACCTTTCCGAGTGCAATGATAGTCACAAAAAGCTGTAATGCCTAGCTGTCATGGCATGTTAATGGCTGAATAGGCTTATACTTACCTTTTCACCTTGTGGCTATTCCTGGATACCTGCTGCCAGCTGATACTATTGTGAGGCAGGTTGGCTTGCCAATCCATGACATAAAGGCTGTCTAAGTCAGTGTGGTTGGTCATCACATTGACCACATGATCAGATCAGCCAAACAGCTTTGTAGTATGGAGCTCAAAATCCACAGGAAACACATATGACACTTTACACTAAATAAGCTCTATGTAATAATTCTACATATCACTAACAAACAGTACTAGATTCTGAATATGAAGTCTACATCTCTATATATTACCCAAGGAAAGGCACTATTATATAGTTGATGTTAATGTGGCGTCTCCATATGTACTCATTAGCGCTCGGATAAGTAAGTCTAGCGACTGGTATCGATATTCTGATATTGACGCTACAGTCAGGTGAAAACGGTTTGTAGCTTGCGCAAGTTTACTGTACTTCAGTGCCTCTTATTTAACATGGGGATTGCAATCTATTTTTAGCATCTCTATACATTAGGTATTAAGTGCAGGTGTAATTTACCATTGGGACACGCAAACCAAAATTTTTAAACAACTCCTAAAAGCTGGTGCTAAGTGATTCTGCAAATGCAAAATTATTTAACACGCTCCAACCCCTCCCTTAAAATCCCATACTTACCTCTCATCCCACGGCGAAAGGGGTGGCCCGATTTGCCGCTTGTCTACCCCGGGAGCAGAGTTCGGCTATGAACAAATAGTTCCTAGTCTCCCTTCATGATCACTCTGCCGTGCTGCGCGATCTCGCGACCCGAAAGATCAAGTCTTCACGGAGTCCTGTGGACTCCAGGAGCTGGTACTCACATTGGTGTGGAAGCACTACTGCAGGTATCATGGAGGTTAACGCTACGTCCCAGCGTGAGGTGCTGAGATAGCACCATCCCCAGAATGGGACATTAACATGGAGATGGTAGGGGAAAATCTGCAAGCCCAAATTTTCCTGCTTATTGTCTACATGTCAGCGTCAAGAATGGAATAGGAACAAAAATGTGTTTATATTGTGTATATATGTGTTTAAAATTTTGTATATATTTATACACAGGGTTATTCAAAGAGAATCGAAAAGTCACCGCACATTTGGTGACTTTTCGTTCCTTTCAATTCGGCTTCATTCGGCAATCCCATTTCGGCGACCCTGCGATGTATTCAGCAAGCACCGCAGGGCCGTCGAAGTGCATGAAAAAGACACTGAAAACCTGCCGAACACTCACTGCAAAACCCAGGCGAATGCACATCGAAACCTGCAAAAACATCTGGATTAACCCTGCCGAACACGCAGGAGAAACCCGAGCAGGAGCCGATCAGAGCGCAGAGCATCCGCTGGAAAAACTCGACACTGCAGACAAACGGAGTGAAAAAAAAAAACAGTACGTCTGAATGTTTGAAAAGTGAAACGCTGTTTGCAAACAAACTACTGAGCGAAAATGTCTGAAATTTACATATGTGGTCCAATGAATGATAACAAAAAGGGCTGTTACAGAAAAAAGAAAAAAGGTTTAAATTTTTTTTTAAAAAAAATTAAAAAAAAAAAAAAAAAATAGAAAAAAAATTGTTTGAAGAAAAATACTAAAAAATGCTTAAAAGATCCTAAAAAATCTATAAATAAAGAGACTTTTTACTGCAGAATATTATAATCAACGGTTTATTAGATATTGAATTAAAATGGGAATATTTTTAACATTAAAGCCTGTGGGATTCGCCTGAATAAACCTGTCAAATGAAATCACCGAATGACAGGGCAATTCGGCAACCTTTCACTGCTGGTTTTTGTTCTCTGAATAGCCAAAGCTATGGGGATTTCACTGCCCTCGAACAGTCACCGTATGTGCAGGCAATTCACCAACATTTGGCGAACTGCCTGCTCTCTGAATAGCCGAATGGCCAGGAAATGTAACCAAACGCAGAATTTCAGTGTTTGGTTACCTTTCGCCAGCAATTCGGATCTCTTTGAATAACCCTGATAGATAGAAGGTGCTCTGTGTGCTACCTGTGGTCATAGAGGGAATTACAACTAAAATAAATTGCTCAAAAAAGGCACAGAAGCCACTTACCCATGTTCTATTCAGGGTATGGTATATATATAATTATATGTGTTGGATATATTAATATTTTCCATTAATTTGCATCATTAGTTGTTGAAAACAACCTGAATACCTGTTATTATCTCACACAGAGGCAGCAATGCACAAAACCTTCACTCCTGTTAGAGTTGTTTTTCTACACTATTTATCCAACTAGCATTGGAAATGTCATAAATGCTTTTTATTTCAGTTAAGAAAAATATTGTATAACCCTTGTCAATCCAGTTATAGAAAAATACAATTCCCATCATCCTTAATCATTCACTAATCCACAAACAGAGACCAATATCTCCACTCCCTCACTTACATTGGATGTAGAAAGTGAAGCAATCTTGCTAAAAAATAATTAAAAGATAAAACAAATAAAGAAGCATCCCTTAAAATAAGGCCTTTCTTCCTCCAGTAGGTGCCAGCATTGTAGCCACATCCGATAATATATATATAAAAAAACAACATATAATTTTCAGTCCACAATAATAGAAGAAAATTAAATTGGCCCAAAAATCAAAAGCATTTACAATGTGCAATTTATCTGGCTGAATTGTGAAGTGTTGCTCAGCAACAGCTCCATATAATGACTTTACATCGCTGCCATAGCAAGGCTTCACATGCAGTAAGTGAAAGTACCCATTGCATGTCAAAAAAAAAAAAGAAAAAAGAAAATCTTTAAAAGATTCCCCCTCGCTTTTGTGTCTTTCAGATCTTTCTCAATCTAAAGAGACTGCACATGGGATAAGCAGCCCGGATGCCGAAAGAAGATAAATAAACATTGAAAATAGGATGTATCCAAATTCTGCTTTCTCTGTAGCATTATCTAGTTTAAGTAAATCACACATCCCCTGAAGTCAAAATCAATTCGAAAACAATAAGGTTGCGGAAGAGAAAAAAAAAATAAAAGGAGACGGCAGAATCCTAAGATGTGAACAACTGTGTTTGCTTGAAGATCTGTTTGTGTACCAATACAGGATTCCAAGCACGTGTACCACGAAGGGAGCAGAAGAAGAGAAGACCAGATCTCTCTTTCCCAGATGCAAGCTTCACTCATCTCATTTGGAACAGTAACAAAGGATTGGAGAAAACTAAAATATCATGTGCTTCTTGGGCATCACAATTCAGACTGCTCGTCTCTATTGTGGAACTGATACAATGAGGCAGTAAAGAAGCACATTTTTTAATTTACGGATTGACAGAGTGTTTTATCTGCTAAACAGGGGGATGTGGCGCGTTGAGAACCAACATACAACATCTAGAGAAAGAATTCCAGCCTGACATAGTAATTTTCCATCTCAGCTAATTTGCAAACTGACTGTCAGTCTATTACTTCTCAGTCTATGGAGATTAAACTCCGTAGGGACTTATTCACTGCACTAACAATTGTGGAGAATTGAGAAATAGAAAATGTTTTGGTCGGAGTGCCCAAATCGGAGTTATTCCCCAAAAAAAGAAAACTGCTGAGTTTAATAATTTAGGTTTAAAACCTGCAGGCCATTTTTTAATATTGTGCATTTCATAGTCGAAAGACAAATGACAAATGTCTTAAATGTATTACCAGATGTAATCTCCCATTCAGGGGATACAGTAATGTAAACTGCTTAGAATGAAAATCAGTGTTAGCCATAGAGGTTCTTGTGAGTCAGCTACTAAGTTAGAGGTTCGACTCGTAATTGTTAGGGGTTCTAATGAATACAGCATTGGTGCACCATGCCGCCACTGTTATTCTCTCCTTCATTGTGTACAAGGTCACACAGTATTTTGCAGTGCTGACTGAAGGACTCCAGAGAACTGTTTGTTTTCTGTGTCCTTCTTTTTATAAACAAGAGGAGGCAACATACCGCACCCATACTACAAGAGTAGAAAGCTCCAGATCTTGATGGAATAAAGTTCTACAGACCTTGGCCTTTGCGATTTCCAGTTCTCTAGGAAATAGAAATCTATGAACCGTTGGAGACTTCCAGTTCTTCATAGAGTAGAAATCTACAAACCACTAAAGATTTTTAGTTCTCCATCATGGATTCAGAGTCTTCAAACCTTTGATGAGCAAGTTACCTGAAGTGACTTTCACTTGTCTGGATGCCCAATGTTTGTTATGGATTCTAATGTCTCTGCCTGGAGTCACAGACTTACACCTGTTCTTGTAAGAGAAGCCTTCTGACTGTCATTGTCTGCCATTGTAAGTCACATGGACCCAACGGCAACATGCCATTTAAAAATCTGTAGACCCATCATCTAGTGGTTTCAAACAGGAAATTAATGATGAATTTCTTCCTCTTGAAAATGGTTACTGATAAGAAATTAGGGACTTTGCCATTGGTACACAAATTCACCCAATAATTTCTCCACGTTCAGAAGCTTAAGATCTTGTAAACCAAGGTGAGATGTTTCAGTTTCCCGAAGAAGAGTTCGGTGTCATCTTCAAACTATAACTAGATTTTATGTAACTTCATGATCTTAAATTTATCCTAAATTGCTCATTTTGTTTAAAATCCGGCCATTTATCGAACACGGATCACGGTTGTTTTGGTCTGGATGACCATATCCCATTATCAAAAAAGCCATAATGCCATTACTAACAAATCATCAGCACTTTTATAATATCCCAACTAGCATACATCCCACGATGTGGTGTGGAGATGCTTGGTAGGTATTACTGTCATTCATCTCCTTAATAATGAGGTGTTTGATTACTGTACCATTTTGTTTGGTCTGCATAAACCAAAAAAGTCTCAAAATAAGACATAAAATTGATGAAGAGAAAAATACATACTTATATCCAAGAAGAGGCCTACACCTTGTCGGATCAATACATACTTATATCCAAGAAGAGGCCTACACCTTGACGGATCAATATATATCCTCTATTTTAACATCTTAAACTTTATTTTTATTAATTAATAGTTCTAAAATGTAATTATAGAAGCTTAAAAGATTAAGGGCCCTATTACATTCTTAACGCAAAAACACACGCTAAACGCGTGCTTTTTTGCGCAAAGCGTTAAACATTAACGCACGAAAATCACCGCTGGAATTACATTCCTCGCGCATTTTTTCATCCGTTGGGAAATTGCGCTCATAAAACCAATGGGCAAAAATGCTCGTAAAGTACCATTGCACGCAGAAATCAGTGAGCGCAATGTCATTTTTAATTTGAGTCCGTCATTTTGTGTGCACTGCGCGCAACAGACGTACGTTCTGATGGAAGACAAGGTAGTGGCCGTCATTTTTGACGGATCTAGTATAAAAAAAAATGTGCGCATCGACGTTCTCCGTTGTGAATCCACAGTTTGGTACGGTCAGGTTGTTACAATTTGCCGTTACCACCAGCTTTTCAAAGACGTTAAAATTATGCGCGCAAACGTTGTCCGTTAAATTTTGTGCTAAGATTATAATACCATGCGCGTACCAGCGCACAAACGCATTTGCGCTCACAATGTTAAGTATAGGATGCGCGCACTAAATTGCGCTCGCAAAGGGTTCGAGAAGGGTCACTCGGTCAGGTTGTTACAATTTGCCGTTACCACCAGCTTTTCAAAGACGTTAAAATTATGCGCGCAAACGTTGTCCGTTAAATTTTGCGCTAAGATTATAATACCATGCGCGCACCAGCGCACAAACGCATTTGCGCTCACAATGTTAAGTATAGGATGCGCGCACTAAATTGCGCTCGCAAAGGGTTCGAGAAGGGTCACTCGCGTTCGACGTTAACGCGCATTTTGAGTATAATACGACGTTCAGCGCAAAGGTTTTGCCCCTCGCGTTAATGCGTTTCTGCACGCGTGCACAATTGTGCGCGAAGAAAGTAATGGGCCCTAAATATTTTTTATCGCATCCCTATCCCTTACTGCATCACTTTACCCTATGAGTAAATAATGAAAAAAAATTCAAACTGCACACGTTTCACCAGTAGGCCATATTGTATATAAAGCCTTTATCTAGCTTTTCAAAGTATATTTTGATTCCTGGTACGTCTGCTAAAACATTGTTTCATCTTGAAAATCTTATTTTTTTTTCTGTGTTGCCAAAAGGCCTTTTTTTAGTATAAGGGCAAATATTCCAACCTTTACTCGCTTCACTTTTTTTTCCCCCCACCGAATCAAACTCAAAATACGGAAGATGAATAAACTCGGGACTGCTTTGTAAATAAGACAGTTTATTAAAAAAATAAAAATAAATAAAACCAAGGGGGGGAAAAAAATAAAAGGCGACTGTCTCCCGAAGAACATCTCTTCAGGAGAACAGCGTCTCCCCAGGGAGCACTTTTTCAACATTCACAACTGTTAAACTAAAAGCTTCTCTCATTAAAGACCAGCTACATATCAAAACAAGCCTGGCGTTCCTTGATAGACAGGTGGTCATTTTAGAGAGGTTCACTTACAGTATTGTGCTCGAAAAACAGACTCAGCACACTCCAGCGATAAGCATATGCAATAACATTATTTAAAGGCCGCTCCGATTTCCGACGGAACTAAAAATAATGAGCTGAGTACCGCAGGACAAGGATTGTGTGCACTAATAGAGGATGCCGAGTCGTACGGAGATTTTGCATTTCATTTGCAATTGTGTTTAGCAATCCCAGCCTCGCTGATAAACAGAATAAAACATTTCCCCAGCTTAAAGCAGCGGTTTTTTGCTTAGGCATACACATTTCAAAACACTTACGCTTGCAGTGTAACCCTATTCTCGCACAAACCACCGAGGCGTTTCCTCGCTGAAATACAATTATTTAATGCTCAGTAAACTTTAAACAGTTTTCTAAGCAGGAAAGCAGAATAGGTTTTGAGAAGTAAATGTTCAGAACTGTTAAGAGTAGAATCGTAAAAGTGCATGCTAGCAGATTTCTAGACTCAGAGATGGCCATCTTACTCTACTGGGCACCGCCATTGCCTGTCTCCTATAGGATGGTTTGTCTCACATCCCTGACCTGTAAATATTGAATGCATAGTGCGTGTTTCAGCATCCTGTATATCTCGGTCCGCAGTCATTTGAACTCTCCAATTCTACAACAGCAAAGGCGAATATGTCGAAACGCAATTCAAGGATTGCAGGAGAAGACCTGTATTCCACAGAAGTGGACCTGGGCAACGTTTCGATCCAACAAGTCGATCTTTATCAATCAAAACATTGTCCAGGTCCACTTCTCTGGATTAAAGGAGATCTACTTGTCGGATTGAAACGTTGCCCAGGTCCTCTTCTGGGGAATATAGGTCTTCTCCTGAAATGCTAGTATTGCGTGGTTACATATTCATCTGACCTGTAAATATTGACAGCTCTGAATGGAACTCAGAAAACTGTGCCGATCCAATCACCAACATGACGATGGCCTGTAAGTATGACAGTCATGCTTTAAAAGTCTCCTCTCAGTTTGACCCTCCTCAACTGCTAATGACCTTATCCAAAAGATGGAAAGACAGTTTATTTGACTCATAATTATGGTAAAGACTATTAATACATTTCACTTGTTAACGGGCTATACCCCTACTGAAGAAGTGATTCTAATCGCAAAACGCGTTTGGGTGTGTTTGCACGTCATTTTATTTATTGATTTCAATAATAAATCTATTTGATCGCACATTCCATGAATCCTGACCTCATTCGGCACTTGAAGGACCTTTGCAGGATATTTGGGAGATCCGGTGAAATCACCGGCTGCTGAATACATCCAGTGTCTGATTGAGACACTAAAATATGTGAGTTTATTTTCTCTCTTTCTAATTAAATGTGTGGAGACCAGATTGCTACGCTATGGTAAATCCTTTTGTTTGAGGTACACATCCAGATATAAAGTCAGAAGATTGAGAGAGAAAAAAATCACCATTGAAGGAAGCGCTGACTCCGCCACATTTTCTTTTCCTTATCCAAGAGAAGGCTAAAATCTCCCAACCAATCAATTTCTCTTAAAAGATGATTTACTGATGATGGACAAGAGAATTAAATAACAGTGGACGTTTTTTTTTTTACTTAAAACCCTCTGTACCTTTTCTAGCCACCTGTGTTTTTTTCTAATTACTTATGGCAGGGATGTCAAAGTCCTACCCCCAGATGTTGATGGCCTACATTTCCCAGAATTCTTTAAATGTAACAGATAACCAGTTAATCATGGGAGTTGTAGTTCAGAAACATCTGGGGGGGCCGGAGTTTCACAGCCCTGACTTATGACATTTCCGACCACCTATGTTTCACAACATCTGTCGAATCTGCGAGAAAGACATGATAAAGGTCTTCCTCTTACAGTTAGCTCATACCATACAGACTACCAAGTCAACCAAAATGAATTATGTTTTCTTAAAAGACGTCTCTGCTCAGATTTTCCTCTGGAAAGAAACCCAACCTTTGACCCAACTTAAGTCTTCCTTATGGGATGTCAAAGTCCTACCCCCAGATGTTGATGGCCTACATTTCCCAGAATTCTTTAAATGTAACAGATAACCAGTTAATCATGGGAGTTGTAGTTCAGAAACATCTGGGGGGGCCGGAGTTTCACAGCCCTGACTTATGACATTTCCGACCACCTATGTTTCACAACATCTGTCGAATCTGCGAGAAAGACATGATAAAGGTCTTCCTCTTACAGTTAGCTCATACCATACAGACTACCAAGTCAACCAAAATGAATTATGTTTTCTTAAAAGACGTCTCTGCTCAGATTTTCCTCTGGAAAGAAACCCAACCTTTGACCCAACTTAAGTCTTCCTTATTATAATTAGACACTGCTAAACCAACCAGAAAGCTTTGTGAGTAAAGGAAGGTTTAACGGTTTGAAGAACCTGTTACCTGCAAGCTGAAATGATTTTATAATGTTACAGCCTCTTGAAATGTCTCACTACAACATCCATGATAGTAGGTCAAGCAATCCACAGGGGGCCGGATGTAAGACATTTAAAAAGACAAGTATTACATTTTTAATAAGCATAAAACACGATTTTTTTCTGTATAACATTGCCAACCTAGTACTGTTCAAAAGGCTAGCGTGGTTCACAAAACCAGGTGGGTTCAATTTCACTTTCATACAGTTTCCATGATCTTATCAACCCCTTCACTACCAAGAGCTTTTTGCTGAAAAAATATTATCATAACATTTGTTTGAAACACGGGATGCATAGTTAACTAGTAAAACAGTGTAAAGATTAAATTAATGACATCTTACTCATTTTTAATTAAAGGGTTGTGTTTTTTCCTTTTCTTTTTACAATTTCATGGTCATGTTTGGTGTTGTGAAATTATATTTAAAAGGTAATACCAGCCGTTAGCAGGAGATCAGAAAGGCCAGACTCTGACCTATCCAATGACACCTAACTTGAACTTGTGGGGTGTAAATAACAAAGATACAAGTGTCCAAAGAACCCCCGTTCTCCTCACAACAGAGCTTATGTTTTAGATGGACCAATGCATAACAACGCACTGCGCCATCACCTCCAAATTTGGTTCTGGCGTGGGAAATGAGTTAGTGCAGCATCAATCTTCACTTTATAATTGTAAAGTGAACAATAATGCTGTGTTAGACAAATAAATAAAATATACATTTTTTTCTTATTTTATTTTTAAATTAACTTTGTCAAGTTAATTATAAATCCGGCTCTGGGTGGGGCTGCTTTTTCTTGATTCTTTACAGTAATACAGGGTGACAGGAGTGAGATGTCACAGAGAACTTCAATTCCCTCTAGAGGGCATATTCATCTTAGATTTAAAATGTATGCAATGGGGTTTTTGTATATAAAGTGTATTGCAATGAAAAGCTGAGTACACGTTTTTGGTAGGGAAATGGCTAAAATCCTAAACAAGTGAAATTTGTGCTCATGGTTTAGAATGTCATCTGCAAACAGTATGGCAAAAGAACATTATTCTAACGGTTTCAGTGACAGAACAATTTTTTATATCGCTGGTTTGTCATATTCAGTACACAAGGAGGGTAGCACTCAACCTCTACTAAACACTCAGTACGGGTGCATCTCAATACAATATAGTAATACAACAAACCAAAATGAGAGCACATCAAACAAGGGTGGATACATTGTTACTATTGGCAGGCTTAAGCAATTAATGGCCATTCATTGCGAACTAGATTCCCACCATTTTCAACGCAGCTTAGTGTTAAAAACCCTTTAAAAAGTCCTGAAAGTGTCAACTACTGATGTGACCCTGAAGGGGGTAAGAATTGTTGTAAGCTTGCAAGGGTTAAGTCTGGTAAAATCTCCATGTTTGAATGTATTTAGCTGCTGTTGCTGTTCCTTTTTAATTTTGCATATGATGTTTGATGTGCTCTCTTTTTGGTTTGTTGTATTACTATATTGTTTTGAGATGCACCCGTACTGAGTGTTTAGTAGAGGTTGAGTGCTACCCTCCTATTCTGTTTGAAACGGGCTGATACCCCTCATGGGCAAGCACCCCTTCCTGCCACAGGTGATCCACCCACAGGTTCTTTTTAAACCTTGAACTGCAGGAGGAAGCTCCAGATAGGACTTTGTCCACAGTAAATGAGTTAATCCCATACTCATAGTCATCAGGTTGGTATGATGGGAGCAGAGTAGGACCTGCCAAGGGTGGAATACATTGTTGCTGTTGGCAGGCTTAAGCAATTAATGGTCATTCATTGCAAACTAATTTCCCGCATTTTTCAACAGAGTTTAGGGTTAAAAACCCTTTAAAAAGTCTTGAAAGGGTCAACTACTGCTGTGATCCTGAAGGGGATAAGAATTGGTGTATGCTTGCAAGGGTTATATCTCGTAAAATCTCCATGTTTAAATGTATTTAGCTGCTGTTCCTTTTAAATTTTGCATATGATGTTTGGTGTGCTCTATTTTTGGTTCGTTGGGTTGTCATATTCGCCATTTTCTCCAGCTAGGTCTACAGATGTCCCAGTTTACTCAGAAAAGCCCAATGTCTACATGATATCATATTTCAAAGAGTATAAGAATGCTATTCTCTCTGGATTGTAACAAGTTGTCAAGAGAAACTTCAAAAAAAAGTATCAAAAGGAAAACCCAAGGCATCCATCACTTTTTATGTCATTTACCGCTATATTTTCATGATTCGGACAGGAACAATAGAACTTTAATATTTTATTCAATAAGGTATAGGGGGCGATCCCAGGTTTGCTATAGTAATATATGTTTTACTTGATTGAAATGACTTATAATGTTAGGGTCAGGTGCCCCCAGGTCCTGCAGGACAGCAATAGAATGAGGACACCTGATTGCTAACAGTGTCCAGTGACTTCCTATTATGAAAAGTCATAGTGTATTGATCGGTGTTCCTACACCTGGGCGAGGAAGACACAACCATGTGTCACTCTTTGCCTTAGGCTATATTACACAAAGGATCTGTCCTAACATAGATGTCTGCTCATCAGAATTGTGTTTTAGATGTATGTACTTGAGTAGTAAATTTAACAAACTGGACAGAAGGTGGGATTTTTTTTTTAAAGGTTCCCAAATCTTAAATGTAACACATTAAATATCTGCTACTAAGACATGTACGCACGGTGTAGAAAAATCTACCAGTTCAATAAAAAAATGTTTATTAAATAGAACTTGGTAATAAATTCACATTTTCCCTAGATTTTGTAAGATACACTGTTACTTTGCTTTACAATTTTCATGATAATAGTCAACTGACCACAATATGTTGTAAAGTGTATAAGGGTGAAATAAAAGAATAAAGAATAACAAATTATAATTTCAGGTTGAACCCCTTACATGGAAAGTGCTTACGGGATACATTCATGGTCGATAAACGGAATTTGCCTCTTATTCTGCATACACATGGATACAATGTATATATAATGCTGCTCATTATCAATACATTGGAGCTTACATTTAACACCGGGTGGGGTTAGTACATGATGAAAGACATTCTAATGCTTCTGTATCTTGTATGGCAGTTAATCCTGATGGCAAGTCATTTACATTCATTGCTTTTGACTAATCTGTTCAATTTGTCTCATTCTGTTTAATAGAGAAATGTCCGAGTAAAAAAAAAGGTCACTGTGCGTCCAGGTCCATTGAATATAAGAGGAACACGAGTTCTTAAATAGGAGAAAGAAAACATCCTGAAAATGTAACTAATGTGTATATGATTGCTTCAATTCATGGGGCGTAGCAGAAGAAATGTCACAAATGTATTCTGTTCAGAGTGTTGGAAATGGGAAGAAGAATACTTGGGGCTATAGTTATTCAGCCAAAGCAGGATGATTTCAACAAAAATTGCTAAATAAGGAGAGACATTTTAATCATTTTTTATGTAGCACTTTGCCCAGTAAAGACAAGATAAACTGGAACAACGTTCTCAATGTTGCTAATTTTTAGCCACGCTATATTTGTTTCATCTGAGAATGTGTAAATATAGAGCTTTTACTATGGTTTAATGATGTGATATCTTTTACCTTTTTTTTACATATTTTAAATACAAAACTGCCGCCATAGAATGATGTCTGTACAGAATGGCATGTTGTATTGTATTTATTCACCCCTATTAATCCAAAAGGGTCATGAATCACCATGCTGTAACTCTACCACTCCTGACCCTTATACAGCAAGACGCAACACTGATAAAAACATGACGAACGCACACAGTTTAATTTATTCAGTTCCCTCAACTACATAGTGAAGTCTCTTTATGTTCTCACTCTCATTACAGTAACCCCACCATGTTAACTTCCTTTATACCATACACCTGCATTTCTTTATCTGTGCTATTTGTTCTACCTTGTCCATCCCCCCTCCAGATGAGCGATTTCCCCAGATAAAGCTCCTGGAGACACAGAGCAATTCAGGAAAGAGTTAGCTTTACAGTAAACCTTCTACTCATACAAAGCAAACTTTAGTTTACTGTTGTCCCCATGGAGAGGATAGGAGGAGAGTCGTCATGGTATATCACCGCTCTAAAGAATATATCGCACCATACAAAACGTCGCCAACAAACCCAAGATTGATCAAGAAACTAAAATATCGAGTGGATATTATTTAGGAGATCAAAACACAAGTCAAAACACAATTTAGAATTGCTCATCGCTTGAGTTGGCTTATTCGTAAAATGTCTCGTTTTGAATTGAGTAAACAGCATGGAGCTGCTCCCCATGGGCTTGACTGAACGGGTCAACTCACAGCCAACAAATAATCTATGCAAGTTTCTCAAAAAGGGGTGGTATGGAACTGATACTAGAACATCTTCAAAATACTAGATAGCAACTGTTTATCCACCCAATGATTAGACAAAAAAGGATTTAGAATGTGGATCGGCAACCTTGGCCCTCCAGATGTTTTGGAACTAGATCTACCATGATGCTCCATCACTCATCAGACTGGCTAAGCCTCATGGCAACGTTGGTTTCAAACCATCTGGAGGTCACAACTGGACTTATTTTTCAAGGTATATATGGATAATTTCACCAAAAATATACTTATTTAGAGAAATAATTCCATCAATGTATTGCTCTTACTATTCATAAGACCCGGTGAGGGCCTTTAGGATCCAGGACACCGATTAAAAGAGCATCATACTTAAATGCCACTTGATGTAAATTCTGGTTCATACAGCTCATGTGCAACAAGGGTGACCCCTTTATTGGTGGCACATTGCATGAATATGATGGAAAAAAAATACATATTAATCTATGGATATTCCTGGAAAATCGGAAATGTTTTGCCTGTAGATTCCACCGAAGCTTAAAAAGAAAGGATGCTCAAAGGAGAATGGTTGGACTTTCTTACAGCAGTGAAGCCTTATATTTAAATTAAATAGGTGTTAGATTTAAAATTTGAAGTGCGGTGTAAGCAGAGTTACTTTTCACTTGCCCCCCCACTCAGAGAAGAAGGCAAATCTGTAGGCCCCCTCCCAGAGGATCCATGCATGAAGACACTTACATCTTCAGTGAAGGTCCACACTATTGATATCATGAAACCTCAAATTATTAAGGTGAATGACTTGTATAAAGCTATATAAAGTGTTCTTTGAAATGAAAGCTACATAATATTACTTAAAATGATAGAAAATAGAAAATATATGCACGAGGAAATTTTATTTCCTTTCGGTTTTATTCATTCTCCTGATCTTGTCAACATAATATCTTTATTTTTTCCCCAAAGCCATTTGCCTTAACCGGCACTGAAGAGTTAACTTCAATTGGTATTTTTGTATTTTTTCCACGAGTAAAGTGATTATTTATTTAACCCTATGAATGCCAAGAAGTGTCCAGTCTACAGGTTGACAGAGTATTTGAAGACACGCTGGAGCGACAGTTATATCGATAATGGGGACGAAATTATGAAGCCTGTTCTATTTTCAGGTTCTCTTCAGGGTTTTTTAATGTTTTTGCAGTGGCTTCGCAGAGGGAAACTTTAAATAATTAGGTAGGCGTTAAATAAGGTATTACCTTCCCACCACGTACGTACATGAGGATTGAGGCTCACAGCCCAAAAAATATGCCGCTCAGAAATCAAAGTTCTTTCAAGACATTAAGCATCTGGTAATTCTGTGCGTTAGTTTTCATACGGTATTAAAAAGGCTTTGTGTTAGAGGATATAGCTGGGACAAAATGGCACAGAAAACACATTATATTCTTCGCAAAGTGAATTTATCATGAAAACAGCGTTTGAGACTCCAGTCTCATTAATTACATAAAAATGATCTATGCTCTGTGTTGGTACAATAGCCAGCAAATATATATTATAAAAAGAATAATTGGTTTTAAACCTGACAAACAACCACTTTATAAAACACAAAAAAGCATATTGTGCATACAAAACAGATAGAAACACATCTACATTCAGGCCACAATGGACCAAGTAGTCCCCTACCCTGCTAGACCACGGGATCTGATGTGCATGCCTCTGCGTTAATATGATAATTTAATGACAATTATAACACTTCTGGCCTAACCATGAGCTCTATTCTGACCCTGGTGTAAACTTAACCAGAGCTGGGGTAAATTTACCAGAGCCATTAACCCCTTCACACCCAAAATCGAGTTATCTCTATTTTGCAATGTCATGCTTTGAAAAGCACTCATTAGCATATCGAAAGACCATTTTCACACCTTTTTAAAGCAAGATTAGTGTGTCCCCTGTGGAAAAATGAAAATCCTTTGTTTTACGTCTCTCCAAGCACCCTGGAAAGACATAAAACCATGCTGCAAATAGCAACCCCAATCCTCACTGTAACAAAAAGTTCAAATTGATTACTGCTGCATTACAGCTGCCAGGGAGAGGGCAGAATACAGGGAGAGCTGTGGGGTCACTTACTGCTGCACACGGATACGATTCAGGAGGTTACAATGACTGAAAATCCCTGTACATTACAGATACAACGTGTTACTGTAATTTCCATATACAGGCATTATGCAGCACATATAGATATTATTTCTATATCCTATTGGTATTTATTGGAAGCTGCATTGCTAATAATCTCATTATGATCACTACAAACCCCCATAAACAGGAGATCTCAACATTTTTATTATTTATATCTATCGCAGTTACTGTATCTAGCACAAAGGTCTTTTCTGCCTGTATGATAACAATGCAGACCCTGTTTGAAATTTTGTAAGATAAAGGACACCATCTAGAGCTCAGAATCTTACATTTCAACAATATTTCTGTAAAGGATAAACAAACACGTGAAAAATTAAAAATTAGCAAATTAATATTATTTTAATGAAATGTCTACATTACCTCATATGTAATTATTAACTTCACATCCCATGTTTCATATAAATGTTATGATAGCATTTAGTTCAGCAAAAATCGCTTGGTAGTGAAGGGGTTAAGATCTATGGAGTTACTACGTTTACAAAAGCTCTGGTTAAGTTTACACCAGGGTTGGAATAGAGCCCATGTGTTGCAATACTGAAAGCTCAATGAATAAACCTTAGATGGATCTGTGACCCTGATATTCCGCTCGTGGTACTATTTCCTCAGGTTTTAATCCAAGGATCAGTTGTAATTATCGAAACTCAAAAGTTCAATTCATTTTTTTTATGATTTCCACTTCAATGGACCATGGAAGTACAGGGATTATTCTCCGAGAGGTGAATTGGTGAGAAGTGGCCAATTTGAGGTGAAAATAGTCAAAACGAATCAATAATGGATTTGAAAAATTCTTCAGAATCAGATGTTTTGCCTAAACTTTGCCATTATCCACCAAATCCCAGCCAAGAGAACAGCCCCATTATTAATTTGTCTCAATACTCAATATGAGATACATTGTAACACACCCATGATGATAAAGAGCAAAATAACAGCCAGAGGAGCTGGAAGTGATATTTACAACAGTACAAGTAATTTTCTAAATAAATATATTTATTGTCAAGTTAGATTGTTTGGTTTGGGGAATGGCAAATATCATTGTTGTTGTCTTTCTACTAGGAGTCTTTGGTGTTATTTAGAATGATGTTGCCATGAGATTAATCAGAGTACTCTACACTTGACAGGTATTTTCACGTGATTGTAGATTGTTTAAGAAGCTGTGAGTTGTATTTGTTTTATGTGAAGGCTTGTCTTAATCTCCGTGCCAGCTCATATTAAATGTTTGCTACATTGAGAGGTGCATGAATGCAAAACACACATTCTTATCTCCTTTTAACTCTCTGTATGTTTCTAGTCGTACAACATTAGCAAACACCTAATTCCTGTAAATCTGCAAAATGTCTGGCATTTAGAAGCCTATCGTATCATCCAAGACACATGTAACCACATAACTGATGTCACTATGTTTCCATGTTAAGATGTATAACCAGGGGCGGACTGACAAGACTTTGAGCCCTCAGGTAATAAGAGATAATGGGGCTTCTTTTTGTGGGTTTCTGACATGCAAGGAGGCCCTCAGTTTGAACTCCACATGCAGGAGCTCATTGCCACTATGGCAGACCTGACCAAATCTTAGTGGGGCCATCATGGGGACCCTCTTCTAGGTCAGGGCCCTCGTGCAGTGCCCTATTGACCTAATGGTCAGTCCGCCCGTGTGTATAACACAACCTAATCCTGCCTTGTGTATCGGTTGCCTATCCCATACTAAACGTGCCTCCATTGGTTCACCTATCTAGACATATATTGCAAGTTGATGTGGGTGTGAGCTCAAGCTCTCCTGCACCACAAATGCCACATCAGCCAAATAATACTGCAATTAATTGACAGGTAATTATGAATAATGGTCACCCCTCTTTGTGATAGGCACATTTTTGAGCCTGAATACCTCCCTATGCTCAGAGAAAACAATATTCTCCATTATCCTGGACTACCAATCAAAATGTTAACAATATTCCAAAAACAAAAAAAACATTTCCACCTGTGAAAACTTAACGGTCCTCTTTTTTTTTGTCGCATTTAAAGAGAAAAAAAAGCCGTTCTCTGCACACAACTTCAGATTTCAAAATATCATAATTTAATAATATAATTTTCTCGAGGCTTAAAGCTTTGCCTTATCGTTTGTTTAAGGTTTGACGGCACCGGGTGTAGAAAAAGCACAATCAACCAGGAGGTATCGACAGTGAATGTTCTGCAACAGACTTGACTCTAGCAGTCCTTAGCTGCAATACATAGTAACGCCAACGATTGTCTTTGTTAAAATCCATCAAGTTGGCGCTTTATAATCACTCAGTTGATGAATATAGATATATAGAGGAAAGGAACGTGTTCAGATCAATGAGCGGAAAACAAATGTCATGAATGGCCTGAATGCATATGAAGAGCTGCTATAGTAATGTTTCTATAATATAACGGACATAGCATGACCAGTATTGGAGAGTGTGATTGCCATATGTCTCTGGGTACTCACTTCTGGAAGAGGCATTCCATTAATGATGAGGTCAGGCTGTGGAGGGCTCTGGTTTGTAAACGTATGGTGGTAGACATGGTTGGACCCAGTATTCCTAGTGTTCTGGTTCTCCACGTTGAGGAAGGTGCTGTCCGAGCGCCTGCAGCCAAGCGGAAGGGTCTGCTGGTGGTAGTCAAAGTAGTTCAGAGAAGAAGTAAGGGAGGAGCAGCTCACAACATTCATCTTATCTGTTTCTTCTACATCCCGGGGGACCAGTCGAATGTCATTTTTACAGATTTTCTTCTTTTTGTTGGACTTCTTTTGGTGACCATATGAGTATTCAGCTATTCTGCAAGGCGATATGAACAGAATGCATGAACATCCATATTTTATCATGAGATGAAACGGGGGAAAATGCAGTAACGATATTAGGTATTATAAATATACAAACTGAAAAAAAGTCAATTAATAATGAATCAAAACTGATGTAATCAAGATCTCAAGATATAAAAAAAAAATGGATACACCATTGTCATCTTGAGTTTTGGGGTAAATTTAGTTTTTTGTTACAGTCCAGCACAAATCCCAAAACCTCTTCAATGTTATAATCCTAATCACGCATACTAATTTAATGAGTAAACAATCCTCCGGTATATTATTCCGGAGCCTAATGAGTTAATTTATTAGTGGTTTGTAGCACAGGATGCATAAACGATGGGTTTATTTTGCACCAGATGCAATATATGATGTTTTCCCACTATGTCCTTCATTCTTGTGAATTTGAGTTAAGGTCTATAAAAGCAAAAATCAGTAGTATTCGCCTTTTATGGAAAAAATTCTATTGATGTCACTATCGATTTAATAGATGTGTTTTATGATGTATCCACTATATTCAACATGTTTTATACAACATATCCAATATGTTTCATACACTATATTCGTACATGGTATTAAATGTTTTATACACTGTATTCAACATGTTTTATACAATGTATCCAATATGTTTCTATACCATATTCAATGTATTGTATACACTATGTTAAACATGTTTTATACAATGTATCCAATATGTTTCTATACCATATTCAATGTATTGTATACACTATATTAAACATGTTTTATACAATGTATCCAATATGTTTCTATACCATATTCAATGTATTGTATACACTGTATTCAACATGTTTTATACAATGTATCCAATATGTTTCTACACCATATTCAATGTGTTTTATACACTATATTCAACATGTTTTATACAATGTATCCAATATGTTTCTATACCATATTCAATGTATTGTATACACTATATTAAACATGTTTTATACAATGTATCCAATATGTTTCTATACCATATTCAATGTATTGTATACACTATATTAAACATGTTTTATACAATGTATCCAATATGTTTCTATACCATATTCAATGTATTGTATACACTGTATTCAACATGTTTTATACAATGTATCCAATATGTTTCTACACCATATTCAATGTGTTTTATACACTATATTCAACATGTTTTATACAATGTATCCAATGTGTTTTATACAATGTATCCAATATTTTTCATACACTGTATCCACTATGTTCATACATGGTATTCAACATGTTTTATACAATGTATCCAATGTGTTTGATACACTGTATTCAACATGTTTTATACACCATATTCACAGGGTTATTCAGAGAGAGGTGAAAAGCAGGAGAATGACTGGAGAATGGAAAATTCTAGGTTAAAATAGCCAAACCAGAAACATTCTCCCATTTATCTCACTTTCCAAATCGGCTATTTTGACCTAGAATTTTCCATTCTCCAGCTATTCTCCTGCTTTTCACCGCTCTCTGAATAACCCTGTATATGTTTTATACACCATATTCAGTGTGGTTTATACAATGTATCCAATATGCTTGATACACTGTATCCACTATGTTAATACATGGTATTCAATGTTTTATACACTGTATCCAATATGTTTTATTGCCTATATTCAATATAATTTATTGTGATGTATTGAACTATTATCATCTTGAAATAATTGATCATAGCATGGTCAAGTCGAGCGTTAACACAATTTGGAAGATAGATAGATAGATAGATAGATAGATAGATAGATAGATAGATAGATAGATAGATAGATAGGGAATCATTCTGCAGAAACATTTGAGATCCTTATCTCACAGACAAGCGGTGCATTGAATGATGGATCCATAGTGATATATTTTCAATCTATGTCCATTCATTTAACCCTTTGAAGCAAGAAGCAATGTAGCAGCGCCCTTACTCAAGAGGTTAAAGGTAATAATCTTAAAGGGCCCCACATGAAAAAGAGTTTACATATTAAAAAAAAAAGAATTGATGATTAAAAAGGCACATACAATGAATCCCATCGAACCTAAGAGCCATCTATATATACACCCACACCTTGTGATCTCCATCACCTCCAGATACTATTCTTCGTCGGAGGAATACAGCAGCCATGCAATATGTCTGTATGAACCCATCAATTTCCTAGAACGCTTTTAGGTTTTTTTTTGCAATAGCACATCTATCATCTATATCTCTCAGGTGTGGAGATGAACAATTCTTCTATTCTTAAGAAGAGAGTATGTAATAGAAATAATGTCAATATAATATACTCCATTCTGAATAATGCAGATATAGAGTGTTTCAGATGTACATATATATATATTTATTCTAGATATGTCTAATGTTTCAGCGGTCAAATGCTCTAGCTATGAGGCTTAACCCCTTCACTGCAAAGGTGGCATCATTGCAAGCTGCTGCTGTGGAATTTGCAGGCTATGCTGCAAGTTATTGATTGCCGTTGCATTTCACACGCGAGCGGCGCCTCTTGTAACAATTCCTTCCTTTGCCTCCTGACAATGAGGGGTTAATACCAGAGCGACATTTCATCTGAAAAACACAGGACGATACTGAACCAAAATGATCATAATAAATGAGGACCATGATCTCCAATTGCAAATGTCACATAAAACTAAAAAATATGACATGGATTTATATTTTAGTCCCCGGTGACATTTTCATCATGACAGAAATAAAACCACAGAATTAAATAGCAGAGCACTGCAGGAGACGTCGAAAAGTCACCGGGCTCAGGAGATTGAAGTAGAAAAAAATATAAGTATTTCATTTTGATTTTGAGAACTCAAAAACAATATATATTTTTACAAATTTTGACAGTTTTTTCAACAATATTGAATTCTTTTGTGTCTATTTAAGGCGATTTTTTTGGATGCTACAGAGGGAATATTTTGGATCCAAAAGGTATTCTATGATTGATTTCCCTATAACGCACAGCGCAAGTGATACATGCATAGAATATATATACATGTATACTGTGGGTCCCTTGTGATCAGCGCTGTGGCCATAGGAAACACACAGGGATTTTCTGCCTCTCTGATACTGCTGACAGAACTTGGCTCTGCTATAGTGACAATAGATCAGTGGGAGCTCTGCAGTGAGCTGTGCATATTTCGACAGAGGCAGATGTTTCCAAGACTGGGTGAAAAGCATTTCAGTCTTTGACTTATTGCATCTGCAGGTTTCAGCCCCATCTCCTTTTAATCATTCCACAAGTGAATGTATCGTGTTGTCTGTATGATGTTGCTAGTCATTCAAACACATCTCTATATTTTTTCTCCCTTCGGTTCCACGCACGGTCACATACACAAATTGTCATTGCTCTGAAAGCGTGCCGCAAAAGGAAAGCATTAACCCTTTGCATCCGGAGCAGGCGACGTTTCCTTAGAAGTCATGCACAAAGGGTTAATGTAACATACATATATATATATACATGTATAGGGATTCTTTAATTTCAAAATATCCGCTCGGATCTCTTTGTGCTGTGATACAGACTTTTCCCCCATTCATCCTGCTTTCAGGATGAGAAAGAAAAGAACAAAAAAACAAAAACAAAAACAAAAAAAAATCACACTTGTGTGAAAGCATGACATATATTAACCCTTTATATGCTGCTTTACAACAGAAAGGGTTCAATGCAATGTCGATCAAGGGCTCTACCTACCGAAAAACAAGCACATTTTCCTGCTTTGACTTTCTGTGGAGGTGAAAGAGGGATGTTGGAATGAAACGACACGACCGCAAGAAATCCATTAACCCTTGCGAGCGGAGACGCCATTAATTTGCGGTGAAATTCGACCTTTTTCGCAGAGTGAATAAAAAAAAAAATATGACAGCAGTTGTGATATCAATTCGGATATCTATCGCCAATGGAATAAATATATTAAATTTGCTTTTAATATATGGTAAAGCGTGATGCTTTGAAAGAGAATTAACTCTTTGAGTGCCAAAAAAAGCATTTGCATTTTTCGAGCAAAATTTTAATATTTAAAATTATTTATTATTAAAAAAAATGCATTTAATTGTGTATGTATGTGTGGGTATATATATATATATATTTTTTATTTATATATTTTTTTTTTGCATTGCTGCTCCTTGAATATGTTTCACTTGAAATCCAAACAGGCTCCATCGCCAGATTACATAAAGATCCACAGGGATCCGTGAAAAAGGTTTTATTAAAATGCATGGAGAATACTGGAAGGTGCATTTTTAAGGTGGGATTAGACCATTTTGCTGTATTTCTTGCTTGCGGAATAGATGATGAAGAGCTGAGATGGCATTCACATTTTTCCAGCAATGGCATTAAGCCATTTATGGGGGCATTGCAGCTGGCCCTGCACTCTATTGATATTCATGCGTGGTTAGTATTTGTCTGCTAAACTTTTTTTGTTACACATACAATGGTGAGTAAGAAAAAACACTTGTGTAGCTGCCCCTTTCTCAGGGATCTCCCTGCTTTCCTGCACATTTAAGTCAAGCTCATCTATAGCAATGACAATCAGGGTCTCTCTATATAATACACAGATATGTCGTTTTTTTTTCATCACTGCAGATTGATGCACTTACAATTTGTGACTGATATAAATAAGTGCTTGCAAATCTCACATAAGCTGATAAGAAGCAAATCAATAATGACTCTAATCCAAAATTGTCTTTCAGTAAATTATTTATAGAATGATTTGCCCTAAGTCAAGAATAGGTGAGGGGGGGGCAGCTTGGAAGACAAAGAACAGCCATCCAGAAAATTATCAGCTAAAGACTCATAAATGAAAATGTAACAAGCATTATGTTTCCATTTAATTCTGTATTCTTTTAAAATTCCATGTCAGACCCATGTCCAGTCTGCATGGTTCCCCACTGAATCCTCTTTTATGAGTGAGCACAGTGACACCTACTGGCTGAAAATGAGAATGCGGCGCTGTATCTTGTAATGTCAATACTCTGCTCCATTTACTGGCTGCTCAGTGACATGAAATGGTCTGCTTGCACTGCAGACACCTGCAGAATGTCTCTCCCACCAATAGGGCCCATTTAAGCCTCTTGGCAGCGTTTCTAAAGCTCTGTGTGCCAATAAAATGAGATAAGTGCATGGCACATGAAGGGTTAAACACACCCAAAACACCAGTTTCAACAACAAGGGCTGTGTCTAAATAATAAAGAAGCATATCAAGACACAGAAAGACAAAAGTACATTTGGCTCTTTATTCCTGTTCTAAAAATAGAAAGGACCTTTTCAGTGCTGGGGTGAATAAAAAAACATGAAAGGGTGGTGTTTACATTGCTGTGTGCTCCAGGATATAACTAATGCTATATATTTTAAGAATTTTCACTTTTATGGATTGTAAAAAAAAAAAGTATTGTTTTTTTAACGTGTTTTATGAATAGTTGAAGAAATCGTGAATTTATTGAGTATTTTCTTTGGCCTTGGGGGGATAAGATGCTGCTCTGCACTGAAAATTATACATTGTGTCATCTTGCATCTTATCAACCTAAATACAATGTATCTTTAACCCTAGGGCAGTGCAACAGCAAGAAGATAGACCTTTCTTTGCATTTCTAAATAAATTGAAAATAAAAAAATAGATAATAATAATAACAATAACAATAATAAAAATAATAATAATAATGTGCTCACCTGCAGTTATATGTCCTTATTTCCTTGTTATCCCTTTTGCATTTCACAGCTACGAAGATCATGGTGACAAACAGAATGGCAGCAATAGATCCCAGGGCAATGATAAAAATCAGAGACAAATTTACAGATCCTATGGACTCCTGAGCATCCAGAGCTGGGGACAGGTAAATCAAGATCAAGGCAGATGCAGAGAGGGACAGCTTGCCATGGTCGTGGGCCACCACAATCAGTTCATAAGTGGTCTTGGAGTTCTCCCCGAATGTCCTGGTGGTCCTGACTTCCCCATTAATTTGATCGATTTCAAAAAAACCTCGGTCCCCTTCTGAGATCTCATAAGACAACCTGCCATTCTCACCCTCGTCGTAATCATCAGCTTTCACCACAGTCACAAGGTAGCCAACGCCTGCATTCCTGGGGATGTAGACCTCAGAGGTCCCATTGACTAAAGGGGGAGCTGTTATCACTGGGGTGTTATCGTTTACATCCACAACCAGCACCCTGACTGTCACATTGCTTTGAAGAGATGGGTTCCCCCCATCTTTTGCCAGGATTTTGAACTCAAAGGCTTTGGTCTGCTCGTGGTTGAAAGATCTCAGGGCATAGATGTCTCCAGAGGTGGGGTTGATTGACACATAGGTGAACACTGGCATATCTCTCACCTGGGATGGGACAATCTGATAGGACACACTCCCATTCAGTCCTAAATCTGGATCTCTGGCTGATACAGACAACAGGTAAGCCCCTGGGGTGTTATTTTCAGACACAATGACCTGGTAGAAGGGCTTAAGGAAGTGAGGGTGGTTATCATTCTCATCTGTGATCTTGACAGTGAATGATTTGGTGGACTGCAATGAGGGATTCCCACTGTCTCTGGCCTGGATGGTTAAATTGTACTGATCCCTCTGCTCTCTGTCCAGCCTGCCATCTACTAGAATGGTGGAGAAGCTCTCATACTCCTGTAATCTAAAGGGCACGTTGCCTAGAAGCTTGCACAAGACCCTTCCATTCATCCCAGAGTCTCTGTCTGACACCCTGACCAGGGCTATGACATACCCAGGGGTGGCATTCTCACTCACTTCCACCACCTCACTATTCACAGAAAGCAAGTTGATGACTGGCACATTGTCATTGACATCCAGGACATTCACAGTCACTTTGCAGTGGGCAGGGATGGAGTTGGGTCCCAGGTCTTTGGCTTGTACATCAATCTCATAAACATGCCCTTCCTCATAGTCTATGGCCCCACTCACCGTGATGACACCAGTCTTGGGGTCTATCTTGAAGAGCTCCCTTGTCTTATCAGACACATAGCTGTTGAAGGAGTAGACGATCTCCCCGTTGGTTCCTTCATCAGGATCAGTAGCATTGAGGTCAATAACCAAGGCATTCAGTGGGGAGTTCTCTGGGACGTTGACAGTGTAGGCAGGTTCCTCAAAAACAGGGTTGTTGTCGTTAGAATCTATCACCTTGATGTTCAGCTCAACAGTTCCAAAATTAGAGGGGTCCCCTCCATCCAGGGCTGTGATGATGTAGCTGTAGTGGGACTGGGTCTCCCTGTCCAGGTTTTTTTCCACCACCAGTTCAGCAAACCTGGATCCATCCCCTCTAGTTTTAATTTCAAGACCAAACAGGTCGTTGGGGGTGATTTCGTAGGTCTGCACCCCAAAGTTACCCGAGTCTGGATCATAAGCACTCTCAAGTGGGATCCTGGTGCCAGGGCTTGCAGTCTCTGAGATCTCCAGGTCGATCTGGTCGGTGGGGAAACTGGGTGCGTTGTCGTTGAGATCCTTGATTTCCACTTTGATCACACATATCTCCATGGAGTTGGACATGACCTCCAGTGAGATGACACATTTGGGGCTCTGTCTGCAAAGCATGTCCCTGTCTATCTTCTGCTTGGTCACCAGCAAACCCGAAGCGTTGATGTCTACCAGATGGGGAGCTGAATTTGAGACCACTCTGAAGGCTGGCTGCCTGGGGTCCAGCACAAAGCCAGCATCCTTGGCGTCCTTGGCTACATTGGCAATGGCAGTGCCAGCTCTCTGCTCCTCATCCACCGTGTACTTCAGGTTTATCAGGGCTCGGGTTCGTGCACAGGACACAGACAGAAAGAGCAGAATGTGCAATAAATCCATCTCCTTGCTCAGCCACAGCCACATGGTAGTCCTGTTGGGTCAAGCCACCAGAAGATGAGCAGGTAGATCACAGGTGGGAAGTCAAAATGGCCAAACGCACCCAAGCGAGGAGCCAAAATCATACATAGATAGGGGTGGGTGGGGGTGTCTCTTGGGGTTCTCCTGTGTTTGGCAGCTTGTGGAGGGTTTTGGGGACTTATCTCCGATGAGACAGAAGTCAGCAGAGAGGAGGAACATAAATTGACTTGGGTGGGATGGGGGTCCTGAGCCTGGCACCTGCCCTGCATGCGCAGTGTCTCAGGGACCAGCAGAGATCAGCGAGCAGATGTGGACTTCAAACGCGTCCTCATGGCTTATAGTCCTTCCATTCTTCAATGAGCAGAAGAGCTGCATTGATGGGGCACCTCGGAGACCATGTCAGGAAGTGGCAGAGGGGGCAAACACTAGCCTCAGTGCCTGGCTAACATCATCTGCTCCATTGCTATCCAGACCAAGTGAGAGGAAGGAGATGGATGGAGGGGGAGGCTTGGGGATGGAATAAAAAGGTGTCCTCAGCCAATAATTAATATGTGAGTGTAAGTCTCAGAGACATTTCTACATTTACGCAATGCACACAGTGCCCACCACCGGCTTCTATCTGCAACTGTGTATCCTCCAAGAAAATCCCAAGTCTCACCTTGCAGGTATCTCCAGGAGCCCGAGGAGGCTGCTGTGGTCCAGGCAGGTGGGACAAACAACTGATGCAGTGGAGAAGGTGCAGAGACTCTTACCAGGAGAAGACCTCTCATCCACCAAGCCTCGGTTCCTGAGCAATGAGATATTCCTCCTGCTCTCCTTTTTTAATTCTTATAGTCCAGGATTGGAAAAAAAATATATGTTTCTGCAAATTCAAGTAGTTCCAAATCCAACAAATATTTCTTCTTCTTTCTTGCAATTTTTGTATCTTCGTTCCTTTTTTTTTATGATGCCTCCTCAGGTATTATCCAGACCCCTTCCTGAGATGGGGAGAGATGCTGTGTGTCTGCAGATGTGCTCAGTGCTCTGTGCTCTCCTCCTCTCTTGTAGGATACTGTATCTCTGTGAAAGCACCCAGCTCGCTGTCTCTTGGATTGCTGCTGCTGCTAACTACTGCCAGTGCAGTCTGTAAAGGAGGAGAGAAAAAAAGGAGGAGGGGGAGAGGGAGCTGAGTTCAGAGCTACTCCACAGCTCCAGCCTATCACAGAGTGTCAGGAGGGGTGGGTGGGCGTGGGGTGCTCTGATTGGGGCTGAGAAGCTTCAAATTTCTACCAGGGGTGTGAAAGTTCCTCAGTCAGCAGCAGAGGAGCTGCAGAGAGGAGGTGTCCATGGTCCTGGTGTCTGCTGGAGAACATTAGCCTCTGCAGTGCATCCTCTTTGCTTCTCTCAACCTGCTGCCTCCCTCCAGCTGATGCTTTCACCTGCATCACTCTCTCCCATCCTCAGCTCATCGATTTATTAGATCCCCCATTAATATAAATACCTGCTTTTTGTTTGCAGATCTTGACCCCCCTTTTTGCCCCCTCTTTCAGCCACCATTATCTCTCTCTGTTGTACCCCCTGCATCATTCCCAGGCACTGGCAATGCATACCACATAGGCTGTCATGCAGGTATACTGATTATTGTGATCAATAACATGTCTGCTTTGTTATAACTGTTTTTTGTATGAATGATGCTGAGGTTTCTATGGATTTTTTCTCCTCTGGTGTGCTTGCTGCTGTGAATGCTGTTTTGCAATGTCCTTCAGAAATAAATAAAATAAATGCAGATTGACATTTTCTAATATATTTTTATTTTGATATGCAAATACATATATACACACACTGTGATAAGAATAGCTTTATTTCTGTCTGGTGCAGAGGGCACTGCACTTATATATATATATATATATATAGCTCATATGTACAGAATTCACTGGGATCAAGATTAAAAAGGAGGGGTGGGAGGGGGTTGGCAGGTGCCAGTAGGTGAAGATGTGGCAGCACTGCTGTCTCTGTTAATACAGGTCGCAGAGATGTAATACACCCCCCCCCCCACACACACACACACACCACCACCACCCTATAAGTAAAGCATCCTGCCATCCATAATGAGGCGAGATGGTCCACTTCATGTGTGAAGTGACCAGGCTAGCTCTGCTCTCCCCCTGCCCGGATCTGCAATACCGGTTGCACCAGTTTAAGGCGAATGTTACACTGGGAATCTCCAGTTACTCTATTCACGAGAACAATGCCCAGCAAAACAATCACACAGCAACATCACACCATTAAAAGGGGTTAACTGTTCCAGAGCAGCAGCAGCAGGCTGCAGTGCAAACCTTGGCAGAGAATTCTATGAAGGGGCAGCGAAAGCGTTAACACTCTTTGAATACCAGATCAAGCTACAGATCGAGAAGCGAGCAGGAAGACTGCAGTGCTTTACAGATTCCACTTCTTGTCTTCATCCTGCTACTATTGTAGAATTCTGAAAACATGTTTACAAATATAGAATGTAAACCCTACAATGTATCTCTCCCTCAAACATACAACACACCTTCTCTCACTCACTCACACTTATACACTCTCCCCCTCATAGGTCCCACTCACTCATTCCCTCTCTCTCCTTGTCTCTGTCTCCCACACCACTCTCTCTCATACACAACTCTCTCATTCACTTCCTTTCTCTCTCACAAACCACTCTCTCATTCACTTCCTTTCTCTCTCACACACCACTCTCTCATTCACTCCCTTTCACTCTCATACACAACTCTCTCATTCACTTCCTTTCTCTCTTACACACCACTCTCTCATTCACTTCCTTTCTCTCTCACACACCACTCTCTCATTCACTCCCTTTCACTCTCATACACCACTCTCTCATCCACTCCCTTTCTCCCCACACATTCACACACACACACACACACACACACCACTCTCTAATTCACTCCCTTTCCCACTCACTCATTCACTCCCTTTCTCTCTCCCACACCACTGTCTCATTCACTCCCTCTCACACTCACTCTCATTCACTCCAGTTCACACTCACTCTCTCATGCACTCCTGTTCACACTCACTCTCTCATGCACTCCCTTTCACACTCACTCTCTCATGCACTCCCGTTCACACTCACTCTCTCATTCACTCCCGTTCACACTCACTCTCTCATGCACTCCCTTTCACACTCACTCTCTCATGCACTCCCGTTCACACTCACTCTCTCATGCACTACCTTTCACACTCACTCTCATTCACTCCTGTTCACACTCACTCTCTCATGCACTCCCGTTCACACTCACTCTCATTCACTCCCGTTCACACTCACTCGCATTCACTCCATTTCACACTCACTCTCATGCACTCCCATTCACACTCACTCTCTCATGCACTCCCTTTCACACTCACACTCATTCACTCCCATTCACACTCACTCTCATGCACTCCCTTTCACATTCACTCTCATTCACTCCCATTCACACTCACTCTCTCATTCACTCCCGTTCACACTCACTCTCATTCACTCCCGTTCACACTCACTATCTCATTCACTCCCGTTCACACTCACTCTCATTCACTCCCATTCACACTCACTCTCATGCACTCCCTTTCACACTCACTCTCTCATTCACTCCCGTTCACACTCACTCTCTCATGCACTCCCTTTCACACCCACACTCATTCACTCCCATTCACACTCACTCTCATGCACTCCCTTTCACACTCACTCTCATTCACTCCCGTTCACACTCACTCTCTCATTCACTCCTGTTCACACTCACTCTCATTCACTCCCGTTCACACTCACACTCATGCACTCCCGTTCACATTCACTCTCATTCACTCCCGTTCACACTCACTCTCTCATTCACTCCCGTTCACACTCACTCTCATTCACTCCCATTCACACTCACTCTCATTCACTCCCGTTCACACTCACTCTCATGCACTCCCTTTCACACTCACTCTCATTCACTCCCGTTCACACTCACTCTCATTCACTCCCGTTCACACTCACTCTCATTCACTCCCGTTCACACTCACTCTCATGCACTCCCTTTCACACTCACTCTCTCATTCACTCCCATTCACACTCACTCTCTCATGCACTCCCTTTCACACTCACACTCATTCACTCCCATTCACACTCACTCTTTCATTCACTCACACTCTCCCTCATCTGATGATCACACTGAGTGTCTCTTGTAAAAGCGATGTAAGACAGCAGAGCACTGGAAGGGATATTATAAATGAGAAACCAAACAGCCAGGGATTATTTAAAGAGAAATATAGGAAATCAATTTAGGGTGGTTAATGGTGAAGGTGTACTTTTAATGTAATGTGAGGCGGTGTGAATGTAAAATAATAATAATAAAAAGAAGGGGAATAGAGAGGGGGGAGTGAGGGGGGAGTGGCGGGGTCTGACCGTATACTGTATGTGAGGTGGGAGAGAGAGAGGGGTGGGTAATGGAAGGGATGGTGTGTAGCTGCAGTGTAAGATCACAGGCAGTTTTAAAGAATCCCCCACCCCTCAATGAATAACCGTTCTTTATTACCAACAACACCCCCCCCCCCCCCCCCCCCATAGTTTGGCTGTCTAAGCTTCTGTCAGTCCAGCTTTGGAACTGCTAATGTCACACACAAAGGAGCAAGGCATTGCCAAAAGAAGACTCTGATTTCAGTTTAACTCTTTGGATGCCAAACAACACAACTTTGCAGCAGAGAAACAGATACAGAATAACTCTTTGGATAAGATGTAAACAAGCGAATACATGTTAGCAATACATCACAAACACAATGCAAGGGTTAAGATATCTGCTTTCAGGATGGCTATATAATCACAGAAAATCTCTATAAATATATGCTCCAAACTAAGGAGATTATATATAAAGAATTGCATCCCAGAGCTCCTGTGCCACATTCCCCATATGCAGCAAGGAATTCTGGGTAGGATATGCAAATGACCCCTTTCTCACTTTTATGCATTTTGGGTCTGTTATTACACAGAACCCTGAAATCAATGCTATGCCACACTGTGGCTTTCTAGCAGAGATAAGGTTTATGCTTTTAGTCCTCCACCACAACCCTTATATATATATATATATATATTTATATATTATCATGTTTAATATGGGGACACAGCACACTGTAAAAGTAAAGGGTTAATGATGGGAGCAGTTGCTGGGTAAGTGCTAATGCTGGCTCAATACAAACACATTTCGCATGTCCAGTATACATTTCCTAAATAGAAAGGGATATATGTCATGTATCTGTATAGAGAGACACACATATCGACATGAAACAGAAAGGTGTAGAAATTCAATATGCCCCCTTGCTGTGTCTCCCAGTCAGGGGTATTATTTAGGATCACATTGCCAACCTGCATCATTAAAGCAAAGCCATGTCCTTCCCTACATTAAAAAAAATAAAAATAAAAAGGAGTGCATGGTCCACAGGCTTTAATGATGATGTTAATGGAGGTTTGGTGGGTAAATAAGACCCTTCCCATGGTCAGCCCTGCTGCACACAGAGGCTATTAGATGAGAGGGCTGCTTGCTGCTTTGTAGAGAGCATTGGTTCCTTCTCTGCTTCCTTGTGGCAAAGGCTGTCAGGAACCCACTGATCAATACAAGTCAACTGGCGCCTTGAAGATTTGATTGAGCTGGAGAGAAGAGTCTGAATGGGATGCTCTGCCATTAACAATCCCCCAGGTAACCAAGAAATGGAAGAATTAGTCAGGTAAAATTATTAACTTTGCAATGGCATAGAGAGAAAGTGAGAGAGAGAGAAAACACACTATGTACACAATAAGCAAAGGCATCATCCCATGATCCCAGGGGAAGGCTAATAGAAAGTCTATCTGCAGCTGTCTTTTAAAGCTAAGGGATGGAGAGCAAGCAATTAATGTACAATGTCATTACCTCTTATAATTACAAACAGGCTGAAAAAAAAAGACAAAACAGCCTCATCTGCATAAGACTGAATGGTGACAGAGGGGTGTATCCAAGCAAGCAGCTGGAAGTCTGCGGAGACATTAACCATGTGGGTACCAGGAGCACGGACATTCTACCAGTTGCATTTAACAAGTCCAACAATAAGGGGTTAATTTCCTAAGGCTAGGGTCAGACGAACGCAGTCTGAGCGCACTCTGCGTGCGTGCATAACGGACAGACGTTCTGACGGAAGATACTGTAGACGCCACACGGTCCTCTTTTCTTGACGGACGTAGGGAAAAAAAAGGGAATTATGGGAAACAAAATGAATATGAAAAATGATAAAAATTGGTACATGATATGAAAAGCCATTGTGTGCGTCAAGGTGCTGGACGTCGCAAATGTGCTGCGTCTGACGTCTCCTCATCACTCTCACAGAACGCTATACAGACATGGCGCACTCTGCGCGTCTGTCTAGCGGTTTTACGTTCTTGCCTAACTTGCGTCCGTTTGCCACGTGCATTGTGCATGCGCTGTTCGGTGCGCACGTACTTCGTGTGTGGGTCTCTATTGATCATGGTTCTATGCTACGATGGACGTTAATCTGTGCGGCAACACAAACGTGATCACTGCGTTCGTCTGACGCCGGCCTAAATCATTTAATTTGTGGAGCCTCACCATCGACCTGTTCTAGAGCACAACTCTCAGCATTTATAACCGTGATCTGGCTGAGAGTTCTGAGAGCTAAAGTCCCACTGCAGGAAGAAAATGTGCAGGTGGGTATTAGTTGTTAATTTATGTATGTATATATATTATGTATTTTTAATTTATCATCATAACGCAGTTATTCAAAATTCTAATCAGAATGTCCAAAACCCAAAGTGAATCCTGGATAACTTAGTGCCAGCCCAGAGATTACCAAACCGTATTGGGGGGAGGGGGTAGTATTCGGCTGATTACATGAAGCCAGAGGAATCCACTTGTGAAGGGGACAAATCTTCGAAATCTCAATGTGACAACACAGGGAATAACACATTCTATAAGAACGCAAGTGACTAATCAGCCAACTGCTCCGCACATCAGGAGCCTGTAATTATTACAGCACCAAGCAAGGAATCAGAAAGAAATGTGCAGATACATTAAATATTTATTCATCTTATGACAAACAACCCCCTCTTAGTCATGTAACCCCTTTATTTAGACTGTTATTTGAAATATGAAATAAGCAGCAGCCGTGGCACATGTTGATAGGCCTGCGCGCCTGTGTTTATGTATGTTGCATGTGAATAAAGTCCCTGACATTACCCCCAAATTAGTGTATATATATGTATACACTGAGTGGGCAGATTATTATGACCACCTGACTTTTTTAGGCAAATTAGCTATAATTTGGCGCTGAAGTTGCGAGAGGGTCAGACCATTATAAATAGGGAAGCCGGTTGTTTACCGCGACAGTAGAAGTGATTTTGTTTCTGAAGATATGGGTAAACAATGCGATTTAATAGCCTTTGAACGTGGGATGATTGTTGACGCTCTGAGCCATGGAGCGAGTATCAGCAAACCAGCAGAGTTCGTTAAATGTTCAAGAGCAGCTGTTGTTAAAGTGTTTAAAGACTGTAAGACGAAAATCTGGGTCTGAACGTGCGAATTGTGGCCGTCAGCGACTTGTCAATGTTAGGGCAGAACGGAGAGTGGCAAGACTGGTACAAGACAACAGAAGGGCAGCAGTGCATCAAATTACTGCAGATCTTAATCAGGGATCCTCTCAAATGATCTCCGAACGCACTGTTCGCCGTACACTGCATGGTATGGGATATGGAAGCCGAAGGCCTGTTCCAACACTTTTGCTGTCTGCAGTTAACAAGATAAAACATCTCCAACTCGCACAGGAACACAAGGATTGGACAGCCGAGCATTGGAAAAAAGTCATGCGGCCCGATGAATCACGTTTCCAGTTGCATCATGCAGATGGCAGAGTGAGAATTTGGCGGAAACAGCATGAAAGCAGCACCCCACATGCATGAGTACAAACCTTCAAGCTGGTGGGGGCAGTGTTATGGTTTGGGGACCTTTAATTTGCGTGGAACAAGGTCTGAATACCACAACATACCAAAGCATTGTTGCTGATGAAGATCATGTTGATGGCGTATCCCAATGGAGAAGGCTTCTTCAACAAGACAATGCGCCCTCATGCCATGGTGCTCGTATTGTGCAGGAGTGGTTTCAAGAACATGAGGGAGAATTTACCTTGCTTAGGTGGCCCCCGCAATCACCAGATCTCAATCTAATTGAGTATCTGTGGGACGAAGTTGAAAGAGCCATCAGGCAGCTGGTTCCACAACCATCAAATCTCACAGAACTGGAGAGTGCTATTCATCAGGCATGGTGTCAGATTCCTTGCATCGCCTTTCAACATCTCGTGGAGTCAATGCCAAGAAGAATCGCCGCAGTATTGAAGGCAAAAGGTGGCCCAATTAAGTACTGATGGGGTGATCATAATATTCTGGCCGCTCACTGTATATGTATATATATACACATTTAAATTGTGGTGGAGGCAAAAAAGTGAGATTAAAAGAGGAGAGTTCTGTGTAATTATAGAACCTAGATGCAAAAAAAGTGAGAAGTTGTAGACTTCATTTGCATATCCTACCCAGAGTTCCTTGCTGCATATGGGGATTGTAGCACATGAGCTCTGTAAGTAGTTCTCTGAATCGCTGGGATGTGTAAATGTACTCTGCAACTATATATATATGTGTGTGTTGTGGAGGGCAAAAAGTGAGATTTAAAGCCTCCACATAGCAAATAATAAAGTTTAGAATTGTGGAATACATTTACACATCCCAGCAATTCAGAGAACTGCTTTATTCACAGAGCTCATGTGCTACATTCCCCGTATGCAGCAAGGAACTCTGGGTAGGACATGCAAATGATGTTTGCAATTTCTCACTTTTTTGCATCTTGGGCCTGTTTCAGCACAGAACCCTCTTACCAGTGTTATACTGTATATATATATATTCTCCAGAATGGTTTCACCTCTTCTTACCATTTCTCCATTGTGTACCCTAGGTCAGGCTTTTATAAAATCTTTAAATATCTCTCATTATCCTGACTCCTCACTCATGGAGTATGACAGTAGAATTATCAGCAACTCAATAGAATGTCCAATGAAGGTTTAATATATCGGTCCTATCCTCTCCCCCCTTTTTTTTTCTTTCTCTCCCATCCTCTCCCCAGACTTCCTGGTGCCCCAGTTTTTGGACTCCATTGCCCTTCAGTGTTCCCCCACCCTGACGGGGTATTTTTTCCTCCCTTTTTGTCCCCCTCACCCTCCCCCATTTTGATTTTCCTTATCAGCTGGCTACCTTGGACGGTTTCCTTGAGGCTTTCTTCAATGTTTTCCTTAATGCTGTTTTATTTATTTATTTATTTATAAAGGATTTTACCAGGAAGGATACATTGACATTTCTCTCATTTTCAAGTATGTCCTGGGTGGCGAGTATGTACCGTTAGGTGTCTTGCCCAAGGACACTTACTGGAGAGGTGCTCTTGCTGGGATCGAACCCATCAGGGTTAGCCAAAGAGATCCGAATGGCTGGAGAAAGGTAAACGAACGCTGAAAATCAAGAACGCTTTCTTGACCATTCGGCTATCCAGAGAGCATCCAATTCGCCAAATCCTGGCAAATTGCCTGCACATATGGTACCTGTTTGAGGGCAGTGAATCCCCATAGAGAAGCAATGCTTCGGCTATTCAGAGAACAAAGACCAGCAGTGAAAGGTTCCCGAATTGCCCTGTCATTCGGTGGTTTAAGGCTGGGGTCAGACGAACGCAGTGTTAATGTCCGTGTTGCCGCACATAAGTACGTCCGTGATAGCATACAATTGTGTTAAATGGAGCCCCACACACGAAGTACGTCCGCACAGAAGTGCGGGGGCTGACGGACGCTGCAAACGGACGCAGGTTAGGCAAGAACGTAATACTGCTAGAACGGACGTGCGGAGTGCGCCACGTCCACAACGTCCGCATAGCTTTGTGTGTGAGTGATGGAACGTGGTCAGACGGACTGCATTTATACGTCCAGCATTTTTGACGGACAGAATGTTCTTTCATTGTAATTTATTTTCCCTGCTACATCAGTCAAAAAATACGTCACTACCTTGTTGTCAGTCAGTAAGTACGTCCGTACTGCACAGACGCACAGTCCGTACAAAATGCGCTCATCTGACCCTAGCCTAATTCAGCAGGTTTATTCAGGCGAATTCCATAGGCTTCAATGTTAAAAATATTCCCATTTTAATCCAATATCTAATAAACCATTCATTATAAAATTCTGCAGTAAAGAGTCTCTTTATTTATAGATTTTTTAGGATATTTTAAGCATTTTTCTGGATTTTTATTTTTTTATAAAAAATTCTAATTTTTTTATTTTAAACTTCTTTTTTCTGTAACAGCCCTCTTTATTATCATTCATTGGATCATATGTAAATTTCAGACATTTTTGCTCAGTAGTTTCTTTGCAAACAGCGTTTCGCTTTTCAAACATTCATGCAAACGGTTTTGCTAATTTATTCACTGCCTTCGTCTGCTGTGTCGGCTTTTTCCGGCGGCTGCGCTGCGTGTGATCGGCTCTTGCTCGGGTTTTTCCAGTGTTTTCGGTGGCTTAATCCAGATGTTTTTGCGGGTTTTCGGCGTGCATTCGCCGGGTTTTGCCGGTAGTTTTCGTCGGGTTTGCGGCGGCCCTTCCCTGTAAGGCTAGGGTCAAACGAAAGCATTTTTACACGCGAACGTAAAAAAGTGCGTCCGAACGCATTGACGTATTTTTTCACAGAATACGCGAAAACGGTCATACGATGCGCATTTTTGTGCGTGATTTTTTACGGATCCAAACCAGGAAACTTTGGGTGTCTGGACGTTATTTTGGTCGGACACGAGCAGGGTCTGACGTCTCCTAATCACGCACACACGCCGCTATGCGGACGCAGCGCACTCTGTACGTCAGTACTAGCGGTTCTGCGTTCTCGAAAAAATGCGTTCATTTTCCACTTGCGTTGCGCAGCCGGACTTTTGTGCGGCCGTACTTCGTATATTGGCCGTCATTGCCCGTCATTTGCTGCTAGTGCGGCCGTAATTAAGTGCGCCAGAACGCACGTTTAAAGTGCGCTGGTCTGACCCCAGCCTAAATTGGGGACCCCGTGGTGCTTGCTGAATACACCGCAGGGTGGCCGAAATGGGAACAGCAAACGACCTGAATTGAAGAGAACGATAAGTCACCGAACGTGCGGTGACTTTTCGATTCTCTTTGAATTACCCTGCATGTCTCCACAGCCTCTCCATGCAGAGCAGTGATGTTACCTCTACTCCACCCAGCCGGTTATCCATATGGCCTTGTGCAGCCACTGTGTCATGTTCTGTTATATTGCTGACACTTCTTTACAAATAAAAACATTTTAATACAAAACAAATCGGTCCTAAGTATTGGAATTCAGATTGTCAGAAAGCATCAATTATTTTTTTTTAATCTCAAAATTCTGAATTCTGTGAACAACCCATGTGTATTTCACTGCCGACCAGCCACATCATGCCCAATGGTAACATCTGAAGTTTTGGATTTATTAAAGAGATCAGTTGGCTAAACTATATGGGTTATTCAATAAGCCCAAAATTTGCCACCGAATTGCAACGAATGGTGATTGTCACAGTACGTTGAAATTTCGTGACAGTTTGTCTGTTCACTAAATTGTCAATTCACCAAACACTGGTGGAGTGACAGTGAAATACGCCGAACTGTCGTAAGAAATGCCCTGAGTTTTGGTGGTTCAGCGGGACAGGTTTAATCAGGCGACTCCCATAGGATTCAATGTAAACAAATATTGTGTTTTTTTGTTGTTTTTTTTAATTCAACCATGTATTCTTTTAATTTTTAGCAAAACTATATTTTTATTTATTTTTTTTGGAACATGTTTTTGTATTTTGTTTTAAATTCTGTAATAGACCTTTCAATTATTTTTTTATAGGACCTTTTTTATTATTCAGACACAATTTAATGCATTTTTATTGCTTTAAACACCTATTAGAAGAATAGCAGAGTTCCTTCCTTTTTTTTTGCATTCTGGCGGCGTTCGGCACACTTCGGGGACCCTGGGTCGGCGAAATGGAGTCGCCCAAGTGCGCCGAACGAGAAATCACCAAAATTTCACTGAAATGTCGGTGCTTTCTGAATAACTCCTTACGATTCCAATATTTGAATACGAATTCCAAAATTAGAGCAAATTGACTGAACCTTAACCACCCCTCCTATTGGGCTGCTAAAGAGTTCTGTTGGCTCTGGCATGCTAAGGCTGGGGTCAGACCAGCGCACTTTTAACGTGCGTTCTGGCGCACATAATTACGGCCGCACTAGCAGCAGATGACGGGCAATGACGGCCAATATACGATGTACGGCCGCACAAAAGTCCGGCCGTGCAACGCAAGTGGAATTTGAACGCATTTTTTTGAGAACGCTGAACCGCTAGTAGTGACGTACTGAGTGCGCAGCTGCGGCATAGCGGCGTGTTTGCGTGATTAGGAGATGTCAGACGCTGCTAATGTCCAGCCTACATAACGTCCAGACGCAAAAAGAGTTTTATTGACGATCCGTACAAAATCACGCCCGAAAATGCGCGTCGTCTGACTGTTTTTGCGCATTCCGTGAAAAAATACGTCAATGCATTCGGAAGCACTTTTTCATGTTCGCGGGGAAAAATGCTTTTGTCTGACCCTAGCCTAAATGATGGAGTCAGGATGGGTAATGATGGAAACACTTGTGTCTGTCTATCTCTGTCTCTCAATCTCTATTTCCATTAGGTTAGAATATCCATTTTTGATGGGTCAGGATAATACTAGAATTGCTTTAGAATAATATCTCAGAAATCCCTAAACCAGCAGAAAATTATAAATATGTAAAAGATTAACTAAAACCTATATAAAAACAATAAATTAGACTCAATGTTAGCAAGTTTTGTGTTTTCTATAGAAAGAGTTCACTATTCTTTCACAATATCAGGTTTATTCAAAGAGAATCGAAAGCCACAGCACGTTCGGTGACTTTTCGTTCTCTTCAATTCGGTGCGATTTGCCGATCCCATTTCAGCAACCCTACGGTGTATTCAACAAGCACCACAGGGCCGTCGTAATGCAGGGAAAAGTCGCCACAAACCCGACGAACACTCACCGCAAAAACCCGGCGAACGCACACCGAAACCCGCAAAAACATCTGGATTAACCCCGCCGAACACGCCGGAGAAAACTGAGCAGGAGTCGATCACAGCGCAGAGCAGCCGCTGTAAAAACCTGACACCGCAGACGAATGGAAGTGTTAAAAAAAAAAAAAAAAACAGTACGTTTGAATGTTTGGAAAGTGAAACGCTGTTTGCAAAGAAACAACAGAACGAAAAATGTCTGAAACTTACATATACGATCCAATGAATGATAATAAAAAGGGGGGCTGTTACAGAAAAAACTATTTAAAAAAAAAAAGGATTTTTTTTTCGCAAAAAATCCCGAAAAATGCCTAAAAGATCCTAAAAAATCTATAAATAAAGAGACTATTTACTGCAGAATATTATAATCAACGGTTTATTAGATATTGAATTAAAACGGGAATATTTTTAACATTGAAGCCTATGGGATTCGCCTGAATAAACATGTCGAATGAAACCACCGAATGACAGGGCATTTAGGGAACCTTTCACTGCTGGTTTTGTGTTCTCTAAGGCTAGGGTCAGATGAGCGCATTTTGTACGGACTGTATAGAAGACGTTAGTATAGAAGACACAGTAGTGACCACACAGTCCGTTTTTTTCACTGACGTATATTTTGATGGATGTAGGAGGAAAATAAATTAAAAAGCAAAACCATTTTGTCCGTCAAAAATGCTGGACGTATAAATGCAGTCCATCTGACCACGTTCCATCACTCACACACAAAGCTATGCAGACGTTGCGGACGCAGCGCACTTTGTGCGGCCGTTCTAGGGGTTGTACGTTCTTGCCTGCCTTGCGTCCGTTTGCCGCGGCCGTTGTGCGTCCGCAGTTCAGTGCGGACGTACTTCATGTGTCGGGCTCCAATGGACTTTCATGCTATCACGGACGTACTTTTAGGCGCAATCACGGACGTGAACACTACGCTCGTCTGACACCAGTCTGAATAGACGAAGCATTGCTTCTCTATGGGGATTTCACTGCCCTCGAACAGGCAACGAACAGGCACCGTATGTGCAGGCAATTCGCCAGGATTTGGCAAACTGCCTGCTCTCTGAATAGCCGAATGGCCAAGAAAGGTAACCGAACGCTGAATGTCACTGTTTGGTTACCTTTCGGCCACAATTCGGATCTCTTTGAATAACCCTGTATATTTTGGAGGAGTCTTTGATATAATAAAAATGTCTGGCTGTGAATATTTGCTTTTTAATTAACCTCTCCAGCTGCTCGCACAGGTAGAGAACTGCAGGAGAACGGCTCAAAATGGCTATGGGGGTTATTCAGAGAATAAGAGAATGTCGGCGACATTTTGGTGCTCTCTCGTTCCCCGCACTTCCCTGCACCTTGGGGAATCAAAGTTCCCCACCCTGCGGTGAATTCAGCATTCACCGCAGGGTGTCCCGAGTGCAGGGAAAACCCGCCACAAAGCCAAACCCGCCGGAACCGCCCCAAAAAACACGCCGGAAAAAGCCACCGATCACAGCGCAGACCAGCCGCCTGAAAAAGCCAACAAGCTGACGAATGGGGTAAAAAAAAAGACAATACAGTACGCTTCAAAGTGTCAAAATTGAAACCCTGTTTGCAAAAAACTACTGAAAGAAAATGCCTGGAATTTACACATAAGATCCTATGAATGATAATAAAAAGGTCTGTTACAGAAAAAAGAAAAAAAGTTTAAAAAAAAAACAACTAATTTTTGCCTGAAAAATGCCTAGAAGATCCTAAAAAAAAATCAATAAATAAAGAGACTTTTTGCTGCAGATTAAAATAATAAACGCTTTTTTAGATATTGTATAAAAACGGGAATATTTTTAACATTGAAGCCTATGGGATTCGCCTGAATAAACTTGTCGCATAAAACCACCGAACAGCAGGGCAATTCGGCATCTTTTCTCTGCTGTTCGGTGTCTCTGAATAGATTAACCATCGCTTCTCTATTGAGGATTTCACTGCGTTCGAACAGGCACCGTACTTGCTGGCAGTTCGCCAAAATTTGGCAAACTGCCTGCTCTCTAAATAGCCGACTGGTCCCGAAATGTCACCGTACGGAGAAATTCCCTGTTCGGTGACATCTCGGGGCCAGATCGTCTCTCTCTGAATAACCCCCTTTTATATTAAATATTATTTCACCAATAAGACTGCTCCTTCATCATTTCTTCTTACAATTTGCCACTTGCCGCTAATTCACCTCTTTGCAAATAAAATAATAGTCATTCTATATGGAATCCGGTGATGATCGTGAATCTTTCCATACATAAACAGGCTTTAGTAAACAGCCATCGCACGTGTGGTTGTTCACACATGCACCTTTCCACATCAGTGGTAATGTTACGGTTATTTTAAATAAAATGTATGTTTTAGTTTTATTTAAATAACATTTTTTTTTCATGCCGTAAGGATACGGACACATCTCAGTGTTTTCTCAGAGAGTCAGAGTTAAGCTTGGCCAATCCATACATATATACAGTATTATATTGAAGATCAAGGCAATGTTTGCAGAGTTAAACTGGAGATTGACGTGGGGTTTATTCTGCTTAGGCTGTGTTATTCTGCTGTATAACACATTCATGAGTTGAAGGTGCAGCTGACAGAATGCAGGATCTCATCCCTTTCTCCTTTATCCTATTTACTTGTGTGCCAGCAAGAAAAATCAATAGCTGCCATCATTCTAAGGCACAAGAGAGACATCTAGTGGCCAACAGAAGTACGACAGTGCAGTTGGGAAAACAAAACACGAGCAGGGTTATTCAGAGAGAGGTGAAAAGCAGGAGAATGACTGGAGAATGAAAAATTCTAGGTCAAAATAGCCAAACCAGAAAAATTCTCCCTTTCATCTCACTTTCCAAATCGGCTATTTTGACCTAGAATTTTTCATTCTCCAGTCATTCTCCTGCTTTTCACGCTCTCTGAATAACCCTATAGGACTTTTTAAAGGTACTGTACATCAGTGGTCTGACTCCCCAACCCTGGTCCTCAAGGCCCACTAACAGGACAGGTTTTGAGCATCACCTTGGGGGAAATGCAGACTGAATCCTGCAATCACTGAGCAGCAAATCATATCACCTGTGCTGTGCTTCAGATATCTGGCAAACCTGGCCTGTTTAGTGGACCAGGGTTGGGGACCACTGCTGTACATGATTCAGAGGGGCAGACTAAAACCATGTCTGAGGCTGGATCATGTGCTAAAATGTAGCCGTCGCAGTTCCGTCTTTGCAACAAGCACGAACCATATAAGGTCCAGGTTGTAACTGGCGTGACAGGTTCATAAGGTCCAACAAGTGATGGGAGCGATTCTACCCGAGACAATAGCATTAATGAGTGATAATGCCACCACTTTTTAAAGCTAGCTGCTCCTGCTTTAGTTAAGTGGAGTCGCACACCCCCGTTGCACCTCGGCTCTTACGACTGGCTACTATACATTCTGACGTCCTGAGCTTTGCATAAGATGCGCTAATGCCAAGGCAGACGGAGAACTGGGAAATAACGAGTCATTCCGAGGTCGCTCGTTATTCTTGCTTGCAGTCAGTATGAAAGCAAAATAAGCGCCTGACTGCAAAGAGCTGTCAGAGTAGGATTTGGGAAAATCAGCAAAACCAATTAACATTGAAAAATAAAAAAGCCCAAAAATCCAAACCTTTCCCCTACTCTCCCGAAAAAAAGAGGACCATACGTCCTGTAGCCCACAGAGATGAGAATTCTACTGGCTTGCTCATATCCGGGCTGGTAATAGGGACAGGGAGCTGCTGCTGCTTCACTGCACTCACTGTCCTCTTCTTTTTATTTATTTTTTGCAAAAACAATTTCAAATGGGGAGGGAAGGCAGATACAGACCCCCCCCCCCCTGGTGCTTTTGGACTTGTAGCAGCCAAGCACCTCAGTTTGTTGGTCCAGAAGACCGTGTTAATGGCACACAAGAGTATCACTATTTTTTTGAAGATTCCTCGGATCACACAGCATTTTTTGTTTGTTTCTTTAGATTCCTTACGGAATCCGATGAAAGCGTGGCCAAGAACCTAACCAGCCTGAGAGAGTTCTTTGTAACTGGGTTGGGACATGCAGTGCAGGCAGAGAGTTTGTAAGCCATTGCATGTTGATTGCTGTTTTTTGAGGAGCAGGAAGGTGCTATACTTACTTATAGGAAGAACAAACAAACAAAACACCAAACAAAGATGTAAAAACACAAATGCTAGTACAAACAAATAAGCTACTTTGCAAAATGAATGGAATACTGTCATATGGAAAATTCTGACATGATCAGCTTCTTTTTTATTTTGGAGATGATGTGGATGAATGAAACTTCTTGAATTCATGCAGTCACACACGGTAACACACACAGTATACAGAAAGACACGCTTATGTACATACAGTCACAGACACATACATACTCACCTATACACAGTCACGCACATGCCCACTTACACATACATGCTCACATACAGTCACACATGCACAACCTCACATCCATACACACACACACACAATCATGCATACTCACATGCAGGGCCAGTGCTAGACTATTTTGCGCCCTAGGCAAGACCAGTTACTTGCCCCTCCCGAAAATAATTAACTGTTGAAATGCGGGGGACACACACACACACTATGTACAGGGGCCACACACTGTCAGTCAGTCCCCGCCTTACCCCCTCTGCTGGCCGGGTCCAGGATTGGCCTGTGCCTCTTTATTTCCTATGGTCTCTGTGCTTCTTTCATTTGCCACTTTCATCTGCCTCTTTCTTTCGTCGGCATTTGTCTTTCTTTCGGCTGCCTCTTTCTTTCTGTCTTTCTTTTGTCTGCCTCTTTCTTTCTGTCTTTCTTTCGGCTGCGTCTTTCTTTCATTTATCTCTTTTTTTCTGTCTTTCTTTCGGCTGCCTCTTTCTTTCTGTGTTTCTTTCGGCTGCCTCTTTCTTTCTGTCTTTCTTTCGGCTGCGTCTTTCTTTCATTTATCTCTTTTTTTCTGTCTTTCTTTCGGCTGCCTCTTTCTTTCATTTATCTCTTTTTTCGGCTGCCTCTTTCTTTATGTCTTTCTTTCGGCTGCCTCTTTCTTTCTGTCTTTCTTTCGGCTGCCTCTTTCTTTCATTTATCTCTTTCTTTCTGTCTTTCTTTCGTCTGCCTCTTTCTTTCTTTCGGCTGCCTCTTTCTTTCATTTATCTCTTTCTTTCTGTCTTTCTTTCGGCTGCCTCTTTCTTTCATTTATCTCTTTCTTTCTGTCTTTATTTCGTCTGCCTCTTTCTTTCTGTCTTTCTTTCATTTGCCTCTTTCTTTCTGTCTTTCTTTCGGCTGCCTCTTTCTTTCATTTATCTCTTTCTTTCTGTCTTTCTTTCGTCTGCCTCTTTCTTTCTTTCGGCTGCCTCTTTCTTTCATTTATCTCTTTCTTTCTGTCTTTCTTTCGTCTGCCTCTTTCTTTCTTTCGGCTGCCTCTTTCTTTCATTTATCTCTTTCTTTCTGTCTTTCTTTCGGCTGCCTCTTTCTTTCATTTATCTCTTTCTTTCTGTCTTTCTTTCGGCTGCCTCTTTCTTTCATTTATCTCTTTCTTTCTGTCTTTCTTTCATTTGCCTCTTTCTTTCTGTCTTTCTTTCAGCTGCCTCTTTCTTTCTGTCGTTCTTTCGGCTGCCTCTTTCTTTCTCCCCCTTTTTTTTTTCTTTCATTTTCCCACATGTCACCATAAGACGCCCACCTTCCATGCCACTAGTGGGGATCTGCAAGCCGCTTCTGTCAGCTTTGCAGCCCGTGAGCCGCGCAATGAGAAAAGGGTACAATAATGGAAACCGGGTCGGGGCCAGCTGTGTCCCTAGTCGGCAGTGCGCCCTAGGCGGGTGCCTAGCTTGCCTAGTGGAAGCACGGGCCATGCTCACATGCACAAGCTGACACACACAGTTATATACATACACACCAAAACACACACTACCACAAACATTATTCTACACACACACTCTTCCTGTGTGTTTTATTAAGTTATTGTTGTCAAGTTAATTGCTTTTAAAGTGTCTTTTCTCACCAGCACATTCAGAGCAAACTAAAAGAAAGGAGAGCGGTCTGTGTGTCGGCGTAGCTGCTTTTTAAATACTCCCTCATTGTTTTGTAAACTCAGATCGTGGTATGTGTTAACATTTTTACTTTGAAACATAATGCATCTTCATTGAAGTGTTTTTTTTAATTACCGTCATCGTGTTTTGTAAATTAATAATCGTGTTCCCATTTTCCTGTTCTAGAACTCCACTATTATCTGTTTCTAAGCTCATAAGCTCTTTAGAAAGAGATGTTCATTTACATGGAGAAATTCTAACAAAAGGTTTCATCGTTAAATACTTGAGATACGATTTACAAATCGAGTTAAAATTTATAAAGGATCGCTGCGCCATTTAGCAGGTCTCTCTTCTCCTAAAAAAACACATGGGAGGTCAGAAGGGAGACTCAAGGTGAATGTCTCCATTTCACCACTTTGGAATGGCAGTGGAATTCTCTGCCTGTTGAGGTGGTTGGGTCAGAGTCTGTACAGACTATTAAACAACGACTGGATGACTTCCTGCAAAAACATAATGTTAAGTGTCATAATATTTAATATGTGGGTAAAAGCTTCTTGATCCAAGGGGAAATCTGACGCCATTCTGGGGTCAAGAGGGAATTTTTTCCCAGTGTGTTACATATTGGCGAGCGCTTCAGATGGATTTTTTGTCTTCTTTTGGATCAACAGCAGTAGGTGATGTGTGAAAGGCTGAACCTGATGAACGCATGTCTTTTCAGCCTATGTAACTAGAGATGTGCGGTTCGTTTCGCTCCAAATCAAAAGTCGGACAAAATTCGCCGGTTTCGTATTTCGGAAGTGCTTCCGAAATACGAATCGGTTTGGAACGAAACAGTATGAAACAAATTGGTTTCATTTTTATGGATCAATTCATTATACCATTTCACTTAAATTCGGCACCGCGTCCCTGCCCATTGGCCATAGTGCTGAATCTGCTGTATTCAGCACCGCAGGCCATGGACAGCGCCATGGTGAAGTTTGGTGAGATTCGGCGGCAGTGAAATTCCCCATGGAGATGTAATGGTTAATCTATTCAGAGAATGCCAAACAGCACCGAAATGTCAATGAAATGCCCTGATTTTCTGTGGTTCGTTCGACGGGTTTAATCAGGCAAATCCCATACGTTACAATATAAAAAAAAATGCCACTTTTATTAAATGTTTATTTAACCGTTTATTCTTTTCACTTGCAGCAAAAAGTCTCTCTATATTTATTTATTTAGGATTTTTAAGGGGTTATTCAAAGAGAGCTGAACTGGCCCCGAAATTGCACCGTATGGGGAAATTCACTATTCGGTGCAATTTCGTGGCCAATACAGCTCTTTTTGAATAACCCCTTATGACTTTATGTCACGTACATGTTTCATGGTTGCTGGTGAGAGCCCAGGATGCATGAGTCAAACAACACAGAAAGCTGTTGGATGAATGACAGGGGTTTAACCCCTTCACTGCTGAGCCATTTCACCCTGTGGACTGAGCTCCTTTTGACCGTTTTGTGCAATCATGTTTTATTACGAGACACAGATGAGTTATAGGGTAGTTGGGCATGATTCTAGTAGTTGGGCAGACAATATTTTGATTCATTCATTCACTTTTTCCCCTATAAATCCACCCATCCCATTAAACTCCCATACAAGATCTCACAACTGGTTGTAATTGTATCATAGCAGTGTCATTTTTCGATAACTACATCAAGGAACATAAAAAAACCAACCACATACAGCATCGACTTTAATCCCAGCAAGGGTTCAGTTGTTGGTGATCAGAAAGCCATGCTGCACTCCAGATCCCGCAAACCAACTCCAAATACAAGTGGGTGGACAAGAAAAAAGGGATTTAAATCCAAGAAAACGATATGCACGTATTGAGATCCTCTCTTGCAGATGTTGTTCTCTATCCTAGTTCGGGGACCCAAAGCACTTCCAAACAAAAAGGAAAACTGGCAAAAATTGTCACCTTTTCATCCCCCCCCCCGTGGGAAATCCTCTGAATAGTACCTGAGCAGATTTTACTATGGGAAATTCACAAATCAATTTAATATAAAAAAACAGAATTTTCCTGATTTTGTTATTATGTCAGGGTAATTCAAAGAGAATCAAAAAGTCACCGCACTTTGTGACTTTTCGTTCTCTTCAATTTGGTACGATTTGGCGATCCCATTTCGCCGACCCTGCGGTGTATTCAGCAAGCACCACAGGGCCGTCGTAGTGCAGGGAAAAGTCGTCGCAAACCCCGAAGGAAAACTCACCGCAAAACGAGGGCGAACGCACACCGAAACCCGCAAAAACATCTGGATTAATCTGCCAAAAACGCCAGAAAAACCTGAGCAGGAGCCGATCACACGCAGCGCAGCCGCCAGAAAAACCCAACACCGCAGACGAATGGAGTGAATAAATTAGAAAAACAATTCGCTTGAATGTTTGAAAAATGAAACGCTGTTTGAAAAGAAACTACTGAGCGAAAATGTCTGAAATTTACATATGAGATCCAGGGAATGATAATAAAGAGGGCTGTTACAGAAAAAATAAGTAAAGTTAAAAAAAAAATCGTAAATTTTCTTTTAAAAAACGAAATCCCGAAAAATGCTTAAAATATCCTAAAAAATCTATCAATAAAGAAACTCTTTACTGCAGAATATTATAATCGACGGTTTATTAGATATTGAATTAAAACGGGAATATTTTTAACATTGAAGACTATGGGATTCGCCTGAATAAATCTACCGAATTAAACCACCGAATGGCAGGGCATTTGGGGAACCTTTCACTGCTGGTTTTTGTTCTCTGAATAGCCGAAGCATTGCTTCTCTATGGGGATTTCACTGCCCTCAAACAGGCACCGAACAGGCACCGTATGTGCAGGCAATTCGCCAAGATTTGGCAAATTGCCTGCTCTCTGAATAGCCGAATGGCCAGGAACGGTACAGCGTTCGGTTCCCTTTCTCCAACAATTCGGATCTCTTTGAATAACCCTGTGGAACTTTGGAAACCATGTGAAGAAAGAACATTTTTTTTCTGCAAGCTTTACATAAACGTCTGTGAGCCATATTTTGTGATTGGTTGCATAGAATATGAATGGGCTTTAAGGGGTTAAGTGTTTTACATGTTTTTCTTTTGATGACAGAAACAATAGCATGGTTTAACTGCTTAATTTACTCTTTTCTGTCTGAAATTGCTACTATTATGTGTCTATTTTCAGTCCATGAATGGTGTCTACGATTCACCAGAATTCTGTGTTACCGTGTAAAGATTGCTTCTGAAATACATCTCATTTGCATCAGAAATGCCTGTGAAATCTTAGGGTTGTTTTTTTTTTTGTTCTGGATCATTTTGACATTGAATCATTGCCAATGTGCCCCAATATTATATGCTTGGCTGCCATCACCCCTATAAGCCTAGTTGTACGGCACAATAGCAAGCACCTCCTCAGATGCTGCAGATAAAGCTGAAAGTCAAAGGCAGCAGCAAGACAGAAATGTGGGGAATGAGGGAAAATAACAGAAAGCAGTGTGAGGGGCACAAGGGGAAAAAAAACAAACCAGAAATACCGGTAAGTGGGTTTGATAAGAAAAGCAAATGCCAAGTGTAGGATGCTAATGATATGGTACAATCAGGGAGTGGAATACATGGCCAAGTGGTTGTCTTTTTGTGGTGGACCTTTTCCCTGGTGGTCTGGAGCTAAGAGGAGTGGGGAATGAATTCTCTGGTGCACTACCTGCCTCTCAGAGACCAGCGTGCACTCACATGGATTGATATTTTCCCAACATGGAGCCGGAGTTATGCCCAGGGTTCAAGTCGAGGAGGAACATATGGGACGGCAGTTCCTCCACTATTTCTGCAGAGGAAATGGAGTTCCCACTAGTTTCACACACTTAACCACTTTGCTGCAAAGGACGTGCTCAGCTCGCCATCTCGATCGTGCTCAGAGCGTCCTCACTTCGCAGCCCCGAACAGTTATTATTTCAGTCAATCACTGTGGTCTCCCAGTGGGGGCTGACATCTTGGATGTTAGCCCTGCCTCTGGAACCCCGGCCAGTGCACTGACATCATCGCTCCAGGTGCAATGACGTCTGTTTCAGGCACCCCCCCCCTGCACCAGAGCAGAGAGAGTGCTTGAAAGGTAAGGAGTCCATCGCTAATGGCCAGAGAAGAAAGAAAGGCACTGCTGGAAAAGGCACAGTTTCCACTTTTCAGCAATGCCTCTCTTTAACCCCCTTATGTGCTGGATCATCTTGGATGTCAGCCAAGCCTCTGGGGTCTGCCCCACCCACTGATGTAATCGTTCATGGACACGATGACATCAGTTAGGGAATTAACCCCTAGCTGCCACCTATGGTGGAGATAGGGGATCCAAAGGACCCCCATATCTCCAAATCGGCGGCAGCTATAGGGTCAACGGTGGTATTATTGAAAAGGGCAGATCATGACCTTTCCAATGATACCAAACATTACTGGATTCAGTGTAAAATAAAAGTTTATAAATTTTTTCTCTATGAATTTTTATTATTTTTTAAAAATAATGCATGGGTCTGTGACTTGTCTGCAGCTCCCTCAATTTCTTTGTATTATGTTGCTGGCGCTGCCATGCAAGAATCAAGGAGACTGGTATAAAGAAGGACAGGGCTGTAATGCAAGTAAAGGAGAGGGGGCATAATAAATAGGGATGAGCTGTTCGGTTCGATCAGTTCGGAGTTCGACTCGAACATTGGCAGTTCTAAAGTTTGCAAACTTCGAACTTTTTGGCGTGTTCGGTTCGAGTTCTAAAATTTTTTTTTTGAAAAAAGTATAAAAAATGCTTAAAAAATACTAAAAATCTAGAAATAAAGAGACTCTTTACTGCAGAATATTATAAGCAATGGTTTATTAGATATTGAATTAAAAAACTACCCAGGGCAAGAAGGCACGCATGTTGCTTGCATAAACGGTGTAAACAACAGGTGTTAATTAGTGTTTGGAAATAACATGTGCTTCTCATGAATTTGATACATTGCCTGCAGACTGAGTGTGGCTCCTGCACATGTATGAACACTGTGCTTCTGAATTCAAAGAAGTGTTCATTTCTACTACATGTTCCTCTGATATGCTGTTTAACCCCTTAAGGACCAGGGCTCTGTAAAGCCAATCATTAATAATGTAGATGTTACGTCATTTGTCATCAAGGGCTTAATAAAATCTTTATCACACTCCTTAGATTTAAACGTAATATTCCAGTATTTGTATGTCATGTACCTCTCCCGAAGGGCCTATGTGAGCATACAATTATTATTGTGTTAGATCTATAATTTTAGTGCAAGTGTGGTGGAAGGGCTGGTGGAAGGGCTTGCTGCTTCTGCATTAGTAACACAACACAACGTGAAAATGTCTATCATAAAGCGTACAAGCTGAGTCCCTAGAGTCTCTGACTATCCATTGTCATATATACCTTGCTTTATACATATAATACATTCCCTCATCTAACAAGATTGTAGCCAGTCCCTGTGCATTTTAACCCCTTAAGGGTGGCTAGGTGTCGTGTGTGGGTCTCTGATGACGATGTTTCTATACATCCTACAAATCCGCTACTTCACGGGCAGGTTATGGGGACCTCCTAGGCACGATATTTGAAGGAATTTTTCGTTTTTATTTTTAACCCTTATTTTATGGAAAACTCACTGTTCCTTTAAAAACGTATTTTTTTAAAACTTTTTGTCCTTGTTTCCTGTCCCCCAGGACACTACCAGGACCCCCATAGACCTTTTATGGCAAATATCTTGCATATATGCCCTCTTGGAGGGCACTCTAAAAATCGAACTATTGAGTCACATTGACTTGCATTGAGTTTGGTTCGTGTTCGAGTTCGAACTCGAACTTTTGAAATTGTTCGAGTTCGAATGCGAACCGAACACGGGGGTGTTCGGCTCATCCCTAATAATAAATGCAATGGAGCATAATAAATTAAATTTGGGTTTACAAAGTTAATTGGCGGAAAACCAAATTAAATGGAGGCATATGAAATGGGACATACTAAAAGAAATGAGGACGTAATAAATACAAAGGGGACATACTCGATGGAATAGGAGCATAATAAATGCAATGGGGACATACTCGATGGAACGGGAGCATAATAAATGCAATGGGGCATACTCGATGGAACAGGAGCATAATAAATGCAATGGGGGCATACTCGATGGAACAGGAGCATAATAAATGCAATGGGGGCATACTCGATGGAATGGGAGCATAATAGATGCAATGGGGCATACTCGATGGAACGGGAGTATAATAAATGCAATGGGGCATACTTGATGGAATGGGAGCATAATAATTGCAATGGGGGCATACTCGATGGAACGGGAGCATAATAAATTCAATGGGGACATATTAGATGGAACGGGGGCTTAATAAATGAAATGGGGGCATACTCGATGGAATGGGAGTACAATAAATGCAATGGGGCATACTCGATGGAATGGGAGCATACTAAATGCAATCGGGACATACTCGATGGAACGGGAGCATAATAAATGCAATGGGGCATACTTGATGGAACAGGAGCATAATAAATGCAATGGGCATATTCGATGGAATGGGAGTATAATAATTGCAATGGGGGCATACTCAATGGAATGGGAGTATAATAAATGCAATGGGGGCATACTCGATGGAACGGGAGCATAATAAATGTAACGGGACATATTAGATGGAACGGGAGCTTAATAAATGCAATGGGGACATACTAAATGAAATGGAATACTAAAATAATGTGTGCATAATTAATAAAATAGGAACATACTTAAACAAATGAGAGCATAATAAATGAAATGGGGCCTTGTTAAATGAAACTGGGATATAATAAATAAGGTTGATCATATGCTTTTTCCAAGATTGGTTTCTAAATCCACCACTGACTGGAAAACATACAAACATGGATATATATTGATAATATGTATGTTTCATGTAACTGAATAATAAATGTTGCTTCTTGAAGCTAAATCATTGTGTAATCTCTTTGATTGGTTCAACATTTTGCTTTTTTCAAGCCGCATACAAATGTCTCCAAACAACGCCTTGCCTGGTAAATGCTACAAAACAGACATGTTTCCTGGTGTGTCTTTCTTTTTAAGCACTTATTAAATCGTGTGGCACTGTGTGCTTCTCGCAGTGTATTTGTTGCAGTCTTTATCCTTCTGCAAAGAGCTGCGTGGTGCTATTTAAATAAAATATACATACGTACAGCTGTGCAAAATATGTTCACTGGAGCAAATCCAACTCACAAACAGTTCATGTGAGATGCGACACAGACCAGAGGGTAACATATTCACTCAAATCTATTAGAAATCCGATTGGAGCCAGTCATCACTTGCTGGTTAACATTACATTTTGCATCGGCTCCTGGTGGCTGATTCCACATTTCTGTTTCTATAATGTGAAACAATTCATAAACAATTGCAGAGCTGTATGTAAGAAAATAAATAAAAACCTGCTCCAACATTCTTCTAATTTGAAGGCTGCGGACCTCTATCTCTCTTACATATTTTGTTTCTATCATTCTATGGCTTTCTCTTTCGTGTGTGTTATGTAAAGCATCTATGTGAATGAATCTGTTTCGTATACATTGTATTTTCACACGCCTACATGTACATTCCTACAAGTAAACATGGCTAAAACATGGCTAAAACGTCAGGTGCTTATTTACAGAACTTGTGTAAACACACACACACACACACATGATGCTCATTTGCACACATTACACACCTGTAGGCACTAAACAAATTCATTTGTCTTCAGACAAGTTGAGCGAATTATAAAATATATGAGATGTAGCGCCAACCAGCTATAGATTAACTGGAGTACAGGGGTCCATATACTTAACACATCACACACTGAATATAAATGAGAATAGAAGACCTCTTAGGTCCAAAATATACTTAATCTGTCTGTACGCTTTTCTTCTGGAGATATAATAGAATTAACAGCAATAAATCAGAGAAGAAACTATTGCGCAGTATATCTGATATACATATACATCTCTAGGTCATCACACGGATGGAATAGAACTCACAATTTTCTGAGCCCGCAAACAGCTCTAAGATAAAGTATATTGCCTTCTGGGTCTTGGTTTCACTTTTTCTCAGGCACCCGTTCAGCTTAGACTCCCACCGTGATCTCCATTTCTGATGACCTTGAAGTGTAAGTGTCACGTTCAGCCACTATGGCGGTACCCGGCATGCGCCAAGTAGGGCCCAGGTATGAGGAAAAGCCGCTATATGCAGAGATGCGTGACACAATGATCTAGGATATGTGAATAAACCACAGGAGACACTGGGGACCTCTGCACGGCTATACCGAAGGAGCCCTATACTGATAGATCGGTCCTTAGAGTGGCCGAATCTGCACTAATAGAAAAAGGTTACCTTTGTAGCCGTGCAGAGTCCTAGGGAAAACACAGACACCTGAAGGAGTGTACTCAACAACTTGCAGGGAAGGACTTCAATATACAAAAGCCGTGGTCTACAGGGATACACAACATATAATACAATATGCACAGAACAGCTATGGATGTCCAGAAGAGTCGTTAATAAATAAGCCAGGGGTCAAAACCAAAACGTATACCTTGAGCCAAAGCGGGGATATAGCACCAGAGAAAATCCGTCAGCCAGGCCAGAGGGTCAATACCAGGAAGTCAATCAGAACATAAAACTCAGACAAGGGGAAACACTGAAATAGAACTAGGACGGAATAACAGGGAGCTCTCAGGAACAAATCTGTAGCTGAAGTGAACCAGGATGCAAGAGCATGGTGATATGGGCCCATGGCTTAATATAGGGGAGTAATCAGCCCATATCACCAGCAGAAGCTCAACGAGCAATGAACTTAACCCCTGAGCTGCATGACAGGGAAAACAGCACAGGGAACCACATGGAAACACAGACATAAGGAATACAGAGGGCAGGGAGACAGGGTTGGAATGTAGGAACCTGACAGTAAGCAGATGTATAAATCGGGGAAACCCCAAGTTTAACTCTCCGTATATGTAGTAGTTGTTATCCAACAGTGCATACGCCAAATGCTCACTTAACGTGAATCTGTGGTGCTGTGGTTTTTATTGTTCTACAGCAGGGATGTCCAACTCTGGCCCCCCCAAGATGTCCCTGAACTACAACTCCCATGCATCTTCATTTCTGGAAGTTGTAGTTCAGGAACATCTGGGAAGCTGGAGTTTGGACATCCCTATTCTACAACTTTGGTGTTCACACGTGTATCCGAATCACAGGGAGCTACCGTGTTTCCCTGCAAATAAGACTGTCTTATATTTTTTTGGCCCCCAAAATCCACACTAGGTCTTATTTTCAGGGTAGGTCTTATGATTTTGGTGTTGGTGTTTTTTTTTGTTTTGGTGGTGTACGTCTGGTATCACTCCTCACTCCACCTGTGACAGGAGCTGGCACTAGAGGACGCATCAGCTAAGGCTGCGGTCACACGAGCGCACTGAATGCGTCCGTTTGACCACGCTTCCCTGCGTCAGTCGCAGCTTTGTGAAGGCCGGACGGGGAGAATCACACAGGGTAGCGAGAGCGCTAATTGCACGCGCTACCACCAGGCGTGATTTCAGCGTCACCGTCAAAAAGCTACGACGGACGCAAATGGAGCTACAAAGTGCTATCCTCCTAGCTGCGCTCAGCGAGGTGGCCACACGGCATCAGAGTGGAAGGAAAGTCTACACTCAGTGACGTTTCTTCTGCTCAAAGAACGCTCGTGTGACTGCAGCCTTATGCGACTCTGCTCCCTCCGATTCCGCCGCGCAGGCATCACTCATTCTCTCCCGTGACTCTTCAAGTTTTCCAACTAGGTCTTATTTTCAGGGTAGGTCTTATATTTTAGCAGTTATCAAAAAACGCACTAGGTCTTATTTTCAGGGAAACACGGTACAAAGAGGAGTATTAGAATATGGATATGGGCCCAAAATCCTTACTTTTACTCCAAAATAAGGACACCTAAGAGGCACATTGTTGCACTGCTTGCCGACGTGAACTGAATCTAGTTACTGCATGATTTTATGCAAAGAGCAGATCCGTAAGAAAATGAGGAATCCGTAAGAAAAATGAGTGAGCGTATGTGCATTTATAAGGTATAAAACGCTGGGTGTTGGAAATGTTTACTTAAAATGCAGGTGATCTAATTCAGAACTAATCTACTGCTACCATGTTTCTACATCTAAAGGCTTGTCCTTGTATTTCCTTGAGACGGTGACATTTTAAACTTGAATAGTCACATTCACACAACATTTCTTCATACATATTTAACCAGGCACGAAGGTAAATGCTACTTATGTTTATGAAATGCATTTAAATCTGACAATGATTTCCTTTTAACATAGAAATCATCATGAAGACGTGCTTCGGTGTTTTGTGTTTTGATGATTATGGTGGCGTCAGGTTGTTCAGAGTTCACATAAACGTCGGGGTTATTGCTTTTTAAAAGGCTCATCTCAAGTGGATTCCTGTGCGCACGTTAGGTTAGGGGTGGATTACTAATCACCATGCATTGTCCTACAAGCTCCAACGACTTTACTCACACACAGCACAGCTGGAGATTTTATCTCCTACCTGGCCAAATATATGGCCCTCAAGGGCTTCTCTGATTGGCCAAAGTGGTTATACTTAGCCAAAATACATCAAACCGATCACAAGAGATGGGAAATCTGTCTTCTGCCCTTGGTGTGACCTAGGGCAGTCATGGGTACACCTTTTGGTCCAAGACCAACGATTCTCTGATTGGCCAAAAATTTATTCACAGGGCCATTCGACAGTAGTCACCAATTCTGGAGCGCTCTCATTGGCTGAATCAATTTTGTTAACAAGCAATGAATTGGATAGCATTCCATGTTAAAAAAGCTGTAGCCAATGAGACTCATCTTTGACCTGCAAGGTCCCATCTGGCGTTGACAATCTCTGTATGTTAAGTATTCATTATCAAAAGGATTTTATTTTAGGGGGTTTTGCTGTAGAGGGTTACTATTATAGGGTTAATAGGGGATGGGGAATTATATTTAATTTTTGAGATTTTACATTTTTATTTTAAAGGGATGCCATGGGGGGAAGCCACTTTACATGTTCGGTTTAGGGGGAAATCATATTTTATTTTTTTTATATTTTGGTGTCGAGGGGTTAATTGGATATAATGGGGACCTGGGGTCCTCCTACGTGATTACCCCCTTAAGGCTTCAAGAATGGGGAGTGGTGGACTGTGCTGTTGTCTACCCACTCTCCCTATTTACCTCTTAGTGGCCCTCTTAGGGGGATCAACATCCCATTTATGCTAGCAACATGGTGTGCTGTTCAATATTGTATACTAACATGGCCATGTAAAGTGCGGAAATGTTATGTTACCCTGGTCCTGTGGTTGGGTTGATCCTGGCCATCAATACTGGAATGCCCACTGCAGGAACTCAGATGGCACTGCGGATAGGCTGCAGTGCCACCTGAGTGCTCTGTGACTGAGGTGGGACACTTTCCATCAAAGACATGCACATCACTCCCATATTGTAAATTTTAGTGATTCCCGCCGTATCTGATCCAATGCTCCCTCTTGCTGTAAACCGAGGGACAATGAATACAAATAATTCACATGTGTCCTTCCACCGGCCCTGTGCCATCCCACAAGAACACAACTCTCCATGAAGTCCTATGATCTCCAGGACAGGACACAATCATCTGTTAAAGGCCCCTCTGCCGGTAACCATTAGCACTTCCCAAATATCACAAGCAGAGTGGAAAGAGGCTGACATTTCTAAAAAAAGAGCATCGTCCCCCACGTGGGGATTTTTTTTTTATTTCTATGAAAAAATGAATAAGAGTTCGAGGCTATAAAAATAACTTCCGAATGGCAGCAATCCAATGGGAGGAGGCACACAGTTAAAAAAAATAAGATCTATATATAGAGAGGGGAAAAACTTCTAAATATAGCTGAAAATGCTTCAGCGTGTGCCTAACTACTAAAGCTTTTGGCTTATATGTTGTGTATCTTGGAATATGCAGCAGAAGTTAGCGGAAGCGCATGTCAGGGAGTCCATCACTACAGGTTCCGTACAGCTATTAGTCCCCAAATATTCTTAACCAAAGATAAAGAAATGCCGGATCCACTGCAAGATTGGATAAGGCTGCTTTAATGCGAGCGAAGAAATACAACGTTTCGGCTCGATACACACTACAGTTCTTTACCAGTATATGTTGTACATCAGCTCTGAATGCTACAGTTTAAAAAATGTATAAATTGTTACGTATGCCCTTAGCTCTTCAATGCAGAAATACAACCATTTTTCTTACCCCAGGAAAATCATGATCACAGAGCTGAGTCTGCAGTATCCTGAAGTCAACATATAGGAAAATGGATGCATTCACTTGCTAAAACAACTATTTTAACAGACTGGATCTATTAACCTTTTCCCTAACAAGATCGAGTTAACTCAATCTTGTATTGTAATAAATTGAGAAGCAATCTTTTATCAAAACCAAATTTGCATAACATTTCAAAGCAAGATTAGTGTGCCCCCTGTGGCGAAACAAAATGATTTGTTTTCCCTCCCTCCGGTCACCCATTGTTACTGTAAACAAGATGCAAATAGCAGCCTCAATCCGCACTGCAACAAAAAGTTCAATCACTTGCAACAATTACAATAGCCAGTGAGAGGGCAGAATAGAGAGAGCTCTAGGGTCACTCATTACAGTACAGGGATATGATGCAGGGGTTATAATTACTGAAAATCCCTGTACAGTACAGATGTAAGGTTTTACTGTAATTTCCATATACAGGTATTGTGTCACATACAGATATTATTTTTTAATTCTATTGATATTTTTGGAAGCTGCATTGCTAATATCCCTGGGATCACTACAACTCCCCATATACAGGAGATCTGAACATTTTATCATCTAGCTGCGTCACATTCAATGTACTTAACGCAGAGGTCATTTCTGCCTGTATGCTGATAATGCAGACCTAGTGTGAAATTGTGTAAGATAAGGGATGCCGTCTAGCATTCAGGATCTTTAATTACAACAATATTTCTGTAAAGATAAACAAACACGTTACAAAATTTAAAATGTGTAGATTTTATAGTGTTTTAAATTTTTTTAACTCCCAGCAACAATTTCCGTTCAAAACCTATATTTTACCCTCTATTTAGTTACCTTTACATCTCGCGTTTCAAATAAACGTTGTGATTGAAAAATCGTTCAAGGAAGTGATTGGTAGAGAAGGGGTTAAAGCTTAGATGAAAAAAATATGAAAACAGCACAATGACCTTTTTTAGCTGCTGTGACTTTACTGCCCCACTTTATAGAGATCTGGATCATCTAAAACAAATCATGTTGCGCAAAATTGGAAAAAAATGGAAAACACTTCAACGTATCACAAATGCCTAGCTTGGCGCTTATCCAACTATTTCCCAAGTTACATAACCATTTTCTTTAATGTAGATACTGCCTTTTAAAAAAAAAAGATATACATTCCTATCAGGAAGAAGGTTGCACAATTTTTTGCAAATTTATCTCTTTGGAGGAGAGGAGGGGGGGCATTTCATTTTAATGTAAACAGCGCCTCTCCCATCATTACAGTAAATTCCCAGAGTAAACAAATGATCCATTGATAGACTGCCGTCTGTACATAAAATTTTGCATAAGTCACAGGGCACAGATGCCAAACTGCAGGGAACATTTTTCAAGTTGTAACATCTGGCTCCCCCGCAGCATCCTCGGGCAGTAGTGTTGGCATCTGCGGAGCTGCCTTGGGGCTTGTCATGAGGTTACCTTGCTAAGTGCTTGCTAGTCTGTCTTCTCTACGTGTGTGTCATCGATGAGCGTCATCCAAAATCTCTCTCGAAATATTAGCAGAAAAACCACATTACAGTGAGCGCAAGGGCTGCAGATTAGACAGCTATTACCGCTGGAGAAATGTCCTATCAAAGTAATGGTAGGAAGCAGGGGTCGTTCTCTGTGAAAAGGCCACGAACGCAGAATTCTATGGCTTATTCCAGAGATGTAATCTGTCTCCCATTAAATACAATGCAGGGGATGCTGCTGTGTCTCTATAGTCAGCACGAATACAGAGACCGAAATCTAAAGTGCTGAAAATGTGCGACAAAACCCTCTAAAAAAAAATATAAAAAGGCAACGAAAATGCACAACAGAAAAATATGCATCAAGAAAAATATGCTTCCACTAATGGAACTGTAAAAAAATATATATTTTTTTTACACTAGGAGTCTCAGACCAATAGGAGTTGCATATTGGTAAATAAAAGTGTGTTCATATAAATGGAGATACATGCAAATCTATAGGCATGGGTATAAGAATCGGGGAGATGGGGACAACAGATCCACAGATTGAACACACAGGACATAGTGAACTCCACTTCAATATAGCATTAATGACTTTAAATCCACCTTTCCAGAGGAACAATGATGAACACATGAGAGATCTTAGGCCCATTAAACAACAGTGATAAGCTCATGACAACTTGAAAGAATAAAAAAAACACAAAACAGTGAAGGCAGAAAAAAGAAAAACCAAAAACACCAGCCAGAATTCTGATTATTATGTGACATTATGATAATGGATTAAAAAGCCAGAGTCCACATTGAGTCCTTCTTTTACGGTGTTAAAATATGTGATCATTTTCATTTCAAATGTCTTACGTTCACGAGGGTCTTTAAAATTTCCTTTTTCAGGATTTTAATTCTTTGGAGGTTTTGGATGGAGTGGACTGTTAGATTAAAGTGATGTCCCACTAGGGTACAATATGTGTTTTCCTGAGTGTCTATGTAGGTTTATCCTGAGATTCAGTTCAAGGCTAGTTTCCCCAATATAGCAGCCATTTTTACAGGCCGTGCACTGGATCATGTTTAAAAAAAAGATAATCAGGGTTATTCAAAGAGATCCGAATGGCTGCCGAAAGGTAACCGAATGCTGAAAATCAGCGTTCGGTTACCTTTCTTGGCCATTCGACTATCCAGACAGCAGGCAATTCGCCAAATGTTGGTGAATTGCCTGCACATACGGTGCCTGTTCGGTGCCTGTTTGAGGTCAGTGAAATCCCCATAGCTTCGTCAATTCAGAGAACAAAACCCAGCAGTGAAAAGTTGCCGAAATGCCCTGCCATTCGGTGGCTTCATTCGACATGTTTATTCAGGCGAATCCCATAGGCTTCAATGTTAAAAATATTCTCGTTTTAATTCAATATCTAATAAACCGTTTATTATAATATTCTGCAGTAAAAATTCTCTTTATTTATAGATGTTTTTAGGATCTTTTTGGCATTTCTTGGGATTTTTTTGCAAAACAAATTTCCTTTCTTTTTTTTTTTAACGTTTTTTCTTTTTTCTGTAACAGCCTTTTTTATTATCATTCCCTGGATCTCATATGTAAATTTCAGTCATTTTCGCTCAGTAGTTTGTTTGCAAACAGCGTTTCACTTTTCAAACATTGAAGTGTACTTTTTTTTTTTCACTCCATTTGTCTGCAGTGTCGGGTTTTTTTCGGCGGCTGCTCTGCGCTGTGATGGGCTCCTGCTCGGGTTTTTCCGGCATCTTCGGCGGGGTTAATCCTGATGTTTTTGTGGGTTTCGGTGTGCAATCGCCTGGGTTTTGCGGTGAGTGTTCGGCAGGTTTTCGGCGGCTTTTCCCTGCACTACGATGGCCCTGTGGTGCTTGATGAATACACCGCAGGGTCGCCGAAATGGGATCGCCAAATTGCACCGAATTGAAGAGAACGAAAAGTCACCAAACATGCGGTGACTTTTCGATTCTTTTTGAATAACACTGATTAAGTTTTTACATTGAACCCTATAGGATTCGCCTGTTTAACCCTGTCAAACCGAGACACCGAAAATCAGGTCATTTCGCTAGAATTTCGGTGCAGTTCAGGATTGTGTGAATAGAAGACATGATGATAGTCTTCTATGGGGCAATTTTGACGAATTGCACCGTGTTCGCTGTCAATTTGCCTGTATTTGGCGAGTGACAGATTAGTGAATAGACAAACTGGCCTGAAAATTGCACCGAACGGTGCAAATCGGGACCAATTCGGAGGTTAGTGAATAACCTCTTCTATGTATTAGGCAAAAGAATTTCAGATTACAGTCTATGAAATTCCACAGTCGATGTAAATAGATGCAAATTTATGAAAACTTCAGCATATGCATGACAGCAAGTAAAACAATATAATCATTATGTGTAATATAATATCTTTAACTATTACACGGTATTCCCAAACCACAAGACCACAATGTTAAATACACAACATTATGCCAACACTGTGATTGTGACGCTGATTGTTCACATATATTTTCCTTTTATTAAAAATCAACCTGTTTGATCTATATAAAAATCCACCTCTCCATATTACACTATTTGGAAATAGTTACTATTCATAATTGCGTTTCTCTCATTTTAACGCATTTTAGAAGAAATATTCATGGACTACTCGTATAACACTCTTGCATTAATAATCAGACCTCTCCACTTCCTAATTAATCATTGCACTCCATTCCTTGTGGAAGGTAAAGGGTCACGGTGCATGTCTTTGTGGATTTAATTACTAGAGGTTACAGGTTATGCAGCTACCTTTTATCTGTTAATTATAGGAAAAATTGTAGTAACTGTATTTACAATCTAGTTCAGAAATCTGTGCACAGATGTTTTGAGCGTTCGCCCATCTGTATGGGATTTTTCCCTCAGGTTGATGGATGTCCATCTGTAAGATGCATGGAATGCTGAAGGTCATATCATTCTCTTCTTATTCTAAATCGACACAGACTTCATCAAGCCATGAAAATAGAAGTAAACCCCTAGAATAATGGTAACCAAACAATATTGCTTTGTTTAGGAGCATGTAATATGTTTGTGAACCGGCAAACAGCGAGAACAGATTTTCATGTTGCATCTCCGATGAGCTGTCTGACTGTAAGTATCTCGGAGGACTTCTTAACTTTTTCACGCTGAATCTTATGCTACTACAGATGCAAAAAGTGTCCCTAGAGCAGTGGTTACCAACCGCGGTCCTCAAGTACCCCTAACAGGACAGGTTTTAAGGATTGCCAAGGGTAAATGCAGACAGAATCCTGCTATCGCTGAGCAGCAAATCATATCACCTGTGCTGTGCTTCAGATATCCTGCAAACCTGGCCTGTTTGGGGCTACTTGAGGGCCGCAGTTGGGAACCACTGTCCTAGAGCATTGTTAACCATCATAGAAAGATATCTTTGGGCTATACTTGCTTCTCCTCACCGTGACCTCTTCTGGATCACTGCTGCCAACCGCCTCCTGATCCAGCGTGCCTGATCACCGCAATGCAGATATGTGGCAAATGTGACTTTCTGTCACAATGACCACATAATAGAATGACATAAAGCATGGGTCTCAAACTCTGCTCCCCCCCAGATGTTTCAGAGCTAATAGTCCCATGATTCTCTAGTAGACATGTGCATTCGTTTTAGTACTAAAACGATTTAGTCTGAATTTTGGGATAATTTAGTTTTCGTATGACTCAAGAGAAACGAAACTGCTCAGTACAAAAAATGAAAGAAACTAAAATAAAATGCACTACATTTTAGTTTCAGTCCTTTTTGTGATATTACATTGATGAGTGAAGGAGACCAGCAATGAAGAGCGCAACATCGCAACATCCGAAGTTCTGCACCCTCCACATGCCAATGCAGTAGGATCTTCTATACAGAGAGGGGCATTAATTAATGCAGGAGGATGTTCTATACATTATACAGAGCGGGGTATTAATGCAGGAGGATGTTATATACATTATACAGAGAAAGGTATAAATTGAGGAGGATGTTCTATACAGAGAGGGACATTAATTAATTCAGGAGGATGTTCTATACATTATACAGAGAGGGGTATTAATTAATGCAGGAGGATGTTCTAAACATTATACAGAGAGGAGCCTTTTTTTTTTAGCCCTTTAAATCCAGTGGCTGTGAGCACTGAGATCGGCTGCTTGTTAAATTATCTCTCAGTGCAATCAGGGTTATTCAGAGAGCGTGAAAAGCAGGAGACTGACTGGAGAATGACTGGAGAATGAAAAATTCTAGGTCAAAATAGCCAAACCAGAAAAATTCTCCCTTTCATCTCACTTTCCAAATCGGCTATTTTGACCTAGAATTTTTCATTCTCCAGTCATTCTCCTGCTTTTCACGCTCTCTGAATAACCGTGAATGTATCAGGCTCAGCTGTTACAGTAACTGACTGTAACAGCGCTCAGAGTTTCAGTAAAACAAGGAAATAATATTGTTCTAACCTCTTATATATAAAAATATTATTTACTCGTTTTACTGAAACTCTGAGCGCTGTGATGAGCAGCAGTCAGTTACTGTAACACGTAGACAAAAGAAAAAAGAACAGCGCTAGTCCAGTGCCCCACTATTGCGGGAGGTAAAAAAGGGGGGGTACACCACTGGTAAGTGCACTCCAAAAGTAATATAAAAACAGTAAAACGCAGTAATGACCTGTAAGACACTTTAGTCCAATGGACATAGATGATGATGAACAGGCATGAAAAAACTAAAAAAGGAAAGAAAAAACACATATGGTGCAGTATGTCAATGCACAGGTGTACGGTGGATACGTGAAATGGTGGAACTCACATGTGCTGGAGCCTGTACAATTAAGGCTCACTATGATCGCAGTGGGTCCCTTCAGGGATGACCCTGTCCCGTCTTCATGCAGTTCCAGACGTTATTCACATGGGTCATACATGGAACGAAGCAGACACATACCATAGTGCAACATAGCAAGCTAAAAGATAGTACAAGCCAGGTGGTCGTAACACTTACGTGGTGGAGAGCCTGTGTGAAGTCACTGGCTCAGTACAAGCGCCTGGGTGTAAAAAGGGATACACCAAACCCTCTTCGTAAGGTAGAAGTGAAAGAAAATCTCACCACCAAAAGATAAAAAACGATTTAATAAAACAATAAAATAAACAGATTCATCCAAAACGCGTTTCGCCGCTAACGCAGCTTCATCAGTTGGAATCAAAAAACAGAATATAGTTTACACAAATCTAACAGGCAAACATTTATAGGGACAATCATAATGATTACAAATTCACAGGTGTATCGGCAAGGCGCCCCTTCCGGTCCTCTCTGCGTTCCAGCTTGGATCATAACACTTCCGGGGTTCTCTTCCGGAAGTGAGACAGCATAGCTTCCTACGTGAGGACGGGCGCATGCGCCGTAGTGCCCGATCGCCGATCACTCTCCTCTCGCACGCAGAGTCTTTAATATAGACGCCACCTTTGGGGAGGAGGTCCAAAGTCTTCACATTAAGTCGACCGGGCTGCACATCTGCCCCGCAGGTCAAGTTCTTATAATAGACACATATTCAATAGAGACATACATGTCTCCATGAGAGGCAGGTTCCATATGTAAAAAAGGAAACATATAAAAAACAACATGTAAAAGCAGATAATAATGGATGGATAAATAATACAAACAGAAAAAAAGAAGAAGATATACACATATTCCATAGAGTACCAACGTGCAAGATACAAGTACAAAATAGGGGAACAATATGAATAAATCAGACATAAAAGTACTATATAGAGCGAATGAACCCAGCTCCATAAAAAACCAAAATTGGTCAGATGGGGATCATAGCCAGGACACTATAGTGAAACATATTTTATAAAAATATAAAATGAAAAAATGAAATAAAAAAGATAACTTATAAGAAGTGACGAATTTCAAAGTCACTGTTCAGGCCAGCAGGAATCAGAGTACCGCAGTCGAAAATGAACCTCATTTCTTCCTTAGCCAAGATGAGGTCCAAATCACCCCCCCTCCAACTCCTCTTAACTTTTTTAAGAATGAAGAATGCAGAACTCTAATCCCGCTGGGTCACATGCATGCATTTCCTTAAAGTGTAAAGATAGACTATGCAACTCATGCCCCTTTCTTATGTTACGAAGATGCTCCCCTATTCTAACAGATAGGGATCTGGACGTCCTACCAATATAGTTAAGTCCACATGGACATGTGAGACAATATATGACATATTTGGAAGCACAGTTAAGTATACCCTTGATACGTATGGTCTTGCCACCTATAGTCATATCATGAAATCTTTTAATTTTATAAAAGTTCTTACAACCCAAACATTTCCCGCACTTATAGAATCCATCCTGGACCCCCGGGATACGGGCTCCTCTATCCCTCCTACTCACATAGGCACTATTAACTACCATATCCTTGATGTTTTTTGCCCCCCTACAGATGAAGCGGGGTTTGTCGGGGATGATGTCTCGTAGGATAGGGTCCTGCCTAAGGATCTCCCAATATTGGCGAACTATATTTCTAATACCCCTATTGCCTACACTATAGTCAAAGATAAAAGGGACCGCAGCGGATTCATGGGATGCAGGATCTTTACGTGCTTGATATTCAATAAGGGTACACCTATCGATAGACTTAACTTCCTCCACAATGTTTGAGACGGTGTCCCTATCGTAACCCTTTTCGACAAAAGCATCGGTCAGCTTATCTGCCTGCTGCTGATATTCTCTTGAATCAGTACAATTGCGTTTCATTCTCAGTATTTGCCCTCGGGGGATTCCCTCAAGCCAACATGGTAAGTGCCCACTATTAAGGGGAATGAGACTATTGACATCAGTGGGTTTGAAGAAAGTACGTGTATGCAAAAGCCCTTCCCTAACATATATCTCTAAATCTAGAAAATTAATCATGGTAGTACTCCAATTGAATGTCAAATTAATGCCCCAATCATTAGCATTCAGATGGTCCATAAATGATTTAAGGCCATCCTCCGTACCCCTCCATATAAGGAGGACATCGTCAATGTACCTCCTATAGAGGACGAGGTCAGGCGCCCAGTCATGCGAACCATGGACCCACTGGGATTCCCAGTGAGCCATAAACAGGTTCGCATAGCTGGGCGCGAACCTCGCCCCCATAGCCGTGCCTCTCTTCTGCATGAAAAATTTACCATCAAACGAGAAAAAATTGTTCTCAAGGACCATCAAAATGCCCTCCACCGTATAATCGATTTGTTTCTGGGAGAAGTTTCCTGACCCCTCAAGGAAATGGGTAACCGCCTCACATCCCTTATGGTGAGGAATTATAGTATACAAGGACTCCACATCTCCTGTTACAAGCCAATATCCCGGTTGCCATTCTAGCTGCTCCAATTCTTGAAGGACACCTATACTATCCTTGAGATGGGAAGGTCCCAAAGCAACAATAGGTTGTAGCAGGTGATCGAGGTACTCAGATATTCTACTGGAGACCCCATCAATACCTGCTATAATAGGTCTGCCCGGGGGGCAGGTGACACTTTTATGAAGCTTGGGGAGCCAGTAAAAGACTGGAATACGTGGATGGGGAACCTTAAGATATTCAAATTCCCGTTCGTTGAGGACACCTTCATCCCTCCCCTTTATTAGAAATCTCTCAACTATATTAGTGACTTTTTCCGTAGGATCTCCTTTCAACAGTTCATAAGTATCCTGATCACTCAAGATTCTAACAGCTTCTACCACATACTGTTGCTTGGATAAGATGACAACCCCCCCCCCTTTATCCGCTGGTTTTACAATAACTTGTTCATCCTCTCGTAGATCTTTCAACGCCTCCTTTTCCAGTCTCGTTAGATTACTGCCCATACGACTACATTTCTTCTCTAATTTGCCCAAATCGTTCAAGACCATGGTCTCAAAAGTGGCTATTTCCTTAGATAACATGTGTTTGGGGTAAAAGGTGGACTTGTTTTTTTAAGGTGGTATGCACATAATCCACATTGCCATCCTCTTCCTTCCTTACCGCTGTTTTATGAAAATATTTTTTTAACGCTAACTTGCGCTTAAATTTTTGGAGATCCACATACATATCAAATCTGTTAAGTTTTTTAGTTGGTGCGTACTTTAGGCCTTTCTGTAATAAAGTGATATGATGTTTAGTGAGGACCTTAGTGCTTAAGTTAAAGATCCCATCCATAGTTACTTCCGTTCCCTTTTTTCTCTGTACCAGCTTTCCCGCTCTTCCTCCCCGTCTACGGATAATCTTCTTTTCCCTTTTCTTTCCACTGGACCCACCTCCCCCCAATTGAGGTTTTTTTGTTTTACAGTTGGGGATCCTTGACGAAAACCCTGTTCCTCATGGAGGTTAGCCAAAGGTTCAAATCTATTATTCACCGGGACAGAGGGAAGGGGTTGCTGGTATATATATTGACCTGTTCTCCCTGGATCCATTCTACCTGAATCTCTTCCTCCCCTTCTATTATGTGCCACTTCCCAACTGGAGTGAGGGGCCCGTTCATCCCTTACAGATCGTATTCCACTTCGATTCCTAACTCTCTGTGGCAGGGATTGAACACGAGCTCCTTTGAAGTTGCCATAGGCGGAATTATTTCTATACAGCTGATTATTCCCATACTGGTTGCTTTGCCAATGCCTATTCCGTACCATAGGGGACTCTGGGGCATACCCCCGGCCTCTAAAAGTAGGTACCGGGAACCTGCGCCAGGGGCCCCCCCTCACAGGTGTTCTACCTTCCTTAGTTTGGGGATCTTCCCTCTTGGCTCCCGGGGTCTTCTTCCGTCTGACGTTTCCAGATGCATAATCCTGTACATCCCTTCTATACTTCCTAACCTTAATGGCTACCGTTTCCTTTTCGACCTTTTCTAGAGATTTAGTGAGAATTTCTGAAAATACTGTTACTTCCTCTCCACTAAGGTACTCCTCTATCTGCTGCTGTAATACACCAATCTCTACATTAAGCTCTTTAAGGTACTCTTTCCGTCTCTCTACAATAAGTCCCATAAGTCTGAATGAGAAATCTTCCAATAAATTATTCCACCTCTCCATAAAGGGCTCAACATGTTTATCAAAAGTAGGTTCTTTGTCAAACCTAAGCCCCCTAGGGGTGATTTTTTCTTTGATATACTTTTCCATGGTGGAAATCTCCCACTTGATTTTAAGTTCTTTCTGTAATAACCTATCCAGATGGATTTTGACAGTATCCTTATCCATAGGCAACACATATTGGGTCCCCTGGACCGCCTCCTCTAAACACACCTCCACCATAAGGAGTTCCTCCATATGGTGTCCAAATTTATCTCTACAAAATTGCACAGCCATTCCTGCTGCCCCCAAACAGGGAAAAAGAACATGACAATCACAAGAGAAGGGGGCGCTGAAGTGGCAGTAGGTGGAGGGGAAGAAATAACACAAAAATGAAGCAGAACAGCAGCTAAGTTCTAAAGGGTCTTTCCCAAGCAACCCAAAAAGATACACGTAGACAAAAGAAAAAAGAACAGCGCTAGTCCAGTGCCCCACTATTGCGGGAGGTAAAAAAGGGGGGGTACACCACTGGTAAGTGCACTCCAAAAGTAATATAAAAACAGTAAAACGCAGTAATGACCTGTAAGACACTTTAGTCCAATGGACATAGATGATGATGAACAGGCATGAAAAAACTAAAAAAGGAAAGAAAAAACACATATGGTGCAATCAGGGTTATTCAGAGAGAGTGAAAAGCAGGAGAATGACTGGAGAATGAAAAATTCTAGGTCAAAATAGCCAAACCAGAAAAATTCTCCCTTTCATCTCACTTTCCAAATCGGCTATTTTGACCTAGAATTTTTCATTCTCCAGTCATTCTCCTGCTTTTCACGCTCTCTGAACAACCGTGAATGTATCAGGTTCAGATGTTACAGTAACTGACTGTAACAGCGCTCAGAGTTTCAGTAAAACAAGGAAATAATATTGTTCTAACCTCTTATATATAAAAATATTTACTAGTTTTACTGAAACTCTGAGCGCTGTGATGAGCAGCAGTCAGTTACTGTAACAGCTTTGCCTGACACGGGGCTGTATTACAATGTTGGTGCTAACTTACCCAGAGCTGTTGTAAACTGAAAACCTCCATAGGCTATAATGGCTCTGGGAAGTTTACAACAGCTCTGGTTAAGTTGGCACCAACTATATAATATGGCCCACGTTGTGCTGAGAGTGAGAGATACTGTAACAAGCAGCGATCTCAGCCCTCTGAGGAGCCCCTACAATAGTAATTGTATCCACTGGTTTTCGGATGAATGAAATTAGTTTTCATACTAAAGAACTGAAAACGAATTTCTTTAGCAACTAAATAAATTGCATTTTAGTACTAATCCATTAGTTCAAAACGAAATTTTGTGCTGTGCACATGTCTATTCTCTAGACATTCTTTTGAAGTTATAGAATACTGGGAATTATAGGCCATCAGCATATGTGGGGGAGGGGGCGTGGGGGAGGGGGCAGAATTTGAAATCCCTGATGTGTACTTATTCGCTAAAGGAAAAAACCCTTCTTCTCAAAGGGGTTACATTCCAGATTGCTGTCTTGTGACAAATGTTCCTGATGACCCTACTCTGTGACTATCAACATTTAGCCTGTGAAAATGGTATTCTTATCAAAGGGATATGATTAGTTGCAGCACTTGTGCCCATTTTCTTCTGTTTTTCCAGCTTCTGGGGACTAGACTGATGATGTCGGTACACTCTGTGTGCTGACCTCATCCTCTCTCAGCCCACCTGTGATGGTGAGCGTTCTACGATAGGCAGCCAATGGATTGGTTCTGTACGTGCACATGAAGCTCAGATCCATTGATCTGCATAACCCCTACTGCATTTCCGTACAAAAGTATGTGAGTTCGTAGCGATGCACAATTTGCAAGTCCTACACAAAACAATTTGTGTAGGTACACAAATTGCGCAGAAATGCTGCAGGGACCCCTGCATTCTGGAAGCCCTGAGCTGAAGGGGACGTGAAGTGCGCTCCAAGGGAGAAAAAGGTGAGCATTGGCAGCTAAAAGGAAAAATAAAATAATTGGGCAGATGCTGTCAGCAACATCTTCCAATTATTTAAGGGCAATTGGGGGGGGGGGTGTTAAGTTTTAATAATTAGAGTGTTCTCTTTAAATATTCAGAATATTACCTATAATGTGTCAATGGATTCCACAAGCTAGTGCTATAGAGGCGCAGATATAAAAGTAATCTCATATAAGATCAGGTAAAATACAGGCAAAGAACATGGTCCTGCCCAAATGAGCAGTGATTATTATTATTATTGTCATCATTTATATAGCGCCAACAGTTTCCGCAGCGCTTTACAATAACCAAAGGGAACAAAATACATATAAATGGACATAAGATGGAAACAAGAGGTGTAGAGGGCTCTGCTCATACAGTCTAGAAGGATTGGGGTTGAGGAAGACAAGAGGAATTTTACTCGATAGCAGGATCATTAGTGCCAGTGGTTTGGGAACTGTGGAGCCATAGAACCATAGAAGCGGCTTCAATCTTGTGTGAGTAGGTGAGCAGAGGGATGAGTTGCATCAGGGATGTGGTACACTAATCTGAAGAGATGGGTTTTGAGTAGGCTTGTGCACCGATTTTTTTTTTCGGTTCGATTCGGTTCGATTTTTCGGATTTTTAAACTTTTCGATTTGGCTCGTTTCGACCGATTTCTGTTTCGATTCGGTTCGGCTCGATTCGTTTTTCGTGTACTGGGTTTTTTCGGAATATCGACCATTTTTCGTATTTTCGTGTCACTTAGCTCGTTTTTTTGTATCGACTTTTCGTGATTTCGGAAATTTTCGTTTTTCGGAATTGTACATGTTTTCGGAATTTCGACCATTTTTCGTATTTTCGTGTCACTTAGCTCGTTTTTTGTATCGACTTTTCGTAAGTTCGGAAATTTTCGTTTTTTCGGAAAGTCTGTTCTCCTCGTTTCAAAGCAATAAATTTCGATTTGACACTTTTCAAGTCCATTCGAAAATCCCAAAAATATTTCGTTTCGGCTCGGAAAACTTTTCGGATCTGCCATTTTCGGATCTAAAAATTTTCGGAAATTCGGCCGCATCCGAAAACACGAATCGGGAAATTTCGTGAAAATTCCGAAATTCCGAAACCCGAAACGCACATCCCTAGTTTTGAGGGATTTCTTGAAGGCCTGAAGGTCATGGGAGAGTTTGATAGGGCGAGGCAAGTCATTCCACAGCAATGGTGCTGCCCTGGAGAAGTCTTGGAGGCGAGAGTTGGCCGTGCGTGTGTAGACCAATGACAGGTGGAGATCACCCGCTGAACGGAGTTGTCTAGATGGGATGTGCTTGCGGAGTAACGAAGACATGTATGGAGGGGTTGAGTTATTGAGTGATTTGAACGTGAGCATCAGTATTTTAAACTGTTTCCTGAAACGTACAGGAAGCCAATGGAGGGACCGGCAGAGGGGGGAGGTACGCGAGGTGCGTTTAGTGAGAAAAATAAGCCTGTCCCCTGCATTCATTACAGATTGCAAAGGGGCAATACGGGATAACTTGCATCCTGATGAAAGACTCAATCATCTAACAAAGTAGCCGCAAAAGCCATACCGTTAGTCCCTATGTATTGCTCTTCACAAGTAGGAAATATTAGCATTTATTTAAACAATTTCTCTGAATTCTAAAGCTGACATGCAGGGAATAAAACGGCATATTTTATCTTTTATAAATAGGAATAATACCAAGGCAACCTCCTATCATGCAATCAGTGATTGGTCTTGCCTCCGTTTTTACAGGCAGCAATCTACAGCCGTTTCTCTCTCCCTCACTAGTGTTTTTTAAAATGATAGTGTTTTATATTTAGTATCCGGGGGATTTCTGTAGTGAAAACGGACTCGTAACTAGGTTTTTATAGCGCCAACCCTGTTAAGTTCAAATGCTGTGTATTAAATTGCTTTTATAATTTAGCACAATGGAACCTACAGTGAGCACGCTATTAATTCAGGCGTAACCGACGCGGGCTTGTGACTTGCGTTCTGTTAAAGCAAAGTTTTATTAGGCATCTTAATCCTACAGAAAACGAGATTCTCCGCAGGCTACATCCACTTTTTTTTAGTGGACCGACATTAGAAATATTTATAGGTTTTGTACTAAATGAGTTTTCAGGGCCACGCGTATAAACAGCAGCTGTGAACGATTTTTATGTCGGGCATAAAAAAAAAGTATCGCAACATGCAAACAAAAGAAGAAGGTCACAGATAGCGCAGTCTTTATTTATTTATTTTTTATATGTACAATGTTAATGGCCAAGCCGGTGTTGTCACAAACGACAATAATACAGCGTGTCCTGCAGGTCTGTTTATACTAAAGCTGTGCAAAGTTTACATAGCGGAAATGTAGGATCAGGCTCTTCAGATGTCCATATGCAATAATGATAAACAAATTCTTCATGTTACTCTGTAATATATACTTAGAACTGTTCTCAATGGAAAGAAAATGGATTTGATATAAGTATATATATATTAAAAGGCCAGCACTCTGAGGACTTCACTAGACTAGAACAACAAACTTTATTACATCAAATCAAAAAGTCTAGTTGATGTTTCAGCTCACCCACGGAGCTTTCATAAGGACATCTGTAATGGCTTGTTTTATTGAACTCCTTGGAGTGCTGGCCCTTTACAACCTTTTGTATTTTGCGTCACGCTGTGCAGTGAATTTTGTACAAGTCTGTGAGTGCAAGAGCTACATGGACAGTGTATGTGTGTGTATGTGTGTGTATATAATTATTCGTGGTGTGTATATATATATATATATATATATATATATATACACACACACACAAACAAATAATATATATATATCCAGCACTGCAAAGGCCGCACACGAGTATAAAAACAATACATTTTATTAAATCAAATTAAAATGAACCAACGTTTCGGCTCGTGCGTGAGCCATTTTCAAGGTTACATTTACAACTGACCAATACATATAAATACATGTGATCACAAATGAACTCACCAATCCGTTGTTCTTAACCAGATTGTTTGCATATGTAATCTAATTAGATCTAAGTATCCACCAGACATACGCCGTTGCCTGTGACAGCACACACGCCCGGCGTATTCAATTGTCAGGGTAAATGAAAATGCACAACTTTAAAACCATACTATAAAAATTTGTGATATATTTGATCACATGCCCATGTGGCCTTGGCTATGTGGGCAAAAGAGACTTAACTCTTCCAAACCGCATACGGGCCATAGATCTGCAATCAACGCCGCTTTCCGGGATGGGCAAACAGATAAACCTGTTGCGTAATATTTCCAGAATTCGGCCATTTCTTACCGCTGTCACCACAAAACAACTCATACACGCCCTGGTAATCTCCCGACTCGACTATTGCAATAATCTCTTATCTGGCCTCCCTCTGTCGCGCCTCTCCCCCCTACAATCCATCCTGAACGCCTCCGCCAGGCTAATTCACCTCACCCGCCGCTCTGTCTCTGCCGCTCCCCTCTGCGAGTCCCTTCACTGGCTCCCCATCCACTGCAGAATTAAGTTCAAAATCCTTATCCTTACCTACAAAACCCTCACTAACTCAGCTCCCCACTACCTGTCCTCACTAATCACCAAATACACCCCAGCCCGCTCCCTAAGGTCAGTGACCTGCGCCTAGCTTCTCCCCGCATCACCTCTTCCCATGATAGACTGCATGATTTCTCACGCGCAGCCCCCACTCTCTGGAACGCTCTCCCTCGTACTGTCAGACTTTCCCCTAACTTCTCTTCCTTCAAACGCTCCCTTAAAACGTTCCTATTTAGGGAAGCCTACCACCCAACTCACTGACACAACCATCAATCACTGTCACCTTACAGTCCTCTCCTCCTGTTTCCAACCCCAACCCTCCCAGATTGTGAGTTCCTACGGGAATAGGGCCCTCATCTCCTCCTGTACTGTTTGTCAAATGTTGTTCAATGTATTGTAACCCTGTCTATACTGTGGTTATTGTACAGCGCTGCGGAATATGCTGGCGCTTTATAAATAAAGAATAATAATAATAATTTCGGTGTTCAAAAGCAGCTCCAGACCCTCATTTTTTAGGAATTTTGGCTGACCACACTCTTCACTATTTTGTTCACGGTTTCTCTGAGCTTCTAACATTCTAACTGACTATCACCATCAGTTCTGTGATTTATGGAACTTGAAAAATGAAATTCGAAGAGAAAAATTAATTTGGAACAAGATCAAAACATCTTATTTACTCTGAACATTCCATAACCCCATTTCTGTAATTTGCACACTCACTGCAGTGTGTTTTATTGCTTTGTTACACGGCCACACAAACCTTCAGTTATTTGGTGTCTGGAAAGGAAAAAAAAAGGTCCCAGATGTTTTGGGGATTTTTTTTTTTTCCAAATTTTTTGAGATTTGCAGCGTACATATAAAAGCACAGTAGGAAATCAAATGAATGAAAAGTTGTGCGTGAGATCACCAAACATAAAAGGAAACCTAAAGGATTACTGATTGTCATTGCTGCTGGTTAAATATTGCCACTGGTTCTCGAAGACTGATCAAGGAGAGTAGGAAATAAGAAAAAAAGAAGGGGGTTTATAGGGAGTTTTGGGGTGGAGGTGGGCAATTCTCCATCAGGGGGTTCTCCTGGCTCCTTCCCAACAGATAGAGGGAGGCCATGGAGTCAACTCTATAGGGGTTATTCAGTAATTTATCACCGAAGGGTGAATTTCACTGTACAGTGCAATCTCGTTGCAGTTAGTCTATTCACTAATCTGTCAATTCATCAAATTCTGGCAAAATATGGTGCAGATCGCCACAATTCAGTGATCTTCGGCAGCAGCAAAATTGGCCCATAGAAAAGTAATGGTTAATCTATGCAGAAAATGCCGAAAGGTCAGTGAAATATCCTGATTTTTGCTTATTCAGTTCAACAGGTTTAAACCGGACGAATAGCCTAGGATTCAATGTAAAAAAATATTATTGGTTTTATTTTTTATTTATTCAACTGTTTTATCCTTTTCATTTTCAGCAAACCATCTTTTTATTTATTTACTTTTTGGAACCCCTTTTTCTATTTTTTTTTTTCAGATTTTTTTTTTAGATGACATTATTGATTGTCCAATTTTTTTTAAAGGCGTTCTTTTTTTAGTTCTATAACAGAACTTTTTTATTTATTTATATATATATATATATATAGAGAAAAAATATATATATATATTATTTGGACACATTTTGATGCATTTTTATGTGTTTAAACACCTATTAGAAGAAAAGCAGAGGTCTGTTTTTTTGTTGGTATTTTTTCTGAAGTTCGGCGACTCAGTGTCCTTTGAGGACCCTGCGTTGAAGAATGAATTCACAGCAGGGTCATCAAAACGGAATTGCCGAAGTGCACCAAAAGATAAAATACTCAGGGTGATTCAAAGAGAATCAAAAAGTCAAAAGTCAAAACGTTCAGTGACTTTTCGTTCTCTTCAAATCGGTGTGATTTGGCGATCCCATTTCGGCGACCCTGCGGTGTATTCAGCAAGCACCACAGGGCCGTCGTAGAGCAGGGAAAAGCCGCCGCAAACCTGCCGAACACTCACCGCAAAACCAGGCGAACGCACACCAAAACCTGCAAAAACATCTGGATTAACCCCGCCGAACACGCCCGAGAAACCCGAGCAGCCGCCGATCACAGTGCAGAGCAGCCGCCGGTAAAAGCCGACACGCAGACGAATCGAGTGAATAAAAAAACCAGTACACTTGAATGTTTGAAAAGTGAAACGCTGTTTGCAAAGAAACTACTGAACGAGAATATCTGGAATTTACATATAAGATCCAATGAATGATAATAAGAAGGGCTGTTACAGAAAAAACGATTTAAAAAAAAAATGGAAAAAGAATTTTGTGAAAAAATACCGAAAAATGCCTGAAAGATCCGAAAAAAATCTATAAATCAAGAGACTTTTACTGCAGAATATTATAATCAACGGTTTATTAGATATTGGGTTAAAACGGGAATATTTTTAACATTGAAGTCTACGGGATTCGCCTGAATAAACCGGTCGAATTAAACCACCGAACAGCAGGGCAATTCGGCAACTTTTCACTGCTGGTTTTTGTTCTCTCTGAATAGACGAAGCATTGCTTCTCTATGGGGAATTCACTGCCCTCAAACAGGCAAAGAACAGGCACCGTATGTGCAGGCAATTCGCCAACATTTGGCGAACTGCCTGCTCTCTGAATAGCCGAATGGCCAGGAAAGGTAACGTACGCTGAATTTCACTGTTCGGTTACCTTTCGGCCTCAATTCGGATCTCCTTGAATAACCCTGACTGACATTTCAGTGAATAACCCCTTATGTCTGTGATCTCTCTGGGACCAAGCTGAACCGCCGAAGCCATGGAGGAAGGGACAGTTCTTTCAGAGTGGATCCCCTCCTGATGACAAGTTTTGAGTCACAATAGGCAGAGCCTTTCCTCGGGATATTGGTCAGTTGTGTATCTTAAACGTCCTAAGTGTGCAGGGACATGTCCCATGACTAAAATTATCATAGAAAATTGTAATATTTTCCATTCTGCTCTTTAGAAGAATGTCACATTTAAATATTTTAACATCAAAAATATTGAAAAGATTTATCTTTTTTTTTTTACGTCCTTTTTTTTTTCCCATTAGACTCACAGGTTGGGTGCAAAACACATAAACCATGGTGCCAATATACGTAAGGTGCAAGTGAGCAACCCTGACATAACTAAGACAGGTTAGACATAAAATAAAGGATAAGAAAAGATGCTGGAATGGGGTCTCTTGTGCCCCTATTATCTACTGTGCACAATAATAAAATTTACTGTGCAGTGTTCATTTTGTTTCTCCTCCTGGGGGCCCCTTAATTGAAGGTGGCTACATTGCCAAGTGGGAAATAAGGCTTTGAATAGGATAAAAAAAAAAATATTGACCGCAAGAGATTGCTAAAAGGATTTTATAGCAATAATAAAACGGAAACTTAGAAATACAAACATATAATTGTGTTTCCTCTTCAACTGTGGTGTTACTTCACCATCAATCTGTATCACCGGGTTCATCCAAAGTTTGTAAGATTTCTAGAGACATGCTTGACATGTCCGCAAAAAAATAAAAAAATCGGCCCCAATTTAGCCTCCACCTGGCTATTTTCTACAAGTCAAAAAGCTCAGTACAAAGAATAGATTATTGTGATTTCTTCCCACAGTTTTGAAGACACAGCTATTTGTTTCCCTAAGAAATCCCTGACTAAAGAGATGGAACCTCTTTGGGTAATGCGATATGGGTACACCCTTCCTCCCTCGGCTCTCTATGACCTTTTTATGTCACTGTGGTTATGTCTTGGAATGAAGATTTATGTACATGCTCAAACATACATGAGTAAAGTTTGTGCAGTGTACAGTGATGTCCTTTGGCTGCTTACATACACCGTCCGGCATGCTGAGCCAAACTAGAGCCTCTAAATTAAGTAGATGGTTGATAGGAAGGGGGAACCCAACGGGAAATGATTACTGTATTTCAGTCCTGTATGCCCTATTTGACAGATGCGGCAGTAGCACTTTTTGGCCAGCTGATGGAGCCTAATAGTACATGCAGACATGTCCAAGCTACTCATCCCATCCTAACACATTGGCTGTAATGTTCAATGGACTAGTACTTTAGGGACACAATCTGGAGCCCAGAAATAAAAAAAAAATTGCTTTTGTATTGCTCCAGAATAAGACCAGATTGACTTATCTTGATCTTGGACCCCTTGCACATTGTTTTCTAGGTAGAGTTAATTTTGATATGTTAATGTTGATTTGCCGTATGCTGTCCAAGAAGGTCTTGGGGATTCCTTACAATCCCCTGAGTGTGAATCATGAAGCCAATTGAGGCTCAATAGCATGTGAGTATTCTATCTCAGCTCATATTATTCTATCTGTTGTTATACAAAATTGCACTAGGGGTATCCCCGGTATATTCTGCTTCACTGCAGGGGTATCCTGTCCATCATCCACCGGATCCTAATAAAAGGGGGTCAGATGGGCACCTGAAGATCCTTTATAAGACCCATAAAGCCTTTTCGCCCTAGAGCCAGGAGTTTGGCTCATAAACATGTGAGTTGAATACCTGCAGGGTAATTCAAAGAGATTTGAAAAGTCAGCGCACGTTCAGTGACTTTTCGTTCTCTTCAATTTGGTTCCTTTTGCCGATCCCATTTCGGTGACCCTGTGGTGTATTCAGCAAGCACCACAGGGTCCCTGAATTGCAGGGAAAAGCTGCCGCAAACCTGACGAAAACTAACAGCAAAACCCGGCGAATGCATGCCGAAAACCCGCAAAAACATCTGGATTAACCTGCCGAAAACCACGGAAAGACCCGAGCAGGACCCGATCGCAGCCTCCGGAAAAAGCCGACACCGCAGACGAATGGAGTGAATAAATTAGCGAAACAGTTTGCATGAATGATTGAAAAGTGAAACACTGTTTGCAAAGAAACCACTTAGCGAAAATGTCTGAAATTTACATTTGAGGTCCAGGGAATGATAATAAAAAGGGCTGTTACAGAAAAAATATGCAAACTTAAAAAAAAAATCCAGAAAAATGCTTAAAACATCCTAAAAAAATCTATAAATAAAGAGACACTTTACTGCAGAATTTTATAATGAACGGTTTATTAGATATTTAATTAAAACGGGAATATTTTTAACATTGAAGCCTATGGGATTCGCCTGAATAAACTTGCCGAATTAAACCACCGAATGGTAGGACATTTCAGGAACCTTTCACTGCTGGTTTGTGTTCTCTGAATAGCCGAAGCAGTGCTTTTTTATGGGGATTTCACTGCCGGCGAACAGGCACCGAACAGGCACCGTATGTTCAGGCAATTCGCTAGGATTTGGCGAATTGCCTGCTCTCTGAATAGCCGAATGGCCAGGAAAGGCAACCGAATACTGATTTTCAGCGTTCGGTTACCTTTCTCAAGCAATTCGGATCTCTTTGAATTACCCTGCTGCTGTTTATTCTACCAATTTGGTGCTATATACTGCGCAATTTTTGGTTCTTTCTCCTTCCCTACAGTCTGTTGATACATCTCCTCTAGAAGAGGATAATCTTTGAAGATAAAGGATATCTCAGCTATGGACTTGTAGTAAACACATACTCGCTTTCCAGTGGACTTTTTAGTTCACCGGCGCTACATTGTTGTCTTGTGCATGTTCTCTCCTCAAGGGTTATATAGATGAACCCCCATATTGCGAGCGGTTTGTGAGTACGTTTTTTTGGGCGCTTCACTCTTTTGACATATTAGTGGGATATGCACGTCTAGAAAAAATGTTTTAAATTGAAAGTTAAACACGTTTATACCAATAGACAAACTAAATAAGTCAATAAAAGTTTTAATGTGGAAAAAAAAATATTTTCTTGTTTTAAACTCTGTCATTTCATCTTCTCTGGCCACGCCCATCAGCTAGGCGTGGTTATTCAGCTCCCACTTCCTATATACTCCCCGCCTCCTCCCCACCCACTAATCCACCCATCAAAGCATCACATGAACTAACACAAGCGGTGCACGTGAAACCTTGTGCACGCTCAGGACCTCAGACTGGGGGAAATGAATATTAGCTATCTCTGCAACTGTGAAAGCAAGACTCACTCACTCACACACTCACCTGCTGACTCGCTCACTCCTTCACACTGCCTTGTGCTCTTTCATGGTTTACATACTCACTATGTCACTCAAACGCCCTCACAGTTCACTGGATTCCACACTCTTCTCTGTTCCTGTCTGTCTCTTGTGTGTGTGCTCTTTTGTTGTATCTCGTGCGTACTCTCTCGCTGCGCTTTTTCTTGTACTCTCGCTGCTTTATCTTGCTGTCTCTGTGTTTTAGTGCTTTTTATTTATTTTTGCTGTCCCTCTCTCTGCTGTCTCTTTTTCTCCCTGTGTGTATTGCTTTCTTTCCTTCCCTGTCACTGCAGTAGCTGGGAGTGAAAGAGTTACAGATTGGAATGGACTCAGCCCCGCCCTCTCCTCAACTCACAGTGGCAGGAGGGAGGTGGAGCAACTCAGTCGCACATGCTCAGTGCATTTTTTATGTATTCCACAGAATAATCACTGATTGGTCAGCTCAGTGTGCCTCCTGAGGTAGGCGTGGAAAACACCAAGAAAGAAAAGCGGGTAAATTTGAAAAAATATCATATCTACTTGATTTTTGTTCCTGCTGTATGAGACTACTGTCTCATTCAAAAGGCATTGCACGTTTTTTAGAGGCACGCTGACAAAGCATGTATGTCCCCAAGTCAATCTTGGTAGTGAAAGGGTTCATTAAATTTCTTGCCCTCAACTCCCCGTTCTTGCCTGTCTATATTTTCAAACATCTAACACCAAGCACAGATAGTCCTTAATGTGGAGTGTAGGTTGTGAAGACACTATGTCAAGTGATTAAAGTGGATGCCTCCTCTCGTATTGTGACAAAGTGGATTTTTTTCTAACCTATATATTGTGTTCTGATCTGTAAACGCCATTTAATAATTGCAAAAGAACAGGCCAGGAGGTAGAATGTGATATTTTTTTTTTTTTGTAAATTGTTCTCCATATGATCGCTGCCCTATGGCTACCCAAAAGCAATTTATCCGTGGAATTTAATTTCCATGTCGCCCAATTGCCACTCCACCAGCAGTTTCTAATGAAGAATAAAAGGAAGACGCACAGTTTGAGCTGAAGGCACAAAATGAAAGACCACCATAAATACGGTGTTATTATTGCGCGCCGAGAGTTGGTCTGTCCTAAAATTTATTTTTAGCCCCATAAAATTTTTTCATTATATTTATAAGTGGGGAGAGGATCCTCATAATGAAAATAACAAGCGTTCCCTCTCTTGCGGTTCGGCATCTAAAGGTCTGTACGGAGTTAGTAACAAATATTAAAATATGCATCATATTCATTTGCATGTAGAGGGTGCAAAATAATTTCTCCACAGCATGAAACGCTGCTTTCAAGAATATTACAAGTTTAGTTTCATAAATATAACCATCTTCACAGCTGGAAAACGCACTAAAAAAGTTCATACAATCAAAGTGCTTCTGGATTTTCTTCTTATTGTTTCTCTCTTAGGTTTGTTTGCTTTTTTTTTCATATCACAAAGTTTTGAATAAATCATTGTTTAATGTTTCCATCTGGATAGATTCTTAAGAAGACATATCAGCTTGGAGGTGTGATCACAGGTTCCATAGCAGCCACTGCATAATGTATAGGAAGCTGTTTGAAATTCCGCCTGTCCTTGTAGAATTTTCAAAAGAGCTGCCATCCTTCATTTGAATTATCACATTGATACATTGTATACATTAGTGTACAGCTTATTAGCAAGGTGGGATGTTAATCTGCCGAACATTCCAAACAGGAGGAATTTATTTCTGGTTATTTGGAGATAATTCAAACTAGGGTCAAAGCTTATAGATGATATATAGGTAAAGATAAAATACCTCGAAAGGGACTGATTTTTCTCGGTATCGAAACAAAGTAGACCCATTCTATTTTTTTTACTTTCTTATCTACAACCAAAAAAATCACCAAAAGAAATATGTCCAAAAACTCTGTCTTTTTATTTATTTGATCGTTGTTGTGGCCATAGCGACACATATTTGGAGACCGACACCGACAAGCAAATGAGCGACAACCGCAAATGAAATTATTAATAAAAAAGTGTAGATTTAAAATCTAATTAAATTTATTTGCTATTGTCTAAGGCTAGGGTCAAACGAAAGCATTTTTACACGCGAACGTAAAAAAGTGCGTCCGAACGGATTGGTGTATTTTTTCACGGAATATGCGAAAACGGTCATACGATGCGCATGTTCGTGCGTGATGTTTTACGAATCCAAACCAGGAAACTTTTTGCGTCTGGACGTTATGTTGGCCGGACATGAGCAGGGTCTGATGTCTCCAAATCACGCACACACGCCGCTAGCAGGCGCAGCGCACTCTGTACGTCCGTACTAGAGGTTCTGCGTTCTCGAAAAAATGCGTTCATTTTCCACTTGCGTTGCGCGGCCGGACTTTCGTGCGACCGTACTTCGTATATTGGCCGTCATTGCCCGTCATTTGCTGCTAGTGCGGCCGTGATTAAGTGCGCCAGAACGCACGTTATAAGTGCGCTGGTCTGACCCCAGCCTAAACTGAAGAAACCAGATCATGAAGTTGGACAGGTTTGTCCTCTTTTTAAATGGTCCAAAGATATTTTATAATTTGTGGAATTATCCTTGATTTGAAGAGAATTGTTAACTCTTTGCTGATAGACGGTACAAACCCAAGTAAAATTTGCCTGTGTGTTGTGCCATAGCATTAAAACCACCTGCCTAATGTCATGTGCTGCCAAACCGGCTCTGTGTCGAGGCATGGGGTCCACAAGACCTCTGAACATGCCCTGTAGTATCTTTACATAGTTACATAGGCTGATAAAAGACATGCGTCCATCAGGTTCAGCCTTTCACACATCACCTACTGCTGTTGATCCAAAAGAAGGCAAAAAACCCAGTCTGAAGCACTTACCAATATGCCACATGGGAAAAGAATTCCTTCTTGACCCCAAAATGGCATTAGAATTCTCTTTGGATCAAGCAGGTTTTACTCACATATTAAATATTATGACCCTTAATAGTATGTTTTTGCAGGAAGATTTAAAAGTCTGTACAGTCTCTGACCCAATCACCTCAACAGGCAGAGAATTCCACAGCTGACACCAAGACATTAACAGAAGATCCTTAAAGTCCTGCAAGTTGTGAATTAAGGCCTCCATGGATCAGATTTGTTGATCCAGCGCATCTCACAGATGCTCAAATGGATTTGGGATCTGGGGAATTTGGAGGCAACACCTTGAAATCTTTGTCATGTTCCTCAAACCATTGCTGAACACTTTTTGCAGTGTATCCGGGGGCATTACCCTGCTGAAAGGGGCCACTGCCATCAGGGAATACCATTGCCACGGAATAAGTGTACGCCACCCTCTGCACCACGGGGCCAGATGTAAGTAAGGGATTTTTTGATATAATAATTTTTATGATTTAAGTGTCTGCGGGATCTTTGAGCCTGTATTCGTTTTTTATAAACAGCTCATTATTCTCTGGCTAGTCGATACATGGGAAGTGTTAACTTACAATAAGGAGACATTAACGCCTAGCCGCAGCTTGAATAGTCACTTAATATTATGGCTACGCTCGTAACCATTAACATCTTAACGGCTTAGACCACTAAGGTTGAGGCAACATTGGAATAGGGCTCTAGTATTGCATTGTCCATGTCCATTTCCTTTTCCAAAGTCCAGAAGATCTTTTTAATGAACAGATACAAAGTAATGTAGGAAAAACTTCATGTATATCATGAGCACTTTTCTGATATTTGGAAGCTTAGAAATGTCCCATTCCTCTCTCTTACATATAAACCACAGCTATAGAAAAGGCCTTCACACTATGTATCTAACTCAACAGTAACACTTTATCAAAGCACCATCAAAATACAATCTCCTTTGTCCAACATTTCCCTTTGGAGGTACTTGAGACATTAAAACAATATAACACTGTAATTCTAGAAAAGAAATGATGGATATTGTGTTTTAGTGTCTTTACATTCCATGGAGCACCTGAAAAGCCGACTGTGGTGATGCACAGCACTTGATGGTACTTTGGAGAATTGCCGAAGACAGTTGGCGTTCGCCTTAAGTGACAAACAGTAACCAAAATAAATATTTATTCCTAAAGCTAAACAAAATAGGCATCTATAGATCACTGCTGGACTGCAATATATAGACTGGGGCCAGGATGTCGACCCTGCACATATAAATAAACCAGTGCATCATCTATAAAATCTTGGAGGACCTTGGTTTGGTTGAAGGAGCCTTGAGTAGAGACTAAGCAAAGGTTGAGAGTTCGCTGGAGACCATACATCATTTTTGATGCAAGAGGAAAAACAAGTTACCATTGTCAAAATTTGATGCGGTTCATTAATTATTCCAGACAAAGACCGATTTCAAATAATTTATATAACAAAACCTGTCTATAAATCAGAGCGTTGATGTAGTAAACCTGCAACATGTTTCATTAACCTTTTGAGTTCTTGGAAGGTGAGCGAAGTCCTAAAAGTAACCACAAGCTGTTATTCAGAGGTGTAAAAATGCGGGTGACTTTTATGCCCACGCTGAATGATTAAAAGAAGATTACACCAATTTTTCGTTTAGTTTAGTTTATAGAAATGCTGGTATTCATTCTATTTTTTTTTCCACCTGGGATATTGCACTTTTTTATTATATGTGAGATTTAGATCAGCAATTTCTAGCCCTTCAGCACTCAAATGACCAAATACATGTTTTTACACTTCTACGATAATGCCAAAAATTATTATGGCTTTTCCTTAATCACAAATGCATTTATGCCAGAATCAAGAACAGTGTTTTTAGCAAGAAAAAAAACTACCTTCACAGCTCTCCAAATCCCACTAAACCTCAAAATAATATATATAATATTATTATAATATATGATCTTGTGAAAAGTCCCGGAGGGGACTGAAACGTCGATTTATGGAATAAAACATTGCTTTATAATTTGTTACAAAGTCTTCGTGTGAGTCTGGATTCTTTCTGATTTTATATATATATATATATATATATATATACATACAGTCAGGTCCAGAAATATTGGGACATCGACACAATTCTAACATCCACCACAATGGAGTTGGAATGAAACAAACACAATGTGCTTTAACTGCAGACTGTCAGCTTTAATTTGAGGGTATGTACATCCAACTCAGGTGAACGGTGTAGGACTTACAGCAGTTTGCAGATGTGCCTCCCACTTGTTAAGGGACCAAAGGTAATGGGACAGAATAATAATCATAAATCAATCTTTCCCTACTTAATACTTGGTTACAAATCCTTTGCAGTCAATCACAGCCTGAAGTCTGGAACGCATAGACATCACCAGACGCTGGGTTTCATCCCTGGTGATGCTCTGCCAGGCCTCTACTGCAACTGTCTTCAGTTCCTGCTTGTTCTTGGGGCATTTTCCCTTCAGTTTTGTCTTCAGCAAGTGAAATGCATGCTCAAAGGGATTCAGGTCAGGTGATTGACTTGGCCATTGCATAACATTCCACTTCTGTCCCTTCAAAAACTCTTTGGTTGCTTTTGCAGTATGCTTTGGGTCATTGTCCATCTGCACTGTGAAGCGCCGTCCAATGAGTTCTGCAGCATTTGGCTGAATGTGAGCAGATAATATTGGCCAAACACTTCAGAATTCATCCTGCTGCTTTTGTCAGCAGTCACATCATCAATAAATACAAGAGAACCAGTTCCATTGGCAGCCATACATGCCCACGCCATGACACGACCACCACCATGCTTCACTGATAAGGTGGTATGCTTAGGATCATGAGCAGTTCCTTTCCTTCTCCATACTCTTCTCTTCCCATCACTCTGGTACAAGTTGATCTTGGTCTCATCTGTCCATAGGATCTTGTTCCAGAACTGTGAAGGCTTTGTTAGGTGATGTTTGGCAAACTCTAATCTGGCCTTCCTGTTTTTGAGGCTCACCAATGGTTTACATCTTGTGGTGAACCCTCTGTATTCACTCTGGTGAAGTCTTCTCTTGATTGTTGACTTTGACACACATACACCTACCTCCTGGAGAGTGTTCTTGATCTGGCCAACTGTTGTGAAGGGTGTTTTCTTCACCAGGGAAAGAATTCTTCGATCATCCACCACAGGTGTTTTCCGTGGTTTCCCGGGTCTTTTGGTGTTGCTGAGCTCACCGGCGCGTTCCATATTTTTGAGAATGTTCCAAACAGTTGTTTTGGCCACACCGAATGTTCTTGCTATCTCTTTGATGGGTTTGTTTTGTTTCTTCAGCCTAATGATGGCTTGCTTCACTGATAGTGACAGCTCTTTGGATCTCATCTTGAGACTTGACAGCAACAGATTCCAAATGCAAATAGCACACTTGAAATGAACTCTGGGCCTTTTATCTGCACATTGTAATTGGGATAATGAGGGAATATCACACCCCTGGCCATGGAACAGCTGAGAAGCCAATTGTCCCATTACCTTTGGTCCCTTAACAAGTGGGAGGCACATCTTCAAACTGCTGTAAGTCCTACACCGTTCACCTGAGTTGGATGTACATACCCTCAAATTAAAGCTGACAGTCTGCAGTTAAAGCACATTGTGTTTGTTTCATTCCAACTCCATTGTGGTGGTGTATAGAGCCAAAGATGTTAGAATTGTGTATACAATATACATATTTCATGAGAATAATTATATACCTATATATTAAAATTGTATTGTGATGCTTGTTGATCCAGGAGAAATCCTATAGCCATTATGGAATCAAGAAGATAGAAACTGCGCCAGGTGTTTTTTTTTTTCTTGCTGTCTTTTTGATCAACAGCAGTCCCAGGGATGTGGAAGACTGAAGATGAACGACACTGGTCATTTTGGCAACCTATATTACTAACAGGGTTATCCAAAGAGATCTGAATGGCTGGAGAAAGGAAACCGAACGCTGAAAATCAGCGTTCGGTTACCTTTCTTGACCGTTCGGCTATCCAGAGAGCAGGCAATTTGCCAAATCCTGGTGAATTGCCTGCACATACGGTACCTGTTCGGTGCCTGTTCGAGGGCAGTGAAATCCCCATAAAAAAGCACTGCTTCGGCTATTCAGAGAACACAAACCAGCAGTGAAAGGTTCCCGAAATGCCCTGCCATTCAGTGGTTTAATTCGGCAGGTTTATTCAGGCGAATCCCATAGGCTTCAATGTTAAAAATATTCCCGTTTTAATTTAATATCTAATAAACCATTTATTGTAATCTTCTGAAGTAAAGAGTCTCTTTATTTATAGATTTTTTTGGATATTTTAAGCATTTTCTGGATTTTTTTTAAAAAAAATTCTGATTTGTTTTTTTTGTTTTTTTTAAGTTTACTTATTTTTTTCTGTAACAGCTCTTTTTATTTTCATTCCCTGGACCTCATATGTAAATTTCAGACATTTTCGCTCAGTAGTTTCTTTGCTGAATACACCGCAGGGTCGCCGAAATGGGAAAGTGCGGTGAGTTTTAGAATCTCTTTGAATTACCCTGCATGTAAGTATCAGAGTAATTCAAAGAGAATCGAAAAGTCACTGCACGTTCGGTGACTTTCCGTTCTCTTCAATTCGGTTTGATTTGGTGATCCCATTTCGGCCACCCTACGATGTATTCAGCAAACACCACAGGGTCCCCGAATTGCAGGGAAAGGTCGCCACTAACCTGACGAAAACTCACCGCAAAACGAGGGTGAACGCACGCCGAATCCCGCAAAAACATCTGGATTAACCCGCCGAAAACGCTGGAAAAGCCCGAGCAGGAGCCGATCACACGCAGCGCAGCCGCAGGAAAAAGCCGACACCGCAGACGAGTGAAGTGAATAAATTAGCAAAACAGTTTGCTTGAATGTTCGAAAAGTGAAACGCTGTTTGCAAAGAAACTACTGAGCGAAAATGTCTGAAATTTACATATGAGGTCCAGAGAATGATAATAAAAAGGGCTGTTACAGAAAAAATAAGTAAAGTTAAAAAAAACGATATTCTTTCAAAAACAAATAAATTCCCGAAAAATGCTTAAAATATCCTAAAAAATCTATAAATAAAGAGAATTTTTACTGCAGAATATTATAATCAACGGTTTACTAGATATTGAATTAAAATGGGAATATTTTTAACATTGAAGCCTATGGTATTCGCCTGAATAAACCTGCCGAATTAAACCACCGAATGGCAGGGCATTTCGGGAACCTTTCACTGCTGGTTTGTGTTCTCTGAATAGCCGAAGCAGTGCTTTTTTATGGGGATTTCACTGCCGTCAAACAGGCACCGAACAGGCACCGTATGTGGAGGCAATTCGCCAAGAATTGGCGAGTTGCCTGCTCTCTGAATAGTCGAATGGCCAGGAAAGGTAACCGATAGCTGAATTTCAGCGTTCGGTTACCTTTCTCCAGCAATTCGGATCTCTTTGAATAACCCTGTTTACCTTTTTCACAATGAGTGAACATTTTCACAGAAACTATAACAAACAAAAGATATTTCTGTTTTCTCCATTTTCTTCTTCTAAAAAAAAAGAGTATTTTCAGAAAATGGCAGAAAAGCACAAAAATCAAAGTGTTACACTGACAATGTTCAGGATAGTTATGTTATTACAACTTTTTATTTTATTATTTAGGATTGTGTTTTAACACACTAATAAGAGCCTATATGTTGATTTTTTGTTTTATTTCCACTTTTTTCAAGATTTAAAAAGCCTTTGCGGATCAGCATTTTCACCTCTAAATGTCCTTCTTCGGAAATATTATTTAGAAACGTCTCTGTGCCCATTAACCTTCTAAATAATTAGGATTTACTTAATTATCAAGTAATTAACAAGGTAATTTCATATATAGCAAAGCAATATGCTACACAGACCCCTGAGAACTACAACATAAGGGGGACCTCGAGGGATGAAAGTGGAACTCCTAGCACCATATGCAGTCATACCTGAAAGGAGACTTTATACCATGTACATGCAAGCCCCATAGGGACTTATTTTTTTTTTAATTATTATGTAAAAATTGACATACAGGGTTATCCAAAGAGATCCGAATTGCTGGAGAAAGGTAACCGAATGCTGAAAATCAGCGTTCGGTTACCTTTCCTGGCCATTCGGCTATTCAGAGAGCAGGCAATTCGCCAAATACTGGCGAATTGCCTGCACATACGGTGCCTGTTCGGTCCCTGTTCGAGGGCAGTGAAATCCCCATAGAGAAGCACTGCTTCGGCTATTCAGAGAACACAAACCAGCAGTGAAAGGTTCCCGAAATGCCCTGCCATTCGGTGGTTTAATTCGGCAAATTAATTCAGGAGAATCCCATAGGCTTCAATGTTAAAAATATTCCCGTTTTAATTCGATATCTAATAAACCGTTCATTATAAAATTTTGCAGCAAAAAGTCTCTTTATTTATAGATTTTTTAGGATACTTTAAGCATTTTTCTTTTTTTTTTTTTTTTTTTTAAAAGTCCGATTTTTTTTTGATTTTTTTTTTCAGTTTACTTATTTTTTTTGTAACAGCCCTCTTTAGTATCATTCCCTGGACCTCCTGTGAAAATTTCAGACATTTTCGCTCAGTAGTTTCTTTGCAAACAGCGTTTCATTTTCCCAGATTCATACAAATGGTTTTTCTAATTTATTCACTGCCTCCTCTACGTCACAGCTGCTTCGGCTCTGTGTGATTCGGCTCCTGTTCGGCTCCTGTTCGGCTCCTGTTCGGCTTCTTCAAAGGTTAATCCAGATGTTTTTGCTTGTTTTCAGCGTGCATTCGGTTAGTGTTCGGCAGCTTTTCCCTGCAATTCGGGGACCCTGTGGTGTTTGCTGAATACACCGCAGGGTCACCGAAATGCAATCGGCAAAAGGAACCGAATTGAAGAGAACGAAAAGTCACCGAACGTGCGGTGACTTTTCGAATCTCTTTGGATAACCCTGAAAGTATTTATTTTCTAAGCAATTATCCCAAAAAATGGTTCTTCTTGTAATGTCTGACCACCATGGGTGAATATTTTTGCTACATTAGCCACTTCCGAGATGCTGCTCACAAGTTAATGGCATGAACAGGTTTTACATTTGACGACTAGAAAAAAGTTGCTTCTCCCATACTCAAATTTAAAATTTTTTGTTCTTCTACACCAGGGTTTCCCAAACCTGTCCTCAGGACCCTCCGCCTCGCCAGGTTTGCAGGATATGTGAAGCACAGCCCATGTGATATGATTCGCCGCTCAGTGATTGCAGGATTCAGTCTGCATTTCCCCCAGGTGATCTGCAAAGTCTGGCCTTGTTGAGGACAGGTTTTTGAAACACTGTTCTACACCAATGTTTCCCAACGCTGGTCTTCAAGACCAACTGACAGGCCAGGTTTGCAGGATATCTGAAGCATAGCACAGGTGATGTGATTTGTTGCTCATTGATTGCAGCATAGGTGTGCACACAGGGTGTGCCTGGTGTGCCCAAGCACACCCTAGTGTTGGGTGTGTGTTTCATCTTTGACACCCCTCCATTGATATTTGGGATACTTTGGATGTTCCTTATCTGGTTCATATTAAATAGTATGAAGATTTACTATATCACTGTTGAAACATTGGTTATTCCCAACTAAAAATAACTGTTCTGTACTAAATGATCTGCGCATAAATGTGTAATTATTAAATATTCCATGGGTGCACACCCTAATGACGCCATTAGATTGGAAGAATCATACTGCATAGAAAACTCAATGTAGTTTTGCTTCAGGTGACCCAGCTTAGCTTGCCAAAGGTAATCCACCATGTTTTGGAAAAAAACAAAGGTGGTTAGTGAGAAGAACCTTTAGCATTTCAAAAAAAAAATTATTTTGATTTGAGAAAGTATTTTACCAGGAAGGATACATTGAGATTTCTCTTGTTTTCAAGTATGTCCTGGGTGGCGAGTGTGCACTGTTGGGTGTCTTGCCCAGGGGCACTTGCTGGAGAGTTGCTCTTGCTGGGATCGAGCCTGTGTCTTCACTGTCTCCACGGTTTTAGAGCAGTGATGTTACCTCTACTCCACCCAGCCGGTACTGTGTACTTTTACATTTAAACAGCCAGAAACGGTAAACAAACTAAATTCCATCACTTGAATGGGTCACCGTGTTATCCTAGCACGAGCATTCTATATAAACACAAAATATCAACCATACATTTATTATTTTGTTGTCTCCAGAGACTTAAAAGCACATGCCAAGAATCCGTTGGAATTTAATGGTTAAGCCCTACTTCACATCTGTTGTTCTTCACCATAGTAACTGCTAATCTCAAACTGAGAATCATGTTGAAATGTTTCCAGTATCTAAGTACATGTGATTCGCTTGTACCAGGAGATACGCAGGTACCAATTGGCATTTTTGCTAAAAGGTACATTTCCCACCCTGTCTGCAAGTCAATTTATTTCACAACCTGTCTCTGCTTTCCATTTGTTCCTGCTGATTAAGCATAAAGCCAGATATGGCATCTCCTCCTCAAAGTTCTGCATTCCACAAATGTTCTCCATCAACCTGCTGACTAATTAGTCATGTGGGCAGTAGATACATTCCAGAGAATTAACAGGTCAAATGAAGCTCAGAATCCCCTGTACCATTTCAAGAAACTGATAAGGGATATGGTTGGGAGTTTGTTCTCTAAGTGGTTTGTGTCATCAGCTGTCTGTATGACTATCCTGGGATGTCTTCTTCTAGATGCCTGATAAAATTAACCACCCCTATTAGTCCATACTGTCTCAGTTATCGCTGGAGTATCATACTTTCATCTTTTGCTTATAAAAGGTCTATTCACTATCAGGGTTATTCAGAGAAAGGTGAAACTCTGGAGAACGTTTGAAAAAGTGAATATTCTAGGTCAAAATAGCCAAACCAGAAAAATTCTCCCCTTTATCTCACTTTCCAAATCAGCTATTTTGACCTAGAATTTTCACTTCTCCAAAAGTTCTCCAGAGTTTCACCTTTCTCTGAATAACCCTGTAAATGTGAGAATTGACAAAAGTGAAAATTCTAGGTCAAAATAGCCAAACCAGAAAAAACGTCTAGTTTATCTAACTTTCCAAACCGGCGATTTGGTCTATATTTTTCCTTCTGCAAATTCTCCTGAGCTTCACCTTTAGTGAATAGACCTGATAGAATCATTGCAGGAGAACACAAAGCATCAGAGTTCTTCCATAGCATAAACGAGACAGATCATACATAAACAAACAATATTAAAAGGAAGAAGCATAAATATGTATACTTGTATGTTAAATCTCTCAGTAAGTTTAGAAACACACATCAAGCACTTTATAATTGGTTTTTATACATATGTATATTTTTATTAGTAGTTAAATCATTTGAATAACTCTGTTTAATTCTTTCTTTCTTATTTTTGCTTCTTTCTTACTTCTTCCTGTTTTGATTACAGTATGTCAGCAAAGTGTTACGCCCTTTCAGAAAGGAAGTTGAACTTGACTAATTAACACTATTTTTTTATATATCAGAATGTCACTCCTTATTCTAACACATAATAAGAAATCATTAATTTACAGTTTTAGAAATACTAAAAAGTAAATGCTGCTATCGTGCGGAGAGGCTTTTTATTAGGCTGACTTTAAAGAAACCCATGGGTGCCTAATATAGCGCCCAATGGGCTCAGCCTAGACTAGGGGTCAGCAACCTTTGCTCCCTGATGTTTTGGGAACTACATCTCCCACGATGCTCAGTCACCCATTAGGCTTGCTGAGCCATATGGGAAATGTAGTTCCCAAAACATCAGGAAGCCAAGGTTGCTGACCCCTGGCCTAGACAGAGTAAGTAGACATTTGTCTGTGCGATTTCATTTTATGTTATGTTATGATAAAAATGGAATCACAGGAGGGACCTTGTTGTCCTTTGTGCCCTTCCCTTTTGTTTCCAACAGGTCTATTCAATAAAGGTGAAACTCAAGAGAATGACTGGAGAAGTGAAAATTCTAGGTCAAAATAGCCAAACCAGAAAAAGTCTCCCATTTATCTCACTTTCCAAATCGGCTATTTGGTCGATTGTTCTCTTCTCCTGTCAATACTCCTGAGTTTCACCTTTTACTGCATAGACCTGCATGTATGTGAATGGTGAGGAAAAGAAGTGAAGGAGATGAAAGAAGGTGCATGGGTACTTGAGAAGGTGGAGAAAATTAACCCACCTGCATATGGCCCTGGAGCCAGTAGACGGCTCGTGAATCTGTGAGTGCCATTATTTTTTAGTTCAAATAGTGGAATATATTTTAATACTACTGTAGCGCTCACTCCCGGAGGAGCCGCTGAATTTAAACCTCGGGTCAGTCTCCCCGCACTAGGGAATAAATATACACCAGCACTGTTGTGGATTTTATAAGTTATATAGTTTACTGATCTCAAATAAACTGGCATATATAGAACAGCACGGTATACATATATATTTACAGAAGTTCGTAATGTGAGAAACGCGCAGCGGAAAAGAAAAATGAATATTAACCCCTTCGTTGTTGGAATGGGAGTCTCGTACAGGTTGTGTCCCAAAAGGTGTACGTGTATGCGTGTGTTGGTACCCGGGTACAAGATTCAACTGGCCAGTGAATGATTTAAATGTGTCTTCGACTAGTCACGTTGGGGCCCTGTAGGTTTAGACAAACTTGCAGCGTGCTTTATTATTTTACTGTGGCCGGGAAGGCCTCTCACCCATCCGCCAGATACTCTGCGCTCTGCTCGACCCAGGACGTCTCTCCGCTCGACTTGACTGGGACTCTGTGCCACCAGATCCGCTTGTCTTGCTTGTCTGTTTCTGCTACAAGATGCTCAGCTCACCGCCTGCACTCCCATTAGGTCATCTGCGGTCTCCTAACTCGGGGTCCTTCAGCAACTCTGTATCTGTGTAAACTTATCAGCGGTGGATCGCTAGGTCTCTGACAAGTAATGTGAACCGATTTCCAGCTCCGAAAGGCCGCACCTGCGCTCCGGCCTGGTCACGATCGTTGTCTGTCTCACGTGCGTCCTGCTCTCTTCATTCCTCGGCACGCTCTGGGTTTCCTCTGCACGAGACTGCGGATGTAAGTCTTTTTCTCCCCATCCACTTCCTGTTCCCGGCGCAAAGCATGCTGGAAAACGTAGTCCCATTGTCCAGTGTCTCTTACATTGCACTTGTCTCCCTCTGGTGGCCAAAAATAAGTACTACAGCAACAGTGTTTTAAACCAGCGCTACACTGCACTATGTTATTATTATTTATTATTTATTAAGCGCCAACACATTCTGCAGCGCTGTACAAAGGTGCAATGGGTAAAGACAGGACAATTCTACAATACATACAGGAGGCAGGTCAGTATTCCTGGCTGCAGATACAGGAGGACATGACGGCGCTATTCCCGTGGAAATAAATGACATCACATGACGGAACTTTTTTGACATGTATATTGCGATTGTCCACTGGCAAAGTGTAAAAAGTGCTCTATACCCAATGTTTACTGAGTTTTAGAAATACGTTTAATAATTAATGGATTGTGTCTACCAGTATGGATTAATAAATTTAAAGGTTTTTTAATGATTGTTAATTTTGCTAAAGGCAGGCATACAGCTTGGTAATTATGTGCCCGATTGTGACATCACAGCATAGTTAAAGGAACACTCTAGGCTAAAAATCACCCCCCCTTTTTTAAATTATATTATACCTATTGCCCTACCTAGTTATTCAGTATTTTTTTTTTCTGTAATACTTACCCTAAAAACCTCTTGTTTCCAACGTTTTTTTTTATATATATACTCACCTCCCTCTTCTTCCGATCCCGTCCTGAAAATCTTCAACTTGGCTAATGGTTACGTGAGAAGCATGCATGCGCGCCTCTCACGTAAACCAACCAATCAGCAGGCTTCCTCACGGCTCCATCTTCTTTGATTAGTGTTGCGCACAAGAGGATGCGCGCAACACTAATCTCAGCCGCTGCCGCCAGCTACTGCGGCGAGTTGGAGACGCTTTCAGCGCAATGACGTCTCCTACTCGGCAATAGTCAACAGAAGCGGGAAATACGAATCCCGCTCTGCTGACTGACAGCCGGGAGGGCGGAGTAATGTCCTCCGCGTCTCTCAGCTGTTTCAGCCAATCGGCTGAGCGAAGGGGGCAGCGGAGGAAAAGGGCATACTTAAGACATCATGACTACCTAAAAAACCTTAGGTGGTCATGTTGCCTAGAGTATCCCTTTAAGACCATTTAACAAGTTATATCTACGGAGCTACTTTGGACACATATTTTCTACCTGCACTTATTCCTGGACACTGACACTGAAACTAATTTATCTATGCTAAGTATCTGGAAATGGAATTTTGTTTCTGTATTTTTGTGGTTCCTAAAGGTTTTTTTCCACTTTAGAAGCTTTCTCTGTTTTTCCTTAACTATTTCTTTGACGGATTAAGGGACAAGCTTTTACCAAGCTGTGAGAGGATGATGACATTTTTACCCTTGACAGACACATGTCTAGAAACCTTAATTTTTTTTAAAAAATAAAATTTCTATACCATTTGGACATTTTTTTTTTTTTGCCTTTTCCTAATCTTGTCAATCGAGGCTTACATAAACTAATGAAACCATTTCAAACATTTATATTTTCCAGTAAACTGGCCACCATGGGATAGTCACTGATTTATCCGGGAGCGGCAACAAACGATGGCACAAATGCCTTTAATTGATTCACAAAGAGACACTCCCAAATACCAACTAAAAAACAACATATACACACCAGCAGTGTGAGGAGAAATTAGAGGTATATAATGGTAGACCTGGTAGCTATTATAGCAATACTAAACTGTGATTGCTCGGGTACTAATAATTATAGCTGAAATACAGCCACCAATTGTAAATGGTAAAGCTATTGTGCCTAGGATAAAAAATCCAATCATATAGTACAACCAGAGGCCAAATAAATTGGTCACAGATATATATTAAATGCTAGCCACTAGCCCTAATACTCATCAGATTCTACTCTTGCCCTCACAACTGCCAAGACAAGACATACAGTTTAAAACCACATAGGTTAAACACTCAGCTCAACATATGTGGCCATCCAATTGACCATCCAATTTTCGCTCCAGGTGAAGCCGGTTGCTACCGGCGAAACATATGTTGAGCTGAGTGTTTAACCTATGTGGTTTTAAACTGTATGTCTTGTCTTGGCAGTTGTGAGGGCAAGAGTAGAATCTGATGAGTATTAGGGCTAGTGGCTAGCATTTAATATATATCTTTGACCAATTTATTTGGTCTCTGGTTGTACTATATGATTGGATTTTTTATCCTAGGCACAATAGCTTTACCATTTACAATTAGTGGCTGTATTTCAGCTATAATTATTAGTACCCGAGCAATCACAGTTTAGTATTGCTATAATAGCTACCAGGTCTACCATTATATACCTCTAATTTCTCCTCACACTGCTGGTGTGTATATGTTGTTTTTAAGTTGGTATTTGGGAGTGTCTCTTTGTGAATCAATTAAAGGCATTTGTGCCATTGTTTGTTGCCGCTCCCGGATAAATCAGTGACTGTCCCATGGTGGCCAGTTTACTGGAGAATATATTTGTTGGTTTTTGTCACATTTTTAGGTTTAGTCCTATTCAGGGAGTGTTATCCCCAAAGTTCAACCTTTGGTGGGGATAAGTGATTGTTGACCAAGGCGTTCTATTCAAATTCTGGAATGTTCAAGTGGTGCTAGGTAGACATGTGCACAGCACAAAATTTCGTTTTGAACTAATGGATTAGTCCTAAAATGCAATTTATTTAGTTGCTAAAGAAATTCGTTTTCAGTTCTTTAGTATGAAAACTAATTTCTTTCATCCAAAAACCAGTGGATACAATTACTATTGTAGTGGCGCCTATGGAGGTTTTCAGTTTACACAGCTCTGGTTAAGTTAGCACCAACATTGTAATACTGCCCCGTGTCAGGCAAAGCTGTTACAGTAACTGACTGCTTGCTCATCACAGCGCTCAGAGTTTCAGTAAAACTAGTAAATAATATTTTTATTATAAGAGATTAGAAGAATATTATTTCCTTGTTTTACTGAAACTCTGAGCGCTGTTACAGTCAGTTACTGTAACAGCTGAGCCTGATACATTGTACTGAGAGATAATGTAACAAGCAGCCGATCTCAGCGCTTTCGCAGCCACTGGATTTTTTAAAGGGCTAAAAAAAAAAAAAGGCTCCTCTCTGTATAATGTTAGAACATCCTCCTGCATTAATTAATACCCCTCTCTGTATAATATATAGAACATCCTCCTGAATAAAATGTCCTCTCTGTAGAAAACATCCTCCTCAATTTATACCTTTCTCTGTATAATGTATATAACATCCTCCTGCATTAATACCCCTATCTGTATAATGTACAGAACATCCTCCTGCAATTAATTAATGCCCCTCTCTGTATAGAACTTCCTACTGCATTGGCATGTGGCATTGACTGAAACTAAAATGTAGTGCATTTTATTTTAGTTTCTTTTGTTTTTTGTACTGAGCAGTTTTGTTTCTCTTGAGTCATATGGAAACTAAATTATCCCAAAATTCGGACTAAATCGTTTTAGTACTAAAACGAATGCACATGTCTAGTGCTAGGTGATCTTTAGCCTTGACCAACATATGACTAAACTCCTATCTGTTATGCCCTTCCTTCTGGACATTCCGTGTCCTGTCATCTTTCTTTTTTTGTGTGTTCTTGCTCTCTCATTGTCCTCATTATTTTCTCCCAGTGGCTTTGATTTATGGTTATAGACACAGGGGGGTCTTCTAGCTCTATTCTTTGATTTCGGATAGGGATATAGAGTAATTTATCTTGGCTAATTATCAGCAGAGGAGTCCGTTTTGGCTCCTGAACCCGTTTTTTTCTCTCTCTCTCTCTCATGTCCTAATATAAATCAATATATTCTGTAATTTTTTAGATTGGAAGTTCTGTAGCTCTTCCAGTATTCCTACTCGCAGGGTTTTCAAACTGTCAATCTTGATTTTATAATCTGCTACCAATCCATTGGGAGGTAAGAAATAAAATTCACTGTTTGGAAGCCGTGGGAGTATCATTTTAATAGACTCTACACCTGTAGAAATCGAAAAGGGATTTACTCCGGAATTTTATGTATAATGTATCCTTCTTATTACAGTAAATTTTCTGCAAAGAACATTAGGGTATATAATTAACCCCCACTGGAGTGGCACTCGTTGCATTTCCTCCAGTAGATCACAGAGTGAACATTTTGCAGAGAACATTAGATAGGCAAAGTAATGTCTGTGAGCAAAGACCTACTGTCTCCAATCACAAGGCAAGATCCTTTAACCCCTTCACTACCAAGTGATTTAAAAAAAAATCCATTGTCAGGTACCAGTGGTTTTTTGAAAAATCATTTTAACTAATTATACAAAATGTAATATTTGGGAATATTTCCAGTGTATTTCTTACTGTAAGAACCTGTTTGGCAGGCAGACGGCGCCATCTCCTGGCCAAATGGAGCTGCACAAGTTTCAGCTGCAGCTCATGGTTCCCTGCATCGGCTGCTGAAACCCTGATATGTCAGGACATTCATCTGCCAATTTTGAACAGTTTTAGCACCTCGGGTATTATGCCCAAAGGGCTAAAACTTTGAGGGCACCTTCTGCAGCCAAAAGCAAACAACATTTGTTTGCAGCAAATGAATTTCATTTGCTTTTGTCCGACAGAATAAGATAACTATATCAGTACCTAATGATGCCTTTGAAGTCCCAAGTTATCTAAATATTGGCAGTGAAGGTCTCGACATCCTCAATTTTGCATCCAGGGCCCCCATCCATAATTTAAATGTGTACTGATTTGCCCTTCAGGTAAAGCATCAAATGGCAATGAGTCACGACCTATCTCCTGCTGATGAGGACATAACAAGCCCAAAACAGCTGTCCAGGAGTGGCTGTGACTCGTTCCATAACCTGACCTTTGATAAAAAGCCAACTAGTATGGCATTGCACTTGAAAATAGGGTATTGTGTTACAACAGACCCTGGATGCAAAAAAGTGAGAAATTGGAGTCCTCATTTGCATGTCCTACCCAGAGTTCCTTGCGGAATGTAGCACATGAGCTCTGTGAAGCAGTTCTCTGAATTGCTGGGATGTGTAAATGTTTTCTACAATTTGAAACTTTATTATTTGCTATGTGGAGGCTTTAACCCTTTCGCTGCTGAGGCTTTTCCCGCCTCTGTGCTGAGGTCATTTTTACCGGTTTTGCTCATCATGTTTAAACGTGTTTTGAAGGCTTATTTTAGTATATTACCCAGACATATTATATATCGTTCTTTCCGTCAGACTCGGTAGATTCATAATATGTCATTATTATATGTATACGTTATGTCATGTCTGTATATTATAACAAAAAATGCAATAAAATATGTATTTTCAATAATTTACAACGTGTAAAGTGTTTTTTTTCACATTTTAACATGCGAGCAATTGCGGTTATATTTTGTATGGGGTGCGCTTGTTAAAAAAATTAGAGATGGGGTCTCGTTACATTTTTTTTGGGGGAAAATTACGCGATTTTTAACAAACGCACCGCATACAAAAATCGTTAGTGCAGCATCATTGTTCACAATATAATTGAAATGGGAACAATATTGCTACACTAACAAACCAAAAAAAAGAAAAAAAAATGTTTTTTTTTTTTTTTTTTTATAATTTTGTTTTAAATATATTTTTATTTTTAATTTTAATTTTTTTTAAAAAACTTTTTCACATTCGTGTTTGGTATCGTTGGAACGGCCATGCTCTGGCCGATCCAACCATACCAAACATTAACCCCTAGCTGCCACGGATCGGGAGATAGGGAGTTCATTGGAACTCCCTATCTCCACCGTTGGTGGCAGTTAGGGGTTAACTCTAGGACTGGCGTCATCGTGCTATGCAAGATGACGCCAGTCCTCAGGGGGAGTTCCCGGAGGCTTGGCCGTCATCCAAGATGTCGGCCAGCTCCGGGAAAGGATCGCGAACCGGCGCTTTTCAGCGCCGATTCGCGATCCAGCTCCCCAGGGGTTAATGCCAGGCACCATTTGGAAGGGCAGGCTGTGCCCTTCCAAATGGTGCCTGGGTTAACCCCCGAAACGCCGCCGATCGGGAGGGAGAGAGGTCCGAAGGACCTCACCCCCTCCCTTTCAGGCGCCTCCTCCGCACATGCGGGGGGGCGCCTGAATTAGGTGTCATCGCGCTGCCGCGATGACACATAATATCAGCGGCTGCGGTTCCGGATGCTGGGCTGACATCAAGGATGTCAGCCCGCACCGGGGGGGCCAGCGATCGGCCGGAACCCGGCCGAACGCTGACCCCAATGGGAGGACGCGCTCAGCGCGTCCTCCGCATACCAGCAGTAATACGGAGGACGCGCTGAGCGCGTCCTCCGCATTGAAGTGGTTAATCTCACTTTTTTGCCCTCCACCATAATATATATTATATATATATATATATATATACACATATCACACGAGTATAGCGGTCTGTAGTGATACCTTTTTTATTGGACTAACGTTACATTTAAAGTACAAGCTTTCGAGAGTGATCCTCTTTTTGCCAGGTATATTGAAGCTATGCTAAGCAGAATGATAGAATTAACATTGGGACATTAATCAGGCACACAGTTGGGGGTGTAGATGTTGTACAATCGCCAAATGGCAGGGTTAGAGTGGGGAAAGAAAAAAGGAAAACAGAACAAAAAACAATTGATGATGATGATGTTCGTCCATCGTATTCGATGAGGACCTTGACATCTAGTAGGTTGTGGGTTGTCCACGGTGTGTTTGTAGATGGCTGATGAGTCCTATTCGAGCACGAAATGTTCTGCCACACGTCAAGCAGACATGTGTGGGTACCCCTGTTGCAACATTTGCAGTTCTGACTTTGCGAAGTGCTCGCTTCTCTTGTGCTATGGTTGCTCTTCTGTCCTCACATATCTGGCAGCCTTGGAGGGTCAGCATGCGCCATGTCGATCGATCTTGTGCCAAGATTTCCCAGGAGGTGATATCAATATCCATGGACTTGAAGGAGGCTTTCAGTGTATCTTTATATCGCTTCCTTTGTCCCCCGTGCGACCGCTTTCCTTGAGACAGCTCACCGTAGAGGAGCTGTTTAGGGATGCGATGATCGGGCATCCTTGCAACATGACCTGCCCAGCGTGTCTGGGCTTTCATCAGCAGGGTGTAAACTGATAGCAGGCCTACTCTTGAAAGGACTTCTGTGTCTGGCACTTTATCCTGCCACCGGATCCTGAGAAGTCTGCGGAGGCATGTCATGTGGAAGCGATTCAGTTGCCTAGCATGCCTCCTGTATACAGTCCAAGTCTCACTGGCATACATCAGCGTAGTTAACACTACTGCTCGGTAGACTTTGAGCTTTGTGTCAAGGCTTATTCCACAGCGGTCCCACACGTTAGTCGATAGTCTGCCAAATGCAAAGCTTGCCTTGGCTATTCTGCAGTTGACCTCAATGTCAATTGTCACGGCGTGGGAAAGGGTGCTGCCTAGGTAAGTAAATTGGTCCACTGTTTGCAGCTTTTGTCCCTTCACTGTGACGGTGGGCTCTTGATGTTGGGCTTTCGGAGCTGGCTGATGCATCACCTCGGTCTTCTTTGTATTGATAAGGAGGCCAAAGTTGTCACATGCCGCTGAGAATTTGTCCACACTGGCTTGCATTTCCTGCTCTGATGCAGAATTCAGGGCACAGTCATCAGCAAAAAGGAAGTCTCGTAGCACAGTATCCTTTACCTTGGTGACAGCCTGGAAAAAAACAATTACGTCACATGAGACAACAGTGATAAGATCACTTCAAAGAGAAAGTGAAAGCACACACAAAAACAAACAGTGAGTATGAAGGAGACACATAATAAATAAATAAATAATAAAAAAAAACAGGAAAGAGAAAACCGAACCCCACCAGAATTATAAATATTATGTGACGTTGATATGATAATGGGTTAAGAACCCCGAATCAAAATTGAGTCCAGCATTTATGGTGTTAAAATATGTGATCATTTTCATTTCATATGTTTTGCGTTCACGATTGTATTTATTTATACCTGTCCTGGAATGCCTTCCTTTTCTAATACATTTTTTTTTTCATGCAATGCAGCAAAATGCTTGCCTTGCTAGATGCGTGTGTGCGCAGAGCCAAACAGATTGCATTCCTGTAATTTCTCACAAATCACAATTTAATTTGTTTAGATATAATCTAAACATTTTCTTGGAATGAAATCAGCTGTATCAGGGGTGAGGAGGAGGTCAGACGGAGAACTTCGCAGGCAGCTAGCCCAAGCGTTAAAAGAAAAAAAAGGAGAGAAAATCATGTTCATAAGTTCATCCTTTTAAACGTAACATTAAAAGCAATTGCGTTTGGCGAGAAGCATAATAAAGTATTTCACTAATTCCATCTTTTTAACTGTGTGTTACATCAATTCTGTTATCTGTGTATCTGCGCTGTATCCCTGTACAGTATGTTTATGTTTTATGATGATTATCATGGTTAGGCTTTCTCCGTTGGATTAATGGTATTGCCTGGCTATGTTGTTTTAATAGAAGAGGATCAGAGGGAAAAAAAAATAAAATTAAAATAAAAAGAGAAATGTCTTCTTTGAAACCGCTGACCGTTAGTTTTCTTATGTGTTTTGTGATCACAGAGAATCTCTTTAGATTTCTAATGATTATGATTTAAACTGTCGACAAGCGAAAAAATCCGTGATGCGGATTGTTACTTTTCATTATTCTTTTAGCTTTGTGTAACGGCTTTTAGTTCCTTGCACTGTATTAAAAGATGTCGCATGGAAACACTGTGCAGAAAAAAAATACACATATAATGACATGAAGTTGCCAATTTGAAATGGTTACATGTTTAGGTTACTTAGACAAGAGGAGATATTGACATGTTGGTACAAAAACCTAAATATGAGGGGACCGATCACCTGGTGTGAGCTAAAACACCATCGCTAAAGAAAAAAATTGTCGCGAGTCGTTGAAACTTAACGACTGACGACCTAACAATAGATCACCTTGTCCGTGGCAGTCTGTATACAAGGTCGTTTAGCGCACGTTAGGAAAACACTAAGACCCGGGCTGAGACCCAGCGCTAATGCGGTTGTGTACAGGATAGAATCTTGTTTAAGAATGAACACATCCAGCGAAGAGCCCTCACACCCTGCATTATTAAAATCCTCCAAGGTGGCCGTATTATCCATGTTTATATGCCCACATATATTAATTAAGGCTGATGGGCATTGCATGATAAATGCCCCCAACAGCGTGTAGAATCATTACACTGCATTTAATAGAACCAAAAGGAAGGCCAGGTGACAATAAGTTCCCTTCTGCAGCATATAAATAATGCATGTTTCAGGGCAAGAATTATCCATGTGTCCCTTTAAACATGGCTCACACGGTCACCCTAATAATCAACCGCTTCCATACTATGAATAACCCCCAGCATAAAATGTTTAAAATTAACCAAAGAATTAGGATATATGTGAATAAAGGATACACTTATAATAGAGCCTGCTGCAACAGCAGCAACATCGCTGATCAGATCCAGTACTATGGAGTATGGGGCCAAGAGAAAACCTGTGCTGCATTCCGATCAATTGCCTCTTAATTGGCTGTTAATTTTGGGCGAGGACCTGTTTTTTGTGGATTTTTGGAATTAGCACCAGGGTTGAGCAGTAGGTAAAATTTTGTGATTATCGTCGCTCCAGAAACTAGCGCTGGCACCAAGTGATCTGTTAGTTACAAAAGTGCTAGTGTTCTCTAGCGCTCCCCATGTTACGTATAGGATGCGGAAAGTACAATAAGAACGTCCTACAAATCGCTAATAGTGACGCTAAAAGTGATTTTTCCCGTTTCTAGAGGGAGGCAAACAGTCTGTTGGTCAGACGCTAAACTCATTTTACGCGGCGCTAACGAAAAAAGATGCCAACGCTAGGGTTAGCTCACACCAGGTGATCGTGCCCAAGATCTTTACTGGTAACTTTAATGTTTTTCTAGAAGTAGGATAAGCGGATAACGGGTGCACAAATGTTTGGCATAACGTGCCATGAACAGTTTTACCTTTCTTCTGGGCATGGTTCTGTTGATATCTATGATGTGTCTTTACTACAATCTGTCTCTTTATTTTATGCAGAGTATAGTGAATGCGACATTCACTACCAAGTATTTTCCAAAAGTTCGAGAGGTTGAAGCTGGCGAATCCGATAGTTTTCGATGTAAAAAAACAATTCCCCCGGTTTTACTAAATATTTATTCAACCATTTATTCTATTCATTTGCAGCAAAAAGTCTATTTATTTTGTTTAGGATTTTTTGGCATTTTTCGGCTGAAGTTTTTTCCCGATTATTTATTTATTTTAAACTTTTTGCTGCAAATGAAAAGAATAATCAGTTTAATAAATGTTTAATAAAAACAGGAATATTTTTAACATTGAAACCTATGGGTTTTGCCTGATAAAACCTGCCGAATGAAACCACCGAGCATCAGGGCATTTCACTGACATATCTCTGCTGTTCGGTGTCTCTGAATAGATTAACCATTGCTTCTTTATGGGGATTTCACTGCTGCCGACCAGCACCGTATTTCGCTGGCATTTTGGCGAATTGCCTGCTTTTTGAATAGCTGAATGGCGCCGTACGGGGAAACTCACAGGGTTATTCAAAGAGAATCGAAAAGTCACCGCACGTTCGGTGACCTTTCGTTCTCTTCAATTCGGCGCAATTTGGCGATCCCATTTCGGCGACCCTTCGGTGTATTCAGAAAAAAATCCCAAAAAGATCCTAAACAATCAATGGTTTATTAGATATTGAATTAAAACGGGAATATTTTTAACATTGAAGCCTATGGGATTCTCCTGAATAAACCTGTCGAATGAAACCACCGAATGGCAGGGCATTTCGGCAACCTTTCTCAGCTGTTTTGAGTTCTCTTAATAGCCGAAGCATTACTTCTCTATGGAGTTTTCACTGCCCTCGAACAGGCACCGAACAGGCACCGTTTGTGCAGGCAATTCACCAACAATTGGCGAACTGCCTGCTCTGTGATTAGTCGAATGGCCAGGAAAGGTAACCGAACGCTGAATTTCAGCGTTCGGTTACCTTTTGGCCCCAATTCGGAGCTCTTTGAATAACCCTGTCACTGTTCGGTGCAATTTCGGAGCCAATTCGGCTCTCTTTGAATAACATGTTTACTTTATCTGACTCAAAGGCCATTTCTGCCTGTATGCTGATAATGCTCTTGTCCCATGATGCAGATAACAGCGGTCCATTTATTTTGACAGAACCATCTAGCAGCTCCTTTCATTTACAAGTCCAATTGCTAATACACTAGCCCCCTTGTAACAGCGCCAGTAATAGGGCATGCTAGAGTTTTGGTTCCTGGAAGTGAATCGGACTTCTTTTTTGTTTTGCTTTGTTTGATATGTATTTACTGCGCTTCGTTTAGCAGAACGTGATGAATGTGATAGGTTTCCTTTTTTTTATCATAGGTTTCTATGGGAATAAATCTTCTCATCCAGCTTGAGTGCGAGTGTGAAATCTGGCACTGCATAAAATGATTTAAAAAGACATTCAAATCATTTTATTCTATGCCTAGGGGCCGCACTATGCAAGTGTGAAATAAAAAACGCAATCGATGGGGAAAAAAATGAAATGAAAAATTCTATTAATCTTGATGTATTTGAATGTGGTGCTATTTTTAACTATTTTTTTTTTATCATTCTTCTGGATTTCTCAAACAACTGAATGAAGCTTGTGCTGAAAGAAAGGGAAAAAAAAGCTGCTCTGTATTGATGTATCTGATTTTTGCAGGACTCTGTGCAGATATTAGCACAGATTTGTCCTGCTTTTGCGCCATCCTTAAGAGAGATTCTCTATGTTCTCTAGTGCACCCAGAATCAAGACCTGAGAACAAACCATGGTGGCATAGTGTCAGCACATAAACTGGACTGAATTGCAGGATGTTGGACAGAATGAGTCCTTTTATCTAATTGATAAACACAGTATATGAATACAATAGACAGACAGATAAAAGGACTCATTCTGCCCAACATCCTGGGATTCAGTCCACTTTTTTTTAATGCTGATGCCGTACTGATGATAACTAGATAAGATGTAGACGGATCGATATGAGGGATAAATAGATACGATATATAGATTGTTATATTCTATCTATTTATCCCTCATAACTGTCTACATTCCTAATCTATTTATCATCAGTACGGCATCAGCATAAAAAAAAGAGGTCTGAATATGCAGGATGCTGGTCTGATTTTATCTATCGATCTACTATTGCTGATTGCAACCACCTTTCAGTCACTTATATCCATCCAGCCTGTCCTACTTACTCAATATAGAGACATATACAGGGTTATTCAAAGAGCTCCGAATTGGGGCCGAAAAGGTAACCGAACGCTGAAATTCAGCGTTCGGTTACCTTTCTTGGCCATTCGGCTATCCAGAGAGCAGGCAGTTCGCCAAATCCTGGCGAATTGCCTGCACATACGGTGCCTGTTGAAGGGCAGTGAAATCCCCATAGAGAAGCAATGCTTCGTCTATACAGAGAATAAAAACCAGCAGTGAACAGTTGCCGAATTGCCCTGCCATTCGGTGGTTTAATTCGGCAGGTTTATTCAGGCGAATCCCATAGGCTTCAATGTTAAAAATATTTCCGTTTTATTTCAATAGCTAATAAATCTTTCATTATAATATTCTGCAGTAAAAAGTCTCTTTATTTTTAGATTTTGTAGGACCTTTAACCCTTTCACTGCTGAAGACGTGTGGGGCACGTCCTCATTGATGCACGTTGCATGCTGAGGACGTGCCCCACACGTCATCAGCTGTGCGGGACCCCCGGCGGAGATACTCACCTCTCTGTCCGGGGTCCCACGGCGTTCTGACTTCAGCGTTCTCAGACGCTGAAGTCAAGCTCCTCCCGGCGTAAATGACGTCATCGCGTCATGTGCGTTGACGTCATTTCCAGGCGACCCCCCGGCAATGCCGGGAGATAGCCTGGAAGGGAGGGGGGGGATCCGTTCGGATCCCTCTCCCTCCCGATCGGGAAGGAGCAGCGCTAAAAGCCAGGCACCGCTTAAAAGGGGAGAGTCTCCCCTTTTAAGCGGTGCCTGGCTTTAACCCCTCAAGTGCTGGGTTGCACTTCAGCGCCTTGCGGCGCCGAAGTGCAGCCTATCTCCGGTGGGGGCCGCCATATTGGATGGCGGCTCCACCCCCGGGACTCCCCTCACTGTCTGACGTCATCACGCATAGCGTGATGACGTCAGATAGCCGGGGAACCCCTAGCTGCCGGGGATTTCCCAAGGAGATAGGGGGTTCTTGTGAACCCCGATATCTCCAGAACCGTGGCAGCTAGGGGGTCATGGAGGGTGTCATTTGAAAGACCTGAGCATGGCCTTTCGAATGATACCCAACATGACTAGGTAAAAAGTAAAAAGAAAATAATAAAAAAAAATTAAAATAATAAATAAATTTAAAAAATAAATAAATAAAAAAAAAATGTTTTTTTTTGTGTGTTGTTTTATTAATGCAGCAATATTGTTCACATTTCAATTATAATGTGAACAATGATGCTGCACTAATGATTTTTTTCTATGGGGTGCGTTTGCTAAAAATCACGTAATTCCCCCCAAAAAAAGTCCCCATTTCAAATTTTTTGTACAAGCGCACCCCATAGAAAACATAACTGCAAACGCTCATGTGATAAAATGTGAAAAAAAAACACTTTACACACTGCAGATGATTAAAAATTCAATTTTTATTGTATTTTTTGTTATAATATACAGGCAGGACATGACGTATACATATAAAAATGACATATTATGAATCTGCGTAGTCTGCCGGAAAGAACGATATATAATATGTCTGGGTCACTTATTAAAATGTGGCTTTAAAATCGCGTTTAACATGATGAGCGAAAGCGGTAAAAATGAGCTCAGCACACAGTGGTGAAATGCCTCAGCAGTGAAGGGGTTAAGGCATTTTTTGGAATTTTTGCAAACAAATTTTTTCCTTTTTTTTTTTAAATCGTTTTTTCTTTTTTCTGTAACAGCCCTTTTTATTATCATTTTATTTATTTATAAAAGATTTTACCAGGAAGGATACATTGAGATTTCTCTCGTTTTCAAGTGCATTCATTGGATCTTACATGTAAATTTCAGACATTTTCACTCAGTAGTTTGTTTGCAAACAGCGTTTCACTTTTCAAACATTCAAGTGTACCGTATTTTTTTTCTTCACCTCCTTCGTCTGCGATCTTGGGTTTTCCGGCGGCTGCTCTGCGCTGTGATCGGCACCTGCTTGGGTTTCTCCGGCGTCTTCGGCGGCGTTAATCCAGATGTTTTTGCGGGTTTTGATGTGCATTCGCCTGGGTTTTGCGGTGAGTGTTCGGCGGCTTTTCCCTGCTTTTCAATTCTCTTTGAATAACCCTAATAGAGTAAAATACTTTCTTAAATAACCAACTATGAGAAAAACAAAACACATGTAAGATATCAGCAAAATATAATTAAACAAAAGAAATCATTTCTATTTTTGGTGGTAGTGGCCTTTTAACTGCTTCTCCGTGACAGACGCGCCCAGCGTGTCCTCTCGCACAGACTCCGCGTGCGGAAGACGCTCTGAGCTGGTCCTGTGTTCACAGCGGCAATCAGCCGGTATTTCGGCTGATCACTGCGGTCTCCCGGCGCGGGCTGACATCTTGGATGTGCAACATGTTCCCGGAGTAACCCCGAATGTGTACACTCTGGTAGCTACAGCAGGACGGGGATTGCGTCTCTCCGGCTGCGATCTCCTTCCTCTCAAATATCAAATTTTCCTGGTTTCTGAAATCCAGAAGAATCAGAAATCCAGAATGTTGGGGGTCCAGTGCATTCAGGGTAAGAAGTACTTATGCTATATATTGTTCATTGTGTAGAGTCCACTTTTTGTTATAAAAATAATAGCTGGTACCCGCCACCTACTTCAAAAACCTACCTAAGCACAGCTGGTGCTGTTGCCCACGTATATATCTATATATATATAATCACGAGTATAGCAATACGTAGTGATACCTTCTTTATTGGACTAACAATACATTTAAAAGAGAAGATTTCAAGAGTATAACTCTCTTCTTCGGGTCTGGATGCTATATATAGCCTGGTCAAAAGAAAAGTCGCCACCTGGATTCAGCTAAGCAAATTCGTTCGTTCGGATTTTGTAAATTTTCGTTCGTTTTTCGTATCGACTTTTTTTTGTGATTTCGGAAAGTTTAGTGTTTTTCGGAACGTGTGTTCTCCTCGTTCAAAGTGTCTATTCGTTTTGATGTAAACTAATGGTTTTTCGGATCCGATATTTCTGTCGATACGATAATTCTGCCATTGAGATTTCTCATGTTTTACAAGAAGGATACATTGAGATTTCTCTGGTTTCCCGGGAAGGATACATTGAGATTTCTCTGGTTTCCCGGGAAGGATACATTGAGATTTCTCATGTTTTACAAGAAGAATACATTGAGATTTCTCTGGTTTCCCAGGAAGGATACATTGAGATTTCTCTGGTTTTCCGGAAAGGATACATTGAGATTTCTCTGGTTTTACAAGAAGGATACATTGAGATTTCTCTGGTTTCCAAGGAAGGATACATTGAGATTTCTCTGGTTTCCCAGGAAGGATACATTGAGATTTCTCTGGTTTTCCGGAAAGGATACATTGAGATTTCTCTGGTTTTACAAGAAGGATACATTGAGATTTCTCATGTTTTACAAGAAGGATACATTGAGATTTCTCTGGTTTCCCGGAAGGAGACATTGAGATTTCTCTGGTTTTCCAGGAAGGATACATTAAGATTTCTCTGGTTTTACAAGAAGGATACATTGAGATTTCTCTGGTTTCCCAGGAAGGATACATTGAGATTTCTCTGGTTTTCCAGGAAGGATACATTAAGATTTCTCTGGTTTTACAAGAAGGATACATTGAGATTTCTCTGGTTTTCCAGGAAGGATACATTGAGATTTCTCTGGTTTTACAAGAAGGATACATTGAGATTTCTCTGGTTTTACAAGAAGGATACATTGAGATTTCTCTGGTTTCCCGGGAAGGATACATTGAGATTTCTCATGTTTTACAAGAAGGATACATTGAGATTTCTCTGGTTTTCCAGGAAGGATACATTGAGATGGTAATGATAGAAAATTACAGAATCAGCGATATAACCGAAAAATACGTTGTCCGAAATTACTGAAATGGAACCGAAATCAGGAATGGAGCCGAAATCACGAATGGAACGAAAATGATTTTCGATTTTACACATTTCTATTCCATTCGAAAATTCCGAAAAGTTTTCATTTCAGTTCAGAAATTTGTTCGGATCTGCCGTTTTCGGATCCGAAAATTTGCGGAAAATTGTCCGAATCCGAATGCACGAATCGGGAAATTTCGTGAAGATTCCGAAACCTGAAACGCACATCCCTAAAGCAAATAGGTGTAAGCCTTCCATTGGATAATTACTGCAGTGATTAATATGTTTCAGCATAAAATGAGGTCATGTGACTCCCTGAATATACTGAATGAGCAGGTTTTTCCAGTAATGGGATTTTTCTCTTCCCTGATGGCACATCGGACATATACCAAGATGACAATGCCAGGATTCATCAGGCTCAAATTGTGCAAGAGCGGTTCAGGGAGCACGAGACATCATTTTCACACATGGATTGGCCACCACGCAGTCCAGACCTTAACCCCATTGAGAATCTTTGGGATAATGTGCTGGAGAAGACTTTACGCAGCGCTGCGACTCTCCCATCATCAACACAAGATCTTGGTCACAAATTAATGCCAGTTTGGCCGCAAATAAATGCTGGGACATTGTATGAGCTTATCGACACGATGCTGCGGCGAATGTGTGCCAGAATCAAAGCAAAAGGCGACACAACCAAATATTAGAATGACTTTTTTCCCTTTGTATATAAACATCTTAAGAGCCAGAGGTGTGTGTTTGCACCTCGTCAGTAAGAGCAGGTCTTATTCAAGTCCACGAGAAGGTGTTGGAAGTGAGCGGTAACGTGAAATATTCCACTTTAAGCTCCCTAAAGGTATAAAATAATACCTTGTATTACAAAATCAAAAGTGTCCAGTTAATTAATCTTGTGCTCCCACAAGGGGGTCATTTACAGTTTACAACTTTAATTATTCTATGGATCAAGAGACATGAGTAATACAGGAGGTGGGAGTCACTGAGCATTAATGAACTCCTCAGACATGCAATGCAAACCAGATCTCAGACGCATCTCCTCCTGTAATATTCACATCGGACGCCCTGCGTTCATTTCCACTATGCCGTTTAATAGTTTACTTTTGGATAGTATTTTCTATGATAGGGCAGATGAGTCAGAGATGAAAATAAAACACCTTCATTTTATTATTAACCTTGTATGCACACGGCCACGTGTATTTATATAGAAGGACAAATCCGAGATTAAAATCCTTCACTATGCAATTTTCTATGATAAAATGGTGAAAGTTCTTTACGTGTCGACCCAAGACCGTGACTTTCTCTTTGTTGTCACAGTTACAAGTTTTTATAAAGTCCTTGTAGGATTTCATTCTGAATACAATTACAAATGTACACTAAATTCCCTAAAACCCTTTACAGCATTGGGGGTTGAATAATTTTGAACACAACTGTATAAGGTTTAACCACTTGAATGCTAAGGACGCGCTGAGCGCGTCCTCAGCATTCCCGCTGGTGTGCTGAGGACGCGCTGAGCGCGTCCTCACATTGGGGTCAGCGTTCGGCCGGGTTCCGGCCGATCGCTGGCCCCTCCGGTGCGGGCTGACATCCTGGATGTCAGCCCGGCATCCGGACCACCAGCCGCCAGAATTAGGTGTCATCGCGGGGGCGCGATGACACCTAATTCAGGCGCCCCCCCCGCATGTGCGGAGGAGGCGCCTGAAAGGGAGGGGGGGGAGGTCCTTCGGACCTCTCTCCCTCCCGATCGGTGGCTCTGCGGGGCTTAACCCAGGCATCATTTGGAAGGGCACAGCCTGCCCTTCCAAATGATGCCTGGCATTAACCCCTGGGGAGCTGGATCGCGAATCGGCGCTGAAAAGCACCGGTTCGCGATCCTTTCCCGGAGCTGGCCGACATCTTGGATGTCGGCCAAGCCTCCGGGAACTCTCCCAGAGGACTGGCGTCATCGTGCGTAGCACGATGACGCCAGTCCTAGAGTTAACCCCTAACTGCCACCAACTGTGGAGATAGGGAGTTCCAATGAACTCCCTATCTCCCGATCCGTGGCAGTTAGGGGTTAAATTTTGGTATGGTTGGATCGGCCAGAGCATGGCCGTTCCAACGATACCAAACATGAAAGTGTAAAATTTTGAAAAATAAAAATTAAAAAAAATTAAAAAAAAAAAATAAATAAAAAAATAAACACTTTTTTTTTATTTTTTTGGGTTTGTTAATGCAGCAATAGTGTTCCCATTTCAATTATAATGTGAACAATGATGCTGCACTAACGATTTTTGTATGCGGTGCGTTTGTTAAAAATAGTGTCATTTTCCCCAAAAAAAAATGTAACGAGACCCCATCTCTAATTTTTTTAACAAGCGCACCCCATACAAAATATAACCGCAATTGCTCGCATGTTAAAATGTGAAAAAAACACTTTACACGTTGTAAATTATTGAAAATACATATTTTATTGCATTTTTTGTTATAATATACAGACATGACATAACGTATACATATAATAATGACATATTATGAATCTACTGAGTCTGACGGAAAGAACGATATATAATATGTCTGGTCATATACTAAAATAAGCCTTCAAAACACGTTTAAACATGATGCGCAAAACAGGTAAAAATGACCTCAGCACAGGGGCGGGAAAAGCCTCAGCAGCGAAAGGGTTAAATTAATAAATGTTCCATTTGTGCACACCCTAATGTAACGGGCTACGCATTCCAAGGGGATAAGCCGATAGGCTTCTCTAATGTGTTTTCAGAGACATTTTGAAGGACTTGAGAAACGGGGAGAGTCTAGTGCGGGGGAGGGAGTTCCACAGAAAGGGGGCAGCTGGGGAGAAGTCCTGAAAGGGAGCATTGGGGGTAGGGGTCTGAGGAGATGATAAGAACTTCAGATCATTGGCAGAGCGAAGTGGTCGGGATGGGATGTATGTTGTCAGCTCCGCTGTAGCAGTCCTACTCCACCATACCCTGTCAAGGTATACCTTAAACCAACCTCTGTGCCTTCAACCAGCCTCCGTGCCACCCAGTACTCTGTCACATTTTCCCTGGTTATGACCGCGCCCCCTGGTGGTGAAGGGCCTCCGTGTCTGTTTTCCCCTGTGGTGTGTTTGGCTGTGCTGTCTGGGGCTGATCTGGGGTTCTGTTGTGATCTCCTGGTCTGGGGTCACATGGCCCAATCACAAAGACCCACTCCCTATATATATCCCAGCAGCACAGAGCCTCATTGATGATTTGTGGAGTTTCATGGTGGTTGTGTCCAGTTTATGTTCCCAGCGTTGCTGCAAAGCTTTCCTGTCCAAGTTTATTCTGGGTTTGACCTCGGCTGTATTTCCTGATGATCCTTTTCTGCTTACTCCTGGTTTCTCTATATGCTGATCTGTTGCCAACCTTTGCCTGTATGACCATTCTTATGTTTCATGTTTCATGTACCTTGTTTGTCTTAGTTTAGAATATACTCAGAGGCCACATACAAGGACCTCTTTAGTACAGTCTTTCTGAATGTCTTGTTAACCCTCGCTCTTGTTCCTCTAGCTCTGTAAATCTTGGTGAGGGTTTCTTAGATAGATATCATTCCCAGCATAGGGATCCCATTAGTTTTCTTCCTGGCCCTCCAGTCCCTTGTCTCAGTCTGGTTCCTGCTTAGCCCTGCAATCTGTATTATTTCATCTGTCCTGTGTCAAGTCAGCAGCTCACCTGCCTAGGGCTACACTCCGTGTTCCAAGCCATCACGATGGCCCAAGCGGGTGCCAATCATTACATACTCATACCCATCTTTACCTGTCTTCTTAGTGCCTATCTTTGTGCTCCAGTAAGCCCTTTTTTGTCTTAATCAGACAAATCAGAGCTTGGTTAAAGCTCTACTCCAGGTCTCGTCTTCATGCTGAGCTCTAATTGGGCAAAGTCCTGCACCTGACCTGGACTTTGCCCAATCAGGGCTCAATATTGAATTAGAGCCCTGATTGGGAAAAGTCTAGGTCAGGCGTAGGACTTTGCCCAATCAGATCAGCATGAAGACGAGACGTGGGGCAGAGGAGCCGTGACCGGACAGAGAAGCAGATGGACCGGAGGAACAGGAGGCCGGGACAGCTGCAGGACAGGTGAGGTACATTGGCAGGGGGGCTGCAGCCACAGGTCTCCCAAATGTACCGGCAGCTGCTGATACATTTAGGAGAACTGTGAACACATTTTGCGTGTTCGACCCCTCATTGGTTTACATTGTCTTCGAGTTCCTATGCGAACATTTGGGCTGTTCTAATGCTCTAATACGAACCAAACACAGGGGTGTTCGGTCCATCACTACTCCTGTGCCCATTCTCGCCTCTTCCTCACCTGTGCCCATCCTCGCCTCTGCCTCTCCTGTGCCCATCCTCGCCTCTGCCTCTCCTGTGCCCATCCTCGCCGTTGCCTCTCCTGTACTTTCCTCGCCGCTGCCACTAGCGTATCTCTTAGCCATATTCCGGTCTACCTTGTATCCTTATTTTTAGTTTTCTTCGCTTATACCTGTTCCTCTTCTTTGTATTACTCCAGTCATTATCGTTTGCTTCCTTTATTATTATTTGTACTTAATAAATCCTTATTTTCACTCCGATACCTGGCTTCCCCTTTTTGTGTTACTGCCCGGTGGGCTCAAAGACCCGTACACCTGACACTCCTCTATCCCTGGGTTTTCTTCCTGAAATGATCGATCATTTATATAAATCCGCTTCCATCTCTCTAAACATTGATATAAATAAGTAGCTTTAACCCCTTCGCGCCTCGGGGCGTCACCCTGCAGTTAATGATGGTGAATGGCCCACTGGGAAGGGAGGTGGGACAGAGGTGGCCAGAAGGCCTTAGCTAATGCTACGCCGCCTTGCTATGTTTACGTTTGCCTGCCTCCAGGAGGAGCCCTGCCGTTAAGCCGTCACAGAGCCACAACCATGGATATTTTGTCTATGATGATATGAGAAGCCTGGAAGGTGGAAACAGAAATTAATTGATCGGTAATAGATTCATTCAATATCAAATGTAAATTCTTGACTTTTGTGTGGGTTCTTTAACCCCTGCACTACCATGATCAAGTATACTCAAGCTTCTGCAGTATAGTATCTACAGTATACTCGATCTGGTCTGATTATGAAGCAATGCAAAGGAATTTTATTTATTGCACACAAAGTCCTCTGCATATGGGCTCCAGAACATGTGCCTAAAATTTAACACATCAGAAATTGCAGCCTATTTGTTTACATTATTTTAAAAAGCTTTTAGATCAATTTCTCCTTCACAGAAACACAGAGCCCAATCCATATTGTATGTGTAGTAGCTTTTTTTGGCCAGCAGAGGGAGTCCTGCCAAATGGAGCTTACCTACAGTGATCATATACAGAGGGACGCCTATGCGGGTAATGGAAAGTAATTTCAGATAAAATCACTGTATCCTGGCAGTGGATTCATGGAAAAATCACTTGGTAGTGATGGGGTTAAGGTTACAGTAACTTCTTAAAATAACGATAGCAATTCTCTCTGCTGAACTTTTATATGACCCACACACTAATGTGTAAAAGCAAGCTGTGATCTGTCGCGGTAAGTAAGAGACGACTTGTTTCGATAGAATGTTGTGTCAAAGCGTATAATTGTTATTTATAAGTGAAACTATATTTGGATATACTCTATCAAGTTCCTGCTTTAAATAGCTGCTATAAATGTTACTCTTTCCTTCTAATTTCAGCTAATGGGATGAACGTTGCAATCTCCTGGAGATACCGTACTGTGAATGACTCATCTGATATATTGCATTATATAAACCCTTGTATTTAAAATGCGTATGAAAGCTCAACATTCAGCATTCAAAAAACACCCACTTTAACAAGTGACATTTTCAGTTTTTTATGTGTATGTGTTTTCTCTATATATTAGAATTCAATATGATGGTGATCAATAGGATTATCTGTTCAGTAAACCGGGGAAGCATCAAATAAATAATCCTTACAATAATAATTGATTTGTATCATTAGTCCTTAACCCCTTCATTAGCAAGGGCTTTTCCAGAAAACCACTATTCTCTTTTTTTTAAAAAAAAATGTATTAATCGTTTGTAATTTTATAGAGTGTGTATATATATATATATATATATATATATATACAGTATATTTGGAAATACTCCCAATGTATTTCTTACTGTAATCGCCTATTTGGCAGGCAGATGTCACCATCTGCTGGCCAAAATAGGTTACTGCAGTTCTGTTCTCCATGCTGGACCAGCTGAGGAGCTGTCAATCAGACACAATCCCAGCTGGTTTTAAAATGTTTTAACACCTTGGGTATCATGCCTGCTGGGCTAATTCTTTAAGGACATGTTCTGGAGCCCAACTGCAAATTAAATTCATTTGCAATAACCGCTCCTGTAGAACAGCAGAGCAACTATACTCTATAACAGTGCACCATGAGGTGTCTTGCAGGTCGTGTACAGTAAATCTTGAAAGTGAAGGGGTTAAATAGAAACCTTTAGAAATGGCCCAGCCATTAATGGAACCTTACTATAGGAGAAGTTGTGTAGAAGCTGTTATCCAAGTGTGCCTTGATATTAATAGATCTATTCCGACCGTGCTGCAGCATGAGCCAGCAAGCCACACTCACCTCCATCTTCTCAGAAACAAGCCAGCAAGCCACACCACTCACCCCTTCTTCCCTCTGAAACAAGCCAGCGAGCCACACCACTCACCCCTTCTTCCCTCTGAAACAAGCCAGCAAGCCACACTCACCTCCATCTTCTCAGAAACAAGCCAGCAAGCCACACCACTCACCCCTTCTTCTCTCTGAAACAAGCCAGCAAGCCACACTCGCCTCCATCTTCTCCACAGAAACAAGCCAGCAAGCCACACTCAACTCCATCTTCTCAGAAACAAGCCACACCACTCACCCCTTTTTCCCTCTGAAACAAGCCAGCAAGCCACACTCACCTCCATCTTCTCCTCAGAAACAAGCCAGCAAGCCACACTCACCTCCATCTTCTCCTCAGAAACAAGCCAGCAAGCCACACTCACCTCCATCTTCTCCTCAGAAACAAGTCAGCAAGCCACACTCACCTCCATCTTCTCAGAAACAAGCCAGCAAGCCACACTCGCCTCCATCTTCTCCACAGAAACAAGCCAGCAAGCCACACTCAACTCCATCTTCTCAGAAACAAGCCACACCACTCACCCCTTTTTCCCTCAGAAACAAGCCAGCAAGCCACACTCACCTCCATCTTCTCCTCAGAAACAAGCCAGCAAGCCACACTCACCTCCATCTTCTCCTCAGAAACAAGTCAGCAAGACACACTCACCTCCATCTTCTCAGAAACAAGCCAGCAAGTCACACTCACCTCCATCTTCTCCTTTAGAAACAAGCCAGCAAGTCACACTCACCTCCATTTTCTCAGAAACAAGCCAGCAAGACACTCACCTCCATCTTCTCAGAAACAAGCCAGCAAGACACTCACCTCCATCTTCTCCTCAGAAACAAGTCAGCAAGCCACAGTCACCTCCATCTTCTCCTCAGAAACAAGCCAACAAGCCACAGTCACCTCCATCTTCTCCTCAGAAACAAGCCAACATGGTATTCTTCAATCAACACAACTTTTGTCACCCTGTTCCTGCTCTAATAATTTTTCTGTTTTTTTTTATCTTTGCATCCATTACATCTTGACCGCTAGTTTTTTTTATTAATTTTTTTCCTTTCCCTCTTGTTTGTTTAATTTTGTGCCAACTCTGTCTTCTCTGATCCTTCCTGTTTTAAATTCTTTGTGTGAATTGGCCATCTCTCTAAACTGCATCTTCCCCACTGCCACACTCCCCTCCATCTTCCCACTGCTGTCCCACCCTGCCACCTCAACCACCCAGTCCCTATTCTAATTATTTAAGCTACTTCTTCCAGCTGCTTCTCTTCTCTCGCGGTTTAACCTCATCATCTCCAAGCTCTTGGTCTATCCTCATGCAGTGTCTGCTAAACTTTCTGGTATTCAACTCCATTCTCCCCCTGCTCCCTTTTGTCTCACGTACCTTAGTCGCTTAGATTGTAAACTCACGGGATGTCTGGCTGAGCACCTGTATTAGCAAGACAATGATCATATAGGCAGGGCCAACGATTCCTTATGTTTTATTATTATCAGGTCTATTTAAAGAAAGGTGAAAACCAGGAGAACTGGCAGGAAAAGAGAACAATCTAGACCAAATAGCCGATTTGGAAAGTGAGATAAATGGGAGAATTTTTCTGGTTTGGCTAGTTTGACCTAGAATTTTCACTTCTCCAGTCATTCTCCTGAGTTTCCCTTTCTTTGAATAGACCTGTCAGGGTTATTCACAGAGAGGTGAAAACCTTGAGAATGACTGGAGAATTGAAAATTCTAGGTCAAAATAATCAAACCAGAAAAATTCTCCCATTTGGTCTAGATTGTTCATTCTCCTGCAAATTCTCAAGGTTTTCACCTCTCTCTGAATGAATAGCCCTGCTGTATGTCTCATGTTCGTGCATCCGCATTGTAAAGCACTGCGGAATATACTGTTGCTGTATAAATACTGGTTCTATACAGCAGGTTCGTAATAAAAAGTTACCCACGGTAATACATAAACCAATTACGATCTCACGACGAGCGAGTGAATTAATTCTGCCAAGTGTGAAATAATTTTTTTTTTTTAAAGTTTAGGCAGCAAAATTTAAGTGTTATTTTTTTCTTTTTAATTCGGCAGCAGAAAATTTGGAAAGTTAAACTGTAAATTGTGTCATTTGTTGGAACCTCTTTTTCCTCCACTTCTTTCTTCCTGTTGAATTATTATATCTGATACTGTAATATCTCGCTGACCAAAAAAACAACTGCGAAGGTGTCTTTAGCTGTCTGTGTGAGGCGGTGAATAATATTTATTGAGCCATTTCTGCTCTTATATATTTTTTTCCTTTTTTTTTACGAGGGCCGGTAACACATTCAATAGCTGAAGGCCAAATTTATGAACTATTCTAGATTTAACCAAGTGACTGCAACTTCAGAGAAATTCACTCCGAGGGTCCGTTCACTAAACGGTTGACAACCTATTAACCAAGTCATGAATGGGTGGACATAGTGCAAATATGTTTTATGCAAAAATAGATGAATTTTCACTTTTTTTCCTTTTTTTTTCAACTCCTACTGGTCCTTCTACTCAATTATATTCTAACCTAACTTATATTTCCCTGGCTGCTTAGTGAATAACCCCTAAAGTGCACAATAGGGATATGATTCACCGTCAGCGGCAGCGATCTGAATACACCCTACTGCTCTGGCCCAATGACACAGCCTCGGGGTCTGCAATCACCGTATCATCTCCTTGTGACATTGGCCGAGGCACAATGACTTATACAATGTCATGAAGAATGCTGCTAGAATTCGCTTTTCTAAGGATATGGGGAATCAGAGTTACGATCTTCTGTAGGTCCGGTCTCGTTGAGTACCTACGCGATTTTTCCAAAAAATAAATGATAAATTGCAAAATATATCACTAATTCCTAGGTTGCTCCAAATATAGGTTATGGTTATCACCGTCTAAATCCCTGCTGTCTATGGTAGATTACATGCATAAGGATATTTCCCTAAGTAATTTTATGCACAGGTACGGTTTGTATCAGGGGTAATAATAAAATCAGAAATTTCCCTAATGGAAAAAAAATGCAAATATGAGAAGGAAAAATGTAATTTATTTTCTGCTCTTGGCCACTGCATCTGCCCACGTGTAGGACCATATGGATGGATTGTTACTTGTTTGCATGTTTAAGTTTCTTTCATGGCAGTTTCATACAGGGTTATTCAAAGAGATCCGAATTGCTGGCGAAAGGAAACCGAACAGTGAAATTCAGCGTACGGTTACCTTTCCTGGCCATTCGGCTATTCAGAGAGCAGGCAGTTCGCCAAATCCTGGTGAATTGCCTGCACATACGCTGCCTGTTCGTTGCCTGTTCGAGGGCAGTGAAATCCCCATAGAGAAGCAATGCTTCGTCTATTCAGAGAACACAAAATAGCAGGGAAAAGTTGCCGAAATGCCCTGCCGTTTAGTGGTTTAATTCGACAGGTTTATTCAGGAGAATCCCATAGGCTTCAATGTTAGAAATATTCCCGTTTTAATTCAATATCTAATAAACCGTTGATTATAATATTCTGCAGTAAAAGTCTCTTTATTTATAGATTTTTTAAGATCTTTCAAGCATTTTTCGGTATTTTTCACAAAATTCTTTTTCCGTTTTTTTTTTAAATCGTTTTTTCTGCTCATTATAATATTCTGCAGTAAAGAGTCTCTTTATTTATAGATTTTTTTAGGATCTTTTAGGCATTTTTTGGGGATTTTTTTGCAAACTTTTTTTTTCCTTTTTTTTTTAAATCGTTTTTTCTTTTTTCTGTAACAGCCCTTTTATTATCATTCATTGTATCTTATTTGTAAATTCCAGACATTTTCGTTCTGTAGTTTCTTTGCAAACAGCGTTTCACTTTCAAACATTCAAGCGTACTGTTTTTTATTTTTCACTCCATTCGTCTGCAGTGTCGGGTTTTTCCGGCGGCTGCTCTGTGCTCTGATCGGCTCCTGCTCGGGTTTCTCCGGCGTGTTCGGCGGGGTTAATCCAGATGTTTTTGCGGGTTTCGGTGTGCATTCGCCTGGGTTTTGCAGTGAGTGTTCGTCAGGTTTGCGACGGCTTTTCCCTGCACTACGACGGCCCTGTGATGCTTGCTGAATACACCGCAGGGTCGCCAAAATGGGATCGCCGAATCGCACTGAATTGAAAAGAACGAAAAGTCACCGAACGTGCGGTTGCTTTTCGATTCTCTTTGAATAACCCTGATAGTCACTATATACCGTATACTGAATATTAACACAATAATAAATAATGAGACCAGCTCATCTTAAGCCCTTCAGCACCAAGTGGTTAAAAAACTGTCAGGAACCAGTGATTTATTTTATTTTTTTTGGAAAATATTTATTTTTATTAATTGTATAGTATGAAATATTTGGAAATAAATCCAATGTATTCCTTACTGTAATAACCCATTGGCAGGGAAATGTCCCCCTCTACTGGCCAAATCGGGTGTTCTACCCTTTAACCCCTTCACTGCTGAGCCATTTCACCTCTGTGCGCTGAGCAAATTTTTACTGGTTTTGCTCATCATGTTTAAACGCGATTTGAAGTCATGTATTATTATACGACCCAGACAAATTATATATCCTTTTTTACCGCAGATTTATAATATATATCGTTATTAACCACTTCGCTGCTGAGGACGAGCTCAGCGCGTCCTCAGCAGTCCCGCTGGTGTGCTGAGGACGCGCTGAGCGCGTCCTCACATTGGGGTCAGCGTTCGGCGGGTTCCGGCGATCGCTGGCCCCTCCGGTGCGGGCTGACATCCTGGATGTCAGCCCGGCATCCGGACCAGCAGCCGCCAGAATTAGGTGTCATCGCGGGGGCGCGATGACACCTAATTCAGGCGCCCCCCCCCGCATGTGCGGAGGAGGCGCCTGAAAGGGAGGGGGGGGAGGTCCTTCGGACCTCTCTCCCTCCCGATCGGCGGCGCACAGGGGGTTAACCCAGGCATCATTTGGAAGGGCACAGCCTGCCCTTCCAAATGATGCCTGGCATTAACCCCTGGGGAGCTAGATCGCGAATCGGCGCTGAAAAGCGCCGGTTCGCGATCCTTTCCCGGAGCTGGCCGACATCTTGGATGTCGGCCAAGCCTCCAGGAACTCCCCCAGAGGACTGGCGTCATCGTGCATAGCACGATGACGCCAGTCCTAGAGTTAACCCCTAACTGCCACCAACTGTGGAGATAGGGAGTTCCAATGAACTCCCTATCTCCCGATCCGTGGCAGCTAGGGGTTAAATTTTGGTATGGTTGGATCGGCCAGAGCATGGCCGTTCCAACGATACCAAATACTACAGTGAAAAATGTTGTAAAAAAAAAAAAAATGAAAAATAAAAATAAAAAAAAATTAAAAAAAAAATTAAAAAAAAAAATTAAAAACTTTTTTTTTTTTTTTTTGGTTTGTTAATGCAGCAATATTGTTCCCATTTCAATTATAATGTGAACAATGATGCTGCACTAACGATTTTTGTATGCGGTGCGTTTGTTAAAAATAGTGTAATTTTCCCCAAAAAAAAATGTAATGAGACCCCATCTCTAATTTTTTTAACAAGCGCACCCCATACAAAATATAACCGCAATTGCTCGCATGTTAAAATGTGGAAAAAAACACTTTACACATTGTAAATTATTGAAAATACATATTTTATTGCATTTTTTGTTCTAATATACAGACAGGTCATGACGTATACATATAATAATGACATATTATGAATCTACCGAGTCTGACGGAAAGAACGATATATAATATGTCTGGGTCATATACTAAAATAAGCCTTCAAAACACGTTTAAACATGATGCGCAAAACAGGTAAAAATGACCTCAGCATAGGGGCGGGAAAAGCCTCAGCAGCGAAAGGGTTATATGTATACGTCATGTCCTGCCAGAATACTAGAACAAAAAATTTAAAATAAATGTGAATTTCCAATAAAATTTCAATGATCTACAGCGTGTAAAGTTATTTTTTCATATTTTATTATGCAAATGCTTGCGGTTATATATTGTATAGGTACGCTTGTTAAAAACAGAAGCAAGGCAGGGTGGATTAGGAAAGTTGCTGCCAACATTTTATGGAGGAGCAGCCATCTTGTTGCCCTTCTTGCGGCCACGGCGCTGCGAGGTATGACAGTAATTCAGAGGAGCGTTCAGTTCCTCAGCCACTGCAAGTGCTAAGTTAGCAACTTGGCACTGAACACTGTGCTGCAGCTCAGCGCTCAGCACTGCTAACTTAGCACTTGCAGCCAAGTAGAGAGGTGCTGCAGAGTAGCTGAGTGTAACGTGGGGAAGATGGCCGCCTCGACGGAGCGAATAATCCAATAAGGAAATGTTCAGTTTGAAGTTTTGGTGGAAAAAAAACACCAAATATTTATCGGAACATGGTAAATATTAACAATAAAGTGCTAGTAAAATGGACAACAGTGGATATTGCAGAAACAGCACCTTTCATTAAGCAATCCTCTGCCCTTTTGCTTCAATATTCACAGCCAAAGCGTTCAGTGAGACGGCTGCAGCAAACTCAACTGCCTCAATGTAGCGATTCAGCAGCTGCTGAGGAACTGAACGTGCCTCAGCATATCACTGTATGACAAAACAAGGACATGATGAGTCGAAGAAGGTCACTTTCTCCCGTCTTTGTTTTCTTCTACCCCTGTGTTTGCTTACCTTGTCCTTCCTGTCTTTCTAATGTTCCGTCGCTTCTTTATTCTCTTTCTTTATGAGCTGATCTCTCTCCTCCCTCTATCCTTTTTATCCATGTGACTTTTAGGCTAGGGTCAGACGAACGCATTTTTTCGCGTCGTCCGTGAAAAAGTGCGTTCGAACGAATGGACGTATTTTTTCACGGAATACGCGATAGCGGTCATACGATGCGCCGTCTCATCCGTGATTTTGTACAGATCATCAATAAAACCCTTTTGCGTCTGGACGTTATGTTGGCCGGACGTGTGCAGCGTCTGACGTCTCCCAATCACGCAAACACGCCGCTATGCGGCCGCAGCGCACTCTGTACGTCAGTAGTAGCGGTTTGACGTTCTCGAAAAAATGCGTTCGTTTGCCACTTGCGTTGCGCGGACGAACTTTCGTGCGGCCGTTCGTCGTATGTTCCCCGGCATTGGACGTCATTTGCTGCTAGCACGGCCGTGATTTCGTGCGGCTAAACGCACGTTAAAACTGCGTTCGTCTGACCTTAGCCTTATTCTTTTTCCTTTTTTTTTTTAATACAGGTTCTGCCTGAGTTTTACCTGGAGTGCTGTTATATTGTGTTTATCACAATGGCTTGTTCGAATGTTTTACCCTGTGGGGGAGAGTTCGATTTTATTTATTTATTTATTTATTTTTATAGCTGTTTTAGAAGAACGTCTCCACAAACTCAAATGTTCTTGGCCGTCCTCAGAGCATAAACAGCGGTCATATAACTAGATGTTATACTTACACTATAAACTCACGTTACAGCCTCTCCGAATCACAAGTTGAAGGACCGACCAGGGGTATTCAATGGACCGGAGATTATTGATGTGTCATTTAGGAAGAGGTAGATGGATACATTGTGGTAAAACAACTAACCCTCAAACTCGCTGTGAAATGTGGAATTCTGCTAACATATAATTATCAGGGTTTCTACATGAAAAGAAAGAATGAATGATCATTTCATCTTAGTGTATGTGTAGTAGTGGGAATACTGCTTTTACTTCTTTCAATACCCTGTACTTTATTGGTGAAATAATACAATAATAATTAGTTGAAAAATCGGATGCATAGAGAACACTTAAATGTTGGCTAAAATAGACAGGGCCCTATTACATTCTTCACGCAAAAACGCACGCGCACCGTTAACGCGCGTAAATCAACGCTGGTATTACAATCCTCACGCATTTTTTCATCCGTCAAAAAAATAACACGCGTAGAACGGACGCGCAAAAACGCGCGTGCAGTAACATTGCGCGCAGAAATCAATGTGCGGACTGTTTTTTTCACGCGATGCAGCCAATCAGAATTAAGAACCACAATTGTCTCACATTAACAGGGTTATTCAAAGAGAGCCGAATTGCTTGAGAAAGGTAACCGAACGCTGAAAATCAGCGTTCGGTTACCTTTCTTGACCATTTGGCTATCCAGAGAGCAGGCAATTCGCCAAATCCTGGCGAATTGCCTGAACATATGGTGCCTGTTCGAGGGCAGTGAAATCCCCATGAAAAAGCACTGCTTCGACTATTCAGAGAGCACAAACCAGCAGTGAAAGGTTCCCGAATTTCCCTGCCATTCGGTGGTTTAATTCGGCAAGTTAATTCAGGAGAATCCCATAGGCTTCAATGATAAAAATATTCCCATTTTAATTCAATATCTAATAAACCGTTCATTATAATATTATTCAGTAAAAAGTCTCTTTATTTATAGATTTTTTAGGATATTTTAAGCATTTTTCTTCTTCTCCTTTTTTTTTTTAAGTTTACTTATTTTTTCTGTAACAGCCCTTTTTATTATCATTCCCTTGACGTCATATGTAAATTTCAGACATTTTCGCTCAGTAGTTTCTTTGCAAACAGTGTTTCACTTTTCAATCATTCATGCAAACTGTTTTTCTAATTTATTCACTTCACTCTGTCTGCGGTCTCGGCTTTCTCGGCTTTTTCCGGCGGCTTCGCTGCGTGTGATCAGCTCCTGCTCGGGTGTTTGCGTGGTTTTCGGCAGGTTAATCCAGATGTTTTTGTGGGTTTTCGGCGTGCATTCGCCGGGTTTTGCGGTTCGTTTTCGTCGGGTTTGCCGCAGCTTTTCCCTGCAATTCGGGGACCTTGTGGTGCTTGCTGAATACACCGCAGGGTCACTGAAATGGGATCGGCAAAGCGAACCGAATTGAAGAGAACGAAAAGTCACCGAACGTGCGGTGACTTTTCGAATCTCTTTGAATAACCCTGTAAGTTTTTGCCCCTGTCAAAGTCAATCTGCGCAATAAAATAATGCACACACAATTTCTCCATTTTATTGGTTTGGTATGAGTAGAATGTGTAACTATACTTTGCTGCGTATTTTTTTTTGGGCTGGTAGATTTGGGTTCGGCCAGGTTGATAGAATTTTCCATTAACACCAGCTTTCAGGAGTTGCTAAAATTATGTGCACAAAGGCTGTGCGTTACATACTGCGCATAGATTGTAATATCATCCACGTACCAGCGCACAAACGCATTTGCGCTCACAATGTTAAGTATAGGATGCGCGAAGTACAGTACGCTCGTGCAGCGTTCGCGCAGGTTCGCGGTAGACTTATACATGCGTTTGTTGCGCTGACATTGTAATACGACGTTCAGCGCAAAGGGTTTTGCCCCTTGCGTTAATGTGTTTTTGTGCGGGCGCAAGCGTATGCGCGAAGATTGTAATAGGGCCCACATTTTTTTATTGTAACATAGTTAAAATATGTCAATCTGCTCATCTATATTTTTTGCACATTTTTTTTATCCTTTACAGAAATATTGCTGGGATGAAAGGTTGTACGCTTTTGATGGTGTCCCTTTATCTCAGAAATTTTAAAACTAGATCTACATTATTCACATACAGGAAGAAATAATTTTTTCTCTCAAATACAGTAAATGTGATAAAAAGTGGATAACACCGACTGGTCAGTTATTCTGATTGGAAGTGATCACAATAAGTTTATTGCTCATACAGCTTCCGAAAATACCAATTGAATATAAAACTACTATCTGTATGTGGCATAATGCCTGTATATGGAAATTACAGTAACACCTTGTATCTGTACTGTACAGGGATTTTCTGCAATTCTAATCTCCTGAATCTTATCCCTCTTCAGCAGTGAGTGACCCCAAACTCTCTCTGTATTCTGCCTCCTCTGTTGCTGTTGCAGCAGTAAAGCTTGTTGACCTTCTTGCTAGAGTGAAGGTGGGGGTTATCCTTATTAGGGATGAGCTGTTCGGTTCGATCAGTTCGGAGTTCGATTCGAACTTTAGCCGTTTGCAAGTTCGCGAACTTCAAACTTTTTGGTGTGTTCGGTTCGAGTTCGAATTTTTTATTTTTTTTAAAAAAGTATAAAAAATGCTTAAAAATTACTACAAAATCTAGAAATAAAGAGACTCTTTACTGCAGAATATTATAAGCAGCGGTTTATTAGATATTGAATTAAAAAATAATGTTTAGGTGCAAAGATTCTCACCTCTAAATGACCTGTGTTCTCAAACGCCGTAAACAACAGGTGTTAATTAGTGTTTGGAAATAACATGTGCTTTTAATTAGTCTGGTCTAATGAATTTGATACATTGTCTGTAGACTGAGGGTGTCTGGAGGTGTCCCCTGAACATGTATCAAACAGCACCTGTGCTTCTGAGAAGTGTTCATTTCTCTACTAAATGCTCCTCTGATATCCTGTTTAACCCCTTAACTCTGCATTTCACTGCTGTGTGCTCAGCTCATTTTTACGGCTTTCGCTCATCATGTTTAAACGCGATTTGAAGCCACATTTTATTAAATGACCCAGACATATTAGATATCGTTCTTTCCGGCAGAATCCGCAGATTCATAATATATCATTTTTATATGTATACGTCATGTCCTGGCTGTATATTATGACAAAAAATGCAATAAAAATTGAATTTTTAATCATCTGCAGTGTGTAAAGTGTTTTTTTTCACATTTTAGCACATGAGCGTTCGCGGTTATGTTTTCTATGGGGTGCGCTTGTACAAAAATTAGAAATGGGTACTTGTTACATTTTGTGGGGAGAATTACGTGATTTATAGCAAACGCACCCCATATAAAATAATCATTAGTGCAGCATCATTGTTCACATTATAATTGAAATGTGAACAATATTGCTGCATTAATAAAAATAACACACAAAAAAAATACATGTTTTTATTTTTCGTTTTATTTTTTTTTACTTTATACCGGGTCATATTGGATATCGTTCGAAAGGCCATGCTCAGGCCTTTCTATTGACACCCTCCATGACGCCATAGCTGCCACAGTTCTGGAGATATCGGGGTTCAAATGAACCCCCTATCTCCACCAGGGGATTCCGGGCAGCTAGGGGTTCCCCAGCTATCTGACGTCATCACGCTATGCGTGAGGACGTCAGGCAGTGAGGGGGACCCGGGGGTGGAGCCGCCATCCAAGATGGCAGCCCCCACCGGAGCTAGGCCGCACTTCGGCGCCGCAAGGCATCTCTATACACAGCATCTCTATACACAACCCCATCAGCGTCTCTATAAACAGCATCTCTATACACAGCCTCACAGCATCTCTATACACAGCCTCACAGCATCTCTATACACAACCCCATCAGCATCTCTATACACAGCCTCACAGCATCTCTATACACAACCTCACAGCATCTCTGTGAACCCTCAAATGACCCCCTATCTCCACCAGGGGATTCCAGGCAGCTAGGGGTTCCCTGCCTATCTGATGTCATCACGCTATGCGTGAGGACGTCAGGCAGTGAGGGGGGACCCGGGGGTGGAGCTGCGATCCAAGATGGCAGCCCCCACCGGAGCTAGGCCGCACTTCGGCGCCGTAAGGCGCCGAAGTGCGACCCTGTGCCTAAGGGGTTAAAGCCAGGCACCGCTTAAAATGGGAGACTCTCCCCTTTTAAGCAGTGCCTGGCTTTTTTTGTGGGACCTCCCGGTCGGGAGGGAGAGGGATCCGAACGGATCCCCCCCTCCCTTCCATGCGATCTCCCGGCATTGCTGGGGAGTTGCCTGGAAATGACATCATCGCGCATGGCACGATGACGTCATTTGCATTGGGAGGAGCTTGACTTCAGCGTCCGAGGACGTTGAAGTCAGAACGCCGCGGGACCCCGGACAGTGAGGTGAGTTTCTCCGCCGGGGGTCCCGCAAAGCTGATGACATGTGGGACACGTCCTCCTCAGCATACAGCGGGAGTAACTGAGGATGTGTCCCACACGTCATCAGCAGTGAAGGGGTTAAAAACGTCTTTTTTTAAAAAAACTTTTTGTCCTTGTTTCCTGTGCCCCAGGACACTACCCGGACCCGAACATTGTTTTTAATTGTTTCTATACATCCTACAAATCCACCACTTCACAGGCAGGTTATGGGGACCTCCTAGGCACAATATTTGAAGGAATTTTTCATTTTTAATTTTAACCCTTATTTCATGGAAAACTCACTGTCTCTTTAAAAACGTTTTTTTTTTTTACTTTTTGTCCTTGTTTCCTGTCCCCCAGGGCACTACCCGGACCCCCATACACCTTTTATGGCAAATATCTAGCATATATGCCCTCTTGGAGGGTACTCTAAAAATCGAATTTTGAGTCCCATTGACTTGTATTGAGTTCGTGTTCGAGTTCAAATTCGAACTTTTGAAAAGTTAGAGTTCAAATGCGAACCGAACTCGGGGGTGTTCGGCTCATCCCTAATCCTTATAGCTTCTTTACAGTAATTTATGGCGATAAGGGTGAGACCTAACTGAAAATTTAATTTCTTCATAGGGAGAACACTTATATTGCACTATAGTGTGCAAATGGGGTCTTTAGATTTTTTTATGCATTACAACCCAAATATTTTGTATGTACTTTTCGGGTAGTCAAAAAGGTTAAAAATGTCACATTGCTTAACAACAATGTGCACCATGGTACAGAATGCAATAATTCCTTTAATTCAAGGATGTTACAATTCCCTGCCTGTGAATAACGGTATTTAAAATCCACACAGGATATTATACTGAAAAATCGAATCTTAATAGGACGTGGTATTTTTACCTAAATGGTCTGTGGAACTGTACGGGGTTATTCAGAGAAAGGTGAAACTCTGGAGAACCTTTGGAGAAGTGAAAATTCTAGGTCAAAATAGCCGAACCAGAAAAATTCTCCCATTTATCTCACTTTCCAAATCGGCTATTTTGACTTTGAATTTTCACTTCTCCAAAAGTTCTCCAGAGTTTCACTTTTCTCTGAATAACCCTGATATAATTTAGTCCATGCACTAAACTAGCTCTTGTGACCTCCCCAAGTGGCATCCTAAGTGGACGTTCAGAGTTGATTTCCTGAAGTTTTATCCAAGATCCCCTATGCCATCCACCATCACGAGCCCTAATTCCTGTGTCTCCTCTCTCCACAGGTAAGACATTATCACCCATTATCCACAGACACCCACATCTCAACTGATCCCCTGCATACTTTTGCTGGTAGGACCCCCATCACCCAGTATTCGCAGGCACCCACATTGTAACGTTACCTTGGTCTTTTTCTGTTTTTTTATTTATTTTTGTTTTTCTCCACCATTTGCTTTGCTAATTAGCATGTGAATCTCCTGCCCTATTGACGCAGCCCATCCAGCTTCAGGTGTTTACATTTTAACTGCCTGAATGCAATCAGTCTGCCCTATATAACCACTAAGACTGGCTCCATTGAGCCTTGGCTCTTGTGACCTCCCCAAGTGGCATCCTAAGTGGACGTTCAGAGTTGATTTCCTGGAGTTCAGTGGCATCCTAAGTGGACGTTCAGAGTTGATTTCCTGGAGTTCAGTGGCATCCTAAGTGGACGTTCAGAGTTGATTTCCTGGAGTTCAGTGGCATCCTAAGTGGACGTTCAGAGTTGATTTCCTGGAGTTCAGTGGCATCCTAAGTGGACGTTCAGAGTTGATTTCCTGGAGTTCAGTGGCATCCTAAGTGGACGTTCAGAGTTGATTTCCTGGAGTTCAGTGGCATCCTAAGTGGACGTTCAGAGTTGATTTCCTGGAGTCAGTGGCATCCTAAGTGGACGTTCAGAGTTGATTTCCTGGAGTTCAGTGGCATCCTAAGTGGACGTTCAGAGTTGATTTCCTGGAGTTCAGTGGCATCCTAAGTGGACGTTCAGAGTTGATTTCCTGGAGTTCAGTGGCATCCTAAGTGGATGTTCAGAGTTGATTTCCTGGAGTTCAGTGGCATCCTAAGTGACGTTCAGAGATGATTTCCTGGAGTTCAGTGGCATCCTAAGTGGACGTTCAGAGTTGATTTCCTGGAGTTCAGTGGCATCCTAAGTGGACGTTCAGAGTTGATTTCCTGGAGTTCAGTGGCATCCTAAGTGGACGTTCAGAGATGATTTCCTGGAGTTCAGTGGCATCCTAAGTGGACGTTCAGAGTTGATTCCTGGAGTTCAGTGCATCCTAAGTGGACGTTCAGAGTTGATTTCCTGGAGTTCAGTGCATCCTAAGTGGACGTTCAGAGTTGATTTCCTGGAGTTCAGTGGCATCCTAAGTGGACGTTCAGAGTTGATTTCCTGGAGTTGCGGGACTGGAGGAAGGAACTGCAAGGCCCACTTTTTACTCTAGGTAAACGCACATTTATATCATGCTTTCTCTCACGCTTCTACTCTTTACTTCTACCTTTCTCCTTAAATGGAACTCCTGCCCCTCTACCACCGACCCCTACACTATCTGCATCTCTCCCTCCCTCCTCTCGTCCCACATGATGGCCTCACATGAGCTCCTTTGTTTCCTCAGAACATGGTCTCCCTCTAACTCTCGTGCTGCCAATCACTCCCACTCCCACAAATCCCATTCCCACCTTCTCTTTCTCACCCTCCTGCTGTTACTCTAGGTGACATATCCCCTAACCCTGGCCCCACAACACATCCAATACTTCCCTCTCATCCTATCTCCATCGCACATAAATCACCTCCCTGCAAGCCCAGCAACCTCATTCCCATAATCCCTCAGCCCCTGTCCTCTTTCTCCTGCGCCCTCTGGAACGCTCGCTCTGTGTGCAACAAACTCACAGCCGTCCATGACCTCTTCCTTTCAAACTCCTTCAACCTCCTAGCTTTAACTGAAACCTGGCTAACTCCCTCTGACACGGCCTCCGTTGCTGCTCTCTCACATGGCGGTCTACACTTGAGCCATACCCCCAGACCGGGTGAGAGAAATGGTGGCGGGGTCGGAATCCTGCTCTCTCCCACCTGCACCTACCAGCATCTCCCTCCACCCCCATCCCTCTCCTTCTCCTTCTTCGAGACACACTGCTTCCGCCTGTTCTCTCCTCTGGCTCTCAGGGTGGCAGTCATCTACCACCCACCGGGACCAACCTCCCAGTTCTTTGACCACTTTGCTACCTGGCTTTCTCACTTCCTGTCTTCTAATCTTCCATGCCTTATTCTCGGGGACTTCAACATTCCCATTGACGATCCTTCCGCCCCTGCTGCCTCCAAACTTCTTTCACTCACGTCCTCCCTTGGACTCACACAATCCTCCCTCCTCCCTACCCACCGCGATGGTCACGCTATTGACCTTGTCTTTTCCAACCTCTGCTCCATTTCTGAGTTCAACTGTCGCCCTTTCCCCATCTCTGACCACCACCTTCTCTCTTTCAACCTATCTGGACTTCCTAAACACCCTGCTCCCCCACCCCGCACACACACTCGCAGAAATCTACATGCTGTGGACCCCCATCAATTCTCCAACCTACTTCACCACCTCCCTCACACCTCATCCTTCACCTGCCCTGATGCTGCCACTAATCACTACAACACTACGCTTATCTCTGCTCTAGACACTCTTGCTCCTCTTTGACTCTGTAAGGCCCCACGCAGCCAGCTTCAGCCCTGGCCCACCCTCCAGACTCGCTACCTGCAAAGATGCTCCCACACTGCAGAGCGTGCCTGGAGGAAATCCCGCTCTGAAGCTGATTTTGTTCACTTAAAGTTTATTCTCCGGTCATACACGTCTGCCCTCCACTTGGCCAAACAATCCTTCTTCTCATCTCTTATATCTACGCTGTCCTCCAACCCTAAACGGCTCTGGTCCACCTTCAACACCCTCCTCTACCCACCTGCACCTCCCCCCACAGCTGCCTTGAGCGCTCAAGACCTGGCAGACTACTTCCTCAGTAAAACTTTAACTATCAGAAAAACATCCCAACACAAGATAGTTATCTGCCACCTCCACTGCCAGCGGTCCCCTCTGCCACCCTCTGCCGCTTCCTCCCAGCCACTGAGGAGGAAGTCAATTCCTTATTGTCCTCCTCACATCTCACCACGTGCCCGCTCGACCCCATTCCCTCACATCTAATTCCTCCCCTCTCCTCCTCCCTCACCCCTGCTCTCACACACATCTTCAACCTATCTCTCTCCACTGGCTCCTTTCCATCCGCCTTTAAACACGCGCTAGTTACCCCTTTACTAAAGAAACCATCCCTAGATCCCAACTCTCCATCCAACTACCGCCCTGTATCCCTGCTTCCCTTCACATCAAAGCTCTTAGAAAAACTAGTCTTCAACTGCCTCTCCCTCTTCCTGTCCTCCAATTCCCTACTTGACCCCCTGCAATCTGGCTTCCGTCCCCTACACTCAACTGAAACTGCCCTCACCAAAGTCACCAACGACCTCCTAACTGCTAAACAAACACGGCCACTATTCTATTCTCATCCTGCTTGACCTCTCGGCTGCTTTTGACACTGTTGACCACCCCCTCCGTCTACAGACCCTCAACTCTCTGAGTCTCGGTGACACTGCACTTGCTTGGGTTGACTCCTATTTATCCAACAGGTCCTTCTGTGTGTCCTTTGCTGGTAACTCCTCCTCCTCATTGCCTCTATCTGTTGGTGTACCTCAAGGCTCTGTCCTTGGTCCTCTGCTCTTTTCCATCTACACCTCCTCCCTGGGCAAAATCATCAACAGCTTTGGCTTTAATTACCCCTACGCTGATGACACTCAGATCTACCTCTCTACCCCTGATCTCTCTCCCCTGTCCTTTCAAAAGTCAGTGACTGTTTATCTGGCATCTCCTCCTGGATGGCCTCCCACCACCTAAAGATCAACATGTCAAAGACTGAACTCCTACTTATTCCTCCCTCCAATGCCTCCCCACCTCCTGACTTCTCTATCACGGTGGAGGGTATCACCATCTCCCCATCAAACCAAGTTCGCTGTCTTGGAGTTACACTTGATTCTGCTCTTTCCTTCATCCCCCACATCAAGTCTCTTTCCTCCTCCTGCCGATACCAACTGCATAATATTTCCAGAATTCGGCCATTTCTTACCGCTGTCACCACAAAACAACTCATACACGCCCTGGTAATCTCCCGACTCGACTATTGCAATAATCTCTTATCTGGCCTCCTCTGTCCCGCCTCTCCCCCCTACAATCCATCCTGAACGCCTCCGCCAGGCTAATTCACCTCACCCGCCGCTCTGTCTCTGCCGCTCCCCTCTGCGAGTCCCTTCACTGGCTCCCCATCCACTGCAGAATTAAGTTCAAAATCCTTATCCTTACCTACAAAACCCTTACTAACTCAGCTCCCCACTACCTGTCCTCACTAATCACCAAAGGTCAAACAGTGACCTGCGCCTAGCTTCTCCCCGCATCACCTCTTCCCATGATAGACTGCATGATTTCTCACGCGCAGCCCCCACTCTCTGGAACGCTCTCCCTCGTACTGTCAGACTTTCCCCTAACTTCTCTTCCTTCAAACGCTCCCTTAAAACGTTCCTATTTAGGGAAGCCTACCACCCAACTCACTGACGCAACCATCAATCACTCTCACCTTACAGTCCTCTCCTCCTGTTTCCAACCCCAACCCTCCCAGATTGTGAGTTCCTACGGGAATAGGGCCCTCATCTCCTCCTGTACTGTTTGTCAAATGTTGTTCAATGTATTGTAACCCTGTCTATACTGTGTTTATTATACAGCGCTGCGGAATATGCTGGCGCTTTATAAATAAAGAATAATAATAATAATAATAAACTAGCACTCTAGAGCATAGGCAAACAAAGTGAGAGCTGGCCAACTCTCACTTTATCAGACATCAACTTGAAATGTATTTTTAACTCTTTTCAGAAAGTTAAAAGAAACATTTGTCAACTTGTTTCAATAAAATATCATTGAACGTGCAACTGCGTGACATCATTTGCACGTGCATGTTCACAATTTTTCTCTTAGAAAGCAATAGCAGGCAAGCGATTGGCTGAAAGATCTCAGATTTGAGAGATAATCAAGTGTAGAATGTTTTGCATTTTCTTTGCATTGTTATGATTACTATTTGTTTTACATAAATAACCCCCAAATTCTTATATAATCTTTATTTATACATATTTGTTTTAGAAGACATGTATTCAGCCTTGTCCATGAACTACATTTTAAGAATCGACTCTCCTTGATTCGATCACATAGATGTTGGAAACTGTGGCACTTCCCTATCCAGGATCTTGCAGCGACGTGCCTGCGGGTGTATCACATCAATGTAAATCCTGCCCTCTTTACAGGACACCAGCGTTAACAACGACCAAATACGTGTTTTACAGACGATTGCCGTCACTTAATTACAGTTCCATAATGTGCTCCTAGAGGAGATTGCACCTGTAACGGCTCGCGTGACATTGTATCTATTCGGTCTGGAATACAAAAGCATTAAGACGTATGTGACTGTAAAACGGCTCAGCTCCGTTCTCCATATTGTGGGATTGCTATTTCATAAAGTAACGATAACCCTGCTTTTCTGGATGGTCTCCCACTGGACTATTTTGCAATTTTTTTGCAATGTAATTTCCTCTCGGCTGGGTCTTCTTGAGTGTGGGAGGCTAATTACATTGCAGTCTTTTCTTATTTCAGCCAGAAAATCTTTCAGTCTGTTATCATCCAAATTTACGTCTCCGCGGAACACTTTTAGCTGAATAAAGCAACCAGACGCTTTAAGCCTACAACACGACATTTTATAAACAGTGCGGTAACAGAGGAAATGTTATTCAATCGTTTTTGCTTGGTTACAATTAACACACTGTGGTAGTAAGAAAAAAAAAATGAAAAAACAAAATTGTTCCTCCCTTTCAGAGACAGAGTGGATCTTTTGTGTATCTGAAACAATGGAAACACGTATCTGCATTCACAATTTCTTTCATGGAAAGCAGCAATTATACGATTCCATTTTTGGTTATCTTTAATTAAATCGTTCTTTGCTAGGAGAATGAAGGGCGCGCAGCTTCCTCTTGCACTTCGAGAGTTAAAAGAGCAATATATACATTATGAAATCGGGATTACCAGTGATCGTGGGAAAGCGTAGAACGCTTCTCTTGTGAAACGCGTTACCTTTTCTTCTATTCCTGGAAGACATAAGACAGATACATTCCAATTACCTGAAGCTCTACGTCACGTAACTTATATCACTGATATGTGGTTACGTATAGACAATCATACACCAAAGCCTACATCTCCTGCTTCCTCCAAGAGGAGGATATTATGCAGCTGTAAGGTTGGAGATGTCACATTAAAAGAGATAAGTCCATCATGCCTAACCTTTCATTTTCCCTGCATATACTAATCCAAAAGCAAAGACAAGACCAAAGTAATTCCATTTCCAATTTTGATTCCAAGGTGAAAAGTATCCTCCTTGACTATAAAAAAAAACAACAACACATTATTATCTTTCCTAATGTGCTGCTTGTGTTTAAAGAGAACTGATCATGAAAAAAATAAAACAATGTGACATCAGGCCAAGCCATGATTAGAACATTGATCAAAAGGATCAGTGATGTTTCTCATAACATAAAGGGATACTATAGGGTTAAAACTGTAGAGGGAGAAGGAGGGACTAAACATTAACCCCAACAATCCTCAACATCCCCCCCCCCACGTAAACAGCCTCAAACAGCTCTCCAGGACCCTCAGGAGCAGGATGAAGGACAAGGGAGCTCTGGGCAGACCACTATGATATGATTCAGTGGTGTTCACGCTGGGTAGAGTGTCCCTTTAATGAGTTATTACGTCTTCATTTCCTCCTAATAGTGATTAACAAACCTCCATGTCAAATCCAGACTCTCTCTTGACTTTTCTAATTCTCACTATCTTTCTGGACCAACTGGTCCTCCATAGATAACCCACATTGGTCAGATGAGGTAGGAGGAAGGATTTTCTATAGGAGATTTCTCATGCTCGTTCCCGTCAAGCAATCATTTTTAAAGAGGCACAGGCTTTTAGCCTGAAGAATCGAATGAAGCTGAATGAATAATTTATCATTTTCATTTTTAAGCTAACTTTGTGTCATGTGCCCCCAGCAACTCACCCCTGCAGCCTCCAGAAAACCATAAGGTAGTCCTCCTACCACCCAGTAGGGCCAGCATCCCGACATCCTTGTGGATGACTATATTTACCCGTACTTGCCATCTTGGCTCACAGGAAAGCCCGATTGATGGAGCCGACGCATCAGACTCCATCACCTGAAATGCCATTACTACATCAGAATGCGCCACCTTCTTCGCTCCCCCAGATTCTGATTCCCAAAACAATAATGCCACTGCTGCTTAATGATGCACCCTAGTCATTTTAGCGCCAAGAGAACGCACTGACTTGGAAGGCCGTAACATGTATTTTATGGCCAGGTTGGACTAAGACATGATCCTTTAATATTACATAGTGGGGCCATTTTAATTATTTGAGTGAAATAGGGCCCTAGGTAAGGTTATATTGTAATATTTCTGGATGTTCTAGAGGAACGTGAAGACAACTTTGGTATGAGATTCAGCATTGATAAGTGTAAAGTTATGCATTTGCAATGAAAAGTAGTTGAAACAGCCAAGCAGATTTTGACCTTCAAGGATGTTGTACTCTTTGCACAACTTACAAGAGCTTGCAAGGCTTACATTTAATGGTTTTATGTGCGACAAGACCTGTAAAGCCGTGAAGTAAAGTGTGTTGGCACTTTTAAGCAGCTTATTTGTAAGCTATTGTTCTAACAGTTGGGTTGACCTTTGTGACCCCAGTACTAAGAATAGTCCTGAAGAATAAGGGCATATCTCAACTCTTGCATCTGTTGAATAACTTGACCATCAGGGAACAATTGTCCTACAGATGAATTTGGGGGAGGAAGCTGGTCTTAACCATCTTTTTCCACAGGCCTTGCATAAGTCAAGAATGGTGCTGCCTGAAAGAAATGGGTAAAGACTACAAGTCATGAATAAATGTAGCCATCTTTTTTGCGTAATAATGAGGCTTATAGAGGAAATCTGGAGATAATGAGACAGAAATATAACAAGAAGGAAACAGCAATAAGAGCAGGATTCACATCATTCAAAATGAGATGAGCATCTTGGGCTCCAAGGAAAACACGGTAACAGTGAGGTTCTGTCCCCTTTCTGAATACGGACACAGCAACACCTGAAATCATTAGCTGTACACCCCAATAGTTGCATTTTTTTTTTCACTTTTTCATTCAACTGATTCGATTTTATTTTCATCAAAAATATAAGCAGCATTAGTAAAATTCAGTGAGAAAACTAGAAGTTTGTGAGGGTCCTGAGGACGAGCAACGGCATTAGTGGCCTGCTCTACGATGGGGCCCGTTCAAGTCTCACAAGGTTTTAGCTCCATATATGTAAATCAGACTGCTGTCATCCAGAAAGAGTGGCCAGTACTGAAATGCCAAGGACGTCATCCCAGCAAGAGAGATGCAGGAACCCCTGACAATCCTTTTAGCCTTGTTGTTAGACCGCGTCAGGTGGGTATAGCTGACATCCCTCTAGGCACCTCGAGCAAGGGGTCCACATCTGGTTTACTTTGCATACGTATCGTGAGAAAACTAGAGGTTTGTGAGTGTCCTGAGGACGATCAACGACACTAGTGGCCTGCTCTACGGTGTGGCCCACTCAGGTCTCACAAGGTTTTAGCTCGATTGTGCCATTACAGGAATGATTTAGTAATCACAGAAGCAGCTCTAGGTCTCCGTGGTTGGCTACACACCGCCATAATCCCCTTTCTCACAAAGGGAAGAAGACTTTCCTTCTGGTTGATTTTTGCTCTGTAGAGACCACCAGTAATGCACATCATTGATTGAAAGATCAGCGAGATAACAAACGCATTCCTTTGTCTACTCCTCCAGGTATTTCAAAACTGTGCCTGGTCTCTCCCACAAAATTTATAACTTGTCCTGACGAAGGTGAACACGGAGCCGAGGATTAATCGGAATTCTAAACTCCATAACTACTCCGTGTCGGTAAGATTAAGACGAGGCATAAACCAAACATAACAAACATCAAGCTGAATTATTACCAGATGTTTATGATATATATCATATAGACAGTAGATTTGTAAAAGCATCATAGAGGGGCTCCATAGAGGTACAGATGTTAGATGCGCACATCATAATACGGAGAACACGAGTATGCATCCCAAATGCAAGGGTCACGGGTTTCTGTAAAAGTCAAAAAAATTCTGAGAAGCTTTCATAAATCATAAAAAACAAGAGAGGGTTATGTGTAGGGTGACCATAAAGGCCATGTTTAAAGGGACACATATTGCTATTTCATGCAGAGGGAAAAGTGCTGCCCTGCAACATGTATAATTCATATGCCGCGGGAAGGAAATCAAGGTAGGCCACCTGAGAATCCTAATAAATGATATGTGTCCCTTTAAAAATGGCCGATGTGGTCACCCTAGTTATGTGGCATATCCCAGCTAGCATGTTTAGCACCCGTGTTATAGAGTAGAAGTCACCTATATTGGAGAAGGAGGTCCTCTAATACATAGGACATTGTGGGGGCCAACTGTGATCCTTCTTCAGGAAAACACTGAATTAAAGTGGAACATACAGTCTATCCTGGAAAAGATCCAGATGCATTTTCAAAATGCCCGTAAAATACTCCTATATTGGGGAGGTCCCAGAAGAGTAAAGATGTACAGTACCACTACTCACAAGTTTGTATACCAGGAGTGGCATAGATCTGTATGGATAGAAACTTTCTTTCCCCGAAGTTTATTTTTCAATCATAATTGGGGTCTACTGAGGTCTCATTAGGAGAATTCGGAATAGAATGAAGACGTTCCTTGGGATGTCACCGTACTGCGCTCTGATATGTGACCTATAGCTAATACAGATATTTATATATATATATTGTATGGGTCTATTTTCATAGCAGAGAAAATTAATAGTATGATAGAAAACCTGCTCTGCATTAAATCCCCCCTTTGCCCTCTGTTGAACTCTCTCCATTCTCTTGCTCGCTTTCTTCCAATTCCTTCATCGGATCACATTTCAAGTATAGACTTTTAAAGGACGTGCCATTTTAGCATTTATTTTAGTGCATTATATAATGCGCCATGTCTCTTTGTGCCATAACAATGCAAGACATACATTTTTTTTCTAGAGCTTCTATTCTAGTAGAGCTTATTAGTTATTCTGTATTGAGGTCTAGACCAATGAAGGAACAAAAAAAAAAGACAGTTCTCACTTTTGGAGCTTTTATTAGTTTTTATTGGCTAGTAAACGTACCGGAGATTCCCAGGGCAGGGGATGACGAAGTCTGCCGTTTCGTCTGGCTGTGAGCAGTGGAAGACTAGAAACAAGCCAGTCCTGCATGTCCCTGCTCAAGGGAGCTCGTGTAGGGTTCCCCCATGGAGTCCAATGGATATAAGGAGCCGATACCCCAGCGCGTTGCACCGCTGCAGATTTTGGTCAGCAGCTGTAAAATACTCTGATTCAAGCTGATACAGTAATTCGACTGAAATAGAGGCATTAATGGCCGGCTGCAGATGATAAAAAGCTACTTATTCACTTTTTTGGCTCGACCATTAACGGCTAGGTTGTGATCAAGTCCCAGGTCTATGGAGCTGATAAGTTTAAAACAGCACAGGTCACATCTGTGCCAGGTTACAGCTGGAAAGCATGGTGGTAACGTCTCTGCATGCAACTTTGGAGAAGCAAGTTTGACTCTCCGTCAGACCAGCATGTCTCTCTTCTCTTCTACAAACAAGGAATAGTAGGTCTCTGTCTTACAACTGTGGAGAAGCAGGTTCAAACTCAGTAGCGGATCTCTGCTCTACATCCGTGGACAGCAGATTCAGATTCTGGTCAGAACACTTCAGCACAAATTCTGAACACATTAAGCTGACCCTGCCAAAAATTCAAATACTTGCCCCAGATCTCTTGTTGGAGAGAGCGACATGATACACTGCTTTGTCTCTCCGTGGGCAACTGAGAACTGGGAATAAATAGTTCCCAGTGTTCCTCTGCGAGTCCTTCCGCCGCACATACGTATGTCCCTCGCCTGAGTTTGCGTCTGTCTCCATGGAATCCTATGGACTTCTGGAGTTGGTAAAAGCGCGGCGCTTAGCCTCTGCCATTGTCACTCACCTAAAAAATAATACGAGTATGGCTACTGATAAGGCCGGCTGCATCTGAATGCAGGTGTTAAAAGGCAACGGCTGGCGTGCTATTCTTCGATTAGCGTCTTACTGATAACCTCAACCATGGAATAGGGCCCAATGTATACATAGCAGGACTGTCAGGGTGGCACCCGGCATGAGCCATGGTGGGACACTAAGTTTATTAGTTTATATCTCAAGCGCTGGGGGTGAGTATACAATACGGAGACACCAGAAAACAGAATAGACAATTACAGGCATGGCTGTGACTGATAGATAACACTGTCTTTGAGTATATGCAGGCTGGATACCTGTTAGCCACAATGGAGATCTTTATACTGTGTATCTTGATGGGCTGTGGACAGGAACCAGGAACAACGGGAGCCGACAAGGAATGGGGCACAGGAACAGGGATGGCAAACTAAATGGGTAGCAAGGGACAAAACTAGACTAGAATGGACTGGACGAGGCAAGGGCAAAGAGGAATAAGGGACAAGAATTGACAAGGGTCACAGCTAAGGGAAATAAACAGGGCAGGTAGACTACAAGTAACAGCAGCTCTGGGGAAACCCTGGAACTAGCAGGTATGAGCAGATACAACTGCTGGAGAGCCCTGAGGAAAGGGCGTGACAAGGTTATATGGCTGGCTGCACAGGTGGACAGGGGAATGCATTCAGCCATGGGAAACCCCGGAGTGGAGGCAGGCAAGGAGTGGTAAAGGTGAAGCAGCGGCCCGGACTAGGGTGGCAGCTGCATAACTGGCCCTCCAGCGGCCACAAAGATTGGAAGCATGACAAGGACATACTTGAATATGAGAGAAATGTTAGGGCTCTATTTCATTCTTCGTGCAAAAATGTGCGTGTGCGCAAAAACTCATTAACGCAAGGGGAAAAGCCCTTTGCGCTGACCGTCAAATTACGACGTTCGCGCACAAAATGCGCGTTAATGTCCACCCTGCTCGAGCGAAAGTTCGTGCACGCATCCCATACTGAACATGTGAGCGCTAATGCGTTCCTGCGCTGGTACGCGGCTGGTATGACTATTGATGCGCAACTTTTACGAACAACGTTTGCGCGCAGAATTTTAACGTCTTTGAAAAGCTGGTGGTAACTGCAAATCTGAACGTTCTGGCAGAAACGAAAAACACCAGCACGAAAAAAAAAACACAGCACAGTATAGTTACACATTCTACACATACCCAAACAATAAAATTGAGACGTTGTGCGTGTTTTTTTTATTGCTGCAGCATATATACTCAGATTGATTTTGGCAGGCGCAAAAACTGAACGGGAGACAATTGTGGTTCTTAATTCTGATTGGCTGAATCGTGTGAAAAAACTGTCTGTCCACCGATTTCTCCGCGCAGCGTTAAGTTGCACTCGTTTTTTGACGGATGAAAAAATGCACTCGGATCGTAATACCTGCGTTAATTTGCGTGCGTTAACGTTTAACGCTGCGCGCAAAAAAAATTGCGTTGCGCGTACGAATTTGCGCGGAGGATGTAATAGAGCCCTTAATGTATCTCTTTCTTGATAATATATTTCTAAATAAAATACAATAATATTGTTTTTATTCGTGGTGAGACAACCAGCTCCTTCCAATGTATATTTTTTTAAAATATCGTTACTGCTAAATGCATAAGAATATGGATTATTTCTAACGTGGATGTTCCAGTTAAGGCCAAATCGACATATTAACGTCAGCCGCGGCACTGATTTCAAACAGAATGTTATTTACTGCAGAAATGTTCCAAATGTTCCCAAAGTTTAACTTCAAGCTGCTGATACCAAGACGTAGCAATGGATCACAACTAATAAAAATAAGCGCGCTCCCCTCTTCTTATACATTACACAGGTTTGTCAGTCGGATAACAATTTTATCAGTCGTTTCGGTATTTATTAGGTCTTTTTTTTTTCCTCGCAGATCATTTTGAAGATAATAAATGGTAACTTTAGTGTGTCATTATCCTTTGCGCTCATACAGTGTTCGTAATGAGACTGCTAATTTGTTTAACAGAAATCAAATCTGAAAATGTCTCTCCCTCCTGACTTATGTCCCTTTTAAATCAAAATAAATTTTGAAAAGCAGTTGGAGTATGCATGAAATGTTTATATAGTGGGAAAAATGAGCCAAAAAATAAGAAACAATATTCAAGCCCGCAGATGGCTGACCTCTCCCTGCTGCATAAATATTATACAATTACCGAAATTACTGCAAAATGATGGAGAGATGCCAGAATCGGAGAAGGAAACAACAGCAAAAATATTTAATTAAATAAATAAAATAATACACAACTCTGGCACATTTCTGCGGGGTTATTGTTCTTTTTTTACACGAAGTATGCAATTTAATTTTCTGTACTATGGTTACAATCTAAACCCACTATAATTATAATAAGCTAAATTGACGGTGGTTTAAGATACCTTCCGAACGTGTTCCCGACTTTGCAAAGAAAAGTTAGAAGTGATTTTGCTGGGTTTTTTTTTGGTTATTTTAGACTGCTAGAAAATAAATAAACCACGGTGATTTTAATCCTGAAAAACAACGGCAACGTCAATGCACCTTGCCATTCAAAAACATTATTTTTTTTGCGGGGGGGGGGGATCCTTGTTTTCGGACCTTGAGATGTGTCAGGCTGCAGAGAAAAGAAGCCAGATGGATAGACCTTCATGTTCACTGTATAAAAAAGGTTTTGGAGTTTTTAAAGAACTCACCAGAGGGCAAACCAGTAAAGCCAGGCAAACATCTAATTCTTTCTATGATTAAAGGGATACTATATTAAAAAATAGAGCACACTTTTTTGCCCTTAACCCCTTCACTACCAAGTGATTTTCCAAAAAAACATCATCAGAAACCAGTGGTTTTTTTGTAAAATCATTTTTAATTAATTATAAAGTATGAAATATTTGGGCATATTCCCATTGTATTTCTTACTGTAAATAACCTATTTGTCCAGTAGATGGTGCCATCTACTGCCAAATTGAGATAGAGCTGCAGCTTGATTTTTTTTGCCCCCCTGCATCAGCTGCTGAATGTCTGATGTCGGGGCATTCATCAGCCGATTTAACACAGTTTTAGCTCTTTGGACATCATGCCCACATGACTAAAACTTTGGGGGCACCTTCTGCAACCCAAAAGCAAATTAAATTCATATATCTGGATTTCAGGGCACAGGATGGATGAAGGGGTTACATAATTGGACATGTGCTGCTGATAGTCTCTACCCAATTATTTTTTTAATATTTTTATTATTATGGGTGAATTTTCTCACTTTTGTCCCTCGCCACTCGCAGCTAATGCTCTTTAGCTCTGGGACTCCCGAACCCAAAAGTCCCTTAAGCTTCAAAATGCAAATTGTGCAATGCTGTGGACTTTTTCACATTACGTAGACATGTTCCATAGCGCCTGTACAGAACGATGGATTGGAACTGTGCTTATGCGCAGATCCGATCCATAGGCTGCCTCTTAGAGAATGATCGCTACAGTAACTGGTCTCATAGAGGGTCGACAACAGCACACACTCTGCATGCTGACATCACTAGTTACCGATCTGGTGACCGGGAACCGGGAAATTCAAAATCCTGGGGTGGAGGAAACTCTTTCACTTCACTCAGCAATTTCTCCAGATCGGAGCAACAGGGAGAGTGGGAAAGAGACTCTACACATTCTAACCACTTTAAAAAGCTGAAGTGGTCAGAGTGAGAAGTGTTTTCCTATAAGTCTGACTCTCGATTCTCCAAATGTGAGTAGCATTGCAGAATTATAACAATGTGTGGCAAAAGCAGGAGTCCGTGCACTTTGATCGTAAGAAAAGTGCATGTATTTAGGTCAGGAGGGAGAAGCCCATGGACTTGTCTTGTTGATAGGATTAGATGCTCTTACATTCTGAATTGATTTAGGTAAAGTTCAAAAATGATGATAACATTCTAGTGTCCTGTCTTGTTCTCTGTATCTCCCACTACTTCTTGTTTTGGAACTACATCGCCCAGGATGATGCTCTGCCATGCATTAAGTTGGCGGAGACGTATGGAAAATGTTGCTCAAAACCATCTGAGGCCCTATAGCACTCTCAACGTTAAGATATTAGCTGGAGGCATTAAATAGATGGGCCAATATCCTAACGTCAGGAGCTGCTGGTCTGGCCTTGCAGCAAGCTTTACTGGCGTCTCAGTCATAGCGCCTCCATACAGTAAATTAACGTCTCCTATTCCTTGTACAGGAGGTGATACGTAGCACCTGGGAGTAGCAGAACAACTCATAAAACCTTGTGTTAAGGGATTTTTCTTTAGAAAAATCACATAACACAATAAAATAAACCCCCCCATCAAAAACTCCGTTACTTACCTCTCATCTCATGGGGGAGAGGGTGACATGACCTGTAGCTTCCTTCCTCCCTGCAAGTAGCAGAGGTCTACAGCTCCTATGTGAACCCTGCTTGCGCAGGATTGCGGGCGGAACATGCTGGGCTCCAGGAGTGCGTCACTATTGGTATCGGGTTGCAACTCCCTTTTATTCTGACTCCAGCTGCAAATACAGCGGCTGGATCCGATTAGTTCCAGTAAAAGGGAGCTGGTAACAAAAATTGGCTCAAATGATTTTTTTCCCCCTTACCAGCTCCCTTTTACCAGCAAGAGGAGAATACGGCCCCTGGCAGGCACAGGGTGCTCACACCAGCTTTAACCCCTTCACTACCTACAGAGATATCTTGGGCTTCGAAGGCCACATCTGGTGCCCCGATATCGAGATATCTCGGTATGCTGATCTGCAGCCCAAAAGCAAATTAAATTTGTTTGCCGCAAACTAATTTTGTTTCCTTTTGGGCTGCAGAAGGTGCCCCCATAGTTTTAGCCCTGTGGGCATAATGGCCGAAGAGCTAAAACTGTAAAATCAGCTGCTGAAAGCTCTGAAATATCGGGCTTTCAGCAGCCGATGCAGGGATAAATACAAGAAGTTAGTCCAGCCGCTCAAACTTCTAACTCAATTTGGCAGCAGATGGCGCCATCTACTGGCCAAAAATAGGCTATTTACAATAAGAATTACAATGGGTATAAGCTCAAATATTTCTTACTTTTTAATTAATTAAAAAGGATTTTACAAAAAAATCCACTGATTTCTGACAATGTTTTTATGGAAAAATCACTTGGTAGTGAAGAGGTTAAGCTTATGGCAGTGAAGAATTTTGTGAGACATGATTGAAATGGGAACATGGCAACATTTATACACAGAGTGACAGGGCACAATAAAACTGCGTGGGAGAACAGATCTACGATGCGGAAGAGAAAGTTCACTAATTAAAGGGACTGTAGCCTAGGCGTTCACATTATGAGATACAAAAAAAAAATTCTCATGCTTTTTTATCATGATGAACCAAATAAGAGAAAAAAAACTAAAATGTAGATGTCGACCTAAAAGGTGGAGAGGAAGGACCAGTTCACCAAACAGGCCCCTCTGCGCAAGCCTATGGGCCGTGCAACTGCAAAGTCACAAGGAGAATAAACCAAATGCCCATCACTAGTTAGCTGTTGTCTAATAATATATCCTGTGCGTGCGCAGTGCTTGTGCCTGTCTTTCCTTCCAATCTGTGTTATGTTTTGATATGTTCTAGACACAGGGGATCACTGTCACATGAAGCTGGCTTTAGCTGAATCTAGAGGGAGATAAAGCCATCTTTTTTAAAGGTCGCTCACAGCTCCAGGTCCTATATATCAATCTCCTATTTAAAAGGCCAATGTATTTCCCATTGTATTCCTTGTGGATTTGTCGAATTTCTCCTCATTAGATTTGCCCGCAGACACCTGATAGCTGTTTGTAGATGCCGGATTTCTCCTATTTACATAGAAAATAACTGACATTTACTCTGTTTTTCCAAAACATTTTTTTTTTATTTTAAATGCTAGTCACCCGGAATGGTTAGTAAATAAGCAGGAAAATGATATTCAGGTTTACACAGAGGCCAATTTGCAGATACGTTTACGGCACTGCTGAATTCTTCATAAATTGCTTCTCATGCATCCCTGTGTATGTGATAAGGCGACCCATTTCATTCAGTCCATACACCGTCACCATTAGGAAATATCACTTAGAGTCGAAAATAAAGACTGTGAGTTATTATCACTCATTTAACACTTTTTTAATAAATGGTTTCATTGCGAGTCAAGCTCTTCTTTTCTCATGTTACACTGCGAATAAAATCAAAACTAGGAATAAAAGTGTATAAAGCTATGAAGAATTCAAAAGATAAAAGTTTGCAAATAAATATTTATGTTTTATCTTTTTATAACATGCGGCTCTTCAGACGGGTTTGGGTCGAAATCCCTACAACCAGGTTCCCTAATGCCAAAATCCCGACGGCCAACTTCCCTACACGGCCAACTTCCAGGCATCCAAAATCCCAGCGGCTAACACTAACCCTACTTCCTAACCCCCTAAACCTAGCCCTAACCCTAACCCCCTAACCCCCTAAACCTAGCCCTACCCCAAACCCCCTAAATCTAGTCCTAACCCCCTAAACCTAGCCCTAACCCCCTACTTCTAGTCCTAACCCTAACCCCCTAAACCTAGCCATAGCCCTAACCCCTAAACCTAGCCCTAACCCCTAAACCTAGCCCTAACCCTAACACCCCTAAACCTAGCCCTAACCCCCTAAACCTAGCCCTAACCCCTAAACCTAGCCCTAACCCTAACCCCTAACCCCCTAAACCTAGCCCTAACCCTAGCCCCCTAAACCTAGCCCTACTCCCTAACCCCTAACCCCCTAACCTAGCCCTACCCCTAACCCCTAAACCTAGCCCTAACCCTAACCCCCTAAACCTAGCCCTAACCCCCTACTTCTAGCCCTAACCCCCTAAACCTAGCCTTAACCCTAACCCCCTAAACCTAGCCCTAACCCCTAAACCTAGCCCTAACCCTAACCCCCTAAACCTAGCCCTAACCCCTAAACCTAGCCCTACCCCTAACCCCCTAAACCTAGCCCTAACCCTAACCCCCTAAACCTAGCCCTAACCCCCTACTTCTAGCCCTAACCCCCTAAACCTAGCCTTAACCCTAACCCCCTAAACCTAGCCCTAACCCCTAAACCTAGCCCTAACCCTAACCCCCTAAACCTAGCCCTAACCCCCTAAACCTAGCCCTACCCCTAACCCCTAAACCTAGCCCTAACCCCCTAAACCTAGCCCTAACCCCTCTAAACCTAGCCCTAACCCCCTACTTCTAGCCCTAACCCTAACCCCTTAAACCTAGCCCTAACCCCCAAACCTAGCCCTAACCCTATCCCCCTAAATCTAGCCCTAACCCTAACCCCTTAAACCTAGCCACAACCCTAAACCCTCTAAACCTAGCCCTAACCCCCCCTAAACCTAGCCCTCATCCCCTTAAACCTAGGGTTAGGGTGTTAGTTTTAGGGGTAGCGGCTGGGATTATGGATGTCTGGAAGTTGGGCGTGTGGCGAAGTTGGTATGTCCGGCACTTGTTCTGTCTGGAAGTTGGCCGTCGGGATGTTGGCATTAGGGAACCTGGCTGTACGGATTTTGTCCGGCACCCCTTCAGACACACATTGTTCTTTGAAAGCAGCTTTCTTCATGTGTTTCATTCCCATACTTTTGCCTTAAAATCTTTCAGACATATATCATAGAGCAGAATTATAACAATGTTGGTCTCATACAAGCTGAAGTATCCTTCACATTCATAAAGATAATTGTTGTTCTCTGCCTAGATACATTGTAGCAAATGACGTAGATGTTGTTTAAAAATGCCAGTATGTATACTGCCTGGCTAAACAATAAGTCACCCCCTGCTTTACAAGTCTTTTATGATCTGGGGTTGCTCCAGTCAGGTCTAGGTTTAGCAACGTTATGTGCCCAAAATTGAAGTCATGTGACTCCCTGAATATACTGAATGAGCAGGTTTTTCCATCAATAGTTTTTTTCTTCCCTGATGGCACAGCGGGCATATTCCAAGATGACAATGGCAGGATTCATCGGGCTCAAATTGTGCAAGAGTGGTTCAGGGAGCATGAGACATAATTTTCACACATGGATTGGCCACCGCACAGTCCAGACCTTAACCCCATTGAGAATCTTTGGGATAATGTGCTGGAGAAGACTTTATGCAGCGCCTCGACTCTCCCATCATCAACACAAGATCTTGGACACAAATTAATGAAACTCTAGATGGAATTTTTTTTTATCACATTGTATGAGCTTATCGTAACGAAGCCACGGCGATTGCGTGCTGTAATCAAAATAAAAGGCGGTCTAATTAAATATTAGCGTGTTTGACTTTTGTTGGCCAGTGGATTGGGAAAGAGGGGGGGGGGAACAGAGGAGAGAATAGATATGAATAAGAAAGTGAAGGATGTCTACAAAAATTCTTATTATCATACTTTATTTATATAGCACCAATATACTCTGGAGCGCCGAACAATAGGTACAATATAGATCATAGTACAAGACTTTGAGACAGGGTGACATTTTTCAGATCATCACAGGAGGAATTCAGGGCCCTATTCTCATGGGAAAATACAATCTAGAAGGTTCGGAGAGGTGAAAAACAGGAAGAGAGGACTGCAAGATGAGAATGATGCCAATAATTTGAGAATTCAATTGCACTTGTCAGTGAGTTGAGTGGTAGGCTTCCCTCAACAGGAATGACTTTAGGGAGCATGTGATGGAAGGCAAATTAGGGAATTCTCAAAAACACACACCCCTAGGAGCTACTATCTCAACCCAAGTTAATCCATAGGTTCCATATTTATAGTATGAGAACATGGTATGATGGACCCCTGCCACCAGTTCATCCATCTGATGCAGTTCTTCAATGACTGCCATTACCCTCCACCAAGGGGGTGTCCATGTAGACTTCTATTTCTCCACCAGTGCCTTCTGAGCTGCGAGAACTAGTTTAGCCAACAGTCTATTTTGGTTACCAGTCAATGCCGGTTGGGGTTAAGAAAGTACAAAGGTCCAGGTGTTAAGATTGATCAATACCCCCAGGACCTATTTTGCAAGGGACTCGACCCTCCTCCATTATGGTGCTGGTACAGGCCAGGACCACCAGAGGTGGGAGTGGGTTCCTCTTTGGTTCCATATACTCCAGCAAGTATCCCACTGATTGTTTTTATACCTCTCTGCCTCTGTTAGCCTGAAGCCAAGTTTTAATTAAATATTGTTGCATAAGTTGCCACTATGAATGCGCAACAGATTTTATTCCTGATCTCTTCATTGGTCTGTTACTGTGTGAACAGTAAAGAAAGAACTCGCAACATATGCAATAAACATAAGGACATATGCCAAAGGCTAATTTGAAACATGTACGAAACAGAACAACGAGCAGCAACCAACTGAATCCCAAAAAAGCAGAACAGCGGCATTCTTCATAATAACTTATTTGTTTGTGAAATGAAGCTCCATAATTATCATATACAGTGCTAAATAGCTATTCTTACGTACGTTTCCAGGGTTTAATGGTTGTCTTTTCCCGAGGTACTGATTTAGTGGGAGCATCATTATTTATGATAATGATCGTGGTGATGATCATTATAATCTATAACAAATTTGTTTACAATTTACCAGCGTTTGTAAATGATAACGAAAATAATTATGACAAAACAGGTTTGGCACAAGACAAAAGGTGATAAGAGGCCGAAGGGCATGAACCACACTTTAACAAATACCACAATAGCAGAAAATGAAACACCCTTTAATACAGGGCTCAAAATTTCAAGTCCCAAGCTACTAGCCAGGCCTTAAGAGTTACTCGCCACTAGTTGCCCCACCTAACCCTTATCCTGCCCTGCCTGCCTCTGCATTCCCACTCGCCCTCATGTAATTTCCACTCGCCAAATGCGAGCAGGCGAGTGGAAATTTTGAGGCCTGCTTTAATATATGCCACAATAGCACAATTTCTGTATATTAGAAGGTAATTTACTAGGAGTAGATTTAGTATATATTATACCATTAAAACATATGCATGACATAAGGAAAATGTAGTAAGAAGGATAGAGCAGACAGCGGACAGACATGTAGTTAAAGTCAAAATGGGGTGGTATTCTATTGGGGAGTAAATAATATTCTTTAATTTATTCGATCCCTAATCTCCTTCACTACCATGATCTTCCAAACCTCCTACACCAACACATGATTTAAATGGTTTAAATCAATCTGCTCACATTTTGGAGCAATGCAAAGGAATTTAATGTTTATCTCGAACGAAATTCATTTGCAAATTGACTCCAGAATGTGCTCCTAAAGTGTCAGCACCTTTAACATGTCAGCCGAGGTGCTGAAACGTTTCGAAAGAAAAACAGAATTTCAAGCTGCTCAAAGACACACAGACCTCCAGCTGTATTATCAATAATGCATCTGTAATTTTTGACCAACAGGGGGAGCCCTCTGTCTGCTAAGTGCTTACTGTCTGTAAAAATGTAGTGTATGAACTGTACATACATTGTTACAGAAAGTGATTTTCCATAAAATCACTAGGTCCTGCCAGGGGTTTTATGGAAAAGGGGTTTAGGACCATGATTAAAAAAAGCCACTTTTTCCAGCAGCTGGTCTGCGCTGTGATCGGCGGCTCATCGAAGTGCAGGGAAGTGCTGGGAAAGAGAGAGCACATTTCGGTTATCTCTGAATAACCCCCTTAGTGAACAACCCAGTGATTTCTTTATTTTATCATTTACAAGGTTATTCAAAGAGAATCGAAAAGTCACCGCACGTTCGGTGACTTTTCGTTCTCTTCAATCCGGTGCGATTTGGCGATCCCATTTCGGCGACCCTGCAGTGTATTCAGCAAGCACCAAAGAGCCGTCATATTGCAGGGAAAAGCCGGCGCAAACCCGATGAACACTCACCACAAAACCCGGGCAACGTACACCGAAACCCGCATAAACATCTGGATTAACCCCGCCGAACACACTGGAGAAACCCAAGCAGGAGCCGATCACAGCGCAGAGCAGATCCCGGAACAACCCAACAATGCAGACGAATGGAGTGAAAATAAAAATAAAAAACAGTACGCCTGTATGTTTGAAAAGTGAAACGCTGTTTGCAAAGAAACTACAGAACGAAAATGTCTGAAATTTACATATAAGATCCAATGAATGATAATAAAAAGGGCTGTTACAGAAAAAAGAAAAAAATCGATTTTAAAAAAAAGGAAAAAAAAATTCGCAAAAAAATTCTTAAAAGATCCTAAAAAATCTATAAATAAAGAGGCTTTTTACTGCAGAATATTATAATGAACGGTTTATTAGATACTTAATTAAAACGGGAATATTTTTATCATTGAAGCCTATGGGATTCTCCTAAATAAACCTGTCGAATGAAACCACCGAATGGCAGGGCAATTCGGGAACCTTTCTCAGCTGTTTTGTGTTCTCTGAATAGATGAAGCAGTGCTTCTCTATGGGGATTCACTGCCCTCGAACAGGCAACGAACAGGCACCGTATGTGCAGGCAATTCGCCAGGACTTGGCGAACTGCCTGCTTTCTGAATAGCTGAATGGCCAGGAAAGGTAACCGAACGCTGATTTTCACTGTTCGGTTACCTTTCGGGAACAATTCGGATCACTTTGAATAACCCTGTATATGATTTCCCTGCCAGAATTACATAATATCTATGCATTTTTAAATAAGGCAGCATTGTTATTTACTCTCTTGCTTTTTCCCATCAAATAAAACAAACTTTATATTTATTTAAGTTTAATTATTCAGAAGAATAAATATTCAAACTTTTTTTGTGAAAAGAAAACAAGAGAAAACCCACACTATTACTTATTGATATTTCAATATAAACTCACAGATGCTGTAAAAATGTAAAATCAAAATAATGTCCACAATTATTATTTTTTTTTTTACTGAAACTTATGAAAGCAAATCAAATCATATATTAATGATTTAATGATTATATATTTTTTTCTGAAATGGTCCCCAGGACACATTGTGTTTATTTATCTTTTCTTTAACAAGATAAACGAGTCTCAGAAGAATTTCACACAACTGATTTATTTTGGCACTTTATGTAATGCCGCATTCAAAGAGACATGGCTGTATCAATCAATTCCCAATACAGATATGCAGATTGTGACAGCCATCTGCTTGTAAATCACTTGCTTCTCCTAATACAGCCCGGATAATATTAACAGTGACATAGAAAAGTTACACAAAAAAGTATAAAACCTATTAAATATGCAAGCTGATAGCTATAAGACCGTTATCCCAAACTTTCAAAAATACCTTATGCTTTTCTGATGAAAGCGCGTGATGCTCTTTTTCTAAAACCATTGGAAATGTTCTCAAAATTCTAAACGGCAGAAATACATTTTCCAAATTAAAAGGTAACTTTTAGTGTAAAAAAGATACAGAGACTTAAATTAATGTAAGGCTTTATAGCTTAAAATCTCTTCTAATTATTTCACAAAAAGTTAACAAAATTCACAATAAATATGAAAAAATATAAACAGAAAAAGACTCTATTTCCGTATGTAAAAAGTTGCTACAGCGCCACCTACTGTCCAGACTGCTAAATGCCATCGCTATACATTATGGGCTCTATTACATTCCAAACGCAAATCTTAACGCGTGCGCAAAAACACATTACCGCGAGGGGCAAAACCCTTTGCGTTGAACGTCGTATTACAAAGTCTGCGCGAAAAATGCGTGTTATCGTCTACCGCGGGTGGACCTGCGCGAACCCTTTGCGAGCTTACTGTACTGCGAGCGTCCTATACTTATCATTGTGAGCGCAAATGCGTTTGTGCGCTGGTACGCGAATGGTGGTAATGGCAAATCTGAACGTTCTGGCCAAAACCAAAGACACCAGCCTGAAAAAAAAATACAGCACAGTATAGTTACACATTCTACACATACCCAAACAATAAAATATAGAAGTTGTGCGTGTTTTTGTTATTGCAGCAGCATATATATTCAGATTGATTTTGACAGGCGCAAAAACTGAACGGGAGACAATTGTGGTTCTTAATTCTGATTGGCTGAATCGCGTGAAAAAACAGTCCGCACACTGATTTCTGCGTGCTGCGTTAATGCGCGAGCGTTTTTGCGCGTCCGTTTTACGCACGTTATTTTTTGACGGATGAAAAAATGCCCGCGGATTGTAATACCAGCGTTAATTTATGCGCGTTAACGTTTAACGAATCGCGCACAAATTAACGCACTGCGCAAGCTTTTTTGTGCAAAGAATGTAATAGAGCCCTATGTAAGAAATCTGTCTCATATCCCCCTACACCAGGAGTCAGCAAGCCCTTCAGATGTTTTGGAACTACATTTCCCATGAGGCTCAGCCGATCTAATCAGTACATCAAGTCCTGGCCAGCCACCAAAGTCAGCAGCTGAGCCACCAGCAAGCTTTCAATGATTCTTCCATTCTGGATCGTATTGTCACTTTTTCCGATGAATTTTTGTAAAGTCAAATATATTATAAAATTAAGGGCACTATCACGTTCCTGTAGTTAAAACCGGGAAGCTAACGGGAAAAATTAGCGATCGCTAATTTCCCCTTTGAGTCTCGGTTTCACCAGTGGATTACGGGGCAGGCGCTGAGTCCAGCAGCCTGCGCCATGGTGGCTGCTAGGCTCACGGATGCTGGGGGCAGCACTAGAGCCCCGTCCTCAGCATCCGCTCCATGGTGTCCATAGGACTCCATGGAGGCTTCTTCTGCTGGGACACATGACCGGCAGGATCTCGCCTCTCGCGAGATCCTGCAGGTCGGCGGAGTGATTGCGGAAGGAGACAGGGGACTTTTTTCCCTCAGTCTCACTCTGCTCCTGATGGCCAGAAACGGCGAATGGGGCCACAGTTCTTGCCGCGAGATGACAGGTGAGTATTTGAGTTTTGGGGGGCTTTTCAGCTGCTGCTAACTGATTCTGCAGCAGCTCAGAGCTGTAGCAAACTTTAGTTAGTTAGCGCCAGCTCTTAGTAACTAGCGTTAGGACCATGTGGTCCTGACGCTAGTTAATCTCTTCTTGCACTTTGCGCTCCCCATGTTAAGTACAGGAAGCTGAAGTACAGTAAGCTCGCTAATACAGATTTGCTAACGGGTTTTTTAACCCGTTAGCGAATCGGAGGTGATCTGTGCGGATCACTATCACCTCTTTTAAGCTAGCGCTAATGTGAGCGCTAGCGTTATCTTGAAGGAGGTGATAGAGCCCTTTTAGGGTTATTCAAAGAGAATCGAAAAGTCACCGCACGTTCAGTGACTTTTCGTTCTCTTCAATTTGGTGCGATTTGGCGATCCTATTTCGGCGACCCTGCGGTGTATTCAGCAAGCACCACAGGATCCCGATTTGCAGGGAAAGGTCGCCGCAAACCAGACGAACACTAACCGCAAAACCCAGGCGAATGCGGAAACCTGTAAAAACATCTGGATTAACGCCGCCGAACACGCCGGAGAAACCCGAGCAGGAGCCTATCACAGCGCAGAGCAGCCGCCGGAAAAACCCGACATCACAGACGAATGGAGTGGAGAAAAAAAAAACCCAGTATGCTTGAATGTTTGAAAAATGAAATGCTGTTTGCAAAGAAACTACAGAACGAAAATGTCTGAAATTTACATATAAGATCCAAGGAATGATAATAAAAAGGGCTGTTACAGAAAAAAAACTATAAAAAAATTCGCAAAAAAATCCCGAAAATGCCGAAAAGATCCTAAAAAGTCTAAAAATAAAGAGACTCTTTACTGCATAATATTATAATCAGCGGTTTATTAGATATTTAATTAAAAAGGGAATATTTTTAACATTGAAGCCTATGGGATTCTCCTGAATAAACATGTCGAATGAAACCACCGAACAGCAGGGCATTTCGGCAACCTTTCTCAGCTGTTTTCTGTTCTCTGAATAGGCAAAGCATTGCTTCTCTATGGGGATTTCACTGCCCTCAAACAGGCATCGAACAGGCACCGTATGTGCAGGCAATTCGCCAGGATTTGGCGAATTGCCTGCTCTCTCAATAGCCGAATGGCCAAGAAAGGTAACCGAACGCTGATTTTCAGTGTTCGGTTCCCTTTCGCCAGCAATTCAGATCTCTGTGAATAACCCTGTTTGTATTATAAATATTTTTGTTTTGGACCCTTTAGAAGTTAATAAACTTATATGACATGACATGGGTTAATTGACTGGCATTGCCAAGACCACGGGCGATCGAGCATCCTCTAGGGTAGGGATTCCGAACGCAGCAATGAAAATTCATTCAGTCAATCAGATAAGAAAATGCACACAGAGAGCAGGTAATAAATGCCTGTGGTGATTTCATAAAAAAAAACAAGTCGTGTAAACAAATGAGATGTAATTAACTAACTGACAAATGTCATGGGTAAAGTTAATCAAATTTGCTCAAGGCTGGTAAAAAAAAAGAAAAACAAAATACTGCAAAACCAGCATAGAAACTTTACAGAAAGTGTCTAAAGTTGAGTCATGAACAAGTCGCCGTCAAAAACAATTTGTGACTCGCTTGTCTAATGCACAGTCCAAGGGAATAATGATTCCTGCAAAGAGGTTTCTCAGGTGGATCTGGTGCCTTTTTTTAGATATAGTGTATATTTCATGCAAATACTGTACTTTAAAGTGAATAATATTTTGTTTATAGCGTAAACATTGCCACTGCACAAGTCGAATTGTTAGAAAAATATCCCGTCGTGCTGGTAACATACACACACGCAGCTTAACAGTGTGGGTAAAAGTATTTATCTCTGCAATGGCTATTTCTTATTTGTGTTCCATATTTGGGGTAAACTTTAATTAATGTTAAGATGGTGCAAATAAAATCTTGCATTGAATTGTGGGACCGTTGGTATACCCCTGCCATATCCAAACAATACATATGCACAATAAATTTTATATGTGTAGATCAGTGCTTCCCAATCCTGGTCCTCGAGTAACCCAACAGGCCAGGTTTGCAGGATATCTGAAGGACAGCACAGGTGATAGGATTTGCTGCTCAGTGATTGCAGGATTCAGTCTGCATTTCCCCCAAGGTAATCTTAAAACCTGGCCTGTTAGTGGGCCCTGAGGACCGGGGTTGGGAACAACTGATTGAAAGCAATGAGTGATCGCACATCCCTCTCTCTCCCTGTCTTCTCCATATGGCCGTTGTAATGCAGCACTAAAGTTTGTTAATTTTTTTTCTTACAAGAAGGATGGGGGCTCCTATTTCCAGCTCCTGTTCAGTCATACAGGGAGGCAGGAGTGAATTCTAAATTAGCATTTTGTTTCCCCACAAGGAAATCACCAATCCTGCTTTAACCCCTTCACTACCACGACCTAGGATACTCAATCTTCAGACCTATGCTACCCCGATATCCACTTTGGGCAATCTGGTGCCGTTCTGGTGCAATGCAAAGGAATTTCTTTAAATGCAAATTAAATTAATTTACAAATGAGCTCCTAAATGTGCCCCAAAAATGTCTAGCACTTCATTGTTCAGCGAGGGAGTCCCAACTGCATTAGCATGTTTTTTTTTACTAGGATGTGGTGACCTATGCCCGTCAGATAGGGTTACTACAATAAAGAGAATTTTTATTTTATTTTATAATTATAAAAAAGTGATAACTCCCTTGAGGACCAATGATGTACATGGTATGTACTGGGAAAAAAATCCTGTTAGGACCAAGGACGTACCACGTAACCATCCCCTCCCTCCCGATACTCACCTCTCTGGTCGGGGTCCCCCGGCATTCTGACTTCCTTGAACTCAGACCAATGGTTTTATGGGCACCGGCCATCGCACTAATGTCATCACCAGGCACAATGACGTCAGTTTCAGGCGCACCCCCTGGCACTGCTGGGGGAGAGCCTGAAAGGAGGGGGGTCCTTTGGACTCCTCTCTCTCCGCAACAGCAGGGAGTTTAAAAAAAAAGAGACACCACTGGAAAGGGTCACACAGTCTGTCCTCTGCAGCGATGCCTCTCTTTAACCCCCTAGGTGCCGAATCGGCGCCAGATCACAGTCCTCTTCCGAAGGTGGCTGACATCTTTGTTGTCAGCCAAACCTCCGGGGGCCTCCTCCTGCCCACTGACCGCCATCACCATATCATGATGATGTCAGTTGGGCAGTTACCCCTCTAGCTGCGTAGTTGAAATAGGGAGGTCATTTGGACCATTGTATCTCCTGATCAGTGGCAGCTAGAAGGTCATCTTTGCTATCAATGGAAAGGCCAGTGCCTTTCCAATGATACCAAACATGACCAGGTTTGGTGTAAAAATGAAAAAAATTAAAAAGTGAGTTTTTTTAAAAAAACAAAATGTCTGAGGGGGTATAATAAAATAGGACTTCAAATCACATTTAAACATGATGAGCATAAAACGGTCAAAATGAGCTCAGCACACACAGAGGTGAAATGGCTCAGCAGTGAAGGGGTTAAAGAGCAAAAACATGTAAAAAATTGGATATTTATAAACTCATATAAACTCATGAGTTTATAAACTCAGGACAAAATTTTGAAACTATTTACCTGGGGTCATTTTTGGCGGTTGTAGATTTTGGGGGTCAAAGCTCGAAAAAGTGTGTTTTTTTTAATTTTTTTCAAAATATTTCATATTTTTTTTATAGCAAGTTACAATATATGGTGAAAACAATGGTATGTTTAGAAAGTCCATTTAATGGCGAGAAAAACGGTATATAATATGTGTGGGTTCCATAAACGAGTAAGGCTAGGGTCAGACTAACGCATTTTTCACGTTGTCCGTGAAAAAGTGCGTTCGAACGAATGGACGTATTTTTTCACGGAATACGCAATAGCGGTCATACGATGCGCAGTTCCATCCGTGATTTTGTACGGATCATCAATAAAACACTTTTTGGGTCTGGACGTTATGTTGGCCGGACATTAGCAGCGTCTGACGTCTCCTAATCACGCACACACGCCGCTAGCGGACGCAGCGCACTCTGTACGTCAGTACTAGTGGTTTCACGTTCTCGAAAAAATGCGTTTGTTTGCCGCTTGCGTTGCGCGGCCGCACTTTTGTGCGACCGTACTTCGTATATTGGCCGTCATTGCCCGGCATCTGCTGCTAGCACGGCCGTGATTAAGTGCGGCTGCACGCGCGTTCGCACTGCCTCAGTCTGACCCTAGCCTAAGAGGAAACTTAGACTTAAACACAAACAACGCAGAAACGTAAAAACAGCAGTGGGTACTTTCAGACAATAGTAAAATTGCCCGGTCACTATGGGGTAAGAAAAACCATTGGGTCCTACCAGTGGTTTCATGGAAAATCATAAGAGTCACATGTGATTGCTGCAATTTTTTAGGTTGCAAGCGGGGAGCGCATGGAACATTGATCCATTTGCACGCTAGAATGCAAGAAATTTCTCAAATAACCTGCTAAACTTTAAGTTACAAGTTTAAAAGAAAGAAAAACACAAGCCTGAAACAGACGATTTTCTTGATATATATCTTTGAGCCAAAAATGTGTACGCAGCAAACATAAATGGGGGGGGGGCACAGTATCAATTTCCTAGGCATTAATAAGTGCCAGCGCGCACCAGGCAGACTTCGTGCGCATGCCACAAACAGAGCACTCATAGGTACACCGTGATAGTTTATTAATATTCAGGGACTTCAGATTCATGTTGTTCCATGGTATTAAATATAATGTAATGAGGGAATCACATCTGAAACAGACAGAAGCGACCTCAATTATAGTAATAAACTTGTTTCGCAAGACGTATTGTAACCCCGTGGCTTCTTGACACATAAAACAATTATAGACATCACGTAACAGTGGAATTTGCATAATAGGACGTATCTTAAAGTGATGCTGCGTACTTATACTCTCAGTATTGGCAGCGAAGACTAATCTATCGCCATACCAGAGATTGTGGGACGCGCTCACTACCCAGCACTTTATTTTAGCATATCATTTATTTGAAACATGGGAAGCATAGGCAACGCTTCAATGTAGGATAAGAAACGTAAGAGCTGACAGCAGGGTCAAGCTTAACACTATAGAAACATAGAAACATAGAAAATGTCGGCAGATAAGAACCTTTCGGCCCATCTAGTCTGCCCAATTACATGGATACTTTACCTGGATTTATCTTTTGTTTAGGATAGCCTTATGCCTATCCCATGCTTGCTTAAATTCAATTACTGTTTTAGCCTCTACCACTTCTACTGGAAGACTGTTCCATGTATCCACCACCCTCTCAGTAAAATAATGCTTCCTGATGTTACTTTTAAACCTTTGCCCCTCTAATCTAAGACTATGTCCTCTTGTTTTGCTACTTTGTTTCCTTTTAAATATACTCCCTTCCTCTACCTTGTGGATTCCCTTTACGTATTTAAATGTTTCTATCATATCTCCTCTGTCTCGTCTTTTTTCCAAGCTGTACATGTTAAGATCATTAAGCCTTTCCTGGTAACTTTTCCTGGACTATGGAGTCCTCTGGACTCTAGGATCTGATAGCTGCAGTGGTGCGCAATGCCAATACCAGTATCTGTGTGGAGCTCCCAAATAGTCCGACTTGAGCAGCTAAGCAGGGCTGCCATCAAGGGGGTGACAGCCCATGATATGTTCAGGGGCACACTGGTCCAGGGAACGCTGTCCTTGCCAAACCCTGCGCAAATTGTCTACGTGCCACATACAGATCAGCAGATCAGATCAGCAGCTCTGCAGCCCAAAAACAAATGAAATACGTTTGCTGCAAACTAATTTTTTTCGCTTCTGGGGTGCAGAAGGTGCTCTCAAAGTTTTAGCCCTTTGGGCATAATGGCCGAACAGCTAAACATGTGTAAAGTCAGCTAACTGGATATCCTGACATCAGACATTCATCAAGCTGATACATTTGTTGCAAGGAACCACTTGCTGGAACTGGAACTCAATTTGGCAGCAGATGGCACCATCTACTGGTCGAATATGTTAGTACAGTAAAAATGTCATTGGGAGTATTTCTAAATATGTCTTGCACTATAATTAATTTAAAATGATTTTTCAAAAAAAACGCTGGTTCCTGACACTGTTTTTTTTAAAATAATTTGGTAGTGAAGGGGTTACAAAAACACTTCAAAAAGGAATTATCTCTTAATCCACACCCTTACACTACTCAAATGTAACGCTGTCATTTTTAACGTTAACCGGAGTTCACCTTCCCCGCACTGCCCTTTTAAAACTGATTTGGCATAACCTACCGATGAAAAGTTATGGCAACATTTATTTTGAGATTATATTAATGGAGCAAAGATATTTTTTAAGCGTTTTCATTTGTTATTTTGTTGTAGTGTTTTTGTGGGAAAATGTGCACAGATACAAATTTTCATACCGAAAAAAAAAACACTCACCGTCTAGTAAAATATTTATATACACTTCCCCAATCTGTTCTACGTGCCCTAAGGGATAGAAATGGGCCTTGCAATTCCCTTTCCAGAGCTACTAGAAACTCTGATTGTTATTGATGTTTCACATGCCATGTTTACCCTCTAGGACACAATAATGTATGCAATAATAATTTTCTGTAAACTGGAATAGCTTTTCATTTGAATTCTGTAAAAACACAGCTAATATTCTGCAGATTTGTTTTCTATCTGCGATCCTTGTATAAGAAATAAACTCTTTTTTGAGCATTTTTCCCATCAACGATCGAGAAGGGCAGCGGAAGGTACGGCTTCCATTGTCAGAAATCAGTCAGAGCGCCGAGATGATGAAATTAAGGATCTAAAAGTAATTTGAAGGAGGAAAGGAGAGAGAGTGGATCGCAACTGTGTGTCACTTGTAAGGTTTAATCAAATGATAAATATTGTATCAGTTGAATGTGCACTATAGGGGGAAAAATCATATAATTGATTTTTTTTTATACAGTATATACAGTATATAACATCTTTATTTTGAGATTCGTTACATCTCCTCTGCTTGAAAAGCATTAAAATTTCATGTAATTTCAGTGCTTTGCATTGCGGCCCATTTCAGCTCACTTTGGCGATTCCATTTCACTGAAAACAAGAATTCACTATTTATCGAATGGTCACCGTATTTTGCCGAAATTGGAGTCGCCGAAACAGTTATCGGACGTCGGCGAAAACAGCTGAATTGCAACGAATTGGCATCGGAGATTTCCACCGTACCGTATAAACAGAAGACTCCTAGGGGCCTATTACAATCTTCGCGCAAACGTCAGCGCGTGCGCAAAAACGCATTGATGCGAGGGGCAAAACCCTTTGCACTGAACGACGTATTACAATGTCAGCGCAACAAACGCGCGTATACGTCTACTGTGGGTGAACCTCCTTGAATGCTGCGCGAGCTTACTGTACTTCGTTCGTCCTATACTTAACATTGTGAGCACAAATGCGTTTGTGCGCTGGTACGCAGATGGTTTTACAATCTATGCGCAGTTTGTAATGCTCAGCCTTTGCTCGCATAATTTAGCAACTCCTAAAAGCTGGTGGTAACGGCAAATCTGAACAACCTGGCCGAAACCAAATACACCAGCCCAAAAAAAATACGCAGCAAAGTATAGTTACACATTCTACACATACCCAAACAATAAAATGGAGAAGTTGTGCGTGTTTTTCTTATCGATGCAGCATATATGCACAGATTGACTTTGACAGGCGCAAAAACTTAACGGCAGACAATTGTGGTTCTTAATTCTGATTGGCTGAATCGCGTGAAAAAAACAGTCCGCACACTGATTTCTGCGCGCAACGTTACTGCGCGCACGTTTTTGCACGCTGTTTTACGCGCGTTATTTTTTGACGGATGAAAAAATGCACGAGGATTGTAATACCAGCATTGATTTACACACGTTAACGTTTGACGCTTCGCGCAAAAATTCACGCATTTACCGTGCATTTTTGCGTTAAGGAATGTAAGAGGGCCCCTAATCTTCTAATAGGAGTTTAATTCAACAAAAATTTAGTAAAAATGTGTCTAAATAATAAAAAAGGCCCTTTATCCACTTAAGAACCAATGACATAACTGTTACGTCATAAATGCATTGACTTTAAAGACCCTTGGTAATTAAGGGGTTAAAACACAATGAAAACTGGTCTGTTACAAAACTTTTTTTAAAAAACTTTTTTTAAAAAAAAATGTCTTTTAAAAAAATTCTAAAAATACAAAAAGGCCTTTTAAAATAAAAAAATAAAAAAGGTTTTCACAAAAAATTAAAGGTATAAATTGACTTTAAAATAAATATTCAAAATTATGTTTATTACATTGAAATATATTGAATTTGCCTGTTTAAGTCTGTTGAAATGAAACACTGTAAATAAGGTAATTTTCCTCAAAATTTTTGTGCAATTTGGCCTTCTGTGAACAGACGAATCGATAGTTTCCAGTTGGAGAATATAGGTGCCACCGAACGCCGAATTGCTGTGAATTATCAATTTGACAGTTTTGTAAATAGATGAATTTCCCCAAAATTGCACTGAACGGTGCAATTCACTGGTCGGTTCAATTCGGTGGAATTTCGGAGGTCAGTGGATAACCCCTTTTGAGGTGCATGTGATGTCCCATCCAGAGGGATGTGAGAGTTCAGTAATATTTTTTTTTTACTCAACCCTTTCACTACCAAAATCCCATTAACTCCTTTATGCATTATAATGCATTGAAAAGCAAGCATTAGCATATCAAACCTCATTTGCGTATCTTTTTAAAGCAAGATTAGTGTGTCCCCTGTTGAGAAAGGAATGATTTGTATATTCACCTTGTATTACTGTAAACAAGCTGCAAATAACAGCCTCAATCCTCACTCTAGCTAAATGCTTAACAAACTTTGCTGCTTTACAGCAAACCAGGCCCTCCAGATGTTTTGAAACTACATCCCCCGTGAAGCTCAACCACTCACTAATTTAGCTGAGCCTCATGGGAAATGTAGTTCCAAAATATCTGGAGGGTCAAGGTTGCCAACCCCTGGTGTAGTTGAAAGAAAGGGTGGAGCGTGATAAGTGGAGAAAGGAGAAGAGAGCAAATATATTGTAGCTACTAGACTTGTGCTGAGAGAAAATATTTGGTTTGTAATTTTCAGTATGTACAAAAGCTGTGGCCCCTTGGGTTCGTCAGAATTATGTTGAGTCAGTTTGTCTGAAATTTAAAACCCTTGTGTAGGATCTTTAAAACCAGAGAGTTGTTGGTAAATAACTTGGTGCTCATGAGAACATAGCTGTTACTCACCAGTTGGCTGCGGGTGAGGAGCTATTACGGAGAGCACGAGGGCTGCCGGGAAGCCACATGCTGCCAAAACCCATGGCCCGCATTGCTAGTGGAGACTACTGTCCAATCTACAGCTCCTTAACCAGTGATGGCGAAACTTGACACTCCATATGTTTTCGGTACTATATATCCCATGGTGCTAAGAAAAAGATGAGGCTGACCGACCGCCATGGAACATGTAGTTCAGAAACCTCTGGGGTGCCAAGGTTTGCCATCACTGTCGTAGACCATGGATGGCAGGTGATGGGTTAAATCAGAATTGGTTAGAGAGTGCACCTGCTCTGATGTACCCCATTACCAGATGGGAGAGAGAGATATGAGGTTCAGGAATGGGGTCAGCCTCATCTTTTTCTTAGCACCATGGGATATATAGTACCAAAAACATATGGAGTGTCAAGTTTCGCCGTCACTGGTTAAGGAGCTGTAGATTGGACAGTAGTCTCCACTAGCATTGCGGGCCATGGGTTTTGACAGCATGTGGCTTCCCGGCAGCCCTCGTGCTCTCTGGATAGCTGAATGGCCAAGAAAGGTAATCAAACGGTGATTTTCAGCATTCGGTTCCCTTTCGGCAGCCATTCGGATCTCTTTGAAAAACCCTGATAGTGTCATGGAAAGTCACGAGTAAATATTTTTAAATGTATAATGCAGGTAGGAACATATACATTGAAGACATAATGCTTCTATTTTTCATAAATTACACCAGACATTTAAATAGTTAAACATTTTGGTTCATAGACTGATTTGTGTCAGTAAAGTTGTGTGTGCATTCCATTAAATGTGAGTGGGTGGGCTAGTTTGAGCCCCCCATTCCTGAACCTCATATCTCTCCCTCCCATCTGGTAATGGGGTACATCAGAGCAGGTGCACTGTCTAACCAATTCTGGTTAATCCAGATGTTTTTGCGGGTTTCGGCGTGCATTCGCCCTTGTTTTGTGGTGAGTTTTCAGCGGCTTTGCACCGACCTTTCCCTGCAATTCGGGGACCCTGTGGTGCTTGCCGAATACACCGCAGGGTTGCCGAAATGGGATCGCCAAATTGAACCGAATTGAAGAGAACGAAAAGTCACCGAACGTGCGGTGGCTTTTCGATTTTCTCTTTGAATAACCCTGTATGAATCCTTTACAGTTTTCAGATTATTTTGAAGATGTACCTCGGACCATGACCCTACTGAAGGTTGATATCGGTACGAGGTAATATGAGTAAATGTATAACAGTGCTAGTAGAAAATGCAAACAACCAAGCTATATAATAATCATAATGAGATATAGAGTGCCAAAACTGGAAAACCCAATGCCTGTGTATTCAGAATTGGAATGTTTAACCATGTGGACAGTCAGACTCGCAAAGAATAATCATAAGTGTCAGTCAATAATTTGGCAACAAAATAAGATGTAATTACAAACAAATGTATCTCTGTATATCAATACTTTCAGATAAAAAAAACAAACCCAAGAATACTGAAGCCTCAGAGTATAATCCAGCCCGAGAGGATGTCTGCAGCACTAAAATATTATGTACAATACCACCTGCATCTCATAAAAGATCTTACAATCTACGGGATAGGAGTCTGCAGAGACAAAACAAAAGCAGGCAAATAAAATAACCGGTTGAGAGTTTGCTAGCGCTCTCTCTTTGATCTTCTGTGTCCTTGGGTGTATAAAACTGTTGGCAAACATCGAGACTCTATGAGGATAATAATACGAGTAAAACTGTACAGAGAATTTAAGATAACTGGAGTTAATATATTGTACAGCACGGAGCGAGTCCCCTACACTTAAACATAACCATTTCCATAGAGAACACACATTCTTAAAGCCTGTTGTTACATTCTTCAGCTGTTATTACTGAAAAGATAAAGAAAAAGAGATGACAGGGATAAGAAGATACAGTATTTAGAGTACCAGATGCCTTATGCACATATGGGACATAGCAAGAGGGGCAGGCAAGTTTCGGATAGTATGATAAGGAGGACCGACGGCTTTTAGATGGTAGAGACCGACGGAACAGCATGCAGTCTGCTCCGTGACACAAAAGTATAAAAAAATTGATCACATCATCTTGGGGAGATGAGCATACAAAGAGAATTAAGAATGATGTGGTCTACTTGACAGTATTTCAAAGAAGTAGCCTATATTCAAAGATGTTTTGGTATCTTGCAACAAGCATTGGCTTACCGTCGTTTTATTCATGCTTTTCCTGCAAGTCCTTCAGAATTAGAGGATTTCTTAAAAATTATTTTATTTTAAATGGTTGACGGTTGTTGTCAATCAGTTCGCGATTTGTATGAAAGATGAATAGAATGAATAGTCAGGATAAGGAAAGGTGGGTAACTAAAGCATATATGTTCCGTTTCTTAAAAGTTCACAGAATGAATCCGCTGGAAGCTGGTGCACAATCAATGCCACTGCCATAGATACGCTATAGACAAGCTAAGGCATAGATTCCAGTGGACCAGAGGCAATTGATGTATTGCTCAGAAATAAATAGAAGTACACCTAAGGTACCCTTACTGGAGACAAATAAGCATGCAAGCCCTTAAACCATTTTTTAGGCAATAAAACTAACCGTACATGCATCTTGCCAGCTCAGCCGCCCGAGGACTAGGCTTGTGCACCGATTTTTTTTTCGGTTCGATTCGGTTCGATTTTTCGGATTTTTAAACTTTTCGATTCGTCTCGTTTCGACCGATTTCTGTTTCGGTTCGGCTCGACTCGTTTTTCGTGTACATTTTTTTTTCGGAATATCGACCATTTTTCGTATTTTCGTGTCACTTAGCTCGTTTTTTGTATCGACTTTTCGTGATTTTGGAAATTTTCGTTTTTCGGAATTGTACATGTTTTCGGAATATCGACCATTTTTCGTATTTTCGTGTCACTTAGCTCGTTTTTTGTATCGACTTTTCGTAATTTCGGAAATTTTCGTTTTTTCGGAACGTCTGTTCTCCTCGTTTCAAAGCAATAAATTTCGATTTGACACATTTCAAGTCCATTCGAAAATTCCGAAAATATTTCGTTTCGGCTCGGAAAACTTTTCGGATCTGCCATTTTCGGATCTAAACATTTTCGGAAAATCGGCCGCATCCGAAAACACGAATCGGGAAATTTCGTGAAAATTCCGAAATTCCGAAACCCAAAACGCACATCCCTACCGAGGACAACCCAGACATTGCAAGTTCGAGCACATGTATCCAATAATTGCTTCTCCATGCAAGGTATTGTGAAGCACTATAAGTTTTCAATCATCTGAATCTTCCAAACTGATGTTTTTTTGACCTGGAGAATTCAGTTCCAGGAAGGTTCTCCAGTTGACCATTGATGAGAGCCTTCATGAATTTCAAGTGAAGTCTCTGAAGTGCTGACCCTTATCTGAGGATATACAGAAGGGAGCGCAGACTGAAGTCAAAGCGACCGACCAATTACTTATGTTTAAGTGGTCCTTATGGCTAGACAGTCACTTTAAGCTGATCACCATCTCAAAGCATCCTTGGAATACTCAAACAATTCTCCCAGCAGATAATTAGTATTTCAATCGAATTGAAATTAAGTTGCTATATCCAGGTGTCGAGATGATTAGGAACGTGTGAGAACACATTTTCTTTACTATTTTCCCAGAGGGAACGGACTCGGAGTTTTCTTTTGGCCCTTACTCTAAGAAATTTCTATTAGGCTCCAATCCTTTGTTTCTTTATTATGGCACCAGAAATATATATATATATGGATTCCGTAAAATCAAGCCTTATGTTTAAACATATCAAAGTTGCAAATGGAGCTGGGGGTTAAGTGTGACTTGTCAATGGTTACTTGAGGAGCATAAATCTTGGAGAACTCTCAAACAGATTTCTTTAGGACTAGACCCCTGCTAATATTAAACACAATCAGCAGATGTTTTTAAAAGGACACTCTAGCTAGCATGACCAAGTTAATGGACCTTTTGCCTGACCATTGTCACGGCGGGTAGATGGCCAAAGACACAGACCACCACGAGAAAATGTGTCAGAGTGAGAAATATAGATGTAAACTAAGGCTGGGGTAAGACGAGAGTGGAGGGAACGTCTGTGAAAAAGGGTGTTCTCTCCACTTGGATGCCTGTGTGACCACATCTTTTGCAGGCCCATTGAACGTCCATTGTAGCATTGTGATGGGGAGGGTTTCAGCATGTTCTGTGTAACTTGCGATACTATTTCACATGTTACACCGTGTGGCTCTCCCAGTCGAACCAATGGACGCTGGGAGGAGGGGTCACTAAGGATGCACTCAGTGTGTCCGTGTGACGCAGGCCTAAATGGGGAAGTCAAGGATTAGGACTGGAGAGAGCAAAGGAAACAATAAACAAGCCAAGGGCAAATCTCAAGGCTGGTATGACGAAGCATTGACTGACCAAGACACAACAGGGCACAGTAGCAATTGAGAGGCAGGTTTCTAAACCTACTGGATAAGCCTGATTGGATGGCACCACATATTGATGCTGCACTAAAGGGCAGGACAATATACGAGGAGAGTAATGAAGCATGGTTTGGGTATGTCTCTAGAATGACTCACAGACAAGGCAGCATCCATACATTGACACACAGTGTGGGCTGTGTCAGTAAAATGACTAGGTCTAAGCCAGGGCTGTCAAACTCTGGCCTGCCAGATAATTCTGAAATAGATCTCCCATGGTTCCCTTGCCATCTATTACATAAAAAGTATTCTTGGAATTGTAGACCATCAACACCTGTGTAACGGGAGTTTGACACCCCTGGTCTAGGCTGTATCAATAGAATCATGCACTGGTTGCACCACATTAACACTACTATGGTGCATGGTAAATAAAATGATACATAGTCCATATTAGGGTCAGTAAATTCTGTATGGTCTAGATAGCCAGCATCGGTAGAAGACCTCATGGGTCTGGGTTACATCAATCAAATCATGCACAATCCCGGCATTGTTGATAGAATGACACAGATGTCCAGCATGCATGGTATGATGTGCATTCTGGAATCTATCAGGAAACAACAGAAGACAAGATGATATGATAGACCTGGGCATGACCTGGCCAATGTACAGCCCATTTCCAGTTCACGTGACAACCATGACCAAACTAATCTCAACCATTTTTTTGTAAGATTTAGTCACAACCACAGGGATATTTTTTATTGGAAGTGGATATAAATCTCACCAAAAACGATATTTCCCTAAAAGACAATGATCTTGTTTGATCAGGTTCCCGGTCACAGGTACAATTACATTGCTTCAAAGAATTTGGTCATCTAAACCACACTCTTAAAATTTCATACATTGTTGAGAAAAAAATACAAACAAATGAATAAAGTACTTTAACACACGGCATCAATTCCTTTAGTAACCTTATGCAACATCTGATGGAGGATACGTAATTCCCATTTCAGTATTTCAGCCTCGGTGTGTAACGACTGCACTTGCAGCACCATGACTATTTTTGCCACCAATTACAGCAAAGCATACCATTATTCCGCTGCCAATGTGACCTTTTATAATTCCATTCCCACTTCATATATCATTTTAGGCTTGTCTAATTTTTCATTTCAACATATATTTTTCTTTCCATTATAGAGGAGAAAAAAAAACTTTGCTCTCTTATTTTTAGTGAGCTATTCCCACTGTAATAAATGACAAAAATAGATGAGATGACACTTACCCGCGATTCAAAAGACTCCGCAGTGAGTTTTTTTTAGCATTGCGGGATACTGCAGTACACAGATAATTTTGCTCATACCCTCTTTACAATTTCAGTTTCACTGTGAGAAGTTATCAGAGAGTGGCAAACATCTTTGCAATTGTTGCACAATAGATCCCTGGCTTTCTCGGAGTCTAATAAGAACCTCGGTACGTCGTAAAGGTAAACCAGTTTCCAGTCGGTAAATCATACAAAATGAGGATTATTCTACAAGTAACAATTTTTTAATATAAATCTAATGGTATTTCAGGGAGTGATTTCTTATTATTCAATTCCGCGCAAGTTATTCGCTCAAGGTGAATGGGGGTATAAAATCACCAGACAAATACCAAACAACAGAAGAGAATTCATCAGGCATAGCTTCTGAAAGGATAAAAAAAAAAGGAAGAAATTCTATTTAACTATAAAGAAATCAACAGAAAGGAATTAGTAATGGGTAGGAAGAATTTAATACCTGCTATAAGTCATTTGAAAGGCCTGGTTAATCAAAAGGAAGTCAAGATGGAAACAGAATGATGGAAGACAATTTGATTACAATCTTTGAATTATGTTGTCACTTAAGAGGTTTTAGATCACTGGAATGCAATAAATCGGCGCCTAAAATTATTACCTAGAAACAGTCTTACCAAAGTATACTATTTGTGGAAATGCACTTATTCGATCTCGCTGGAGAGAAGAGTTTAGTTTTGCACCCATTCTACATCACTAAAATGAAAACTCTAAACATAAAATAGTTTGTCCGGTCCCATAAAATATATCCGACATGGGAAGAGGCACCTAAAGACAACCCTATTAAATATATTTCATAATTACTGATTAGTTTGAAGACTGCTTTTGGTTTTAAACCCTTCACTGCCGAGATCGAGATAACTCGAGACTTCAAAGGAACCATCAGGTCCCGATATCGAGTAATCTCAATCTGCAGCTCTGAAGGACAAAAGCAAATGAATTTTGTTTGCTTCAAACTAATTCTGTTTGCGTTTGGGCTGCAGAAGGTGCCCCCAAAGTTTTAGCCCTGTGGACATAATGCCGGATGTGCTAAAACTGTTTAAAATCAGCTGATGAATGCCCTGACATATTGGGGTTTCAGCAGCCGATGCAGGAAACTACGAACTGCAGCAGAAACTAGTGTAAATCCATTTGGCAAGTAGGTGGCGCCGCCTGCCTGCCAAATAGGTTATTACAGTAAGGAATACACTGGGAATATTACCAAATATTTCTTACTGTATAATTAATTCAAAAAGATCTTCCGTAAATGCACTGGTTCCTGACAATGTTTTTATGGAAAATCACCTGGTAGTGAAGGGGTTAAAAATAAATTTTTGAATGTTAAACTAAACTTTGCACCTGTTCTCCCTGCTCTGTATTGATGGACATTTAATTTTGCTTCCGGTTATCTAAGCTCTTCGGCATACGGAAGTCAGACTTGACTTTGTGCTCACATCTAGCAATGCCTCTCAATACAGAAACATTGAACAGATCATGTGACTGTTGGGACCCTAGTTACCCATAGCAATGGATAATATGAGATGGTGGGATGTGGTAAAAAAAAAGAAGAGGAAACCATGTGTGTATGAGACTGGCTGTTGAAAGTATATCCAATCTATTGGCACAAGTATCAGTAGGAGGGTTTTACAGGTTGTTAATACATATCCTCCTATCATCCTCCAATAAGGCTAACGATCTTGGAGCTTTTGATCTGCAGGGGAGATAATGTTATACAGCTAAACTGAGAAAACACAAGCAGGACCTTAACAAAAGTGGAGATCCTGAATTGACTATTGAGAAGGTCCAGTGTGGCTAGAACGAATTAGCCAATATTTTGACTTTATTCAACCTATATGCCACAATCAGTATCTTTGTGTTCTTTATTCCCAATGGTCATGCTTTATTTTGGTCACAAGCCATGACAAGGGGCACAGAAGAAGAGATTTGGCAATTTAGGCTTGTTTTTTTCATCCAAATGCAGCTTCCGTCATGCCCTTCCACACTACAGGTCCTTGGGAGACCTGCATGTCCAGGTCTGGCTTTCACACTGTTCCACCTATAAGTGGTCACAGGTGTTGCTTGGACTGCCATTATGCCATTATGTGCTGCCCCTATGACATGTTGATTCTGCATATCAGTTTATGGTGTGCCCTTAGCTATGTCCATAGCCTGAAACCTGCTTCTGCTGTGTTCCTGTGATGTCAAACTGCATCAGCCCTGCTTCTTACATTGCCTGTCCTGCAGTAGTCTTCGTTCCAGCATTGTCCACCATAGCTGTGTTCATCTGCTTCCTGCATTGTTAATCATTCTCCAATCTGTATTTGTTGAAATATGCACACTGAAAAGCTGCTCCGACACTCCTGGTCTTTCCATAATTGCGCCATTACACTCTGCATTTTGAGCTTTATCCAGATAACCCCTTGCACGACCATGACACCTTAAGAGCATGTCGAGATCTGTCTGCCACTGAGGAGTAGGAGACACTTTTACTTAAATTGGATGATATGCACTTTCTTCTTATCCATTTAACGCTCCCCTTTGTCTATACTGTGCTATACTATAAAAGAGTTATTCACAAAACACAAAAGGTAATATTACAGTCTTAACACGAGTGTTAACGCTAGGTTAAGTGACTTTAACGCATGCCCCATATTACATCCCTAACGCTAATAGTGATGGGCCGAACACCCCCGTGTTCGGTTCGCATGCGAACTCAAACACCCAAAAAAGTTTGACCGCAAACTCGAATACAATGCGAACACCATGCAAGTCAATGGGGCTCGAAACGTTCGAAAATGAAAGTGCCCTCCAAGAGGGCATATATGCAAGATATTGGCCATAAATGGTGTATGGGGGTCCGGATACTGCCCTGGGGGACAGGAAACAATTAAACAAATTAAAAAAATAAAAAACATTTTTAACCCTTTCACTGCTGAGTGCTGAGCCATTTCACCGCTGTGCACTGAGCTCATTTTTACCACTTTTGTTTAACTGCGATTTGAAGCCATGGGAAATGTTTGACCAACAAGGAGTAGGAAATGTTTATGAATCCCATAGGCTTCAATGTTAACCCTTTCACTGCTGAGGCATTTCACCGCTGTGTGCTGAGCTAATTTTTACCGCTTTCGCTCATCAGGTTTTAACGCGATTTGAAGCCACATTTTATTATACGACCCAGACATATTTTATATCGTTCTTTCTGGCAGACTTGGCAGATTCAAAATATATCATTTTTATATGTATACGTCATGTCCTGCCTGTATATTATAACAAAAAATTCAATAAATTTAGAATTTTCAATCATCTACAGCGTGTAAAGTGTTTTTTTTCACCTTTTACAACACAAACATTTGCAGTTATATTTTCTATGGGGTGCGCTTGTACAAAAATTAGAAATGGGGACTCGTTACGTTTTTTGGGTGGAATTACGTGAATTTTAGCAAACACACCCCATAGAACAAAATCATTAGTGCAGCATCATTGTTCACATTATAATTGAAATGTGAACAATATTGCTGCATTAATAAAAACAACACACAAAAAAATACATGTTTTTTTTAATTTTTTTATTATTATTATTATTATTTTTATTTTTTTAATTAGTTTTTAGTTTTATACCTGGTCATGTTGTATATCATTCGAAAGGCTATGCTCAGGCCTTTCGAGTGACACCCTCCATGACCCCCTAGCTGCTACGGTTCTGGAGATATTGGGGTTAAAAAATGGAGATATCGGGGTTCAAAGGAACCCCCTATCTCCACAGGGGATTTCCTTGGGAAATCCCCAGGCAGTTAGGGGTTCCCCGGCTATCGGAACTCATCACGCTATGCGCGATGACTTCAGGCAGCGAGGGGGGACCCGGGGGTGGAGCAGCCATCCAAGACGGCAGCCCCCACCGGTGCTAGGCCGCACTTCGGCGCTGAAGTGCGATCTGGTGCCTAAGGGGTTAAAGCCAGGCAACGCTTAAAAGGGGAGACTCTCCCCTGGCTTTTCTTTGTGCCTGGCTTTTCTTTGTGAGACCTCCCGATCGGGAGGGAGAGGGATGCGAACGGGCCCCCCTCCCTTCCAGGCGATCTCCGGCATTGCCGGGGGGTCGCCTGGAAATGACGACATCGCGCATGGCATGATGATGTCATTGACGTCGGGAGGGTCTTAACTTCAGCGTCTGAGGACGCTGAAGTCAGACCGCCGTGGGACCCCGGACAGAGAGGTGAGTATCTCCGCCAGGGGTCCCGCAAAACTGACACGTCCTCAGCATATAGCGGGAGTAACTGAGGACATGTCCCACACGTCGTCAGCACTGAAGGGGTTAAAGATATTCCCGTTTTAATCCAATATCTAATAAACTGTTTATTATTATATTCCATAGTAAATACTCTCTTTATTTTTAGATTTTTTTAGGATCTTTTAAGCATTTTTTTTACTTATTTTTTTCTCGAACTTTCCGCGAACGTCCCGAAAAGTTTGAAGTTCGCGAACTTTCGAATAGCCGATCTTCGTATCGAACTTCAAACCGATTCGAACCGGCAGCCCATCCCTTTAAAAATCCATTAGCGCATTGGTGATTGTGCTCGCTTGCGCAAGCTTACTGTACTTTGCACTCCTTATGCTTGACATGGGGAGCGCAATCAGTAATTAGCATTAGGATTACGCTAGTTATGGCAGCGATTAAAAAAAAGTTAACCACAGATAGACGCTGGTGCTAACTGATTCTGCTTCTGCAGAATAGCACCGTCTAACCCCACCCTCCCCCCAAAAAAATCAGATACTCCGGGAGCAGAGTGAGACTGGGGACAAATAGTCTACAGTCTCCCTCCACAAATCACTCCGCGGCCCGGCACGATCTCACGAGAGTGAGATCTAGCAGGGCTCGTGGCCCGGCAGCACAACCCTCCATGGAGTCCTTCCGTGCCACCGCAAGTATCAGGGAGGGTAGCGCCGCATTACAAGGCAGGCTGCTGAATTAGCACCTGCCCGTAATATGGTGCTAAAACGGGGACGCTACGTTAGCGTCCCCGTTTTAGCACCAATAATGTAACATAGCCCAAAAATTTCAAAGACCCACAAAAATCACCATTGTTAAACTTTGACGATCCCAGTAGGGAAAATCAACGATCTCTAGGCAAAGCTTTCCTCAATGAAGCTAGATTTTCCCTATCAGGATCGACAAAGTTTAAAGTGGTTGCATCATGGGCAAGTTTTGCCGTTGTTTGTCACAATGCTAAACAATGGAAATTTAGAAATAACCCTACATGTAGGTACTTTCTTTTATAGTACACATTCTCCCTACTTTGTTTGGTTTCTTTCTTCTTCTCTCTTTTGGGAGAGTCCTCCATGAAGGTTAAAGTCACTTATCTTGTCACTTTGTGTCCCTTGTTTGCCATTTTCTATATTCTATACATTCTGTGTGTGTGGAATGGAAATCACACTGGGAGTATGTCTGGCAAGCACAGAGTTAATCTCTTTTCAATAATTGAATTATCTAGTGCATAAATACAACGCAATATTACGCAATATACCCACAATATTGTAATTTAGAGCCAGATCCCTACTAGATTCTCAGTGACCTTAGCGAACATCTCCATTTTTATTGCTACGCACAGTTTTTTTCATCCCGAATGTTTTTAAATGCTATCTTTAATATTAGCATAATTTATGCAACGCGATCAATGTTTTGGAAACGGGAGTCATTTTTTTAACACGTTTTCAATGGATGTGACAATAATTCTGCAAATAGACAGAATATTGAATAATATTGGAATGCAAATCTTATTTTAAGCGTAGGTATGCATCAGAAATTATTACACCTACTCTGCTAGAGATTGCTCTTCGGAGATATCTTGGAGTTCTGAATATTATTTTAACATTACTTATGTGAATCAAATGAATTAGTAATCGACCACATATCTGAATAAAGAAGTCACTTTCAATACACTCAGAATATGTCACCTTGTTTTCGTTCCGTGATTGATCCAATAAAACCCCAGAGGGAACATCACACTGCCTGTCTAAGCGCTAGATATGTTCAACGTTTCTCTTTCCGTTATCAAACGCATCCCACGGCACTGAGGATGACTACAGCCCAAATCGCAAATTGGACAAGACTGACGTGCGGCATCTGATATGAGGAAAGCTCTACAGCTGCAGTAATTCATCAAACAATTATCATATATCATTGTCAAAGACGTATGAAGCAAACCCACTGTTTATGGAAGAGGTCACTACCCAGGTTTATGCATTACAGGGGGTGGAACCTGCAAAATCAATGGCATAGCATAAATTTGCATTTTATCTGCAATCTCCAGGTGGAGCAAATGAGCTGACCTGATGACACTACTGGCTGCACCTTTAATTATTATCATTATTATTATCATCATTTATATAGCGCCAATAGTTTCCGCCGCGTTTTACAATAACAAAAGAGAACAAGATACAGAAAAAAGGGACATAGGATGGAAACAAGAAGTGTAGAGGGCCCTGTTCATAGGAGCTTACAGTCTACAGGGATTGGGGTTGAGGAAGACTAGAGAAGTTTTACTGGATGTCAGGATCATTAGTGCCAGCGGTTCAGGAATGGTGGGGCCATAGTTGCGGCTTCAATCATGTGTGAGTAAGTAGGCAGAGGGATGAGTTGTATCAGTGATGTGGTACACTATTTTGAAGAGATGGGTTTTGAGGGATTTCTTGAAGGCATGAAGATTAGGGGAGAGTTCGATAGGGTGAGGTAAGTCATTCCACATGACCGGGGCTGCTTTGGAGAAGTCTTGGATGTCTTGAGTTGGCAGTGCGGGTGTAGACAGAGTACAAGTGGAAGTGGCCCGCAGGCCAGAGTTGTCTAGACAGGACGTGCTTGCGGAGTAAAGAAGACATGTAAGGAGGGGTCGAGCTATTGAGTGATTTGAACGTGAGCATCAGTATGATGGTAACTAAATTTTTTTTTAATAAATCTTGTTTATTCAACATTTCTCCACATAATCGCTGCTAATCTTGACACTTTTTTCAAGCGGTGCACCCACTACTCAAAAAAACACCTCTGAAAATCATCTATTGTCAATGTAGATTTGTCTCTCGTGACAATTACCTTGAGGTTGACAGACTTCCCATCATTGATTGTGACGAGGAACTTTTTTACAAACTTAACTTGAGCAGTTTTGTGTTCTCCATTCAACAAACATGAAAGCCAGTGGGCGCCCTTCTTGGTGAGGTCAAACTCATCACCAAGAATCATTAACATGTTTGTTTTTGGAATTTCAATCTTTTCCACAAGTTTTTGAGAATAATTTTAGGTTCTTGATACCCTTCAACTTGACCACCATGTCCCTTCAACTTGACCACCATGATCCCATCGGTGGATGTGCCCCTGTTCATCACAGACATCAAAATGTCCAGACTTGAATCTGCTAAACCACTTGTGGACCTTATAGAGACTTTCAGGGTTATCCAAAGAGATCCGAATTGCTTGAGAAAGGTAACCGAACGCTGAAAATCAGCATTCGGTTACCTTTCCTGGCCATTTGGCTATCCAGAGAGCAGGCAATTCGCCAAATCCTGACGAATTGCCTGCACATACGGTGCCTGTTCGGTGCCTGTTCGAGGGCAATGAATCCCCATGAAAAAGCACTGCTTCAGCTATTCAGAGAACACAAACCAGCAGTGAAAGGTTCCCTAATTGCCCTGCCATTCGGTGGTTTAATTCGGCAAGTTAATTCAGGAGAATCCCATAGGCTTCAATGTTAAAAATATTCCCGTTTTAATTCAATATCTAATAAACCGTTCATTATAAAATTCTGCAGCAAAAAGTCTCTTTATTTATAGATTTTTTAGGATACTTTAAGCATTTTTCTGAATTTTTATTTTCTTTTAAAAGTCCGATTTTTTTTTTTTTTAAAGTTTACTTAGTTTTTCTGTAACAGCCCTCTTTATTATCATTCCCTGGACCTCCTGTGTAAATTTCAGACATTTTCGCTTAGTAGTTTCTTTGCAAACAGCGTTTCTTTTTCACACATTCATACAAAAAGTTTTGCTAATTTATTCACCTCCCTCGTCTGCGGTCTCAGCTGCTTCGGGTGCTTCGGCTGTGTGCGATCGGCTCCTGCTCGGGGCTTCTTCCGTGGTTTTCGGCGGGTTAATCCAGATGTTTTTGAGGGTTTTCGGCGTGCATTCGCTGGGTTTTGCGGTTGGTTTTTCGTCGGGTTTGCGGCAGCTTTTCCCTGCAATTCGGGGACCCTGTGGTGTTTGCTGAATACACCGCAGGGTCACCAAAATGGGATCGGCAAAAGGAACCGAATTGAAGAGAACGAAAAGTCATCGAACATGCGGTGACTTTTCGAATCTCTTTGGATAACCCTGATAGGGATTAATCACCCAGATGGGTTTTGAAGTCTGCAAAGCAGAGAAACCGCAATGAGATTGGTAGAGTGGTTCTTCTACGTGATGACCACTTCCACTTATTGGGTCACCTCGCATCTCTATGATCGTCTGAGGAAAAACTATTTTTTAACAAGTATTAAAAGGATTAATTAGGCTCTCTTTGGAAAAAATATGAGTTAGCATCATTATTTCTTTAATTTCTAACCTTACTTTTGATATATACAAACATGCCTACGTGACGCTAATATTCCGAACACGGAACGCAACATGATTCTGAATTGTATCATGCAACGCTGCTACATGATGGAACATGCAGTAAAATGTGCCTTATCGGTTTGGCAGTGAGTTTTTGATTCATAAGACTCCATTTTTATCTCCGTTCCACTCCTCCATGACGGTAGTTATGACTTGTGGTCCATGGTAAGCCTTAATGGACCTTGGTCAGTAACTCGGAGAGATGAATTTTCCTGCATAACCGATTAATAGACCGCGTTCCTGCTGTTATAACTCCCTCCTCACAACGCGGGCCATAAAGGGCAGTGGTGTGTACATGGTTAAAAGAATAAAATAACATTTTCTAATTACAATAAGATGCTTTGAGGGCCTTTTTTTTCATTCCCCCCTCCTTTTCTTTAGCACTTCAGAAAACAATTTAATCTCCCGGATGCAGAGAGTGAAAGTACAGCCTCCGGTCTATGTATTTTTATTTTATTTTTTTGCTTAAAAATAAATCATTTTAGTAAGACGGTCTTGTTGAAAACCTTATGATTTTATTTTTTTAAAAAAACTGCTGAAAATGCAGTATTTGCAGATTTAGAGATTATCGACATCGGGAAGGTACTTTTCCTCCTATGAAGCTCGGTCGCTTCTTTATTTTTTTTTTCTATTTATTCTTATTTATTTTTTGAATGCAGGATGCAAAATGATTGCATCCCACGTCACCTGCAGGCATAGTAAAATGACTGGCCTCCGATGGGTTTCCAGAATCACTAATTAACTGCCAGCACTTTGGGTCAGATGTTCACAAAGCTTATTTAATTACCAAACCAACATTAAATGGAGCCCGTCAGCAATAAGGAGCCCAGACACCGGGATGATTGCGTGTGTCATGAAATCTAAACATTCAACAGTTTGTATACCGTGCAAACCTTCCCAAGGTTTATCACAGGACTGGGGCAAGCTGGACCGTGCCGCTCGTAAATACAGATGGTGGATCAGCCCATGTATCTGGGACAGAAAGAAATGCGAGGGCTGGACATCAGGGAATGGAGAGGGACAATAGGATCGCTAAGCTGGAAATTACACCTAATTACAGCGTGCCGCTTTGATTTTCTGTAGCAGCTGCTTATGGATGATACACTATGAAGGAGGAGTGCATGAAAATCATCGGAAATTTTGTATTTTTCCTTATTTTTCAAATTTGATCTGCACACAAAACAGGAGAGTAAAATATTATCTTTTTTTTTAAAAAAAAACAATGTTTTTTATTTCACTGATAGCCTATGTACTGCTTGATCATGAGTACTTAACCCCTACACTACCAAGTGATTTTCAAAAAAAAAAACATTGTCAGGAACCAGTGTTTTTTTAAAACAATCTTTTTTACATTAATTATACAGTAAGACATATTTGGGCATATTCCCAGTGTATTTCTTACTGTAATAACATATTTGGTCAGTAGGTGGTGCCATCTACTGCCAAATTGAGTTACAGCCGTTACAGCTGCAGCTCAATTTTTTTCCCTGCATCAGCTGTTGAATGTCCAATGTCAGGGCATTCAGTTAGACAATTTTACACAGTTTTAGCTGTTGGTTGCATTATGCCCACAGGGCTAAAACTTTCGGAACACCTTCTGCAGCCCAAAAGCAAACAAAATTATTTTGCAGCAAATGAATTTCATTTGCTTTTGGGCTGCAGATTTGCAGTTCGAGATATCTCGATATTGAGGCACCGGACGGTGCCTTTGAAGCCCGAGATATCTTGGTAGTGAAGGCAATTTCCAGGTTAATCTTGTGTCCTCATTACAATTAATGCTGTGTATTTTCCCCGTCAGGAAGTACACGAAGAGCCCATCCTCTACATGTGGCTTTTTATGTTGCCTGATGGAATGCATTGATCAAACATGAATAGTTAGACATAAGGATCTATTCACAAACCACCAACATGTCAGTGCAATTTTGATGCTTTTCACTTCGCAATACTTTGACGCATTTAGGCAATTCCATTTCCCAGGTCGTATTTGTAAACGAGAGAACTCTCTTTCCTGGTAAAATACTTTATAAATAAATAAATAAATTTCGCTGAAATTTCAGAGAATCCACTATTTAGCGAACGGTCACCGAAGTGTGACCAAGATGGAGTCGCTGAAGCCCACGAAATGGCCTTGGTGAATTCCACCAAACTGCAATGAAAACTGAAGCCTCCTTTTCTCCTAATAGGTGTTTAAACCAATAAAAATGTATTAAAATGTGTCTAAATAATAAAAAGGTCCTTTAAAAAAAGAACAAAAAATTCTGTTACAGAATAAAAAACCTTTTTAAAGAAATTGGGAAACAAATATTTTCCCTTTTTTTTAAGGGCGAAACGCATTTGGAAGTTACTTTATAGCGTAATATCTGGTTTATCAAATATAAAGGGCCCTATTACATTCCACCCGCAGCTTGTTTTTCGGGTGCAAATGCGTATTTGCGCGAGTGGCATAACCCTTTGCGCAGAACGTCGTATTTCAGCGTTTGCGCAAACGATGCGCGTTATCGTTTAACGCGGATGGACTTGCGTGAGCGTGATGAACTGTGCGCATCCTATACTTAACATTGTGAGCGCAAATTCGTTACGCGGATGGTATTTCAATCGATGCGCAACTTTTCACGAATGACGTTTGTGCGCATAATTTTAACGTCTTTGAAAAGCTGGTGGTAACTGCAAATCGGAACGTTCTGGCCGAAACGAAAAACACCAGCACCAAAAAAAAAAATACAGCACAGTATAGTTACACATTCTACACATACCCAAACAATAAAATTGTGAATTCGTGCATATTTTTATTTATTGCTGCAGCATGTATACTCAGACTTACTTTGACAGGTGCAAAAACGTAAGTGAGTCAATTAAGGTAAATTGATGTCAATTAACCCTTTTGCTGCTGAGGCTTTTCACACCTCTGTGCTGAGGTCATTTTTACCAGTTTTGCTCATCATGTTTAAACGTGTTTTGAAGGCTTATTTTAGTATATGACCCAGACATATTATATATCGTTCTTTCCGTCAGACTCGGTAGATTCATAATATGTCATTATTATATGTATACGTTATGTCATGTCTGTATATTATAACAAAAAATGCAATAAAATATGTATTTTCAATAATTTACAACGTGTAAAGTGTTTTTTTTCACATTTTAACATGCGAGCAATTGCAGTTATATTTTGTATGGGGTGCGCTTGTTAAAAAAATTAGAGATGGGGTCTCGTTACATTTTTTTTTGGGGAAAATTACACGATTTTTAACAAACGCACCGCATACAAAAATCGTTAGTGCAGCATCATTGTTCACATTATAATTGAAATGGGAACAATATTACTGCATTAACGAACCAAAAAAAAGAAAAAAAAAAAGGTTTATTTTTTTTTTATAATTTTTTTTTAAATATATTTTTTATTTTTATTTTTAATTTTTATTTTTTTTAAAAAACTTTTTTCACAGTAGTGTTTGGTATCGTTGGAACGGCCATGCTCTGGCCGATCCAACCATACCAAACTTTAACCCCTAGCTGCCACGGATCGGGAGATAGGGAGTTCATTGGAACTCCCTATCTCCACCGTTGGTGGCAGTTAGGGGTTAACTCTAGGACTGGCGTCATCGTGCTATGCACGATGACGCCAGTCCTCAGGGGGAGTTCCCGGAGGCTTGGCCAACATCCAAGATGTCGGCCAGCTCCGGGAAAGGATCACGAACCGGCGCTTTTCAGCGCCGATTCGCGATCCAGCTCCCAGGGGTTAATGTCAGGCACCATTTGGAAGGGCAGGCTGTGCCCTTCCAAATGGTGCCTGGGTTAACCCCCGCAACGCCGCCGATCGGGAGGGAGAGAGGTCTGAAGGACCTCCCCCCCTCCCTTTCAGGCGCCTCCTCCGCACATGCGGGGGGGCGCCTGAATTAGGTGTCATCGCGCTGCCGCGATGACACCTAATTTCATCGGCGGCGGTTCCGGATGCTGGGCTGACATCGAGGATGTCAGCCCGCACTGGGGGACCAGCGATCGGCCGGAACCTGGCCGAACGCTGACCCCAAAGGGAGGACGCGCTCAGCGCGTCCTCCGCACACCAGCAGCCATGCGGAGGACGCGCTGAGCGCGTCCTCCGCATAGAAGTGGTTAAGGTTCTTAATTCTGATTTGGCTGAATCCTGCGAAAAAACAGTCCGCACACTGATTTACATGCGCAACGTTACTGCGTGCGTATTTCACTTCGTTTTGCGCGTCGTTTTTATGAACGTTATTTTTTGACAGATGAGAAAATGTGTTCGGATCAAAATATCACGTTAATTTTTGCGCGATAACGCTGGACGATGCGCGCAAAAAAATCTGCACTGCGCGTACGCAATTGCGCGAAGAATGTAATAGGGGCCAAAGTTTTTTTGAAGACTTGCCACGGTCTAGTCCAGGGGTCAGCAACCTTGGCTCCCTGGTGTTTTGTGTTCTCCATTCAACAAACATGAAAGCCAGTGGGCGCCCTTCTTGGTGAGGTCAAACTCATCACCAAGAATCATCAACATGCTTGTTTTTGGAATTTCAATCTTTTCCATAAGTTTTTGAGAATAATTTTAGGTTCTTGATACCCTTCAACTTGACCATCATGTCCCTTCAACTTGACCACCATGATCCCATCGGTGGATGTGCCTCTGTTCATCACAGACATCAAAATGTCCAGACTTGAATCTGCTAAACCACTTGTGGACCTTATAGAGACTTGGGGATTCATCACCCAGATGGGTTTTGAGGTCTTCAAAGCACTCTTTTGCAGAGAAACCGCAATGAGATTGGTAGAGTGGTTCTTCTACGTGATGACCACTTCCACTTATTGGGTCACCTCGCATCTCTATGAACGTCTGAGGAAAAACTATTTTTTATCAAGTATTAAAAGGATTAATTAGGCTCTCTTTGGAAAAAATATGAGTTAGCATCATTATTTCTTTAATTTCTAACCTTACTTTTGATATATACAAACATGCCTACGTGACGCTAATATTCCGAACACGGAACGCAACATGATTCTGAATTGTATCATGCAACGCTGCTACATGATGGAACATGCAGTAAAATGTGCCTTATCGGTTTGGCAGTGAGTTTTTGATTCATAAGACTCAATTTTTGAGCGATTTTTCGCTCAACCAAATGTGAGTGGATTACTGCAGGACATCTAATATAGATTTGTTTATATACTGCACCATGAATTGTTTTTTTTTCTGTTTTCCATGTAATACTAATGTGACAAGCACCCATAATACAAAAGTACTTACAGAAAAAACGCCTAGGGGACTATCATCCTCTTGGACTTTATGTGAGTTACTGTGTGATAACACAAGAGTTCAAGTGTGTTGGTACGGGAGCGCTGCACTGTGTTTTGGATCTTCAAACAAAAATTTTGACAAAAAAATACAAAAAGGTGTTCTAAAAATAAAAAACTAAAAAGAATTTTTGCTCAAAATGGAAAAAATAAATGTTGTTTAAAAAGAATTAAAAAGATATTGGGCCATATTACATTTTTAACGCTAAGGCTAATGTCAGACGAACGCAGTCTGAGCGCACTCTGCGTGCATGCACAATGGACAGACGTACTGACGGAAGCTACTGTAGACACCACACGGTCCGTTTTTTTTTGACGGACGTAGAAAAAAAGGGAACTATGGGAAATAAAATTAATATGAAAAATGCAAAAAATTTGAAAATGATATGAAAAGCCATTTTGTGCTTCAAGGTGCTGGACATCACAAATGAGCTGCGTCTGACATCTCCTCATCACTCACACAGAACGCTACGCGGACGTGGCGCACTCTGAGCGTCCGTGGTAGCGATTTTACGTTCTTGCCTAACTTGCGTCCGTTTGTCACGTGCATTGTGCGTGCTTAGTTCGGTGCGCACGTACTCCATGTGTGGGTCTCTATTGATCATGATTCTGTGCTACGACGGACGTTAAACTGTGCGGCAACACAGATGTGATCACTGCGTTCGTTTGACATTAGCCTAAAACAGGGATGCAAAGGAGAAAAACCTGCGCCTGTAGGTTTCTCCTTTGCGTCCCTGGTTTAGTGTGATATTACGATGCAGGCGCTAAAATAGTTGCCTGCCTCATAATGCAGCGCTAAGCCCCAGAATGTGCGCGGCGGCGCTTGGCCAAAGGACTCCATTGAGTTTCTGCTCTGCCGGTCACATGACTCACGAGATCCGGCCGGTCGGCGTAGTGATCCACAGGGACCTTTTCCCCCAGTCTCTCCCTGCTCCCGGCGGACAGAGGCAGCGGTTGGAGCCGCGGTCCTCGCCGTGGAATTAGAGGTGAGTGTCTAATTTTTTTGGGGGGGTTTCTTGCTGGCGCTGACGTATTCTGCAGCAGCGAAATCCGTTAGCACCAGGTCCTGGCTGTGGTTAACTGTCGGGTTAACCGCAGCTGGACGGTAATTAGTGTTAGTATATTGTAATACTAATGCTAATTAACTCTTTGCGCTTCCTATGTTAAGTATAGGGAGTGCAAAGTACAGTAACCTCGCGCTGAAAAGCGCAAGGTACCAATCGCTAACGGGTTTCTAAATAAAGAGACATTTTGCTGCGAATGAAAACAATAAATGGTTGAATAAAAAATTTATAAGAATGGGGAATTTTTTTAAATTGAAATCTATGGGATTCACCTGTTTAAAGCTGTCAAGTGAAACCACCGAAAATCAGGGCATTTCGACAACTTTTCACAGCTTTTTGGCTGTGCCATTCGCCCGTATTTGAGGAATCGCCAGCTTTTTGAATATCTGAATTGCCACGAAATTGCACTGTAAGGGGAAATTCACTGTTCGGTGCAATTCGGTGGCTATTTCGGCTCTCTTCGAATAGCCCTTTTAGTTTTTCAAACTGCCTTTAGATGTGATCACTTTAAAACACGTAGTAAAATAACGCAACGAACAAAAGAATGTGCATTTTGCCAAAAGTAAAGCAGACAGGAGGAATGTCTTTCTCATTTCTATGTTTTGATGATTAAGTACTGTCATGTTTACCATACATATGTTTAATATATTTTTAAAGGGGTTTTTATTATTAAAAAAATGACATTTGTGACACTAACGGTGCGATAGATTCCTCTTACAGGAAGCCAGACAGACATTCTTTTAACTCCAACAGGAAATAAACGTTGAAGGAGATGTAACAGACACCTAGGTATTATGTTTGGCAAGAGAAGACACAATACTGTGTTTATTAGTAATGTGGCTTTATCTAATCTCATGAGACGAACGCATAGCCATACTTCATACAGAGTTACGGAGTCCAAGAAAAAGAAATGTTCTAATGAAACATTGCCAAAATATCATCATCCTCCCACCTTCCCCTCCTGTTATTGTCAACCCCCCTTCTTGTCCTCACGCCCCCCTCCCCGGCTCCTCCGTCAGCCATCGGTAGGTCAAACACGCTCCACAACCTGCATCAGATCCTGGAGATGTGAATAAAAGGAAGAAACATCGCTCTGGCAGTGCGGCTCAATACCTTCAACGAACAAACGCGGAGACCAAGTCATCATGGCGGTTGTAGCAGCTCTTTGGCATTTTTGGCTCATTCCATGCACAGGCAGCCTTCCAGTTAAAGTTCCCTCGTCCGAAGTCTTCCAGACAGGAGTTTGATCTCATTACAAGGGGCTTGGCAACCAAAGGATGTAATAAAGATCGCTGGCTGCATTGCGTAGCTGTGTTAAGCAGCATTTGGCTGCGTTTTGTGCTACGATTTCATACCCACCTGCAGGTCCCTTTTGCTTGCTAAATATAATGTAATGATGTGTAAAGTAACCAGTCTGTGTTTATCAACCTCTCAATGTGTACGATAAACAAGACCTGAAATACACGTGTGAAATAAATCCCGTTGAGTAAATTGCCAAATCCGGAGGCTTAACTAGAAACCTCAGGACCCAGGTGCGGGAATCCATGAAGCCCCCCCACCCTTGGTAAAAACATATCCTTCCCCCAATCCCCATGCACTGGACCCCTCAAGGTCCACATTGTCGGCTCCAGACAATCAGTGTCCCATTTTTTTCCAGGTCCACTACGACCACTTCAGTCCATCCCATTTTTAATGTAATGTGCACCATGTACAGTATATCTCAGACCTCCACAGCAATAAAACTCACAGAAGTGTGTGCTGTGTATGCGCGAATCATAGGTGAGGCCCTGGCCCTCGCCAAGCTGACCAGGTGAGGCCGCGACTGGCTGTGTGTGGGGCCCTCCTGAACTCAGGGGCCCGGTTGCAGTGGCACTCTCTGCACCCTGGTAGTTACGCCCCTGACCAAATCCTAATTTTCAGTTTATCTCCAGTGTTACCCTTGTATCGCTGGAACAGCTACCTTCATATCATGGACATACGAAGTAGAGGAGCTGGGTGGATAGATGCCCCTCCCCAGTTGTCAAAGTAGACCTGTTCTACTTTGGTTCATCGTGTGCGTTCGGCTTCTTCTTAGAGGTTTTATAGGTCGCTCCAATTTTTTTCCGGTGGTTTTTCTGATCAATGCGGCGGTTTTTCGGCAGCTTTTCCCTGCACTTTGGGGACCCTGCGGTGAATACGGTGAAAAGGTTGGGGAATTTGATTCCCCGAAGTACAGGGAACGACAGCACCGAAATGTCACCGACATTTTGGCGCTCTCTGAATAACCCCTTTAGTCAATATACAGCACTTCCATGTTTTGTAAATAAATCGCTTGGACCATAACATGGATACAACGTAGGTTTCACAATCATTATACAGTTCTGAAGGCTGCAGGATACAATGTGTGCCATTTTATCCGCAGCTATATAGACACATACGTGATAAGCTATATGAAATATACAGGGTATGCATAAAAACAAACATCACAGTATAACAGCAAAAAAAAATAGCATTTGAATTATTGCATTTACTATATGCCATTATGTAAATTATAGGTTGGAATCGCTTACAAGGCTCCGCGTTCATGATGTTCCATGTGAAAAACACAAGTAATTGTCATGGCAGCTTGACAGAAGTTAAGCAATACCATAATTCAACTAAATCATAATGCAAATGTATCGCTGGAAAACAGAATGTTCATGGCAGCCGATGTGAAGGATTCCAGCCGGGAACACGATTGCCATTCCTGGTCTCACTTTTACTGACAGCAAATGACATTTGTGGTCTTGATAGATAGAAGTGCAATAATTGGCGCTCGAATTCAGATAATTGCTGCCGTATTGCGGCACCTTCCTGAGACAAATCTTGTCATTAGAATAAGACATCAAATAATTTTAGGTTTAGACAATAGATAAAAACATTTGTGCCTTGCGTTTCCAGCACAATTACCGAGACATCTCACCACAGGAAACATAAATGCAGAAAAGAAGAAAATAAAAGCCATTGTTGTATTTCATGTTTTTTTCTCTCTCGGCTGGATAGAAATCAATCGTTGTATGGCAATATGATTTAATCACTTTTGTCTGAGCTCATCTTTTTTTTTTTACTACCTTTCACTACTTGTTTACATACAGTAGTCAATGTGAGAACAATGTTTTACGTTTGTGGAGAGCAGAAAAATGGGTTTATGAGAAGACTGAGTGGCCTGCCCTTCGGTGGGTCACCGCTCAGGTCTCATAATAAGGTTTTAGCTCAATGGCGCCTCTAGAGAGAAAGTATCCCGCATGTAACGCAGCCTGCGTCCACCAAAAGGGTGGCCAGGGCTGAATCGCCGAGGAAATCTCCTCTGCACGGGAGATCCAGCAATCCCAGATGATCGGATTAATCGTAGTTGGTCCTTATCAGTAGGATATTTGTTTGTTAGAGTTGATGACGTGCTCATTGGCCTTAGTGCAATATTCTCTTTTATTGAGATTCCTGCTGTTAGATCCCATGAGGACTTGCACTTCTAATACATATTAGATTCTAAAGGAATCTCTGCTGGTGGAGGAACGAGCTTCTCTGCACTATGAAGTATAACAAAAAAGGCTTATTCACTAAATGCTGGTACAGCTGTTGCTTAGATTTGTAACCAAAATAAACTTCAGCAATCCCAAACAGGAAAATCAAAAGATGGCAGAGGAAGCTTCATTGAGGAAATTTTTCCGTTGCCATTACATATCTAGTCAATGAAGTTCATCATTCAGTTATGATTTAGTATCACCTCTAAAAGTCTGAATATAATGGGAGGAAAATAAAAAAAGATAGATAGATAGATAGATATGGAGATAGATAGATAGATAGATAGATAGATAGATAGATGTAGGCATTGACCATACAGCATTCGGTACAAAACTAATCAGAAGGTGGTCCTAGCATTAGGTTCACGATAGCCTTGAAGGCAGAGGGATCCTAACCATGCCCATGGAAACCCAAAACTTAGTTTCACAGTAGAATTTCATGGATTCCGATCTGCTTTCCGCTGATCCTTGATCAATGTGGTACAGTCAGTGCACACCCATGTAATAATTACTTTACACTAAGATAAAGTGAAATTAAAATGAATAAAACATTTTAAATGTAATGGTGAGCTTAGAATGGTGGACCGTAATGTGAGAACTGCAAGATAACGGCACAATAAAAAGACATGTATTATTCCCAAACTATAAGAAGGGTATGTCCAGAATACAAAGGAAAGGTTCAGACTCGGAAGAGATGTGCGATTGGGGTTAGCTCTACCTTGTATTGGGGTCGGGGGTAAACATTTAAGGATAAGGATCAGTGGAGAAGATTTCCCGGTAATGAATGAAGATGATTAGTGGAAGGATGAAGTTAATGTAACCATAGGAGGATGTATCAGTTTAAACAAATGGAAATTTCAGACTATAATGACCATTATATTCATTTTTACTGCGTGGATGTATGTGTTACCATCCATCAGATGCAGCTCCTACAAGGACTATATGAAAACATTTCTCAATTACATCATACAGATTATCATACGGTGTGACTCATTTGAGTTCATTATGGGGACAAGTATAGAACAGTGTTTGTTTTTTGGATAATCTTTTTTTAATTCTCTGGTGACATAGATAAATAATAATTCTTTTTTGTCTTGTGCCAAAATGAACATCCTATCTCTAGGACTGTTCATGAACCGAGCTTTAATCCAAGAGAAACAGAGGGTGAAGTTTTGATTTAAATTCTTATACTCAATAAATGAAAGCATCACAGAGGGTTTGTTCATAGAGAAATAGATGATGATGCCAGAATCCTAAACAACAGGCATGGTGTTACATGATGATGGCTCTGAAGGGAGGCTGCCATGCATTAATTATACGCGCAGAGCTATGTATTATACTAAACCACTCACTGATTCACAAATGCTAAAATAATAAAGTTTAGAATACCATTGCACGCGTGTCATATTTGGTTCCTGTTTTGGCAGGAGGGAAATCCTAACATTTTAGAAGCCTTTGCTCTTTACCCTACGTGTGCTGTAATCCACTCCAATGGAAAGTCATGTTGGGAGAGAGAAGAGGACGGCCACAGGTCAACCGAGAGAGGAAAGTGTTCACTGATGTTTCAGTTGGACGACAACTGTAATAAGTGAGGAGTGCATTGCCCAAAGCAATCACCTCTCATGTGACCTTTTATGGAATATTCTAGAAATGCATGGAGCCCTTGCTGATTTATTTGATTATGGTTTTACCCGACCCTCGATTTCTTGTATTTCTGGGATCACGAATCACATCTAATTCAACTAATTGTACCAGTTGGTTGGGGTAGAGGTAACATCACTGCTCTATAACAGTGGAGACTGTGGAGACACAGGTTCAATCCTGGCAAGAGCACCTCTCCAGTAAGTGTCCTTGGGCGAGACACCTAACGGTACACACTCACCACCCAGGACATACTTGAAAACTAGAGAAATCTCAATGTATCCTTCCTGGTAAAATACTTTCTCAAAAAAAAAATCTACATGTAGGCTTTATGACAACACTAGTGCCGATTGGACATTCTTCTTACATTCCCTTTGAGATCGGTAGAGAAGCAAACCATGTTCTAAGGTGCCTCCTAACTTTCTACACTCATCAAGTGAGTGGGATATCTAGCAGGAGACACTTGGCTTAATAATAATGCAGAGCATCGTGCATGTGAACTTATAAAGTACGAAGGTGCATTAGTGTCACCTGTGTTTAATGCGTAGGATTAACATCAAATACAAATGTTTTGGGTATTATAGAGTTAGTAATGCCCTCAGCATTACAGGAATGGAATAGGGCCTTAAGAATAGATTGTTTTCACATAAGTATCTTTGTTAATATTATATTTCCACGTGATTTAACACAAAGGGCTCTATTCCTTTCTTGAAGGTAACATGGAGTCGATAAGCAGAATAATCTGTGTTTCCGGGTTTTCTCTTACCTTCTCCATGTTAATTTCCTATACCAGGGGAGGGGCTGTCTAAGCACCTCGCCCCGGAATGTGGCGCTAAGCTCCCTGATACCCGCAGTAGCGCTTCAACGTCACCCGAGTATCAGCTCATGGATTTCATAGGTCTGCATGGAGCCTTGCCCTTCCAAGTCGCGAGCTCTACGTGAGTTACCATCATTTTAGCATTAAATCTGCTCATCCCAAGGACCCCGCAATTCAGCTTTGTCCTTCCTTCTTCATCAGTGGCTCACTTTTGTATGCTGGATTCGCCGTATTCTGACTAACAGGGTTATCCAAAGAGATCCGAATTGCTTGAGAAAGGTAACCGAACGCTGAAAATCAGCGTTCGGTTACCTTTCCTGGCCATTCGGCTATCCAGAGAGCAGGCAATTCGCCAAATCCTGGCAAATTGCCTGAACATACGGTGCCTGTTCGGTCCCTGTTCGAGGGCAGTGAAATCCCCATGAAAAAGCACTGCTTCGGCTATTCAGAGAACACAAACCAGCAGTGAAAGGTTCCCGAAATGCCCTGCCATTCAGTGGTTTAATTCGGCAGGTTTATTCAGGAGAATCCCATAGGCTTCAATGTTAAAAATACTCCCGTTTTAATTCAATATCTGATAAACCGTTCATTATAAAATTCTGCAGTAAAGAGTCTCTTTATCTATAGATTTTTTAGGATACTTTAAGCATTTTTCTGAATTTTTTTTTTTTTTTTAAAAGTCCGATTTGTTTTTTGATTTTTTTTCAGTTTACTTATTTTTTTTTGTAACAGGCCTTTTTATTATCATTCCCTGGACCTCCTGTGAAAATTGCAGACATTTTCGCTCAGTAGTTTCTTTGCAAACAGCGTTTCAATTTCACATTCATACAAACGGTTTTGCTAATTTATTCACCTCCCTCGTCTGCGGTGTCGGCTGCTTCGGCTCTGTGTGATTCGGCTCCTGTTCGGGCTTTTCGACGGGTTTATCCAGATGTTTTTGTGGCTTTTCAGCGTGCATTCGGTGGGTTTTGCGGTTAGTTTTCGGTGGGTTTACGGCAGCTTTTCCCTGCAATTCGGGGACCCTGTGGTGCTTGCTGAATACACCGCAGGGTCACCGAAATGGGATCGGCAAAAGGAACCGAATTGACGAGAACGAAAAGTCACCGATAGTGCGGTGACTTTTCGAATCTCTTTGGATAACCCTGTAAGTCTGTCACAGAAGCCAATCATCTTCAAGAAGCTATACTTGTCAATTAAACATAACTTAAATTAGTAGCATTCCTTTGAAGTTCTGCTGTGTGTATTCTGAATACAGTAATACCTTGGATTACGAGCATAAGTCGTTCCGGAAGCTTGCTTGTAATCCAAAGTGCTCTTTTATCAAAGCAAATTTCCCCATAAGAAATAATGGAAACGCTGACGATTGGTTCCACAACCATTTATTCCTATGAAAATGATTACAGTAATACAAAATACAGTACAATATAAAGTAAAAATAAAACAAATTAACCTGCATTTTACCTTTGAGAAGAATTGTGGCTGGTGGGAGGGAGAGAGAGAGAGGAGGAGGGTTATTGTGTAGGACGTTTATCACTAACGGGAACACTGCTATCTGTTCGTCACATCTCGGTCCTGCCCCCTGGTGGTGGAAGCAGGGATCCCTCTGTCTGATGGCTTTCAGGCCCAGGCTCTGCAGACCATCTCTATTGGGCTGATAGTCTGCGGTCACATGACCTGCTCAGCCCTATATATAGGGCTAGTAGTACTCTTGATCCTAGGATCAGAATAGACCTATATCCATTGAGTTGCTGCATTGCTATTTTGGATTTCTGTATTTCTGTGTATGACTCCTTGGCTTTGGTTCCCGGTTTATGCTCTAGTCTGTACCCTAAGTTGTATTTCTGATTCTGTATTCTGTTATCCCGTGTATGACCTGGCTTGGCTTCTTGGATCTCTCTTCTGTATGTACCTTATCTGTTTAAGGATTATCTATCTGTTTATATTGAGTTTGTTTCACTCAGCAGGCATTTGGCCACAAAGCCATTTGGTGTTGTTTGGGACTCTGGGCTTTGTCTGCCCTCCCTGGCTGGGAGTGCTAGGATCAGACAGTCTTTACTGTTGTATTTTTCGAGTACCGAGTTCTGCCCAGCAGCTCGCTGAAATCATTGTGTCTATCCCCAGTCCTGACTCAGGGCTTTGTCTGATCTCCCTGGCTGGGAGTGCTAGGATCAGCAGTCTTTACTGTTGTGTTATTCAAGTACCAAGTTCTGCCCTGCAGCTTGCTGAATTCATTGTGTCATTCCCCAGTCCTGAAATCTGTCTTTAGAAGAGAAATCATACCCAGTGCAGGGCTTCCTCTTGTGTTTGTGTTCTGCACTATCTCCCTTGTTTCTTGTTCTGCAAGTGTGTGCTGGAATCTGGTATCAGCAACAAACCACAAACCTGCCCTTAAGGCTTCAAACTTCACAGCCTAAAGGCTCCCCATCACCCTATAGGGGGCCTATCGTTACACTGTTGGAGGGTTTCAGCGCGTCCGGTGTAATGTGCATGTTACACCGTTTGGCCCTCCCCATCAAGCTGCCAGAATGCTGAACCGGACGCATGGAGGAAAGGTGACCATGGCCTCAGTTGTGACGTGACGCTCGGCAGACAAAGCGCACGTACTTTGACATCGCTTGTATATCAAGACATCGCTTATATATCAAAATTTATAAACAATTATTGCTCTTCTTGCAAAACGCTCTCAAACCAAGTTACTCTCAATCCAAGGTTTTACTTAGAATACTCTTATTGTATCAGCAGAATTGTTGTTGCTATGACTTACTCATGCACAAGCATCCTACTGAATATCGGACCATTGTATTGAGAAATCAAGGACTTGCATTCCATCCACTGGTTCCATTAATGTCTCTGTTAACATCGTCTGGAATTCAAAATCATTATTCAAAAATTACAGTTGCTTTGCTCCGTAATGTAGAAATGTCAGTCACGCCGTCAGAAAATGCTATTTTATTAGTAATAATTAAATAAAACCCAACGTTCAATGTCTCTGTTAATACTTTTTCTGGTTCGGGGCTGGAATAGTTGCACAGAAGGTAATCTGTGATTTAGAAATGGTGACCAGATGGCTTGCTATTCATCGTGACATATTGATGCAGGTCTTTTTTGCCAATTGCAATCAAAATGTATTTTGGTCTGAAACCAACACACTCATTCCTTATCAGCTAATACACAGAGATCAGTGCCAGTTCTCCTCAATTGTAATTTTAGGATCGAAACCCCCCGGGTGTACAACCTACATAATGCTTAGGCGCCCATGACTAAATATGGGTTGTGAGACTAAATCCAGATTGCCTTCAGCATCTGGGACAATGGAAAACTGTGTTTGGAATGAATTATGCCTATTAGAAATTACAGATAATAAATGAAAATTAAATTGATACGAAACAGTGACTAGACAGAAGACCGAACGTCTCGCCCCTTTATGGAGTCACAGGTTTAATGATGCCCTTTGAAGCCGAAGATGGGGACTGCATTGAAAGAATTTATAAACATGTCATTGAAAACGATATTAAGACAGCATTATACTCTCAAAAATTTACAGAGTTATTCAGAGAGCTGAACTGGCCCTGAAATTGCCCTGAATGGTGAATGTCCCCATACGGTGCAATTTTGGGGCTATTCGGCTCCTCAACATCTGGCAATTCGCCAAATATTGGTGAATTGCCAGCCAAATATGGTGCCTGTTTGGCGGCAGTGAAATCCTTATAGAGAAGTAATGTTTAACCTATTAGTGAACACCGAACAGCAGAGAAATGCCAGTGAAATGCCCTGATGTTCGGTGGTTTCATTCGGCAGGCTTAATCAGGCGATTTTCATGGGTTTTAATGTTAAAAATATTCCCATTTTTATACAATATCTCTTAAACTGTTTATTCTTTTAATTTGCAGCAAAATGTTCCTTATTTTTCTTTTAGGATTTTTTTAGGCATTTTTCGGGAATTTTTCTGCAAAATTTTTTCCCCCAACTTTTTTAAATAGCATTTTTTCTTTTTTCTGTAACAGACCTTTTTATTATTATTCATAGGACCTTATATGTTAATTCAGGACATTTTCGTCCAGTAGATTTTTTGCAAACAGCGTTTCAAATTTTTTAAGTTTTTTTTTTTCTTTCACCCTGTTCGTTGACTTGTCTGCTTTTTCCGGTGGATGGTCAGTGCTGGGTTCGGCTGATCATTTGCTTTTTTTGGTCGCGTCCGGAAGGTTTTTGGCGGATCGTCGGGTACGTTCAGCGGTGTTTCAAATTGATCCAATATTTTTCAAAACGTATCGAAAGGGTTATCGTCGGATTATCGGCATTTTTTTCGATTCCGTTCAGCGGCTTTCCCTGCACTTCGGGGACCCTGTGGTGAATGCTGAATTCACCACAGGGTCAGGAAATTTGATTCCCCGAAGTGCGAGGAGCGAGAGAGCACCGAAATGTCGGTCACATTTTGATGCTCTCTGAATAACCCCTATAATCTGGGTCTTTGAAAATAGTCTAATATGTCGACGTTCGGAATATCCATTTACTAAACAAATCCATTTGTAGATCAGACCGTATGAACGGAACAATCACCCATTGGTGTGACCAGTGTTAATGGGATGCGTTATTTAAAATGACAGATTTTAAGACATCGCTGCTTTTGCCGATGGCGTATTTCAAATTGTGGAATATGCGACCCTGGGTAAAATTAACTTTTAGTTTGGTTAATGCAGGACAGCTAGGGACCCTGCCGTCCAAACAAGGCCATCTGCTGCTGGGCAAGAGGTTCAAGATTAATTAACACCGTCGCTGATCTGTAAGGTGTCTAAAGAACTGAGAATTGCTGTCTACGATGCAGCAACGTAACATATAATTCCAAATCACTAATAATAATATGCATGTTACAACTGCTTATTAAATTTGTTGGCCAAAGTGAATCTGCTTCGTTCATACTTGAGTGATTTTGATTTATTATTGATTTTGATTTATTACAAAAAGATGTATTGGGGAAAATATTTGGGTTTTAGAAAAATCCTTAAAATCTGTTGCTGATAGGTGACCTCATCAGAAAGGTGTGACTCTTTAAATATACAGGCCTATTCAAAGAGAATCGAAAAGTCACCACACGTTCGGTGACTTTTCGTTCTCTTCAATTCGGCTTGATTCGGCGATCCCATTTCGGCGACCCTGCGATGTATTCAGCAAGCACCACAGGGCCGTCGTAGTGCAGGGAAACGCCGCCACAAACCCGACAGGCACTCACCGGAAAACCCGGCGAACGCACACCGAAACCCGCAAAAACATCTGGATTAACCCCACCGAACATGCCGGAGAAACCCGAGCAGCCGCCGGAAAAAGCCGACACCGCAGACGAATGGAGTGAAAAAAAAAACCAGTACGCTTGAATGTTTGAAAAGTGAAATGCTGTTTGCAAAGAAACTACTGGACAAAAATGTCTGAAATTTACATATAAGATCCAATGAATGATAATAAAAAGGGCTGTTACAGAAAAAAGAAAAGACAATTAAAAAAAATTCGCAAAAAAAACCAAAAAATGCCTAAAAGATCCTAAAAAATCTATAAATAAAGAGACTTTTTACTGCAGAATATTAGAATCAATGGTTTATTAGATATTGAATTAAAACGGGAATATTTTTAACATTGAAGCCTATGGGATTCTCCTGAATTAACCTGTCGAATGAAACCTCCGAACAGCAGGGCAATTTGGCAACTTTTCACTGCTGGTTTGTGTTCTCTGAATAGGCCAAGCATTGCTTCTCTATGGGGATTTCACTGCCCTCGAACAGGTACCATATGTGCAGGCAATTCCAACATTTGGCGAACTGCCTGCTCTCTGAATAGCCGAATGGCTAAGAAAGGTAACCGTACGCTGAATTTCACTGTTCGGTTACCTATCTCCAGCAATTCGGATCTCTTTGAATAACACTGATAGACAAGCCAGTTACTTCAAGCCAACTCACCGTAATGTTCTTTAGTAATGGCTGGGCATCAGTATAAACACCACTAGATTAATGGTATACTCTTGGCTTAAACAGGAGGGGGGCTGGAAGCATCAACCCTCCTGACCCACCTTGCATTCTTCATGGGCTGCATCAGCTGGGGGGATACCAGGAGTCAGGACATACCAGCCGATTTGACAATTTTAAACAGTCTTAACACCTTGGGCACTATGCCCACAGGGCTAAAACATTGGGGGCATCTTCTGGAGTCCAAATGCAAACAAAATTCATTAGCAACAAACTAATTTAATTTGTAATGATACAACACAGCTCCAGATCGTGTTAACACAATCTCAGGCTGCTGCGTCTGCTACCGCCGATTGGGTATACACGATCACGCTATTGAAGGGATTAATTATTTTGTATCGACTTTCACTAATTCATATTTTCTGCTTTTTCTAAAATGGGAAACTCAGAGAGAAAAGATAGAAATGTTTTTTTTTTGGGGGGTTTCCCAAATAGATATAGTTAATGCCATGGCGTTGGAAAACCTTCGTGGCAGGTAAAGGGTATTACACTTAGATTTGTGTTATGACCTAAAATATGAATGTTATACGACACTACTGACCTAATTCTTGTGTTTTAGGGTTTTCATTATTTAAATCTCCCTAAACGGTAAAATAACACATTATTACATGTATTCCTGGTCTCTTGTATGTTTTTCACACATCATATCGGACTTGTGTATCCCTCAGTCTGAATGGCTTTGCAGACATTGAGCCATTGAACTCTGCGGCAGGATGTGTAAATTGAAATATTATGCATCGCGTCTGTATTGGGTGCATGAATGTCATCGGTTCACTGTGACCTGATGAAGTCCTCCTCTACAACACCAGCCAATCATCTAAAACCAGTCTGGATCTAGTGAATCTGGTGGATATGTTACGCTTTAGTAACTCTTGCAGGCTTCTCCCTGCTGACAGCTTCACTGTCCTGTCTTGCCTCGTGTCAGTGGAACTTTGATTTCTCAGAAAACCGGTCGTGACATTCTAAAGCACATCTGGAGCGATATAATGGCATAACGGGGCTAAAGGCCTAACAGGATGTCTTTTATTTTACATGTCAGCTAAACAGTAAATTTAAAGAAAAAAATAATAATAATAATATCAACATTTGGAATTAAGTCGCTCAGAACTACCGTACGAGTTCTAAAAAAAACAAACAATTTACGAGATTATTGTTTTAAGCATTACATTGGGCTACAAGCTATCTAATTGGCCAATTATAACATGTTCAGGCTTCTGTAGTGTCCCCTGCCAGTGACGGATGAAATCCTTTCTTTTTTTTATCTTTTACCTTAATAACTCACCCTTCGTCCACATTCAGACAGTGACATTTATTTCATGCGCAAACTTCTATTTATAAAACCAGAGCGCGTGCAGCATAGCACCGCGTTAGAATTAGTGGGAAAATAAGACTCGTAGCCTTAACCTCAAACAATCAAAAGAATTATAATTATAGAGGAGTTGTTAAATTGGAAGCAAAGACTTTGCTTTGTTGGATACCTTGAATCCAACGCTTGTTAGCATGTGTGCAGATGTAAGTGCTACAGCTTAAGGACATTACGTGATAATTCTGCGAGAGGCACAGCATCCGCTTTGGTTTAATGCTTAAAATATCTGCATGTGACAAGTTCATTAGAAGAATGTTAAATAAGGAGGAAAACACATGATCATACTCGCTGGCACTAAATAGGTTGCGAAGGATATTTTATTTTAGTACTAACTATCTCCAGAATAATTCTTACCTGAACTCTCAGCACAAAGATACAATAAAGCTAAAATCACCGCTCACCTTCCAGACATTAGGAAAAGTAATGCCGTGGACTAGGGGGGTTATTAAGAGAGAACAAAAAGTTCACAGAAATGTTGTTGCTCTCTCATTTAGCTCCCTTCAGCAAGCTCAATTCGCCAACCTTGCGGTGTATTCAGCATTCACTGCACTGTCCCTGAAGTGCACCGAATGGATCCTTCGAACGCATCCGATAAAACGCTGAACGCCACTAATAAACCGCAGAGTGCATCCAATAAACCGGCGACCGCCACTGACAAACCGCCGAATGTAACCAATAAACCGCCAAACGCCACTGATAAATTCCCGAATGTATCCAATAAACCCCCGAACGCCACTGATAAACCGCCTAACGCATTCAATAAACCGCTGATAAACCATCGAAAGCATCAGATAAGCCGCCGAACGCCACCAATAAACCACCAAATACATCTGACAAACTGCCGAACACCACTGATAAACTGCCTACCGCATCCGATAAACCACTGAACGCGTCCGATAAACCGCCAATAAACCACTGAACGCATCAGATAAACCGCCAAACGCCACTGATAAACCACCTAACACATCCAATAAACCACCAATAAACCATCGAACGCATCAGATAAACCCCGAACGCCACTGATAAACTGCCGAAAGCATCTGATAAACTGCCGAATGCCACTGATAAACTGCCTACCGCATCCAATAAACCACCGAACGCATCCGATAATCTGCCAATAAACCATGGAACGCATCAGATAAACCGCCAAAAGCCACTGATAAACTGCCAAATGCATCCGATAAACTGCTGAATGCCACTGATAAACTGCCTACCGCATCAGATAAACTGCCGATCGCCACTGATAAACCGTCAAATGCATCCGATAAACTGCCAAATGCCACTGATAAACTGCCTAACGATTCTGATAAACTGCCAATAAACCACTGAACGCATCAGATAAACTGCCGAACGCCTCCGATAAACTGCAGAATGCATCCGATAAACCGCAGACCGCAGCCAACGATCCGTTGAACAGACCGCCGAACACCTCCGTGCAGCTGCCGAACAAAGTCGATCTGCTGATCAGCCACCATCCAGGGGTAAAAAAAAAACAATACAATTTTTAAAAGGCGTTTAAAACAAAAAAATGCATAAAAATGCGAGGAAATAATAGATAAGGTCCTATGAATAATAATAAAAAGGTTTGTTACAGAATTTTTTTTAAAAAAAACACCATTTAAAAAAAATCTAACTCTAAAATGTCTCTGAAAAAATCCCACAAAATGCCTAAAAAACTGATTTATAAAAAGACTTTTTGCTGCACATGAAAAGAATAAGCGGCTGAAGAATTATTTAATAAAAACAAGATTTTTTTTTACATTAAATCCTATGGGATTCTCCTGTTTAAACCTGTCGAATGAAAGCACAAAAAATCTGGGCATTTCGACAACTTTTCGGTGCAGTTCGGCGTTCTCTGAATAGATTAACCAACCATTACTTTTCTATGAAACTATTTCAGTGCCGCTGAATTGCGTCGATCTGAGGCGAATTGCACAGTATTTCACCAATAGTTGTCAAATTGCCAGCTTTCAGTATAGCCAAATTGCCACGAAATCGCTCTATATGGTGAAATTCACCATTCGGTGCAATTCGGTGGCAAGTTCGGCACTGTTTGAATAACCCCTTAGATATGTACTTTGCTTTTTTATATATTTGCTTTGAAGGACCTATCGTTTCACTCATCCTTCAGGTGACATCTCTTTGATGGACCTTAAATAATTCCCAGTCTGTCACAGAAGAACATTTTAGGGAACTTCTATTAACATAATATCTTGCTTGTGAATTAACCCGTCTACGTAAACTTCTTTCAATTTGGTTTTCAATGAAAAAAAAAAATATATAAGGTTTGTTTAAATTGAGCAACCTGTTTAAAAAGTAGATTTTAAAAAAAATCTAAATTGCTGACATATTCAAAGGGCCAGTCTAGCCACCTTGACCTATGAAGATACAGATTGAGCACGCTTCATCCAGAATTCTCTGGACCCTGAGCAATTCAGATTCTGTTTTTTACTGGTTTTCGTAGACTGGCGTTGCAATTCTGAAGGGTTGAGGGAGTAACAAGAGAGCCGCGGGAAAATCGAAACACACACTGGAGATGCAGCACAGTGCTTTGCGAGGGACATGCTGTACAGAGCCAGCAAATCCATTGCTGACGCTGTGCAACATGTCCAACAGTGGGGCTCCCACAGTGCTCCTCGTGGTCCTCAAAGGAGCGACAGAGCGAAAGAATAAATAGACATAATGGGCTCTATTAACTTCTTTGTGCAAAAGCGCGCGCGCAGCTCTATTTTTTTTGCGCGCAGCGTTAAACGTTAATAAATTAACGCTGGTATTACAATCCTCGCGCATTTTTTCATCCATCAAAAAATAACGCGCATTAAAAAAAAAAAGGGCGCAAAAACGAGCGCGCATTAACATTGCGCGCAGAAATCGGTGGGCGGACTGTTTTTTTCACACGATTCAGCCAATCAGAATTAAGAACCACAATTGTCTCCCGTTAAGTTTTTGCGCCTGTCAAAATCAATCTGAGTATATATACTGCAGCAATAATAAAACCACGCACAACCTCTCAATTTTATTGTTTGGGTATGCATAGAATGTGTAACTATACGTTGCTGTATTTTTTTTTCATGCTGGTGTATTTGGTTTCGGGCAGGACGTTCAGATTTGTCATTACCACCAGCTTTTAAAAGACGATAAAATTATGCGCGCGAACGTTGTCTGTTAAAATTTGCGCATAGATTGTAATAATATCCACTTACCAGCGCACAAACCCATTTGCGCTCACAATGTTAAGTATATGACGCGCAATGTACGTTATGCTCGCGAAGGGATCGCGCAGATTCACCAGCGGTAGACGTTAACGTGCATTTTTTGCCTGGGCATTGTAATACGACGTTCTGCGCAAAGTGTTTTTCCCCTCGCATTAATGCGTTTTTGCGCACGCGTTAACGTATGCGCGAAGAAGTTAATAGAGCCCAATATATTTCAGGTACAATTGAACACTACTAGACTATCCATTTAATATGGAAGCACAAAAACTGTGAAGGACTGCAAATACCATCTGTTTCCAGGCAGGAGTAAAATGTATTTATGTTATACTGTATATTGATATAAACATTATCACACAACATCTATTTGAAACACAAGGCACATTGTAAGCACACAAACATAGATAATAGGGCAATTTTATGCACAGCTCACGTTTCAAAGAAATATAAATATTAAATGTATGTAATCTTAAAAAGAATCTCAACGTTTCATGTGTTTGTTATGTGTTTGTTACACTTATACTGAAAAATTGCTAAAGGAGAGATGGTAAGGGATAATATTTATCAACTCATAGCTGGCATTATCTGAACCATGTACAAAAGAATACAGAAAAATTGTCAAGTTAAAAGAGATAGAGAAAAAAACATAGCGCAGTTTGAAGGGTTTGCTGCAAAATAAGTGCTATTTTTCCACTTACAAGTGCTGTTGTAAGATCGCACAACACACAACCACATCATTTGGAACTGTGAGTGAGCTATATGTTGCTGTCATTAGATACCAGTGGACAGTATTACAAGAGGGCTTTAGAGTACAAAATTAGTACTTTATTTTGCAGCATACTTGCACTATGTTTTTTTGTCTTTTTTTGAGAATTTATATGTTGTTTTCTTTTATATATGTTTTTTATGGACACAAGGGAAGGGGTTTGAAGGAAAAGTCTCCTATTTCCATGATTTGCTACACACACAAGTCTTTTCTCACTGTGTTCACTTTTTATATCATTATTGTTACACTGATTATTTTCGCATTGGTAGAATTCTTTGAGTGTTTTTATCAGTGTTTAAATAATGGTTTTGAATATTAGTGTAGAGGGAGAAATACTTTTGCATCGTATAAATTACACGTGTAACTAGCAAAACAAATAAGATGACCCATTGAATGAATGATAAATGGTTATAAAGATAGAGCTCCTAGAGGTTAGTAAAGTGTGAAAGACACAACCTGTATCTGGCATAATCCCCATAAACAAAGTATAGTTACGGAAAACGTACTATCCTGGAAAATGAAACTTCTATAGCAACCTGCATCTAGTTTTTACTTTGAACTGAATAGCTCCGTATTTCGAGATTGTGGCAGCATAATCTGGTGTTGTGCCATGCTGTATCATTGCAAATGAAATTCATTTGTTGCAAACAAATTTCATTTGCTTTTGGGACCCAGAAGGTGCCACCAAGGTTTTAACACGTTGGGCATGAGGTCCAAGCTGCAACATTTTTTAAATGCAGCTGGGGAATGCCTGTAGCAGACATCTCGCCAGCTGGTAAAGCACGGAGACCAGAGCTGCAGCAAGTCCCTTTGGCCAACAGATGGCGACATCTGCCTGCCAAATATGATATTACAGTAAAGAATTAGGAATGTACCTAAATATTTCGTACTCTACAATTATTTGAAAATGATTTTCCAAAAAAAAACCAGTTTCCTGACAGGTTTTTTCCCCAAAAATCACTTGGTAGTAAAGAGGTTAATAGCAGCCACTTCCCTCTATTTACCTGAAGCTAGATCCTGAATCAGGTGTAAACTTGACCAATGCTCTTGTAAAATGACCAAAGCTAACAAAGTCTTGGAGTTGGTAAGGCTGTCAGAGCTGTGGATACATTCTCACCTGACTCGGAATGTTACGATGCAGACATATAATACTTTGAAGATTCCGTTACAGTATGATGAATGAGGAAGGAGTGAGTGGCTTTCCCATTCATTCCACAGAGTTGCTGAGGGTAGGCATGTGCATTATTTTTCATTCAAACTGATTCTTAGATGAAATATCAGCATTTCAGCAACTCGGGAGCACCTGAAATTCTTAATCGCTGAAATGCTGAATTGGCTGAAAATGATAAAATGTTATCGAATCAACCACAAAATTTTCAGATCAATTCTGTCATGCTTCCGGCACTGGAAGGAGGGCGAGATAATCCAGTATTTGCCCTTATCCAGGTCGGTTCTTCCACCACTCAGGTCCAAGGATTTTATCCATTCCGGGTTTTCTGTAAAGCCTGCTTATACTCACCTGCCTGGGTGTTACACCCATCAGTCTAAGCTCTGGCTTTGAGTTATTGGAGGTGCTGGTCCTACTGTCTGTCTCCAGCTCCTGCTCCAGTCTTGCCTTGCTGTGCCTTGTTCCTGTGTACCCTCAACCTTGCCTTGGCTTGTGCCTGCTTACCTTCATCACCCTCAGCCTTGCCATGCTCCTGCTTACTGTGACGTCCTCGACCCCCGCAGTGCATCCTGGGGGTCAGGGCGCCCGGTGGCATCGCTGGCTGGCCAGTTGCCAGTAGTTAGAACTGGCAGATCGGCATCTGAGGGGGCGGGGCTTGACATTATAATGAGTAGCCACCAGCCTTTAAAGCAGGGCGAGAGGATCTGCTCCTCGCCCTGACGTGGAGTGATTTCCCGCATTGCCTGCTATCTTGCATTTCTCTATTATTGATTACCAGTTACTGACCTGCTTTTGTACGAGGACCCTGTATACGTTGTGACCCTGCTATCACAATTGACCATTCTCTTGATATCTCCTATTGTACTTTTGCCTGCGCGGTTTTGTCATTTTTGTGTATGTCTTGCTACATGTTTTTCTGTTTGCTGTTTACTGATAACTGGTTGTGAGTCCTAATCACAAGGCGTCCATTTGTGTCTGTCAGTTCTATAAACCAATATCATTGCTCATATTGCCTAGGTGTATTTACCTCCTGCTTGCAGCCTTAAAACTGCAAGTTTATTGTGTGACTGCCCTGCAGGCTGCACAACTCATCTACCTCACAAATTATCTGTGTTTATCTACTCGCTATACAGAATCCAATCTCTAATTGTAGGCCTGCCCCGCAGGCTGCTGAACTCTGAGTTCCCTCTCTGAATGCTTGTAGTCACGTTGTTCTGGAATCAAATCTTTGTATCTGTTCACATAGAGTATTTGTGTTTGCACTAAGCAGTCTTTTGGTCTGGAAACCAATTGAGCTTAGCTGCTATTCAGGTTTGGGAGATCAGATTACAGCCTCTATTGCTCTCTGTGTCCTAGAAATCTGTCCCAAAGGATCCAAAATACACTGTTCAAGGTGAGTGCCATAGCGCACCGTTACACTTACCCTCAACGATCTCAACCTTACCTCACCTTGCGCCTGCTTACCTTCATCACCCTCAGCCTTGCCATGCTCATGCTTTCCCTTATCACCCTCAGCCTTGCCTCGCCTTGCTCCTGCTTACCCTCCTTACCCTCAGCCTTGCCTTGCCTTGCTCCTGTGACCTTGTCCAGCTGTGCTCCAGTGATCCGCAGACTATCTGATCCTGTCATGCTGCACTCCTGTGATCCTCAGACCATCTGATACCGCTAAACTTGTGAGTGCTGCCTTACCACCCAGCACTACTAAGTTCATCAGCCACAGCCACGTGCAGGCAGCATTGATAATTTAGTTCCCAGCATGGACCAGCCTTGCCGTGCCTAGTCCCTATCTACCTTCAGCCTTGTCTTTTACTTTGTTTATATTGTTTGTTTATATCCCGTTTTACCATGTCTCTAATTAACCATTTGCTCGTCATTACTTGCAGTATCCTCCGCGCTTATGAGTTCTCACTTTTTTTGGATCCAATCATGGCCATGCTGGGTGTGACCCTGACAAATTCAAAATCAATTTGGTAACTGAAAAAATTGCAATATTAGCTATATCCCTAACCGTAACCATAACCCTAACCCTAATATAAACAGTAGCTGGAACCCTAATACTAATCCTAACACAAACAGAACAAGTAAGCCTAACATCAACTTAACCCTCGAGGTAACCGCAATCCTATCCCTAACCCTAATGTTAACCCTAAATAACATTTGGAGGGGTATAGGGTGTGTGTAAGGGTAGTAAAAAAGGGTTGGATGTGGTAAAGAGAGTGGCTTAAAGGGGGTAAGGTTATAGAGGGCAGTATAGATGGGGTATAGAAGATAAAAATACTGTAAATTTTCGGAAATTTCAGAAAATTTGGGTATTTGTCCAAAATTTCGTATCGATCTGAATCGTCAAATTCATGAAATTCCAAATCTGAAAATGTGGGATTGAAAAATTTGCTGAAATGGACTGAAATTTTGAGCTGTGCACATGTCTAGCAGAGGAACTGAACAGAAACTAAAGGGTTATTTAGAGAGGTGTGAAATGTCGCCAAAATGTAACCGGACACTGAATTTCAGCAAACTGGTCAGTTCCTGGCCATTCAGAGAGCCAAGTTTTGGCGAATCGCCTGCACGTACGGTGCCTGTTTGGTGGCTATTTGAGGGCAGTGAAACCCCCATAGAGAAGCAATGCTTCGTATATTCAGAGAACACAAAACAGCTGAGAAAAGTTGCATAAATGCCCAGCTGTTCGGTGGTTTGAATCGACAGATTTATTCAGGCGAATTCCATAGGCTTCAAAGTTAAAAATATTCCCATTTTAATTCAATATATAATAAACTGTTTATTCTTTTATTCTGCAGTAAAAAGTCTCTTCTTTATTTATAGATTTTTTTGGATCTTCTAGGCATTTTCCCGGGATTTTTTGGCAAACTTTTTTTTCCGTTTTTTTTTTATAAACATTTTTTTATCATTCATTGGATCTTATATGTAAATTCCAGGCATTTTCGTTCAGTAGTTTTTTTGCAAACAACTTTTAAATTTTCAAACTTTCAGGCCCATGTCAGACGAACGCAGTGATCACGTCCGTGTTGCCGCACAGTTTAAAGTCCGTCGTAGCATAGAATCATGTGACATAAGTGTGTCCAAACCAAACTGCGCACGCACAACGCACGTGGCAAACGGACGCAAGTAAGACTAAGGTCAGACGAAAGCAGTTTTAACGTGCGTTTAACCGCACTAAATCACGGCCGTGCTAGCAGCAAATGATGTCCAATGCCGGGCTGCATATGAAGAACGGCCGCACAAAAGTGGCAAACGAACGCATTTTTTCGAGAACGTCAAACCGCTAGTACTGACTTACAGAGTGCGCTGCGTCCGCATAGCGGCGTGTTTGCGTGATTAGGAGACGTCAGACGCTGCTAATGTACGGCTAACATAACGTCCAGACACAAAAAGTGTTTTATTGATGATCCGTACAAAATCACGGACGAAAATGCGCATCGTATGACCGCTATCGCGTATTCTGTGAAAAAATGCATCCATTCATTCGAACGCACTTTTTCACGGACAACGCGAAAGATGCGTTAGTCTGACCCTAGCCTTAGGCAAGAACGTAAAACCGCTATCGTGGATGCGCAGAGTGCGCCACATCCACCACGTCCGCGTAGCGCTCTGTGTGCGTGATGAGGAGACGTCAGACGCAGAACATTTGCGATGTCCAGCACCTTGACGCACACAATGCCTTTTCATATCCTTTTTCATATTAATTTTGTTTCCCATATTTCCCTTTTTTTCTACGTCCGTCATAAAAAACAGACCGTGTGGTGTCTACAGTATCTTCCGTCAGAACATCCGCCCGTTGTGCACGCACGCAGAATGCGCTCAGACTGCGTTCGTCTGACTCTAGCATAAAGCATACTGGTTTTTTTTTCACCCCGTTGGTCTGCCTGTTGGCTTTTTCTGGCGGCTGCTCTGTGCTTTGATCGGCGGCTCCTCGTATTTTTCTGGTGTGTTCGGTGTGGTTTTTGCAGCAGTTTCTGTGGGTTTTCGGTGAGTGTTCGGCGAGTGTTCGGTGGGTTCGCGGTGAGTGTTCAGCGGTTTTGGGTTTGCGATGAATTTTCCCTGCACTCTGGGAACCCTGCGGTGGTACTTGAATACACAGCAGGGTCGGCGAACTAGAATCGCCCCGAAGTGTTGGGAACGAAAGGGCACCGAACGTGCAGTGACATTTCAAATCTCACTGAATAACCTCCTATATAACAATATCATTTACAGGGTTATTCAAAGAGAATCGAGAAGTCACTGCACGTTCGGTGACTTTTCGTTCTCTTCAATTCGGTGTGATTCAGCGATCCCATTTCAGCGACCCTGCGGTGTATTCAGCAAGCACCACAGGGCCGTCATAGTGCAGGGAAAAGCCATAAAACATCTGGATTAACCCTGCCGAACACGCTGGAGAAACACGAGTAGGAGCCGATCATAGCGCAGAGCAGCTCCCCGAAAAACCCGACACCACAGGAGTGAAAAAAAAAAAAAGTACGCTTGAATGTTTGAAAAGTGAAACGCTGTTTGCAAACAAACTACTGAGCGAAAATGTCTTAAATTTGCATATGAGGTCCAGGGAATGATAATAAAAAGGGCTGTTACAGAAAAAAGAAAAAACATTTAAAAAAAAAATGGAAAGGTTTTTTGCAAAAAATCCCGAAAAATGCTAAGATCCTAAAAAATCTATAAATAAAGAGACTTTTTACTGCAGAATATTTTAATAAACGGTTTATTAGATATGGGACTAAAACGGGAATATTTTTAACATTGAAGCCTATGGGATTCGCCTGAATAAACCTGTCGAATGAAGCCACCGAATGGCAGAGCATTTCGGGAACCTTTCACTGCTGTTTTTTGTTCTCTGAATAGACGAAGCTATGGGCATTTCACTGCCCTCGAACAGGCACCGAACAGGCACCGTATGTACAGGCAATTCGCCAACATTTTGGCAAACTGCCTGCTCACTGGATAACCGAATGGCCAGGAAAGGTAACCGAACGCTGAATTACCTTTCGCCCGCAATTCGGATCTCTTTGAATAACCCTGTTAGTCCTGCAGTACAAAGAAAGGCCAATGGGCTGTTAAGGGAAATATTCTGCGGATGATTGAAATATCACTTGAGATTTAGGGGATTTAACAGCTTAAGTAAATAACATTTTCCTATATGACAAGTAGCAACTTTTGTGCTTGAAGTTTACTTCCATTTCGGGGATTAGTAAATTGATTTCTGTGTTTAGAATGCAAATTCAAAGGTTTATTCAAAATACTTTTTTTTTTTTACATAATTGCTCTAGTTTTTGATACTTCAGTATAGATATTTATGTGTTTACTTGACTACTTCCAAACCAGTGCTGGGTGTTTGCGCGCAATATTTTTTTTTCTTCTATAAATCCGAACATAAGAGTGGCGGAAAATGAAAAGAACAGTATTTCGGTAATGGGCTTTTAAAACTTCGAAAGTTGCATATTTTAAGTTTATGATGAATAAACAAGATGAAGCGAATCCCTTCACAGGCTTATTATTACTTATATTTACATTTATAGTCGCTGAAAAAAGTGTGTCCCATTCCCACTCATGGTACTTAAGGCTATGGTGCATACAATTAATTAAAGAAAGAACACATTATGCCCTATTTATCCCTTGGTTGAGTTCAACATCTACCGATCTTTTTTTTTATTTAAAGACATAAACTCATTAAGTAGTTAATCTTGTAGCAAAGTAATTTGTGGTAATGTAGGACTTTGGATTAAAAAAAAAACGTAAACATGACAATCAAATCAAAGTTTTATAGAATGTGATGTATTATAATTTTTATCCAGTCATAGAAATGCGCATTGTTTAATTATTTTCATTTTAGTATAAATATGCATAACTCGGACTGCACTTGAAATGTCTGGCGGTTCTATAGACGAACGTCAGTGAGTTTCTTTAGCTTTTCCTTTCAGTGATTATTTTCATTTATTTTGACAATGTAACCACTTTTTGTGGCTAATATCATATCCTATCTCCAACTGTATGAACCTATTCTCTAGCAAGCACTTTTTTGTTGAAAAAAAATAGTAACTTAGCATTTATTTAAAACATGGGATGCATTTGGTACCAACTAAGGGCCATATTACATAGTTGGTGCTAACTTAACCAGAGCAGTTGTAAACTTACCAGAGCCATTATAGCCTATGGAGGTTTTCAGTTTACAACAGCTCTGGTTAAGTTAGCACCAACTATGTAATATGGCCCTAAATATATGGTAAAATAGAACACTAATCACCAAATGCACCCCGGCCCGCTCCCTAAGGTCAAACAGTGACCTGCGCCTAGCTTCTCCCCGCATCACCTCTTCCCATGATAGACTGCAGGATTTCTCACGCGCAGCCCCCACTCTCTGGAACGCTCTCTCTCGTACTGTCAGACTTTCCCCTAACTTCTCTTCCTTCAAACGCTCCCTTAAAACATTCCTATTTAGGGAAGCCTACCACCCAACTCACTGACGCAACCATCAATCACTCTCACCTTACAGTCCTCTCCTCCTGTTTCCAACCCCAACCCTCCTAGATTGTGAGTTCCTATGGGAATAGGGCCCTCATCTCCTCCTGTACTGTTTGTCAAATGTTGTTCAATGTATTGTAACCCTGTCTATACTGTGCTTATTGTACAGCGCTGCGGAATATGCTGGCGCTTTATAAATAAAGAATAATAATAATAATAATAATAACATTTATACAGAGATTGTTGTGCTGAAAAAGTTAAATTTATTTATTTATGATGTATTTTACCAGGAAGGATACATTGAGATTTCTCTCGTTTTCAAGTATGTCCTGGGTTCAAGAACATTGAAATGTTACAGTTGTTACAGAAATACTAAGTAATACAATGCAAGATATTAAAAACCAACACAAATATACAGATTAACACAGAAAATAAATATGTAGGAAATAAAGTCACTATGTTACATGTTTACAGGTGCATTCTGTATTGAGGTATGTTAATAGCGAGCTCTTGACTGACTTTAGACTGGGGGAAGATTTGATGGTGTCTGGGAGGTTATTCCATAATTGCGGTGCTTTGTAGGAAAATGAGGATCGAGCCACTTTCTTTTTGTATTGTGGCATTGCAAGTAAGGTGCTGGTCCTGGATCTGAGGTTATAGGATGAGGGAACTGCTGGGGGAAGCAGCCTATTCAGGTAGGGTGGTAGCTTCCCAGAAAAGCTCTTAAACACCAGGTTGGAAAGGTGAAGGGTGCGTCTAGATTCCAGCGACGGACAGTTTAGTTCTTTTAACATGTCACAGTGGTGGGTCATGTAGGTACATTGTAGCACAAAGATTAAAACAATGCATATTTACTAATTTGTAATTATTCCAGCATTTGTTTTTCTTTCAAAGAAATATTGCTGGGAAGAAAGGTTCTGTACTCTAGACCAGTGTTTCTTAACCCTGTCCTCAGGACCCCCTAACAGGCCAGGTTTGCAGATATCTGAAGCACAGCACAGGTAATATGATTTGCCGCTCAGTGATTGCAGAATTCAGTCTGCATTTCCTCAAGATAAACCTTAAAATCTGCCCTGTTAGGGTAACCTGAGAATCAGGGTTGGCAGCCACTGCTCTAGTGCATAGATCTCTTACAAGAATGATGTGCAGTAGGTACTCCATGTCTCTCACTGTGCTGATTTCTTAGGGTATGACAATCACTTCCCATGTGACACACAAACCTGAATGTACTGAAACACTGCTCTAGACGGTGACTCTTGCATAATTTCAAACTGGGTCTGCATTATCAGCATACAGGCATGTATGGCTTTTTTGCCAATTACAGTAAATGTGATAAAGATAGATAATAAAAATGATACAGTGGTATGAATCATTGATTGACCATTATATATCCAAAACCACAAAGTGAGGAGCAAGTGATGTAAATATATTTGGGGGGGCTTTTACAACACAAAAGATCACACAATGGATGCACCCAGTGACACATATAGAGTAAAATAATTTTCATAACTAAACATAGAAGAGAAAAACAAAGCACATGTAACATATCAGCAACATGAAATAAACACAATAAGGACATTTCATTTTTTGGTGGTAGAGTCCCTTTAATTCAGAATCTGATCAATGCTCAGTGAGTGGTGATGATTTGGCGTAGAAATCAGAAAATCAAGACAGAAAAATAATTTACAGATGCCAGACTTTACAAAGTTAGCCTATATTTTGCATATCAGCACCACAAAACTCATGCTCAGTAAAAAGATCCCTAGGGTGAAAGATCACAGATAAAACCTGATGTATATACATATATAATCAAGAGTGATCAGCATACGATTGCTTTTATTTGCATCCCTATTACAAAATATGTAAATGGAGGTACGCATAAAACAAGAACGAGAAACACCAACTATAATGTGTGTTCCTGTCCCTAGAGGCCACTAATAAAAAATGAATTTTCGAGAAGATACTGAAGCGGTTTCTCAGGATTGTGCAATAATACACAATGTGATAAGTTACTGGATAAATCTTCCAGTATTGAAGGTCCTAGAGGTTTGAAGGTTTTCAGGAACAAGCCCGGTATGCGCACAAACAGAACAACATGAATTTACTAGGATACTTAACCTTTTTATTTGGGAAATGCAGGATTACATGGAAATGTTTTATTGGTGATGGAAGATACTTATAAATATCAACAGATATTTTACATTTACAAAACTGTCTTAACGGGAGCATCTGGTTTATTAGGAAATATAATGTGTAAGAATTCCTTCGCTGTGGCGCTCTATGGAGCTCTCCAGTAGTAAAGAGATTTAAAAATGCTTTATTATTAAAATTAACATCTGGAACATCTGGCTAATTAAATCTTATGCTATGGTTTTATTGGCACGCTCGTCATGTGCTGTTTGATGGCCAACCTCAGCCTTCCGATTGGGTCTTCAAGGCATTGGGAAAAAAAAAATTAACGCCGCTTAAATGTACGGGATGGGGAAATGGTTGGAAACATACCCAAATACACCCAAGAGCAGATCAAAACGGATTAGCAGATAAAGCAGGCTGAATTTACCAAATATAAGATAATAGAAGGCATGTACTAGCCTAGAGCTTGCCAAGATGGCTAACTGACATGTACAATGATCAATAATAGAGATAAAAGAGAAGCAAGTTGTATCCATTTCTTATAGTACAAAACTGTACACTAGATAAAACTGGTCCTTATTCCAATTGTAGCGAGGTTAAATAAGGCAGCCATGGAGCGTGAAAGCCCATGATCTGTTCATGGGCCCGCAGCTCATAGGGGCCAGTTGCCACTGTTGTCCTTCACCAGAACACTAACAGGGTTATTTAAAGAGATCTGAAATTGGGGCTGAAAGGTAACCTAACGCTGAAATTCAGCGTATGGTTACCTTTCCTGGCCATTCGGCTATTCAGAGAGCAAGCAGTTCGCCAAATGTTGGCGAATTGGCTGCACATTCGGTGCCTGTTCGGTGCCTGTTCAAGGGCAGTGAAATCCCCATAGAGAAGCAATGCTTTGTCTATTCAGAGAAAAGCTGAGAAAGGTTCCCGAATTGCCCTGCCATTCGGTGGTCTTATTCGACAGGTTTATTCAGGAGAATCCCATAGGCTTCAATGTTAAAAATATTCCCGTTTTAATCCAATATCTAATAAACCGTTTATTATTTTATTCTGCAGTAAAAAGTATCTTTATTTTTAGAAAAATTTAGGATCTTTTCGGCATGTTTCAGGATTTTTTTGAAAATTTTGTTTTCCGTTTATTTTTTAAAATAGTTTTTTCTCTTTTCTGTAACAACCCTTTTTATTATCATTCATTGGATCTTATATGTAAATTTCAGACATTTTCGTTCTGTAGTTTCTTTGCAAACAGTGTTTCACTTTTCAAACATTCAAGCGTACTGTTTGTTTTTTTTTCAATCCATTTGTCTGCGGTGTCGGGTTTTTATGGTGGCTGTTTGCGCTCTGATCGGTTCCTGCTCGGGTTTCTCCGGCATGTTCGGTGGTTAATCCAGTTGTTTTTTGAGGTGTGCGTTCACCGGGTTTTGCGGTGAGTGTTAGTCGGGTTTACGGCGGCTTTTCCCTGCACTATGATGGCCCTGTGGTGCTTGCTGAATACACCGCAGGGTCGCCAAAATGGGATCGCCAAATCGCACTGAATTGAAGAGAATGAAAAGTCACCGAACGTGCGGTAACTTTTCGATTCTCTTTGAATAACCCTGTAAGTTATCATATGGTTTTCTATAAACCCCTGTCTGGAGATTCTTAGACCTGGTTGAACCAGTGCTGCCTGCCACTGGCTTCTGGAGCCTACAGCAGAAGTTGTGTATTACAGAGCTTCACAGCAATAAAACGCACAGTAATGTGCAGCGTGTAGGAGTGTATCACAGAGAGGCACAGAAATAAAACTCACAGTAATGTGTAGTGTGTGTGAGTGTATCACAGAGATCCACAACAATAAAGCTCACAATAATGTGTTCTATTTATGAGTGTATCACAGAGATCGACAATAATAAAACTCACAGTAATGTGCAATGTGTAGGAGTGTAGCACTGAGCATTACAATAATAAAGCTCACAGTAATGTGCAGTGTGTAGGAGTGTAAAACAGAGTTCCACAGCAGTAAAACGCACAGTAATTTACTGCCTGTATGAGTGTATCACAGAGCTCCACAGCAACAAAATTCATTGCAATGTGCAATGTATGAGCATGTCACAGCATTCCACAGCAATGTTACTCACAGCAATATACACGGTGTATGAGTTTGAGTTTTATTGCAGTGGAGCTCTGTGATAAGCCAACTGTTAAAATAACATCTCGATTGTAATTATTGGGAGGTACTAATTAATACTGGGATGCTACGTTCCACCATTGGACCCCTAGAGTCTGTGGTGAGAGAAGGCGGCAGAGCATAACATGATGTATGAGAGACCAGTGGGTGTACACTTTATTTTTTTCGATTTTATTTTTTATGGTGTTAAGTGACTTGTGTGTGAAAGAAAAAAAAAGTTTATATTATCGATATGAAAAAATATTTTTACATTCTGATAAAAAAAAAAATTGTCATTCTGCCATTGGCGCCAATGAGAGCCCTGTTGAAATGCCAATAAGAAAGAGCAGATGGTAAAATAAATTAACAGGAGCCATACTGTGATCAGAAACCCATCTGGAATTATTTGACATTTTTACACATATTGGAAAGTATTTTCAATACCAGCGATGTGAAAAATGGAATTATGTACGATGGCAATCTTTCATGTGTCTTTTTCCTGAACCAAAGTAGAGGTGAAAAACAATGAACATATGTTATAAACTGAATTATTATACTGTAGAATGTTGAAATAGGAATTCTACATATAGTATAAGCAGGTCATCTGACACATTGTTGCACTGTACATATCTGCTCAAAAACCCACTCTGATTGGCCGTAGGCATCATAGAAACGCTAACAGTAAAGTCTATTATTATTTACTGTCACTCTCTATTATTATTTCAAATACTATTATGATGTATGTCAATTGTAACCACATCCATATTAACCCTTTCCTGCCACAGGGCGTACTATGCCGTCCCTGCGGCTGAAATCAATCCATCCCCCTGCAGCAAATGAAGCGCGTCGCGCGTCAGTTTATAGGCAGGCCGGAAGAGGGGCCTCCACAGCGGCCAGCAAGCAGAGCATACCAGTACGCATAGTCGGCATTAACTCCCTCCCACCAGGTACAACCCGCCCAGTGTTGAAAGGTTAATATAAATATCATATTTCAAACCAGGAGGAGAGCACACCAACTAACACATTCAAAGACTTCAACAGCAGCATATATATTTAAACATTAAGATTTTACCAAATTTTAACCCCTTAAAGATTCTAGTAACTCTTAACCCTTTTAGGATTTCAACAGTTTTTAACCCATTCAAGATTTTTTACAAGGTTTTAAACCCTGTTAAAAAAATTATAGGCGTTCACAAGATATGGCCATAAACCGCTTAAGCCTGTCAACAGCGCCAATGTATCCCGCCTTTGACAGGTCCTACTGTACATCACCTAATGACTGCCATTATGGGATTAACTCACTTACTGAAGACTAAATCCCTTGAGCTCCCTGCGATTCAAGGTTAAATAGAGCCTGGAAGTGAACCTGTTAAAGGTGGGATAAACTGGTGATGTTGACAGGCTTATGCAATTTGTTACCATATATTGTGAACTATTATTATTATTATTATTATTATTGTCATCATTTATATAGCGCCAACAGTTTCCGCAGCGCTTTACAATAACTAAAGGGAACGAAATACATATAAAACAGACATAGGATGGAAACAATAGGTGTAGAGGCCCCTGCTCATAGGAGCTTACAGTCTAGAGGACTTAATTCCCACCATTTTTTAAAGAGAGCTTAGCTGTAAAAAATCTTGAATGGGTTAAATGTATAAACTACTGTTGAAGTCTTTGAATGTGTTAGATGGAGTGCACTCCTCCCAGTTTGTTGTATTTTTTGTCTTGAGAACCACCCGCCCTCTTTGCTTAGTAACGGTTGAGTGCTGCCCTCCTGTTGTATTATATATTATATTTTGTGGTCTGTGATGACCTCTACTGTTGACATTATCAGACGCATCCTTTATTTTTTTTATTTAATGTTTATTTCAATATTTTCAGATATATTTGGAAAGATAATTAGGTAGGGAAGGAAGAAAAAAAATAGTGGAGAAGAAATGCTGAAATTACATAAAATAATGATACAGATTAGAACTTAGTACGGTTACAATAATTACAAATAAAAATAAAAAAATGCTATTATAAAGAAAGGTTTACGCTTAGAACATAGTACAGAGCAGTACAATACAATGGTGATACTATAAAGTAAATAATGTAGCAGAGTAAAAACAACTGAATATGTAAAAAATGTAATCCTACCTTATGAGGAAAGGAAAGAGATCCATGGATAAAGGGAATCTTGTTATAAAGGCAAAGACCCCAAAATGTGTTCTGCACGGAATCCATATGATCTACTCACTTTATTCTTCCAAGCAGTGGCGTAGCGTGGGTTGCCAGCGCCCGAGGAAAGGCAAGAATTGCGCCCCCACGCACCGGACCTCTCAAGGTCTACAATGTCGACTCTACAGCAATAAAACACAGTAATGTGCGGTGTTGTATGAGCGTATCACAGAGCTGCACAGCAATAAAACTCACGATTTTATATATTAAAATAATGTAAATATTAATACAGTAAATGAAATATACAAACATAAAAAAGAAATATTAAGACACAGAACCCTTATATCCCCCTGTACCTCCCCCTTTCTTTATGTCTCCCCCCTGTAAACATTTTCCCAAAATGTTTCCCTTTTAGCTCCAATTCATGTGTCCTCTTACACAGGGGTCAAGTAAAAAATAAGTGACTGAACTCCCTAAATTTCCCACACTCTGGCTGAACCTGTATTAGGAAGCTGCGGATGATGACACTATCAGGGTTATTTAAAGAGATTCGAAAAGACACCGCACGTTCGGTGACTTTTCGTTCTTCAATTCGGTTTGTTTTGCCGATCCCATTTCGGTGACCCTGCGGTGTATTCAGCAAACACCACAGGGTCCCCGAATTGCAGGGAAAAGCTACTGCAAACCCGACGAAAACGATCCGCAAAACCCAGCGAATGCACACCGAAAACCCTCAAAAACATCTGGATGCCGAAAACCACGGAAAAACCCGAGCAGGAGCCGATCACACGAAGCGAAGCCGCCGGAAAAAGCCGAGACCGCAGACAGAGTGAAGTGAATAAATTAGGAAAACAGTTTGTATGAATGTTTGAAAAGTGAAACACTGTTTGCAAAGAAACTACTGAGCGAAAATGTCTGAAATTTACATATGATCCAATGAATGATAATAAAAAGGGCTGTTACAGAAAAAAAATTCAGAAAAATGCTTAAAATATCCTAAAAAATCTATAAATAAAGAGACTCTTTACTGCAGAATTTTATAATGAACGGTTTATTAGATATTGAATTAAAACGGGAATATTTTTAACATTGAAGCCTATGGGATTCGCCTGAATAAATCTGCCGCATGAAACCACCGAATGGCAGGGCATTTCGGGAACCTTTCACTGCTGGTTTGTGTTCTCTGAATAGACGAAGCATTGCTTCTCTATGGGGATTTCACTGCCCTCGAACAGGCACCGAACAGGCACCCTTTGTGCAGGCAATTCGCCAGGATTTGGCGATTTGCCTGCTGTCTGGATAGCCGAATAGCCAAGAAAGGTAACCAAATGCTGATTTTCAGAGTTCGGTTACCTTTCTCAAGCAATTCGGACGTCTTTGAATTACCCTGTAGGGATTATATTTTCCCCAGTTTCCTTTCAGCAAGCAGAAGTACCAGATCACACCATCCTCCATTGTGGGACAAGAGGAGAGTATAGGGTTTTTTAATATATTATTTTTGTATTAAATAATTTTGCAGGTGCAAAGCAAATCCTTTAACCCTGGAGTCTCCCTAGCCCCTTTTGTCTCATCACCTTAATACATTGGTCACTGACCTGCCCTATCTTTGACTTTAAACACCATCCTTCTGTACCTGAACCTCACAAAGAGCTGTTACTAGGCTCCGAATGTATCTCATCTACAGCCAATTTGTCTATAATCCTACTCCTCTCCTGCTCTACCCCTTGAAATCAATCTATACCTACTAAGTAGTGTATTCTTATTTTCTAAATCTGTTAAATGCATGATGCAAAGCATAGTGACAAGCCTAGAAAATCCATCAATGCGCAGACACCAAATCAGACACATCTCTTTACAGGTAAGCATACATACAGGCACACACACACACACACACTCTGACACAACATACAAAGACAGAATGCACTGACAAATATTTATTTCAAAGCAGACACCATTATATACATACTGACAAAATATAACCATATAGAGACAGTCATATGTACAGACAAAGGCAGAAGCAAACACACATAAAGGCATGTATGCAGATGAAAAACATTCAGGTGCAACAGGAATGGATAAACCCAAAAGGTAATCAATAAAAGACAATACCAGACCTTCTGTTATGATGCAAACAATTTCATTTAGAGTGACCTGCTCATGAACACACGCACGCACACGCACACACACACGCACACGCACACACACACGCACACAAAAACACTGTGATAAGCTCATACATGCCCAGAAACTCTAAAGCAGAGACACAAGCCACACATTGCTGGCATTTAATCCCATGGTCACCTGCCATTTATCTCTAACCTCAGCAGCTGTCACTCTCACACTCACCTGCTATGAAGTATCTCACCCAGACACCTCTGTTTTACCTGGTTTTCAGAGCAGGCCCCTGAAAGTGATACCTTGTGTATGGGGGGGGGATTTATCGTGATGCCCGAACTCCCAGCTTTCATACAGTGCCTGTATACTGAGGGACCAGACAAGGACTTAGAAACTAATGAATAATATTGCTACAACTGCCCCCCCAAACCTTCTCAGTGATTTCTGCAGAATTGACAGTGCAGGGTGAGGAACTCTGTGCTTGCATGAGGTGGAGGAGGGGGGAGCACCCAGCGAGGGGGGGGGTGCACACTAAATAAATAATAAATCACTGACAGCTGGGTCACTCACAAGACCTCTTGGTCTTTTCTCTCACCTGCCAAGTGATCCTGGCTGAGTCTGAAAGTGGAGGATTAGGCTAGGGTCAGACGAGCGTGATTTCTACGGACTGTACGTCCGTGCACACGGACGTACGTCAGTACGGAAGACACAGTAGTGGCCACACAGTCCGTTTATTCACTGACGTATATTTTGACGGATGTAGGAGAGAAAATAAAATAAAAAGCAAAACCATTTTGTCCGTGAAAAATACTGGATGTATAACCGTCTGACCACGTTCCATCACTCACACACAAAGCTATGCAGACATTGCGGACGCAGCGCACTTTGTGCGGCCGTTCTAGGAGTTGTACGTTCTTGCCTGCCTTGCGTCCGTGGGCCGCGGCCGTTGTGCGTCCGCAGTTCAGTGCGGACATACTTCGTGTGTCAGACTCCGATGGGCTTTCTGTCATGCTATCACGGACGTACTTTTAGGCGCAATCACGGACGTGAACACTACGCTCGTCTGACACCAGCCTCAGAGCTCAGTGGAGGGAGGGGAAGGTGCCAGCAGCTACAGGCGGTTCCCTCCATTCTCCTCGGCTCCCCGTGCAGCCACTCACACCCTCCCACTCAGTGCAGGCGTCTCACGCCCTTCAGAGCCCACGTGCTGCACTGCAGTGAGATGAGAAGTCACATGTCATCCTAGACCAGTCAGAGGGATTTCCTGCATCTGCCTGTCCCCTCCTCGCATTGTCACATGACTCGCACAGCCAATGGGAGGGCCGTGTGAGGGAACCAAGCAGATACCGGTTGCTGGAAGCTTCAAGCTATTAGGGGCGCAAAGTTCTTTTTGAAATTTTGCACCCCCCTCGAAAATTGCACCCGGGGCCACCGCCCCCGAGGCCCCCCCTCACGCTACGCCACTGCTTCCAAGCTCTAGTGAGTAGAAGGCAAGTGGCCAATAAAATACAATTTTATTTCTCAGGAGGAGTGCGTTTTAGAAAAAGCCCAAAAAGAGAGATATCACAAAATAATTTGGCGTGTGTTATGGAATTAATTAACTCCTTCACTACCAAGTTGAGTTCCATAAATCCACTGCCAGGACCCATTGGAGATATGGAAAACAAATTAGCATTATTCATACAGTGAAACTGTGCTTCAAATGTAGCTTCAAATATCAAAAGCCCCTTTTTCAAATGTCTGTCTGCATTATTTGGCAGGCAGGAGGCACCGTTGGCCAAATAACACTACGACATCCCTCATATTACAGTGTGGGATCCATTTTTGTTTCGTGATGAACTGTTTTGACACCCTGGGTACGGTGTCCGCGGTGCTAAAGGTTTGCGGGCACAATCTGAAGAATATTTGCAAAAGAATTTAGCCCACAATGAGTTTACTCCATATCGGGGCATAAGCAGGTGCCTCATAGACTAAGTTAACTCGATCTTGATACTGAAAGAGTTAGTGAAAACTAAAACCGAGTGCTCATTGGGCATGACCAAAGGAAGCATTGACATGAACCAACATTCCCAGCATATTGAGGAGAGGAGGGATACATTTTGACCAATTTCAAGGGCGCAAGAATAAGAATATCTTCATAGATTACACTAAACATGCTATACATTTAGTTGTGATTTCCTGTAAATTAGAAGAAGCCGGCCATTATCTCCACCTGGAGAATATCGTTCCATTTAGTAGCACACGCTGAAAAGAAGAAAAAGGTTCCCCCGCATTGTACCGTGGAATTGGCTCCAGAATAGCAGAGGCAGCCCTGCGCTGACTAATCTGCACCTGTAAGCTGGTACGTGGCACCACTGGGTCTTGGCAGGGGATCTATGGAAAACCACTAGGTAGCGAAGGAGATGAAAAATCCTAATTTCTGAACTCCCTAGTTAAGTATTTCATTAGGCTTTCATTACAATGGCACATAAGTGGTGACTGCACACGGATTTGTGGTAACCTAACATTAAACATTGGCTAAAGCATCAGTTATTCAGAGAGCACTGAAATGTCACCGACATTCATTCCTTGCACTTCGAGGAATCAAATTCCCCGACCATGCGGTGAATTCAGCATTCCCCGCAGGGTCCCTGAAGTGCAGGGAAAGTCTGCCGCAAAAGCACCGAATAAAAAAAACAAAAACACAGCAAAACCGCCAAAGTTATCTAATCCAATAAATTGAAAGGGAACTCGCCGACCAGCCGCCGGAAAAAGCCAACAAGCCGACGAACGGGGTAAAAAGAAAAAGAACCAAAACGATTGAAATTTTCAAAATTTTAAAGACTGTTTGCAAAAAACTACTGTACGTAAATGCCTGGAATTAAAATATAAGGTCCTATGATTAATAATAATAAAAAAGGTCTGTTACAGATAAAAACTCTAAAAGCAAAAAAAAAGGGAAAAAAATTGCCGAAAAAATACTGAAAAAATGCCAGAAAAATCTTAAAATAGATAAAAAAGAGTCAGTTTGCTGCAAATTAAAAGAATAAATGGCTTAAATGATATTGGATAAAACCAGGAATATTTTTAACATTGAAACCTATGGGATTCACCTGATTAAAAGTGCCGAATGAAAACACCGAACATCAGGGCATTTCACTGACATTTCTCTGCTGTTCGGTGTTCTCTGAATAGATTAACCATTGCTTTTCTATGGGGATATCACTGCTGCCAAAGATCATTCGTATTTCGCCGGCAATTCGCCAATATTCAGCAAATTGCCAGCTTTTGAATAGCTGAATGGCTCCAAAATTGCGCCATACGGGGAAATTCACTGTTCGGTGCAATTCTGGGGCCAGTTCAGTTCTCTCTCTGTCCCTCTTGTTAGGTAAGATTCTCAATCTTGTCATGACCAGCAGATCATCAGCCACTTGTTAAATAATTAAAACTCACTATTTATTGGATAGAAACACTTATCCAAGAAGGATTTCAACACTGACTTCTCTTTCATCATTTTATGTCAGTCATTGAAAAAGAAAGATGGAAGTTAGTTTCAGACCTCCGGGAAGGAACGGCATTTCCCAAATTGCTTCTTCAAAAATAAAAAAAATAAGAAAATAATTAAAAAAAATTAAAACGAAAAAAATAAATAAAATACAGTTCCAGTTTGGTAACTCTGAATATTTTTTGGAGGGGGTGGAGAGGAAACTTGCTAAAATGAACTAACCTCCCATTGGAATTTCCTGCCAGTGGAAGCAGTGAAGGGGATAAAAGACATATGTTTTCCATATTTTAATGCTCCGCTAAAGCATAAAATTAAATATTTTACAGAAAAAGATGAGTAGATAGCGCTCTCTATGAAAAGGATCATCAACATGTTAAAATGAAAAGCCTAGTAGAGATGATATAAACATACGAATATAATATAAACAGTGCGTTTTGGAATATTGCCGTATTGTTGCAACTCGTGGTAATTGTTGCGATTAGAAGATAAAAGATTAATGCTGATAACGTGAAGCTGCCCGAGATTGTTCGGCTTCGCTCGTTGCAAATTATGCTGCGAGAGAGATTTTGGAAGCGTTTTATTAATAGCGAGGGCTTTGAGTAAATGGGGTGTTAAGCGAGCCACCGTGGCCGTCTCACTGACCTACAAACCAGCTCCTTGAAATTCCAGATGGTTGCCTGTTCCTCGCAGTAGCTGCGGGCTTAAATAAAATGACACACTAAGTAGATATGCTTCTTTGAGGTACGGCCACATCTCCGATAGACTAATAGACCCGTTTGCAGCCTCGAGTTTTCAGCCAAAAAGACTTCATTCGAACAGAACACCTCTAATTAAAAAAAACATTGTTCATACGGCGGCACGTCGAGGGCAATTAAAAGGTTCGGCGTATTAGCGGCCGATTCCGCAGTCTCTAAGCATTGTTCACAATCTAATATCTGAAAACCCATATGCTTTGTACTCGGAGGCGCCAAAAGAACTGGGAAGTCCTGCTAGCTTTCAGAAGCCTGTGTTAGCAAGAGGGACAAAGAAAGACCAAAAACAATGAATAAAAACCTTATAGGGTTTAGATTGATTAAGCCTTTGCTGAAATAAAAATCTCTTTAAGTATATAACAGCTTGTTTTGTGAGAATAAACCATTAAAAATTTAAAAAAAAATTAAAACATCTTTGGTTTCAGGGAAGAAGAAAAAAAATCATAATAAAATAGTGAGAAGCAGAGTTTTTATCCGTGCTATGTACCAGCTTTTTAATTTATTCCCTGTATTTGTTAAACACGTTCAAAGCTTTGTAGGTAAACACTTTGGAATGTGTGTTCCCAGCTGCTGCAACGGCATCAAACAAAAAGCCATTTGTGGCATTTCGGGCCAAAATAGTTTTTTTTTCGGTCTTTTTGCATTAGGCTTGGAGCATTGCAGGTGATTAGGGAGTCATTCGTGCACCTGGGAGCAGAAATGGCAGGATTGTTTTGGAGTCCATTCAAAGGGAAATATATTTTACTCTCATCCCTATATAAAAGAGAGTAAGAGAGATTTCCATTGTTTTCTTCTAGAAATAATTTATGACAGTGGTTCAGAAACCAGTCGCTGTTCCCCACTGAGGGTGCAGACCATGGGCCCTATTCCCCAATGTGCGCTGAAATCTGGATGCCAACGTGGAAAATCTGTGCCTACAGGTTTCCCCGCAGCATCCCCATTTTACCATGACATTTCAGGGCAAGCGGTGCCTCGTCACCTTGCCCCAGAATGCGGTGCTAACCTCTGGGATACTCACGGTAGCACTCCCGCGCCACCGCGAGTATCACCCCCTGGTTTCCATAGGACTCCACGGAGGATTGAGCATCCAGTACAGAGCCATGGAGTGATCGTGGAGGGACACTATTCGTTCCCAGTCTCATTCTGCTCCCAGCAACAAGAATCAGGTCACCATTCTCGCCGCGGGATGCAAAGTGAGTATGGGATTTATTGGGGAGTTTTAGGGGGTGCTAAATGATTTTGCAAATGCGTTGTAGCTAAAATTTTGGCTGTCCGCATCCCTGCGGTAATACCTTACTTATTGAAACTCTAATTAATGATTGCGCTTGTCATGACAAGAAGGCCAAAGGTGGTACTGCACCCTCCCAACTGGACCAATACAGCATCCTTCTTGCTGCACCACCTTCTGCTTTCCCTCAGGCCGTGTTAACTTCAGGTGCTGCAAATAATAGGCCTGTCATTTCCTTTATAAGGGTCTAGCACCCATGATTCAGGGCTGCATTATTACACTCACTTCCTGGTAGCCTTTTTCCTGTGACCTGCTCCCATCCTCTGCTGATATTGATTCCCCGTGTACCGACTTCTTGCTTATGGACATTTTACTATGTTTGCCAGCCACCTGCCATGACCTATTGCATGGGCTTTAGTACTATGCATATTACCTACTGCTGCCAAGCATCCAGTACCCACTATTACCAAGCATCCAGTACCCGCTTTTACCAAGCATCCAGTACCCGCTTTTACCAAGCATCCAGTACCCGCTGCTGCCAAGCACCCAGTACCCGCTTTTACCAAGCATCCAGTACCCACTGCTGCCAAGCATCCAGTACCCGCTTTTACCAAGCATCCAGTACCCGCTGCTGCCAAGCATCCAGTACCCGCTGCTGCCAAGCATCCAGTACCTGCTGCTGCCAAGCACCAGTACCCACTATTACCAAGCATCCAGTACCCACTGCTGCCAAGCATCCAGTACCCACTATTACCAAGCATCCAGTACCCACTGCTGCCAAGCATCCAGTACCCGCTGCTGCCAAGCATCCAGTACCTGCTGCTGCCAAGCACCAGTACCCACTATTACCAAGCATCAGTACCCGCTTTTACCAAGCATCCAGTACCCGCTGCTGCCAAGCATCCAGTACCCACTATTACCAAGCATCCAGTACCCGCTACTGCCAAGCCTCCTGTACCCTTTGCCTCCAAACCTCCAGTGCCCTCTGTTTCCTGTCTCGTGTTGTATATAAGTCTCCTGCTGTGTTTTCCCTAAGTGTCTCCCTGTGTCTGGTTCCTCCCCGCATTGCCTCCCCAGACATCTCCATTCCTGCCCTGTCCATATTGCTGTATTGTTACAATAAACCCCCTTTGTACTTCAGTTACGTGGCTCAGCTTGTTTATCACCGCATATCGGGCTCATACCCTATTCCCCTCTGCCAGGACCGTGACAGCGCTCCCCATGTTAAGTATAGGATATGCAAAGTACAGTAAGCTCACGGAATCTAGTGCAAAAACTGATGCGCTATGTGATTTCTTAATTGTTTAGTGACAGGAAGGTTATATGGGGGGGGCATGCGTCAAAGTCATCCTGGCGGTAAGGTAACACTTACTCATTTGAACGCTACCATTAGCATTCACTAGGGAATAGTGCCCAAGGGATCTAGTCCTGAAAAAAATGGGTGCAGGAACTCCCCAGGATTTCAGCTCCGCAATTAACCCTTGTCACATTTAACCCACCATCCCACACTCAAATTTGATGTTAATGTTGAAACGATGATGCTAAGCTGGGTTTAGGGAATAAATCTGACAATTGTAACAATTAAAATATATTTATAGGGGGGGGCGTGGCCGGCAGCCATTCTGAGCGGACGCATGTAGCCTGAGCTCTGTTTTTCCCGGCTGATCTCCCTGCTCCAGCGGCTCACAACGGCGGCGGTTTTTGCTGCAAACTACCCCTACTGGCTCCGGAACCCCCTTGGCACCAGATGGCACCCAGCAAGACCCCAAAAACGGCAGAAATATCGCGCCCGGGAAAGACCCGAGATAGGCCGCAAGATGGCGCCCAAGCCTCCCGCGATTCCGGCTCCCCGAAATCAACGCAATCGGAGGAGGGGGAATCTCAACTCCAGACCCTCTCTGCTTCGGCTCCTGCCTCGGGCCTCCAACTTCAGACCCTGCTCCAGGATCTCAGGGCCACCATACAGGAGGATTTTCGATCCATCACTGCAACTCTCCATCAAGAAGTTCGGGATCTGGGTGAGCGCACTGATGCACTAGAATCTAAGTCTGATGAAATATGCCTGGCCCACAACGTATTGGTAGACGCCTATAAAGAGTTAAAATCGGTGAATGAGACTCTTCTCCTTAAGGTTACGGATCTAGAAGATCGATCCCGCAAAAATAATATCAGAGTGCGTGGCATTCCTGAAACAGTTAAACCAGCGGAATTAACCGTATACCTCCACAACCTGTTTCGCTCCCTGCTACCAGAAGCCTCAGACATGGATTTACAACTTGATAGAGCACATCGTATCCCGAAACCGAGACACTTGGATCAATCGATATCGAGAGATGTCTTAATGAGAGTCCACTTTTTTCGGATTAAAGAATCTCTCCTGTCCGTTATGCGAAATTCCGCTGGATTGCCTGCACCATACTCCGACCTCTTATTCTTTCCTGATTTATCTGCCGCCACCATGGCAAAACGTAAAGATTTCCTGCCAGTGACCAAGATTCTGCGTAACCACCAAATTCAATATCGCTGGGGGTTCCCCTTGAAACTCCTGGTAACACGTAATGGAGTGGTGACCACACTTCGTGATGTCCGGGAAGGCCTTGCTACCCTACAGTCGTGGAACCTGCTAGGGGAATATACTCCACCACATCAAACCCCACCATCTCCGCAGAAAGTGTCACCGAAATGGCATTGTGTAAACACCACGAAGTGAGTCCTGTCTTACTGGTCCGGAATTGTTGGACTCCATTTTCTTTTTTCTTTTTTTGGGGTCCCTGCCAGAGGGGTTTTGACGTCTACCTTGCTTGACGAACCGCTTTTCTCTGAGTACTTGAACGGGAGACCTACCTGGCGGGAGCTCGTTATTTGTATCTCCCCTCAGTGCCTTTTGAACTCCACCGGCAGAGTTCAACCCCCTTTTCTCCCCCTGATATTCCCAGGGTTGGCCCATTCACAGTGTGGCCTGGGAGAATCGATGTACATAATTTTTTGGTGCCATTTGCACTGATCCCCGTCCTTCCAGACTGGGACATTTTCTTATCTTTCTCTGTTCTCTATTTTTTTCTTTATGTTTCTGTTTGCACCATGCTATTTTGTACATTTCACTTTCGTTGCCAGATACACCGTATGCAAGTGAATTCCCTCCAGAGTACGGAATCTCTGAATGTAATCTTAATGTTTCCTCCTGATTTGATGCCTGAAGTTTGGGAGACTTCATCCCCCAGATTAATGTCTTATCTGCCCTGTTTGTACTTGATAATAGCAATGTAAAATGACTGTTAAGATTGTTTTGCTGAATGTAAAAGGGTCGAACATTCCGCACAAGAGACACTCCTTATATGCTGACCTGCGTCACCACTAGAGATGAGCTGTTCGGGTTCGGACGGTTCGGAGTTCGACCCGAACTTTGGCAGTTTGAAAGTTCGTGAATTTCGAACTTTTTGGGCGTGTTCGGTTCGGGTTCGAAAAAAAAAAGAAATTTTGAAAAAAGTATAGAAAATGCTTAAAAAAATACAAAAAATCTAGAAATAAAGAGACTCTTTACTGCAGAATATTATAAGCAACGCTTTATTAGATATTGAATTAAAAACTAATGTGTACGTGGAAAGATTATCAACTCTAAATGACCTCTGTTCACAAACGGGCATAACACCAGGTGTTTTTAGTCTGGTAATCAATTTGATACATTGTATAATATACTGAGGGTGGGGTGGTGTCTGCTTCTGATTGAGATTTGAGAATTAATTTCCCTAAAACATGGTGTTTGAAAAAAATCTAAAGCAATGTTATTTTTCACCTCCGGATTAAACATTCACAGGGTTATTCAGAGAGCGGTGAAAAGCAGGAGAATAACTGGAGAAGTGAAAATTCTAGGTCAAAATAGCCAAACCAGAAAAATTCTCCCATTTATCTCACTTTCCAAATCGGCTATTTGGTCTAGATTGTTCTCTTCTCTTGCCAGTTCTCCTGGCTTTCACCTCTCTCTCAGGGTTGTTCAGAGAAAGGTGAAAACCAGGAGAATGGCAGGAAAAGAGAACAATCTGGACCAAATAGCCGATTTGGAAAGTGAGATAAGGCTAGGGTCAGACTAATGCATTTTTCGCAGCGACCGTCAAAAAGTGTGTCCGAACACATTGCCGTATCTTTTCACGGATTGCGCAAAAACGGTCATACGATGCGCACTTTTGTGCGTGATTTTTTACGGATCCAAACCAGGAAACTTTGGGTGTCTGGACGTTATGTTGGCCGGACATGAGCAGGGTCTGACGTCTCCAAATCACGCACACACGCCGCTAGTGGATGCAGCGCACTCTGTACGTCCATACTAGCGGTTCTGCGTTCTCGAAAAAATGCGTTCATTTTCCACTTGCGTTGCGCAGCCGTACTTTCGTGCGACCGTACTTCGTATATTGGCCGTCATTGCCCGTCATTTGCTGCTAGTGTGGCCGTGATTAAGTGCGCCTAAACGCACGTTAAAAATTCGCTAGTCTGACCCTAGCCTAAATGGGAGAATTTTTCTGGTTTGGCTATTTTGACCTAGAATTTTCCATTCTCCAGTCATTCTCCTGCTCTTCACCGCTCTCTGAATAACCCTGACAGGGTTATTCAGAGAAAGGTGAAACTCAGGAGAATGACTGGAGAATGGAAAATTCTAGGTCAAAATAGCCAAACCAGAAAAATTCTCCCATTTATCTCACTTTCCAAATCGGCTATTTGGTCTAGAAGTTTCCATTCTCCTGCTTTTCACCACCAAAAAATCAGTAAACTTTTCTGCGTGTCCGAAAATGTCTCCTCTTTTTATACAGACTGCCGCCCCAAGCAGTTGTTTATGGATAGATTAAAGGTAAAGCATTTACCGTCATTTGAAATGTAATTTTTTGGTTTTTACATATTTCTATACATCCTAGAAATCCGCCACTTCACGGGCAGGTTATGGGGACCTCCTAGGCACGATATTTGAAGGAATTTTTCATTTTTATTTTTAACCCTTATTTCATGGAAAACTCACTGTCCCTTTAAAAACGTTTTTTAAAACTTTTTGTCCTTGTTTCCTGTCCCCCAGGGCACTACCCAGACCCCCATACACCTTTTATGGCAAATATGTAGCATATATGCCCTCTTGGAGGGCACTCCAAAAAACTGAATTTTCCGCCCCATTGACTTGCATGGGGGTTCGGGTTCGGTCCCGAACAAATGGGAAGTTCGGGCTCGAACCGAACTCGGGGAGTGTTCAGCTCATCCCTAGTCACCACCCCCCTGACGTAGTGTGTCTCCAGGAGACACACTTCAAAACGGCTGCCCACCCCAAATTGTATTTACCAAACTATCCCCATCAGTTTCACGCTACAGCCTCAGTCAAGGCGAGAGGGGTCTCCATTTTAATCCATCAGAACGTGACCTATAATCTACATAGAGTGATCGCTGACCCCAATGGACGCTATCTTTTTCTGATATGTGATATTAACCAAACGAAACACACTATTGCCAATTTTTACTGTCCCAATGCTGGCCAACTCTCGTTCATCCGCAAAGCCATGGTTAAATTACTTGAGGTCTCCACAGGGAGATTTATAGTCTGCGGGGACTTTAATCAATCCCTTGACCTGCCTATCTGACCTACTAGATCTCAGGGCTCCTCAGTGCGTAATTTTGCTGCTCTACTGGCAGAGTTTCACTTGTTTGACATCTGGCGTATTCTCCACCCTAGCGAAAGTGATTACTCGTTTTACTCTGGAGCACACAAAACCTACTCTAGGATCGATTTCTTTTTTGTTAATGCTGACTTATTGGCCCTAATATCTGACACCACAATTGGATCTATGTCCTGGTCTGACCATGCCCCCATTACCCTACTACTCCCTGATTCTCGACCACCATTTGGCCACTCTCCATGGAGGTTAAATGAATCCCTTCTCTCCAGACCAGAAGTAGCGGAAGACGTTAAATGTAACTTGGAAAATTATTTTAAAGAAAATTCGACCCCAGATGTTAGTCCCCTGACTCTATGGCAAGCTCATAAAACGGTGGTGAGAGGAGTCTTAATTAAATAGGGCTCTCATTATAAGAAACTAAATGCAACACACAGATTGACCCTTCTACGCCAAATCCATCAAGTTACAACCTTACATAAGAAACGTCTTAATCCCGCAGACCGGTCTACTCTAGTTGGACTCCATTGCAGTTAACAGAAATGGATAAGCGGGATTATGTCTGGGCGGCTCGCAGGCTTCGTACTAAAATGTATCTATATAACAATAAGGCGAGTAAAATGATGGCCAATATATTACATAAGAAAGTGGCAAAAACTAGAATTGAGCGTATGGTAGCGGCTGATGGGACAACTTGCCACCATCCCCAGTAAATTGCAGAATGTTTTGCACAATACTACACAAAGCTCTATAATTTAAGACAAGACACAACTTTAGCCCAGCCCACTATCCAGGAGATCTTCCCCTTCCTACAACGACTTAATCTCCCGACCCTATCAGAAGCAATTTCTCATCGACTATTTTCTACCCCAACCCTAGTAGAACTCCAAGCAGCCCTTTCCTCTCTTAAGGTTAATAAGGCACCCGGTCCAGATGGATATACAGCTACGTACTACAAAACCTTTTCCCCCCAGTTAAACTCACATCTTCTTTCTGCGCTGAGTCACATATTTCTTTTGGGGAGTGCGTCTAGCGACTGGCTATCCGCTACTATAGTTACAATTCCCAAAACAACGCCGCTGAGGATAATTGCTCCAAATATAGGCCCATTTCCCTCTTAAATGTCGATGCTAAGCTGTACGCCAAAATCTTGGCTAATAGATTGGCAGATATCATGCCCTTATTGATTGCCGACGACCAAGTAGTGTTTATTAAATCCAGACAAGGCCCTGATAATACCATTAAGGTTATGGCTTTGATGGATTATGCCACCGACTCAGCCACGCCATCTTTAATCCTCTCTCTCGATGCCGAGAAGGCGTTTGATTGCCTACACTGGGTATTTTTGGAGCACACACTCTTAAAATTTAACTTCCCTAAAGAATTTATTAAGGCCATTATGGCGCTCTACTCATGTCCTAATGCACGTGTATTAAATGCAGGATTCCAATCTACCGTGATCCCCATAACAAATGGCACAAGACAAGGATGTCCTCTCTCCCCACTATTATATGCGCTAGCGCTGGAACCATTGGCCCAAGCCATTAGACAATCTGACGGGATAGAGGGACTATCAGTAGGACCTACCGTGTGTAAATTGAGCCTATTTGCCAATGATATTTTACTGACTCTGACTAACCCCCTCACCTCTTTGCCGACCCTTCATTCTATGCTGACTGAATATGGGAACTTGTCATACCATAAAATTAATGTACACAAAACCCAGGCTCTTGCCTATGGTATCCCTGACGCTGAAATATCCACCCTTAAATCCCAATACCCTTATGACTGGCGTAATAGATCATTGACTTACTTAGGAATTAAACTATCTTTTAACAAACCCCAACTCTTTAAGTTTAACTATAAACCTCTAATACATATGGTTTCGACTTTCTGTCAACAATGGTCAACTGTGGAAATCTCTTGGGCGGGTAGGATTAATGCAATTAAGATGATGCTTTTACCTAAAATATTATATGTTTTTAGGGCTCTGCCTCTACCAGCTCCTATGTCGTTCTTTAAAACGGCTCTCTCGAACCTCTCTCAATTTATATGGCGAGGTAAACGACCCCGAATTAAAATCGCGATCTTATATCAGCCTGTGGACAGAGGAGGGTTAGGTTTACCCAATTTATTACTATACTATAGAGCAGCCCTGATGACAAATCTTGGCCGCATATTTGCGGGGGTGGACCTCCCTCAATGGACCTCCTTGATCCTACCCTGCTCGCTGCCACATAATTTTGTGGGATTGTTATGGACACCTAAATCATGTAGACTAGTGAAAGATGACCTCCCGGCCTTGCCCGCATTACTCCTACATGTTTGGGATGTGACTCGCTCTCTCTTGACTGCGGTCCACCCCCTGTCTCTGGCCTCCCCCCTCTCAGTGTTCACTCATTTAATCCCAGATTTTGATCCTCGCCCATGGTGTCGTAACTCACTCAACACCTTATCCTCCTTTTATGCCTCTCATGATATCCTTTCCTTTCTCCAACTACAGGAGAGACACTCCCTCCAGCTCAAATTAGGTTTTCATTTTATGAGACTGAGGTCCTGTTTGGCGAAATATGGCCTGCTACATCTCCCTCCTGACGCTGACATATTGACTCGGTTTGAACATTATTGCTTGACCCCGTCTCCTGACTCACGACTCCTTTCCTTGATTTATCAATTACTATTAACTAGAACCCCACTTTCACCATGGAGATTTCAACTAACCTGGGAAAGAGATCTGCAACATACACTCTCAGCGGAACAATGGAGGGAGTGTTTTCTCTTAGACTGTAAGAAATTTCGTTGTATCTCATTAGTGGAGGCTAGGAAAAAGATTTTATATCGTTGGTACATCACACCTGACAGGGAACATCACTACAACCCACATGTACCTAGAACCTGCTGGAGGTGTGAGGAGGAAGAGGGCACTTTCTTTCATACATGGTGGGCTTGTCCCAGACTTACTACACTATGGGACCAAGTTGCCTCCCTGAGTTCGGAGATTTTAGAGGCCGAGATTGTCCCAACCCCAGAGGTATTCCTCCTGCAAATGTTCCCCGACTCCCTTACTAAATTCCAAAAGCAACTATTGGCTCATATCTTATCAGTCACTACTACTCTCATAGCTGCTAAGTGGAAATCGAATGTAATTCCCACAGTGGGTGCAGTTAAAACCAGATTGAGTGAGTTGCGATCCTTAGATGCGATGGCTAGAGCCTTGATGGGACTGACTGGGGTGGGAAAGGATCATTGGTCGATTTGGGACACTTAGGCTAGGGACAGATGAGCGCATTTTCTGCGGCCACCGTCAAAATGTACGTCGATGCGTGCGCACGCATTTTTTCACGGAATACGCTTAAGTGGTCAGACGACCACAGTCGCACAGTCGCAGGTACTCACCAACGCAATTCTAGGGAAATCCGGCTGTTTGAACGTTATGTAGGCCGCACACTAGCAGCGTCTGACGTCTCCTAATCACGCACACACGCTGCCATGCGGCCGCAGCGCACTCTGTACGTCTGTAGCAGCGGTTTCACGTTCTGAGAAAAATGCGTTCATTTGCCGGTTGCGTGGTGTCGGCGCACTTTTGTACGCACGTACTGCGTATATTAGCCGTCATTGGCCGTTATGTGCTGCTACTGCCGCCGTGATTTAGTGCGCCTGCATGCGCGTTCCGACTGCCCCACTCTGACCCTAGCCTTATACCATTAAAATTTAATGTCTAAACCTGAAGTAATATGTGAAAATCCCTTTCAGTGGTCTTGCTGAATATAGAGATACAGTCCTGATGATACTTGATTTGCAACATGGTGCTTTTTTATGTTTTTTATGTTTTTTATGTTTCTGCCCTTTTTTTGTGTTTCTATGATTTTCCCCTTTACCCCCCCCCCTCCCGTTATTTCTGTATAACCTCTCTGTTATATTACTTATGTATAAATTTTGTTGAAAATTCAATAAAAGCTTTATATTTAAAAAAATATATATATATTTATAGTGACTTATTAGGGAAACATATCACTGAAATCTAATAAAAGTTTATTAGTGTGTGGGCTGAAAGGGAACCCCGTTCCTCCTGATAAAATAATGTAAGTACTGCGTTCCTGAGTATTCCGGAGCATTTGCAGACTTTTATTAATATGTGTAACGGTGCGCTAACGGCGCTACCCTGGAGTAGCGTTTCTTTGGATTCTTTAGGACAGATTCTTGAACACAGACAGCAGGAAAGGCTGTAGTACCTTGATCTCCACACCAGGGAGGTGCTACAAGAAACCTAATTAACTCCTCAGCACCAAATGGCTTTGTGGCCAGGAGGTCGCTGGGTGGAAACACATTATCTATCTGTGTCCTGACACCTAGACATGACGTGATACAAAAACATGAACAAGATTGCTGATGCAAGACTTACTTTTGAGACATACAGAGGGGGAACACTAAGTTCAATAGCCTGCAGGGAAGGCCTACAATCTAAGATTGGAATCTGTATGTACTCAGCTATACAGAGGGGAACACACAGTTCAATAGCCTGCAGGCAGGCCAGCTATCAATGATAGATACACGACAGGATACAAGACAGTAGATGAATTCGGCAACAGACTGGACAGGACTTAAATCTAGAAACTAGGAACAAACATGACACTGATCTAGACATAAAACTGGATGCCTTGAGATAAGGCCTTGAAGCCAGACAGACAAACAGACATGAAAACATAAACCAGATAAACCAGACTAGAAACTCAGAAGCATGAGGAAGGGAGTATATTTAAAAGGAAACAAAGTAGCAAAACAAGAGGACATAGTCTTAGATTAGAGGGGCAAAGGTTTAAAGGTAACATCAGGAAGCATTATTTTACTGAGAGGGTGGTGGATACATGGAACAGCCTTCCAGTTGAAGTGGTAGAGGTTAAAGAGTGATTGAATTTAAGCAGGCATGGGATAGGCATAAGGCTATCCTAAACAAAAAATAAATCCAGGTAAAGTATCCATGTAATTGGGCAGACTAGATGGGCCGAAAGGTTCTTATCTGCTGACTTTTTCTATGTTTCTATGTTTCTATGAACTTAGCTAAACAGAGGGGGAACACAAAGTTCAATAGCCTGCAGGCAGGCCTACTATCAATGATAGGCTTCTGTATAGCAAAGACAGACAAACAGACATGAAAACATGAACCAGAAAAACCATACTAGAAACTCAGATACATAAACATGAAACTCAAATACATAAACTAGAAAGCAAGATACAAGAACTAGAAACCAAGATACATGAACTAGAACTAGAAATAACAGATACATGAACTAGAAATAACAGATACATGAACTAGAACTAGAAATAACAGATACATGAACTAGAACTAGAAATGACAGATACATGAACTAGAAATAACAGATACATGAACTAGAAATAACAGATATATGAACTAGAAATAACAGATACATGAACTATACAATTTCAAGAAAAGCAGGAACTAGAACTCCACTCCAAATTACTCCCACGACAGTTCAAGGAGCAGCTCCACTCACCCTCTTTTAAAGGCTGATGGCTACTTGCACTTATGCCTAGCTCCGCCCCCTCAGATGCCGCTTTGCCAGCTCTTACTACTGGCAACAGGCTAGCCAGCGATGCCACCTGGCGCCCTGACCCCCCAGGAAGCACTGCGGGGGCCGAGGATGTAACAATATGCCTCTAAATCAATGGTTGTTGAGACTGTAGGAAGCTTCAGCATGGAAAGCATGTTTCATTCTATTTCAATTCAGATGGGATCATTGCTAGATATTCAAATCAGGTCTAGGAAGAGCAGAGGCCACCATTATGGAACAGACAATTTAACACCGTTGATTTGATGGTTCAGGAAATATCTCTATAATTTCTCAAACTTTTTTCCTTTACCCACAAAACCCTGATCATAAAAATGTGCGACTCTATACATCAAAGGTCTTTGTTTCAACCTCAGCTCTAAATCCAAGGCCAGATTCCAGAGTATGCTAGTATGTTTCAGCCTGGGGGAAAATATAAGCAAGCGGTCCATGTGATAGAGGGCCGGCCCACTGTCTCACACTGATTTTTATCATTTTTGTATCTAATATTTTGTTGTAAGCTTGTACCGTAAAATAATGTGTCCATCCTAAAACATAACAAGTGGGACTCACATCCCGCAAAACCACTTTGATATTTGGGTGACAAACATATACACTGGCAGACATACTAAGACACAGTCAAACAGAAACACACTCACGGTGACACATAGTGCTGGAAACACTAAGGGTAACATATTAAAAAATGTGTCCCTTGCCACCTAAAATGGCTGTATTGTTGCAAGAATATCATCAATTCACAAAACAGTATGCACACCCAATGTGCATTTGGGTCAGGCTGCACCTGCGTCATACAATCTTGGACTAAGGGCTTCATGAGCATGGGACTAAATATTTTGGCATATCTCATTTACTTCCATGATGTCTTTGTCCTATTCTACCATTTATTCTATCCCTAATGTGTCTTTTTCCCATCCCTTTCATCAATCCTCATTATGCCGTCATCCTATCCAGTGGTGTCACTAGGGTTGGTGTCACCCAGTGTGGTAACTCATAGTGTCACCCCCCCTAAAGGGTGTCACCCGGGTGCGGTCTGCACCCCCTTTGTGACACCACTGATCCTATCCCTCATTAGAATCTATCATCTATCCTCCATCTGTGTCTATCTAGCATCTCTCGTCTTCTCTCTCTTTCTCTGTCTATAAAATTATTTATGAGAATAATATGTGTGAGAAATACTTGCATATGGGAAATCAGAACATGAGTAAAATTCTGCTACTGTTCCCGATGTATGTGCAGGAGAAGGGAAATAAAAATGCAGGGACTTGACTTTAGCCATGTCCTCAGCGATAATATATATTCACACGCATTTTAAAGTATTTAAGTATATGCTGTATGTAATTGGAAAGTTAATCTATATTAAAAAATCTAACTACATCCCGCAGTACCCATGTGATGTTGGCATCTGGAGAAATGGGGCTAATTCGATCTACTCTCTCTGATGATGTTAATTAGACATCATGTCTTCTATCCATTGTGACCATAAAAAAAAATTACATCTCTGGAAAGGTACCATCAAAATAGATCTTTCGGTATTATTTTAAGACACGGGAATCTATCAAGAGCAGTGGTTTTCAACCTTTTATCTTGTGGCACAATGACAAGGAGCAAAAAAATGTCACGGCACAGCAGTAGTTTTTATGGATGTGAAAGACATATTCTATGATTCAAAGACTATTATTAAGATGTTAACAATGTCTTTAATGTTCTTTTCAATAATAACTCTCCCCGTTGTACCATTGCTCCATTACATCTCCATTTTGCCTCTGTCCTGTTGCTCACACACCTCAGTCTGTCACTGCACAGCACAGTCCCGCGGCACATCCGTTAGACTTCCCCAAAAGTGGCACCAGGGCCGGCCTGACAATGGAGCGGTTTGGAGCAACGCTCCAAGCGGCACATTTTTTAGAGCGGCATATATTTGCTGCCGCACTATTGTTTTTTCTTAAATCGGCGCCATCGACGCATCGACATCTCTTGATTGCCTGAACAGTGGCCATCGACCCCGGGTTTTGGAAACACAATTGGATATCGAAGGCATTTTATGCCAGTACAATATACTGTACTATTTCTTCCCAAACTTGTATGTTTAAAACAAAAAAAAGCTAAAAATAAAAAAAGACAAAGAGACAAAGTTAATTAAGGGATGTCTCTTTTTCCTAAACAGTTTGGAGTCTGCTCCAGATACAGTCAGCAGTCAGTCAGATACAAAAAAGGTCCAAAACTCTTTCAAGCCATAAAACACATCAGTTCAATTTAAAAATCAATGCCAAGCTTGACGGGAATCCAATGTAGTTAGCACAGAGAAGGAATGATTTGCTGTGATCTCTCTGAAAGGCATGTCCAATTTAATTTTTTTATTGCCTCTAGGTACAGGTAGGAAAATTCTCCATGTGTGTGAAATATCACCTTAAGCAAGCAATGTTAAAATAGTATGCGTTCTCCAATAAACCTGCAGCTTTCGGAGTGCATCGAGAGCGCAATAGCTCCTTTTGATCTGCAATATAAGTTGAGGATTTATTTTTTAATGAAGTCTAGTTATATCCACTCAAAAGTCACTTATCAAAGTTTCAGGATCTGCAAAAGAAGAACCAGAGCAGAATGAATTGAGTTTTCAAGGTATTAAGCTGAAACATTTAGTGATGGTCCACGTTCACCCTCTTTCTCGTCCGGGAGCATTTATGGTCAAACATCTTACGGTTTCATTGATATTCCTAAATGTTAACATAGTGGGATCGACTTAATTCTTGGTCTACTTAATAGTTTAAGTCTTTTGGCCAGTCACTGGGGAATCTTGGTTCTAGAGCAACATGACTTTTGTATTATAAAGCGAATGAGAAGCAGGAACCAGGTCAACCTGGATGGAAAAGCAAGTAGACTATGTTAGAGCGTCATAATGAAACAAAGAATATTACACCATACTCAATTAGTGCAATAGTGACAACATAAGTCATTTAGTTCAATATATATGCTCCGGTTAAAGTTCAAAGTGGGGTTAATTTTAAGATTACCCGGGTAATCCTGACATTACCCAGGCGTCGGTAGCAAAACTCCGATGTGAAATTAAATTTTGGACTTTATCCAGGTAATCTGCAAAGTATCCAGAGACCTCTGGGTACTCTGGATTTCTGCTGTGTTTTTTACCCGGGTAAAATGGACATTACCCTAGTGTTGTTGGATAAAGTCCAATGTGAAATTAAACATAGGACTTTATCCGGGTAAACTGCAAAATATCAAAATGCCTCTGGGTTCACTGGTTTTCTTGGGGTTTCAGCAGGTTACAGTTGACTGAATTCTGAGGATTACCCGGGTAAAGCTGCGAACTGTTACCTGACTCGTATCCACAGTCACAAACCACACTAAATAACCGTCATGTAACTCGTGTTACTCGTCATGTAACTGTGTGTTAATTATCTGAAAATTAGTTTATCAAGATAAAGATGATGTAAAGAGGGACCTGATGGTTATTATGTTTTATGAATGATATATAAGTACATATGACAATTAATAAAGATTATGTAACTCTTTAACATTCTTATAAGAAAAATATTCTGTTACTCTGTATATTGATTATATCCTTAATCCATTTTTTTAAACTTTTACCATTTTCATTGATAATATTCATAGATAATAGCAGAATTCACTTTTACCTATGGATGCTCTGCAGATTACTCAAGTGAAGCTGTGGATAGTCCTCAGATTACCCGAGTAAAGTTTCAGCCTTGTATCTGAACAATAACAAAATTCAGTTTTAACCAAACAGGGTTGGATAGTCTGCAGAATACCATTCTGAGCCGAGAAGAACGCACTACGGAATGGCTCGATCGTCTCAGGCTAGCCACATATTAACAGTCCCTATACAAAGTTTGTAGCCATTAATTTACATTAAGTAGAGATGTGCATTCGTTTCGGAAAAATTCAGAATTTGGAACGAAATCTGATAATCCGTATTCGGAAGTACTTCCAAATAACGAATCGATACGATCCGAATTTGAAACAAAACGGTATATAACGAATTTATTTCGTTTTACACTGTGTCATCATCATAAAAGAAAAATTTGAATAAGTGATATCAACTATTAATTTGAAATGAACTATCAAATTGATATCAACTATTGAATTTGAAATGAACTATCAAATTGATATCAACTATCGAATTGATCTTAACTTACAATACAAGTAATAGTCAACAAAGGACTTTATGAAAAAAATTAACTTGTTTCACTGTTTAATTAGACTCAAATACAAAATCTGTGACGCAGCTTAAAATTTAACCCTAGCTTTTTTTTAACAGCAAATTTTGATTAATTGGGGTTTTATCTAGTGATTCAAAACTCGAATTGATATCAACTATCGAATTGATATATGAAATTCAAATTGATTTGAAATTTCAAATCGATTAGAAATTTCAAATCGATCCGAAACTAAATACGAAACAAAATTAGTTACGAAATTTCTGAAAACTAAGTGATTTAACCCCTTAACGCCGCAGGACGTACATTTACGTCCTGCATTAGGCGGGCTTTGACGCCGCAGGACGTAAATGTACGTCCTCGGCGTTTAGAGCCCCCCGGGAGATACTCACCTTCTCCGGTCGCTTCCCACGCTGTTCTGACTCCCCCGGAGTCAGATCAGTGTGATCCCTCCTCCGCGTTGTGACGTCATCGCGCCGGTGGCGCGATGACGTCAGTTTCAGGCGTCCCCCCCCGCCGGAGCAGGGAAGCGCCTGGAGGGGAGGGGAGGATCCTTCGGATCCCTCTATCTCCCATCGCTTGGTCCCCGGCGGCTGTGGCCAGCATCGCTGGAAGGGTCACAGCTGACCTTTCCAGCGATGTATGGGGGTTAACCCCTTAGTTGCCAGGTCGCGACCGGGCACTAATTTGTGCCCGATCGCGGCCTATTTCCGGTGGGGGCCGCCATCTGGATGGCAGCCCCCACCTCTGGGTCACCCCCCGGTCAACTGACTCATCACGCCATGCGCGATGATGTCAGTTAACCGGGAACCCCCTTGCTGCAAAGGATTTCCTATGGAAATCCCTTGCAGGAGATAGGGGGGTTCTTGAACCCCTTTATCTCCTGATAGGTGGCAGCTAGGGGTCATGGCTGATATTGCTGGAAAGGCCAGAGCATGGCCTTTCCAATGATATCAAACATGACCATGGTAAAAGTAAAAATAAAAGTGTAAAAAAAGTAAAAATAAAAATAATAAAAAAATAATAAATTAAATAATAAAAAAATAATAAATATAATAATAAAAAAAAAATTGTTTTTTTTAATGCAGCACTATTGTTCACATTTCAATTATAATGTGAACAATGATGCTTCACTAATGATATTTTTTTTTTGGGGGGTTTAGCTAAAATCACGCAATTTCTCCCCAAAAAAAAAATGGGTTCCCCGTCCTAATTTTTTTAACAAATCTACCCAATAGAATATGACCGCAGAGCCTCGGATAATAAAATTTAAAAAAAAAAACACTTTACACACTGTGGAAGATTGAAATTTTATTGAAAATTCTCATTTTTTACATTTTTTGTTATAGCATTTTGGCAGGGCATGACATATACATATAATAATGATATATTATTAATCTGCCGAGTCTGCCGGAAAGAACGATATATAATTTGTCTGGGTGGTATAAGAATACGTGACTTAAAAATGGTCAAAATGCGCTTAGCAAACTTCTACTTCCGAAACAGCGCCGAAGTTGTAAAATTACTCCCGTCCTTAAGGGGTTAAAAACGTAACTAAACTAAACTAATTTTTCAGCCATGCACATCCCTAATCATTAAGCAGCTGTTAATGCCGACCTGCAAGCACAGGTTGCGGCATGGTCTGAGTAGCGGCTCAAACCGTTAAGCCAATGAGTTGAACCTTTACATATAACGGTCCCAGTCATTAACGGCTGGGTTGAATAGGATCCCAGAACGTCTAACTAGTTTTTACTTGAACCTACACACAATGTCAGATTTACACCTTTTGAATAATCCGTACAAACTCGGTGCTTGTATTTTGGCGTTAAGTGCATTTAATGCCTGGGAATCAGTATTATATCAAGGGAAAAAACAGAATAAAAAAAAAAAAACGAGACTCAAGGGATGAATGAATACAATGAGAATTATTGCCTGAAACTGAGTTTTAATCCGATGTAGAAGAGTAAAAATATTCAGTATTGTCTTTTAGTTTTTATTGAAGACAAATTCCTCAAATCCACAAAAACAAATCAGCCCTAAAAGCAACATTTAACTTTAAGCACTGGAATGTGTAATACAGCGATGTTTATAGAATTATATAGATATTACTTCAAAATGCGTAGCTGCAAATCTCATGCTGAAACACCACAACAGACGATCGGGAAAGATTTATTTTTCCCAGACCTTGATACTTTGGTCTACATTTAGAAAAGCAATTCTCAGTTTACGACAGTTTGTTATTAAGCAAATAATTCCCTAAGTTTATATTAGTTTAATGTTTTTAACGTTTCGCTGCCCGTTTGTTTGAGATATATAGTCCAAACAGATGCAGTCGTTGCTTTGGAAGCAACTGCAGGTTGGATGAGACATTGTTTCGTGCAAAATAACTTCCAGATAGATAAACAGTAACAAGCGTTGCAAAACAAGCTACTGCACGAAGACAGCTCATGATACATCTGTCGTGCAAATAATGCAATGTTAGTTCTACATTAAAAGCTTTCTGATACATATTGTATAGAAGTGTCAGGTCAGTACATACATCTTAAGGACATGTTGTAGTCAAATACTCTTCCAGGAACCACACATGTTTATTTCCTGTGAGGCTTGAGGCTGTCCATATGCTCAGAGTTGTTTTGTATAATGCAAAAATAAGAACGAAGAAACTGTACTAAGAAACCGCGGTAAGCAGGATGGGGGTGGATGTGTGAAATATCTGTTAGGCTGACATCATTTTTCTATGTGTAAGACTGCCTCATGTGATGAATTAAAGAAATTATTAATTATTTTAATTGTTAGTGTTTCTGCAAAACACTGGATACTCTGAAGGCCTCATGGACAACGTGAGAAGCAGACATAGTGGTCTGTGTTTGCAGACAAAATCCAATTTGACTGAAGACTCCATAAAGGAGTCTAAAGGATTTTAAAGGGACACTATAGAGTTAAAACAGGACGAGTAGGAGACAGAGGGGTTAAATATTAACCACTCCTGACCCTATCCATATACCTCCATCCAGTTTTATCCCTTTAGTTTCCTTTAAAAACTCCCCTGAATCCAGCGCTGATCTCCCTCTGATCTCTGCAGGATATGGTGTGCTTCCAGCTCAGCATGTCATGTGACCACAAGGGGGATGAGAGCTCCAGCCAATCCAGTGGCTCTCAATGTTGGAAGGCTTTGATGCCATTGGATGTTGCAGGTTCTCAAAGGTCTACATGCACTGAATGCTGAACTGAGGGCTCTGTGAGCTGAGGTCCTGGGTGAGACTATGCCCCATGCATTTGGATGGCTGAATCAGCCACTCAGCCTCATTAGAGGAAGGAGAGGGAGAGGTGAGCTCACAGCAGCCTGGCCACTCAGATAAGATTAACACTGTTTTGAGTGTGTCGTTATCCCCTTAAAGCAAGGGCAGTGAAGGGAGGCAGATGGGTTCTAATGCCACTGCGCAGCATAGAATGCCCCTAGGCTCTCCAGCCCACCTCCTTTGCCAGTGGCCGATCACTGTCACTGCCTGCAAGAGGGCCTGCCTGAGTTCAGCAAATGAGGCCTGCTGGTGAGTCATGAGGTGTGCTATGCTGCCCCTTGGTGATCAGACCCACTTGCTGCCCAGAAGGATAGCACACCCAGCGGCATTAAAGGGTTAGACACCAGAAATGATATATTCTAGATGTCTTCCAGTAACACACAATGAGGCTTGAGAAAGGTCCTCTGGACCAAAACATTGCATTGTTTTCTTATTAATAAAGCTTCTTCAATTTCAACTATAAATAGTATATCAAAAAACATTATCAAGAACCAGAGATATTCAACGTATTATTTCAAGAAAGGCAATTCCCACATGGATAAATACGTTTATAGCAAGTTTGCCATATTAAAGTAGAAATGATATTCCTTTACCTAAAGCAGCACAGGAGATTACATGGTGTGCTGACAAATAGAAACTCTGAGCTCCGCAGACAGAACTCTTTCAGCAGGTAATAGATGAATTAGTAGGAGGCGCACAAGTCGCTCAGTGACCTGGCACTATGGCGAGAAACCGAGTGTTCTTATAAACTGACCAGACACACCGTCCTGTAGAAATTCAGCAACTCATTTGCCAAGGGAAAGGATACACTGTCATATATCAGTGTATAAAAGGAGAAACAAAAAATTATTATCAGTAATCAGACCTGATATTTTAACAAAAAAAATGACCCACAAAATTTTCCGAATGGAAGTCGTTAACAGCAAAAATACATATAAAAAGAAAGACACAAAATCAATGTCCAATGCCAAAACAGATAAGAACCTGCTTTGGTATTGAACCCTGACTTTGTGTCTTTCTTTTCATCACTTGTTTTGCTGTTAACTGTGCATAACAGCTTCATTGTTAATGTAAATATATGTAGCAAACACCTTCAGATACTCTAGCACTTTATCTCACACTGGTTCATGTAACTGATTTCCCAGTTATTCGCTCAGACAGTATAATTTATACAGTTTAATATAATCCTTCCAAACAGCCAGTCCTGTTCCATTCAGTCTATATGTCTCTCTGAAATGCATTCTATCTATCCATTTATCTATGCATCTATCTATTTATCATCTAACTATCCATCCCTCTGTCTATCTACCTATCTAACTATATTCATATCCCTCTCCCCCAGCAATCAATTTCCTCATTTATATCTCTCTCTATTGTCTGTCTATCTGCCTATCTCTATTATCTGTCTAACTATCCATCTATCTCTCCAACTGTCTATCTACCCATATATATATCTCTATTTCTACGTTTATCTTTTTCTCTCTATATTCTCGATCTCTATCATTCATCTGTTATCTATCAATCTTTATACCTTTCCAACTATCTAATTCTCTATTTATCTATTTATGCTTCTATTATCTATCTATCTATCTCCTATCTATCCATCTATAGCTCCATGTATCTGCCTATCTCCAACTGTCTATCTACCCATTTATATTGATCTATCTATTTCACATGTATCTTTCTCTTTATATATTATCTATCATTTATCTATTATCTAACTATCAATCTTTCTTCCTCTCCAACTATGAATCTCTCCATTTATCTATTTATATTTCTAGCTATCTATTATCCATCTACCTATTTCTCTAATTATCTCCCTATTATCTATCTATCTATCTATCTATCTATCTATCTATCGTCCTATCTATCTATCTATCTATCTATCTATCTATCTATCTATCTATCCATCCATCCATCTATCTAGTCATCTAGCCGATTATCTATTATCCATCTACCTATTTCTCTAATTATCTCCCTATTTTCTATCTATCTATCTATCTATCTATCTATCTATCTATCTATCGTCTATCTATCTAGTCATCTAGCCAATTATCTATTATCCATCTACCTATTTCTCTATTTATCTCCCTATTTTATGTCTGTCTATCTCTCTGTCTATCTATCCATATATCTAGCCAATTATCTATCTATCTATCTGTCTATTTATCTATCTGTCTATTTATCTATCTATCTATCCGTCTATCTATCTATCTATCTATCTATCTATCTGTCTATTTATCTATCTATCTATCTATCTATCCGTCTATCTATTTATCTATCTATCTATCTATCTATCCGTCTATCTATCTATCTAGCCATGTAGCCAATTATCTGTTATCCATCTACCTATTTCTCTAATTATCTCCCTATTTTCTATCTATCTATCATATATATTCATTTATCTATATTTCTGTATATTATCTGCCTATAAATATAGTATCTATCATGTGGACTATATTACGCAGGAGCAGGATTAATCTGTTTTATCTCTCACTTAGCACTTCCTCTGTGTGGCACAATATGCAAATACAAAACACTGCATACTCATAGAATATTTGCATAAGGTGCCAAAACAGCGAAATCAGATTTACATTTTATTTCCTTCACGCAAAATTCTTTTAATACTGTATATGGAAAATATATTTGTACCCACGATGTAAAACACAGGTGGTGGGAATTCATGAATGTTAATTTGTGCTGTTCATAAATATATGACTTCTGAGACTTACCTAATGATACATTAGGTTAATAATTAGTAAGATATTATCAGGATCACCAAACAGTATTCCTATTGATTGATACAATTACTGATCAGACACAAACATTTCCTCCCAATACACATACATGTAACCTTAGATCCATTTGCCCTCACTATGGGCAAGTGGAGCATTTATAAACATATATACTGTATGTATTTGTACTGAGTAATATAAATATAATTTATAAATGTGTCTTGTGTGACAGCTGCTTCTTTGTATCTAATGCGTTTTCTTCTCTTTATGTTGGTATGATGTACAGACCGGATAACATACCCTCAATATGGATTTTAAAACTCACTATGTTAACTTCTGCAATTAGTGTTAAAATGACAGAATGTGTTCTAATTAACAGCTAGTACATTGTTTGGCTCACATCATTAAATAATTACTGTAGCTACAAAAGCACAAATATCCACTAGGGGGCATTATGGTTTAATGATTTCTTGACTGCAACTTGGCTGAAAACAAATCGACCAACCGTAAGCTTGTGAATTATTTATATTCTCCAAAAAAGGAGTTTAATAATGTTCCCCTTTAGACGAAGTTAGACTTAAAATCTTTCTTTATGGGGAGAAAAAGCCATATCGTAAACGGTATCTCGCAAGCACAAAATAGAGACTGATGAATGATGGTCTAGTAAGATTGCAAATGTTTGTTAATGATCAAAAGTACAGGATACAACAATAAAAAAAAAATACATGTATTCCCTTGGAGGTACGCCATTACATTAACGGTGAAGGTTGAGGTTTGTCAAATGCCAAGTCTGTTCAATGGATTTGGATAGCTAACTGCAGGTTGCTCAATTACAATCAGTTGGATGGCAGCAATCAAAGCTTGCGAGAATTCTGACTTACTGTAAGCTTAAAGGGACAGTCTATATAGGGTCACCACTCATTGTTATCTGAGTGGTCAGACTGCTCTGAGCTCCCTCACCCATATCATCCCCTCCTGATGTGTTTCGGAGGGCTGATTCAGCCTTCCAAGTGCAGGGTCTTACTCCCACCCAAAACAGAGACTTCGGAATCTTCATTACCAAGGCTCCACCAATGACTCTCAAAGCACTCTAGTACAGAGATCCAGTAGATTGGCTGAGCCCACCCTCAAGCATTTACCTCCCTCTCCTCCCGTTATCATGTCAACATGATGCAGCTTGCAGTAAGCGGCAGCATGTCACATGTGGACCAATGCTGGATCATGGTAAGTTTATAACTAATAACTAATTATTTTAATAAGTTTATAACTAAACCTAAGTGTTAAAATAGGAAGAGGAGGAATGGGGTCCAGAGAGGTTAATGTTTAACCCCTTTATTTTTGTCAATACTCTTTTAACCCTATAGTTTCCCTTTAAGGAAATGCTGCTAAATATTGTGATATATTTAATCTATATTTTCCACAATTATATCTTACCGATATTTAGTATGCTGTTCACTACCGATATTGAGATATATTGTGCTACAAAGGCACCACCTATCAAGATCTCCCGGAATGCTGATCTGCAGCCCAAAAGCAAATTAAATTTGTTTGCTGCAAACAAAATTTTGTTTGCTTTTGAGATATTGAAGCTGCCCCCAATGTTTTAGCCCTGTGGGCATATTGCCCAAAGAGCTAAAACTGTAAAATCAGCTGCTCAAAGCTCTGAAATGTTGGGCTTTCAGCTGCTGATGCAGAGAGAAATAGAAGAAAATAGACCAGACACTCAAACCTCTAACTCAATTTGGCCGCAGAGGCTGCCATCTACTGGCCAAAAATAGGTTATTTACAGTAAGAAATACAATGGGTATAAACTCAAATATTTCTTAACTTAGAATTAATTTAAAATGATTTTACAAACAACACTGGTTTCTGACAATGTTATTTTGGAAAATCACTTGGTAGTGAAAGGGTTAATATGTGATTAACCCTATCGTGATTACCCTTATCGTGTATGGGTACTCTAGTGAGTAGCCCTGACTGTGGGCCATATTACATTCTCTCGCAATTTTTTTTGCACGCATTGTCCAGCGTTATTGTGCGAAAATAAACGTGATATTTGGATCCGAACGCATATTGTCATCCATCAAAAAATAATGTTAGTAAAAAAAACGCGCAAAACGAAGTGTAATACGCGCGCAGTAACGTTGCTCATATAAATCAGTGCACGGACTATTTTTTTCACGGGATTCAGCCAATCACAATTAAGAACCTTCATTGACATCAATTCACCTTAATTGACTCGCTAATGTTTTTGCGCCTGTCAAAATAAACCTGAGTATATATGCTGCAGCAATAAAAAAATATGCACGAATTCACAATTTGTTTGTTTGGGTATGTGTAGAATGTGTAACTATACTGTGCTGTATTTTTGTTTTCATGATGGTGTATTTTGTTTCGGCCAGAACGTTCAGATTTGCAGTTAACACCAAGTTTTCAAAGACGTTAAAATTATGCGCGCAAACGTCGTTCGTAGGAAGTTGCGCATCTATTGAAATACCATCCGCTTAACGCATTTGCGCTCACAATGTTAAGTATAGGATTTGCACAGTTCATCACGCTCGCGCAAGTCCATCCGCGTTAAACGATAACGTGCATCGTTTGAGCGAACGTTGAAATACGACGTTCTGCGCAAATGGTTTTGTCCTCGCGCAAATGCGCATTTGCGTGCGCGTAAAACCGATGTGTGAGGAACGCAATATGGCCCTATATGTTTAGTCCACACCTTTTATTCACTTAAATTACCTGCTGTGTTTCTTTTCATGTGTTTTATAGTTGGCCATTTACCAGATGTAACTTTGTAGACTCTAGTTTGACCGTATTGCTTGAGGTTTGACAGGTTAACCTAAGCCTTGACTATTTTGTGTTACATCCCACAGATCGTGCTTATTTTTCATCTCAGTTCACAAAATTTAGTTTTTTTGTTTACGGCAACTGGATGTCTCACCTCCTTTCGGCAGTTTTGCTTTGAATTTCCATACATTTTTTTTGTATAGACTTATTTTGGATGCGCTGGGCTAAGGCTTGGGTCAGACGAACGCAGTGCGAACGCGCGTGCAGACGCAATTTATCACGGCCGTAGTAGCAGCAAATGACGGCCAATGACAGGCAATGTACGAAGTACGGCCGCACAAAAGTGCGTCCGCGCAACGCAAGCGGCAAGCAAACGCATTTTTTTTGAGAACGTGATACCGCTAGTACTGAGGTACAGCGTGTGCTGCGTCCGCTAGCGGCATGTGTGCGTGATTAGGAGACGTCAGACGCTGCTAATGTCCGGCCAACATAATGTCCAGACGCAAAAAGGGTTTTATTGATGATCCGTACAAAATCACGGACAAAAATGCGCATCGTATGACTGCTATCACGTATTCCATTCGTTCGAACGCACTTTTTCACGGACGACGCGAAAAATGCGTTAGTCTGACCCTAGCCTTAATGGAAAAAAAGTCATCCACAATTTAATACCTTCCTTGAGCTAAACATATTTTTTTAATTAATAGCAATCACGTTTGTCAGTCTTTAAATGTTCCATGTGGAGCATTTTAATCCCGTTTAGCAAAATTTTGGCTTATTTTGCAATGTCTGAAATCACTTCAGGGATCGCAAAGAGATTGATTACTCTACAGTCAGTCACTTAAAGCCAAAAGTAGTGACTAAACGCGTATATATGCGCTGTATGAATGAAACAAGAAGAATTACAAACACACGTCACAAACTGATTAAAACCAGGACTGTCAATAAAATGTCACCTTAATCAGCCTCAGTAAGGACCTGTGCAATCACTTTCCACCTTCTGAAATGGATATATATTGGCAGAAGCTTTCTAAAAGAAAGTTCATTATTTTGCAGATTTTAAAATAATGGTTGCACCAATAGTCTTAAAAAAAAAAGCATTCACTGCGTTCTCTTTAAGTCATGTACACTTCATCAGGGGATGTCTACACACATAAAATCCCTATGCTATGAATTATGTCATCATATTATTAATATGGATAGTATTACATTATCATTATATTGTTACATTAGTTACATACTTAGCTTTAAACAATATGTATTCTTAGTGGTTCATGACTGAAAGTCCTTCTATTCTGTGGTTAATCATTGTTCTTCACACTAAACCGCTCTATAGCTGCACAGGTCTAAAAAAATGGCATGCTTCATACAGATCTCTTTTTGCTCTTTATTTGTCTCTCTCTTCAGCTGACACTGTGAAAACTACAAAAAAGAAAAGCAAATAATGTTCAAAATATGGATATACAGTCCTTACAAGCCTCCCATGCAAAATGTTTCTAATCCCCTCACCATCTAGATTGTAAATTCCCACGGGAATAGGGTCCTCACGTCCTCATGTATCTGCTGACAGGAATACTGACCTGTCTCCTGTATGTATTGTAGAATTGTCCTCTCTTTACCCATTACACCTTGTACAGCGCTGCGGAATGTGATGGCGCTTAATAAATAATAAGAACATGTCTTTCCAACAGAAATATGATAAATCCAGTTACATCATTAACAGATCACATTGTACACATAAAGGGATATAAAAACAACATTATACACAATATAAAATAAATACTGGGGTAAATTACTGTGTGAGCCTCTCAGACCAATGCAGCTAAGTTCTTTTGAAGAGTTAAACAACACAATGTGGCTCTCTTTTTTCCTCCAGCAGCTTTCTAACAGAAAGCTGGAGGGCACTCCCGCCTACTGACTCTGGTGTATACAACTCTTGAAGACCAGGAAGTGCCAGCTCCCACTCCTCCAAACATGCAAGGGACAACACATCTCCAAAAAAACATGTCCCTTGACAGTTACGCTCTCTTCTTGGGATGTTTGAATAGCCAGTTGCCCTCCACCATGTCCTAATAAAGCAGTCACTGACAGGTAAAAAATAAACTCCACTTGGTGATTTCAACCAGGCCTCCTATATTTCTATCCAATCAGTACTGCCTGTATATTGATACCTGAAATGCATTTGCAGTGTATGCATGCTGTAGTTTAATGGGATTTTCAACTCTTATTTCCTGTCTTCATTGGTGTGTGAATATATGAAATATTCAGAGGTGTTATTTCTGTGAGTTTTATTGCTGTGGAGCTCTGAGGATACACTCATACACAGCGCACATTACTGTGAGTTTTATTGCTGTGGAGCTCTGTGTTACGTTCATACACACCGCACGTTACTGTGAGTTTTATTCTATGGAGCTCTGTGATACGCTTATACACACCGCACATTACTGTGAGTTTTATTGCTGTGGATCTTTGTGATACGTTAATACAAATGCAGAATCATTTAGCACCAGCTTTTAGAAGCTGCTAACGTTTTGCTGTCTGCATCCCTGCGGTATTTTGCGCTAGCACTAATACATTACTTATCAAAACGCTAAAGTACGCTTGCACTCCCCATGTTAAGTATAGGATACGCAAAGTACAGTAATACTAACAGGGGTAGAGTCAGGAATGTCATATGGGTGGCATGCGTAAAACACACGTATCCTTGCGGTAATGCTTACATATCGAGGTGCTAACGTTAGTGCCAACTATGGAATAGTGCCCTTTGAAAGACTGGGACTCTAAAACACAGATCCCTGGTAAATTCTGCATGGAGCCCCAGCTGCAGTAGCACTTGTTGGCCAGCAGATGGCAACAATGTTTTTTACTGTATAACTGATAAATAGTGAGTTTCCAAAAAACTGGTCCCTTACAGTGATTACAGTGAAAATCACTTGGTCGTGAAGGGGTGTATTAACCCTAACTACGGGTTTCCTGGAACGTTTCTTTGTATAACTGAACGATTTTTGTGGATCATTTTCTATGCAGTTTATTTTATATTTAGCTAAATTTTGTGAATCTGTCTGGCTGCTTGTCTTTCTTTTAGGCTGGGGTCAGACGAGCGCACTGACTGCGCACAGTAACGGCGTACTTTTTAACTGGTGAGATTGTGGTTACATTTTATCAGTTCATATTGACTGATGTTGAGAAAAAAAACCTGTATGCAGTTGTTTCTGTACGTCTGCTTAGCTTTTTGACGTTTTATGCCATTTTGGCGTCCGTTGCAACATGCGTTGCGCGCGCGTGAAAAAGTGCACACGTGTTTCGTATGTTGTTCTCTATTGACTCCTTTGAAAAGCTACAACGGACAGCAAACAGTGCGGTCAGACGGACGCAAAAAGTGCGCTCGTCTGATGCGGGCCTAAGTTAGAAAATGTCGTCAATCAAATTATTCCCAAATAATGGCAATTATACTTACATGCCACTGGAAAACAGAGAAAAGGGATCTATTTTATGACTGTCATAGCAGGAAGATAAATTCGGTTGTTCCACGGGAAATGCTGAATGCACGTTTGCCAGGATCAGATCACAGCTGAAGTGTCGAAATCAACAGCCAAGTTTAAACTCAGCAAGAATGAGTGAAAATACTTAGTAAGCTAACTTAGTCCAGCAATGAGCCGCCGCAAGTTCCCAGTTTGCAGACGGCTGGCCAAGGCTCTTAATTTTGTGATGGCAGCTTCACAACTACCACTCCGGAATGTACAAAAATATGACTCTGATTGACAGCTATGCAATTCACATGATTAGACAGGAGTGTAATATCTACTAAGACGAGTATGGATTCTTTCGTTTATATTATTATTTTATTATATTCCTAAGCTAGAAAGTGGGATTTCATTTTAGTATTATTATTATTATTATCATCAGTAGCATCACATTTTTCCACAATTCTTTTTCAATAAAGAATGGGAAATTAAACAAATAAAATGACAACAAACTTAGGAACCAGAAATGAGAGGTGTATAGGATCCTGCTTAGACTGGTGTCAGACAAGCGCATTATGTGCGCCCGTACTGACGTGACTCCCGGTGACACGCTGTAGCGCGTGCACAAATTGAGCAAATGATCAAGGAGCCAGCTGCCCCCTAACAATAGCTTATCCCACCCCTGTGGAGGAAACCGGACACCTATCGAAAGCGTCTCCGAGCCAGCAGTCATAAAAGGCAGGTCGTTAAAAACTTGCATTTTTATCTTGTGTTTCCATTTTGGGGATTTTTCCCATGATGCAACATTTACCATGATCTGTGCAAAAGTTTTACTTCACTGCTGTGGTTTATAGTATTCAACAGGTAATGAGGTGGAGGAGAGTATGTTTAGATAAGGCTGCAGGGGGTCTGTTGTAATCCAGGCTGCTCGAGATAAGAGATGACAGCCAAAGGAGATAATAGATAATACCGGGAGTTTAAAAGACTTCTAATCTACCCCCTGGCAATGTCCTTTGAATACATCCCACACAATACAATGATTTGTGACCGACCCACTACTCCATTCTATGGTCGAAACAACACAGTGATGAGCAAGCGATGTAAAGATACGGGGGGGGGGGGAATATACAAAACAAAACATTGCAAAATTGAGAAACCGAGTGAGACATATGGAGCAACTAAACAATAATAAAGCACATGTAAGAAATCAGCAACATAAAATAAACAATTTTAATAATAATCTCTAGCATTAACTGGGAGAGAAAATCAAGAATAATCAAGAATAATTTAGGTCACCACATACACATTTAAAAAAAATAAAAAAGGTATAGTTAGTGATAAAAAACACAAAGTTTCATCAGTTCGTGATCATTTACAGATGGGAAGTAATGCATGTGCCGTGTGCACAAGCTAAAGTTTGTTCATACATTTACAGTTTCTACTATCGCGTTTGCCTTTGTTGGTTTGCATAGGAGGATAGCTTTTACTAGATTCCCGGGTTGCTGGTTTGCATATGAATATATATTTGCAGTGTAGAGAGGTTAACAGACACAGATTCCTTTAGAGAAACATACTGAGCATGCTCAGTGCGTATTGCAAGATCCCCGGGATCTTTTATAATGTGTTTTACAATCAATTCCTTTTCTTTAAGTTCAAATAGCTTTATTATTGTTATGAGTCTCTAAACTTTTTAAACAAGGTTTTACAATTTCTTGTAAATGTGCAGCTGTAGACACCCCACAAAGAAGGTGCACTTAGACTGGCTGTGGGGTACATCACCTAAACAGCAAGTTTGTACTGACTTTTTTTTTTAAACAAATAGTAACAAGCAAGACAGTAAAATAAAGTTGGAAAAAGAAACAACCTAGAAACATTGGTTGGTTTGTCTTTTTTTGGGGGGGGGGGGTCAAATGATTTTGATGTAAATGTTGTAAATTTGTTTTCTATCAATGCCAGTAATTTCTACATAAATGAGGACACTTTTGCAGACGTTGGGGTGGTACAGGGCAAACAAAAAGAAATCTACACACTAACAGATAGAAAAGCTGAAACATTTTAAAATCAATAGCATAGAGATGTTATGTTCTACACTGGTTGAGGTCATGAGGATAATTCATTTTAATCCACATGGCTTCAAACAGTGTAGAATATAACATCTGCGATAAAACAACAAGATAAAGTACGAATATTTTAATTCATATGAATCAGAGAACTACTAGCGTAGTTTTTGTTCTCCAGTGTGATCACATTCAAATCACTCTCGCTACGTTCGTATCAAAAGAAGAAGAATCTGTTACCTAAAAATGAAGCAAAAATGGAGCAGAATATGTTGGTTAGGGTTAGAGTAGGGCAGGGCCCGTGCTTCCACTAGGCAAGCTAGGCAACCGCCTAGGACGCACTGCCACCTAGGGGTGCAGCCAGCCCCAACTGGGGTTCAGTTATTGTACCCCTTCCTTATTGCTTGCTTGTGTTGCCGGCGGTGGCGGCTCGCAAAGTGGAACATTGCTAGTGGGGCAGAAAATGGGCGTCTTATGGTGACGCACAGGTTCCACCAGATGGCGCGCGGGCACCACAAGAGGCAGATGAAATAACAAAAGAGGCAGAGGAAAGAAAGGCACGGAAAAAAGAAAGACTAGAAAAAGGCACAAAAGAAAGAAACGAAAGAGAGAAAGAAAAAAAGAGGCAGATGAAAGAAAGATAGAAAAAAAGAGGCAAAAAAGAAAAAATGAGGCACAAAAGAAGAAAGAAAGAAAGAGGCAGAGGAAATTAAGAGGCAGATGAAAGAAAATGCGAAGAAAGAAAGAAAGAAAGAAAGAAAGAGACAGAGAAAGAGACACAGACTTATCCTGGGCCTGACCAGTGTAGGGTAAGATGGGCACCAAACGACCATGGGTGGCCCTCGTGCACAGTGTGTGTCACCCCCCGCAGCATTTGTGTATGTGTACTGCCCCCACGCGCACAGTGTGTGTGTGTTCCCCCTGCATTTCAACAGTTGACAATTTTTTCGGGGGGGGGGGGATGCAAGTAGCTGGTCTTGCCTAGAGCACAAAATAGTTTGGAACCGGCCCTGGAGTAGGGTTAATCCCAAATATAGCCTCAATACCTGACAAGTAAAAAAAAAAGGTAAAACTGAACTGATGACAAAATAAAATACACCATTACCACACGATGAACGGTTGAGCAGAACAAAAGAATAGTTAAGTATCAAAATTGTGTATTTTTTGGAACCAGAACATTGTATAAGTGTGTGTTTTATCATTCCACGGTTGGGTTAAAAACCTATTTCATGACTTTCCTGCAAACTGGAGCCTCAGTCTTTCTAACGTCAAAAAAGCCAGAATTTTATGGAAGTGATCAGAATGTAATTTGAATATATGCAAATATCCTGAAATATGACTGACTGCTAGGGACATGTAACTTCAGACAGAAAATGCAGTTTGTTTCAGCAAAATGACAGGTTAATGGGAATTCCAGAAATTTTTGGTTGCCAATTGGTTTATTATTGCTATTACAGGCATGTAAGAGAATACGCTATAAATCCCGTCCCACATACTGAATCAATTGATGGCAAAGGAAATCAGGCTGGGTATTCTGCCACTCTCTGAGGTCTCACATTACACAACACGACCAGAGACACAATACAAAATATTGTGTACTTAGCAAAGCGGTAGACACTCTTTTTATGATACCCAGCTGTACTTTCTTAAGGCAAAAAAAATGGATATTATGAAAAAATCTGCTGTTTCTTATTGGTTTAAATACAAAGGAATTTGTGTTGAAAGAAGAAAAGAATACGAGGGCAATAATGGGTTTTGTTTGTTTCTATTCCTCAAAGTTATATAATATGTAAAGGTTACTTTGCATCAATGTCATGCGGTCCCCAAGGCTCCCAAGAAAGTTTTTGTATGTGTGTATATATATCATGAATTGTATATTAAATGCATTCATATATAGTGGAATTGCAAAATAACGGGTGTAAATTTACCAGGATTGTGTTGTGGGGGAAAAAAAACATATTTTCCCGCGTATGGAATATGAAAAGTATATGACATTCTTTAAACAGGAAAAAGTATGAAAAGAAATAAAAATGTCACTTAATGGATAAATAACAGCACAAAGCAGCAAGCAATGAAAAAGCAGATGGTTTAATACTTCATGTCATACGTTTGTTACAAAAAGATATTTCTAACTCACCCATGTGTATGACTAATAACTATATTATGGAGAATAAATAATGTTTTGGGAGCATGTGCTTTAAAGGGATGATTACTGAATTGTTGCGAGATATACACGGATCAGCCACAACATTAAAACCACCTGCCTAATATTGTATCGGTCCCACTTGTGTGGCCAAAACAGCTCTGATGCATCAAGGCATGGACTCCACAAGACCACGGTTATAGAGCAGTGATGTCTACTCTACTCCATCCAGCTGGTACTTTCCATTGATACGTGCTTTTAAGGCTAGGGTCAGACTGAGGCAGTGCGAACGCGCGTTCTGGCGCACTTAATCACGGCCGTGCTAGCAGCAAATGACGTGCAATGACGGCCAATATACGAAGTACGGTCGCACAAAAGTCCGGCTGCGCAACGCAAGTGGAAAATGAACGCATTTTTTCGAGAACGTTAAACCACTAGTACTGACGTACAGAGTGCGCTGCGTCCGCTAGCGGCGTGTGTGCGTGATTTGGAGACATCAGACGCTGCTAATGTCCGGCCAACATAACGTCCAGATGCAAGAAGTGTTTTATTGATGATCCGTACAAAATCACGGATGAAACTGCGCATAGTATGACCGCTATCGCGTATTCCGTGAAAAAATACGTCCATTCTTCGAACGCACATTTTCACGGACAACGTGAAAAATGCGTTAGTCTGACCCTAGCCTAATAACCTGAAGGTAAGTGCACGTAAGCACAGGTCTTGGTGTTTCAACTAGGGATGAGCAGTTCGGAGTTCGATTCAAACATTGACAGTTCGAAAGTTCGCGAACTTTGAACATTTTGGGATGTTCGCCAAAAGTTCGAAGAAAAAAAAATATTTGAAAAAAGTATAAAAAATGCTTAAAAAATACTAGAAAATCTAGAAATAAAGAGACTCTTTACTGCAGAATATTATAAGCAACGGTTTATTAGATATTGAATTAAAACGGGAATATATTTAACATTGAAGCCTATGGGATAAAACATTCTTGTTACTAAAACATCAGGCAGACACGGCCCTCTAATCAGGCACTGTAGAGGGCAGCCTGCAGGGGCCTCCCAAGGATCCCCTTGTGGAGCATTGAGGAGCAAGGAGCATGCGGCCGCCGGATGACAGAGCTGCGACTGTCCAGGCTAGCTGCCCGGGTGCATGTGGCAGAGACAGGCAGCACAGGGAGGGAGCCACTGCACCTGCAGCCATGTCAGACTCCCCCCAGCCCCCACCAGGATCCAGGGAGCCCCCACTGACCACCAGGCTAAGGTAAGGCGACACATTTCTAAAAAAAATAAAATCCGAGGACATTTTTAAATGTCCCCGGGAACATAAAATGAAACATTTTTTTCTTTCTCTACCTGGCTGAATGTATTTAATTATATATATTAGATACATTCAGCCAGGTAGAGGGGGTGGCATGTTGGCTGTGCCCTTCTAAACCGTGCCTGCCTTTAGCCGCTGGACCCCCGCGATTGGGAGGGAGAGAGGTCCAAAGGACCTCCCCCCTCCCTTTCAGGCACCTCCTCTGCACTCGCGGGGGGCGCCTGATATAGATGGCCTGATATAGGGTCTCCCAGAGTGCCGGGCTGACATGCAAGATGTCAGCCCGCACCGGGGAGGCCAGCAATCAGCGCGTCCATAGCACAGGAGGTGCACTTGGCAGGACGCGCTGAGTGCGTCCTTAGCAGCCAAGTGGTTAACTCCAGAAATTGTGTTACAATTGTCATTTTGTGATTAGGGCGAATTATAATGGTGAACAATGTAGAAGAGTGAAGCGCCCACCATAAATAGGTATACAATCAGCTCGCTCAACATGGTGACTGGAGGTTCCTCTAAAAAACCTTTAACAATTAACACAAAGAAGAAACAAGGTAGCGCCAGTGGGCATAAGCCACCGGATAGCAAAATTGTACACACTTCATGTCCATAGATATTCTTTTTTCCAAGGATTAGCTTCTTTTAAGGGAAAACCCCTTCAATATACTGCGGAAAAGAAAAAGAAACCAAAATTGTGCAGTACATAGGATTCAAGTAGATAGATATGATGAAATGTTCAACTCACATTTTCATGAGCATACACCTGGCTCTAGGATGGAACTCTTTATGAGTCTTTTATATGCCTTTTCAGGTGCCCATTAACCCCTTGGTGGATCCTATGGATTTCAGTACGGTTACCGTTACCGATTGTTTGAACTCCTGGCTTTTTAAAGCCTAATTTTCAAACAGCCACTACATTCAGCTCCAAGTGAACATAGGATCCATAGGATCCACCAAGGGGTTAAAGGGCACCTGAAAAGGCGTATAAAAGAACCATAAAGAGTTCCATCCTAGAGCTAGGTGTAGGCTGGTGAAAATGTGAGTTTAACACTCTTTAATCATATCTATCTACTCAAATCCTATGTACGGCGCAATTTTGGTTTCTTTTTCTTTTCCGCAGTTTATTGAAGGGATTTTCCCTTAAAAGAAGCACATCCTTGGAAAAAAGAATATCTATGGACATGAAGTGTGTACAATTTTGCTATCCGGTGGGCTTATGCTCACTGGCGCTACCTTGTTTCTTCTTTGTGTGAATTATAATTGTGATTTGTACACAGAGGGCCGGAAAAAGACGTGGTTCTGCATCAAATCTGATCCAAAGTGTCATGTAAGCACCTCCTGTAGGTTACCTAATGCCAATTCCATCATGTTGAGGCACATCATATGTTTGAGGGATGAGTAAGGCCATTGGAACCCACAATCAGGGCTGCACCAACCAGCAATTGTAATGAAGGCAGACACAGAATTTGGGATTTTTTCAGTTGTTTTGGTCAATGTTGCAAAAACTTGTTTAGTGGAGCAGCTTATAAATAACCTTTCATCCTCCGAAAGTCAATACATTGCCTGTTACTGTGCTGGCTGATAGCTATGCTGAGACACTAGTATTAACGTGAAATGTATTCATTAGGTTAAAAACGTAGCATTACGTAAACTAAGCTGAAGGTTGGGTTAGTGAAAGAATAAACGTAGAGAATTTCACCTTTCAGCAATAAAAAAAAAGTTCATTCCATTGGTCTTTTCTTGGAAAAAGAGAGGAATTTTACTCTCCTAGGGCAGCCTCCCATAGTAAAAGGATTTTTGGAATGACAGATTGTTCTTAAGTCACTGTAATTTAATTCCCCTTCTGTGGTCCTACTACAGTTATTTTGCTCAGTTTGACGTGAACCGCTGCTACCATCCTATTCTTCACTCCAAAGAGACTAGCAAATACAGAATGAATACTCAACAGCCATTAAATGATGTAAGTATATTATATGTATATTGATATTATATATGTTTATATTATATCCAATATATATTAATACATCTTATTTTTATGCAAAATCCTTTTCAGGTTATCCAAGATTTTTGTGAAATACATTTTATTATAATTTATTTAAAAAAAATATATATATATAAAAATATATATATATGTAGCAGTTCTCCAAATTGCTGGGTTGTGCAAATGTCTTCTTCAATTATAAACTTTATTATATATATATATAAATAAAATAAAATATATTTATATATTAAATATTTATTTATTAAAATAAATTATAAAACAATGTATTTCACAAAAATCTTGGATCATCTGGATTTTGCATAAAAATAATATATATATATATATATATAGCAGTTCTCTGAATTGCTGGGATGTGCAAATATCTTCTGCAGTTATAAACTTATATATATATATATATACTTTAATTGCATAATAAAGAAAAGAATATAGTTTTTTATTAAACTTTTAATAAAAAGACCCATGTAGCTGATCCTTGATTGCGTGAAAAATATTTTTATTACATTTTAATTCACTTTAAATATATTTATAATAAATAAATAGTTCTTTATTTTTAAGAAAAAATCCCAAGTATATGATCTAAGATTGTGTAAAATACATTTTTATTATATTTTTATCAAACTTTTGTTATGTACTTCTTTGTTTTTAAGACAAAATCCCAGGTAGACAGTCTAGGAATGTGTGAAATAAATTTTCTGTATATTATTTGTAACTAGACCTATTTTTCCTTCTATTATACAGGCAGAAGCAGCAAAACCTAACAAGGGATATTTCAAAAAATGTATGATTTTGGCAATAACAGTGTCTTTACTCACAATAACTGTACTTCTTGTGCTGCTGTTTGCTGTGAAGGATCTTTGGCATCATGTACCTGAAAAGGTAGGAACTTCGTCAAAGGATGTCATTATATACCTCTTATTTACTGCCTTGTCACATGCAACAGAATGAATGCCAGATATGATGTGCAGTGGATAGGTCCTTCACATCTTCTGAGAATTGTGGGGGGAAAAAGTATCATCAATAAAACACAATTATTAAAAATAACATATTTTTTGAAACAAGAGTAGCTGAATATGACACATATAAAGCAATAGCTACTACAATATATAAGAATTGCAACCAGTGTATTCACCATCAATGCGCATGCCACATATTCAGCACATCAAAACAAAAATCTTAAATATTTATATATTGCAATATCCTACATGAAAGAGCTGGGTTGGTTGTGCAATTGTCACACATTCATAGTGCAATAGAGCATTTGGAAATAATAGTAAAAGAAAAAAAGTTATGCAATTCTCCGAAGTAATTCAACCCAGCCTTATCATGTGAATCTGAAGGTAAAACCAGTGCAAATTTATTACAGATGCTGAAATCTAGATCAAAATATTTCACTTACCTGTTGCACGGATGTCGGCCAGACATCAGGAAAAAGCAATGGAGCCACATTTAAAACACAAAAGAAATTAAATAAATATTTAAATTCTATTTTTTTAATGATTATTTTTTATATTTCATTTTTAACTCCTTCACTAGTGATTTTCCAAAAAAACATTGTCAGAAACCAGTGTTGTTTTGTAAAAGCATTTTTAATTAATTATACAGTAAGAAATATTTGAACTTATACCCATTGTATTTCTTACTGTAAATAACCTATTTTGGCCAGTAGATGGCACCATCTGCTGCCAAATTGAATTACAGCTGCTGCTCGATTTTTTTTTTCCCTGTATCGGCTGCTGAATGTCTGATGTCAGAGCATTCATCAGCCAATTTTGCACAGTTTTAGCTCTTTGGCTATTATGCCCACAGGGCTAAAACTTTTGGGGCACCATCTGCAGCCCAGAAGCAAAAGAAATTAGTTTGCAGAAACAAATTTAATTTGCTCTTGGGCTGCAGATCAGCAGATCGAGATATCTCAGTATCGGGGCACTGGATGGTGCCTTTCAAGCCTGAGATCTCTCTATATCGGTAGTGAAGGGGTTAAGATCTTCTACAGCCCCTTTGAGTAGGACACAGCCTCCTATAGTGAGCAGCCCTTCTGATAGTAATTAAAAGGAGGCACCATAACTAGGTTACCGCTATCACGTGGTGGCATCTAACAACAACGGTCGTTGATTTGCTGTTGTTGTACAGCACCAGTTGTGTACAGAGGGACTCTACATGACTCTTCGCCAATTCCTTGCAGTGTCATGATATTTAGAAGGGAATTTTTTCCACCAAGTTGCTAAAAAAACGAAACTTAAATGTAAATATTAATGATTTTTTCTTAAAAAAAGTATATGGTCGCCTTTCCTTGGAAAGGCAAAACAAGTTGAGTTTTTTTAGTTATTGAAATATTGGGTTATTTTAATTTTATTAAATAGTCTTTGGTTAAAGTGACTATATCATGTTAATAAACAAAAAAAAAACAGATTGGCTTCCGTCCCATAAATTATTATACATACAGGCAATTTATAGGGTAAGTATTAGGTGAATGTTGGAAATCGTGGATTGTTTTTGGGTTACATTTTATATGTCAAAGGAATTTCTGTCTAAGGATTTTCTCAGTCGGACAGACATGGGTGAGAGTTTGGTCCAGGAGGAGTGAAGTGATGCTCACTTTAACAAAAGCTGTGAGCATGTGATTGGTTGATAACCAATATGTACAGCAGGTAATCTCACCAATTTAACGTTTTAAGAAGAAAACTCCATGGACTGCTTTGTAGCGGGTTAATTATTCCAAATCAACATTTTGATGTGAAATAAAAGGATAAAAAAAAACATGCTTTAAGGAATTCAAATTCTCTACATAGCTTTTAAATGAATGTGAACCTCAGCTATGAGCAGTGTTCCAGTAAAGCATCCATAAAATCTCCCTTGAAACCATGCATGTCCCTAAAATATCAGCTCCGTTCCTCCTCATTCCACATTTGCGCAGACAGTTCACATTACCCACTGAAAGAAATTTCTGAGAATGATAAAGTGCTTTTCCAGACATTTGATTGTTCTGCCAGAAGCATGTGGAAAAAACAGTTTGCTGCGCCACGTAACAGGAGAGGTTTGTTTCATCCGTCTATAGTTTTTTCTATCATAAACCTATGGATGAAGCTGATTTTTTAAATGTATTAGTGCATTTAGATTGCTTAATAGCATTCTTATTGGAATTTATAGAATATTGTGCATCTTAGTGTAGATATAGAAAAGCATAAAAGGAAAACAAGAGCAAAAGACAATGGATGGATAGATGGATGGATAGATGGATAGATTTTACATTGATAGCTGAATCGATGGGTGGATGTATGGATAGACACATATTAGATAGAGGGATGGATAGACAGATAGATAGATAATGGTATATATAGATAATGGATAGAGATAAAGGGATCTATAGATGGATAGATACAGTATGAAGTAAATATAGAACAGATAGGCATAGATAAATAGAGCGTTCGATAAAAACAGGGATAGAAAGATATAGGATAGAGGGATAGATAGATGGAAACTTGCATTGCTAGATAGAGGGATAGATAGATAATTAAAAGTTTAGTTTTCGTTTAGATTCCCCATACACGTCATTTTTAATCAAGTCCTTCAATAACCACATGACCATTCTTAACTGTGACCAACTTCATTTGGTTGAGAATCAAGAAAGTTACAATGCAAAGGTTGATACCCCAAAATCCCATCCAAGTCAAGTCAAAGACCTCTTACCTCAAAGTCCCAAATAATAACCATTTACATTCCTTAGCCCTAGTGCTCCTAAAACTCCACAAGCAGTCAAACCCACTCCATCTCCTCACCCTGTATTTTATCTCAAGCCTAATCTCTTTGCCCTAATCTTATTTTAGTGTTGCCATGGTAAATGGCGGTACTTATAATGACCCTGTAGTCATGCCATGGTCTTGTCAAAGGCAGCAACATTTTTGTTTCACATGCCAGATGCCATTTCTAGCTCACTGAATTGACCGTTATGTTTCAATTGGACACATATAGACAGTTCCCATATTTTTAGTCTCTGTCAGAAAGTAGGGTAACAGTTAAATATGTCTGAGGTCAGGTTTTGGGGGGATAATGCCATATGGGTGCTCTCATGAGTCATGAGATGTCCTTATAGTTAGAAATTATACAAAGTTTAATATTATGGTGCCTACTCAATTTAGCTTTTTACCTTTGCATATTTTTGGGATCATGTGTGTATCGTTTTTAAAAGGTATTCATATGTGAGGATATACAACTATGCCGAAGTATCTAAAGAGCAGCTGCTTAGGATTATGCTTAATAAAGCCACATTTATTCAAGGTATTTATCTTCTCCTAGTAGAGTTGTAGATCATGAAAGAATTCCATCTGGAATCTATTGCCCTCCTGGCCACTTTTCTTTTTTTTTTTGGACACTTTAAAGCATCTTTCCTTTTGTGTTTTGCTACTGTCTCAATGATGAAATGATGACACCGTTTTAAGCTCATGAATGAGTTTAATATATCACAGACTTTTTTTCACCATTAGGGTCTGGCAGGTGTACATGCTCCAGAAAGAGAAAAAAGCAACTCGGTAGCTGTGCTAAGAATCTGTGTTTCCCTGTATCTGTACTAGAATTTTTAAATTCTATTCCTGAATCAGGGTCATATCCACACACTATTCTTGAGAGGGACAGTCTACCAATCTCATTTATTATGCCCAATCTAATTTATTATGCCTTTCTTTTCATTTGTTTACACCCACATTTTATTTATTATTCTTCCATTTCACTTGATTATGCCTTACTCTCATTTGTTATGCCTTAATCTCATTTGTTATGCCCCATTTCATTTATTATGCCCATTTCATTTATTATGCACCATTTCATTTGTTGTGCCCCATTTCATTTATTATGCCCATTTCATTTATTATGCACCATTTCATTTGTTACGCCCCATTTCATTTATTATGCACCATTTCATTTGTTGTGCCCCATTTCATTTATTATGCCCATTTCATTTATTATGCACCATTTCATTTATTATGCACCATTTCATTTGTTATGCCCCATTTCATTTATTATGCACCATTTCATTTGTTGTGCCCCATTTTATTGATTATGCCCCATTTCATTTATTATGCCTTAATTACTGATACTTATTTCATACAATATATAATTATTATAATCATATTTTATTTAGCGCCAAAAGTTCCTGCAGTGCATTACAGTAAGGAAAAATTACAGACAGTCTTAGGTACCAGAGACAAGAGTTGTAGAGAGCCGTTCAAGAATGAGTTTACCATCAGAAGAGTTGGGGTGTTGAACATGAGGAGTTACCATCTTATTAGTGGTCATGATCACTAAAATCAGTGTTTGTATCAATAATAGTGATGGACATGGAAGTAAAGAAAGCTATGGAAACTATTACTATGTGGACTTGGTAGGGGAGAAGAGGGATTATTCAGGAATATTTATTTATGTATTTATTTATTTATTTATAAAAGGATTTTACCAGGAAGGATACATTGAGATTTCTCTTGTTTTCAAGTATGTCCTGGGTTCGAAGAATATGATCTGCTAATGTGAAAAAAATGACTTGAGGGATTTCTTGAAGGATTAAAGTTTAAGGCAGGGATCTAGTAGGTTGAGGTAGGTCATTCCACAGAACTAGTGTTTATCTTTAAGTCTTGGAGGGGTGAAAAAAGAGATATGGGTGGAAACAGAGGACAGACGGAGGTCACTTGGAAACCGGAGGGATCAGGAAAGCATGTATTTGTGGAGAAAGGAAAGCATTTAAGGGAAAGGAGTACTGAGATCTTTGAATGGGGCATCAGTATTTTAAATTGTATCCTGAAAGGTACAGGAAGTCAATGGAGGGACCGGCAGATGTTGGGGAGGTATGTGAGGAGCGTTGAGTGAGAAATATAAGCCTGGCAGCAGCATTCATTTCAGAAAGCAATGTGGGGATGCGTGACGTTGGAGACCAATAAAGAGTGAGTTACAGTATCACGATGATATAATAAGAGCTTGAATGAACACCTTGCGCCAGAAAGGGGTGATATGAGAAAATATTTTAACGTGCAAATAATAGAATTTGGTGACCACCTCAAACTTCAAAGTCAAATGTGATGTCAAGCAACAAGCTTGGGATGCATGTCGGGCACATGAGGATCTTTAACATGCAGACAGAACGATGGAGGGAGGAGTTCGTTTTGGAAGCAGAAAATATGAGATTTTCAATTTTGGCAAGATTCCCCTTCAGGAAGTGGGAAGGCATCCAGTTAGAGATGGAGAAGCTAGTGACCCAATCCAGGACAGCAGGAGAGAGCTCAGAGGAGGAAAGGTATATTTGGGTGTCATCAGTGTATAGATGGTATGAATCCAAAGGAACTGATGAGTTTGCCTAGTGTGACATTGAGCATCGGGACAGAAAGGAAGACAACCAGGAAAGATCGGCGCCCTGAAGACCTAAGTCATGAAGAGTTTGTTGGTGGGGACTATGATCTAAAGCAAGGCTGTCAGACACCAGCCCGGCAGATGTTGATTGCCTACAATTCCCAGAATTCTTTCAATGCAACAGATGGCCAGGGAATCATGGGAGTTTTAGTTTAGAAACATCCTGAGGGCCAAAGTTTGACAGCCTAGGTCTTCATTGTCATTGGCTGCTGCAATGGCAAGAAGAATTACTCAATAGTAGTCGTCTTTATATTCAGCAGTGATTAAGTTTTTGGAAGGTAACAACTAGCCACATCATTTTAGCCTTGCAAGTGACGTTTAAGGCTGAGTGTCCACTGGCACCGTAGTCGGACAACCGATGCATTCGTCAGACCATGGACAACATCGGACGTCTGACTAGGTCCGACGAGGGTCTTCCACTGCAAGCGATCTGTCGGAACAACTACCAACGATCAGATAGATTTCAGGAGGTGGAGTGCAGAGACTGCCAGAACCAGAATGAACTGGTTTTACATATAAAACACAGTTCCTTCTGCTTTTTTAAACACTGCAGTCCTTTGTGGGACAATGAATGAGACAGAATACAAATATACATACAAGTACACACAGAAAAGTAGCAGAGAGGACCCAAGAGCTTACAATCAACCAAGGAGCCTTCCCTGCCCTACCCCTCACCCCTACACAAACAGGGCTAGTCCCACACATCTCACATACATATAAATCAGGGATCTCAAACTCTGACCCTACAGATGTTTATTGCCTACAAATCCCAGAATTCTTTGATTGCAATAAATGGCCAGAGAATAATGGGAGGTGTAGTTCAGAAACATCTGGGGGGCCAGGTTTTGAGATCCCTGATATAAAAGCATTTAATATAAACTATTTATAACTCCCCTGATCAGTTTCTCCACATCCATCTTCTCTGATCTGCTGAAATACATGCGATGCAAACGAGTGAAATAGTAGTGATCGCCCATCTGATGCCGTCTTTACCCGTCGCTGGAAGTCGGACATCAGATGTCGGATGCAATGGACGATGGTCCATTCACCTGCATGTTGTTGGATCGGACGGACGATGACGGACGATATCTGATGATCGCACCATTGCACAAATTCGGTGCCAATGGACGCCCAGCCTTAATCCTTATACATTCAATATACCCTTATGATAGCATATCAGAATATATCTGGAGTGCGTATGATAATTCAAAATACCACTTTTAGTTGTTTATTCTTAAAATGTCTTATAGGAATGGCACATTAGGATTCATTTTATATTCCTCCATGGAAACATGTCTTTTATTTAGTGGATCATCAGTAGACCGATCCGTTCTACGCTCTCTGAACTCTTTGCTTTTTCCACCGGTCTGAAGGGTGCAAGGAAGAATAACTGGCTGAGCAACACGTGAGGCTTGTCATGTTTTAATGAAGTATAAACCATGAAAAATAAAAACTAATCACGAATCACAAGTCAACAGTCAAAAAAAAAGATACAGCCCAAACTTTCTGTGAAAACCTAAATGAGGCTTTTAGCATAAAATAACAAGTAAACGGTAAATGGAAATTTATTTAAGGTACTTTTACAAAAATAACAATGATAAAGACAGCGCTACATAGATTTAATGGGTGTTTACTATCCCAGAGGACCAATTATGATAGACGCTTTGAATTTTAATGCTAATAGCTTATTTCTATACATAAGCAACCTTGAAACTATTTCTAAAAATGCAAAAAATACTTAGCAAGCTGTTCAAATATTTCCAATTTATTCCATGAATGTCCTGCAAATAATTCTGATTGATTTGAAGGGAATATGTGCAAAAACCTTATTATCTTGGACAGCACGCTTTCAGCGCTCTCCATCTATTCTGTGCAATTGAAAAGAATATGTGTGTCCATAGCAAAGCATTAATTATATACGTCTGTATGTAAATGTATGTCTGTATGTAAATGTATGTCTGTGTGTAAATGTATGCCTTTGTGAATAACTCGTGATCCATCACCATCACAGGGTTCCATAGCACGGTCTTCTAGGGCAATAGGGCAGGGTTCCTTTGCTGTGTGGCAATGTATGGCTATATGTATTACTGTATGGCTGTGTGTAACTGTATGGCTGTATGTATGGCTGTGTGTAACAGTGACCTGCAGTGAGGTCAGTGGCTGGTGAGGCACTGGCTAGTATCAGATTCAGATATACACAGGTTGCGTAGGTTCATTTTCAGTGCTCCCCAGTATCTGGCTGCTCTCATTGCTCCCCCGTATCTGGCTGCTCTCAGTGCTTCCCAGGATCTGGCAGCTCTCATTGCTCCCCAGGATCTGGCTGCTCTCATTGCTCCCCAGGATCTGGCTGCTTTCAGTGCTCTCCAGGATCAGGCTGCTCTCAGTGCTCCCCAGAATCTGTCTGCTTTCAGTGCTCCCCAGGATCTGCGTTGTCCATTTCAGGCAGCCGAGTGTCACACTGAGGCCACAACCTGAGCACAGCCCTGTGCCCACTGACTGTGTGAGACAGTACTGTCACATGACTGTCCTGTGTCAATCAATGCATGGGAAGCCTGCCTCCCATGCAGGTTTTTTTTTGAATGGCTTAGATCAATGGTGCTTTCCCTTTGGTTCATGCTATTCCGTTGCTCTCCCAGGTCCTCTGAGGCACTGGGAGAGCAATGTTCAGGAAGTGCGCAGTGCTCGGACGTCTGTTCATTGGACAGCTACGCCTCGCTGCAGACATCATGGCAGCTTACGCGATTTGCATAGCATACTTCTACGCAAATTACGTAATTTTTTAAATAAATCAGAAATTACAATGGGCTTACAATTGCCTGGGCCTATTTTGGTTCCCAGTCTGACTCTTATCAATGGGATATTAAAATAAGCATTTTAGCAACTGAAATTTTTTATTCATATCATAAACATTACTCCCATGCTGTGAACAAGGAGGATAAGGAGAACAGAGCCGTAGTTCAGTCTCTTGAAGGCTAATGAAGAAATACGATTAACTACACCTAGTAATAAAATAAATATATAGATTTGCTAAAATGCTTATTGTACAAGACCATATTTATTTAGACTTAAAAAAAACCTCTCACACACGTGCTAGAGAGATCTTACTCTCTGCCCCTCACTGTCACATATATTTCAATTTCTAGGTGGGTACAATTAACACAGAGCTCTTTTGGTGTATTTCCCTTTAAAAAAACTGGGTTAAAATAACTTTTTACCGTGTTATACAGTATTTAATTAAAGTTTGCCAAGTTTTGCTGAGACGGCTGTGAATGATCATTCCATTTTATTTTTAATAGAAGCTCTGATGTATTATCCAGCTTAGAGACGAATGTGGTTAGAAATGGCAATGGGCTTGAGCTCAGCCTACTCTGACAAAAGACACCTCGAGAGCATTTCAAGCCTCGGATGAAATATTCTCGACCTCAATGAAAAAATATTTAAAACTCATATTTTACAGTCATATGCCACACGATTTAATCACTGTGGATATCATATTTTTGGCTCTCATCCATTTCCTGCCGAGAGCCTTCTTCTAAATCATGCTGGCTGTAGACGATTGAACTTTAGTCTTAATCATAAATGTAGTAATTGTACTTAAGACAATAGATTGTGGCAGAATTAATATAAATATTTATGTTAAACGTCAACATTTTAAGATTAAAGAAAATAATTACCATCTCCTTTTTTTTCTTTTACAAAGGGAAGTGTATATTATGTAAGACAATGGCTACGTTGGCGTTCTGAGGTCTTCTATAATTCACATTCTGTCTCCATTGGTGACATAGGACTTATGTTTTAAAGAAAACTGATCTATATAAAGGTTGTTGAAGTTAGTTCAAAATGGCAGCTTTAATCCATCTGTATCCCTTGTCACGCATGAAAAAATTCATAGAAAACTACTTAAAGGGATACTCTAAGCTCAAAAACAGGAGACTTGGACATGAGAGGTCAATTATTAACACATATCCTTTGCAGTGCAGATCGTAACCCCAGACTGTTCTTCTAATGTGACCTAACTGAAAGTCTTTTTGATGGAGAGACGCTCTTTGCTTTAAGCCAGAGATACACTGAACATGCTGCGACGCGGTCAGCTATTGCATTCAAAGATTTCTGGGAATTGTAGGCCATCAACATCTAGGGAGCCAAAGTTTGACATCTGCAGAGTAGGAACCAATTTGAGACAACAATGTAGCAGACACATTTCAGCTCAAAGCTGTTTTGATAAGCTTATGCAATGTCACAACATTTATCTCCTTCCAGAGTCGTATGCATTTGTGGCCAAGATCTTGTATTGATGATGAGAGAGTTGCAGCGCTGCGTAAAGTCTTCTCCAGCACATTATCACAAAGATTCTCTATGTGGTTAAGGTCTGGACTGTGCGGTGGCCAATCCATGTGTGAAAATTATATCTCATGCTCCCTAGAGATGTACATTTATTTCGGAAAAATTCGGAATTTGTAACAAAATTCGATAATTTGTAGTTCGGAAGTACTTCCGAATAACGAATCGATACGCTACGAATTCGAAACGAAACTGTACAAAACAAATTTATTTAGTTTTACACTGTGTCATCATCATAAAAGAAAAATTTGAATAATTGATATCAACTACCGAATTTGAAATGAACTATTAAATACATATGAACTGTCAAATTTGAAATTAACTATCAAATACATATCAACTATCGAATTTGAAATGAACTATCAAATACATATCAACTATCGAATTTGAAATGAACTATCAAATACATATCAACTATCGAATTGATATATGAAATTCAAATCGATACGAAATCGATACGAAAAACAAAACGAAATACGAAACGAAATTAGTTATGAAATTCTAAAAGCTAAATTATTTAGAAACGTAACGAAGCTAAACAAAACTAATTTTTCAGCCATGCACATGCCTGCTCCCTGAACCACTCTTGGACAATTTGAGCACGATGAATCCTGGCATTGCCATCTTGGAACATGCCCACTGTGCCATCAGGGAAGAAAAAAAACATTGATGGAAAAATCTGCTGATTCAATATATTCAGGGAGTCACATGACCTCACTTTTTGTCAGCTGAAACATATTGATCACTGCAGTAATTATCCAATGGAAGGCTCACACATATTTGCTTAGTTAATTCCAGGTGGTGACTTTTTTTGGCCAGGCAGGGTATCATTTATTTTTTATCCAATTTCCTGCACTTTGCCAGGTCCATGATGGAATTCTCCATTCTCCACTTTGTGTATAGCTTACATGCTATGGCAATTTTTTAGTTGAACAAATGGAAACCTACTTACGCAACCACGCAAGTGTCTCTTTGCCCCAGTGCGAATAGCCAAGTCGTACCTGAGAAAACTCATGATGAACTAGTTACAAAAGTTATGTTATGGTTCAGCATTTTGCGAATAGACCCCTGTATGTTTGATCAGACGATGAATGATTTGTAGAACGCCAAGTAATAAGTGGGTTGCTAAACAAGCATCTGAGAAGTGCGGCTGCTTTACATCCTACAACGATCACCCCAGGCTCAGAACAAGCTGTTTTTATTTGTACAATTAATTCATAATCTAGTTCCAATTAAGGCATAATGCAAAATCAAAACCTGTTTAGAGAGTATAATTACACAAGGATTTGCAGGCCAAGGCCATAAGAGATGTGTGATCTCCCAAACCATTTTCGGCACCCTCTGGCACGGCACTGTCAACATGGTGACGGAATGTAAGCAAGCACAAAACAAAATAATTACGTCCAGATGTGTCAGAGCCTTCTCAGACTGAAGACTGTCAATCAGATGGTTACAATAGGTGCACCTGCCACTTAGCATTTGTAGTGAACCCAACAGTAAATAAGGCTAATTACTATATCTTTAGCATGTCAACATGGTGTATGAGCAGCAGATGAGTCTGGATCTCATTGTGCTTATATCAGAGGATAATAAATGAATTGGGAGTCGAATCTCTAGAGTGGGCAGCGTAGAACAAATATTTTAAAAGGAATCACTCTCGGTCTCTTCTTTTCAGGATAATTATTCACATTCTCAGAGCTGGATGGCTATAAATGGTGGGTGAATCACTAGACAAATTTGTGTTTGTCTCATTTTCCTCTACACTTATAAATGTGAATCATGACAACGAAATGTATTGGTGAAAATATACTAATGCGGTCACGAACACCATTTATGCAATGGAATAGTCTACGGTCAATATGACACTAGTGATAAACAGTGGCAGGCATGACAGATAGATAGCAAAAAACACGGAGGCTTCAGTGCTTGATGAATTGCCAGGTCTATATATCCATGGGAACCAATCACTTGTTCAGGAATGAATGAATAAAATAAAATAAATTTCAAATGTATAAAGAATCTTTTATTCTAATAAAATCGTATAAATGAGTATAAAAAGCCTGACGCGTTTCGTCTATTAGTTAGACTTCCTCAAGGTCAATGTGATATATAAGCAATCAAAATAGAGTATAATACATCATTCCACATAGCTTCTTATATAGTTTTTAAGAGTTTCTGATTGGTTCCCCTTGTCTCATGGCGCTATCCTTATAAGGTAACTTCCTGTATTCATCATCCCATAAGGATAACGACATGAGACAAGGAGAACCAATCAGACACTCTTAAAGACTATATACGTAAGAAACTATGTGGAATGATGTATTATACTATATTTTGATTGCTTATATATCACATTGACCTTGAGGAAGTCTAACTAATAGACGAAACGCGTCGGGCTTTTTATATTCATTTATACGATTTTATTAGAATAAAAGATTCTTTATACATTTGAAATTTATTTTATTTTATTCATGTTTTTATTTGTGTTTTTTGCAATTTATGTTGATTGTGGACCACCTCCTGGGACTCGACTTTAGTGGAAAAGTTGAGTATATTTACCCTCCTTTTACACCATTATTAGTTATTTGTGTATGATAGATAGATAGATAGATAGATAGATAGATAGATAGATAGATAGATAGATAGATAGATAGATAGAGTATATATCCTTGTACAATGAAATTTTATTTAATGCTGAAACAGTGTCTGCCTTAGAAGATCTCAGGGCAATGCAGAGTAAGGGAAATATAAAGTAACAGTTCCAGACACAGATGGTTGAACTTAATTACATTGTAGCAGTGGCAATATAAAAGTTTTGGACTATATTGTAGCAAAGAAACTATTTTGTTTCCTGAATGTAAAAGAACTAGCGTGATGTCATTCATTTAATTCATTCAAGACGGACAGTGGTTTGTGTTGGGTTAGACAGAAATAAATAAAAAAGCTTTATGAAATGAATTAAAGACCTTGAAGCCACTTACTGGCACAAACATTTGATGAAAGACCAGTGATGGTGTGGAGATGAAGATGAGAGGAGCACAGTAAGGCAAGGATGGAGAGTAATGAAAAACCAGAAAAAGTGAGAGCTTTGGTAACAAGTGATAGAACAAGGATAGCACAGGTAGTATAAAATGTGACGGCAGGGAATACAGGTCAGGTAGATGAGGATGGAGGGTACAGGGGTATAGATGGACAAAGAGAGAGGAAAAGGCATACTTAATTGGATAGGAAGAATAGTAAGTGGGTGAGAAGCAGAAAGCAAGGGCATATTTGGTTAAGCAAGTGGCACTGTAGACCAAACGCAGGAAAGGCAGGTGAACACCTAAAGGTATAGTATAAGGTTAAAACGAGAGTAAAAAAGCTCAGAGGAGTTAAGTATTATCTCTCTAGAACCCCCTGCACCAGGGACGTGCAGTCAGGGGTGGCAGGGGCGCTAGAGCCTCCCCTGCCATTCCAGTAAATTAATGTGGTCATTGTGCTGTAATGCCATATGTGATGTGTATATTTAAACTGTAAATTAAATTTTATTTATTGAAAAAAGTTCTCATACTCACCTGCTCCACGCTCCCTCGCTGTGCTTCCTTCTTCTCTCTGACCTCCACTTTTTTTTTCTCCTGCACTTTCAGTTGCTGTGTGTGATTCACTACACAGACAGCAGGGGCAGCACTGAGCCAGCCTAGCCTGCACAATTTGCGCAGCTGAATGCTACACTAATTGCGAAGCTCAAGCTGGTTCTACGCTTTTTTGTGCCTACAGAAGCAATGAGAGCAATTGAAAGCTTGAGCCAATGGGAAAGCTCCACTGGTCTCAAGCACTTCTTTTTTTGAAAAAAAAAAACACCCCCCATGGGAGGCAGAGCTCCCCATGGATTGATTGACGCAGCACAGTGATGTGACTGTCCTCGTCAGTCGTGGGGGGGGGCAGGCAGAGCTCAGCAATCAGCATGTGTGTAATAGCGCCCTCTATTAGTCAGTATTGTAAGTGCATGCTCTTACAACATTAAACACCTGAATGCAAACTTTTTTTACAGTAAGAGTTTTAATAGTGCCCTCTATTAGTCAGTATTGTAAGTGCATGCGCATAGCTGTAAAAAAAGATGAAAACTTTATAGTGAAAATCTATTCTCCTATATAACAATAATCAAATGCGTAAATCGCGACTGCGTAACCCTGTGTATGTCTTGCTCTGATACTAGCCAGTGCCTCACCAGCCACTGACTTCACCGCACGTCACTGCCCTGCACCCAGTTTTTCCACCTGCTTTCCCCAGGCCTGACAGCATCTGCTTCAGCCAAGCACTCTTAATGCAAACGCATTGAGGAGCATTGGCTGATCCACCCTGTACTTCCTGTGCATTGTTGACTATAACTCCGGAAGGTTTTCCAGCATAGCTGATTGACAGCCTTCTGGGAATTTTTCAAATTCTTCAAGGCATCCAAGAGGTGAAGGAGGAGGTTAGCACACCGTGACCAACTAGCTAAGTACATTTAGTCATAAAAGCCAGAGTATCCCTTTAACCCCTTACCGCCAGGACCTCATGGCAGCAAGGTGTTGTCGCAACACTGCCGGATGGCATAGCAAACACACTGCAGGCTCTGAAGCCCCGCTTTGACCCGCCTCCCATCACGGTGGGCCGAGCGCATCATTGGCTTTTGTTGGACCACCTGAATTCAGGCAGACCTGTGGTAGCCAATAACGTGCTTGGCATGCACATAGAGGAGGCAGGGTGAAGGTGTGCATGAAGAACGATACATGTAATACTTATAGGCAGTGCTTTTTTCTGGAAAAATAGGTGGGGTACTCTTACGCCCAGGGAAAAACTGATAATTATGACTATTTTCATGTCCTCATAAACAATAGTTGTAGTTCACTTAAAGGAAGACACTATAAAAGGGAACCATATTTTTAATACTGTGTTCCTTTAAATGAACTACAACTATTGTTGTAACCCTATGGGGCTTATCCACTAAGTGCCTCTGTTGCAAGAAACATCTGTATTGAAGGGCAGTTAGCTGTTTTTTTGGGAGGTTTTTTGCAACTATGGCACTGAGTGGATAATCCCCTAGCCTTTGTGAGCACCACAGCAATGAAACTCACAGTTTTGCTGAGTATGTATGAACTCCACAGCAATAAAACTCACAGTAATGCGCAGTGAACGGAAGCGTCCAGGAGCAACATGAGCTGCCAAGTGGTTCTGATTCTCTGTCTGCCACTGCAGGAGGAGCATCATGCTCTCTCCTGATAGTTCTGGCTGGTGGAGAGGTGCCGGTACTGAGTACCCCAGAGTACCCCTGAAAAAAAAACCTGCTTATAGGCAGTGGATAAGGTAAAAATCGTCTGGAACCACCTTGCTGATAATTTGATGTACAGGGGTGGTGGCAGCAAACATAGTGATTTAAGGAAAATCTATATATTTGCTACTTTTGTGACTTGCTAAGTGTTCCGGTCTATAATGTAATTATAAATTGCAGGTGTAAACTTATTTGTTGGTTCTGTACGGATTTTATTTTTTGCTAAATGTGGAAAAAAAAAAGCCTCAAGGATCAAAACACATGCACCAGGTTCAGGATGGTCTATTTTTTAAAACTTTTAAAATATTTCAAAATATAACAATCCGGGCTTATTGCGAACTTGCTGTTTTGCCGGTGCTTCAGTAGCTACAACTCTATAGTATTGTTTGGAGCCCAAGGAATGATTTTTATTCTAGCACTGATTATACATTAAAAAGCAGCCCCGTGGCTTAGAGTACACAGTTTAATTTACTCTATAAATCATATTGTCAGATTCGATTGTAGATTGGGAGATAGAGCTCAGTAAACAGTACTTAACAGCATATAACAAAAAGGATTGCAGCATATTTCTCCAGAATGTGTTAAGCCTCTTAAGTCCCTGAGGAGCAAAGTTTATTTCCCATAGAGTTATCAGGTGGAGGAGGCCTTCAAAGATTTTCTTTTGAGTCCCATTCGATGCACCCTTTGACGTCAGCTCTTGACTGAATCATGTAAGGGTCAGGTTTGTCGAGGTAGTGTACGTTCAGGGGACGTTTGTCAATTACGAACAAATTGTAATGAGTCTGCCATGAATAAAAAAAACAAAAAACCTTCTAGGCAAGGACATGGTGGTTTCAGATGTGGGTGGAATCGATGACTGGTCCATTGGTCCATGGTTTCTTGTGCATTGCATTGACTCCCTTACCATTGGAGGCTTGGTATGGACTCTACTTGAAGGTCTAGATCAGATGCTGCTTAGTTCAGATGTTCTTGATCTTGAAAGAGTTCACACATGGGGCCCTATTACAATCTTCGTGCAAATGTCAGCACGTGCGCAAAAATGCATAAATGCATTAACGCGAGGGGCAAAACCTTTTGCGCTGAACGACGTATTACAATGTCAGCGCAACAAACGCGCGTTTACGTCTACCGCGGGTGAACCTGCGTGAACGCTGCGCAAGCTTACTGTACTTTGCGCGTCCTATACTTAACATTGTGAACGCAAATGCGTTTGTGCGCTGGTATGCGGATGGTATTACAATCTATGCGCAGTTTGTAACGCACAGCCTTTGCGCACATAATTTTAGCAACTCCTAAAAGCTGATGTTAATGACAAATTCTATCAACCTGGACGAACCCAAATACACCAGCCCAAAAAAAATATACGCAGCAAAGTATAGTTACACATTCTACATATACCAATCCAATAAATTTGAGATGGTGTGTGTGGTTTTTTTTGATGCAGCATATATGCGCAGATTGACTTAGACAGGTGCAAAAACTTAACGTGAGACAATTGTGGTTCTTAATTCTGATTGGCTGAATCGCATGATTCAAATCGATTTCTGAATGCAACGTTGCTGCGCATGCGTTTTTGCGTGTCCGTTTTACGCGCATTATTTTTTGACGGATAAAAAAATGTGCGAGGATTGTAATATTTAGTGTTGTTTTACGCGCGTTAGCGTTTAACGCTTCGCGCAAAAATTCACGTGTGGCGTGTGCGTTTTTGCATGAAGAATGTAATGGGGCCCTCGATGTCTGCTAATTCAGCACTCCAGCCACCTCCATAAATAATAGCAGATGACCCAGATCCCCAGTGCAGTGGTTGCTCCATTTGTACTTGCTCTTGAATTTGCTGCATAATCTTTTGCTCAGCCTCTGCAGCTTTAACTGCTATTGATCCTTTCCCACTTCTTACCTCTTGCTTTCCTTCTGACGTTCGATTTGCCCTAAACCTGGAACTTTCCTTGACTTTTTAGTCTCATCGCTGCCAACCAACTTTTTCAAACTCCTTGTTCTCTATCTTCTTCTACTAAAGAAGTTATTCAGAGAGAGCAGATCTGGCCCCGAAATTGCACCGAACAGTGAAACTCCCCGTACGGTGACATTTCGTGGCCCTTCGGCTATTCAGAGAGCAGGCAGTGCGCCAAATTTTGGCGAATTGCCAGCAAATACGGTGCCTGTTCGACGGCAGTGAAATCTCCCATAGAGAAGCAATGGTTAATCTATTCAGAGAATGGATTAGGCAGTGGCTGAGTGACAGGCAACAGAGGGTTGTGGTAAATGGAGTTTATTCGGCGCAAGGTCTTGTTACCAGTGGGGTACCTCAGGGGTCAGTACTTGGACCCATTCTCTTTAATATTTTTATTAGTGATATTGCAGAAGGTATTAATGGAAAAGTATGTCTTTTTGCTGATGACACAAAGATTTGCAACAGGGTTGACGTTCCTGGAGGGATCAGCCAAATGACAAATGATTTAGGTAAACTAAAAAAATGGTCGGAGCTGTGGCAATTGAGTTTTAATGTGGATAAGTGCAAGATAATGCACCTGGGACGTAAAAACCCAAGGGCTGAATATAGAATATTTGATACAGTCCTAACCTCAACATCTGAGGAAAGGGATTTAGGGGTTATTATTTCAGAGGATCTAAGGGTAAGTAGTCAATGTAATAGAGCAGCAGGAAATGCTGGCAGAATGCTTGGTTGTGTAGGGAGAGGTATTAGCAGTAGGAAAAGGGAAGTGCTCATGCCACTGTACAGAGCACTGGTGAGACCTCACTTGGAGTACTGTGTGCAGTACTGGAGACCGTATCTCCAGAAGGATATAGACATTTTAGAGAGAGTTCAGAGAAGGGCTACTAAAATGGTGTACGGCTTGAAGGAGAAAAGTTACCAGGAAAGGCTTAATGATCTTAACATGTACAGCTTAGAAAAAAGACGAGACAGAGGAGATATGATAGAAACATTTAAATACGTAAAGGGAATCCACAAGGTAGAGGAAGGGAGTATAGTTAAAAGGAAACAAAGTAGCAAAACAAGAGGACATAGTCTTAGATTAGAGGGGCAAAGGTTTAAAAGTAACATCAGGAAGCATTATTTTACTGAGAGGGTGGTGGATACATGGAACAGTCTTCCAGTTGAAGTGGTAGAGGCCAAAACAGTAATTGAATTTAAGCAGGCATGGGATAGGCATAAGGCTATCCTAAACAAAAGATAAATCCAGGTAAAGTATCCATGTAATTGGGCAGACTAGATGGGCCGAAAGGTTCTTATCTGCCGACATTTTTCTATGTTTCTAACACTGAACAGCAGTGAAAAGTTGTCGAAATGCTCTGACGTTCAGTGGTTTAATTCGGCAGGTTTAATCAGGTGAATCCCATAGTTTTCAATGTTAAAATTATTCCCATTAAAAATCTCTTTATTTATTTATTTTTTGGGATTTTTGTAGGCATTTTTCGCCAAAACAAATTCAGTTTTTTTTTTTAAATAGACTTTTTTTTTCTGTTACAAACCTTTTTATTATTATTCATAGGACGTTATATGTTAATTCGAGACATTCTCATCTAGTAGTGTTTTTGCAAACAGCGTTTCAAATTTGACACATTCAATAATTTTGTAAAAAAAAAATTTTTACCCATCTGGCGGCTTGCTGGCTTTTTTCTGCAGCCAGTCGGCGCTGTGCTCGGCGGCTCGTCAGCTGCGTTTGGCGACTGTACAGCATTTTGGTGGCAGCTGGCGATGGGTTTGCGGCAGCAGCCGGCGGGTTTTCGGTGGCAGTCTGGCGGTTGGTGGGGGCAGGCGCTGGGTTTGCAGCTGGTTGGCAGTGGCGTTCGGCAGCCAATTCACTGCACTTCGGGGACCCTGTGGTGAATGCTGAATTCACCGCAGGGTCAGCGAATCGGATTCACCAAAGTCCCGCGAATCATAGAGCACCGAAACGTGGGCGACCTTTTGATGCTCTCTGAATACCCCTGTGTGACTTTCCTTCTTGTCTGGTGTGTGCCTTGTCGACTCAGTTCCCCCCTTTTATAAATCTATATAAGCAAAAATATTTCTGGACACAATAATACAAAAAAATATGGAATTGGTACTAATATTGTTCTTTTAACTACCCTATAATCAGCAGAAGAATGATGCTGGGAGTTTATGGCCCCTGTATCCAAGTGACTCTAGAGGAAATGGCCCCCACTGTTCACTTACTGGCCTTTCTCTGGGCAAATTATCCTTCTTCACTGCTAGGACAGCATGGTAAAAGTGAGGTGCTTCATCGCTTGACCACCATGGTAAAAGTGAGGTGCTTCATTGCTTGACCACCATGGTAAAAGTGAGGTGCTTCATTGCTTGACCACCATGGTAAAAGTGAGGTGCTTCATTGCTTGACCACCATGGTAAAAGTGAGGTGCTTCATCGCTTGACCACCATGGTAAAAGTGAGGTGCTTCATCGCTTGACCACCATCGTAAAAGTGAGGTGCTTCATCGCTTGACCACCATGGTAAAAGTAAGGTGCTTCATCGCTTGACCACCATGGTAAAAGTAAGGTGCTTCATTGCTTGACCAGCATGGTAAAAGTGAAGTGCTTCATTGCTTGACCAGCATGGTAAAAGTGAGGTGCTTCATTGCTTGTCCACCATGGTAAAAGTGAGGTGCTTCATTGCTTGACCACCATGGTAAAAGTGAAGTGCTTCATTGCTTGACCACCATGGTAAAAGTGAGGTGCTTCATTGCTTGTCCACCATGGTAAAAGTGAGGTGCTTCATTGCTTGACCACCATGGTAAAAGTGAAGTGCTTCATTGCTTGACCACCATGGTAAAAGTGAGGTGGTTTATTGCTTGACCACCATGGTAAAAGTGAGGTGCTTCATTGCTTGATCACCATGCTAAAAGTGAGGTGCTTCATTGCTTGACCTCCATGGTAAAAGTGAGGTGCTTCATTGCTTGACCACCATGGTAAAGGTGAAATGCCTCATTGCTTGACCACCATGGTAAAAGTGAGGTGCTTCATTGCTTGACCACCATGGTAAAAGTGAGGTGCTTCATTGCTTGACCACCATGGTAAAAGTGAGTCACAAAGCTCCCAGACCTATTTTATTCATGGTTGTTTATGAAACTCACCCCTTATGATTAGACCAGTGTCAGTATAGGCATATACATATATTAAGTCGTATTTTAGCTTAAATAAAGTTCCCTGTTGCATAACTCATATATATCTGACCTTTTTTCGAAACACTTGGAAAAACTCAGCCTGAAACTTTAGTCAAACGGGGAAAAAGAAAGTAAAAGATGAAGAAATCCTTTGCTGTAGATTTTCAGTATACCTGCAAGGCCTAAACTTGTCAGCTTGTCAGTAGAAACGTATGCATGTGCTAGTTTGGAAGGTCATCACAGAGAGCATTTCAAAGGCCTTCTGCTGTCTAGCAATGTTTTTTGAAGAACCATTCAACCACTAGTTAAAAAGGATGCTGCTACTTCTTTACTCTGGGCAACACAGCTATAACTAGTAATATCATTGCAATGGACACATTAAAGCATTCAAAGACACAATGTGTGCTCTTTTTCCTGCAATTTGCAATTTTCCTGCAATGCATATGCAGATTTTTTCTGCTGGTCATATATGATATCTCATATTTGATCATATATAGATTACATACAGCGTCTTTGTTCTTTCTATAATGCCTGTATATAAGGTTTGGGCTTGAGATTCTCTAATCACAAGTGCTTACTTCTCATAATTTGCTTCCTAATTAATCCCACCATACAAAGACTCACTGTGACTTGCAGAATGGTTAAGATGCCTTTAACCCCTTCACTACCCAGATCGAGATATCTCCGGGGGTTCAAAGGCACCATCCGGTGCCTCAATATCGAGATATCTGGATCTGCAGCTCTGCAGCCCAAAAGCAAACAAATTAGGGTTGCTTTTGGGCTACAGAAGGTGCCCCCAAAGTTTTAACCCTGTGGGCATAATGCCCAAAGAGCTAAAACTATATAAATTTGGCTAACTGAACGTCCTGACATCGAACATTCAGGAACCGATGCAGGGAACACGAGCTGCAACTGTAAGAGCTATTACTCCATTTGGCCAGTAGATGGCACCATGTCGCTGGTACATGACCCTTTTTTGGAGATTTGCTATCTGCGATTTTGCGGTTTGGATTGGTGGTGCTTTGCAAAAATCGCACAAAACCGCGACGTCGCGTGACATCGTGCGACATTATCGCACTATGTCGCCAATATGAAAATCAAATGACTTTCAAATCGCACAGTGTGAACGGGGATTTATATGTATATATGAAAATGGATAGTCAGAGACTCTAGGGACTCAGCTTGTACGCTTTATGATAGACATTTCTAACACAATAATAATTGTATGCTCACATAGGCCCTTCGGGAGAGGTACATGACATACAAATACTGGAATATTTCAAATAGTTTAAATCTAAGGAGTGTGATAAAGATTTTATTAAGCCCTTGATGACAAATGACGTAACATCTACATCATTAATGATTGGCTTTACAGAGCCCTGGTCCTTAAGGGGTTAAACAGCATATCAGAGGATCATATAGTAGAAATTAATACTTCTTAGAATTCAAAACAAGCACAGTGTTTGTTCATACATGTGCAGGCCACACCCAGTCTGCGAGCAGTGTATCAAATTCTAATTGCTAATTAGAAGCACATGTTATTTCCAAACACTAATTAAACACCTGTTGTTTACGCCGTTTGAGAGCACAGGTCATTTAGAGGTGAGAATCTTTGCACCTAGACGACATTAGGTAGTTTTTTTAATTCAATATCTAATAAACAGTTGCTTAAAATATTCTGCAGTAAAGAGTCTCTTTATTTCCAGATTTTTTAGTATTTTTTTAAGCATTTTTTATACTTTTTTAAAAAAAAAAAAAAATCGAACTCGAACTGAACACAACAAAAAGTTCGAAGTTCGCAAACTTTCAAACTGCCAATGTTCGAGTCGAACTCCGAACTGATTGAACCGAACAGCTCATCCCTAGTCAGCACCCATGGCCTTCTAGAAGTTTTACAATTACATCTCCCATGCTGCTCAGCTACTCATTAGCTTGGCTGAGATTATAGGAATTGAAGTTCCAAAGCATCTGACAGGTGGTCAGAGAATGATCAGAGAATCATTGGAGTTTTAGTTCAGTAACATCTGGGGGGCAGAGTTTGATATCCCAGTGGAGAAGAATTTGGCTTTCAGTTTGCTACAAAAGCAAATTAATCATATTTATCTTTTATTTCTGAGATCTAACATCTATTTTACAAACATTCAACGTTACTATTACTATTAGTTTTCCAACTGTGATGTAATTCCTTTAATAGTAAAGGACCTTAAAGAAATTTTGCACCAAACAAGTCGAGGGATAGTAGCTGCAGCTTTAACCCTTTATGCGCTGTTGCCACCTTTTGCTGTCAATATTTTGTGGTTTTTTTTTTCTTTTAAAACATAGCTCAAAAAGTAAAGGAAAAGTGCAAATTCAGCAGTCATTACAGAGCATCCTAAAAAAAAAAGAAAAAAAAAACCCCATAAAGCGGCAGATTTTTCTACATCACTATTCATGTTTCTACTGAACTTGGAGATTTAAAAGCAAATAAAAACAGCTGCCAAAAATCCATTATTTTGAAACATCTACCCACTCGCCCTCCTTTGAAAGAAGCTGTTTTGAACTCGGTTAGGTATATTGCAAGTCTTTTTAGATGAATACTTTTATGTCATTACAGTATGTTCCTGGCAGGAGAACACATACAGAACATCTGCTTGGAATACCATTCTATCATCAAGCTTTTAGATGACACTTTCTGACTTTCTGAGCTTTCTAGATACTGTAATTGATTCTCGACTAGTTTGCAATGCAAGGGGGAATAAACAAGAAAATAACGGCATTGCTGTGATTTGGGATTTTTATTTTCATTTTTTATTAATCTGTGCCTCAAGGTTTGCTATGTATTGTATCCAGTCTTATTTTACAACGTATCAAATATCAATAACATTCTCCATGTAAAAGGGTAATTTCAATACATAAAAATGATGTCAACAGATATGGATCAGGAAAAAATGACCTTAAATTATTTAATACTTTAACCCCTTCCCTAAAGAGATCCAGATATCTCGGACTTCAAAGACACCATCTGGTGCCAGAGATCAAGATATCTCAAACTGCAGCTCTGCAGCCCAAAAGCACATGAAATTAATTTGCTGCAAATAAATTTTCTTTGCTTTTGGGCTGCAGAAGTTGCCCCCAAAGTTTTAGCCCTGTGGGCATAATACCTAAAGAAATAAAACAGTGTAAAATCGGCAGCCGATGTAGGGAACACGAACTGCAACTGTAACGACTATAACTCCATTTGGCAGTAGATGGCACCATCTACTGGCCAAATATGTTATTACAGTAAGAAAAACATTGGGAATATGCTCAAATATTTCTTAATGTATAAGTAATTTAAAAAAAAAAATTCAAAAAAAAAAAAAAAACACTACTTCCTGGCATTAATTTTTCTGGAAAAATTTTCTGGAAAATTACTTGGCAGTGAAGGAGTTAAGTGACTTTAATTTAAAACTTCAAATCACTATCAGGGTTATTCAAAGAGAATCGAAAAGTCACCCCACGTTCAGTGACTTTTTGTTCTCTTCAATTCAGTTCGATTTGGCGATCCCATTTCGGCAACCCTGCGGTGTATTCAGCAAGCACCACAGGCCTGCCGAAATGCAGGGAAAAGTCGCCGCAAACCCGACGAAATCTCACCGCAAAATGAGGGCGAACGCACACCGAAACCCGCAAAAACATCTGGATTAACCCACCAAAAATGCCAGATAAACCAGAGCACGAGCCGATCACACGCAGCGCAGCCGCTGGAAAAAGCCGACACCGCAGACGAATGCAGTGAATAAATTAAAAAAACAGTACGCTTGAATGTTTGAAAAGTGAAACGCTGTTTGCAAAGAAACTACTGAGCGAAAATTTCTGAAATTTACATATGAGTTCCAATAAATGATAATAAAAAGGGCTGTTACAGAAAAAATAAGTAAAGTTAAATTATTTTTTTTTAAAAATCGGAAATTTAAAAAATCCCAAAAAATCCTTAAAATATCCTAAAAAATCTATAAATAAAGAGACTCTTTACTGCAGAATATTATAATCAACGGTTTATTAGATATTGAATTAAAACGAGAATATTTTTAACATTGAAGCCTATGGGATTCGCCTGAATAAACCTGCTGAATTAAACCACCGAATGGCAGGGCATTTAGGGAACCTTTCACTGCTGGTTTGTGCTCTCTGAATAGAGAAAACATTGCTTTTTTATGGGGATTCACTGCCCTCGAACAGGCACCGTATGTGCAGGCAATTCACCAGGATTTGTCGAATTGCCTGCTCTCTGAATAGCTGAATGGCCAAGAAAGGTAACCGTACGCTGAATTTCAGTGTTCGGTTCCCTTTCAGCAGCCATTCGGATCTCTTTGAAAACCCTGTATATGTATACACTATGTTGCCAAAAGTATTCGCTCACCTGCCTTGACTCGCATATGAATTTATGTGACATCCCATTCCTAATCCATAGGGTTCGATATGACGTTGGTCCACCCTTTGCAGCTATAACAGCTTCAACTCTTCTGGGAAGGCTGTCCACAAGGTTTAGGAGTGTGTTTATGGGAATTATTGACCATTCTTCTAGAAGCGCATTTGTGAGTTCACACACTGATGTTGAACGAGAAAGCCTGGCTCTCAGTCTCCACTCTAATTCATCCCAAAGGTGTTCTATCGGGTTGAGGTCAGGACTCTGTGCAGGCCAGTCAAGTTCTTCCACACCAGACTCTGTCATCCATGTCTTTATGGACCTTGCTTTGTGCACTGGTGCACAGTCATGTTGGAAGAGGAAGGGGCCAGCTCCAAACTGTTCCCACAAAGTTGGGAGCATGGAATTGTGCAAAATGTCTTGGTATGCTGAAGCATTCAGAGTTCCTTTCACTGGAACTAAGGGGCCAAGCCCAGTTCCTGAAAAACAACCCCACACCATAATCCCCCCTCCACCAAACTTTACACTTGGCACAATGCAGTTAGACAAGTACCGTTCTCCTGGCAACCGTCAAACCCAGACTCATCCATCAGATTGTCAGATGGAGAAGCGCGATTCGTCACTCCAGAGAATGCGTCTCCACTATTCTAGAGTCCAGTGGTGGCGTGCTTTACACCACTGCATCCGACGCTTTGCATTGCACTTGGTGATGTATGGCTTGGATGCAGCTGCTCGGCCATGGAAACCCATTTCTTGAAGCTCTCTGCGCACTGTTCTTGAGCTAATCTGAAGGCCACATGAAGTTTGGAGGTCTGTAGCGATTGACTCTGCAGAAAGTTGGCGACCTCTTCGCTCTATGCGCCTCAGCATCCGCTGACCCCACTCCGTCAGTTTACGTGGCCTACCACTTCATGTCTGAGTTGCTGTCGTTCCCAAACATTTCCACGTTCTTATAATACAGCTGACAGTTGACTGTGGAATATTTAGGAGTGAGGAAATTTCACGACTCGATTTGTTGCACAGGTGGCATCCTATCACAGTTCCACGCTGGAATTAACTGAGCTCCTGAGAGCGACCCATTCTTTCACAGATGTTTGTAAAAACAGTCTGCATGCCTAGGTGCTTGATTTTATATACCTGTGGCCATGGAAGTGATTGGAACACCGGATTCTGATTATTTGGATGGGTGAGCGAATACTTTTGGCAATATAGTGTATATATATATATATAGAGAGAGAGAGATTTTATAATTGTATAAGACGTTTACACGTCACAGTAATTCAGAGAATTGCTTCACAAAGCTCATGTGCTACATTCCCCATGTGCAGCAAGGAACTCTGGGTAGGACATGCAAATGAAGTCTCCAGTTTCCCACTTTTTTTGCATCCTGGGTCTGTTTTGCTATGTGGAGGTTTTTAATCTCACATTTTGCCCTCCACAATAACATAAGTATATATATATATATATATATATATATGTCTCTATATGTGTGTGTTTGTATATGGTACTAGTAGAGACCTACTAATATGCCCGCTACCAGGTGCACGACACACCTCATTAGTTGCAGGGGGACGGCCAGAGTTCAGGTGCACACTGGCTGCAGGGAGGGTCCGAGGCAGCCGAAGGAAGTCAGCGTACCAGTACGCCACGCATCTTCAAGGCCCACCCGCCCACGGTTGGCATGGTACGCCGCGCGTCCGGAAAGGATTAAGGGCAAAAAAAATGGACCTCTGTATTTCAGCTGAGTATCCCTTTAAGTGCTGTCACCTTGCATGTAATGCCACACTCTTTTATATTAATATGTATATATAAAGAAATCAGATGGGTTTATGGTTTATGAAATCAATATGATAATCATTATAAAAATAATATATTTTTTGTGACTTAGCAAGGATAATATATGACTGGTTAACTAAACAAAAGCTACACAAAGTATGGGTCAAATGGTAACTCCATTCCTCTGCAAAAACAGTAGAGGAACTGCAATCCCACACATTCTCACATGACTTGACCCCTGGTCAAAACTATTATCCGTTTTTCTAGTTTCTCTTGTGCCAAGGAAACTTTCCTGGAATTTTGGCTTTGGACTGCCAGTTTGGTTGGGATCAGGCTGATAAGAGCTTAGTAATGGCACATGTGTGCTATATGTCCTGAGACCTAAGCAGGGATCCACTGAAGAGCAAGCTACGGAATTACTGTGTTTATGCTCTCTTATAATTCTTTGAATTCCTTGAATTTATGACGTTTTGCTAAAACAGTGGTTGAATGCGTTAATATTTTTGTTCTATTACTGATTTGTATTGAAGCCTTAAAGCTACACCTGGCAGGTAATGTTTTTTTCCTCACTTTCTTGTATTGTTTAGCTTTCCTAAACTTTCTCTGATGTAGAAAATTGCCGCAGCGCAGTTTATTGAGCAAGTTTTGTATAAAATTATCAACATTATATAAATATAATAATAATTCCTCATCTTTTTAATAGAAAAAAACAGCAATAACCACGAAACATATTTCGCAGGTTCAACCATTTAATGGCTTGCCATTTTACATAATTTTTCAAATGATTTGCTGAGAGCCAGAACTAAAGATATGCAGTATAAAAAATATCTCAGAAGCTTTTATTACTGAGACTAAAATTGCATTTCAAGACTGGTGCCATAAAACAATATTGTCCTGCATCATTCTTTTGTTTTCCCTTTTGTTCCAGCAGGTCTATGATGTTGAATACAAATTTGTCAGTGACGGAGAAAAGACAAGAGTATTGATGGAAATTGATCCGCAGAACAAAATTGAAACTTTTCGGACTGAAAACGGCACAGGAGAAGCGGTGGAAATCCATGATTTTAAACATGTTAGTGTTTTGACAACTTGCTCATTTCATTTTCTTGCAAAAATAAAAAATAAAGATAGATTTTTTGAACTTTAGAAATGATTTAAAATTACTTTCCAAATAACAGTCATAAGTTATTGCAAAATTTACGCCGTTAATAGTAAAAAGCGTCTCTAAGCCTATTTAATAAGGCAGGATGAAAAAAGTGTTTACACAAAACAAGTCTTTTTACATTATTTTTAATGTAACACTCCAGGAGTGGAATTTAACCCTGTAAAAAGAGTAACATTCTATCTCTCTCTGAATCTGAATATTTTGATGCCATCCTCACAGTTCTGTTTCCTTCTTGTTGAGATAGGTGACAGGCTGAAGCAGCTCTTTGGAGGGAGCTACTATTGTGCGCTAGGTGGGTTTTAGGGAATTGTGGTTTGGGAAAATAAATGTAAATCCAAGAAAAAGAATATGCTCGATTTGGCAGAAAAGATTAAAAAAAATATGAGATGCCCAGCCTCGGTCTGTAAAACGTACCCTCTTGGAATCAGAATATCGGGAAGCTTCTGATATTTTGGTATCAGACCGATTTGGAATTTTGGAAACCAAATCCAATATAACCAAAATCCAATATATACAGCCGTTTCCAATATTCAGAACCCTTATACATTAAAAACTAGTTAGGTGAAGGGTTAGGGTTGGGAGAGGTTAAGGGTTAGGGTAGGCTTAGGTCTAAGGTTAGCCTAGGGTTAGGTTAGGGCTACGGCTAGGGAGACGGTTTCTGTGTCATATGATTATGGTTAGGTTAGGGCTATGGTTAGGTTTAGGGTTTGAATTAGGGCTGTTAGGGTTAAAAGTAGGGCTAGGTTTAGGGTAGGGCTAGGCTTAGGGTGTCAGTTTCTATATATACTGAGATATATGGTTAGGGCTAGGTTTAGAGTTAGGGTTAGGGTTAGGTTGTTTTCTTTTTATATTACTATTTCAATTAAATCCCCATTTTTCTGATTATGTTTGGAGGATCTGGCTGATTATCATTGGAAAATTAAATTTTATTTTAATGTTTTTATTTGGAAATCAGTTCGGACATCGGAAATATGGTATTCGGATCAATCTGAATTGCGGAATTTGCAGATATTTCTAACCATTTCCGAATATGTCCAGATTGAATCAGACATTTCTAGTGGGTGTGTGTATGAGGAGCATGAATCGAAAGGGAAATGTACTCTTGAGCCTGACAGTGGTTTTCAGAAAATCCTTTGGTAGTGGAGGGGCCAGTAGCTAATTTTGGAATAATTTGGCATTTCAATAGGTCTTTCAAACTTTCATGTTCATTAAATTTTGTCTATTATTCAATTTTTTAGACTGAGATTGAAAAAGCCCCCAGCCAAAATTTGGGCTGACACATTATATTATGTTTTATTGGTGGATTTCCTGTAGAGAAGTACAGGTTTTGTGATTTAGTAACCATGATATTCATTCGTCTGTTGTTGTTTTTTTATTTAGCCAACTAGACATATATTATGGCATGCAGAAAATAATAATTTATTTTGATAGTTTTGCATTCCTTGACAGACTGCATTCTAGTCCATATGAAGACTGGATGATGTACAAATAGTTTCAGTGAACTGTATTTTTTACTGTTTATGAATCAGACTACAAAATAACACAAAGTTAATAGAAAATAACTACCAACCATTTCCCATTTCCTCTAAAAGTATGAGAGGTGTAAGGCTTATGATATCTACCCTGAGATGATTGGGCCTTCATATTGTCTAGTTTGTATATCTTGTGGCAAAAGGTAACCAGGTATTTTTATTTTATTTTTTAATGGATCTGAAAATTATACGAGGAATTGCAGTACATCAGGTTACCAAATTGGATAAAAGTTCTAAAAGAAATTTATAGGACAGCACAAGATCATGAATCATCTGTATTTGAGCAAATGAATAGCACGTCAGAAACGATATTGAAATTCCAGTATGATTGAAATGCTCAAAGTTATCATAGGCTACTATGATTTGTATGATTGGTTTGATTCATTCCGTGAAAGTTGATGTTTACTATATTCTAGAAGCTGTCAATTATTCACTCTTGTGGCATTTTTATTTTTTAATACAAAGCTCTCTAGCAGCAGTGTTTCCCTTTGGCTCCTTTCTAGGCTGAAAAAATGATATAACCCTTAGAGTAAAATTTGCAGTTTTGATGTAAAATAATGGGTTAAATACACATTAATTTATCAAGAAACAGTATATAATGATATAAATCCACATAAAGCTAAAGCATTTCCAGAATGTGTCCCTGTGTTATCACAGTTTATTATAATATCTTACATCTATCGTCATTTGTGTATGCAATTGATCATTATACATTTTTTAAATGTATCACTACAAATACAGTGGTTCCCTGGTTTTCACTGGATTATTTTGTGTATTAGGTTTGCTGATAACTAACATTTATACATTGTATGTAGGTTGATTTTGCAGGTCTATTTAATACAGGAAAGTGTCTAATTTTTTGTAAAGTCCAATACTGAATGTTAGTCCCTTGCTGTTTGCATAGTCATCTTAGTAGATATTCTGCAAGGTCATAGTGGCCAGAGATCCTTGGTAAATGACTGCATAGACTGCTATTGTCTCTGCAGAGATAGAGCTAATAACACTTTTGGAAAAAAAATTCTAACTGGTTTTATAGAATCTCAACAGTGCCTCCAATATAAACAATAAGCACTAGTAATTTAAGTAGTTAGTCGATAGGAATAGATAATTATTTTTTTTGAGAATTCTTATGTCTAGTCAATTGGAGGTTTTTGTTTCAAAACCAGTGCATACTTTGAAGCTGGCAGCTTCATATAACAAAAAGTGGGAAATTTCAGCTATCATCCCATTGAGTATAATCTGTCAACTCGTATAACAATTTTCAAAGAAATATAAGTTTGAATAAAAGATAATCAAGTTTGACTTTTCCTATCTCTGCTATTGCTGATAAGATAAAAGAAGGCAAAAAATAAATGAAAGGGCCACTACGATTAAGCAAGAAATGTTCTTATTGTGTTTATTAATGTGCTTTGTTTTTCTCTTATATGTTTAGTTAAGAAAATGTTTTACTCAATATCTCTCACTATGTGCATCCACATTGTAATCTTTTCTGGCAAACTGCCCTTTACATCGCCTGCATCTTTACATCACCTGTTCCTCACTGGGTGGCATTGGTCATAGAATGGAGTGAATGGGTCTATCAAATCATTGTATTTTGTGGAATGTATTCACATGACATCACCGGAGTGTAGATTAGAAGTCTTTAAAGCTCCTTGTCTTATCTCAATCAGCTGCCAACTCCTATCTCAGGTAGCATGGACCTATTGAACACAATAGACCTCCTGCTGCCTTATCGAAACAATCTTTCATTCATCCCATTATACTTTAGATTGAACAAACCATACCAGTAAAGGTAAACTTTTGCACAGATGTTGGTATATGTTGCATCATGGGTAAAATCCACAAAATGGAAACAGGAGATAAAAAAACAAACCTACCAGTATTTTTCAATTTTACATGCAATTACTTCAAACAAGAAAAAAAAACCAGCAGCATGTGTTTTATAAAGTGGTTTTATTTGTAATGCACCAGTAATCTAGCTACAGCTTATGTAATTGGTACAGTCTCTTTAAAGGATTTGAAGAAATTTCCAACCAGGCTCTAAAAGATATATAAAAAATTACAAAATTTTTAACCCATTCTTTCGGTGGTATAAAAGCACCAAATAAATAATATTCATGTAATACGAGCCGGTCGCTCTTTCCAAATCGAGATATTTTTATGCTACTCTCATTTTCAGTTTTTTTCAATCCATTGCTTATTAAATATGACCTTTTCTATATTCAGGGTATTACAGGAATCTTCTTTGCTGGCCTTCAAAAGTGCTTCATCAAGACACAGATTAAAGAAATCCCTGATATTGCTGACACACAGCTGGTAGAACTTGAGGTATGTAAAACGTTGTAGTGCTGGTATTAAAGTATTCTATGTCATTGAAGGATAAACGATTACGTGCAGGATAAAGAAACACTTGAAGATCAATTTTGTTAACAAAACAAGTTTTTTAAATATTTTTATAGAATTTTCATTGCACTAATTATTTTTTAACATAAGATATGAAGAATGGTAAAAAATGTATGTTCCATTTAATTTCTTTTTATATGACTTGCACAATTCAAATCTACATAACAAAATCATGCTATTATATAAAATCTACAGTAAATATATACACACACTACAGTCTTTATATATTCAAGGCAAAATTCAGCGCATTGTAATTCTACACATGAAACAAACTTTTTAAATAAAATATAAAATTATCCACAATAGAACCTTGGGGTTAGATTACATGCTGAACGCTAAGTGTAGTGTTCGGATATGTAAGTTTTAATGCTAGGATAAGTGACTTTAACACACCCCCCCATATCACCTTCCTAACGCTAAACCCTTAAAAACGTTAAAGCATTGGTAAGCTAGCATACTTGAGTTTACTGTACTTTGTGCATCCTATACTTAACATGGGGAGCACAATCATTAATTACCGTTAGGATAAGTAAGGTAATCCAAAATCCTAGTGCTAATTACTGCACCGATGGGTTTAAAAACATTTTGGACACTTAAAAGCTGCAAAAGTAGAATCATTTAGCACCCCTTAACCCCACCCCAATAAATCCAATACTCACCTCTTCTTTCCATGGCAAGAACAGTGGCCCAATCCACCACTTGTCCTGGCCGTGAGCAGAGTGAGACTAGGGTCAAATAGTCCCCAGTCTCCCTCAGCGATCACTCCACAGCGCTGCCCGACCTCGTGGCCCAGCAGTGCAAAACTCCATGGAGTCCTACGGACTCCAGGATGCGATACTAATGGTGGCGCAGAAGCACTATCGCGACTAACACTGAGGGTTGCGTTGCGTTCCGGGAGCAAGGTGTCGTGGTCGCATCTGCCCTATAATCATAACGCTAAAATGGGGACTCTATGAGGAAACCTGTAGGCGCACGTTTTCCCATGTTTGTGTCCCCATTTTAGCGTTAGCAATGTAATCTAGCCCTTGGATTAACAAACCTCCTTATCTCAAAATTTACAGCAAAGTAATGTTGTAGAGGTAGTGCACACTGCGCAGTGAAGTTGAGAGTTGGAATACAGAAGTTTAAGACACACAATGCTGTCTGCATCTGACTGTTTAAAGATTACTGCCGTGAGGACCAGAGGAAATCCATTGCAGTGATTGCTTAGTATCCAATAATTCAGCCAACCAAAAAAAATGTTAAATTTGAACTCATTGTTCCATAAGACTTTTAGTCACTGGCTGTCATTCCATACTTTAAGGTTTTAAAGTACTGTGGTGCCAGTGATTATGCCAAAACCTCAGACATGGTTTTCTTTTGTATCTGTAGAAATAACCTCTTTTTCAATGTACATGAATAACCTGTTATTTTTCATAATGTCAATGTTGTTTATGTTTATTTCCCTACAGAATTGGACAGACAGATAGATAGATAGACAGACAGACAGACAGACAGATAGATAGATAGACAGACAGACAGACAGATAGATAGAATTAAAGGGTCCAATAATTAAAAATTGAACTTTAAATTAAAAAGTATGACTATATTTTATATATTGGAGGAAGTTAAATGGATACTCTAAGGTAAGATGGGGTGAGGGTAGTCAAATATTGACCCCTACTGACCCCTTTCCTCATAAAACAATGTAAGTCCAAAACTCTGGAAAGCTGTGCATAGTAAGGGTACCGGCGAAGAAGCGCACTGAGTGGTTGCGTGCGCCTGCACTTCCCTGCGTCTGTGCCGTTTTGACGGGGAGGGCCAACCACCGGACGTGAAAAGGCCATTCCCGTCAAAAAGGTAGACAGATGCTGCGGGAATACAAAGCGCGATCCTCTATAGGAGGATTGCGCTTTGTACTCTGAGCGCACAGAGTGGAAGGAACGTCAGCCTGGGGGTAGCCAGCTCACCATGACCATTTAAAATCAATCAAATAGCCATGGTGGCATTAGTGTCTTTTTAAGAGTCCCGGATTGATGTGCGTAATTGGACTTGAAAAGGGGGATATGTTGTTCTCACTGTCTATCAGTCTCTCCATCTAGCTAAAGCCAAACACAGATATGAGTGAATATTGGAAATATATTTGCCCAAACTATACTAAAGGTAAAATACTGTATATATAACCACCAGGAGAGCAACACTCTTCCTTTTCTATGAATAACGGCCAGGGGCTTCTCAAGACAATTGAACACAACATACCAAGAGGAGAGCACTCTGTGACAGAAATCACATCATGCTACCGTTAGCTGCGGTATTTACCACCTATTACAATCCAAACGCAAACGGGTTAAAAAACCGTTTGCGTTTGGGACCTTGCGCTTTGCAGCACGAGGTTACTGCACTTTGCACTCCCTATACTTAACATGGGGAGCGCAAAGTGTTAATCAGCGCGAGTCCCAGCGCTGATTAACGCCTGGCTCTGGTCAATGAAAAGTTAACCAGAGCCAGGACCTGGTGTTAACGGATTCCGCTTCTGCAGAATCCGTTAACACCAGCTTAAAAAATAAAAATATAAATCTAATACTCACCCTATGTCCCGCGGCGAGGACCGCGGCTCCGATCGCCTCCTCCGGCCGATGGGATCAGGGAAAGACGGGGGAAAAAGTCCCCCCAGTCTCTCCCTGGGTATCCCTACGCCGACCGGCCGAATCTCGCGAGGCGAGATCCTGCTGGTCATGTGACCGCCGGCGTCTCTCTCAATGGAGTCCTATGGACTCCATTGAGAGGATGCGCGCGGCTGCGCTTAGCGCTGCCGCGCGCATCCAGGGACATAGCGGGCGAAAACAATGCAGGCAGCTTATTTTGCGCCTGCATTGTAATCCCCCGCTAAACCGGGGACAGTAGGGGGAATACCGCAGGCGCAGTTTTTTCTCCCTACCGCCCCCGGTTTAGCGCGGGGATTGTAGTAGAGCCCACAGTGTATATATTTTATCATTCTTACACAGGTTACGCTAGTGGTTGGGTGTCTGCAATGTATTACCAGTCCAAGTCATTTATTTTATTATTTTGCATTTATGATATTGATTCTTTGTGCTTTTCTCAAATATGAAATTATTTGAATAGTCGAGAGACCTTCTTCAACAGAATCCCAGAATTCTTTCTTTAGTGACTGCAAATTATATTACTTAAAATATAACTTTTGTTGTTACAATGTAGCCTTTGGGACTGGTGAGGTAAAAAGCATAAAAGCATTTTCAGTAGCTGACATTTTTATGAGGTTTGATTGTACAAGAATATAAAATGTTCCATTTGAATGTTGACTTTAGAATTTAAAATGTAACACTGATGTATCCGAGAAATTATTGTCCTTTCAGCATTTTCTGCTCGTGTCTCTACATAGTGGCAACCTAAACTACTGGTGCGCAATATAGGCGAATATCAATCATATATTTCTCATCAATCTATGCATTTATTATTAAAAATATGAATACTGAATATTCATTCAATGGTCTTTATTAGACCATTGAATGAACTTTATTGGAACAACTTCATACAGTGAGGCAATATTTCAATTGCAGCCGAGTCTTGCCGAGTCTTGCCGAGTCAAGTCTTGACAAAGTCTCAGCTACTGTTGAAACATTGTCGCATTGTATGATGTTATTCCAATAAAGTTACCATGACATTGAAGTTTGGAGTACCCGTACCTCCATCTGCTTGGATGACTACTTGGTAGATGGCTGATCCTGATATGTGTTGGCACCCTCTGCTAAGCATTTTGGGATTTCTTTCTGCTTATGGTGTACTATATAGCATTGTGCTGTAAGACCAGTTGACTTGACATGCAATGAGAAATCACTTTTAAACATGACATGCCAGGAATAAATACCTACAGGTGCAGATGAGTTTGACATCTCTGCTCTTGTGAATCATGTGGTGTGGTGGACTCAAGCCTTAATAGGGAACATGGACTCTTCAAAACACCAATTATCTTAACAGTGTGGTGGTACAATGAGTTTAATCACTTGCAAATGACTTTAAATTGGATAAATTAGTGAATCATAGACGCAGATAACATAATAAATTGTTTTGCAGAAGTTTTGTTGCCACACTTGTTAATGTTCCTTAAGCAAGAGGATACGAGCCAGCTGGAACAAGTCCTAAGGATTCCCATGTCTTTTGGAATATTTCCATCACAATTAATGTTCTCTGGCAATGTTTAAGTGAGATGTTCTCCGTGAATCACTAAACTGGACATATGGCATCAGATGCTACTGTTTAGAGAATGGTGTGGATATGTAGAGTGTTGGTGCTTGCTGCGTCGGTTTCATATGGTATTCATTTGACACACGAATCAGTAAAAATCATTAGTTCCACAGATCTTGTTATGATTTATGAAACTTCATCGCATTTTTTGGCACTAATATCTCCTATAATAGTTTTGCAACATTTATTGTAACTTTGTATCACTTTGCTTTGAAATATTGCTCATGGAACACAGCTAACTATCCGGTGAAGCTCTATATGCATATGTACTCCAATTGGCTATAATTCAGGATTTTGTAGAAAAATGCAGGACAATTAGAAACTTAACATTTAAATAAATAAGTTGAAAATATTGTCTAATTTATTTTTGGGGACAAAGATATCCAATTTACTTGCAAGGCTGATAAACATATTCCAGTTTTTGCCAATATCTTGCTAGTTAGCATGACTACACCCAACGCATCAAAGTATTTGTAGATGCATTGAATCCTACAAGCATGTTTGCCTCAAGCCTCGTCTATTATTGTCCTGCAATTAGAGATGTGCACGCGTTTTTTTTTTTTCGTTTAGTTTCGTTCGGCACGCTCGTTTTTTCAAAAGTTTTGTTTCGGATCGTTACGGCCCATTTTTGTTTCGGCTCGTTGTTTCATATTGATTTTTGTTTTGTGAAATCCGGGAATTTCGGTCTTTCGGATCGGCTGTTCTCTTCATTTCAAAGGGTCCATAACGTTTTGACTTTAGACGTATGGTATTTTGGATGCTCCGATATTTCGGTCGATACGGTAATCCTGCCGAGTCGTTCCTTTGGACGTATAGTTTTTTATGAAAGATCCTTTTTTCTTATGAATATGCATTGCATAACTTTATTTAGGCTTCAAAAAAAGGGATATAAATCTAAAAATAAAAGAAAAAATATATAGGGTAATATCCCACAAACTGGGTGTACTCAGAATACACTTGGCAACTCACAAAGGTAGATGTAAATCAGCCCATCATCCTCCAAGGATTGCCATGTAGTAGATGCCCAAACGAAGTTGAATTGGTATCTGATACCAATTCAACTTCATTTGGGCATCTACTGCACAACTTTATTTAGAGAAGGGGGTACAGTGGAGGCGCTGTTGCAGTGTGTGTAATTGTGTTGTGCAGCCTACGAGGATTATAACACAAAACCTCGACAGAAATGTGCAAAAAACAATGGAACAAACGGAGGGAGATCCTAGTGGCGCAGTCCCTTATGAGGGTGATCTATATGAAATGGATGAGGTAGTCCTATTGGTCCAATGCAGACACGGTCTAAAAGACCACTAAAGTGCTATTGTGCAATGAGCAAGGGGAGTTAATGGGTGTCCCGTATGTGCAATAATGGAAGTGTCTTCATAAAATCACAGAAAACATACAAAGTGCATGTAAAGTGCAATTGAAAAAATGTATATATAAGTTCATAGGTAAAGATAAAAAAGGGGCTCTAAATAAGTCTCGTTTTCCAGTTCGTGAGAATAAAGGAAAAAGGAAAAAAAGCTATTCGGACCGTATACTAAAGGAAGGATTGTCCGGTAGCGTCTCTATTGAGATAGTCCAGAGGTTTTGAATGAAGTCCGGGAATGTTGTTCTTTCTTAAGGCAGTGTATAGAGCCTCTTGTACCGGCTCTAGTGTGAAGTGCCTTGGGCCTAATGTAGGGTGGCCTCTGCCCTTCTTTAGGGGTTCTGGAGTGGTCTTCACTTTTCCTCTAGTATTGACTTGATTCTCTCGAATACAAAAAGGAAGACATCCTCATAGCGCAATACGTAGCTAGTGTTGTTAACAGAGGTAACAAATAGTCAAAGGCAAACTCACCGATGTTGGAGCCTTAGATTTCAGGCTCAACTTGTGGGCATATGGTACTGCTTTCTCGGTGGGTACCTGCACCTCTTTCAACGGGAGAAAGTTTTCACCTCTTCTGGCAGCAGATCGTCTCCTGTACACCTTGCAACGGGAGAAAGTCTGCACCTCTTCTAGCAGCAGATAGTCTTCTTGTAAGGGCGAGAGGGGAGTAGTGGACAGAGTATTAAAGTATACACTGTGAAAAAAGCTCTGAGGTTAAAATAAATAAAGGCTCTCAGATGGATGTGGATGGGAAGGTAAAAAAATTTATTAATTAAAAAAGCAGGGGGATGTCACAGAGACGCGTTTCGGCTGTCAAGTAAAGCCTTCCTTAGTCTGTGTGCAGGATGAGTCAAAAAAGGGGGAATGCAGGACACTCCACGTGTCTGTGTTTATATAGTAAACGCTGGGGTTTGGTAATGCAATTACTTCCGGGTTCGCGGGGGTCACGTGGTGCGTGCCGCGTCATTGCGTCGCCACCATCTTGAACGTGCGTTCCAATGCCAGATGCTGTGCGTTCCATACAGTTTTAATGCGGATATAGTGGCGGTGCTCTGTTGTTGGAGGGGTTGTTGGAAACAAATTACTCTGTTGTTGGAGGGGTAACCCCAAAGTCACTTAAAAACATATACAGAAGGCAATCAGAGTAAAATCGGATGGGACAATTGGTAGTGAATAAGCTTGTACCAATCGCTATAGCAGTGCATTATAAGAGTACACATATTTATAAGCCCCAAAAGGGTAAGGGGAATTGAAGAAGCTAAAAGCAATATATTAGCACATTGTGACATAAAAAGGGCTTAAAAAAGAGAAATAAAATAAAAATAAAAATAAATAAAAATAAAAATAAATAAAAATAAATAAAACAGTATATGGAGGAGATTAAAATACATAGAACCAGGAGAGTGAAAGACATAATGTGATAATGGCAACCAACGGGTGCCTATCGTATCATAAAATCAAGTGTAAAATATAAATTATAAAAAGGACAGCCATCCTAATAAAAAGCAGGTAAAAGGGGTAGGTTATAAATAGGGATGATGTGGTGATTGTGAACAACCAGTGTATATAGTCAAAGTGTCATAAAGCAGGTAGACCTGGTGGATAAGGTACGTGGATTTGGACATTTAAATGAGCTGATGTGTGTCTGTGAGAGTGCTACATGGTCATTTTCAATAGTTGGAAGAACAGTAATTAATGAACAGTGATCAATTGAGGAAGTGGCATAACTCGAAGTCGGCATTGAGACCTTGTGGTTGGAGGGTGCCCAGATTAAAAATCCAGCTCATTTCTTCTCTTCCAATTGTTTTCTCAAAATTGCCACCTCTCCAGGGTGCTTCCACCTTCTTAACCCCTATGAAGGTTAGCCCCTCGGGGTTCATAGCGTGCTTTTTCTTAAAATGCAGAGGGACACTGTGGTTTTTTTTGGCACTAATATCTCCTATAATAGTTTAGCAACATTTATTGTAACTTTGTATCAGTTTGCTTTGAAATATTGCTCATGGAACACAGCTAACTATCCGGTGAAGCTCTATATACATATGTACTCCAATTGGCTATAATTCAGGATTTTGTAGAAAAATGCAAGACAATTAGAAACTTAACATTTAAATAAATAAGTTGAAAATATTGTCTAATTTATTTTTGGAGACAAAAATATCCAATTTACTTGCAAGGCTGATAAACATATTTCAGTTTTTGCCAATATCTTGCTAGTTAGCATGACTACACCCAACGCATCAAAGTATTTGTAGATGCATTGAATCCTACAAGCATGTTTGCCTCAAGCCTCGTCTATTATTGTCCTGCAATTAGAGATGTGCACGCGTTTTTTTTTTTCGTTTCGTTCGGCACGCTCGTTTTTTCAAAAGTTTTGTTTCGGATCGTTTCGGCCCATTTTCGTTTCGGCTCGTTGTTTCATATTGATTTTTGTTTGTCAAAGGGTCCATATCGTTTTGACTTTAGACGTATGGTATTTTGGATGCTCCGATATTTTGGTCGATACGGTAATCCTGCCGAGTCGTTCCTTCGGACGTATAGTTTTTTATGAAAGATCCTTTTTTCTTATGAATATGCATTGCATAACTTTATTTAGGCTTCAAGAAAAGGGATATAAATCTAAAAATAAAAGAAAAAATATATAGGGTAATATCCCACAAACTGGGTGTACTCAGAATATACTTGGCAACTCACAAAGGTAGATGTAAATCAGCCCATCATCCTCCAAGGATTGCCATGTAGTAGATGCCCAAACGAAGTTGAATTGGTATCTGATACCAATTCAACTTCGTTTGGGCATCTACTGCACATCTTTATTTAGACTGAGGATTTAGGGAAAAGCTAATTAAATATTTTAAATAAATATAATATTGATGCAGAAAGAAAGCACTGGAACATGTGAAAAAAGTGACTGAATTACGAAATCAGCGACGGAACCGAAATGGACTCGAAACGATACGAAAATACGTTGTCTGAAATGAACCGGAACGGAACTGAAATCGCGAATAGAATGAAAATGACTTGCGATTTTACAAATTTCATGTCCATACGAAATAACGAAATTTTTTCCTTTCGTATCGGGAAATATTTTGGATGGTGTGTATTTCGTTGCCGGTCCGGTTCGGAACATCAGACGAATCCGAAGCACCGAATCAGCCCGTTTCTTGAGCAAAACCAATCGGTACGAAACGAAACGCACATGCCTACCTGCAATGGCATTCAGGAGTATGACGTTGTGGCCCCTATTCTAAAATAGCACTCGGGAACCTCAATTTGGGTTTACCTGGATTATGAATACTACACAGTGATGTTTCATTTTTTTAATGAATCAAATACTTTGTATGCTGCTTTCATATTACATTTCCTGCTCGTTTGGTGTGATCGGAATACTCCGGTTTTGATAGTAAAACTTGCATAACATTCATTCATTGCTACCATAAGGTATACACGAGGCAGATATTTATCATATGTCTAATTATTATATCAATTTATAGGACAGTGAAATCTCAACTGTTTACGAGCAATCTGTCGTGTGGATACCAGGTCAGAAACCGATTGAAGACACAGAATTTATGAAGAATTCCAAGATTTTTGAGCTGTGCAAGAATGTCCCCGTACACTGGATCTACCCAAACTCCATCAATGGCAAGTCAATGATTTTTTTTAAAAACAAAGTACTGTGACAATGTTTGTATGGTTGTTATTTTAAGAATTTTATATTTTTGAGATCAATAACTCAATGACAACAAGTATAAATACTACTGCTAGATTTACTCAAACAATAATATAAGAAAATACAGAAAAGACGCAATGGACAGTTATGGGAGGAAATATGGTAAAAAATAAATACGTGTAAAATAGTACGTTAGCAACACATTGCAGTGATTGTAACTGGAAGCCAGCCATTATATCAAATCTCCAATTTGCAAATATATGTGGGATAAAATCTTAAACTCTTGCCATTTGTTTAGTAAGTTGCTAGTACAGGTTGAGCACCCCTTTTCTGAAATTCTAAAATCCAGAAGACTCCGAAAAGCCAAATATTCAGAGCCGTCCTGATTTTTGTATTATAATAGGGACGGCCTGGACGGGTGTGCTGACACATGGGAACCCGGCTCCTGTCCTGAGTGCTGCAGCAGACCGCAACCTTTGCTGACAGCCTCAAGGCAGCCCAAGCTTGGGACAATGCTGCCCAGAGTTACGCTAGCTTTGTGCATCATGTTCAAGGACTAACACCCATCCCAGCGTGAGTACAAGTGGTGGCTACAGCAGGAAGAAGATTGCAGATCTTCTGCTGTCATTTCCTTACTCTCAAACATTGCATTCTCCTGGATTTTTAAATCCAGAATTCTTGGGGTCCCTGGCATTCCTCCTGTAGTGTTACATTAAAATGAAAGGTTCCGCACACAGTCAACTATCACTATACAATGTATAGGAACCTTCCATAAGGTTGCTTCTTTCTGGAGCCCTGAGGGGCCAAACTCAAGACTGTGAGATCCGATAGAAATGAGGAATCCAGGCGCATCAGTGACGCTTACAAAATTTAATAGAGAACCCAACCAGGCAGCCTTCCGTTATAGTATTCACCTTCATCAAGCCTTATTAAAGGTTAGTGCTCTGGCCGAAACATTGCCAGGTTTGGTGCTCTATTAAATTTTGCGACCCTCACTGCGCTTGGATTCCTCATTTCTATAATATCTTAAATGAAAAATAAATCTCTGATTGTTTAAATGGTATTTTCTTTGATAAATTAATAGTATATATACTAGGACAGTGAATTCACTTGCGGGTTAATTTATGAAATATGGCTGAATAATAAGCTTTAGTATTGCGTGATTGATGATATAGTTAGTAATTGTGGAAAAAATACAAATGTTCATTAAACATAACCTCTCAGAGATATTCCTCTTGTTATTGATCCGAATGAAGTCAATTTTGCCAATTTAGCGGATGATAACACAACCCTATTATAAGTACAAGTCATAATCCCTATTAATATCCCGGCATTAGTGAATGTAGGTGGTTGGAATCTGAATAAGAGGAAGCTAAAATGTTCCAAAGAATTGCTGTGCACATGCAGAACTACAGCAATCCCTCACCTCAAGTTCTGTTCTAGTTACTAAGATACCACATATATTTATGAACATAAAAGGTTATACAATGGTCTGATTAAAAGGATATAGTATAGATAAAATTGGAGAGGGGAGACAAGGAGGGGTTAATCAGGTCACTGTGACTACTCAAATTACATTCAGTGGTCACAGTGCCAAGAGTGTCACTTTAAATTCTCAGGATGAAAACATCATTTTGCGTCATTTAAAAAAAAAAATCAATGGTAAGACGCACCTTGAATATGCCATGCAAGTTTGGGCGCCTGTATGAAGAAAGGATATTATAGAGCTAGAAAAAGTGCAGAGACGGGCGACTAAATTAATGCGGGGAATGGAAGATTTAAGTTATGAGGAAAGGCTGACAAGCCTAAACATGTTTAGTTTAGAGAAACAGCGCCTTAGAGGGGATCTGATAACTTTATATAAATATATACCGGGGACTTAGAGGGGATCTGATTACTTTATATAAATATATACAGGGACTTAGAGGGGATCTGATAACTTTATATAAATATATACGGGGACTTAGAGGGGATCTGATTACTTTATATAAATATATACAGGGACTTAGAGGGGATCTGATTACTTTATATAAATATATACGGGGACTTAGAGGGGATCTGATTACTTTATATAAATATATACAGGGACTTAGAGGGGATCTGATTACTTTATATAAATATATACAGGGACTTAGAGGGGATCTGATTACTTTATATAAATATATACAGGGACTTAGAGGGGATCTGATAACTTTATATAAAATATATCAGAGACTTAGAGGGGATCTGATAACTTTATATAAATATATACGGGGACTTAGAGGGGATCTGATTACTTTATATAATATATACAGGGACTTAGAGGGGATCTGATAACTTTATATAAATATATACAGAGACTTAGAGGGGATCTGATAACTTTATATAAATATATACAGAGACTTAGAGGGGATCTGATAACTTTATATAAAATATACGGGGACTTAGAAGGGATCTGATTACTTTATATAAATATATACGGGGACTTAGAGGGGATCTGATTACTTTATATAAATATATACGGGGACTTAGAGGGGATCTGATTACTTTATATAATATATACATGGACTTAGAGGGGATCTGATTACTTTATATAAATATATACGGGGACTTAGAGGGGATCTGATTACTTATATAAATATATACAGGGACTTAGAGGGGATCTGATAACTTTATATAAAATATATCAGAGACTTAGAGGGGATCTGATAACTTTATATAAATATATACGGGGACTTAGAGGGGATCTGATTACTTTATATAATATATACAGGGACTTAGAGGGGATCTGATAACTTTATATAAATATATACAGAGACTTAGAGGGGATCTGATAACTTTATATAAATATATACAGAGACTTAGAGGGGATCTGATAACTTTATATAAATATATACGGGGACTTAGAAGGGATCTGATTACTTTATATAAATATATACGGGGACTTAGAGGGGATCTGATTACTTTATATAAATATATACGGGGACTTAGAGGGGATCTGATTACTTTATATAAATATATACATGGACTTAGAGGGGATCTGATTACTTTATATAAATATATACGGGGACTTAGAGGGGATCTGATTACTTTATATAAATATATACAGGGACTTAGAGGGGATCTGATTACTTTATATAAATATATACGGGGCCTTAGAGGGGATCTGATAACTTTATATAAAAATATATGGGGACTTAGAGAGGATCTGATTACTTTATATAAATATATATGGGGACTTAGAGGGGATCTGATTACTTTATATAAATATATACGGGGACTTAGAGGGGATCTGATTACTTTATATAAATATATACAGGGACTTAGAGGGGATCTGATTACTTTATATAAATATATACGGGGCCTTAGAGGGGATCTGATAACTTTATATAAAAATATACAGAGACTTAGAGGGGATCTGATTACTTTATATAAATATATACGGGGCCTTAGAGGGGATCTGATTACTTTATATAAATATATACAGGGACTTAGAGAGGATCTGATTACTTTATATAAATATATACGGGGACTTAGAGGGGATCTGATTACTTTATATAAATATATACAGGGACTTAGAGGGGATCTGATAACTTTATATAAATATATACAGAGACTTAGAGGGGATCTGATAACTTTATATAAATATATACAGGGACTTAGAGGGGATCTGATTACTTTATATAAATATATACGGGGACTTAGAGGGGATCTGATTACTTTATATAAATATATATCGGGACTTAGAGGGGATCTGATTACTTTATATAAATATATATGGGGACTTAGAGGGGATCTGATTACTTTATATAAATATATACAGAGACTTAGAGGGGATCTGATAACTTTATATAAATATATACAGAGACTTAGAGGGGATCTGATTACTTTATATAAATATATACAGAGACTTAGAGGGGATCTGATTACTTTATATAAATATATATGGGGACTTAGAGAGGATCTGATTACTTTATATAAATATATACAGAGACTTAGAGGGATCTGATTACTTTATATAATAATATCGGGACTTAGAGGGGATCTGATTACTTTATATATAATATATATGGGGACTTAGAGGGGATCTGATTACTTTATATAAATATATACAGAGACTTAGAGGGGATCTGATAACTTTATATAAATATATACAGGGACTTAGAGGGGATCTGATTACTTTATATAAATATATACGGGGCCTTAGGGGGATCTGATAACTTTATATAAATATGTACAGGACTTAGAGGGATCTGATTACTTTAATATAAATATATACAGAGACTTAGAGGGATCTGATTACTTATATAAATATATATGGGGACTTAGAGGGGATCTGATTACTTTATATAAATATATACAGGGACTTAGAGGGGATCTGATTACTTTATATAAATATATACAGGGACTTAGAGAGGATCTGATTACTTTATATAAATATATACAGGGACTTAGAGGGGATCTGATTACTTTATATAAATATATACGGGGACTTAGAGGGGATCTGATTACTTTATATAAATATATATGGGGACTTAGAGGGGATCTGATTACTTTATATAAATATATATGGGGACTTAGAGGGATCTGATTACTTTATATAAATATATACATGGACTTAGAGGGGATCTGATTACTTTATATAAATATATACGGGGACTTAGAGGGATCTGATTACTTTATATAATATATACAGGGACTTAGAGGGGATCTATTACTTTATATAAATATATACATGGACTTAGAGGGGATCTGATTACTTTATATAAATATGTACGGGCCTTAGAGAGGATCTGATTACTTTATATAAATATATACAGAGACTTAGAGGGATCTGATAACTTTATATAAATATATACGGGGACTTAGAAGGGATCTGATTACTTTATATAAATATATACGGGGCCTTAGAAGGGATCTGATTACTTTATATAAATATATACGGGGCCTCAGAGGGGATCTGATAACTTTATATAAAAATATATAGGGACTTAGAGGGGATCTGATTACTTTATATAAATATATACGGGGACTTAGAGGGGATCTGATTACTTTATATAAATATATACGGGGCTTAGAAGGATCTGATTACTTTATATAAATATATACGGGGCCTTAGAGGGGATCTGATAACTTTATATAAAAATATATGGGGACTTAGAGGGGATCTGATTACTTTATATAAATATATACATGGACTTAGAGGGGATCTGATTACTTTATATAAATATATACGGGGCCTTAGAGGGGATCTGATAACTTTATATAAAAATATATGGGGACTTAGAGGGGATCTGATTACTTTATATAAATATATACGGGGCCTTAGAGGGGATCTGATTACTTTATATAAATATATACGGGGCCTTAGAGAGGATCTGATTACTTTATATAAATATATACGGGGACTTAGAGGGGATCTGATAACTTTATATAAAAATATACGGGGCCTTAGAGGGGATCTGATAACTTTATATAAAAATATACGGGGCCATTATAAACCATTGTCTGGAAACCTATTCATTAACAGGACTATACATAGGACACAGGGTCACCCATTTAGACTGGACGAAAGGAAAGTCAACCTAAAGCATAGGAAGGGATATTTTACAGTGAGAACAATAATGCTGTGCAATTCTCTGCCTGTTGAGGTGGTCGGGTCAGAGACTGTACAGACTTTTAAACAACAACTCGATGACTTCCTGCAAAAACATAATATTAAGGGTCATAATATTTAATATGTAGGTAAAAGCTGCTTGATCCAAGGAGAAATCTGACGCCATTCTGAAGTCAAGAAGGATTTTTTTCCGTGTGTTGCATATTGGCGAGCGCTTCAGACTGGGTTTTTTGCCTTCTTTTGAATCAACAGTAGTAGGTGTTGTGTGAAAGGCTGAACCTGGTGGACGCACGTCTTTTTTTTCAGCCTATGTAACAGCAGAAAAATTATTGTGGGATTGCTAGTTTCTTGCTTTCACGCCCGATCAAGGGTTGGATGTGAGTGCCAGGCCAGAGCAGTGGGCTGTTAAAGTGGCCGTGTAGGGCCAAGGGTAGACTTTGATTGGACAGCAGGTGGGCTTTCTCTATGAAATGTAGGTCCAGCAGCTATTCAGATGATTGTTGCATAACATCAGTGTTCGGCCACTTCAAGGCATCATTCTATGTCTGCAATGACCCACAAAGTCATAGCTATGGCTTATATGGACTGTTCTGTGAGATACTTTGATTTACCCAGTTGGCCCACCGTCCAGGACCATTGCAACTCAATGGGTGTTTGTCGGTATTGCCTAATTGCTAGTGTGAACCTAGTCTTAATGAATGCTCTTATTTAAACTAGTGAAAATGGCTTGAGGTCTCCAGTTGGCATCCCAAAATTTCTAACCGAGAAACCTATCGGCTCCCTCCATGATCCCTCACTGTACATTTTTTGCTCCATCTTCCCAATCAGCCCACATGTACCCCGCTACTTCACATATTCTAGGTACCCTCACCTACTGTGTCGCCCTTCTCCTCTTAGATTGCAAGCTCTCAAGCAGGGTCCACCCTCCTTCTGTTCACTGTGTGTAACGTGTATGTATATTTGTTATTCTGTCTCTCCCATTGTACAGCGCTAAGGAAATTGTTGGCACTTTATAGATGCTTGTAACTGTAACTATAATAAACTGTAGGAAATGGAAGGGTAATTAGAGAAGATGGACTTGTAATTCCTCCTTATCACTGGTTATACATTGCCCAAGCAGGTCAAGTCAACAAAGTTACCGCTCTACTTTCAACATCAAAATGAGCCATAACAATGAGGCATGTCATAGTGGTAATTGTCACTCCTTGTACTGTCACTTCTGCACAGTTTATGATGAGATCATGAGACGAAAGTGTAGACACGCAACATAAGATTAGAAGGAGAATAAAATCTTTATTTAACCACAGTGGACCTGGGGATCATTTCGACCCAATAAATGGATCATTGTCAAGCCTATAATGAGACCATAGATAGGCGAAGGATGAAACATTGTACTCCTTTTTTTGGGTTACTAATGAAACACATCCTTTTTTCATTCACTGCTGGGTTTGTCGAATGATTGCCATTTGACAAGGCATTTTGGGGGCGTTTGTAGACAAATTATTCAAGTATTTATTAGCTGTATAGAAAAAAAATGTATGTATTGGAAAACAAACTATTAGCAAATTGAAACTGAAAGAGAGGGCTGTAAAAATAAAGAAGACATGTTCTCTTCTACTCTTTTTGGTCAAGAGGAGATGGATTGCTCAATTCAAACCCAATAATATTGTCTGTTATAAACAATGTTTAGCACGGGTTTTTGACAGTCCATGGTTTCCCTTATGCAGAGCTTACTGCCATTACCTCCACCACTGTATCTGGCGACGATCTTCTCACAATCACTGATTCACCGAGTTTTATCCCTTCATCTGTTTTTTAAATAATATATTTTTTATTATGTTTCACAAAAAAATGACACAACGAAGTTCACCGTATAAGAATAACGTTACAGAAAAGAGCATTGATGGTAAAGTCATGAAATACGCATACAGGGTTATTCAAAGCACTCCGAATTGCTTGAGAAAGGTAACCGAACGCTGAAAATCAGCGTTCGGTTACCTTTTTTCCTGGCCATTCGGCTATCCAGAGAGCAAGCAATTCGCCAAATCCTGGCGAATTGCCTGAACATACGGTGCCTGTTTGGTGCCTGTTCGAGGGCAGTGAAATCCCCATGAAAATGCACTGCTTCGTCTATTCAGAGAACACAAACCAGCAGTGAAAGGTTCCCCTAATGCCCTGCCATTCGGTGGTTTCATGCGGCAAATTTATTCAGGAGAATCCCATAGGCTTCAATGTTAAAAATATTCCCGTTTTAATTCAATATCTAATAAACCGTTCATTATAAAATTCTGCAGTAAAGAGTGTCTATATTTATAGATTTTTTTGGATATTTTAAGCATTTTTCTTAATTTTTTTTTTTTTTAAAAGTCCGATTTTTTTAAAAAAAAATTTAAGTTTACTTATTTTTTCTGTAACAGCCCTTTTTATTATCATTCCCTGGATCTCATATGCAAATTTCAGACATTTTCGCTCAGTAGTTTCTTTGCAAACAGCGTTTCATTTTCACAGATTCACACAAACTATTTTGCTAATTTATTCACCTCCCTCGTCTGCGGTCTCAGCTGCTTCGGCTGCTTCGGCTGTGTTCGGCTCCTGCTCGGGCTTGGTTTTCGGCAGGTTAATCCAGATGTTTTTGTGGCGTTTCTGCGTGCATTCGGTGGGTTTTGCGGTTAGTTTTCGTCAAGTTTGCGGCAGCCTTTCCCTGCAATTCGGGGACCCTGTGGTGCTTGCTGAATACACCGCAGGGTCACCGAAATGGGATCGGCAAAAGGAACCGAATTGAAGAGAACAAAAAGACACCGAACGTGCGGTGACATTTCGAATCTCTTTGAATAACCCTGATGGTCGACATTTAAGACAATCAATTATGTGAACAAAAGTCGAAGGGGAGGGGAAAAACTGGGAGTGCAAAGGTTCGCATCAGATTACGTTAAGGGTGTGAAAATTCTAATGGGTTCCTAAAACAAAGTACAATGGCGTGAATTTAGGTTTGGGTCACTGAGGGAGTGCTGGGACCTAGGTGAAATCTCGGCTAGGTGTTCATCTTCAACCTGGAGGTGCAAGTTAGCGCGACCGTTTGGACAAGTAGTCGGTCCATCAATACCATGTTGTGTAATCTTTTTCATAATTATTATCCATGGGACAGTACATCTCTTCCATTTCGCGGATATTATCTACTGCTTTGATCCATTCTGTAATAGTAGGGATGTGATCCGTACGCCAAGGTCTAGGTATCAAGGATTTTGTCACGTTAAAAAGTTGTATGGCCAGGGATTTTCTGTAGGTAAGAGGTGAAAATGGGACCAGGTGGAACAGGGCAACTTGTGGGGAGGGCAATAAATCCATGCCTGTATTCTGTAATTCCATTGATCACTTCGAAGATGGTGGACCAATATGTGCGAATTTGTGGGCAGTCCCACCAAATATGTAAGTATGTGCCAGGTGATCTCTCACATCGCCAGCACAATGCATCCGAGGTCGGGTACATTTTGTGCAATCTCGAGGGGTGCGGTACCATCGGGATAGGAAATTATAGTGGGATTGTTGAACATGTAAGCCCCAACTGTTAAATGTATTGCCTGAACAGCAATCTAGATAGATTGAATTTATGTTCACTGAGCTGGCACGAGACACCTTTTATTCTTCTCCCATACACATGCCTCGCATTCCCACCCAGATTTTAAGAATTTGTCTCTGAGCTGTACACACATTTTTTTCTAAAGGATGCAAGTCGGCAAATGAAACATTTTCATACAAAAACTCTAAAAAATTCTATGGTGAACATATATTTTGATCGTTCAAAATAAAAAAAAAGAGAAGAACACGATGATCAACTCATCAGGAAGGGATATTTTCAAGTTTTATTGGAGAGACGGTAATGGTAACTTTACGAGACATTGAGGTAAACATCATGGACTAGGCTGCTAAAGGCAGAGATTGCAAGAGATGGATCATAAACTCGTCTTTATACAATTCCCGAATGCTCTTGAAAGATTAATATGTTAGTTCAGTCCATTAACTTAATCCATTTAGCCTAACAGGTCCTCGTGCATTCCATGCATTCCAATCTACCCAGGCGCTCTGTGTCTGACGCTGTCTGGTAATGAGCCCCTGGTAGCACGTTGGATAAGGCAGCAGAACGGTGAGGAAAATGAACAGAAATAAGGTAGTTTGTTGGATACTTAGTCAGATAAGGATTAAAAACAATTCTTTAGAAAATAATATCAAAAATGTGATTTAAAAATAAAATAGGGAAACACCTGTTCTTCAGAAACTACAGATGTTTAAAGAGCATTTTGAGAGTAAGTGGCAGAGGTGCCAGCATTGCGCATCTCTAATCTGAGGCTGCTGTTTGACTGCAATTTTTGGAGTATTTTCTGGATTAATAACCACTCCTTCATTTCAGCTCTTGACTTCCAAGACTTTGAAGATGTGGAAGGTGATGGTTCTATTTCCGATAAAATATCATTTGTGCCAAGTGATGAGAACCTGAACATGCACGCGATGGACCACAAGCGTCAAGCCCGTGACCTAACTGATGAAGATCTGCCAGTAAATGACTATGTAAGTAAAATATAGACAAAAAGAACCCAGGAACTATAACAGGTAATTGGGTAGGGGATATTTCTTACCTCCCAACATTACCAGCGACGGATATCGGATCGTACAGCCCTCCGACTGCATCAGGGGTGAGCTGTTAGGACTTGTTAGGATTTGGGTAACAGGAGCCCAAGAATGCAGTACCTGATGGTGGATCAAGCAGAATGGTGCCATTAGGGAAAATCCAGAAATCGTGGCTATGGTCAAGCCATAAGGTTGGGAAGACGGAGTTCATGCAAGGTCAAATGGGACAGCTAGAAGCCAGATAACCAGGCAACCAAATGATCAATGCAGAACTTTACAGCTCTGTAGGGAGCAACAACTGAGCACTCATTTATCATCACTCCAGGTTTATTTAGGGAGCTCTCCCTCTGTACCACCCCCGAGGAGGAACCAGCCATCCAGGTATACCCTCCATACGTCAGAGAGGAGGTGCAGCTAGCATGCAGCCCATTCTACCTATCACACTGGGGGCTAGTCCTAATAAAACAAGTGTTTGAACTCTCCAAATTTTCTGCTCCTCAATTATCCATTGACCCGCTGCTTCACAAGCAAATTTCATATCAATGTTTAAACATAAAGATAGGCTGGGTTTAGGGAATCCCTATGGTAAATGCAAAAAATATCATATATTTTTGGGGACTTAATAAGGAATTATATGATTGGAACCTAATAAAAGCTTCTGCGTGTGTGGTGCAAACAAAGGGGAACTCAGTTCCATCTGAGAAAATAGTGGGGGAACTGCATTCCCACGTGTTCCTGCTCGAATTGACCACTGCTTTTGCACCTGCGAAAATCATTACCCCATGGAGGCTTGAGGCCCCAGACACCCTCAGACCACACACAAACTGGAGCTGTAGTGACAGCCGCAGTCCCCTGCACCAGTCAGGATGCCGAGACCACCATCCTGCAGCAGTAAGGTTTGCACATAGGCCTTGAGCCCATGTGGTGTATCAAGTACGGCTGGAAGCGCACGACAGCCGGGAGGTTGGCATATACTGCGACAATCCTTGTGCTGTCACCCAACCTTACCCTGGCGTTCGCACAGCTCCCCACCATACTGGATGGCCACTGGACTTGTAAGACGTGACACGGCAAGACGTGACACTCCCATTAATAAACTGGGATACAAACGCGACAAAACAAAACAAATTTCATTAAAAAAAAATTGAATTTACGTTACAAGCTTGTTTGGTGATATCGGCCAAGCATCAGCAATGATTCTCTCTGCAAAGAAATTAAATAATATAAAGGGAAAATAATCTTCTCTTTTTACCACTTTCCATTAAGAGAAAAATAAATTTTCCAGCTTAATGATCTTTGTCCAATTTGGGGCTAATTATCTTGAAAACCGCGTTTTGAATGAATTAGTTTTCTGGCACAGATCACAGTTGTGAAAATACTAAATACAGCTTAGGCCGTTTACTCATCACAATTAAATGTACAAGCCGAGGTACAGACATGTAATATTAGTCCGTATGTCTGAAGGCTGCTTACTGACCATAATCACTCCGGTTTTGCTGTAAATGAAGGAGTATCGTTATTGCCTCTAAACTACTTATTAACAAAGGATCTTTTTGACCATATACCTATAGGCTGGCGTCAGACAAGCGTATCTGAAAAGCGGAAGGAACGTCCGTGAGAGTGGACGTTCCTTCCACTTGATGCCCGTCTGGCCACCTCGCTGTGCGCACTGAGGGCCCTATTACATTCTTCGCACAAACGTTTGCACCGGCGCAAAAATGCATTAATGCGAGGGGTAAAACCCTTTGCACTGAACGTCGTATTACAATGTCAGAGCAACAAACGCACGTATACATCTACCGCAGGTGAACCTGCGCGAGCGTTCTTTACTGCACGGGTCCTATACTTAACATTGTGAGCGCAAATGCGTTTGTGTGCTGGTACGTGGATGATATTACAATCTATGCGCAGTTTGAAATGCACAGCCTTTGCGCGTATAATTTTAGCAACTCCTAAACGCTGGTGTTAACGGCAAATTCTATCAACCTGGCCGAAACCAAATACACCAGCCCAAAAAAAAATACGCAGCAAAGTATAGTTACACATTCTACACATACCCAAACCAATAAAATGGAGAAGTTGTGCGTGTTTTTTTTATTGCTGCAGCATATAGTATACTCAGATTGACTTTGGCAGGTGCAAAAACTTAACGTGAGATGATTGTGGTTCTTAATTCTGATTGGCTGAATCGCGTGAAAAAAACAGTCCGCACACTGATTTCTGCGCGCAACGTTACTGCGCGCGCATTTGTGCGAGTCCGTTTAACGCGCGTTATTGCTCGACGGATGAAAAAATGCGCAAGGATTGTAATACCAGCGTTGATTTCCGTGCGTTAACGTTTAACGCTTGGCGCACAAATTCACGTGTTGCGCGAGCGTTTTAACGCAAAGATTGTAATAGGGCCCCTAGTGCGTTCAGCACTGCAAGGCTCGATCCTCCTATGGAGAATTGCACTTTGCAGCTCCGTCAAAGTGCGTCCTAGCGCTTTGACGGAGAGGGCTGCTGCACGGACGCAGCACGGCTCCTGTTGCATGCGCAATTCGTGCGAGCACAACAGCATGTGGCTGGCCCCGTCGCAGCGTCTCAATGCTGCGACGGACGCCAGAAGGCACGTCAGTATGAGCAGACATAGTGCGCTCATCTGATGCCAGCCATAATAGTAAGCTCCTCAAGAACAGGATATATATGCTGGGGGTTTCACAAGAAATATCTGTTAAGTGGGTCTATATACTAATTGATAGTATATTGGTAACAAAGTGAAGAAGGAAACAGAACTCCAAGCCAGGGCCGGATCCACTGGTTCCTGGCAGTGGATTTTTGCAAAAATCACTTGGTAGTGAAGGGTTAAGGTTCAACCAGAAGTCCAAAGGATGAAGAAACAAAAAAAAAACATTCAACCTTGTACGTCTGCTTATCAACGAATTGCTTATCAGGACACATACATATTAATAGATGGAAAGTAGACCATTTCTCTTTTTGTTATTATTTTACTCTTCTTTGCAATTTATACGTTTCATAATAAAAAGAAAAGAAAGTGCAAAGCGTGGATCCTCATTTGTGAGAATTCCTGCCAGAACAAAGTATTTCTTTTAGATCCAAAGTCTAACTCGGGGGCAGAGTTCTTTAACTGGAGGATTTGTGTTTAGTGACAGAAGTGACACAAATCTACTTTGCCTGGATATGACAGAACACATACTGTATGAGACGGAACACACCAAACTTACCAGTTTCCCAGCACTCAGAGACATTGTATCAGGACCTCTGAATACACGTTGCTTACTAAATTGTCCTAATTTGTGGCGAGAAATAACTTTTCCACTTCAGCCGCTTCTGCTTCACTCTGTATATTGCGTAACTTCGAACCTTCAAACGCCGTAAATACTGAAAACATACACAGGTTATACTTGTGTTATATTTTTAACAAAGAAATTGAGTGTTATTGTTTGAGAAAGTCTAGCGTCCTGACCGTTTCCACACATTGCATGCATTCCATTACATGCTTTTCTAAAGTACTTAAATTTACAAATATATGTATACAAATTCATTAACACTATCAGGGTTACTCAAAGATCAACGAATTGGCCATGAAATTGCACTGAATGAATTTCCCCGTACGGTGTAATTTCATGGCCATTCGGCTACTCAAAAAGCTGGCAATTCGCCAAATATTGACGAATTGCAGCTAAATACGGTGATCTACGGTGGCAGTGAAATCCCTATAGAGAAGTAATGGTTAATCTATTCAGAGAACACCGAACTGCACCGAAATGTCAGTGAAATGCCCCGATTTTCGGTAGTGGTTTCATTCGGCAGGTTTAAGGCTGGGGTCAGACCAGCGCACTTTTAACGTGCGTTCTGGCGCACTTAGTTACGGCCGCACTAGCAGCAAATGACGGGCAATGACGGCCAATATACGAAGTACGGTCGCACGAAAGTCCGGCTGCGCAACGCAAGTGAACGCATTTTTTCGAGAACGCAGAACCGCTAGTACTGACGTACAGAGTGCGCTGCGTCCGCTAGCGGTGTGTGTGTGATTTGGAGACGTCAGACCCTGCTCATGTCCGGCCAACATAACGTCCAGACACCCAAAGTTTTCTGGTTTGGATCCGTAAAAAATCACGCACGAAAATGCGCATCGTATGACCGTTTTCGCGAATTCCATGAAAAAATACGTCGCGAATTCCATGAAAAAATACGTCAATGCGTTCGGACGCACTTTTTTACGTTCGCGTGTAAAAATGCTTTCGTTTGACCCTAGCCTAAGCAGGCGAATCCCATAGGTTTCAATGTAAAAAAAAAATTGCCATTTTTCTTAAATATTTATTCAACCATTTATTGTTTTTATTTGCAGCAAAAAGTCTCTTATTTATTTATTTTTTTAGGATTTTTTTGCATTTTCAGGATTTTTACGGCAAAAGTTATTTTCCCATTTTTTTTTAAAAGAAATGGCAGGGGTTTTTTTCTGTAACAGACCTTTTTATTACTATTCCTAGCCATTTTCATGCAGTAGGTTTTTTTTAAAATGTCTTTTAAAAGTTGCGTTTTTTTTTTTTTTACCCCTTTTCGGCAGCTTGGCGGCTTTTTCTGGCGGGTCGGTGGCTTTTTTGGATTGATTAGGCGGATCATCGGATGCGTTCGGCAGTTTTTCAGATGCATTCAGCAGGTCGGTTTGCTGCAGTTCGGGGACCCCGCGGGGAATGCTGAATTCAGCGCAGGGTCGGCGAATTTAACTCGCCGTAGTGCAGCGAACGGGAGAGCACCGAAACACAAATCTATACACACTCATTAATACTTACATCTACACACATCTTAACTCACACACCTACTCACATTCACCCAACCTGACACGTCATCAACACACACAAACATCTATACACATACAAATTACCATGCATGCAAACAAACCAACACATCAACATCAACACTCCCATACAAGCACCTACACAAACTCATCTGCTACAACACACACCTACACACACACGCAAACATGCAAACATCTGCACTCACACAAACATACAGATCTACACACCTACAAATATTTACACACACGCAAACAAACAGATCTATACACATACAAATATCTGCACTCACACAAACAAACATACAGATTTACACACATACAGTCAGGTCCAGAAATATTGGGACATCGACACAATTCTAACATCTTTGGCTCTATACACCACCACAATGGAGTTGGAATGAAACAAACACAATGTGCTTTAACTGCAGACTGTCAGCTTTAATTTGAGGGTATGTACATCCAACTCAGGTGAACGGTGTAGGACTTACAGCAGTTTGCAGATGTGCCTCCCACTTGTTAAGGGACCAAAGGTAATGGGACAGAATAATAATCATAAATCAAACTTTCCCTTCTTAATACTTGGTTACAAATCCTTTGCAGTCAATCACAGCCTGAAGTCTGGAATGCATAGACATCACCAGACACTGGGTTTCATCCCTGGTGATGCTCTGCCAGGCCTCTACTGCAACTGTCTTCAGTTCCTACTTGTTCCTGGGGCATTTTCCCTTCAGTTTTGTCTTCAGCAAGTGAAATGCATGCATATTTACACACATTCACCCACAGTAACATAACAGTACAATCATGCACTCAATCACCCTTTCACTCCTGTACACAGACGCTAATAGACACATTTACACAAATATATACACACACCCAAAGCTCTGCGCACTCAAACACATGTAACTACACACACCCATCCATATAAACAAACACATCTATGCGCAAATATTCACTCTCAAACACACTATACCGATATACTTTGACCAGGATGAAGATTTTATTATTTATTTTTCTGAACTATACTTTAACCGCTTCCATGCTCGATCGCTATCACGAGCACTACATACTGTAAGGCTGGGTTCACACCTCAGCGTTTTACAGCGTGTTCCTGCGCGCTGTAAAATGCTGAGACACGGAAATCCCATGATTTCCTATGGGACCCTTTCACATCTGGGCGTTTTACAACGCGCAGGAACGCGCTGTAAAACGTCCTGCACCCAAAGAAGTACTGGAGCTTCTTTGGGGCGTATATGCAGCGCATTCACTCTGCAGTCTATGGCTGCGAACGCGCTGCAATGCGCGTTCTTGCGTTTTTTACGGTTGCGCAATGCGCGCATCGAAAAACGCGCATATTGCCGAGTGTAAAAAACGCGCAGGTGTGAACCCAGGCTTAGAGTAAATAAGCCATGTCTGCAATACTTGACACAAAGATAAGACCAACAATATTTTGTGGCAAATGGACACACCTAAAGAAAGTCGGAATAAAAAAAAATCTGGAATAAAATGCATCCCTTATCCTTTTGTTTGGAACCTTTGTTCTCTTAGCAATGAGTCTGATAAGTAACATTTTCATTCCCCGTACGTTTTATGCAGTTTGAGAGAAGAGCGCCTCAGTGCTACGATTAGGAATAAAGACCCCCCGCGAATTTACTGCAGCTGCAAAAAAACAGACTTTTTCTGTACATCAATGTAAATAATAGATACAAAACTCCTAATAGTCTCATGGAAAAGATCAGACATACCTTTGGAGTCAGAACATCTAGGAGACTGCTAACAGGACTGATTTGCAGCCTGGATAATTAGGAGAACAGTAGAGAGTTATAAATGGATTATAAAGGGAAACGTGAATAATGAATTAATGTAGCCAGGACTACAATTTAAAAGATAGATGACAAAAAGATGAAGCTTTATAGTTAGTTTAAGTAACTGTCAAAGCGTCCTCTTTGATAAGCCTTTATCGCTTTACATGATAAAATGCAAGGTATAAAAAGGAAAAAAATCAATCAAAAGTCACGTATACACCTTCCAATTCATAATGGTACAGTAGAACAAGCAACAACTGCTACAAACAGATGGATCATCAATATTCATTACATATATACTGTACAAGGCATTCAGCTGGAGCTGCAGTGTATAGCTATTTTTTCTGTGCTGGTTCAATGAATGATAAAATATAAGACACTGGTACTAATTACAATATAAACTTTCAAAATGTTAAGTTTCTGGTATTCTTGTTATTCTTCTACAGTAGGTATGAAATGTAAAGTAATAAATTGATTATAATATTTAAATAAGAGAATTGAAACTATTAGACCTGGACTGTTCATCAGGTACAACACCATTTACCTGGTGGGTTGGTGTAGTGGAGGACTGTCGAGCTAGTGCCCTGATGAGCCAGTTTGTACATGCTCTGATGATGGATACTAACTCCATTTTAAACTTTCAAGATGTAAAGTTTCCTGTATTTTTATTATTCTTCTATAGTAAGTCAGAGAGGGAAAGTAATACATTAATGTAATATTTAAATAAGAGAATTGAAACTATTAGACCTGGACTGTCCATCAGGTATAATACCATTTACCTGGTGGGTTGGTGTAGTGGAAGGCTGGTGAGCTAGTGCCCTGACGAGCCAGCTTACCCATGCCCCGATGATGGATACTAATTCCATTATAAAAGGACTGGGCACAATCCCACTGTGTTCAAGCACCTTTTATTAATTAAACTGTGCAACGTTTCGGCTGATTGTCAGCCTTTCTCAATCCAAAGACTTAAGCTTGAGAAAGGCTCACAGTCAACCGAAACATTGCACGGTTTATTCAATAAAGCTGCCTGAACACAGTGGGATTGTGTCCAATCCTTTTATTTTTTCTTTGCAATTGCTTTGGGGTTGGTTACCCCAGAACCTGTGGAGCATTCCTGATTGACTGACTGTGTGATACAACTACCTCCAGATTTGGGGTGCCATGTGCAGGTGAATCTTATGCTATTTGGGACTAATTTTATTATAAATTTTCAAGCTATTAAGTTTTTAGTATTCTTATTATTCCTTTACAATAGGTCAGAAATGTAAAGTATTACTGTAATGTAATTAATAAATAGATAAGAGAATTGAAACTATCAGACCTGGACTATCCATCAGACACAATGCCATTTATGCGGTGGGTTGGTGTATTGGAGGGCTGCTCAGCTAGTACCCTGGTGAACCAATTGGCTGGTACCCTGATGAGCTACTAAACTGGTACCCTCGAGGACCTGTTATGTGTGACAACTTCAGATCTGCATAGCCTGGCCAATCCAGAAAACTATGCCAGGAAAATTTTGTAAAATAAAGACCCTTGTTATTAATATTTGCATTATTACGCCAATTCCAAATGTGTAATAAATGTAAATGTAACAATAATCCCTCTTGGCTTCACTATATCAATCCGATTAGTCCTGGAATCTACAAACTGTATTTGTACCCATTAACTATAATATTCCCAAATATCCCTCTCCACACAAAATAGAAACAAATAAAAAAATATATATATTTACAAAATCTGAAGAAATGACTTACTTTAATACAAAATTCTGTGCATCTACTGATTTTACTGTAATGAACATTTTTCTCTGCTGTGGTTGAAATCTCTTATGTTAAAGTCTCAGTGGCTGATGTACTCTTTGTACATTCCTGTTAGTGAACAGGTTACCAGAGAGATGTCCGTATGATATTTTTGAGCTGGGTGAAAGTATCCCTCTTGGATTACATGATGGGTAAACAGAATAAAAATGTATTTCTTTATTCAGGATCATTCCCTGTTGGAGAAACATAGTAAGCAAACCTATTATGTATATTATATATATTAACCCCTTCATGACTGAACAAGTGTTGTTTGTTTTCAGAATGATGTCTTTAACCCCTTCACTGCCGAGATCGAGATATCTCGAGCTTCAAAGGCACCATCTGGAGAGATATCTCGATCTACAGCTCTGCAGCCCCAAAAGCAAATTCATTTTGTTTGCTTTTGAGCTGTAGAAGGTGCCCGTAAAGTTTTAGACACGTGGACATAATGCCCAAAGAGCTAATACTGTGTAAAATCGGCTAACTGAATGTCCTGAAATCGGACATTCAGCAGCCGATGCAGGGAAGCATGAGCTGCAACTGCAACTCAGTTTGGCAGTAGATGGCACCATCTACTGGCCGAATATGTTATTACAGTAAGAAATACATTGGGAATATGCCCAAATATTTCTTACTGTATTTTTCAAAAAAACACTGGTTCCTGACAAGGTTTTTTTGGAAAATCACTGGGTAGTGAAGGGGTTAATGTAAATTTTTTGCTATTTCCTTGTCCCACGATAATTTTCCATTTTCTCATTTGGTTCCCCCATGCATGTTATATGTCTTTTTTAAAATTTATATAATATAACAACATTATTTCGGGAAAAAATCTAATTTAGGAAGCACACATATTCTTTCCCTAGTGTCTGGCATGTTGGCAATCACAAAGTCCTATTTTACTGCTACGTGTCAGCCATGATGTCAGTGAGCAAGGGTTAAAGATTGTCGGGCACCAGGAACAAAAAAAAAAAATACACTAAAATAAATTCCAATGGATATATTAAATAATACATATAGTGAAAGGTTTATTTAAAGAAATAATTGATCAGGTCTTACTCAATGTTAGTGGAATAAAGGTTCGGGCCCTATTCTATAGTATTTTTCGTGTTTTTAATTTTTCTTTCAAAAGCATTGCTGCTACTCAGATTTGGCCCGTACCCAACGAACAAAGCTTCGGTTTTTATCTTCATTAAAGTCGTAGGAACTACTGCAGTAATGAGAAAAGGAAGGAGCTTTGGTGTTCCTTCTAATTCTGAAATAAAAGGCTAAATTTAGAAGACAGGAACAAAGCTATCTTACCCTTTGTGGCTGTGCAAAGGTAGAACTTTGATGCTGTGCTGCAGTTTTCAATTTTATAAGACACCGAGGGACAAAACGTACAACAAAGAAGATAAAACAGAGAGGGTTCTCTCTTTCTTCTTCTTTTTACTTTGGCTTATAAAGTGTTAAATTAGTTATAAATAATGTCACTAAAATTTAGAAAATGCGTTTTAATAACTCCAGAAGAGTTTTTGAAAATATGAAAAAGAAAAACAAACAAACATGAAACAATGAAAGGAATTTAGAAATCTTTTTCTGTCTGTCTGTCTGTCATTTTGGAATTTTCTTGTTTTCACCTGGTCATTGGATATACGTATATAAATCTTGACTACAACCAAAATCATTCACTCAATGTCCAAGATGTCCATTTATAAAACATAACAAGGAGAAAAATGTCATCTGCACTTATTCCCATTAGACCGTGTGAAACAAAACACAATTAGAGGCTTTGGTTTCTATTAATGGCCATTAAGAGAGTAAGGTCACCCGCCAAACGTCAAGGCACCTCTATGAGGGGGAGTCCTATCCAAAATTAAGCCACAGGTTGTTGTGTAGCGAACCATCACTGCTCATGCTGCTTTTCAGTCATGAGATAGACTGGTGGGCTTTTATTAATGCCCCCCCCAGAAACAAATCCGCCTTGGGATCAAAAAACAGACATGGAGCGGAACATGCTGCAATGATGACCTGGATGGAGGTACAATAAAACATACATAGTACAGGAGGGGTGGGGTCGCGCCTATTCCCCGATGGGGCGGCTGCAACAACCAAATGTTCCCAGCCCAGCAACATGTATAAAACATAACAAGGAGAAAAATGTCATCTGCGCTTATTCCCATTATACCGTGTGAAACAAAACACAATTAGAGGCTTTGGTTTTTATTAATGGCCATTAAGAGAGTAAGCAGCCTGTGACTTCATTTTTTGGATAGGACTCACCCTCACTAGAGGTGCCTTGACGTTGGCGGGTGAGCTTACTCTTTTAATGGCCATTAATAGAAACCAAAGCCTCTAATTTTGTTTCACATGGTATAATGGGAATAAGTGCAGATTACATTTTTCTCTGTTATGTTTTATACATGTTGCTGGGCTGGATGCATTTGGTGCTTGCAACCGCCCCATCGGGGAATAGGCGCGACCCCGCCCCTTCTGTACTATGTATGTTTTATTGTACCTCCAGCCAGGTCATCATTGCAGCTGTTTCGCTCCGTGTCTTTGTTTTTTGATCCCAAGGTGGATTTTGTTTCTGGGGGGCATAAATAAAAGCCCACCAGTCTACCTCATGACTGAAAAGCAGCATGAGCAAGTTATGGTTTGCTATACAGCAGCCTGTGGCTTCATTTTTGGATAGGACTCACCCTCACTAGAGGTGCTGTGACGTTGGCGGGTGAGCTTACACTCTTAATGGCCATTAAAAGAAACCAAAGCCTCTAATTGTGTTTTGTTTGACACGGAATAATGGGAATAAGCGCAGATGTCATTTTTCTCCTTGTTATGTTTTATACATGTTGCTGGGCTGGGTACATTTGGTGGTTGCAGCCGCCCCATTGGCAACCCCACCCCTCCTGTACCAAGATGCCCATTTGCCCATACATTACTAAATGCAAAATCAATCAGCCGATTATTCACACTCAAATCAAAATCGTTGTGTCCACTGAAAACCCCTTTGCACCAGTCTATTTATTTTAAAATCAAAGAACATCACGAAACGTTAAAGCAAGTAAAAAGTAACTTTTTTAAAAAAATAAAAAGGTTCTGTTGACCGGAACATAGAAACAAACCTAGACGTCTGCCTAGGGCAGAGAACGGCAGGTGGCACAACACTGATCCTGGTTGTGCCAATTGGGAATCCAACGAGGGCAGACTGGGTCACCAAAAATCTAAATTTTTGCCTTGGGCGTCAACAATTCATGGGCACAGCAAAAAGAAAGCGTCTCTGCTGTCCAAACTCCGACATAGCATGGCATGTATGGGAAATGTGTTTTAATTCCTGATGGATGATGTTAGATAATGAGGCGGAAAGAGTCAGGGAAGGCAATATCGGGTTTGTATCGTAAGACGCTCAGAGTAAAAAAAAAAAAAGGTATTTCTGTTGATAAAAGCAAAGCAGGCACCATCTGGTCTGACAAGAGGCACTGATGACTAGTCTTTAATGGCTTGTAGACAGGTTGAGGTTAAGTCAATTTTTATTACAGTCTTTGCGATTTAATAGGCTTGAAGAGAGCTGAGTGATTGAGATCTTACACTTTAAAGCCCCCCTTCTCTCCTTCTTTTGGACAGTCTCCTTCTGTAGGTTTTCGAAGGTGGATTACACAAAAGCATGGCTTTTCCCAGACACAAATGGATGCAAAATATCAGGCGCTGCAGCAGCCTGAGAAAGGCATGCAGGAGGAAACCAGTGGGGGATACAAAGAATTGAATGGACATGGCAGCTCTTTTTATAAAGGAATGCAAAGTTGCAGAAATATAAAATTGTAAATATTTTTAAACATGTTAATATTATCAATATTATTAGTAATATAATAATATTCTTATGTTTCTGATTATCCAGAATGCAACTCACTTTTTGTAGATCCTTAGCTTTTGCCTGAACGAGTATAAATATGAGTATTACCATCTCATACAGGGTTATTCAAAGAGCTCCGAATTGTGGCGGAAAGGTAACCGAACGCTGAAATTCAGCGTACGGTTACCTTTCCTGGCCATTCGGCTATTCAGAGAGCAGGCAGTTTGCCAAATGTTGGCGAATTTCCTGCACATACGGTGCCTGTTCGTTGCCTGTTCGAGGGCAGTGAAATCCTCATAGAGAAGCAATGCTTCATCTATTCAGAGAACAAAAACCAGCAGTGAAAAGTTGCCGAATTGCCCTGCTGTTCGGTGTTTCATTCAACAGGTTTATTCAGGCGAATCCAATAGGCTTCAATGATAAAAATATTCCCGGTTTAATTCAATATCTAATAAACCATTGTTCATCTCATCAAGCCATAGGAGGAATAGGCGGTCCAGATCGGACTAAGATCACCTATGGCAGGCCTCAAAATTTCCACTCGCCTACTAGCATTTGGCGAGTGGAAATTACACGAGGGCGAGTGGGAATGCAGATGCAGGCAGGGCAGGATAGGGGTTAGGGGAAACTAGTGGCGAGTAATTCTTAAGGTCTGGCTAGTAGCTTGGTACTTGAAATTTTGAGCCCTGACCTATGGCATGTTTCTGCAATTGGTTTGATGCCAGCCTACAAATGATGCGGGATTAACACACTGCTATTTTCTAACTTAGATTTTACAGAAGAAAATAACATATTTAGATGAAGCGTGCTTTGTTAATTACTTGTGCTTGTTTATGCCTCTGGGATCATATTCTATGTGACAACAGGAGAAATTTGGCTGGTGTTTCCCCTACCCACTCACCCTGCAGTGAATTGATATTATTCACTGATTTAAAAAGGGATAATATGATATAAAAAAAAAAAGGAATAATCACGTTATTCGGTTTAGATGTAACACTTAACGATGGAATATTTCTGGGGACCACTTTGCTTAACTCTGAGAGTGAATCCCCTGTCTTTTTACACGATTCCTTGATCGTGCGCCTGAAAATGAAGAATAATTAATGAGATCTCATTACTTGACGCTATACGCTCTTTAACAATGTCACTGCAACAATCGCAAACCCCTTTAAGCCTGATTATTATTTTTTCTGGCATTATAAAATATTGAATAAACACAGGTAGTTTTATTCACTCCTTGAAGAATTGGAAAACAGAATGTCTATGTTTATTTTGAAGCAGCAGTGTTCTATTATTGTAATTCACACAATTGCAGTTTGGCTTTGCAAAGTAGGGCTGAACTAGCTCACAGCAATACTGGGAAGTTTCTTGGTGGGCCGTGGCCTCTAAAGGCTGAGGCAGCTTTAAGAAAAGGTCTTGTCAATCAATCACATGTAGCTTTAGAGAGGCATGGTCTGAGTAACTCTGACTGAGTAGCTGCTTCTTCTTATCTCCTCCCTTTAGTCCACTCTCCTCCTATATACTCCCTATAACCCTCTTTCCTTCTGTCGTATCCACGCCGACCTGCCCTCTCTTAGTTTGTCTCTGTCGTGTAGTTCTTTTTTCTCCTGTGTAGTCCTTTTTCCATCAGTCTCCTCCTTTTCTCCTCCCTGTAATTTGACAGATTTGTGGAGATTCTGTTCATTCTGTTCTTCTCTTCATCCTGATATTCACACAGTTTATGGTATGGGAGTAGTCAAAGTCCACTTTGGTTTTAAAATGGGTCTTGAGAAGGCAAAACCCCAAATCTGATCAGATAAAAGTGTCAGGCAGTGGCGTAGCGTGGGGGGGGGGGTGCTCGGGGCGGTCGCCCCAGGCGCAATTTTTTTTAGGGGGCACAAAATTTCCAAAGACATTTGAACCACTAATATTTTCCAGCAGGGATCAGCAAGGTGGGCAGCCGCCAGTTTTGCGGCGCCGGCGGTTACTTAGCACTCAGCGTCCAGAAGGGAGGACAAGGACAGAAAATTCTGGTCCTGTCCTGACTCCTTCTTAATGCTGACATGAGTCACGTGAAGTAGCACAGCATTATCCAGCAGAACATCATATACCACATTTGTCAGCCCCCCTTGAAGCCCTGTCCCAGCCCCCACAACGCAGCCCTGCAGCCCTGCAGCCACTGAACAGGAAGGAGGGAGGGAGGCGCCTGCCCTGCAGCACATTTAAAAATCCAGTCTCCACTAAACCCCCTGGACAGCCCCCCAGCCACCAGCAACTCCACACAAGTAGGTGACACTGTGTGACACCAGAGCAGCATAACCAACACAGAGTGAGGGGGTACTGGGGGTATGGGTAGAGGGTAACTGGGGGTACTTGGATAGAGAGAGAGATTGACTGTGGGTACTGGGAGAAAGTGGGGGTACTGGGAGAGAGTGACTGGGGATAGAGTGACTAGGGGTACTGGGAGAGAGTGACTGCGGGTACTTGGAGAGTGACTGGGGGTACTGGGAGAGGGTGACTGCGGGTACTGGGAGAGGGTGACTGGGTATATTGTGAGAGTGGAACTATACTAGGTAATACTGGGACAGGGTGACTGGTAGCAGTGGTGCAGCGTGGGGCATGTGTGTTTAATTTTTTTATTATATCAGTGTTTTGTTAATATACAATACATGTGCTTGTGGGGTAAGGGGGTCAATACTCTACTGGTAGAAGGGAATCAGGGTGTGTCATTGTATCCACAGGTTGCAGCGGCGCGCAATTCTTGACTTGCCCCGGCGCTGACAACCCACACTACACCGCTGGTGTCAGGAACCAGTAACTATAAACACATTATAGCCTTGATAGTTGAAATTTTATCAAATATACTTTTTAAATTTTGCTGCAACAGAGTGTGTTTGTAAATATTAAAACACATTACATTTTGAGGCGATCAAACTGGTTTCAGCTAAAGCACCCCATCAATGAGAAAAAAAATGAAGCAAAGCCAGACTGGTCATTTGGAAAACTGGGTAACAAACAAGAGGGCAGTTGGGTAAATGGGGATATGAAAGGATCTCTGCAGATGGTCCAAATAGAACCTACACCAGGTCACTTCGAGCAGGAACACGTGGGACCGCAGTTCATCCACTATTTTTGCAGAGTGAACTGAGTTCCCATTGGTCCCACTCACTTCAAAGCAGGGATTTCATACTCTGCCCCCTCTCCCTGGAGGTTTATGGCATATAATTCCCAGAATTCTTTGAATGGAATAAATGGCCGGAGAATCAAGGGAGGTGTAGCACAACAACATCTGGGGGTTCAGAGTTTGAGAAACCTGCTATAAAGCTTTTATACAGGTGTTGTTTCCATGTTAAGCCACAACAATTCCTGATTCATTATAAATATAATGCTCGGGGCATTGGTGCTGAATAGGTTTCAGCTGCAAGGAAATGGTCCCCGTATGACGGTGTTCCCGAGTGTGGCTTGAGGTTAAAGGAACATTCTAGGCTAAAGATCAACCCCCCCTTTTTAAAATTAAATTATACCTATTGCCCTACCTAGTTATTCAGTATTTTTTTTAATGTAATACTTACCCTAAAAACCACTTGTTTACAACGGCGTTTTTTTTTTTTTATACTCACCTCCCTCCTCTTCCGCTCCCGTCCTGGTAAATCTTCAACTTGGCTAATGGTTTACGTGAGAAACGCACATGCGCGCCTCTCACGTAAACCAGCCAATCCCGGCTCCATCTTTTTCTTTGATTTGTGTTACGCGCAAGAGGATGCACGCAACACTAATCTCAGCCGCTGTCGCCAGCTACTGTGGCGAGTTGGAGACGTCATCGCACTGAAAGCGCGATGACGTCTCCTACTCGGCAATAGTCGGCAGAAGCAGGAAATAAGAATCCCGCTCTGCTGACTGACAGCTGGGAGGGCGGAGTAAAGTCCTCCGTGTCTCTCAGCTGTTTCAGCCGATCGGCTGAGCGGAGGGGGGAGCAAAGAAGAGGGCATACTTAGGACATCATGGCCACCTAAAAAAGCTTAGCTGGTCATGTTGCCTAGAGTATCCCTTTAACTTTCAGTGCTGAAAGCGGTAACCCTGAGCCACAGTCGGGATGGATACATTACCTGTACCTGCGCTCCCTTGCTGACCTCCGCGATCGCATTCTCACAGCGTTTTGCTTCCTGGCTCCCGTCTCACGAAAAGGGAACCAGGAAGTATGACGTTGTGATCGTCCAGAGGCAACAGCGGGGGGTCAGCGAGGGAGTGCAGGGACAGGTAATGTATCCAGCCCGAGTGTGGCTCGGGGTTACCGCTTTCAGCACTGAAATTAACCACCGGGGGGCCAAAGAAATTGTTACGATTCTCACTTATAAAATATGTCAGAATCATAACGCCAGGAAGTTTAATCATTATAAAATAAAAAATAAAAACAAAATAAGAATTGAACCGAAAAACAAAATACCGATCGTCCGAATTCGGTTAGCGTCTGACGAACGCAGTCATCACGTCTGTGTCGCCGCACAGTTTATCGTTCGTTGTAGCATTGATTTGTGATCAATAGAGACCAACATATGAAGTATGTGCACACCGAAATGCGCACTCACCACGCAGGTGGCAAAGGACGCCATTTTCGTCTCGACGTAAAAGCGCTACGACGGACGCCCAGAGTGCGCCGTGTCCACGTAGCTGCCTGTATGCGTGATGACGCGACGTCAGACGCAGAGCATTTGCAACGTTCATCATGTTGACGCTCAGAGGTTTTTATGGTCTGGCTGACTGTACCTGTCATTTAAATTTTATTCATTTTATTTCCCAAATTTCCCTTTTTTTTTCTACATCAAACAAAATGGACCTTGTGGTGTCTACAGTATCTTCTGTCAGTACGTACGTCCATTATGCGTGCACGCAGAGTGCGCTCAGACTGCGTTCATCTGACATTAGCCTTAAAGAATGGGTCCAAAATACGAATCGTGGTAAAATGATGACCGAACCGAACGAAAACAAAAACGGACCGAAAAGATCTGAAACTAAATAAAAAATTTGGTCCTGCACATCTATTATTACCATAGATACTCGAGTATAACGCGACCCGAATATAATGCGATGGAGAGAGATTTATTATGTAAATGAGAGAATATTCAAGACTCGAATATAACGCGAGGAACAAAATTATACTGTACTGGTAAACAATTAAAATTCTTCCAGGTTCTCTTAACACAGTCAGGCTACCCCTCAGGTCAGGGTCCTCTGCTCTAGAATGATTGCAGTTGTTACTAAGTATGAAGCCCCTAACGGTGCATACTCGCCACCCAGGACATACTTGAAATGAGAGAAATCTCAATGTATCCTTCCTGGTAAAATCCTTTCTAAAAAATAAAAATCATGAAGCCGCCGCCCCCCGTCTTCTTTACTAGCTATTAGATGGCGGGCGGATGCGAGTGGGGCGAATGATTGGCTTAAACAGAGCGTGCCCTCTGGCCGTGATGGATCTGACCTCTCCTTAATCTGGGAGTTCCTGATGTGTTTGCGAGCATCAGGGAGCCTGCATTCACTTCAGCGAGACTACCGGAACTTCCGGGAGACTTGGGATCCAGAGGAGGGCAATTTTGTTTATTTATTTTTTTTACTCGGGATGCAGATGTCTCGAATATAACGCGACCCCTCAATTTTAGGGTAAATTTTGGTCACCAAAACCTAGCGGTATACTCGAGTATCTACAGTAAGCCTTAAGTCAGGGGTCAGCAAACTTGGCTCCCTGATGTTTTGGGAACTACATTTCCCATGTGACTCAGTCAGCCTAATGGATGACTGAGCATTGTGGGAGATGTAGCTCCAAAACATCAGGGAGCCATGTTTGCTGACCCTTGACTTAAAGGAACAACCTGCTTTATTATCTGTTATACTGTAACACGGTTTTGGTTTTATTGTGATTGTAGACTCCTGTCTCTCCTCTGCAATGACCTTGTTAAATTTCTCTTTTTTTTTTAACTGCAATATAAGTGTGATTGATTTTTTTCTTGTAAATTAAATCTATTGTAGCCTTGGAAAGTAACCTAATAATTAGACAACAAAGGGATTTAAACTACATTAGCTTCCAATATGACGAATATACAATAATTATGTAATTAGAAAGGGTATCAGCGCACAGGTTATCATTAGCAAGAAAGCGCTGAGCCTTTACGCTTTATACAAATATATGTATTTATATAAATTTATATATGGCAAGATAGCGTATGGTTCGCTGTATTCATTGTTTGCACATTAGCTGCTTATGATAAAGCAGTGTAACCATTAACACGGAGCGTTTCCAGAGCCTTAGTTATTGCTTCATTGAATTTTCCCTTTTACTAAAAAGAAAATCAAAACAGAAGGTGGTTAGCTCACACTAATTAGAAACAAAATAGAGATTGGATTTACAAAATGGAAATGTTTTAAGTATGAGAGATCAAGAGAGACAAGCGAGGTAGGTAGGAAAAAGGTGGGCACGATGAATAGAGAGTAATTAGAGCTGACAAAGCAACGCAAAAAAATGTCCCTGTATGTTAAAAACTTGCTTATTATGAAGCCAATAAAGGATTAGAAATAGAATTACAACATACATGTTTAAAGAAGCAGTTGCTGTTTATTTTATATTTCGAAAACATTTATAGGTTATAGCCGCTCAGGTATAACATCACATACTCCTAACACTGTCTGGGAGAGGTCGGACTAAGGCTGGCCGTCCACTGGGTCCATGTTTGTACGATGGTGCGAACAACCGATATTGTCTGAAGTAGTCTGCCCGATCCCACAACATGCAGGTGAATCAGCCTTCTTCCACTACATCCGACCACCAACTGGACAACTTCAGACGATTTTTTGCAACCACAATAGACTAGCGATCCTTCTAATTTGCAGGGGATTTTGTCAGAAGAAATCGGATGATCTGGTACAATGTACATGAAAAAGAAAGATGAATTATATAGTTAAACTGCCGTGGCAGGGAAATTGCCCCATAGAGAAGTGATTCATTTAGACAGCCCGTAGGATTCAAAGTAAAAAATATTTTCTATTTTATTCAACTGTCTATTTTTTTCTTCCGCAGCAAAAAGCCTTTTTAGTTATTGATTTTTTAGGTATTTTTCTGCAATTTTTTAGGCAAAAGTTTGGCTTCCCATTTCTTTTAGAAAAAGACAAGGCTTTTTTTCCCCCTGTCCGAACATGTCTTTTTTTTTCCGGCCGGGTGCTTTCAGCATTGCTGTCCTTGGTGCTGAAACCTTTTTCAACACCAGGGACAGGGGATTAATCCTCCCCTGCAGCCTTCGGCAAGTTTTTTTTATTATTATTTTTGCACGGAATTTTAGCATTTTGCACGGAATTTTAGCATTCAGGACAGGTGCTGTCCTTGGTGCTGAAACTCCGAGATGACCTAGCACATAATAGTCAGATGCAGGGTAAGAGCATGGAAAACATATGCTTTGGTATCCCCTCCTAAAGTCGCAACCTCGTGGCAGTTGATGTGAATGCTGCGGTTAATGTACAGCCGACTAAAAAAGTAGCGTGAGTTCGGACCTTACGAAAAAAAAGTTGTCTTCATACAATAGAACCCAAAACACTCGCATAACACTGACACAAATTATGGTATTGAGCTATACAGAACAAAATTAAGCAAGTATGGTACAAAAAATATGGTTGTTTTAATTTTAGGGTTTGGGTTGTTATTTGATTTTCAGTTGGTATTACGGTTATTATTTCAGTTTGGTTAGTAATGGGGTTAGCTTAGCAGTAAGGTTATTTTTGCTATTTGAGGTTCAGTTTGTATTTGGGGTTAGTATTAAGGTTAGGGTTATTATTTGAGTTTCAGTTAGAATTACGGTTATTATTTGAGTTTCAAATAGTATTAGAGTAAGTATTTGTGCTCGTTTTAGGGTTAGGGTTAATATTACGGTTAGTATCTGAGTTTGGTTAGTATTGGGGTTAGTATTAAGGTTAGAATTATTCTTTGAGTTTCAGTTAGAATTAGGGTTAGTAGTATTGTGCTCGTTTTAGGGTTAGGGTTAGTATTATGGTTAGTATTTGAGTCTGGGTTAGTATTGGGGTTAGTATTAAGTTTAGGGGCTTCAGCCCTGGCACACCCTCCAGACTCGCTACCTGCAAAGATGCTCCCGAACCGCAGAGCGTGCCTGGAGGAAATCCCGCTCTGAAGCTGATTTTGTTCACTTCAAGTTTATTCTCCAGTCATACAACTCTGCCCTCCACTTGGCCAAACAATCCTTCTTCTCATCTCTTATATCTACGCTGTCCTCCAACCCTAAATGGCTCTGGTCCACCTTCAACACCCTCCTCTACCCACCTGCACCTCCCCCCACAGCTGCCTTCAGCGCTCAAGACCTGGCAGACTACTTCCTCAGTAAAACTCTAACTATCAGAAGTAACATCCCAACACAAGATAGTTATCTGCCACCTCCACTCCCACAGGTCCCCTCTGCCACCCTCTGCCGCTTCCTCCCAGCCACTGAGGAGGAAGTCAATTCCTTATTGTCCTCCTCACATCTCACCACGTGCCCACTCGACCACATTCCCTCACATCTAATTCCTCCCCTCTCCTCCTCCCTCACCCCTGCTCTCACACACATCTTCAACCTATCTCTCTCCACTGGCTCCTTTCCATCCGCCTTCAAACACGCGCTAGTTACCCCTTTACTAAAGAAACCATCCCTAGATCCCAACTCTCCATCCAATTACCGCCCTGTATCCCTGCTTCCCTTCACATCAAAGCTCTTAGAAAAACTTGTCTTCAACCGCCTCTCCCTCTTCCTGTCCTCCAATTCCCTACTTGACCCCCTGCAATCTGGCTTCCGTCCCCTACACTCAACTGAAACTGCCCTCACCAAAGTCACCAACGACCTCCTAACTGCTAAAAAACACGGCCACTATTCTATTCTCATCCTGCTTGACCTCTCGGCTGCTTTTGACACTGTTGACCACCCCCTCCTTCTACAGACCCTCAACTCTCTGGGTCTCGGTGACACTGCACTTGCTTGGGTTGACTCCTATTTATCCAACAGGTCCTTCTGTGTGTCCTTTGCTGGTAACTCCTCCTCATTGCCTCTATCTGTTGGTGTACCTCAAGGCTCTGTCCTTGGTCCTCTGCTCTTTTCCATCTACACCTCCTCCCTGGGCAAAATCATCAACAGCTTTGGTTTTAATTACCACCTCTACGCTGATGACACTCAGATCTACCTCTCTACCCCTGATCTCTCTCCCCCTGTCCTTTCAAAAGTCAGTGACTGTTTATCTGGCATCTCCTCCTGGATGGCCTCCCACCACCTAAAGATCAACATGTCAAAGACTGAACTCCTACTTATTCCTCCCTCCAATGCCTCCCCACCTCCTGACTTCTCTATCACGGTGGAGGGTATCACCATCTCCCCATCAAACCAAGTTCGCTGCCTTGGAGTTACACTTGACTCTGCTCTTTCCTTCATCCCCCACATCAAGTCTCTTTCCTCCTCCTGCCGATACCAACTGCGTAATATTTCCAGAATTCGGCCATTTCTTACCGCTGTCACCACAAAACAACTCATACACGCCCTGGTAATCTCCCGACTCGACTATTGCAATAATCTCTTATCTGGCCTCCCTCTGTCCCGCCTCTCCCCCCTACAATTCATCCTGAACGCCTCCGCCAGGCTAATTCACCTCACCCGCCGCTCTGTCTCTGCCGCTCCCCTCTGCAAGTCCCTTCACTGGCTCCCCATCCACTGCAGAATTAAGTTCAAAATCCTTATCCTTACCTACAAAACCCTCACTAACTCAGCTCCCCACTACCTGTCCTCACTAATCACCAAATACACCCCGGCCCGCTCCCTAAGGTCAAACAGTGACCTGCGCCTAGCTTCTCCCCGCATCACCTCTTCCCATGATAGACTGCAGGATTTCTCACGCGCAGCCCCCACTCTATGGAACGCTCTCCCTCGTACTGTCAGACTTTCCCCTAACTTCTCTTCCTTCAAACGCTCCCTGAAAACATTCCTATTTAGGGAAGCCTACCACCCAACTCACTGACGCAACCATCAATCACTCTCACCTTACAGTCCTCTCCTCCTGTTTCCAACCCCAACCCTCCCAGATTGTGAGTTCCTACGGGAATAGGGCCCTCATCTCCTCCTGTACTGTTTGTCAAATGTTGTTCAATGTATTGTAACCCTGTCTATACTGTGCTTATTGTACAGCGCTGAGGAATATGCTGGTGCTTTATAAATAAAGAATAATAATAATAATAATTATTTGAGTTTCAGTTAGTATTAGGGTTAGTATTTGTGCTTGCTTGTTTTAAAGTTGGGGTTACTTTTAAGGTAAGGGTTGACCCTCATCCTAATTAACAGATTGCTCCAGTTTCACTTCATTATTAGGCAACAGGTTCAGTTTCTTCTTGTGATGCGAGTAGAGTGCTAAGATGCACTGAAAAAGGACCCATTGTTTTTGCTTTAAAAAACAATTCTTTTTCAAGCTGTCAAAACCAACACAACTTTTTAAAATCTGTGGCACTTTTGACACTACATTACGATCGGCGGCCACAAGGTGGAGACCTGCTGATAGTAAATCCATTTGCTTAGACTTTAAAGGTACAATCACGTTGCCAGTTCTTTTAGGAACATCTGCAGCAAATATGAGCTGGATCTGCCCATGAGCCCAAAGGGAGTAATTGAGATTGAATAGGATACTGTGGGACTTCCTTATCCTGACAGACAAGTACTGTCTACCCAACCAGCCATCATGGTGGCAGATATGATAATAACCAGCAACTATAACATCAGTGAGAAGGAACACAAGATGGTGGACAAATACAAATACTCAAAATGGTGTCGAAAATGAAGATAGGATAGTAGTAGTCCCTATGGTGATCCACTAAAGCTTACTGAGCTGCTTCAACAGAATTCAGGAGGAACATCTGAGATCTTTGATCAAAGGAGTGGTACAACACAATGGAACAGCTAACATACTCAGGGCTGCCGTCAGAAAGCTTGAGGGCCCTTACTGAACATCTAGTTGGGGCTCCTACCTAAACTACCCATTTCACAGAGGGGCTAAATCCCTGGTGGTCCAGCAAGGGGATAAACAGTGCTCCCTTAGAGATGAGTGCTCTTACATGCCCCAGATGCAGCTGCCCACCTGAAAATGTCTCGTTATCCTAGTGGGCCAGTCCTGAGTGGAATGGAGGGACCATTACATCTGTGGCACTTAGTAAAGCTGTGTGGTTAGGCAAGGTCCAGGACCCTTGGAGACACTGGTCCCCTGAACATATCATGGGCTGTCACCTCTCCCTAACGGCGGCCCTGAACATTCTAGGCAGGACCTGGGAACTTCCAGGCCTGAGAATAAGAAAGACCCAAAATAACAACCAGAATTATAACTTTTTTTGTAATTAGACAAAATTCTAAATAGTAAATGGTAAGATCCATCTATAACCAGAAATTAAGTAATCGCTGGAAGGGTGTGCAGCACGCTCCTCATCTTAATGGGTCAAACCTCATTAAGCCCTGAAAAGGCTACGTCAGCTGATTACTGCATCATTTCTTATTTATGTAAGGATAACAATTTTCTGTTTGTTTTTGGTAATGTTCAGCTTTGAGCTCCAGCAAGAAAAAAATACCAAAGAAAAACCCATTGCGTTCCCGTATGATGCATACGCACCAAGTCTCTCCCTGCTGTTCCATCTTCTGTTTCCGGTGCTACTCTCTGTGTTCCTAATGAGCCATTAATGGGCTGCCAATTACAGATGCAAATGAGGACTTTCACTGAGATGCATATTACTGTACCTGAAGGCAAAACATGCCACATTAACATGTTAAAATATAAATCATTTTTATTTAAATAATTGTCTCTCTGCCACTAACAATGATTGGAGATCCCCGTCAATTCCTTCTGCTAAACAAAAGTCAAACAAAACGCGCTTGGCTGAAAATGATTATTCCCAGAGAATTCATTAAAATCTTTGGACACATTTCATATATTTTTGCTGTTTATGATTGATCGTCAGTGCTTGAGACCAGCACAGATGGTATTTACAATGGCTGTAGAAGGTTAACGACCTTAGGCCATGACTGCTCTTGCAGAATTCCCAAAGTAAAGATGACCCACAATATGTTCCACAATATAATAACGCAGCGACAGCTTTTACCTTCACTTTATCCACTCGATTGCGGACAGGAATGTTCAGTAACGGTGTGTAGTTATCTACACGAACAAAATCTGCTGATTCTGCATGAGTTTGTTATAGTTAATAAAGTTTTATATTTATAAATATGCATATTTTGGTGGTGAGTGTTTCCACCATTGAAATTATTATTAGTGTGTGTGTGTGTGTGTGTGTGTGTGTGTGTGTGTGTGCGTCTATGAGTGGGATTAGGTCTGGTCAGCCCCAGCTGTGGAGTTGCACCCTTGTTGTAAGGTGAGGTCCCTTGTGGACGTTTTTTTGGTCTAGTTAAAGAATTTATTTTTTCATTGCTCCAGAATTACACCAGATCGAGTATACTCAATGGGCTATATTACAAGGTTGGTGCTAACTTAACCAGGGCTGTTGTAAACTTACCAGGGACATTATAATCTATGGAGTTGTTAAATTTACAAACAGCTCTGGTTAAGTTAGCACCAACTTTGAATTATTGCCCAATATTGGGGCACCAGCAGACAGTTTTCAAGATCGAGTATACTTAACCTTGGTAGTGAAGGAGATAGAGGTGCACCTATCGTCTGTCATCTTGCTAAAAGCACAGGCACAGCAATCTGTGCTGCAGTCAGGTATTTACTTGTCAGGTGAGACCAGAAGAGTGGGTGAGTAGGACAGGTGTGCGTCACTGCAAGCTATAAATGACTGATAACCTTGGGTAGATTCTCACCTTTAGGCCCCATTCACGCAATGCGATTTATCGTGAGGTTTCTACCGCGATGTCGCGCATATTTCCACGTGATATCACTCTATATAGCTTCTCCAATGCATTTCAATGAAGCTGATCACATCTCACAGCGTAATGTCACCTGTAGCTCGTCACTGTAGCTTATCGCTCGTACATGACCATTTTGCACGATTTGCCGTGATTTGCCATCATAGACATCAATGGTGTCGGGCAATATCAGGCATAACAGCAATATTGCGCAGTATTATACATCGCAGCTACATTGGGCTGTAACCAATGAAAAGGATGCTAGAGGTGACATCATTCCTATTCCTGTTTCCTGCTTCCCATTGTACTGTGTACCTCTGCCGTGCGACTTTGAGCGATAATATCGTGCAATATCGCCGTTATGAGCGATATTGCGCGATATTACCGCTCAAAGTCGCGCAACAAAGGTACACAGTACAATGGGAAGCAGGACACAGGAAGAGGAATGATGTCACCTCTAGCATACTTTTCATTGGTTAAAGCCCAATGTAGGGGTGACCAAGTCCCTGTGCAAAGTCGCGCAATATCGCACGGAAAAAGCGCAATATCACTCAATGTCGCGTATATGAAAATCGCACGGGAAAAGGAGCGATTTTCATGTTGCTCAGTGTGAATGGGGCCTAGGGAAGTAAAGCTTACGTTGTGCATGCCATGGACTATAGAGCAGTGTTTCTCAACTCCAGTCCTCAGGTTCCTCTAACAGGTCAGGTTTTAAGGATTAACTTGGGGAAAAGCAGACTGAATCCTGCAATCACTGAGCAGCAAATCATATCACCTGTGCTGTGCTTCAGATATCTGCAAACCTGGCCTGTTAGAGGGTCCTTGAGAAACACTGCTATAGAGTATAGATTAAGCTATTGTTTCCAGTATCCTCATGAAAATATGATGCCAGCAGGTGTATGTAAATGTTTAATTCCTGATTCACTGAGGGAGGAAGAGTTTCTCTTTAAATATGAGGAAAGTTACTTTGTAGCTGAGTCGCTGGAAGAGCTAGATTTCCGAGAAGCACAACGTGAAAGAAATGTCCCATTTAAAGGTTCCTTATCTATTTCTGCTGTATTGTTACAATAATTGGAGAACTCTTGTGAATGCTGCAACGTTCATAACATTTACACAATGTAGCCAGGAAGAATTAAATAAGGTCAAACTTTCCTTTTCTCAAACAAATTAGCACAGATTAACCCCTTGCTGGCTGCTGTCATGTAGAATGAGACACGACAGCAAGAACAATGTGTTTTCAGCTGTGGGTTTATTTTTTACCCTAAATAAGAGTTGTTTTAAGAATATATTTAGATGTATATTATCTGGAGAGACCCTTACCTGTGCTATAAAAACTTTATATAGTGCACCTGAGGAAAAAGAAACAAAAAAAAATTACCATGGAACAGAAACAATAGCAAATTTACTGAAAAAGACCTCAGACTCAAAAGGACCGAAATGCAGAAAAAAGTCAGTAATGAAGGGGTTAAAGATCAATTCCTCCAAACTCTATAGGTTATCTGTTATCTGTCTATCTATATCCATATCAATCTCTATTTATATCTGTCTGTCCGTGTATCTATCTATAAAAGGCCTTGCGGGGTCGAAATTGGCTTTTTAATGCAACAGCAATAAAGCTTATTGTTTTTATGCAAGTCCTCGTGTGCCTCCCTCCATCCAGCTTTCATTATCTATCTATCTATATCTGTATCTATCAATCTATATCCTTATTGATCTCTATTCATATCTGTCTCTCTGTATATCTATCTCTCTATCCATATCTATCTATATCTATCTATCTATCTATCTATCTATCTATCTATCTATCTATCTATCTATCTATCTATCTATCTATCTATCTATCTATCTATCCATCTCTCTATCTATCCATCTCTCTATCCATCCATCTATCTATCTATCTACTGTATCTATCTATCTATCTATCTATCTATCCATCTCTCTATCTATCTATCTATCTATCTATCTCTATTCATACATGTCTGTATATCGATCTATCTATCCCATATATATCTATCCATCCATCCATCCATCTTCATATCTATCTATATTCAAATCTATCTCTCTGTATATCTATCCTCCTATCCACCTATTATCTGTCTATCCAGACTAACTCTATTCATATCATAACTATCTATCTCTATCTCTATCCTTCTATCTAGTGATGAGCCGAACACCCCCCCGTGTTCGGTTCGCATTCGAACTCGAACAACTTCAAAAGTTCGAGTTCGAACGCGAACACGTACCAAACTCAATGCAAGTCAATGGGACTCGAAAGTTCAAGTTTTAGAGTGCCCTCCGAGAGGGCATATATCCAAGATATTTGCCATAAAAGGTGTATGGGGGTCCGGGTAGTGCCCTGGGGGACAGGAAACAAGGACAAAAAGTTTAAAAAAAAATGTTTTTAAAGGAACAGTGAGATTTCCATGAAATAAAGGTTAAGAATAAAAATGAAAAATTCCTTCAAATATCATGCCTAGGAGGTCCCCATAACCTGCCCGTGAAGTGGCGGATTTGTAGAATGTATAGAAACATGTAAAAACAAAAAAATTACATTTCAAATGACGGTAAATGGTTTTTCCTTTAATCTATTGATAAACAACTGCTTGGGGCGGCAGCCTGTATGAAAAGAGGAGACGTTTTAGGATACGCAGAACAAGTTTAGTGATTTTTTTGGATAAATTATGGTGAAACTTATGCAGGCTTTGGATGAAAGTAACAATAGGTGCTTTAAAATTGGGCCTTTAGTGTCGGCAACAGGGCCATCACACCGTAACCCCTCTGTGGTATTGTGGAAGAGTGCAGGGTTGGATACTTTACCTGGATTTATCTTTTATTTAGGATAGCCTTTTGCCTATCCCATGCCTGCTTAAATTCAATTACTGCTTTAGCCTCTACCACTTCTACTGGAAGGCTGTTCCATGTATCCACCACCCTCTCAGTAAAATAATGCTTCCTGATGTTACTTTTAAACCTTTGCCCCTCTAATCTAAGACTATGTCCTCTTGTTTTGCTACTTTGTTTCCTTTTAAATATACTCCCTTCCTCTACCTTGTGGATTCCCTTTACGTATTTAAATGTTTCTATCATATCTCCTCTGTCTCGTCTTTTTTCCAAGCTGTACATGTTAAGATCATTAAGCCTTTCCTGGTAACTTTTCTCCTTCAAGCCATACACCATTTTAGTAGCCCTTCTCTGAACTCTCTCTAAGATGTCTATATCCTTCTGGAGATACGGTCTCCAGTACTGCACATAGTACTCCAAGTGAGGTCTCACCAGTTCTCTGTACAGTGGCATGAGCACTTCCCTTTTCCTACTGCTAATACCTCTCCCTACACAACAAAGCATTCTGCCAGCATTTCCTGCTGCTCTATTACATTGACTACTTACCCTTAGATCCTCTGAAATAATAACCCCTAAATCCCTTTCCTCAGATGTAGAGGTTAGGACTGTATCAAATATTCTATATTCAGCCCTTGGGTTTTTACGCCCCAGGTGCATTATCTTGCACTTATCCACATTAAAACTCAATTGCCACAGCTCCGACCATTATACAGTAGATTCAGTTCACCACAAACTCAGTGTAAAAACACAGGTAACCTAATTCCAGCACCAATTTCTTTCTGTATAAGTGTAACTAGCTTTGTATTAGGTTTAGTGTTAGGCTGGGTTCACACCTGCGCATGTTTTGACGCGCATAATACGTGCATATTTTGACGTGCGTAATACGTGCGTTTTTTAACGCACGTATCGCGCAAACGTAAAAAAATGTGCAAACGAGAAATGCTATCTATCAAAGCAGTCTATCGCTGTGAACGCACAGCAATATGCCCCAAAAAAGCTCCTATACTTCTTTGGGCGTAGGACGTTTTACAGCGCGTTCCTACGTGCTGTAAAACGCCCAGGTGTGAACGGGCCCCATAGGAAATCATGGGATTTCCGTGTTTAGGCGTTTTAGAGTGCACAGGAACGCGCTGTAAAACACCCAGGTGTGAACGGGGCCTTAGTCTACCTGCAAAGACTGAAAGAAAATCAGTAGAATGGCTGAGTGTCATAAATATTTGCAACTTTTACATATACTTTTACATTGAGTCTAGTGCACCCAGAATGCTTTGCATGCACATCACAAAGTATTTGTACACTACGTCTGTGTTTTTCTACTTTTTGCAGTAGACTATCTACGACATAGAAGAAAATTCAAGGGACCAGATTCAATTTGCATCCAGCCAGAAAAGAATAACCAACAACAGTTTCATTTAAATATAAAACTATGCAAAATGATTAGCTTCCCTTCTATAACATGCACATGAAAAAGAGCAGAAGAAATCCAATTTTGCTGAGCACCAGATCTCATTACTCAGTTGTGCAGTTGATCTAAAAGCATAATTACAATCATAATCCGTATTCTGGAGTGGAATTCTGTGAAAACGAGGCCACTAAATGTATCTCGCGTTATATTCTCTGATTGGGCGCAAACATTCTAGATGGATATGTATGTGATATGCTCCGCAATATTCTAACTTTGGACAAATTTTGGACCTAAGCCAACTTTGTTGGTAGCCAGAATCCAGTAATGGAAAAAAAAATCTATGAGATGATATTCCTTACTGACTCCTTCTTACAAGGTGTATTCCGACCTAGTGACTATACTAGTATCTAGAGTGTGAATAATTGGTAGATGCAAACAGTAGGGATAGGCTGCCTGTTCGAATCGATTCAAAGTTCGATTCGAACATTGGCTGTTTGAAAATTCGCAAACTTCAAACTTTTCGGGACGTTCGCAAAAAGTTCGCGGAAAAAATGTTTTCAAAAAATGCTTAAAAGATCCTAAAAAAATCTATAAATAAAGAGACTTTTTACTGCAGAATATAATAATAAACGGTTTATTAGATATTGAATTAAAACAGGAATATTTTTAACATTGAAGCCTATGTGACACAAACAGTTCCCACTCATTGTTGCTCAAACATTTCCCACTCATTGTTGCTCAAACATTTCCCACGGCTTCAAATCGCTTTTAAACATGAGCAAAAGCGGTAAAAATTAGCTCAATGGTGTAATGGCTCAGCACTCAGCAGTGAAAGGGTTAAAAACTTGTTTTTTTTTTTCTTCGTTTCCTGTCCTCCAGGGCAGTACCCGGACCCCCATACACCTTTTATGGCCAATATCTTGCATAGATGTCCTCTTGGAGGGCGCTTTCATTTTCGAACGTTCAAGCCCCATTGACTTGCATTGTGTTCGCATTGTGTTCGAGTTCGCGGTCAAACTTTTTTCCGGTGTTCGAGTTCGAAAGGGGGAACCGAACACGGGGGTGTCTGGCCCATCACTAGCAAACAGATACCGGCAGCAGTGTCACCCATCAACACTAGTATCAGCTCCTGGAGTCCAAATGATTCCTTGTAGTGAAACGCAATCCTGTTGATTTATCTACTGTATACAATCAAGCAAGATCATGGTTGCACAGGAACGGTGGAGGAACATAGGGTGCTATGTGATCCCAGTATTCCACTGTGTATGGCATGAGTAAGTGGCAGACTGCACTGTCCTCTACATTGTGGGACCAGAGATAAGCTTGGAATTTTTTGGGAGGGTTAAGAGGATAATTTAAACTCTATCAGCTCCTGGAGTTCATGTGACTCTATGGAGCAAAGTCCAACCCTTTTGAGAGATGAGTGTGAAGAAACAAGACCACATCACACACAGGAATGTAGGAGGAACCTAGGGCTCTATGCGTTTCTAGTCTTCTGAATGGCTGAGCTCTCCGATCTTGACCTCTCAGATCTTGCAACTAACTGATTCTTAAGCAACCAATTTGAGGTGCTAAGTGGTCATCATGACATTTGGTCCATCAGTTTCTAGCTTTGAAATTTCATTGTATAAATTACATACAGGTCTATTCACTAAAGGTGAAACTCAGGAAAAATGAAAAGAGAAGTGACAATTCTAGGTCAAAATAGCCAAACCATAAAAATTCTCCCAATTTACGTCACTTTTCAAATTGGCTAGACCTGATTGCGACACCTCTAACTTGTGTGCATTTTTTTTCTCTTGCCTGTAGATCTAATCTGGAGATAATGAGGTGTATTCAAAGAAAGATGAACCTCAGGATTGTTCTCTTCTCCTGCCAGTTCTCCTGGTTTTCACCTTTCTCTGAATAACCCTGATAGTACGTTTAATGATCATTTTTCTTTCCCGTCACCACGTATCTTGCACAGATAATATTTTCCTCTCTTGTTGCCTTCTAGAGAGAAATCGGAATGGAACTTGACGAATCGTACGACCAGAGAGGATACTGCTGCGTTCATTGCCGTCGCGGTCAAAGATATTGCCGGCGGGTATGTGAACCCCTACGAGGATTCTACCCCTATCCCTACTGCTACGGATCAGGGCGTGTGATCTGTAGAATCATCATGCCGTGCAACTGGTGGGTTGCACGGATGTTGGGCCGAGTGTAAAGAAGACATTTTTTATTTAACTGAGCTTTACCTGAACCAAACAATAAAAAAGGCTCCATATATATTTTATCTTTTATAGAACATGTATTAAATACATTTTTATTACTATTCGTAAAATGTATGACATAATCTTGACATAAATGCCTTTTAATATCTTGAATTTTTTTCATTAGCAATGCTATCTGCGAGCTATCACAGAGTATTGTGTTGTACTCGATAAATCAGGGCTGTATGACAATGGATTTTTAGAATCATTCGAAAGGAGGACACGTTGGCATATTGGACATCGTACATCATGCCAGCTCCTAATTCATCGCTTTTAATCAGTCATTTACAGTCAAGCCTTTTAAAGTCATTTTGACTTTAAGAGAAAAATAATAATTTTTTTGTCTATTTTTGCATTCAGATAAATAAAGCGCAATCTAAAATGTCCCTGAATGGCTGCCAGAACCCAGGAACATTTAAATAAAAGAAATAAATTTTAAGAAAAGAACACCGTGAGATAGGAAGAGGAGCAAAAGCGAAAATATATTACTGTCTTGTCCGTATTATGTCCTTACATTGTATTCTTTTGGCTGATTTCCTTTTGTGATTCTGCTTTTCATGTCTTTTAATTGAATGGAAGATAAAGAGCCACAATTTAAGCGAATATTGATTATCGCCTACAAATGAAATCCTTTTTATGGATATCAAACTCCGATACGAGGAAAAGAAAGCAAAGGAATTATTAGATCAAAGGTTTATAAATGATAATTCATTTTACCTTTCATTGGTTCTATTCATTTAAAAGTGAATTGTCCTTAAACATAACAGCCTCGAAATCTTATGCCACAAAAATTCACCTTTTGCTGAATGGCAGATCGCATCCAAAAACTGCATGTAGGTTAAAAATGACACCGTGTTTTGTTTTTGTTTTTTAAGGTTACAACAGTAAACAGGGTAGTCTCCAAATACCTGCAGGGGCATTCACAGCTTCTTGAAACGCGTAACCCCTTCACTGCAAAGCACTTTTTATTGAAGCTTTTTCTTTAATCATAACATTTATTTGAAACCAGGGATGTCAAGTTAATTATTAAATATAAAGGTAAAACTTTGGACATTTGGAACAGAAGCTGTTGTTGTGAGATAGTTACAAAAACAAAAGTGACATTCATTTTTCAATGTTCGTGCATTCGTTTACAGACATATTGTTGGAATGAAAGATTCTGAACTCTAGATGGTGTATCTTATCTTCGATCATTTTAATCCCTTTACTACCATGTGATTTTCCAAAAACACATTGTCAGGAACCAGTGTTTTTTTGAAAAATCATTATTAATTAATTATACTCCAAGACATTTAAAAATACTCCCAATGATTTTTTTTCCCACCGTACTAACATACTGTATGTGGCCAATCGATGGTGCCATCTACTTGCCAAATTGAGTTACAGTTGCAGTCTGTTTTTCACAGCAACAATGTATCAGCTTGCTGAATGTTCCGATGTCCGACATTCAGTTTGCTGATTTTACATAGTTTTAGCTCTTTGGGCATTATGCCCATAGGGCTAAAACTTTGCTTTTGGGCTGAAGAAAGTGCCCCCAAACAAAGTTTGTTTGCAGCAAACTAATTTCATTTGCTTTTGTGCTGCAGATTATCACATCGAGATATCTCTATCGGGGCACCAGATGGTGCCTTTGAAACCCGAGATATCTCGATATTGGTAGTAAATGGGGTTAAATGGGCTCTTCAATAACAGCAACAGACAGGAGTGCTGTCAAATACAGAAAATGTGATAACGAAAATAGATAATAAAAATTGTCAGATCTCCTGCTTGTGGGGACTTTTAGTGATTGTAATGAGATTATAAACAATGCAGCTTCCATACTTACCAATAGATACACATACCAACGATAGAAACATAAAATCTGTATGTAATATAATGCCTGTATACAGAAACTGCAGTAACACTTTGTATCTGTGCTGTACAGGGATTTTATCCCTATACAGTATTGAATGACACCAGAGCTCTCCCTGTAGTCTGCCCTCTCCATGGCTGTTGTAATGCAGCAGCAAAATTTCCAAACGTTTTGTTAGAGTGAGGTTTGGGGCTGCTATTTGCAGCTTCTTTACAGTAATACGGTATGAAAGGAGACAGATATAACAAAGAGTTTTGTTTCTCCACAGTGGACACACTAATATTGCTTTAAAAAGGTGTGAAATCGGGTTTCTATCTGCTAATGATTGCTTTCAATGTATTACAATACAAAATCGAGTTAACTTGACCTTGGTAGTGAAAGGGTTAAGTGGAATCCCTGCTTTAAATATTTTACAATCGGACACCAGTTGGAATTTTATTGATTCAGAATGGAGAGAGAAGTGGTTCGAATATTAATATTGAATAAGGTTTCTAAATTATAACGTTGTCCATTAATGAGGAACCAACTTCCTATAATTTACTAAAAAATACTTTGGAATATAGAGTCCAAACAAAATCAATAAATATTTTTTATATATTATTTTACATATATTCTAATTTACTATACTGGTTTTATACATGTTTTAGCTTTGACGTTCTTTCTTTTCTTTCTTTTCTTTCTTTTCTTTCTCGCCTTTCAAATCTTTCTTTCCTTCTCTATTAATGATCCTTTAGGGAAGATAAAGAAGAACATAATTTAGTGCATGACTCCTTCAAGGTCATCACTGGTGAAATAAGCAGATAAATTATGTAATCTCAAAGAAATGTTATTTTTTATTATTTTTCATTAAATAATTTTTTGATTACATGTATTTGTATGTGTAACGATTAATTAAGAAAAATAGAAGATCATTTTCTTATCTGTTTAGCATTTATGCTTGGTCAATAGCTAATAATACAAGTCAATTAGCAATGTAAAGTGAATAAATGTCAGTCCCTACTAGGGGAAAATTTGTTTCGTATAGTTTTGTTTCGATAAATTTTTTAATTATTTTGTTTTCGGAATTTCGTATTTTGTTTCGTATTTCATTTCGGATCGATTTGCAAATTTCAAATTGATTCGAATTTCATATCAATTTGATAGTTGATATCAATTCTAATTTTGGATCACTAGATAAAACCTCCAATTAATCAAATTTTGCTGTTAAAAGAAAAGCTAGGGTTAAATTTTAAGCTGTGTCACAGATTTAGTATTTGAGTCAAATTAAACAGTGAGACAAAATTAATTTGTTTCATAAAGTCCTTTGTTTACTATTACTTGTATTGTAAGTTAAGATCATTTTGATCGTTGATATGAATTTGATATTTCATTTTAAATTCGATAGTTGATAACAACTTGATAGTTCATTTCAGATTCAATAGTTGATATCAGTTATTAAAATTTTTCTTTTATGATGATGACACAGTGTAAAATGAAATAAATTTATTATATACCGTTTTGTTTCGAATGTATCGATTCGTTATTCGGAAGTGCTTCTGAATATGAATTATCAAATTTCGTTCCAAATTCTGAATTTTTCCGAAACGAATGCACATCTCTAGTCCCTACATATTCACAGTGTTGCAAATATAGTGTAACTCAAGCTCGGTCCCCCAACTTTACACCTGTTACCTAATTATATTTCTAACAGGTCTATTCACTAAAGGTGAAACTCAGGAGAATGGGCAGAAAAGAACAATCTAGACCAAATAACAGACTTGGAAAGTGAGATAAATGGGAGAATTTTTCTGGTTTGGATATTTTGACCTAGAATTTTCACTTCTGTCCATTCTCCTAAGTTTCACCTTCAGTGAACAGACCTGTTAGAAAAATAATTAGGCAACAGGTGTAAAGTTGGTGGGATTGTGCTCGATTATATTTAGCAGATCATTCAACTTTCCATGCATAAAAGATTTTTCTTTACTAATATCCAATGGCATGTCCACCTCTCAATACCTGAATAGCCCACCAGTGATCATGGGTGAGAGGCACAGGTAGATATAAGAATGACCCCGCAACCTTAAGTAACCTCTTCACTACCAAGTGATTTCCAAAATAACACTTTTTTTTAAACACAGGTTTTTTTTTTAAAATCAATTGTAATTAATTATACAGTAAGAAAAATGTGGGAATATTCCTAATGTATTTCTTACTATAATAACCTGTTTGACAAGGAGATGTTGCCATCTGCTGGCCAATAGGAATTACTGCATATCTGGGCACTTTGCAGGATAAACTGGGGCGATGTCATTCATTCACTTTGCCCGGCTGGTTTTTTAAAGTGTTAGCACCTCGGGCATCATGACAGCGGTGCTAAAACATCAGGGGTACCTTATGGAGCCCAAATACAAACAATATTAATTTGCAACAAATGATTTAATTTGAAATGATACAGCATAGCACCAGAATGTGTGAACACAAACTCAGGCTGTTGTGTCTACTGTTGCTGCTGATCATGTATGCACAATCACGATAGTGAAGGGGATAACAGCCACCACCTGCCATGCAGGGTGGCTGCTGAGGTGACTGTGGACTGGACATTTCCACCCCCCAAGTATTTTAAAAGTCCATGACCCATGTTTATTACACTGACCTGATGTCCATGGGGTAAGCGGGTGCAGAGAGAGATAAATGCATGTCTTCCTTCCCATCCTGCCTTACTAAAGCCCACATTAATAGCTGGGGATCGACTGGATATGTCCACCCCCAGGATCTCAATAGCCCTACAGCCAATGGCCATGGATGGGGGAAAAGGGAGCAAGGGCATACCCCCCTTGGAATACAAAGACTGTTTTTTTAGGGCATACATTTTATTAAAGGTTTTTGAGAATCACTATGAGGGTTATTCAAAGAGTACCGAAATTTTGGGGAAATTTCGGTTCTGTTTCGTTCAGCGCACTTTGCTTATTTCAGTTCACCGACCCTGCGGTGAATTCACTATTCACAGCAGGGTCCCCAAAGTACGCTGAACAAGGAGTTGCCGAAGGCCGAACAACTCCGAAGACAGCCGATCAGCCCTGCTATTTTTTAACTGCCATTTAAAACAATTAAAATGCCTGAAAACGTGTGGAAATAATAAAAAAAGTCCTATAAAAAAAGGGTTACAGAATAAAGAAAAAAATACGGGGGGCGTGGCTAGCTACCAACAAGAGCAGACGTGTCTTGATGGAGCTCCGCACGTCTGCCGCTCTTGGAGACCCCCAGCTGCCTTATAATTTGACAAATTTGTTTGACAGGGGTACCGAGGTTGCTGGCCTCTGGCACGGAGCTGTCCGGAGCCCGCTTGGTCCCCCCTCCGGACCAGTGACAAACCAGATGACTGGCGATCTGAGCCTGAGACAGAGTGCTGGCAGCCATCTTGCGGCCTTCCCCCTGACTCAGGCCTCCTTCCTCTCAATTCCCGTGTTGACGGCTGCGGGGACGGTAGGCCCACATCTCCTGGCCGTCCTATATGACTTTTCTAAAAGTGCGGAGTTCGAGCGGGGGGATCTATTGCGAGATGGTGGCAGGTTGGTGTCTTGCGATGACCAGATGACGCCGGTCCTGCTGTGCCCGGTGCCGGCAGTTTCCTACCGGATACCTGTGACGGATGACCCCCCACCGCCGACAGTGAAGAAGGCGCGGAAGCATTTTCCAATGCCACGAATGTCCCGCCGTCAAGCATTTGGCAGAGAACGAAGCGGAGCAGCTCAGATCCTGGTGTGGCATGGGGAACGGCTCGTTCGATTTGGGCTTCCTGCAGTCGGATGTCCTGGCCTCCCATGCGGCCTCCTCTGCAATGCTGGGCCTGGAATCCTGAAGCTGCTGTTCAGAGACACCGGCTAATGCCTTTTTGCCAAACACCAGGTGGATCGGCCTCCCTGCCGTATAGCGTGGTGCCAAGCCTTTTGATTATATAGATGACCCCCCTTGCTGATGTTTTTTTTTTGGCATTTTAGGGGTGCCATCCAACTCCTATGGCATCCTACAGTCTTATGGCTTCACGGGAATACGCCAAGGACGGCACGTTTTGGCCTTTGTCATTTCCCCCTTTCCCCTCCCCCACTTTTTTTTGTTACCTTCAATTTACTATTTTTGATGAGACCCCCAATTCGGGATGCTTAGCTGACATTTAGCTGTCCTCAGGCGACATTTTGCATTTATAGTTTTTGTCGCCACGTGCGCTGTTGATTTTTATGTGTGACTTTACTTGAGGACATTCTTGAATTTTCACTTGCTGCATTGCCTTTTGATCTTGATATTTTTGTTTGTTATTCTCTTTAAGCTGTGATGTTATTGATGACTAGACGAGGCCCTGCGAGGCCTTCATTTTCTACTTGGTTGTAAGATGACTTTTTCACGAAATAAAAATTTAAACTATTAAAAAAAGAAAAAAAAACACCATAAAAAAATGGTAATCAAAACTTTTTGCCGAAAAATTCCAAAAAAATAAAAAAGCTTTTTGCTGAAACTGAAAAGAATAAACGGTTGAATAATAAAATAATGAAACCGATAAAAAATTTTAACATTGAATCCTTTGGGATTCCCCAATTTAAACCTGTCGAACTGAAGCTCCAAAAATCAGGGCATTTCACCAACATTTCGGTGCTGTTTGGCATTCTCTGAATAGATTAACCATTATGTTTCTATGGGACAATTTCACTGGCGCCAAAGATCGCCGAATTGCGGAAAACTGCACCGTATTTTCTTTGGCAATTCGTCAGTATTTGGTAAATTGTCAGCTCTCTGAATAGCTAAACTGCTGCGAAATTGCACCGTATTGGGAAATTCCCCATTCAGTGGCAAGTTCAGCACTTTTTGATAACCCTTTATATCCTGAGCCTTAACTGATCATATCTTAACTTCCACAGAATACGTCCGTTTGCGGATGATACGGAAGTCTTAAGACGCGGCGGTGTCTATTTGGCGCTCACTAGCTAATTGAAATAAGCATCTCCTGACTGTTTACTGGGTAGCTCTGCCAAGAAAACATTTCATTTCCATAGGCAATATCATGGACCACTACTCAACATGCAAATGGTTACAGAAACCATTAATTTTTATGTAGTAAACAACATTAAATTGGGAACGTGATGACACACTGCATATGAGTAATTTGTAAACCACAATAAAAAGGTACATTTCAGTCTGAAATTCCGGCTTTCATTAAAACGGTGAAGAGATTAATACAGCCCAGAGGTAGGAACGGTACACAGTGCATAGCCTGGAAAATAGCGAAATAAAGGCATGCGATAAGGATGGAGGGAAGATAATGATATGTAACGGGAAACACAGCCTGAATTTTATAGTGTATGTGTGTTTTATAGTAATGTTCTAGCACTACCTGGACATCACAGGAATAGTGGCCTGGGTGGCAAAGAAGCAATTGTAATAAAAAGCGTTGATGTGAGGATGTAACTACTTAACTAAACCTGATGTCGACAGTCTACCACAATAAAGCAGACGTGCTCAGCTGCCGGAGACCTCAGACTTTTTATTTCCCGGCTTGTCTGATATTTTATAATACACAGCATGTGATGATCTGCAAACCTATACCGATCGGCCTCTTATTCTTCATCAAGAATTGACTCTGTTCAAGGGGGAATCACTGGATTTATCACATGAGGGGTTATTCATTAAGCACTGTTGTTTCCCCAAAGATCACTGTAGTTGAAAACAATGGTAAAAAACAATCACTGTTGTTGCAGCGACAGAGAACTTTGTCCGGAGGAGCAAACCTCAACAATGGCAGACGACGTTCCTTCAACTAAAGTTGAACAACACTGAACAATGTTACCACCATAATTCTTCCTTAGAGAGAGTCATCTGAGGCTATTCTCCATTTACCTTTGTTCGGCCTATGTTTGCAGCATCCTAAACCAAAATGGTGAATATCTACTGGTTGGCCTAAAAAGTCACACCCTCTAATATTACGTTGGGCCACCTTTTTCTATGATTATGGCACGTAGTCGATGTGGCATTGTTTCGATAAGCTGATGCAATGTCACAATATTTATTTCCATCCAGAGTTGCATTAATTTGTGGCCAAGATCTTGTGTTGATGATTGGAGAGTCGCATTGCTGCTTGAAGTCTTCTCCAACACGTTATCCCAAAGATTCTCAATGGGGTTAAGGTCTGGACTGTGTGGTGGCCAATCCATGTGTGAAAATGATGTCTCGTGCTCAGGGCTGGATTAAGATCTCTATGGGCCTGGAGCTGAAGATTTTGGTGGCTTTTTTTGGATTTATTTTAGGTTATTGAATAGTGCAGATACGGGTATATCTAACCAGGCAGATACTGTGTGAGTAAATTTACATTCAGATTTCAATCATTTACAGCGTGTAAAACTATTTTTTCACATTTTATCATCCTTTGTGGTTATATATTCTATAGTGAATTCTTGTTAAAAAAATTGAAATGGGATTCTCTTACTGCATTTTTCTGAGAAAATATACAATTTTAACCAAAAAAATGAAATATTTCCCTTGTGTTTTGGAGGAAGGTGTTTTATGAATAATAGGACTATGTATAAAACACTGATCATGCTCCCAGCGTGGGAAATGAGAAGGTGAGAAACGGCAGTGGTATTGCTCATTTTATACGTGACAAATGGACAATGCCATTGCATTGGAACTAAAAATATGTAGATAAAAAAAGTTTTTTCGGTTTCCCTTTCTTTTAGATTTTACATGGTCATGTTTGGTAATAATGCAAAGGCCAGACGCTGACCTGTCCAATGACACCTCCCTTGACCTTGTGAGGTGTAGAGATTAGTGACACCGGGTTCCAAAGTCCCCCCAGTACACTTTGCTGCAGTTTAGGTTTTTGGTGTAACAATTTGTAATAACGAATCGTGCCAAAACCTCCACACTTGAGCTGGTGAGTTAGTGCAGCATCATTGTTCACTTTATAATTGAAAAGTATTGCTGTGTTAGAAAGAAAAAATAAATAAATATTTTATTTTTAGTGTTACATAAAACCTGGTCATGTTTGCTCTGGCCTTTCCAGTGATACCTCACATGACTCTGTAGCTGCTATGGTGTTGGAGATAATGGGGTCCAAATGTCCATCAATGCAGACATTGTTATTTTTTCTCTGAGCCTATTCTGAGGCATGGGCCTGGAGCTGCTGCTCCATCTGCCCCTATGTTAATCCGGCCCTGCTCGTGCTCCCTGAACCACTCTTGCACAATTTGAGCCCAATGAATCCTGGCATTTCCATCTTGGAATATGCCCGCTGTGCCATCAGGGAAGAAAAAAACCCATTGATGGAAAACCCTTCTCATTCAGTATATTCAAAGAGTCGCATGACCTCAGTTTTTGGGCACATATATGTTGCTGAACCTAGACCTGACCAACTGATGGAACCCCAGATCATAACAGGCTTCTACAGTTGGTGGTCCCTTTTTGGGGGCCAGGCAGTGTACTAAAGTACAATCACCATTATGTCAATAAAATAAAGGTGTTTAGTGAATAAAGCCTATAGTAATTTCTACAGGATCTACTCATACAGTGAGAGGATTTTCAACATCACATACCTTGTCCATTAGAGATGGACGTTACATCTGGAAATGTCATAGATCTGCTTGGGAGACAAAAGTTGGCCAACAGTTGGCACCATGTGTCATGTCCTGGTACCGGGGTGGCACCGGGATGTAGGGGATATGAACCCGGTATGCAGTTTCCTGCACAGATGACCAGGTGGGTAAGGTTCGGAAGGGGATGAAAGGTGTAAACTGACCGGATGAATTCTGTAGGATGGTGGGAAGCGTGGAATAATTGCAGGAATCAGGAAACAAAAATAAACAGGAACAAAATAGGCTTTGCAGAGCAGTGAATAAGCAGTCTGTCTCTTTCGGCACACAAGAGCTGTAATAAACCAGCAATGTTGTAGTGTGGGGCAGAGCCCTATATTCTGTGAGTCACGTGTGTTTGTGATTTAACCGTTGCATTGCTGGATGTGCTGATTGCTGGATGCAGGTTACAGGGCAGGAACAGTACAGGGAATGTACCACCAGGGTTTGTCACGACGGTTGTAGCCATGGGGCATGACACCATCAGATTATTAGTCCAAACAGACCCATTGCTTGCTCGGAGGGAAAGACAATGGTCAATAGGTGCTGACACACAGAGGTGAGGGTAAATTTCATAGCAGAATTATTGGGATGCGTGGGAACTGGAAAGGTGCTATAATTGCTATTCCGTTGTAGCCTAATCCTATTTCATTTTCTACCAAGCATCACAAAAAACCAACTTTAGCAAAGAATGAGTGCAGCCGCTGCATTATATGGGTTCTCCAGCAGGGCCTTCTGTTTTCCTCTACCCCTCTGTTGCTGGATCCCAATCATATCCATAAAAAAGTCTTAGGAATATGTCCTACACACAAAAATAAATCTATAGAAGGCAGCCGTTACAGTTCTCTTTGTTAAATGGTGAATTGCAGTGAAATTACAGAACATATCGGCCAACAATCCACAGTTTCATGAAACAGTCATTATTCATTCCCCCTTTCTGGCAGCGATAGAGATTTACATGTCAGCGGACAAAGCATCAGCAGAATATCCCTCAAGCCTGTCTTTTAACTCATAAAGTGGACCCAACATAGAGAAGACATCCACTGTATGCTGATGCTTGTCTGAAGAAATAAGAATAACTGTGTGATGGCAGAAAATAAGTAAGTAGTATCAATTGCTAAAATGCTTCTTTTACCATTAATCAAGAATTACTGTCAATACTACCAGACATTCCCCTTCAACCCCCTTCTTACGATTGCAGAGACTTTGTGCAAAGCAGGGACAGAGAAAGAAGAACCCCTTGAATCATGACCCACTTAACCCCTTCATTATCCTGACCGTGTATACACAATCAGCAGTAGCAGGCGCAGCAGCCCAAGGTTGTGTTCGCACAATCTGGGGCTATGCTGTATCACTGCAAATAAAATTAGTTTGTTGTAAACAAATTTCGTTTGCATGGGCTCCAGTTTTAAAACTGTGGACACGATGCTAACACTTTTTAATTCCAGCTGGGGAATGTGTCTGACTGGCATCTCTCCAGCTGATCATACAAGGAACCCTGAGCAGCAGTAACTTGTTTTGACCAGCAGATGGCGACATTTTCCTGCAAAATAGGTTATTACAGTAAGGAATACATTGGCAATATTATCAAATATTTATTACTATATAGTTCATTAAAATGATTATCCAAAAAAGCACCAGTTCCTGTGTTATTTTGGGAAATCACTTGGTAGTGAAGTGGTTAAGCCGTTTACATTATGATGCACTTGAGTGCCCCTTTAAATAACTGAGACTACAAACCTCGGAAAAGAGCATGATGAAAAAAGCACGATATTTTAGGCAGTGTTCTAGTTTTCTGGTTTCATATTCCCTCCTACATCTCCGCATATTAAAAGGAAATCACTTTACAGTTTATTCTGATAGCTCTGCTCTTTCAGGAATATTACAGCTCCCAGATATGGGTTATCTTGTAGCCCAGGTGATGAGTCACCTTATATACGGCTGTTATCGCAAAAGCTCCAGCTGCTAGCAGTGCAAAGGGTCCATGGGACGGACAGGTAGGACAGATGTGTCAGGTGTTTTGCTAAATTTTGGGAATCGGCCTCTATAAATTGATTTAAGAAGAGGGATTGGCTGATCTGTGCATTGATAAACCAAGTAGCACAAAAATGCTGAAATAGTAAAATGACGAGTAAGACGACAAAAATAATTCAAGTTTGAATATATATATATATATATATATAAAACACGAGTATAGCAGCGCGTAGTGACACCTTTTTTATTGGACTAACGTTACGTTTAAAAGACAAGCTTTCGAGAGTGATCCTCTCTTCTTCAGGTCTTGAAGCTATACTGACAGGGTTATTCAAAGAGATCCGAATTGCTTGAGAAAGGTAACCGAACGCTGAAAATCAGCGTTCGGTTACCTTTCCTGGCCATTCGGCTATCCAGAGAGCAGGCAATTCGCCAAATCCTAGCGAATTGCCTGAACATACAGTGCCTGTTCGGTGCCTGTTCGAGGGCAGTAAAATCCCCATAGAGAAGCACTGCTTTGTCTATTCAGAGAACACAAACCAGCAGTGAAAGGTTCCCCTAATGCCCTGCCATTCGGCAAGTTAATTCAGGAGAATCCCATAGGCCTCAATGTTAAAAATATTCCTGTTTTAATTCAATATCTAATAAACTGTTCATTATAAAATTCTGCAGTAAAGAGTCTCTTTATTTATAGATTTTTTAGGATATTTTGAGCATTTTTCTGATTATTATTTTTTTTTTTTTAAAAGTCCGATTTTTTTGTTTTTATTTTATTTTTAAGTTTTCTTCTTTTTTCTGTAACAGCCCTCTTTATTATCATTCCCTGGACCTCATATGTAAATTTCAGACATTTTCGCTCAGTAGTTTCTTTGCAAACAGCGTTTCACTTTCACACATTCATACAAACTGTTTTCCTAATTTATTCACTGCCTCTTCTGCTGTGTCGAAGCCTGCGATCGGCTCCTGTTCGGGTTTTTCTGTGGTTTTCGGCAGGTTAATCCAGATGTTTTTGAGGGTTTTCGGCGTGCATTCGCCGGGTTTTGCGGTTAGTTTTCATCAGGTTTGCGGTAGCTTTTCCCTGCAATTCGGGGACCCTGTGGAGTTTGCTGAATACACCGCAGGGTCGCCGAAATGGGATCGGCAACACAAACCGAATTGAAGAGAACGAAAAGTCACCGAACGTGCGGTGACTTTTCGAATCTCTTTGAATAACCCTGTGAGCAAAATAATAGAATGGAACAATAAAAGCCAAACAGAAGGGGGGGGGGGCGGGGTGTCATAAATACTAATATTTGAATTGTATGGTCAAGAAAGGTAAACAAACGGAGAGGACAGATCATAGATGGGGATGAGCTGTTTGGTTTGGACAGTTCGGAGTTCGACCCGAACTTAGCCTGTTCGATTAGATCGCGAACACCAAACATTTCCGGGTGTTTGCCGCATGTTTGACCACAATGGACCACAATGCATTTTCCCACTGGCCAGAAGCTCGTAATTGGCTACAGCCTTGCACCTGACCACAGGTCTGGTGCAAGACAGGTTCAACACTATGCCAATCACGGCTCAGAGTCCTGTTCGGGCAAATTTTGACCAATCATGGGCTCACAGAGCTAAGTCCCGCAGCACACTATATAACGTTTCCACGCGCGGGTTCTGCACGCATTTCAGAGGAGATTTCAGAGGAGATAGTTGTGTGTTGTTACTGCCGGTCTGCCACACTACTGGGGGGGTCTCATTTCTACCAAATATCAGGGAATTTAGGTGATGTGTGTCTTGTCACTGTGCCAGCAAGTTTTTTTGGGGTTTACAACTTTCTTTAAAACATTTGTGAATTGAGGTGATCTTCTGTGTCTTGTCACTGTGCCAGCAAGTCTTTTTGGGTCTCATTTCTACCAAATATCAGGGAATTTAGGTGATGTGTATCTTGTCACTGTGCCAGCAAGTTTTTTTTGGGGGTTTACAGCTTTCTTTAAAACATTTGTGAATTGAGGTGATCTTCTGGGTCTTGTCACTGTGCCAGCAAGTCTTTTTGGGGCTCACTAATTTCTTTAAAACATTTGTGAATTGAGGTGATCTGTGTCTTGTCACACAACCAGTACCACGCATTATTTTGGGGCTCACTAATTTCTTTAAAACATTTGTGAATTGAGGTGATCTGTAACTTGTCACACAACCAGTACCACGCATTATTTTGGGGCTCACTAATTTCTTTAAAACATTTGTGAATTGAGGTGATCTGTGTCTTGTCACACAGCCAGTACCACACAGTATTTTGGGGCTCACTAATTTCTTTAAAACATTTGTGAATTGAGGTGATCTGTCTCTTGTCACTGGCTGCCAGCTATCAGTGTGTCTCACTGAGTTATACCAGAGTTCTTTAAATCTTTATACCAGAGTTGAATCAGAGTTCTGTATATATTAATCTATATATCACTCACCATGTCTGAAAGAACAAAAAGGACAGGCAGACGCTCCCAGACACAGATAAGAGGGCAAGCAGCCCCTGTGTTGGGAGGCTGTGCCTCTGGTCATGGTGGACGTGGTGCATCCTCTGCAGGGGCACGCTTGTCCTTTCTAACTGGTGCTGGCTGTCTTAAGCAGCAGCAACATACAGAGGACTTGGTGGATTTGCTAACCAGGCCATCCTCATCCTCCCAGTCCTCTGCCAGCCAGGCTTCTAGTGCTTTACAGTCCACCTCAGCTGCCAAAGCATCTAATGCAGCCTCCATGTCCACAGATACTCCTGCCATAGCCTCGCTATCACACACAGAGGAGTCAGCTGAATTGTTTGACTACAATGAGAGTGACATGCTGCTTGAGGATGCGCCGCAAGTACAGTGCTCTGATTCAATCACTGAGGTTGAGGAAGGGAGTATAATCAACCTAGAGGAAGGGGGTGCCAGTGATGACACACAAATAACTGGAACTCATGTTGCCCCAGCAGCTGCAGCATACTGCCAAGTTGGCTCCAGTGATGAGGAGATAGGGGTGATGATGACAATGATGATGAGGTCACTGACTCCACCTGGGTGCCTGATCGAACAGAGGAATTAAGTGAGGAAGAGGGGGAGGAGGAGGCACAGCAAACACGAGGCACAACATCCTCTGTGACCAACCGTAACACTAGCCAGCCCAAGGCATCACATGTCAGAGCTGCTCCAGTGCAGAGCGCTGTTGTCTCAAAGAACACACGCAGGAACGCTGTTGTCTGGGAGTTCTTTAAGAAATGTGCAGTAGAGCGCAGCGTTGCTATTTGTAATCTATGTCAGATGAGGCTTAAGCGTGGGAAAGATACCGGACACTTGGGTACCACGTGCTTGAGGCGACATATGAACAACTGCCACACATCCCGTTGGCGCAAAACTTTGCGTAGGTCCTCCTCCTCCTCATCTGTCTCTACCCCCACTGTATGTCCTGCCATGTCATTGCCTACAACCTCCACCGACAGGGATGATGCTACAGTAATGAATGTACCAGGTCCTTCCTCACAATGTGACATCATCCCAGCAGCTGAAGATTTACGCAGTCAGATTACGTTGCCGCAGCTGCTGCAGCGAAAGAAAAAATATAGTCCCAACTATCCCCAAGCACAGCGTCTAAATGCCAGCTTAGCAAAATTACTCGCATTGCAGCTGCTGCCTTTCCAGCTGGTGGACTCTGCTCCCTTCCGTGAATGTGCTGAATGTGCTGTACCACAGTGGCAGGTTCCAAAACGCCATTACTTTTCACGCAAGGCCATTCCAGCACTATAACAGCACGTGGAAGACAATGTTATCCAGTCATTGGGAAAGGCAGTCAGCAACAAGGTGCATGTGACTTTAGACACGTGGTCCAACAAGCATGGACAGGGTCGTTACATTTCCTTCACGGCACACTGGGTAACTCTGATCGCAGCTGGGAGGGATCCAAGACGGGGCTCTGTGCTGGAGCTTGTTCATCCACCACACCTCCAGAAAGCTGCTTGTATGAGGTCTGTCTGCTCCACCACCTCTCCCTCTTCCTCCACATCCTCCTCCTCCTTCTCTGTCTCTGGCGAAGTGGCAGTTAAACCGACGCCTGACAGGGTCTACGCAATGGCTCAAGCAAAAAGATGCCATACTGTGCTTGAGCTGGTTTGTTTAGGGGACAGGAGCCACACCGGGCCAGAAATTCTGTCAGCTCTGCAGGGGCAGGTGCAGAGATGGTTAACACCACGCCAGCTTGAGCAGGGAATGAACATCTGCGATAATGGCAGCAACCTTCTCTCTGCCCTACGCAAGGGTAAATTGACGCATGTACCATGCCTAGCACACGTCCTAAATCTGGTGGTACAGCGTTTCCTAACCAAGTACCCAGGGCTGCCAGAGATTCTCATCCAGGCCAGAAAAGTCTGCAGCCACTTCAGACGGTCATTCCCAGCAAGTGTTCGCCTGGCAGAAATTCAAAGAGAATTCCACCTTCCCACAAACCGTCTGATCTGTGACATGCCCACCAGGTGGAACTCGACATTAGCAATGCTGCAGCATCTGCACAAGCAGCAGAGGGCCATCAACGAGTACCTGTGTGAGTATGGCACAAGGACAGGTTCAGGTCAACTTGGTTTCCCCCCCCCACAGTGGCTGATGATCAAGGATGCATGCACTGTACTGTCACCATTTGAGGAGGCAACGAGGATGGTGAGCAGGGACAGTGCATGCATCAGTGACACAATTCCTTTAGTGTTCCTGCTGGAGCACACTCTGCGTGGATTTATAGATGTGGCTCTAGAGGCAGAGCAGTGGGAGGAAGAGGAGGCCTTCCCTAGCTCTCAAGGCCCCAGTCTTTCCGCAGACAGCTTTCCAGCGGGTCCTACTTAGATCAGACAGGAGGAGGATGAGGAGGAGGAGGCAGAATATTTAAGTAGTGGGGGCATTGAAGGTGGGGATTCCTCAAGGGAGGGTTTCGTGTGCCCAGAAACACAAGGGCTTGTGCGTGGCTGGGAGGAGGAAGTGCACGATACGGTCATCCTCATTGACCAGGAAGACTCAGAAGCTAATGCCACCTCCACCCTATGCTGCATGGGCTCCCTAATGATGCAAAGCCTGCTAAAGGACCCCAGGATTCGTGCTATCAAGGAGAGGGATCATTACTGGTTGGCAACCCTTCTTGATCCACGATACAAGGGGAAAGTTGCAGAGCTCATCCTGCCCGCACAGAGGGAGCACAGGATGAAAAAACTTGAGGACGCTCTAAAGCGACACTTGTGTAACACCTTTCCAGGCACTGGTAGATTACCAAGTGCTGACACACGTGCTTCTGAGGCTGCAGGTGATCAGAGGAATAGCGATGAAGGCCAGGGCCGCTTGACTGATGCTTTTTTAAAATTTTTTAGTCCACGACGCCCAAGGACGTCAAATGTAGGCACCCATTGCCAGCGTCTTCACCATATGGTGCAGGACTACCTAGGGGCAAGGGCAGACCTGGATACCTATCCAGCAGATGATCCACTGGCTTACTGGGTGTTGAGAATGGATCACTGGCCAGAATTTAGCCAATATGCTATGCAGCTACTAGGTTGCCCTTCATCTAGCGTGCTTTCCGAAAGGACGTTCAGTGCCGCTGGAGGTTTTGTCACAGACAAAAGAGTGTGTCTGTCCACCGACCCTGTAGACCGGCTGACATTTATAAAAATGAATCAGTCCTGGATCAGCAGTTATCAATCCCCTGATGCTGACGTAACGGAATAGATCGGGATGTCTTCTACATGCACAAAACCTCCAGCACTGAACTCTTCCACAATACCACAAAAGGGTTACGGTGTGAATGCACTTGCTGCCATGAAAGGCACAATATTTGGCTGCACTGACGCCTGTGCCAGATTTATAACATTTTAATTTTTTGAACAGCAGGGTCCAACCCTGCACACTTCCACAATACCACAGAGGGGTTACTGTATGATGATACTTGCTGGCCTGGCACCAAAGGCACAATATCTGGGTGCACTGACGCCTTGACCAGAATCATATCTTTTCAATATAGGACCACATGGTCCACCCCTGCATTCTTTCACAATACCACAGAGGGGTTACTGTATGATGATACTTGCCTGGCAGTCTTGCACCAAAGGCACAATATCTGGGTGCACTGACGCCCATTACCAGATAAAAAACTTTTCAATATAGGACCGCAAGGTTCACCCCTGCATTCTTCCACAATACCACAGAGGGGTTACTGTATGATAGTACTTGCAGGCCTGGCACAAAAAGCACAATATTTGGGTGCACTACCACTGACGCCTGTATCAGATTCATATCCTCAGAGGGGTTACGGTGTGACGGCACTGTTGGGGACACTAAAGGACCAATTTTGAAGCACCTATTGTTACTTTCATCCAAAGCCTGCATAAGTTTCACAATAATTTAGCCAAAAAAATCAGTAAACTTTTTCTGCGTATACGAAAATGTCTCCTCTTTTCATACAGACTGCCGCCCCAAGCAGTTGTTTAAGGATAGAATAAAGGAAAAGCATTTACCGTCATTTGAAATGTCATTTTTTTGTTTTTAAGTGTTTCTATACATCCTAGAAATCCGCCACTTCACGGGCAGATTATGGGGACCTCCTAGGCACGATATTTGAAGGAATTTTTGGTTTTTATTTTTAACCCTTATTTCATGGAAAACTCACTGTCCCTTTAAAAACATTTTTTTTTTACTTTTTGTCCTTGTTTCCTGTCCCCCAGGGCACTACCCGGACCCCCATACACCTTTTATGGCATATATCTAGCATATATGCCCTCTTGGAGGGCACTCTAAAAACCGAATTTTCAGCCCCATTGACTTGCATTGAGTTCGAGTTCGGGTTCAGGTTCGGGTTCGGAACCGACCATTTGGGAAGTTCGGGTTCGGGCCCGAACCGAACTCGGGGCGTGTTCGGCTCATCCCTAATCATAGGCCCCCAACACAGAGAAGCATCTAAGCATCACCTTGAGCATTTGATGATAGTGCCTGATAGGAAAGAGTAAATGACCCAACTAAAAAAGGAACAAAAACCATATAAACCAAGTACAATGCTGAATATTATATGACATTATAATAGTGGGTATTTTCGCTCTTTTTTTTTTCTTTCCTTTTTTAGTTGGGCCATTTACACTTTTCTCTCAGGCACTATCATCAGATGCTCAGGGTGATGCTTAGATGCTTCTCTGTGTTGGGGCCTATGATCTGTCCTCTCTCTGTTTGTTTACCTTTCTTTACCATGCCATTCCACTATTAGTATTTATGACAGCCCCCCCTTCTGCCTGACTCTTTATTGTTCAGTTCTATGATATCGCTCAGTATAGCTTCAAGACCTGAAGAAGAGAGGAATCCTCTCGAAAGCTCGTCTTTTAAATGTAACGTTAGTCCAATAAAAAGGTATCAAATAGTACTGCTATACTCGTGATTTTAGCATCTGGACTAACACGACATATCACATCTGTACTATATATATGTGTGTGAAAAAAGACCCAAGATGCAAAAAAGTGAGACAGATGTCATTTGCATGTCTTACCCAGAGTTCATTGCTGCATATGGGGAATGTAGCACAGGAGCTCTCGAATACAGTTCTTTGAATTGCTGTGATGTGCAAATTGATTCTGCAATAATAAACTTGATTAATCACAGTGTGGAGGCTTTAATCTCATTTGTCCTCCACCACAACTGTAATAAGCACTAATTTACCCTACGGACCAAGAATCAAACTGCATACCTAGCTCCTGCTGAAGAGGATCCAATAAACCTGTAACATTGCTGTCCAAGAGTGGCTTTGACCAGTTGCATAAACCTTATCTCTGCTGAAAAAAAAGCCATCTAGTATGGCATGGCATTGATTGAAGGGTTCTGTGTGAAACCAGACCCAGAATGCAAAAAAGAGAGACAGACATAATTTGTATGTTTTGCCCAGAGTTCCTTTCTGCATATGGGGAATGTAGCACAGGAGCTCTGTTATGCAGTTCTTTGAATTGCTGTGATGTGTAAATGGCTTCAGCAATAATAAACCTCATTGGTTATTGCGTGGAGGCGTTTTATCTCATTTTATGCCCTCCACCACAACTCAAATAAGCACTATCAGGGTTATTCAGAGAGCGTGAAAAGCAGGAGAATGACTGGAGAATGAAAAATTCTAGGTCAAAATAGCCGATTTGGAAAGTGAGATGAAAGGGAGAATTTTTCTGGTTTGACCTAGCTATTTTGACCTAGAATTTTTCATTCTCCTGCTTTTCACGCTCTCTGAATAACCCTGTATATATATATATATATAATATATATATATATAATGTATATGTATATTAGTGTTTATTATTGCAGAAGCCATTTGCACATCACAGCAATTCAATGAATTGCATCCCAGAGCTCCTGTGCCACATTCCCCATATGCAGCAAGGAACTCTGGGTAGGATATGCAAAAGACATCTGTCTCGTAGATATATAGAATCTATATATATATATATATGTATATATATAACTATTCCGTTAATACATGCATGGAGAGAGCCTGTGGAGTCATGGGTTCGATCCCAGCGAGCAACCTCTCCAGTAAGTGTCCTTGGCAAGACATAGAAACATAGAAACATAGAAAAATGTCGGCAGATAAGAACCTTTCGGCCCATCTAGTCTGCCCAATTACATGGATACTTTACTTGGATTTATCTTTTGTTTAGGATAGCCTTATGCCTATCCCATGCTTGCTTAAATTCAATTACTGTTTTGGCCTCTACCACTTCAACTGGAAGACTGTTCCATGTATCCACCACCCTCTCAGTAAAATAATTCTTCCTGATGTTACTTTTAAACCTTTGCCCCTCTAATCTAAGACTATGTCCTCTTGTTTTGCTACTTTGTTTCCTTTTAAATATACTCCCTTCCTCTACCTTGTGGATTCCCTTTACGTATTTAAATGTTTCTATCATATCTCCTCTGTCTCGTCTTTTTTCCAAGCTGTACATGTTAAGATCATTAAGCCTTTCCGGGTAACTTTTCTCCTTCAAGCCGTACACCATTTTAGTAGCCCTTCTCTGAACTCTCTCTAAGATGTCTATATCCTTCTGGAGATACGGTCTCCAGTACTGCACACAGTACTCCAAGTGAGGTCTCACCAGTGCTCTGTACAGTGGCATGAGCACGTCCCTTTTCCTACTGCTAATACCTCTCCCTACACAACCAAGCATTCTGCTAGCATTTCCTGCTGCTCTATTACATTGACTACTTACCCTTAGATCCTCTGAAATAATAACCCCTAAATCCCTTTCCTCAGATGTTGAGGTTAGGACTGTATCAAATATTCTATATTCAGCCCTTGGGTTTTTACGTCCCAGGTGCATTATCTTGCACTTATCCACATTAAAACTCAATTGCCACAGCTCCGACCATTTTTTTAGTTTACCTAAATCATTTGTCATTTGGCTGATCCCTCCAGGAACGTCAACCCTGTTGCAAATCTTTGTGTCATCAGCAAAAAGACATACTTTTCCATTAATACCTTCTGCAATATCACTAACAAAAATATTAAATAGAATGGGTCCAAGTACTGACCCCTGAGGTACCCCACTGGTAACAAGACCATGCGCCGAATAAACTCCATTTACCACAACCCTCTGTTGCCTGTCACTCAGCCACTGCCTAATCCATTCAACAATATTGGAATCCAAGCTCAAAGATTGCAATTTATTGATAAGCCTTCTATGCGGAACAGTATCAAAAGCCTTACTGAAATCTAAATAAGCAATGTCTACTGCACCACCTGTGTCTATTATTTTTGTTACCCAATCAAAAAAATCAATAAGATTAGTTTGGCATGATCTCCCTGAGGTAAACCCATGTTGTTTCTGATCCTGTAATCTATGTGTTTTTAGATGTTCAACAATCCTTTCCTTTAACATGGTTTCCATTAATTTCCCCACTACTGACGTAAGACTAACTGGCCTATAGTTCCCAGATTCCTCCCTACTACCCTTCTTGTGAATGGGCACAACATTTGCTAATTTCCAGTCTTCTGGGACGACTCCCGTTAGCAAGGATTGGTTAAATAAATCTGTTAACGGTTTTGCTATTACATCACTGAGCTCTTTTAATAATTTAGGGTGGATCCCATCAGGCCCCATTGATTTATTTGTCTTTACTTTAGACAGCTGCTGTAGAACCTCCTCCTCTGTAAACTGATATGTAATTGTCTCGTTAGTGTTTCCTCCTAACTGAGGTCCCTTTCCTTCCTTTTCTTCTGCAAAGACTGAACAAAAATATTCATTGAGGCAGTCAGCAAGACTTTTATCCTCTTCTACATACCTTCCTTCCTTTGTTTTTAATCTAACTAATCCTTGTTTTACTTTTCTTTTCTCGTTTATGTATCTAAAAAATGTTTTGTCCCCCTTTTTTACTGACTGAGCTATTTTCTCTTCTGCGTGTGCTTTGGAAGCTCTTATAAATTGCTTTGCCTCTTTCTGCCTAATCTTATAGGTTTGCCTATCTTCTTCACTCTGAGTTGTTTTATAATTATTGAATGCTGTCTTTTTGTTCTTCACTATTTTGGCCACTTCTGCAGAGTACCACAGTGGTTTCTTCCCTTTTTTGTTTTTGCTAACAAGTCGAATGCAATTGCCTGTGGCCTTCAATAATGCTTCTTTTAAATAATCCCATTTCTCCTGGACACCCTTTAAACTCCTCCAGTCTGATAATGACTCCTTCACACAAAATCTCATTTTAGAAAAATCAGTTTTTTTAAAGTCTAAAACTTTTGTTTTTGTGTGGTGTGGCTCCATCTCTGTTCTTATATTAAACCATACTGACTGGTGATCACTAGATCCCAAATTTTCACCTACAACAACGTCCAATACCAAACCTCCATTTGTGAGTATTAAATCCAATATGGCCTCTTTACGGGTCGGCTCCTCAACTACTTGTGTTAGAGATAATCCCAGTAGGGAGTTTAGAATATTTGTACTCCTGGTGCACCCAGCAGTTTTGGTTTTCCAGTTCACATCAGGACACCTAACGGTACAGACTCACCACCCAGGACATACTTGAAAACAAGAGAAATCTTAATGTATCCTTCCTGGTAAAATCCTTTCTCAAAAAAAAAAAAAATAATACAGTTTTTATTTACATTATATATTACAGTGCAGGTACATAATTTATATACACATGTTATATTCATATATGTATGTATATATATTTTTTTGCTAATAATGCATGTATATTAGCAGAACGGAGCCTGTAATTACAGAATCTAGATCTATTTCTCTAAAGCTATTATGCATATTTAAACATTAATGGTGCATGAAAGCAGTAACCCTTATTAAAATACTAAATCAGGCCGTAGGAGTCTGCTTAGCGCCGGCTTAGCTGTTATGCAATAATCTCAAGTCCTCATCTCACGTCTGCGAACACATATTTATATTTATTTAATTGGATGTTAAATCACGGCAGACTACGCCGGGTCAGGCGCTGACAGCATACGATGACAAAGTTCTTGTTTTCAAATGGATTAAATTGATTCAGGCCGCGCGTCTGCAGATGTATGATCGAATAAACTCAAGCCAATCAGGGTTTTATGGGCCGGAGCGCCAATGCAGGAGGTAGGGAACTGCATCCCTTGCGTAGCTTTTACGTCTCGGCCAGCGGGACTCACAGGCGACGGCAGATTCCAGCATTTCAAGTGGCTAGAAGGGGTTAAATGGAAATTATTCATATAAAAGTCTTGGGAATTTGTCTTGCACTGGAAAAAAAAATGAAAATCTACGCAAATAAACAAATAACAGCTTTCTCAGTTTTCCTTTTAATGCAGTAAATTGTAGTGAAATGTCAGGCTATACCTGCCAACAGGTCCAGTTTTGGCAGAACAGTCCTGATTTTTTTTTGTCCCTTTCCATGTGTGACAGGGAAATGCATGGAGTCAGCCAACTACATCATTTTGGGGAAACTGTATTTACTTAGGGCTCTATTACATTCTCCCTGTAAAAACACGCGCGTGCAGCGCAATAAATTTTGCGCACAGCTGTCAGCGTTAACGCGTGGAAATTAACGGTGGTATTACGATCCGAACGCATTTTTTCATCCGTCAAAAAATAACAACACCAGTAAAATGAAAGAGGAAAACGAAGATAAATGCGCGCGCAGTAACGTAGCGCACGTAAATCAGTGTGCGAACTGTTTTTTTCGCGGGATTCAGCCAATCAGAATTAAGAACCTTAATTGACTCACTTAGGTTTTTGCGCCTGTGAAAGTAAATCTGAGTATACATGCTGCAGCAATAATAAAAACACGTACAAACTCACAAATTTATTGTTTGGGTATGTGTAGAATGTGTAACTATACGTTGATGTATTTTTATTTTTGGGCTGGTGTATTTGGTTTCGGCCAGGACGTTCAGATTTTCCATTAACACCAGCTTTTCAAAGATGTTAAAATTATGCGTGCAAACGTTGTCCGTCAAAATTTGCGCATAGATTGTAATACCATCAGTGCCGGACTGGCCTACCGGGAGAAATCCCGATAGGCTGCTTAATTTTTTCGGCCGCTGGGCCGTTTTATAGTGGCTGGTCTGGGTTTGTTTGTTTTTTTTAGGCTGCAGTACTCGGGAGTAGTCACATGTCTCCAGCTTCCTGGGTGGTCCGTGTGACACAGAGACCGCAAGAGGCAGTGAGCAGGCAGCGAGTTACCAGCGAGTCGTGGGAAGGTGAGTTCTCCTCCCACTCTGTGTCACACCCTGGCCCTGCTGCTTGTGTTCTGTCATTTTCCAGAACACATGGAGCTGGGGCAGAACCGGGGAGATGTTTTTTTTTGTCTTCTTGGTGCTGGGTGGCTTTTTTTTTTTTTGGAGGGGGGGGCTGTTCTGGCTGCACATGGACCTGGATGCAAGGCTCGAGTCCTGCGGGAACGGTGTTCCCGCACTTTTCCCACAGCGGGAACGCTGCGGGAACGCAGGTTCCCACTGTGGCACGAGCAGGGCCGCCATCGGGGGTACAGGGGATGATGCAGTAATGGGTCTGGTGGCCCTGTCCCCTGCCAGGGCTCCTGTACCTAGTCCTCGAGGGTCCAGTGCCTGGACGCCAAGGGTAAACTACTGTATTTCCCTGGTGACTCAGTGGGAGAGCAGGGCCCCTCCTCGCTCACTCAGACTGCCTGCGCCGACACTTCACATGCCAAGGAGGACTAGGAGGCCCCATTAATGCCCACCGCAAATGGAACAGGCATTCTCCTAGACGGCCATGGGGTCCTCAACAGCTGACTTTTAGCATCTTATGGAGGACCTGGTGGCTGTCCAAGAGAATGCCTGTTCCAGTGATATGAACTGCCAATCATGAAAGGCAGCGCTGTGTGCTTGGGGGCCTGGATGGGAGTAAGTGGTAGGAGATTTTGGAAGCCCGCTAGTATCTGGAGGTAGTGGGATTTAAGAGACCTGGGGTTAATGGGAGCTGGAGGGATTAAGGGGGATCTGCGGTTAATGGGAGCTGGGGGGATTAAGGGGATCTGAGGGTTAATGTGAATTGCAGTGATTTATGGAGACCTGGGGTCAATGGGAGCTGAGGGGGTTAATTGGGATCTGGAGGGATTAAGGGGATCTGGGGTCAATGGGTGCTGGAGGGATTAAGGGGATCTGGGGTTAATGGGATTTGAAGGGATTAAGGGGGCTGGGTTAATGGGATTTGAAGGGATTAAGGGGGGTCTGGGGTTAATGGGAGCTGGAGGGATTAAGGGGATCTGGGGTTAATGGGAGCTGTAGGGATTAGGGGATCTGGGGTTAATGGGAGCTGGAGGGATTAAGGGGATCTGGGGTTAATGGGATCTGTAGGGATTAGGGGATCTGTGGTTAATGGGAGCTGTAGGGATTAAGGGGATCTGGGGTTAATGGGAGCTGGAGTTAATGGGAGCTGGAGGGATTAGGGGATCTGGGGTTAATGGGACCTGGAGGGATTAAGGGGATCTGGGGTTAATGGGAGCTGTATATTACGTGTGTGTGTGTGTGTGTACTAGATTATCTAAAAAAAATGCACAATGGCTTTTATTTCCTTTTCATTTGTTGATTTTGCTGTTTAATTCTAAGGACCTGCATGTGTTGTAACTACAGATCCCACAATACTCAGGCAGCCAGATAGGAGCCCTGTGGGATAAGTAGTTGCACAACATTGAAGGTGTGAAAATCCCTGAAAAAGGAAAATACTGTGTGTGTTTTGATCTTACAGTTAGTATCCTTTTTCGTTTGCACTTATCACAATATGGGGCTGGTAAAAAAATTTTTTCCAGGGCTGCTTTTTATTCCCAGTCCGGCCCGGAATACCATCCGCATACCAGCGCACGAACGCATTTGCGCTCACAATGTTAAGTATAGGACGTAAGCTCGCGCAGCGTTCGAGCAGCGTTCGCGCAGGTTCACACACGGTAGACGTTAACGCGCATTCGTTGCGCAGACAATGTAATACGACGTTGTGCGCAAATGGTTTTTCCCCTTGCGTTAATGCGTTTTTGCGCACGCGTTAACATTTGCGCGAAGAATGTAATAGAGCCCTTAGTAAAAAAAAATTTCCAAAAAAATGTAATGCCCAGTAAATATCATCTTCAATATGACATCACATATTCATTTGCATGATTTCACAACTGCCTTACATTCATTTATTAGATGCTAAAATGTCACTACCCTTTTTAGGTTTGTGTAGAGCAGGTGTCGGCAACCTTGACCCTCTAGATGTTTTGGAACTACATCTTCCCATTATGCTTAGCCACTCATTACATTAGCTGGGCATCATGGGAGATGTAGTTCCAAAACATCTGGAGGGCCCAGAGTGTTGACACCTGGTGTAGGGTGAGTTTTTTTTTAATTTTAAAGTGATACAATATTAAAAAATAGAGCCCCCTTTGTTGTCCTTAAATAATTGGACAGATGCTGCTGACACCCTCTGCCAAATTATCTTTTATACATTTTTTTTATTTTAGGTAGTTCAACTCACCTTTTGTCCATCGTTGTGCAGCTCCTCCTCTTCAGCTCCGCTTCCAAACCATGAAGTCCCTGCAGCTTCCAATTTGCGGAAATTGTACATTGCATGAGACGTGTGCGCTTCAATAACGCAAGTTCCATAGTGCCTGTGCAAAACGATGGATTGGAACTTTGTGATAACAAATCAGCAGCTGCCTCTCTGATACTGTTCGCTATCGTGGGTGGGCTCAGAAAGTGTGATGTTGGCACGCTCTATGTGCTGAGTGCTTACGTCACTAGTGACCAATCTGGTGACCAGCAGCCCGGAAATTTAAAATTACGACAGCTGGTGACGCTGGGTGCGGTGTAGGAAACTCCTCCACTTCACCCAGCTTTTTAACAAGTTTGGGACAGGAGGGAGGTGGTGGAGAAGGGGTGGTACTCCTCACATCCTGACAACTTTAAAAAGATAGGGTTATTCAGAGAGCGGTGAAAAGCAGGAGAATGACTGGAGAACTGAAAAATTCTAGGTCAAAATAGCCAATTCGGAAAGTGAGATAAATGGGATAATTTTTCTAGTTTGGCTATTTTAACCTAGAATTTTCAGTTCTCCAGTCATTCTCTTGCTTTTCACCGCTCTCTAAATAACCATGTTAGTATTTTCAGAGAGAAACACTAGCAGGTCCTAGTAACCCTTTCATGCATTATAAAAGTTTATATTTATTGACATGTTTGTTTCACTGGGTCCTCGAATGATCAAGGTGACCTTTCCCCATGTAGACTTTATGCCCTGGCCTCGGTCCTAGGTCATGAGCCATTTCTGTCACATCGTGACAACTTTAAAAAGACAATGTAGTATGTTAAGAGAGAAACACTAGCAGGTCCTAGTAACCCTTTCATGCATTCTAAAAGTTTATATTTATTGACATGTTTGTTTCACTGGGTACTCAAATGATCAAGGTGACCATTCCCCATGTAGACTTTATGCCCTGGCCTCGGTCCTAGGTCATGAGCCATTTCTGTCACATCCTGACAACTTTAAAAAGACAATGTAGTATGTTAAGAGAGTTACTAGGACCTGCTGGTGTTTCTATTTCATGCATTCTAAAAATGTATAATTATTGACATGTTTGTTTCACCATGTCATCAAACGATCAAGGTGACCTTTTCCCCTGTACACTCTATGCCCTAGGTCATGAGCCATGTCTGTGGGATTAGTATAATATTAGGCATGTTTAGCAAATGTTAAAGCTGTTGTGTATCTTTCCCCCGTTTTTTATCCTGAGGCTACTCCGACATAAATGTTTGCTATTAAGCCATCTCACTGAATTCTGAAAGTTAAATATGAGAGCTGGTGATCATTTTCCATAAACCCAATTATGTTTCCAAGCATTGTAAAAAGTAATTAGAAGAAGTCCTACCGCTGTTATATATTATTGAATCCAGCAGTGCATGTGGAAGAGGACTCGCAGGAAATATAAACACACAGGCGGAATGGGTCTTAACGTGAAGAATGACATTGGCAACCGATTCTGACTGAGCCTCGCAGAAAGGACGTGGAAAGTGATTGTACGAGTCTGGGTGGCTAATCGTTTCACGTGTGTGTCTGTGGGTCTGTGTTTCATCATCAGAAATCTGGAAAACATTTTTGAGATGATCCCTTGGATTTCCTAGTTTAGGCTGGGGTCAGACCAGCGCACTTTTAACGTGCGTTCTGGCGCACATAATTACGGCCGCACTAGCAGCAGATGACAGGCAATGACGGCCAATATACGAAGTACGGTCGCACGAAAGTCCGGCCGTGCAACGCAAGTGGAAAATGAACGCATTTTTTCGAGAACGCCGAACCGCTAGTACGGACGTACAGAGTGCGCAGCTGCGGCATAGCGGCATGTGTGCGTGATTAGGAGACGTCAGACACTGCTAATGTCCAGCCTACATAACGTCCAGACGCAAAAAGAGTTTTATTGACGATCTGAAAAAATCACGCACGAAAAATGCGCATCGTATGACCGTTTTCGCGCACTCCGTGAAAAAATACGTCAATTCGTTCGGACGCACTTTTTTACGTTCGCGTGTAAAAATGCTTTCGTTTGACCCTAGCCTTAAAGGGCCACTACGACTAAGCAAGAAATGTCCTTATTGTGTTTATTTTATGTTGCTGATATCTTACATGTGCTTTGTTTATCTCTTGTATGTTTAGTTAAGAAATGTCACTGGGTGCATCCATTGTGTGATCTGTTGTGTTGTAAACTGCCCTTACAGTATCCTAAACATTACTTGGTCCTCATGGTGTCTCCAATTGTTCCTGTCCTGTGTTCCTGGTATGCTCTTTGGATCTCCAGTGCCACAACCTATTACCACGGATGAACGCCAATGCTCTCTACCAGTCGTCTGCCTTGAACTCTTGCCACGGTTATAGACCACGCTCTCTGCCAGCCGCCTGCCTTGAACTCTTGCCATGGTTATAGACCACGCTCTCTGCCAGCCGCCTGCCTTGAACTCTTGCCATGGTTATAGACCACGCTCTCTGCCAGCCGCCTGCCTTGAACTCTTGCCACGGTTATAGACAATGCTCTCTGTCAGTTGCCTTCCTTGAACTCTTGACACGGTTATAGACCACGTTCTCCGCCAGCCGCCTGCCTTGAACTCTTGCCACGGTTATAGACCACGCTCTCTGCCAGTCGCTTGGCTTGAACTCTTGCCACGGTTATAGTCCAAACTCTCTGTCAGTCGCCTGCCTTGAACTCTTGTCACGGTTATAGACCACGCTCTCTGCCAGCCGCCTGCCTTGATCTCTTGCCACGGTTATAGACAATGCTCTCTGCCAGTCACTCGGCTTGAACTCTTGCCACGGTTATAGACCACACTCTCTGCCAGTCGCCTGCCTTGTACGCTTGCCACGGTTATAGACCACACTCTCTGCCAGACGCCTGGCTTGAACTCTTGCCACGGTTATAGACCACGCTCTCTGACAGCAGCCTGCTTTGAACTCTTGCCACGGTTATAGACATGCTCTCTGCCAGCCGTCTGCCTTGAACTCTTGCCACGGTTATAGACCACGCTTTCTGTCAGTCGTCTGCCTTGAACTCTTGCTACGGTTATAGACCACACTCTCTGCCAGATGCTTGCCACGTCCCTTAATTCCAAGACCCCTGCTTCTCCAACCCCCTGTTTTGTCTTTTCCCATCCTCGCCTGGGTCCCGTGTAATGTAAGTCTTCTTGTGTTCTATCTCTCCCTGTGTCTCTATTTTAGAGTAAAAAAAACTAAAGAGTGGGAAAAAAGTAAAAATAATTGGTCAGAGGCTGTCAGCATGTCTGGAACTAAACAAGGAAGAAGTGAAGTACATAAAGGAAAGCGTTATACTTTAATAAATGGGGGGGGGGCTGGAATAAGAACCAAGGCTATAAAAAAACATATGCAGGGTTATTCAGAGAAAGGTGAAACTCTGGAGAACATTTGTAGAAGTGAAAATTCTAGGTCAAAATAGCCAAACCAGAAAAATTCTCTCATTTATCTCACTTTCCAAATCCAGCTATTTTAACCTAGAATTTTCACTTCTCCAAAAGTTCTCCAGAGTTTCACCTTTCTCTGAATAACCCTGATGGTTTCCCTTTATAATAGCTATACTGTACTTCATCAACATCATGGAAAAAATATGTAAACTTGGTATAAAAAAATAGAAAGTGGAAAAATAGAAAGTGTTCCCGGATCTAAAACACAGCATTTCCCCATTAAGCAGGGTCTATGGATACGGCAGTAAAAGCGGTCTGTGCCTTATGTAATGGAGTAAATGCAGAGCTATGTTTAAATCACTCCTCCGAGCCCTGTAAATGTCCGGTATGGTATGAATTGGCTAGTGGCTTGTTACATTCACAAGAGAAATTAGAATCTTACGCATTTTCCCAGTATTCTCCACCATCTCTCGGGGCCAGGATGTGCGTGTCACTACTCCTTTGCAACTATTAAACTAATGAATTCAGTCGGTTGCGCCGGTGCATCTTTGTTGTGTGGGAGTTTTGTATCGAGCACATGGCAAACTCAACTGGCACAAAAACCCAACGTTCATTTTCCAATCTCCATAGCAATAAAGCAAATATGTAAACTTCTGTACCTGTGAAAATGAAACAAAAGGTGATATGATCAGATACAGTGTCAATCCAAATATATAATTCCGACAAACAGGTCTGATGTTCTTCAAAGACCTGCTGGAAATGCACATAATGAAGAAAGCTCTTAGATAACATAGAAACATAGAAAATGTCGGCAGATAAGAACCTTTCGGCCCATCTAGTCTGCCCAATTACATGGATACTTTACCTGGATTTATCTTTTGTTTAGGATAGCCTTATGCCTATCCCATGCCTGCTTAAATTCAATTACTGTTTTGGCCTCTACCACTTCAACTGGAAGGCTGTTCCATGTATCCACCACCCTCTCAGTAAAATAATGCTTCCTGATGTTACTTTTAAACCTTTGCCCCTCTAATCTAAGACTATGTCCTCTTGTTTTGCTACTTTGTTTCCGTTTAAATATACTCCCTTCCTCTACCTTGTGGATTCCCTTTACGTATTTAAATGTTTCTATCATATCTCCTCTGTCTCGTCTTTTTTCCAAGCTGTACATGTTAAGATCATTAAGCCTTTCCTGGTAACTTTTCTCCTTCAAGCCGTACACCATTTTAGTAGCCCTTCTCTGAACTCTCTCTAAGATGTCTATATCCTTCTGGAGATACGGTCTCCAGTACTGCACACAGTACTCCAAGTGAGGTCTCACCAGTGCTCTGTACAGTGGCATGAGCACTTCCCTTTTCCTACTGCTAATACCTCTCCCTACACAACCAAGCATTCTGCTAGCATTTCCTGCTGCTCTATTACATTGACTACTTACGCTTAGATCCTCTGAAATAATGACCCCTAAATCCCTTTCCTCAGATGTTGAGGTTAGGACTGTATCAAATATTCTATATTCAGCCCTTGGGTTTTTACGTCCCAGGTGCATTATCTTGCACTTATCCACATTAAAACTCAATTGCCACAACTCCGACCATTTTTTTAGTTTACCTAAATCATTTGTCATTTGGCTGATCCCTCCAGGAACGTCAACCCTGTTGCAAATCTTTGTGTCATCAGCAAAAAGACATACTTTACCACTAATACCTTCTGCAACCACACACCTTTAATGAACATATTGGGCCCTATTACATTCTTCTCACAAAATCGCACGGTAAACACGTGAATTTTTGTGCCAAGCGTCAAACGTTAAAGCGCGGAAATCAACGCTGGAATTACAATCCTCGTGCATTTATTCATCTGTCGAGCAATAACGCGCGTTAAACGGACTCGCACAAATGCGCGCAGCAACGTTGCGCGCAGTAATCAGTGTGCAGACTGTTTTTTTCACGCAATTCAGTCAATCAGAATTAAGAACCACAATTGTCTCATGTTACGTTTTTGTGCCTGTCAAAGTCAATCTGCGCATATATGCTGTATCGAAAAAAAATGTACACACAACTTCTCAAATTTATTGGTTTGGGTATGTGTAGAATGTGTAACTATACTTTGCTGTGTATTTGTTTTTGGGCTGGTGTATTTGGTTTCGGTCAGGTTGATAGAATTTGCCATTAACACCAGCTTTTAGGAGTTGCTAAAATTATGCGCGTAAAGGCTGTGTGTTACAAACTGCGCATAGATTGTAATACCATCCGCGTACCAGCGCACAAACGCATTTGCGCTCACAATGTTAAGCATAGGACGCGTGAAGTACAGTAAGCTTGCACAGCGTTCGCGCAGGTTCACCCGCGGTAGATGTATACTCGCGTTTGTTGCGCTGAGATTGTAATACGACGTTCAGCGCAAAGGGTTTTCCCGTTGCGTTAATGCGCAAACGTTGCGCGAAGATTGTAATAGGGCCATAAAGTATGCTGTCCGATTTATTTTACTAATTGCATCTTGTCAACAATGGTTATAAAGTGGATTTGGCCATTATGGATTTCTTCCAATGTTTCCATCGTCACATTTTAAACATGACGCAAAGTGGCCAGCTGGAAAACCAGAAGAATTTCACGAGTGTCTGGTGAACTGGAGGAACCAAAGGATCTTCAATTGACTGGTGGAAGGCTGGTGTTACTGCTGTACTTGCTGGAGTTGAGGTAAAGATAAAAGGATTTTTACATAATTGTATAAGCAGGATTGGAGGAGGGTTCTAATGCTCCCCAGCTCTACCTCACTACACTCATTAATAGGCTTTCAATTCTCCTATGCTCAGCTCCTGTTTGGCCAATATTGGGTGTATGGTAAATAACACATGGCAGGCCCTATTACAATATCCGAGCAAAAACGCTCGCGCAACGTGTTAATTTGTGCACGAAGCGTTAAACGCTAACGCGCGTAAATTAACGCTGGCATTACAATCCGTGCATTTTTTCATCCCACAAAAAATTGTGCACGTAAAACGGACACGCAAAAACGCACGCGCATTAACGTTGCGCGCAGAAATCGGTGTGCGGACTGTTTTTTCACGCGGTTCAGCCAATCCGAAATAAGAACCACAATTGTCTCCCGTTCAGTTTTTGCGCCTGCCAAAATCAATCTGAGTATATATGCTGCAGCAATAATAAAAACACGCACAACTTCTCAATTTTATTGTTTGGGTATGCGAAGAATGTGTAACTATACTTTGCTGTATTTTTATTTTCGGGCTGGTGTATTTGGTTTAGTCCAGGACGTTCAGATTTGCCATAAACACCAGCTTTCAGGAGTCATTAAAATAATGCGCGCAAACGTTGTGCGTTAAAAACTGCGCATAGATTGTAATACCATCCGCGTACCAGCGCACAAATGCATTTGCGCTCGCAATGTTAAGTATAGGACGCGCGACGTACAGTACGCTCACAAAGGGTTCGCGCAGGTCCACCCGCATTGGACGAATGCGCGCGTTTGTTGCGCTGACTTTGTGATATGACGTCCAGCGCAAAAGGGTTTTGCCCCTCGCGTTAATGCGTTTTTGCGCACGCGTTAACGTTTGCGTGCATGTCTACAATAGGGAAAACAAAATAAAGCATGGCTACAACAGAGAGAGAACAAAGTTGGGTAAGTGCCTGGGTGCTCCAAGGTCAAGGATCCACAATCCAATGAACATAGTCCACAAAAATAGTTATGTATATGGTTTAATCGATAAATATGTATGTCGGGAGTGATGTATATTGCAAATGTTTGGTGTTTGTATTTAGTAGTAAGTATTTGTTTACATAGATTGACCAACATGCATGTGGGCTACAGGTTAAATTTGTGTTACTCCTCCCACCAATCTTTGTGTGTGTATAAAAGAGGATCTTAAATTTTAAAAATGAAGAAAGGGAAGGAAAGAAAAAAAAAAAGCTGAAAGGAAGGAAAGAATACGGAAAAAAAGTAGGAAGGAAGGAACAAAAATAGGCAAGGAAGGAAGGGAAAAAGAAAGAAAGAAGTCATGTGCACAATCTTTAACTAATACATTTTGGACATTCCGATTGATTGAAGTCCATCAATACGCTCTACAAATAGATCTCTCAAAACACATTTTAAGGTACCATTTCTTTCCATTTTTAAGTAAAAGTATCTGAAAAATAGGTTATGTATACTTTGTATGATAAAGTTCTAAAGTCGGAACAGTCATCATTAGAAAATCACAATGTTCTTACAGAATTTTGTTCCATATTTAGAATGTTGTCCTAATTCTTGCACTGCACATTTTCATAGCTCCTCACACATCACTGATGATTTCTGACAATGCTGTCTGATTATGAATGGTCTATATTTTGGTCTGTTACATTCGTTTTTGCATATTAAAGGCAAAAAAAAAAATCTAACTGAAGAAGAAATCTCAGAATCGCTTCATCGTCGGATTGCCCTTCAGACGAGAAGTGGATTAAATCCATACCTTTTATCTGTTTTGAAATTGGGACGAGAAGCCAAGGAAGATTCAGAGCTGAAGTCAAGACACCTGTCTCCTGTGTTTCATCCTGGAAAACATTAAGGAATCAAACATTTGTTTTATGGAACATTTCTGACGACACTTTAAAAGCCGTATCCCTCTTGGTTGCATTGAACCTTTTTTGATCTGTCATGGAATTGTAACTTTTTATTATTGAGGTGAACTACTGGTCTTTTGGATATGAATACATTGCAAATCTGCAAAGCCAGGGGAGATGAAAATATTTTCAGCAAATTAATGTTATCGTTAGTAAGCAATGCTTTTTTTCTGGAAAAATAGGTGGGGTACTCTCACGCCTGGGGAAAAACTGATTATTATGACTATTTTCATGTCCTCATAAACAATAGTTGTAGCTCATTCAAAGGAAGACACTATAAAAGGGAACCATATTTTTTAATACAGTTTTCCTTTTAAATGAACTACAACTATTGTTGTAACCCTATGGGAGTTATCTACTAAGTGCCTCTGTTGCAAGAAAAATCTGTATTGCAGGGCAGTTAGCTGTTTTTTTTTGTTGCAAAGATGGCACTGAGTGGATAATCCCCTAGCATTTGTGAGCACCACAGCAATGAAACTCTGTTTTGCTGAGTATGTATGAACTCCACAGCAATACAACTAACAGTAATGCACAGTGTGTATGAGCTCCACAGCAATGACACTCACTGTAATGCACAGTGTGTATGAGCTCCACAGCAATGACACTCACAGTAATGCGCAGTGTGTATGAGCTCCACAGCAATGAAACTCACAATAATGCACTGTGCGTATGACCTCCACAGCAATGACACTCACATTAATGCGCAGTGTGTATGAGCTCCACAGCAATAAAACTCACTACCACCTTACAGTGCCAGCTCCTCTGATCACACCACTTGCCTGACAATCCGCAGCTCTGGCAGATGTGTGTAAACATGCTGCACCCCCCCCCTCCCTATGCTGTTCAAAGTTTCAGCGGCTGCAGAGAGAGGGGGAGCAGCCCTCCCTTGTCACTTACTGGGGGAGTGGGGTTATCAGTCCCTACATACACTCCTGACAATCGGAAGTGTTCAGGAGCAACATGAGCTGCCGAGCACTTCCGATTCTCTGCCTGCCACTGCAGGAGGAGCAGCATGCTGTCTCCTGTTAGTTCTGGCTGGTGGTGAGGTGCCGGTACTGAGTGGTGAGGTGCCGCTACTGTATACCCCTGAGTACGCCTGAAAAAAAAGCCCTGTTAGTAAGTATAGAGTTCATCTTTTAAGGATTAATAAATATTTTGTTCACCTTATGGGCACAATTAAATGCACTAGGAGGTTTTCTTTGCCATCCTTTGGACCAACATCAGCTATAGGATTTGTGGAAGACTGACCTTGATGGACATTGGTCTTTTTTCAACCTATATTACTATGTGACTCTGATCCAGCCGAATTATCCATTGTTTAGAGAACTTTTTTTGAGAAATCATTTTACCAGGAAAGATACATTGAGATTTCTCTCGTTTTCAAGTATGTCCTGGGTGGCGAGTATGTACCGTTAGGTGTCTGTCTCGCCCAAGGACACTTACTGGAGAGGTGCTCTTGCCGGGATTCAAACCTGTGTCTCCACAGCCATGAAGTAAATAGATTGTAAATTATATAATATGATGCTGTATGTGTGAATATATATTTTTTATGACAATTTCAGTAGCAGTGTATGAGCATGATGAGTAAAAGTCATGTAACGATCACCGTGTACTCCCGCCCAGTTTGCATTATCCATTGTGAAGACAACACCCACAATAGGCCCTAGATTACTTACCAGGAGGAAAGGATTGTATCCCCTAATCCACCGAGAACTACGAGCCGAGCAATATCGGGAAGTTAACCAGTTGAAATGGAATCTTTTATGTTTTCTCTCCTTTTTATTGAAAATCGAATCTTTTTACAGTTTATCACATGTTTCACTTGCAGCCATGTAGCCATATCTGTATGTAAGCAGATAGTCTTACAAGACTCACACGACACTGTGTATCGCACATTTTTATTAAAGAAACAAAAAGAATGTTAAAAAGAAAACAACAAGCGATTGGACAGGCGAACAAAACATTCAAATATATTTTCGGCTTATGGATTTAACATATTTAATTTGTGTCTTATCAGCAATGCGTCTGAGCCCAAGAAAGATTCCTCTCCAAACATTTAACCAGAACCGAAGACGTTGCACATATTCTATTATCTAAAACCATTGGCCGTTTTGCATCTACTCCATAAAATAGTCCATTTATATGCATAGCTCAGTCTATTTGAGAATTACCATTTAGAAGTCAGCATCCAAATTTAGACACGGTGCTATGATTGGTTTCCAAATTTCCATATATATGTGCCGGCAGCCGATGTTCTCATATGTGTTTGCGTAGATCTTCATTATGAAGTGTCTCTGCATACAGTAATTTTGTATTAATTGAGATGTTTTAATTCACTGTGCATTACCTGCTCTGATTTTATGGAGTGTTTTCAGATAGAGCTTCCAAACTAGCTGATTACTCTAATATTGCAAAACGGCAAACACATTTTTTTCAGATTGTCAAATAACATTTCAGGGAAGATGTTCAGGTCTTTGCTCAGAACTCTCCGACTCAATAGGGCAGAAAACCCTAGAAGATGCAGGTTGTTGTGTTTAGATTCACTCACTTCCTGTCTTGATGCTCACTGCATCCTTACATAATGTGTGTCATGACTAGGGATGAGCCGAACACCCCGGAGTTCGGTTCGCATTCGAACGCGAACTTTCCAAATGTTCGAATTCGAACTCGAACTCAAATTCAATACAAGTCAATGGGGCTGAAAACTCGATTTTTAGAGTGCCCTCCAAGAGGGCATATACAGTCAGGTCCAGAAATATTGGGACATCGACACAATTCAAACATCTTTTGCTCTATACACCACCACAATGGAGTTGGAATGAAACAAACACAATGTGCTTTAACTGCAGACTGTCAGCTTTAATTTGAGGGTATGTACATCCAACTCAGGTGAACGGTGTAGGACTTACAGCAGTTTGCAGATGTGCCTCCCACTTGTTAAGGGACCAAAGGTAATGGGACAGAATAATAATCATAAATCAATCTTTCCCTTCTTAATACTTGGTTGCAAATCCTTTGCATTCAATCACAGCCTGAAGTCTGGAATGCATAGACATCACCAGATGCTGGGTTTCATCCCTGGTGATGCTCTGCCAGGCCTCTACTGCAACTGTCTTCAGTTCCTGCTTGTTCTTGGGGCATTTTCCCTTCAGTTCTGTCTTCAGCAAGTGAAATGCATGCTCAATGGGATTCAGGTCGGGTGATCGACTTGGCCATTGCATAACATTCCACTTCTGTCCCTTCAAAAACTCTTTGGTTGCTTTTGCAGTATGTTTTGAGTGCGTTCGGACGCACTTTTTGATGTTCGCTGCAAAAAATGCGTTCGTTTGATCCTAGCCTAAAATTGGGCCTTTAGCATCGGCAACAGTGCCGTCACACAGTAACCCCTCTGAGGATATGAATCTGATACAGGCGTCAGTGGCAGTGCACCCAAATATTGTGCCTTTGGTGCCAGGCCAGCAAGTGCCATCATACAGTAACCCCTATGTGGTATTGTGGAAGAGTGCAGGGGTGGACCATGCAGTCCTATATTAAAAAGATATGAATCTGGTAAAGGCGTCAGTGCACCCAAATATTGTGCCTTTGGAGCCAGGCCAGCAAGTGCCATCATACAGTAACCCCTCTGTGGTATTGTGGAAGAGTGCAGGGGTGGACCATGCGGTCAGGGCCGGTGCTAGACTATTTTGCGCCCTAGGCAAGACCAGCTACTTGCACCCCCCAAAAAAACCCAAAAAAACGACACATGAAACTGCTAAATTTCTTTTTGTTTAAGAATAAAGTTTGAAAAGCACCAATAGTAAAGGTAAAATAAATATGAATAAACTGTATTAAACCATTTTAAATTAACTCTATTAAACTAATTAAAATTAACTGTATTGAACAAATATAAATTAACGAAAAAAAATAAGAGTTGTCACGTAAGTTTCAATTTCAGACACATCAAAATTTCACTTTGCTTGCCTTATCCTTTGCAAATTTTCATCATGCGTATATATATATACTGAGCAGGCCAGCTCACATCATGCGTATATATATTTCCAAGGCCCAGGCCAGCTCACATCATGCGTATATATAGTGCCCATGCCCAGGCCAGCTCACATCATGCGTATATATATTTTGCCCAGGTCAGCTCACATCATGTGTATATATATTGCCCAGGCCCAGGCCAGCCCACATCATGCGTATATATATATATTGCCCAGGCCAATCCCCTGGTGGAGATAGGGGGTTCATTTGAACCCCGATATCTCCAGGCAGCTAGGGGGTCATGGAGGGTGTCAATCGAAAGGCCTGAGCATGGCCTTTCGAATGATACCCAACATGACCAGGTATAAAGTAAAAAAATAAATAAAATAAAAACAGGTATTTTTTTTGTGTGTTATTTTTATTAATGCAGCAATATTGTTCACATTTCAATTATAATGTGAACGATGATATACTAATGATTTTTTTCTATGGGTTGTGTTTGCTATAAATCACGTAATTCCCCCCACAAAATGTAACAAGTTCCCATTTCGAATTTTTGTACAAGCGCACCCCATAGAAAACATAACCGCAAACGCTCATGTGCTAAAATGGGAAAAAAAAACACTTTACACACTGCAAATGATTAAAAATTCAATTTTTATTGCATTTTTTGTCATAATATACAGGCAGGATATGACGTATACATATAAAAATGATATATTATAAATCTGCGGAGTCTGCCGGAAAGAACGATATCTAATATGTCTGCGTCATTTAATAAAATGTGGCTTCAAATCGCGTTTAAACATGATGAGTGAAAGCGGTAAAAATGAGCTGAGCACACAGCGGTGAAATGCAGCATATTAGAAGAAGATTTAGGAGAGAAATTTACACTTCTCAGAAGCACAGGTGTTGTTTGACACATCAGGAGACACACAACACCCTCATTGTACATACAATGTATCAAATTCATTAGACCAGACTAAAAACACCTGTTTTCGCCGTTTGAAAACACAGGTCATTTAGAGGTGAGAATCTTTGCACTTAGACATTAGTTATTAATTAAATATCTAATAAACCATTGCTTATAATATTCTGCAGTAAAGAGTCTCTTTATTTCTAGATTTTTTAGTATTTTTTAAGCATTTTTTATACTCTTCAAAATTTTTTTTTTGCGAACTGAAACCGAACACGCCAAAAAAGTTCGAAGTTTGCAAACTTGCGAACGGCCACAGTTTGAATCGAACTCCGAACTGATCGAACCGAACAGCTCATCCCTAGTCTTGACTAGGGATGGGCTGGCGGTTCGATCCGAACATGAGTTCGATTCGAACATTGCCTGTTTGGCCGTTCGGCGAACACCGAACATTTCCACGTGTTCGTTGCGTGTTCACCCACAATGCACCACAATGGACCACAATGCACTTTTACACTGGCCTGAAGCTTGTAATTGGCTACAGCCTTGCACCTGACCACAGGTCTGGTGCAAGACAGGTTCAACACTATGCCAATCACGGCTCAGAGTCCTGTTCGGGCAAATTTTGACCAATCATGGGCTCACAGAGCTAAGTCCCGCAGCACACTATATAACGTTTCCACGCGCGGGTTCTGCACGCATTTCAGGTCAGGTGCAAGACTATGCCGATCAGGGCTCAGAGTCCTGATTGGGCACATTTTGCCTAATCATGGGCTCACAGAGCTAAGTCCCACAGCACACCATATAAGGCTTCCCCACAGCCCCAGCACGTGCTTTTTTTTGCAGGAGTGAGAGGAGATTGTTCTGTCAGTGTGTCTCACAGACGTCTAGCAGATTTCTGTGAATTGTAATCTGCGTCTTCTCACTGCCAACTATTGGGGTCTCACTTTCTTCTAGCAGATATCTGGGAATTGTAATCTGTGTCTTCTCACTGCCAGCTATCAAGGGGTCCCACATACTTCTAGCAGATATCTGGAAAATGGAATCTGTGTCTTCTCACTGCCAGCTATCAGGGGGTCCCACATACTTCTAGCAGATATCTGGGAATTGTAATCTGTGTCTTCTCACTGCCAGATATCAGGGGGTCCCACGTATTTCTAGCAGATATCTGGGAAATGTAATCTGTGTCTTCTCACTACCAGCTATCAGGGGGTCCCACATACTTCTAGCAGATATCTGAGAATTGAAATCTGTGTTCTCTCACTGCCAGCTATCAAGGGGTCCCACATACTTCTAGCAGATATCTGGGAATTGTAATCGGAGTCTTCTCACTGCCAGCTATCAAGGGGTCCCACATACTTCTAGCAGATATCTGGGAATTGTATTCTGTGTCTTCTCACTGCCAGCTATCAGAGGGTCCCACATACTTCTAGCAGATATCTGGAAAATGTAATCTGTGTCTTCTCACTGCCAGCTATCAGGGGGTCCCACATACTTCTATCAGATATCTGGGAATTGTAATCTGTGTCTTCTCACTGCCAGATATCAGGGGGTCCCACGTATTTCTAGCAGATATCTGGGAAATGTAATCTGTGTCTTCTCACTACCAGCTATCAGGGGGTCCCACATACCTCTAGCAGATATCTGAGAATTGAAATCTGTGTTCTCTCACTGCCAGCTATCAAGGGGTCCCACATACTTGTAGCAGATATCTGGGAATTGTAATCGGAGTCTTCTCACTGTCAGCTATCAGGAGGTCCCACGTACTTCTAGCAGATATCTGGGAATTGTAATCTGTGTCTTCTCACTGCCAGCTATCAAGGGGTCCCACATACTTCTAGCAGATATCTGGGAATTGTAATCTGTGTCTTCTCGCTGCCAGCTATCAGGGGGTACCACATACTTCTAGAAGATATCTGGGAATTGTAATCTGTGTCTTCTCACTGCCAGCTATCAAGGGGTCCCACATACTTCTAGCAGATATCTGGGAATTGCATTCTGTGTGTTGGCACTGCCAGCTGCTGCCAGGCTATCAGGCTATATCACTGATTTATAGCACTGTTCTGGAAAATCTGTATATCTTTAATCAAATTCTAGATACCATACAATAACACAGTTTAATCATAGTTCATCTGTTTATCTATTCAGAGTAGAATCTGGGTGTTGCCAGCTATCAGGGTGTATAACTGACATATAGCATTGTTCTGGAAAATCTGTATATCTTTAATCTATATATCACTCACCATGTCAGAAAGACCAAAAAGGACAGGCAGACGCTCCCATACACAGATAAAAGGGCAAGCAGCCTCTTTGTCGGAAGGCTGTGCCCCTGGTCGTCGTGGACGTGGTGCATCCTCTGCAGGGGCACATTTGTCCTTGTTTCTAACTGGTGCTGGCCGTCTTAAGCAGCAGCAACATACAGAGGATTTGCAGTATTGGCTAACCAGGCCATCCTCATCCTCTGAGTCCTCTGCCAGCCAGGTTTGTAGTGGTTTACAGTCCACCTCAGCTGCCAAAACATCTAATTCAGCCTCCATAAACAACTGCTTTGGGCAGCAGCCTGTATGAAAAGACATTTTAGGACGCGCAGAAAAAGTTTAGTGTTTTTTTTGGCTAAATTATTGTGAAACTTATGCAGGCTTTGGATGAAAGTAACAATAGGTGCTTTAAAATTGGGCTTTTAGCGTCGGCAACAGTGCCGTCACACCGTAACCCCTCTGAGGATATGAATCTGATACAGGCGTCAATGGCAGTGCACCCAGATATTGTGCCTTTAGTGCCAGGCATGCAAGTACTATCATACAGTAACCCCTCTGTGGTATTGTGGAAGAGTGCAGGGGTGGACCAGGCGGTCCTATATTAAAAAGATATGAATCTGGGAATGGGCGTCAGTGCACCCAGATATTCTGCCTTTGGTGCAAGACTGCCAGGCCAGCAAGTATCATCATACAGTACAGTACCCTCTGTGGTATGGTGGAAGACTGCAGGGGTGGACCATGTGGTCCTATATTGAAAAGTGTTTTTTTGATCTGGTAATGGGTGTCAGTGCACCCAGATATTGTGCCTTTAATGCCAGGCCATCAAGTATCATCATACAGTAGCCCCTCTGTGGTATTGTGGAAGAGTGCAGGGGTGGACCATGTGGTCCTATATTGAAAAGTGTTTTTTTTATCTGTTAATGGGTGTCAGTGCACCCAGATATTGTGCCTTTAATGCCAGGCCATCAAGTATCATCATACAGTAGCCCCTCTGTGGTATTGTGGAAGAGTGCAGGGGTGGACCATGTGGTCCTATATTGAAAAGTTTTTTATCTGTTAATGGGCGTCAGTGCACCAGATATTGTGCCTTTAATGCCAGGCCAGCAAGTATCATCATACAGTAACCCCTCTGTGGTATTGTGGAAGAGTGCAGGGGTGGACCATGTGGTCCTATATTGAAAAGTTTTTTATCTGTTAATGGGCGTCAGTGCACCCAGATATTGTGCCTTTAATGCCAGGCCATCAAGTATCATCATACAGTAACCCCTCTGTAGTATTGTGGAAGAGTGCAGGGGTGGACCATGTGGTCCTATATTGAAAGGTTTTTGATCTGGTAATGGGCGTCAGTGCACCCAGATATTGTGCCTTTCATGGCAGCAAGTTCCATCACACCGTAACCTTTTTGTGGTATTGTGGAAGAGTTCAGTGCTGGAGGTTTTGTGAATGCAGAAGAGGACATCCCCTATCTATTCCATTACTTTAGCATCAGGGGATTGATAGGTGCTGATCCAGTACTGATTCATTTTTATAAATGTCAGCCGGTCTACAGAGTCGGTGGACAGACGCACTCTTTTGTCTGTGACAAAACCTCCAGCGGCACTAAACGTCCTTTCGGAAAGCACGCTATATGAAGGGCAACCTAGTAGCTGCATAGCATATTGGCTAAATTCTGGCCAGTGATCCAATCTCAACACCCAGTAAGCCAGTGGATCATCTGCTGGAAAGGTATCCAGGTCTGCCCTTGCCCCTAGGTAGTCCTGCACCATATGGTGAAGACGCTGGCAATGGGTGCCTACATTTGACGTCCTTGGGCGTCGTGGAATAATTTTTTTTTAAAAAGCATCAGTCAAGTGGCCCTGGCCTTCACCACTATTCCTCAGATCACCTGCAGCCTCAGAAGCACATGTGTCAGCACTTGGTAATCTAACAGTGCCTGGAAAGGTGTTACACAAGTTTCGCTTTAGAGCGTCCTCAAGTTTTGTCATCCTGTGCTCCCTCTGTGCGGGCAGGATGAGCTCTGCAACTTTCCCCTTGTATCGTGGATCAAGAAGGGTTGCCAACCAGTAATGATCCCTCTCCTTGATAGCACGAATCCTGGGGTCCTTTAGCAGGCTTTGCATCATTAGGGAGCCCATGCAGCGTAGGTTGGAGGTGGCATTAGCTGCCGAGTCTTCCTGGTCAATGAGGATGACCGTATCGTGCACTTCCTCCTCCCAGCCACGCACAAGCCCTTCTGTTTCTGTGCACACAAAACCCTGCCTTGAGGAAGCCCCACCTTCAATGGTCCTCCTCCTGTCTGATCTGAGTAGGACCCACTGGAATGCTGTCTGCGGAAAGACTGGGGCCTTGAGAGCTAGGGAAGGCCTCCTCTTCCTCCCACTGCTCTGCCTCTAGAGCCACATCTATAATTCCCCGCAGAGTGTGCTCCAGCAGGAACACTAAAGGAATTGTGTCACTGATGCATGCACTGTCCCTGCTCACCATCCTCGTTGCCTCCTCAAATGGTGACAGTACAGTGCATGCATCCTTGATCATCAGCCACTGCGGGGGGGAAAAAAAACAAGTTGACCTGAACCTGTCCTTGTGCCATACTCACACAGGTACTCGTTGATAGCCCTCTGCTGCTTGTGCAGACGCTGCAGCATTGCTAATGTCGAGTTCCACCTGGTGGGCATGTCACAGATCAGACAGTTTGTGGGAAGGTGGAATTCTCTTTGAATTTCTGCCAGGCGAACGCTTGCTGGGAATGACCGTCTGAAGTGGCTGCAGACTTTTCTGGCCTTGATGAGAATCTCTGGCAGCCCTGGGTACTTGGTTAGGAAACGCTGTACCACCAGATTTAGGACGTGTGCTAGGCATGGTACATGCGTCAATTTACCCTTGCGTAGGGCAGAGAGAAGGTTGCTGCCATTATCGCAGACGATCATTCCCAGCTCAAGCTGGCGTGGTGTTAACCATCTCTGCACCTGCCCCTGCAGAGCTGACAAAATTTCTGACCCGGTGTGGCTCCTGTCCCCTAAACAAATCAGCTCAAGCACAGTATGGCATCTTTTTGCTTGAGCCATTGCATAGACCCTGTCAGGCGTCGGTTTAACTGCCACTTCGCCAGAGACAGAGAAGGAGGAGGAGGAGGAGGAAGAGGTGGTGGTGGTGGAGCAGACAGACCTCATACAAGCAGCTTTCTGGAGGCGTGGTGGATGAACAAGCTCCAGCACAGAGCCCGTCTTGGATCCCCTCCCAGCTGCAATCAGAGTTACCCAGTGTGCCATGAAGGAAATGTAATAACCCTGTCCATGCTTGCTGGACCACGTGTCTAAAGTGACTGCCTTTCCCAATGACTGGATAACATTGTCTTCCACATGCTGGTATAGTGCTGGTATGGCCTTGCGTGAAAAGTAATGGCGTTTTGGAACCTGCCACTGTGGTACAGCGCATTCAGCAAATTCACGGAAGGGAGCAGAGTCCACCAGCTGGAAAGGCAGCAGCTGCAATGTGAGTAATTTTGCTAAGCTGACATTTAGATGCTGTGCTTGGGGATGGTTGGGACTATATTTTTTCTTATGTTGCAGCAGCTGCGTCAACGTAATCTGACTGCGTAAATCTTCAGCTGACGGGGATACTGTCACATTGTGAAGGAGCTGGTACATCCATTACTGTAGCATCACCCCTGTCAGTGGAGGTTGTAGGCTATGACATGGCAGGACATACAGTGGGGGTAGAGACAGATGAGGAGGAGGACCTACGCAAAGTTTTGTGCCAAAAGGAATGTGTGGCAGGTGGTCATATGTCGCCTCAAGCACGTGGTACTCAAGCATCTGGTGTCTTTCCCACACTTCAGCCTCATCTGACATAGATTACAAATAGCAACGGTGCGATCTGCTGCACATTTCTTAAAGAACTCCCAGACAGCAGAGTTCCTGCGTGCGTGCTTTGAGACAACAGTGCTCTGCACCTGAGCAGCTCTGACATCTGATGCCTTGGACTGGCTAGTGCTACGGTTGGTCATAGAGGATGTTGTGCCTCGTGTTTGCTGTGCCTCCTCCCCCTCCTCCTCCCCCTCCTCCTCCCCCTCCTCCTCACTTGATTCCTCTGTTCGATCAGGGACCCAGGTGGAGTCAGTGACCTCATCATCATTGTCATCATAATCACCCCCTATCTCCTCGTCACTGGAGCCAACTTGGCAGCATGCTGCAGCTGCTGGGGCAACATGAGCGCCAGTTATTTGTGTGTCATCACTGGCACCCCCTTCCTCTAGGTTGATTATACTCCCTTCCTAAACCTCAGAGATTGAATCAGAGCACTGTACTTGCTGCGCATCCTCAAGCAGCATGTCACTCTCATTGTAGTCAAACAATTCAGCTGACTCCTCTGTGTGTGATAGCGAGGCTACGGCAGGAGTAGCTGTGGACATGGAGGCTGCATTAGATGCTTTGGCAGCTGAGGTGGACTGTAAAGCACTAGAAGCCTGGCTGGCAGAGGACTCGGAGGATGAGGATGGCCTGGTTAGCCAATCCACCAAGTCCTCTGTATGTTGCTGCTGCTTAAGACGGCCAGCACCAGTTAGAAAGGACAAGAGTGCCCCTGCAGAGGATGCACCATGTCCACCACGACCAGAGACACAGCCTCCCGACACAGGGGCTGTTTGCCCTCTTATCTGTGGCTGGGAGTATCTGCCGGTCCTTTTTGTTCTTTCAGACATGGTGAGTGATATATAGATTAATATATACAGAACTCTGATTCAACTCTGGTATAAAGATTTAAATAGCTCTGGTATAACTCAGTGAGACACACTGATAGCTGGCAGCCAGTGACAAGAGACAGATCACCTTAATTCACAAATGTTTTAAAGAAATTAGTGAGCCCCAAAATACAGTGTGGTACTGTTTGTATAACGAGACACAGATCACCTTAATTCAGAAGTGTTTTAAAGAAATTAGTGAGCCCCAAAAAAATTGCTGGCTGTGTGACGAGACACAGAAGATCACCTTGATTCACAAGTGTTTTAAAGAAATTAGTGAACCCCAAAATACAGCGTGGTACTGTTTGTATGACGAGACACAGATCACCTTAATTCACAAGTGTTTTAAAGAAATTAGTGAGCCCCAAAATAAAGTGTGGTACTGTTTGTATGACGAGACACAGATCACCTTAATTCACAAGTGTTTTAAAGAAATTAGTGAGCCCCAAAAAAATTGCTGGCTGTGTGACGAGACACAGAAGATCACCTTGATTCACAAGTGTTTTAAAGAAAGTAGTGAGCCCCAAAATACAGCATGGTACTGTTTGTTTGACGAGACACAGATCACCTTAATTCACAAGTGTTTTAAAGAAATTAGTGAGCCCCAAAATACAGCGTGGTACTGTTTGTATGACGAGACACAGATCACCTTAATTCACAAGTGTTTTAAAGAAATTAGTGAGTCCCAAAAAAATTGCTGGCTGTGTGACGAGACACAGAAGATCACCTTGATTCACAAGTGTTTTAAAGAAATTAGTGAGCCCCAAAAAAACTTGCTGGCTGTGTGACGAGACACAGAAGATCACCTTGATTCACAAGTGTTTTAAAGAAATTAGTGAGTCCCAAAATACAGCGTGGTACTGTTTGTATGACGAGACACAGATCACCTTAATTCACAAGTGTTTTAAAGAAATTAGTGAGCCCCAAAAAAATTGCTGGCTGTGTGACGAGACACAGAAGATCACCTTGATTCACAAGTGTTTTAAAGAAATTAGTGAGCCCCAAAATACAGAGTGGTACTGTTTGTATGACGAGACACAGATCACCTCAATTCACAAATGTTTTAAATAAAGTTGTAAACCCCAAAAAAACTTGCTCTCACAGTGACAAGACACACATCACCTAAATTCCCTAATATTTGGTATAAATGAGACCCAAAAAGACTTGCTGGCACAGTGACAAGACCCAGAAAATCACCTTAATTCACAAATGTTTTAAATAAAGTTGTAAACCCCAAAAAACTTGCTGGCACAGTGAAAAAGACACACATCACCTAAATTCCCTGATATTTGGTATAAATGAGACCCCCCCAGTAGCGTGGCAGACCGGCAGTAACAACACACACAACTATCTCCTTTGAAATCTCCTCTGAAATGCGTGCAGAAGCGCTGCGTGGAAACCTTATATAGTGTGCTGCGGGACTTAGCTCTGTGAGCCCATGATTGGGCAAAATTTGCCCAATCAGGACTCTGAGCGGTGATTGGCATAGTGTTCAACCAGTCTTGCACCAGACCTGTGGTCAGGTGCAAGGCTGTAGCCAATTAGGAGCTTCAGGCAGTGGGAAAATGCATTGTGGTCCATTGTGGTCGAACATGCGGCGAACACCCAGAAATGTTCGGTGTTCGCGATCTGCTCAAACAGGCTAAGTTCGGGTCGAACCCTGAACCGTCCGAACCCGAACAGCTCATCCCTAGTGCAGAGCGCTGTTGTCTCGCAGCACATGTCCAGGATCTCTGCTGTCTGGGAGTTCTTCATGACATGTGCAGCAGACTGCAGCCTTGCTATTTGTAAGCTATGTCAGACACTTAAGTACCACGTGCTTGAGGTGACATATGACCACCTGCCACGCATCCAGTTGGCACAACACTTTGCATAGGTCCTCCTCCTCCTCATCTGTCTCTACCCCCACTATATGTCCTGCCATGTCATTGCCTACAACCTACACTGGCAGGGATGATGCTACAGTAATGGGTGTACCACGTCCTTCCTCTGAATCTGCCAGCATCCCATCAGCTGCAGATTTATGCAGTCAGATTTTGTTGCCCCAGCTGCTGCAGTGGAAGAAAAAATATGGGAATGGTTGTCTGTGATAATGGTAGCAACCATCTCTCCGCCCTAAGCCTGGGTAAGTTGACGCATGTACCATGCCTAGCACACGTCCTAAATATGGTTGTACAGCGTTTCCTAACCAGGTACCCAGGGCTGGCAGAGCTTCTCAGCCAGACCAGAAAAGTCTGCAGCCACTTCAGACGGTCATTCCCAGCAAGTGTTTGCCTGGCAGAAATTCAAAGAGAATTCCACCTTCCCACAAACCGCCTGATCTGTGACATGCCCACCAGGTGGAACTTGACATTGGCAATGCTGTAGCGCCTGCACAAGCAGCAGAGGGCCGTCAATGAGTACATGTGTGAGTATGGCACAAGGTCAGGTTCAGGTCAACTTGTTTTTTTGCCCCCCCCGATAGTGGCTGATGATTAAGGATGCATGCACTGTACTGTCACCATTTGAGGAGGCAACGAGGATGGTGAGCAGGGACAGTGCATGCATCAGTGACACAATTCCTTTACTGTTCCTGCTGGAGCGCACTCTGTGGGGAATTATAGATGTGGCACTAGAGACAGAGCAGCGGGAGGAAGAGGAGGACTTCCCTAGTTCTCAAGGCCCCAGTCTTTACGCAAACAGCCTTCTTGCAGGTCCTCAGATCGGACAGGAGGAGGATGAGGTCGAGGAATATTTAAGTTGTGGGGGCATTGAAGGTGGGGATTCCTCAAGGGAGGGATTTGTGTCCCCAGAAACCCAAGGACTAGTACGTGGCTGGGAGGAGGTGGTGCACGATACAGTCAACATCAGCGACCAGGAAGCTAATGCCACCTCCAACCTACGCTGCATGGGCTACCTTATCCTGCAAAGCCTGCTAAAGGACCTCAGGATTCGTGCTATCAAGGAGAGGGATCATTACTGGTTGGCAACCCTTGATCCACGATACAAGGGTAAGGTTGCAGAGCTCATCCTGCCCTCACAGAGGGAGCACAGGATGAAACAACATGAAGACGCTCCTAAAGTGACACTTGTGTAACACCTTTCCAGACACTGGTGGGTTATCAACTGATGACACAGGTGCTTCTGAGGCTGCTGTTTATCAGAGGAAGAGGGGTGACTGATGCCTTTTTTTTTTTAGTCCACGACGCCCAGGGACGTCAAATGTAGGCACCCATTGCCAGCATCTTCACCATATGGTGCAGGACTATCTAGGGGCAAGGGCAGACCTGGATACCTTTACAGCAGATGATCCACTGGCCTACTGGGTGTTGAGATTAGATCACTGGCCAGAACGTAGCCAATATGCTATGGAGCTACTAGGTTGCCCTTCTTCCAGCGTGCTTTCTGAAAGCACGTTCAGTGCCGCTGGAGGTTTTGTCACAGACAAAAGAGTGCATCTGTCCACCAACTCTGTAGACCGGCTGATATTTATAAAAATGGCTCAGTCCTGGATCAGCAGCTATCACTCCCCTGATGCTGATGTAACTGAATAGATCAGGGATCTCTTCTGCATTCCCAAAACCTTCACCACTGCACTCTTCCACAATACCTCAGAGGGGTTATGGTGTGAAGGCACTAGCTGGCACCAAAGGCCCAATATTTGGGTGCACTCCCACTGACGCATGTACCAGATTAATATCATTTTAATATTTGACCGCAGGGTCCACCCCTGCACTCTTCCACAATACCTCAGAGGGGTTACGGTGTGAAGGCACTAGCTGGCACCGAAGGACCAATATTTGGGTGCACTGCCACTGACGCGTGTACCAGATTCATATCATTTTAATATTTGACCGCAGTGTCCACCCCTGCACTCTTCCACAATACATCGGAGGGGTTATGGTGTTAAGGCACTAGCTGACACCAAAGGCCCATTATTTGGGTGCACTGCCACTGACGCGTGTACCAGATTCATATCATTTTAATATTTGAATGCAGAGTCCACCCCTGCACTCTTCCACAATACCTCAGAGGGGTTACGGTGTAAAGGCACTAGCTGGCACCGAAGGACCAATATTTGGGTGCACTGCCACTGACGCGTGTACCAGATTCATATCATTTTAATATTTGACCGCAGTGTCCACCCCTGCACTCTTCCACAATACATCGGAGGGGTTATGGTGTTAAGGCACTAGCTGGCACCGAAGGACCAATATTTGGGTGCACTGCCACTGACGCGTGTACCAGATTCATATCATTTTAATATTTGACCGCAGTGTCCACCCCTGCACTCTTCCACAATACATCGGAGGGGTTATGGTGTTAAGGCACTAGCTGACACCAAAGGCCCATTATTTGGGTGCACTGCCACTGACGCGTGTACCAGATTCATATCATTTTAATATTTGAATGCAGAGTCCACCCCTGCACTCTTCCACAATACCTCAGAGGGGTTATGGTGTGAAGGCACTAGCTGGCACCGAAGGACCAATATTTGGGTGCACTGCCACTGACGCGTGTACCAGATTCATATCATTTTAATATTTGACCGCAGTGTCCACCCCTGCACTCTTCCACAATACATCGGAGGGGTTATGGTGTTAAGGCACTAGCTGACACCAAAGGCCCATTATTTGGGTGCACTGCCACTGACGCGTGTACCAGATTCATATCATTTTAATATTTGAATGCAGAGTCCACCCCTGCACTCTTCCACAATACCTCAGAGGGGTTATGGTGTGAAGGCACTAGCTGGCACCGAAGGACCAATATTTGGGTGCACTGCCACTGACGCGTGTACCAGATTCATATCATTTTAATATTTGACCGCAGTGTCCACCCCTGCACTCTTCCACAATACCTCGGAGGGGTTACGGTGTTAAGGCACTAGCTGACACCAAAGGCCCATTATTTGGGTGCACTGCCACTGACGCGTGTACCAGATTCATATCATTTTAATATTTGAATGCAGAGTCAACCCCTGCACTCTTCCACAATACCTCAGAGGGGTTACGGTGTGAAGGCACTAGCTGGCACCAAAGGCCCAATATTTGGGTGCACTGACGCGTGTACCAGAATCCAATCATTTTAATATTTCAATGCAGAGTCCACCCCTGCACTCTTCCACAATACCTCAGAAGGGTTACGGTGTGAAGGCACTAGCTGGCACCAAAGGCCCAATATTTGGGTGCACTGACGCGTGTACCAGAATCCAATCATTTTAATATTTCAATGCAGAGTCCACCCCTGCACTCTTCCACAATACCTCAGAAGGGTTACGGTGTGAAGGCACTAGCTGGCAGCAAAGGCCCAATTTTAATACACTTGTTGTTACTTTTATCCAAAGCCTGCATAAGTTTCATCATAATTTAGCCAAAAAATCACTAAACTTGTTCTGTGTGTCCTAAAACATCTCCTCTTTCCATACAGGCTGCCGCCCCAAGCAGTTGTTTATGAATAGATTAAAGGAAAAACATTTATCGTCATTTGAAATGTCATTTTTTCTTTATAAATGTTTCTATACATCCTAGAAATCCGCCACTTCACGGGCAGGTTATGGGGACCTCCTAGGCACAATATTTGAAGGAATTTTTCATTTTTATTCTTAACCTTTATTTCATGGAAAAATCACTGTTCCTTTAAAAACGTGTTTTTATAAACCTTTTTTCTTGTTTCCTGTCCCCCAGGGCACTACCTGGATCCCCATACACCTTTTATGGCAAATATCTTGCATATATGCCCTCTTGCAGGGCACTCTAAAAATTTAATGTTCGAGTCCCATTGACTTGCATTGAGTTCGAATTGTGTTCGCGTCCGAACTCGAACTTTTGAAATTGTTTGATTTCGAATGCGAACCGAACACGGGGGTGTTCAGCTCATCCCTAGTCATGACCTGCGGGGCCTCTGGGTTGCTTGTTGGGCTCAGGGAGTTCCTGGGTCCAGGGCTTCTCCCGGCACTTCTATGCCACTGGGTTCAATGCTGCTTCTCCTCGGGAGTGGGGCCACTGGCCGGCTGTGCCATTTTAAAGACAGTCGGGTCAGCACGTCTTGATTGATATCGCCTTGCATGCTCCGTTCTGTATGCGCACCTTTTGGTGCACGCGGATGACTCTGGCCTATGAGGAGATTCATGTTTCCATATAAACATCAAGAAACCCAGCCATCTAAAGAATTGGTACCGCACTTGGGTTAAAGGGTTTCTTGTGCTGCATATAGGTTTGACAAGGTAACAAGAATGGGTGCCGGACAAAATCCCTACAGCCAGCTTCCCTAATGCCAACTACCTGACAGCCAACTTACAGACAGGACAACTGCCGGACATCCCAACTTCCCTACACGGCCACCTTCCAGACATTCAAAATCTCAGCAGCTAACCCTAATACTAACACCCTAAGGGCTAGGTTTAGGGTGGTTATGGCTAGGTTTAGGGGGGTTAGGGTTAGGGCTAGGTTTAGAGGGTTAGGGATAGGTTATGGGGGGTTAGGGCTAGGTTTAGGGGGTTAGGGTTAATGCTAGATTTAGGGGGTTAGGGTTAGAGCCAGGTTTAGGGGGGTTAGGGTTAGGGCTAGGTTTAGGGGGGTTAGGGCTAGGTTTAGGGAGTCAGGGTTAGGGCTGGATATAGGGGGATTAGGGCTATATTTAGGGGGGTTAGGGAGTTAGGGCTAGGTTTAGGGGGTTAGGGTTAGGGCTAGATATAGGGGGTTAGGGTTAGGGTTAGATTTAGGGGGTTAGATTTAGGGGGGTTAGGTTTAGGGGGTTAGGGATAGATTTAGGGGGTTCGGGCTAGATTTAGGGGGTTAGGCTTAGGGGGTTAGGGTTAGGGATAGATTTAGGGGGTTAGATTTAGGGGGTTAGGTTTAGGGGTTAGGGATAGATTTAGGGGGTTAGGGTTAGGGCTAGATTTAGGGGTTAGGTTTAGGGCTAGGTTTAGGGGGTTAGGGTTAGGGCTAGGTTTAGGGGGGTTAGGGCTAGGTTTAGGGAGTCAGGGTTAGGGCTGGATATGGGGGGATTAGGGCTAGATTTAGGGGGTTAGGGCTAGATTTAGGGGGTTAGGGGGTTAGGGCTAGGTTTAGGGGGTTAGGGTTAGGGCTAGATATAGGGGGTTAGGGCTAGGGCTAGATTTAGGGGGTTAGGGTTAGATTTAGGGGGTTAGGTTTAGGGGGTTAGGGATAGATTTAGGGGGGTTAGGGCTAGATATAGGGGGTTAGGCTTAGGGGGTTAGGGTTAGGGATAGATTTAGGGGGTTAGATTTAGGGGGTTAGGTTTAGGGGGTTAGGGATAGATTTAGGGGGTTAGGGATAGATTTAGGGGGTTAGGGTTAGGGCTAGGTTTAGGGGGATTAGGGCTAGGTTTAGGGGTTTAGGGAGTAGGGTTCGGGTTAGCCGCTGGGATTTTGGATGTCTGAAAGGTGGCTGTCAGGGACTTCTCTGTGTAGGGAAGTTGGCCGTGTAGGGAGGTTGGCCGGCAGGGAGTTGTCTGTGTAGGGAAGTTGGCCGTCGGGATTTTGGCATTAGGGAACCTGGCTGTAGGGATTTCGGCCCAAACCCAACAAGAATAAAGGTTGTCATTTGCGCTCACCCCTGTAGCTCCATGCGAAACAAAACACATCAGAGGTTTTGGTTTACTTGAATGGCCATTAAAGTGCTAAGTCCACCTGCCACGTCACGGGAACCTGTGGTTAGGTGGGTCCTAACCTAATGAAGCCAAAAGCTGCTTTTCTAAGTAACCACACATCCTCATGCTGCTTCTAAGACTAGTGGGTTAATAATTATACCCTCACCAAAAACATTTTGGATTGGAAAAGAAAACATGGAAAAAGGCTGCAGCAAAATTGACCTGGCTGGGAATACAGCAAAATATACACATATCCAGAGAAAATGGTTTTACGCCTATTCCCTGCCAGGATGGCTGCATAACCAGAAACGAACCACAAAGTTTACATCGTGTCAGCAAAGTCACCTTGTGGGTTGGAAGGAACCTCCATTTTTCAAATATTTTCAACTATCCGTATAGTCCAGGACATCACAATGTATTCCCTGGGTGGAAGTGGCATTCAGGGTCTGAACCCAAAGTCAAGCCCTAGGAAACGTGTGGGAACTCACCAACCTTTCTGTTCCCCATGATTTGTGTCATAAAATGGTTATATTTATATTTTACTTTTTAGATTTTTCTCACTCTGTTTTCTTTATAACATAGTTAAAAGGTTTTAAATACAGACCGAAATGCCCTTTTAAATGCCTTCACTATGTCCAGTGAATATTGAATTATATTCTTCTTGGAGCTCAAAGCAAGAAGTATCTACACTATTTACACCAAAAATACCAATGGTGGCCACGGTCATAGACATATGAGGACCATAGTGCTATTTCTTTATCGTGAACCAGGAGAAGGGAAAATCAAACTCCAAAAGGTGTGGTTGGGGACCTAAAAGTTGGACAGCCACGGGCAATTCACTCAGCAGGGACCCCCTTCCCACATCTAGGGTCTATACCATGGCCTATGCCCTTGTGGCATTTATTTATTAAGGAACTATTGGCTTCTGCCTGAAATCTGTAAATCTTACATCCCAATGTACTTACACATAGCTTGAATAAAAAAAAAGTCAAAGATTTTTCACATAATTTTCGCTAGAGTATGGGCTCTATTACATTCTTCACGCAAACGTTAACGTGTGCGCAAAAAACGCATTAACGCGAGGGGCAAAACCCTTTCCGCAGAAGGTCGTATTACAATGTCCGCACAAAAAATGCGCGTTAACGTCTACCGCGGGTTAACCTGTGCGAACCCTGCGTGAGCGTACTGTACTGCGCACGTCCTATACTTAACATTGTGAGCGCAAATGCGTTTGTGCGCTGGTACGCGGATGGTATTACAATCTATGCGCAAAATTTAACGCACAGCGTTTGCGCGCATAATTTTAACGTCTTTTAAAAGCTGGTGGTAACTGCAAATCTGAACGTCCTGGCCGAACCCAAATACACCAGCCCAAAGAAAAATACGTAGCGACGTATAATTACACATTCTACACATACCCAAACAATAAAATTGAAAAGTTGTGCGTGTTTTTATTATTGATACAGCATATACGCGCAGATTGAGTTTGACAGGCGCAAAAACATAACACGTGAATCACTGACTGAATCACGTGAAAAAACAGTCCACACACCGATTTCTGCGCGCAACGTTAATGCAAGTGCGTTTTTGTGCATCTTTTTTACCCGCGTTATTTTTTGATGGATGAAATAATGCACAAGGATTGTAATACCAGCGTTAATTTACCCGCGTTAACGTTTAACACTTCCCGCAAAAATTCACGCGTTTACCATGCATTTTTGCGTGAAGAATGTAATAGAGCCCTATAAGTTTTGGAACTGTAAATTTTGAATTGTGTCGTGCACATAGAATGAGTTCAAGGAGGATAACAGGCACTTCGCTTGCCGTAACTGGCCTCTTCCGGATTTACTGTACCCGTCTCCATGTCCATTACTGCATTTATAAAAATGTGATCTTTATTTGATTTTCCTTATCTTTGCTGGCGATAAAGGATAAAAACTTTTAATTACCTCTAATTATGCTTAAGATGAAATAGATACAAAGCTCTCTGATAAATCAGTGCATCTCTGTGCAAGCAATTAATTTATTTTCTAATTCTGGAGTAACCCAGGGAATTAGCAGCCCTTTTTACAGTGTTAGAGGACTGGACAGAAGGCCAAATTTTAATTGAGGGCCAGATCCAAAGTCCTACTGGTTCAAAATTTTCATATGACTTGTTAACGCTGTATAATAGTCAGCCTAGGAATCTTCTTCCAAGTCGAGAAGGTAAGATCTTGAGTTAAATCCATACCAAATGCATTTTACCCCATAATTCCAGATCAAAACGGGTAACTTGCGGCTAAGTGCTAATGGTAACATGAGGGGAGGTCCAGAAGTAGGGTTAAGATCAAAGAAATATTGATGCCGACACAAAAATGTGTTTTTATTTCCAAAGAAAGCTTGCTTATTCAGCATTTCTCAATATGATCGCCGCAGACCTCCGTGCATTTTTCAAGTGGTGCACCCACCATTCTACACACCCCTGAAATTCACCTCCAGACAAATGCCTTTAAGTAGGCACTAGAGATGTGCATTCGTTTCAGAAAAATTCGGAATTTGGAACGAAATTTGATAATTCGTATTCGGAAGTACTTCCGAATAACGAATCGATATGATACGAATTCAAAACAAAACGAAACGGTATATAACAAATTTATTTCGTTTTACACTGTGTGATCATCATAAAAGAACAATTTGAATAACTGATATTAACTATTGAATTGATCTTAACTTACAATACAAGTAATCGTCAGCAAAGGACTTTATGAAACAAATTAATTTTGTTTCACTGTTTAATTTGACTCCAATACTAAATCTGTGACACAGCTTAAAATTTAACCCTAGCTTTTCTTTTAACAGCAAAATTTGATTAATTGGGGTTTTATTTAGTGATTTAAAATTCGAATTGATATCAACTATCGAATTGATATATGAAATTCGAATCGATTCGAAATTTCAAATCAATACGAAACACGAAACAAAATTAGTTACGAAATTCCGAAAACAAAATGATTTAAAAACCTAACGAAACGAAACTAAACGAAACAAGTTTTTCAGCCATACACATCCCTAGTAGGCACATCGTCCATCTTCAAATGTGATGAGGGACTTTTTGGCAACCTCAACTCAAGCAGTTTTTTGTTCTGCGTTTTAAAACTGTTAACCGAGTGGGTGCATTTCTTGGTGAAGTCCAACTCATCGTGAAGAATCCTCACCATGCTTGTTTTTGGAATGTCAAACTCTTCCACAAGCTTTGAAAATGGCCTGAGGTTCCTGATCCAGAAATCCACCATGGTCTCATCTGTGGATGTACGGGTCTTCCTCTCTTCACAGACATCAAAGGACTATATTCCATACTCGTCAATAAGCTAACTACAGGAAATGTTACTCATAACGTCTCCTGTAGATATTTCACCACCATACGAGCCGCAAGATAAGCTTACGGAGTTACTGCAAAATGACGTCCCCATACTTATTATAGGAGACATTAATTTACACCTCCGCATGGAATAAAAAAAAACGCTATTTAAAATAAATAGGAATCAAAAATTTAGCCAAAAAAATCCCGAAAAATGCCTAATTTTTTTTTATTTTTTTTAAATTAATAAAGAGACTTTTTGCTGCAAATAAAAGGAATAGATGGTTGAATAGAAAATTCATAAAAACGGGGATTTTTTTTTAACATTCAAACCTATGGGATTCGTCAAATGAAACCACTGAAAATCTGGGCATTTCCCCAACTTTTCACTGCTGTTCGGTGTTCTCAGAATAGATTAACCATTGCTTCTCTATAGGGATTTGACTGCCAATATTTGGCGAATTGACAGCTTTCTGAATAGTCGAATTGCCACGAAATTGCACCATACGGTGAAATTTACCGTTCGGTGCAATTTGGTGTCACGTTTGGCTCTCTTTGAATAACCCTTTAAGGATCACATTCAGAGGCCAAATCAATATCATCAGTTGTCCACCAGTATCCGATCAATCCGGTAACAACAAATAGGATCCTTGGCTGGTTTTGAGCGTGTGGTACGAAAGCAGAGTGTGGAATTCTGGGTATGTCTCACCGAGATGAATCTACAGGAGAGAGTAAGAATGGATGGAGTTCTATAATGAACATGTGGAATGCACAGGTAATTTACAGGAATATAATAGAAGCCAGAAAATGTTCACAGTATTTCCATGGAAGATGATGGAAATGAAATTCAGAGAGCTATATCTATAGAGGTATATCTATTTAAGAGATTTCAGCTGCACAGCAGACATGGTGGATCCATGAAATTAAGAATTTGTCCAATGAAGATTGCGTCCTGATGTTTCTGAGTTTTTTATTCTTAATACTGTGAAAATACTGAGAATTTTAGTCTCTAAAATAATAATTTTAATAGCACACGTGCCCCTTCAAGGAAACAGCAGCTGCATTGGAAATGCCTGCACAGCCTCTTATAAAAGGCACTGCTGTACAATTTCTAAATGTCACTTCATGACTTCTCCATCATGGTTGATGGTATCACTATCTCCCCATCAAGCCAGGTTCGCTGTCTCGGAGTTACACTAGACTCTGTTCTTTCCTTCCTCCCCCACATTCAGTCTCTTTCCTCCTGCCGCTACCAATTACGTAATATTTCCAGAATTTGGCCATTTCTTACTGCTGACAGAACAAAGCAACTCATCCATGCCCTTGTAATCTCCCGACTTGACTATTGTAATAATCTTTTAGCTGGCCTCCCTCTCTCCTGCCTTGCCCTCCTACAACCATTCTGAATGTCTCTGCCAGGCTCATCCACCTCACCCGCCGCTCTGTCTCTGTTGCGAGTCCCATCACTGGCTCCCCATCCACTGCAGAATTAAATTTAAAATCCTTACCCTGACCTACAAAGCTCTCACTAACTCAGCTCGCCACTACCTGTCCTCACTAATCACCGAATACACCCCAGCCCGCTCCCTAAGGTCAAACAGTGACCTGCGCCTAGCTTCTCCCCGCATCACCTCTTCCCATGATAGACTGCAGAATTTCTCACGCGCAGCCCCCATCCTCTGGAACGCTCTCCCTCGTGTGGTCAGACTTAACCCTAGTTTCTCTTCCTTCAAACGCTCCCTTAAAACATTCCTATTCAGGCAAGCCTACCACCCGACTCACTGTTCCAACCAGTCCATCACTCTCCCCTTGCGGTCCATCACTCTCACCTTGCAGTCCTCTCCACCTGTTTCCACCCCATCCCTTCTAGATTGTCAGTTCCCACGGGAATAGGGCCCTCGTTTCCTCCTGTACTGGTTTATCAAATGTTGTTCAGTCTCAATGTATTGTAACCCTGTCTGTATCGTGCCCATTGTTCAGCGCTGCGGAATATGCTGGCGCTTTCTAAATAAAGTATAATAATAATTAATAATAAAAAAATAAATAATAATAATAATAATTGGGAGGTATGAGCTCGGGGCAGCTGTCAGGTGGTCTAAGCAGGGGTGCACCAAAGACACAATCTGTGATGCCCAAAAATATAGCTCACATACAGGTCCATTCACTAAAGGTGAAACAACAGGACAACTGGCTGGAGAAGTAAAAATTCTAGGTCAAAATAGCCAAACCAGAAAAATTCTCCCATTTTGTCTCACTTTCCAAATCGGCTATTTGGGCTAGATTGTTCTCTTCTGACAATTCTCCTGAGTTTCACCTTTTAGTGAACAGACCTGATGGAGAAAGGGCATAGGTATGAATGAAAGGGGCAGGTCCACCTGGAAATGAGGCAGATCCACCGTGCAGAGTTAGGCCAGCCAGGGAATGGACCATAAGTTCCCGCGAAAGCTGGACAGATTGCTTTCTCGGCTGAAGCGTCGCCCTATTTTTCACGCGCACAGTGTAAAACTGATAACTAATAGCCAGTAATAGTCTCATAGCATGGCCTTGCTGTTTCCAAACCAAATTGCATATGGTTGAATACAGATTTTAAAAAACATATTGCACTTTATTTCCGTAGCGATTTGAATGTATTATTTGTCTGATATTCCAGGGCAACAATGACATCTAGTGGCGATTACATTAAAATTTTTCCAAGAATTAAACATATCATAAATGAATCTGAGTACAGAGGGGATTAACATAAATAGTGAGATCGGACGGGCACGGCAAATAACTAAAACAATAAGGCTTTTAATACGGGTATTGATATTAACCCCATATTGACAGGGGATGTTCTTATTTTAAGAAAATTGCATGATTCGCACACAGATGATATACACTGTTGGCTCTCTGACATCATCAGAGTTGAATTTCCCTGGCAACGTATGCCTACGTCTCCAGGCAAGCCTTTACTGCTTCCGTCAGTCGTCTCGTTAAAAAAAGGCTACGGTCGAATCTGCTCATTAACCATTAATGCTTTGGCCTTATCTGACTATGTATTAACCCTTTGCAGATGGGGTATAAAGAAATCTGCCATCTCAGATGCCTTTTTTTTTTCATTCCACGATGCTCTGGACCAAAAGGGAAGGTGGAGCAGGACTGATGGACAGTGATTTATGATACAGCAGATTCAGTGAATGCTTATATTGAAGTGTAGGCATCATATTTATTAATCTGATGCTGGGAGGTGCCCTTATTCCATGAGAGACCAATGTGACATCCTGAAATGGGTAAATGACAGCTTCCCAGAGTCCTGGTTTGAAAAGGGTTAATTCAAAGCCATTCCTCATAAAAGCTATTGCTTTCTTCTTTTGTTCATGCTCTTTCGCATATTGCTGCCTTCTTCCTAGATCTTCCATATAAAGATCCTTCGTAAAAAAATTTAAGGTGCAAGCCCCTGGAATCTATTTGGTCAATGGGATATGACGTTGGTTCTTGTCCTCTTCCCACTTGCTCAATCTAGTTTGTTGTGGTCAGGGCCAGATTTACATCTCAGTTGCCTGCAGGCAAAGAAATTTTATTTGTTATTTTATTTTTTCAAAAACCTAACCTTATCATCTTTGGAATCACTGGAAAGGACATACTCTGGCCTTTCCAAGGATTCCTTATATGTCCCTCTAGCCTGTAGTGCTCCAGACATACAGGGGTCTAAATGATTGTATATGGTAATTATTTGTTACTTTTTTTTTACAGAGCAAGGTGCCCCCTTGTGGCAGGCGGCTGTAGATATATGCCTACTCTGTCTATTTATAAATCGGGCCCTGGTTGTGGTTGATCTTCAGTCAACATGAGTCTGGTTCCTGGGAGTCTTGCCCTTGACTTTTCTTTAGCTTCTTATCGAAGTAGAACAGTTGGTTGCTCTTCATATTATTAGGGAAAACAAAAAAGAGGGTACCTGGCATTCCATCTTGTCAGGTAGCTTTTATTTTGGAGGACACATCGTTTCGGTCCCCATGGCGACCTTTCTCAAACTTGATAAAGGCCACTATGCTGAATGAAAGTTTGCGTCCTCCATAATTAAAGACACCTGTCAAGTTGGAGTTTCTGGTTCCCACTTTTTTGTACATCATATTGTTATGATTGACCTCACTGGTTACATGAGCACCCTGATTATTTTCGTTGGAAGCATTGTTGTTGAGTGCAGCTCCCCCCGTGGCGCGTGGGACTCAACGCTGAACTCAAGCCGCCCCCCTGCAGCGAATGACGCTTGCGGATCGTCAGCTGTGTAGGCGGGCCAGAGGATGGACCCACCACAGCAGCCAGACAGCAGAGCATACTAGTACGCCCCGTCGGTGTTAAGACCCACCACCGGTGTTAAGAGAAGTTAATATTAGATTATGGTTCTAATCAGGTTGGTCTGAGCTTTCCATGGCGTTTGGTATCATAACGGTGCCAGACTTCCTAGCACTTCACCCAACATATTTTTAGTCTATGTCCAATGAACACTGAAGAGCTATCCATGTTGCCGTAGCCAGCCGTTCAGCATGGTTTGGTGTGTTTATACGCTTTAATGTCAAACAGAAAGTGCACTAGAAAGAGTCCTTCAGGTTCATCATAGTTCACAGTGTCCGTCAAAGATAGTCGGCCTTAACTAAGGTCCCCCCTGGTGATGTAATTTCCATGAACAGGTAAAGTTCTGGATATTTACTGAGCTTCCTGGGCTTGGAGAAGATCATTTAACATCATATTATCATATGACCATAATATAAACTCATTAGGAAAGTTAATTAAAATGTTGCCTTGAAGGCTCTGCAAGACTTTGTAGGCATAAAGTTAATTACAGCTTAGTCTTACAGGAACAACATGAATTGTTATGGGGAAAGTTAATTACAGCATGGTTTTATGGTCCGTCGTCAGGGGAATGGAGACTTGCCCCAAATTTTTAGATTACTTCCCAAATTATTGATGGCAATTTAGAAAATAGGAGGCAAAAAAAGTATAAAAAGTTGATTTGCACAGACGTTCGAGCACGCAATATAGAAACTTTATTAATGTTGATATCAGATAAGTAAGGATATAAACAGGTCATATGGGGGTTAGTTGGTAACAGGCATTTGAGCCAATAAAAGGTCCATTTATTTGTAAAGATATCCTTTGTCCCGTTGAAAATGCCAAGTCGATCATAAAAACCACTGCAAAACTGCCAAATCGATCCAAAAATCTGCCAAAGAAACATTGGATGGATCCCAAAAGCCGCCGAAAACCCACTGAATGCATCCAATGATCTGCCGCAAAACCGCTGAATTGATATGAAAAAAGCCTCCAACCCACCGAACAGAACGTCGACCAGCCGCCAGATAAAGTCAACAAGCCGCCGTACAGGGATAATAAAAAAAAACACTGCAACTTTTAAAACGCGTTTGCAAAACAACTACTGCACGAAAATGGCTGTAATTAACATATAAGGTCCTATGGATAATAATAAAAAGATCTGTTACAGGGGGAAAAAAGCGCCATTTAAAAAAAAAATCAGAAAAAAACATTTTGTCGCAAAAATCCCAAAAAATGCCTAAAAATCCTAATAAATAAACAAATATTGAGACTTTTTGCTGCAAGTGAAAAGAATAAACTGTTGAATAGATATTTAATAAAAACGGGGAATACTTTATACGTTGAAATTTGTGGGATTCGCCTGATTAAACCTGTCGAATGAAACCACCGACAATCAAGGCATTTCACTGACATTTCAGTGCTGTTCAGTGTTCTCTCAATAGATTAACCATTGCTTCTCTATGGGATCTCACTGACGCAGAAGGTCACCTTGTTTCACTGACAATTCGGCAATATTTGGGGAACTGCCAGCTTTTTGATTAGCCGAATGGCCTCGAAATTGCACTGTATGGGGAAATTCACTGTTCGGTGCAATTGTATGGTATTGGCTAGTACAGCTCTCTTTGAATCACTGTGACAGTATCCGCCCAGTAGGTGCTTCTTCTTTTCGCCATTCTTTTTGAAGCCAACTGCTCATTGTCGAAGCCTATTATTTCAGCTCCATCTGATGTCGTCACTACATTTTTCTATTTACATCCGATCCTCCGTTGTGGCATGGTCACCTCGTGATTCTTCTGCAGTATTGTATTAGCTAATATCATGTTTTTGACCCAACTTGAGTTGTAATGTGACCCTCATTTATTCAGTATTCCCTGTGTACCGACTCTTTTCGTCCCTCATTTTTCAGCTGTTATCCTGACTTGGCTAGTTTTTCTCACCTGTCTCTGTTTCTGGTTTGTTTCATGGTTACACTTTTTCTGGATCGTTAGCATTATTTAACCCAGACGTCTCAAGGCCTTAGATTTCTGGTTTCTTTCTAGTATGCCTGCGCTCAGGGGCGTACCTAGGGGGCGGGGCAGGCCGCACCGGGTGACTCCACCCCCTAGGGTGACACCCTAATTTTTTTTTACTTTTGCAAAGTATTTTACCTGGAGGGATACATTAAGATTTCACAAATTTTCAAATATGTCCTGGGTAGGCAAGGACTAGGCTGGCACTTTCCTGGGGGCGGCAAAAAACCCACCACTAAAGGGGTTACTCACAGAGCACCGAAATGACGCCAACATTTTGGTGTTCTGTTGTTCCCTGCACTTCGGGGAATCAAATTTCCCCACCCTGCAGTGAATTCACCATTCACCGCAGGGTCCCCGAAGTGCAGGGAGTCGGCCTACTTAATAAAAATGTCTGGAATTTACATATAATGTCCTAGGATTGATAATAAAAAGGTCTCTTACAGAAAAAACACTATAGGGTGGATATGTTGTGAGTTTGCAAAATCACTTAAAAATAACAATTATTCAAAAAGAATCTACACTCGCCCCTTATTGCACAGCACAGAGGACTCATGAATGATCCACCATCGGCAGATTCATAATATATCATTATTATATGTATACGTCATGTCCTGCCAGAATGCACTTAATATGTCCTTGGTTGGTATCTCTTTGGTGAAGAACATTGGTCACCTCTCATAGACACAAACAAATAAGATTCTGTAACTCCAATACTTGATATTCTCCTACTTATTCCCCAATTACACAGAGACTTGGCAATGTTTCATCCAACAAGGGCTTTGTCAAGAGCCATGGTGATGTGTTCCTAGGAGCTTCTTGAGATGAGCTTTAATGTCAACATGTAAGCATCATCTGTTAAAGTTCTCCTGTACCATAATCCACTAGCCAAGGTTGTATATATAAAAAAACAACATGAACTTCTGGAACACTTTGGTTGCAGTACTGTCTTGATGGATATCCACCTCGGCATTGACACATGGGACATTAAAGATACATTATGTGTTTAGAGGTAAAGGTTAGCTCTTTCAAATGTTAAAAAGGCTCCTTGCCAGAAACCTTATGGGAACAGCTATCCCTGCCTTTCTATTTTGAAAACAAAAAGATGCATTACTTTATAGCCTCCCGAGTGTTGTAGAAAACTCAGCGGCTCGTAGGCTGTCAGCAAAGTCAGCACTTTTAAAGTTACAAGTTACAACGACAGTGATGACTAGAGTAGAAATAATGAGGTTTGAATACACTGATCACACAAACATAACTCTTTCTTGGCTCTTTTCCCAAGGACGGGCGAGACACAAAATTTATAGTATATGAAAATTAATACATTTTCTAGTGTTTATTTTGAACTGAGCAGAAAAACATGGAATACTGATGAAGCCCAACACTTCATGGAAGACCCAACATTTGGATCAACTCTGCAAACAGTCCAAAATGGTATTTTGATGTTCCATGTAAAGAGTCTAGACCTATTAATGTAATTGCATAGGCAGATTCACTTTCTTTGCGGTATCCAATCAGGGGATGGATATTGCAAGATGAGATATCACTCACTGCTTCTTACTAGGGATGAGCGTTCGGTTCGATTCGAACGTGAGTTCGATTCGAACATCGGCTGTTCGAGTGTTCGGCGAACGCCGAACATTATGGGATGTTCGCGGTTTGTTCGACCACGGACATTCCATAATGAAAAATGCATCCACATGTCTCCTAAATGTACCGGCGGCTGCCGGTAAAGTTAGGAGACCTGTGGCTGCGGCCCCTGTATCTCACCTGTCCTGCAGCTGTCCCGGCCTCCTGTTCCCCGGTCCGTCAGCTCCTCCGATCCGTCTGGCCGCGGCTCCTCTCTGCCCCACGTCTTCATGCTGAATGATCTGATGGGGCAAAGTCCTGCGCCTGACCTGGACTTTGCCCAATCAGGGCTCTAATTCAATATTGAGCCCTGATTGGGCAAAGTCCAGGTCAGGTGCAGGACTTTGACCAATCAGAGCTCAGCATGAAGATGAGGCATGGGGCAGAGCTTTAACCAAGCTCTGATTGGTTAAAGTCGGTGCAAGACTTTAACCAATTAGAGCTTGGTTAAAGCTGATCTTCATGCTGAGCTCTGATTGGGCAAAGTCCTGCACCTGACCTGGACTTTGCCCAATCAGGGCTCAATATTGAATTAGAGCCCTGATTGGGCAAAGTCCAGGTCAGGCGCAGGACTTTGCCCAATCAGATCATTCAGCATGAAGACATGGGGCAGAGAGGAGCTGTAGCCATACAGATCGAAGGAGCTGATGGACCGGGGAACAGGAGGCTGGGACAGCTGCAGGACAAGTGAGTTATGGGGGCTGGGGGCCGCAACTACAGGTCTCCTAAATGTACCGGCAGCCGCCGGTACATTTAGGAGAACTGCGAACACATTTTGTGTGTTCGGCCCCCATAGGTTTACATTGTGTTCGAGTTCGTATTCAAACATTTCGGCTGTTCGGCTGTTCGGCTGTTCGGATACGAACCGAACACAGGGGTGTTCGGCTCATCACTACTTCTTACCTGGTAAAGCAGCAAAACACATTATATTAACAGAGAACATTGGCACTTCCCTGTACACCGGGTGTGACAGATCTCCATACCCCGACAGGGTCACATCTGACAATGCCACCTCCTTGCAGGACCCCTCCATGTTCTACCCAGCCAGCCTCCTGTGCCTTCCTCCAGTCCTCAGACAAAGCTTATGGACCGGGACACATAGAGCCTGCTGCATCCCCCAGAAATAAGACGAGGCTGTAGATCTGAGGTCTTTCAGGGTTAGAATGGAACTAACCTTTAATCAGGGACAACACATAGATTTATATGGTTACACAGGGGTCATTTGCATTCACAAACTCACAACCTCTTCTAGTGTGACCTAATAATACTGACACATAATTGCACAAACATTGACTTCTTGGAATGTGAAATCCAATTACATTAGGTAGACAATTACAGTAAACATTACTTAACATTTCTAAATGAATTACAAATAGATTACAGACAGCAGATTACAACATATTCAAATATAAACAGATAACAGATACGAAGACACACAGGCAATAGACAGATAATGAGGCAGTATTTTGCATAATCCAGATTAAACAAACCTAATTACATTATTCTGGTTCAACACAGAAATAAACTTTAAACTAAATCATAAACAGTATGGCAATGAAAATAATAACGAAACTCAGGTCTGCACCTCAAACCCATCTCCATGCCCATGCACCCCAAGTCTAAAGTGACGCACGTCACACTGGGATATTTGTATTTTGTCTTATGTTAAGCGGCTGACTTTAGGCTGGGGTCAGACTAACGCATTTTTAACGTGCGTTTAGGCGCACTTAATCACGGCTGTAGTAGCAGCAAATGACGGGTAATTACAGCCAATATATGAAGTACGGCCGCATGAAAGTTCGGCCGCGCAACGCAAGCGGCAAACGAACGCATTTTTTCGAGAACGTCGAACCGCTAGTACTGACTTACAGAGTGCGCTGCGCCCGGATAGCAGCGTGTGTGTGTGATTAGGAGACGTCAGACGCTGCTCATGTCCGACCAACATAACGTCCAGACACCCAAAGTTTCCTGGTTTGGATCCGTAAAAAAATCACGCACGAAAATGCGCATCATATGACCGTTTTCACGCATTCCATGAAAAAATACGTCAAAGCGTTCAGACGCACTTTTTTACGGACGGTGCAAAAAATGCGTTCGTTTGACCCTAGTCTTATAGATCAGATTCGCTTTTCACTTATTACCATTATGGAGTCAAGAAGGTACTTTGCTTTCTGTTTGTGGCATTGTAACTGCTTCAAATTGTTTTGGATCACTATTGTTTTTGGATCTGAACCAGGAATCAAGTCGAGCAGAAATGATCGGGAAAGCAGTTCCTCCACTGCTTTTTCAGAGGAAACACATTTAATTCCCTTTTTTACCACATCTAAAAAAATTATAAGTTTCAATCACATGTATCCTTAATAAATCACCAGAAACATATGATACTGATTCCGATTATGAAGGATTCCTTAAATCCCAATGTATAAACAATAATATTGCAGTTTAAGTGCAACATGTCAACGGTTAATAGGGGAGCAGAAGTCTTACAGAGTTCCCACACTTATTTTTTTAGGGCTAGTCCCCTGATCTCAAGTTCATATATTACTCTTAAATTGGGTAGCTTTGGCTGATAAGAACTATATTTGTTAATAACAGCAGATGCGTGTTTATACAAGCAAAGATACATCCCAAGGTACCACGTTACTACGAACATTGCAATAAGTTGCATGTGTGGCGAATGAAGAGACCTGACACATCCAGCTGTCCCTCTCAGTTCTCTTGCCAACAAGATGTTCGTGAGATCATCCATTATAAACTACTTTGTCTGTACTTCACAATCGCTTGGTGTGGAACCCATCGCTGTAATGTAATTATTATCTCATATGCTAACTAAACCATCTGTTTGATTTCAGTCACTGATGAGTTATTCCATCAACCAGAACCGGGGATGAAGACACATCATTTATTTTCTTTTGCCACAAATGAGTTGTTTCGATGGACTTACAGCGCCACTTCAAACGTGTGACCGCTTTTTATTTGTCCTGAAAACATTGCATCCAGGTATTAAGCCTAGTGAGATGGATACCTTGTATTATAATGTGTATCATGTATACTGTACTTGTACAATAACAAGAAAATTATAAGGGAGATTCTTGAACGTCACCTAAATCAATTCATCATCTTAAGACAAGTATTTTTTGAATTTACATCCATTAACTTTAGCAAATTTTTCCTGGAATAAGTGTGCAGGCTCTTTCCTCCTAAACTAAACATACAGGTCTATTCAAAGAAAGGTGAAACTCAGGAGAATGACTGGAGAAGTGAAAGGTTTAGGTCAAAGTAGCCAAACCAAAAAAATTCTTCCATTTATCTCACTTTTTAAATTAGCTATTTGGTCTAGATTGTTTTCTACTCCTGCCAGTTCTCCATGGTTTTCACCTTTCTCTGAATAACCCTGTACATCACTTTACTTACCAACTACAGTGAATCCTTGCCCTGACTCCTTTCACTGCTGCGCACTACTATGTGAGTCACAGGAGCATTCGCATGCCTTTAGCTCGTGAGGGAGAAAAGCACCGCTGTCATGTTACCACGTTCATAAGAAAAAGGCACCATCACAGAGACATTAAGAACGCTGTAACGGAAATGTTCTTACTATTATTATTTATTATTATTATTCCTTATTTATAAAGCGCCAGCATATTCCGCAGCGCTGTACAATAAGCACAGTATAGACAGGGTTACAATACATTGAACAACATTTGACAAACAGTACAGGAGGAGATGAGGGCCCTATTCCCGTAGGAACTCACAATCTGGTTATGAGGGTTATTCGCAAAATGTTGTTGTTCAGCTTTGTTAAAAACAATGGTGAAAATTGCCATTGTCGGAAACAAGATAAACTTTGGCATCTCTAGGACAAAGATCTCAAACTCTGGTGCCCCATTTGTTTACCTCTACAATTCAGAGAATTTTTAGAATGTAATAGATGGCCAGAGAATCATGGGAGGTGTAGTTCACAAATAGGGATGAGCTGTTCGGTTTGATCAGTTCGGAGTTCGACTCGAACATCGGCAGTTCGAAAGTTTGCGAACTTCGAACTTTTTGGCGTATTCGGTTCGAGTTCAATTTTTTTTTTTTTTAAAAAAAGTATAAGAAAATACTAAAAAACCTAGAAATAAAGATACTCTTTACTGCAGAATATTATAAGCAACGGTTTATTAGCTATATTCTCATCTCTAAATGACCTGTGCTTACAGCAGGGCTCTCAAACGGCGTAAACAACAGGTGTTAATTAGTGTTTGGAAATAACATCTTCTTCTAATTAGTCTGGTCTCATGAATTTGATACATTGCCAACAGACTGGTTGTGGCTCCTGCACATGTATGAACTCTGTATGCTTCTGAATTCGCAACACAACGTGAAAATGTCTATCATAAAGAGTACAAGCTGAGTCCCTAGAGTCTCTGACTGTCCATTGTCATATATACCTTGCTTTATACATATAATACATTCCCTCATCTAACAGGATAGTAGCCAGTCCCTGTGCATTTTAACCCCTTAACCCTTTCGCTGCTGAGGCTTTTCACGCCTCTGTGCTGTGCTCATTTTTACTGGTTTCGCTCATCTTGTTTAAACGCGGTTTGAAGGCTTATTTTAGTATATGACCCAGACATATTATATATCATTCTTTCCGGCAGACTCAGCAGATTCATAATATGTCATTATTATAAGTATACGTCATGTCCTGTCTGTATATTATAACAAAATATGCAATAAACTATGAATTTTCAATAATTTACAACGTGTAAAGTGTTTTTTTTTCACATTTTAACATGCGAGCAATTGCGGTTATATTTTTTATGGGGTGCGCTTGTTAAAAAAATTAGAGATGGGGACTCGTTACATTTTTTTTGGGGGAAAATTACGCGATTTTTACAAATGCACCGCATACAAAAATCGTTAGTGCAGCATCATTGTTCACATTATAATTGAAATGGGAACAATATTGCAGCATTAACCAAAAAAACCCAAAAAAATTATTATTTTTAATAATTTTTTTTTAAAATATTTTTTTATTTTTATTAAAAAAACATTTTACATGTTCATGTTTGGTATCGTTGAAAAGGCCATGCTCTGGCCGATCCAACAGTACCAAACATTAACCCCTAGCTGCCACGGATCGGGAGATAGTGGGTTCATTGCAACCTCCTATCTTCACCATTGGTGGCAGTTAGGGGTTAACTCCAGGACTGGCGTAATCGTGCTATGGGGGCATTCCCGGAAGCTTGGCCGACATCCAAGATGTCAGCCAGCTCCAGGAGAGGATCACGATTCGGTGCTTTTAGGTGCCGAATCGTGATCCGGCACCCAAGGGGTTAAAGGCAGGCATGGTTTGGAAGGGCAGGCTCATGTCAGCTCATGCCAACTCATGTCAATCGGCTATTTGGTCTACATTGTTCTCTTCTCCTGCCAGTTCTCCTGGTTTTCACCTTTCTCTGAATAATCCTGGTACAAGTCTATTCACTAAAGGGTGAAACTCAGGAGAAGTGGCTGGAGAACAATCTAGACCAGTGGTTCCCAACTGTGGTCCTCAAGTTCCCAACAGGCCAGGTTTTAAGGATTACCTTGGGGAAATGCAGACTGAATCCTGCAATCACTGAGCAGCAAATCATAACACCTGTGCTGTGTTTCAGCTATCTGGAAGACCTGACCTGTTGGGGGTATTTGAGGACCGCGGTTGGGAACCACTGATCTAGACCAAATAGCCGATTTGGAAAGTGAGATAAATGGGAGACTTTTTCTGGTTTGACTATTTTGACCTAGAATTTCACTTCTCCAGTCATTCTCCTGAGTTTCACCTTTAGTATTTATTTATTTATAAAGGATTTTACCAGGAAGGATACATTGAGATTTCTCTCGTTTTCAAGTATGTCCTGGGTTCAAGAACATTGAAATTTTACAGTTGATACAGAAATATTTATTTATTTATTTATAAAGGATTTTACCAGGAAGGATACATTGAGATTTCTCTCGTTTTCAAGTATGTCCTGGGTTCAACAACATTGAATTGTTACAGTGTTACAGAAATACAAAAGTAATAAAATGCAAAGTAATAAATGCAAGATAATAAGAACAAAACACAAATAAACCTGAATTTTTTTTTCATTGAAACCTATGGGGCTCGCCTGTTTAAACCTGTCGAATGGAAACACTGGAAATCAGGGCATTTTGCTGTAGTTCAGCGTTCTGTGAATAAGACACACGATAGTCTTCTATGAGACATTTCAGTGCCGCCGAATTGCACCGTGTTTCACTATCTATTCACCTGTATTTGGTGAATTGACCTGATATTGCAATGGTAAAATTCACCGTTCGGTGCAATTTTGAGGTTAGTGAATAAACTCTTTTGTGTAATGAACAATTCCACAGCGGAATACTTTAGATTTTTCCCTTCCTACATACAGTAAGGCAGCTTTTTTCATGCACTCTCCACAACAACATAGAAATGTTAGGGGTCTCTAGCAGCAGCATATATACAAATAACATCATCACATATTCTCTGTTAATCTGTATATTTGTTTTCAAAATCTTGCATTCATTACATTGTATTTCTGTAACGACTAACAATTCAATGTTCTTGAACCCAGGACATACTTGAAAACGAGAGAAATCTCAATGTATCCTTCCTGGTAAAATACATTATAAATAAATAAATATTATGATATGAGCCTATTATTTACCAATCCTGTTACCACATTTCAATACAGATCAGGAGAGATAAATTTGCCAATAATATACTGGGAACATTTCTGTGCCCTCTACATCTTTTGTACAACAAGGCTCGGCTGCTTTGAAGCTTAGGCTGTGGGGTGTGCGCCTGCATTAGATCGCGGCGCAGACAGGGTTAAAGCACAGGGAGCCCCGGTGACACACTGAGATGGGCCCTGAGGTCGCAGCGCAATGACATGTCACCAGATGGCAGCAGAGAGCGGCGCGCACGTGATGACGTCAGAGGCCGGACGCAGGGCCAGAGTGTTGCCGCAGCAGCCGTGTGCCGCGGGAGGACCAGGCCCCTGACAGCGCGCGAGGAAGGGGGCCCCGGGGGGGCACACGACCCCAAGCGCGAGAGCCGCCGACAGCCCGGCGCGCCATGGAGCGGTCGAGGAGGATCCCCGGAGGAGTGGCGGTATCCTTTTGCCGTAGTGTCCGTGCGGAGGAGCCTCGGGCCGGCTGCCTCCTTTGCTCACCCAGGGACACCGCGTCCCTCCCATTCGAACTACAACTCCCTTCATCCCTCGGGTGAATGATGGCTGGGAGAGCATCATGGGATCTGTAGTCCTACGTCAGCCTGAGGAAGGCTGGCAGAGCCATACGATCCCTGGCACCCCTGTAGCAAAGCATCATGGGACTTGTCATTCTACAGCCCGGTGGAGAATTCCATCGTGGAAGCTGCTGCTGTCCCGCAGAGCTGTGCCCAGGGCTGGCTGAGCATTGCGGGTCTAGGAGGGGGTTCAGCCGTCACAGCATGGTGGGAGTTGCAGTCATGTTCTCTCTGTGGGGGTTTCTCAAAGGTAAGCCCCTTGGGAGCTGTGGTTGTGTAATTGTTTTGTGATAGTTTGGGGGGAGGGTACGGCAGGTGAAGCATTATGGGTTGAGTAGTTCACAAGGAATGGGGCAGGGGTGAAGCTGGCCAGGTATAGTGGGAGTGATGCGCAGGGGAAGATGTAACTGTCCTGAATTACTAGTTCTAGGTTGCTGAGCATCATGGGAATTGTAGTCATCTACAGTTAGGGAGTGCCTCCTATCAGGGATAGGGCTGTGCAATATTGACAAAATAATCATATTGCGATTTCTTGAATGAATATTGCGATTGTGATTTTATTTGCGATTTAGCCAATTGTTTTTGCTTTTTCAAACATGCTACATACATTCTAAATGTATTCAGTATTCAGCACATGGATACTGCCCCAGCTCACGGATATACTGCCCCAGCACATGGAAATACTGCCCCAGCACATGGAAATACTGCCCCAGCACATGGAAATACTGCCCCAGCACATGGAAATACTGCCCCAGCACATGGAATTACTGCCCTAGCTCACCTCTGTGCGCCACGTGTTCGGCTCCCTGTTAACTTCCGGCGGCATGGAGCTTGAGCGCTCGCCTGGGGGAACCATGTGACGAGCAGCGAGAACGCGGCTCGTCACGTGGTTCCCCTGCGAGCGCCCAAAGCACCATGCGCCGGAAGTTAACAGGGAGCCGAAAATTGCAGCCTTATGCGATTTAGAAATTGCAGGGTCAGAAATCGCGATTCGATTGCAATTAATTGCACAGCCCTAATCAGGGATCATTTGTGATGTTTGGGGGGCGGTCTATTAAACTGCTGGATTATTGTACATTTTTATGTCCAGAGTCTCTCTCTGCTTGTTTGTGTTTTAATGTGTGGAGATTATTTATTGAGCATCATGGGGAATGCAGTCCGTGTCGCTGCGTATCATTAGACGGGGATCCACACGCGTAATGCGCGCTACGCCTAACGTCCGCTGAAGGCGTTCGTCTTCAGAACACAAAGGCTGTAGCGCTAGGATTGATGCGACGTCGGGCGTCAAATTCATTGCGCATGCGCACTTGTTGAGTGGAGGAGGATTGCGCAGCCCCGTCGACGCGCATCCTAGCACGTTGACGGTGATAATGTGCTAGGATGCGCGTCGACGGGGATGCAGGTGGGAGTCGACTGGACGCTGTTGCGTTTTCTTTAACGCACATGGTGTGCGTTTTAAAGAAAACGTTCCGTGTGCACCCGGCCTAAGGCTAGGGTCAAACGAACGCATTATTCGCAACGACCGTCAAAAAGTGCGTCCGAATGGATTGATGTATTTTTTTCACGGAATGCGCGAAAACTGTCAGACGCTGCGCATTTTCGTGCGGGATTTTTTACTGATCGGCAATAAAACACTTTTTACGTCTGGACGTTATGTTGGCCTTGGAGAAATGCAGACTGACATTAGCAGCGTCTGACATCTCCTGATCACACACGCCGCTATGCCGCCGCAGCGCACTCTGTACGTCAGTACTAGCGGTTCTGCGTTCTCGAAAAAATGCGTTCATTTTCCACTTGCGTTGCACGGCCGTACTTCGTATATTGGCCGTCATTTGCTGCTACTGCGGCCGTGATTAAGTGCGCCTAAACGCACGTTAAAAATGCGTTAGTCTGACCCCAGCCTAAGTAGGAATAACTTGCTACGGGTGTGAATGTGGAATGCTTGTTCTAACACACGGAGTGCATTTAAGTAAAGTTTGAAAACGTAAAGCAATGATTCCCAACCCTGGTCCTCAGGTCCACCTGACAGGCCAGGTTTGCAGGATATGTGAAGCACAGCACAGGTGATATGATTTGCTGCTCAGTGATTGCAGGATTCAGTCTGAATTTCCCCAAGGTGATCCTTGAAACCTGTCCTGTTAGAGGGACCTGAGCACTGGGGTTTGGAAAAACTGGTCTAGACTGTCCCCTTTAATGACGGGACAGTGATGGTTAGACTTGACGCTTCAGATCCTTGCGTGTATGATAAGTTGGTAGCTAAGGTACCTGAGCTCTGGCTTGGATATATTTCTCTATCTGGGGGTTCCTGAAGCTTTCTTTCTCATAGAATGGGGTTTATTAACCAAACAGCGTTTCTCTGTCACTTGTCCGTATGTGCTAAACGATCATCTCAATTCTAGCTGCTGTATTTTGTTAAAGTCTCTGCAGCTCCGCTTGGCTCCCCGGTCTGTTTAGCTTCTCCTATCACATAAGGGGTTATTCACTAAACACGTCCTTTCATAGAAAGGTGGTCTAATTTCGGCAAACTTCAGGGGTTAAGTACAAAATCCAATGAATTCACTATTCCGTGATCTGCCGCTGGTGATCGCTCCTGCTTTCGGTTACTTTGTGTATGTTTCAGTGTTCTCTCTGCTGGTGTTTTCACCGCTAGTTGCTGCTCTGTGGAAACTTTACAGTTGTTTCCAGCTGCATTGCACAATATTTACCGAAAAACAGTGCTGTTGGTGTTGTTCTGCGTTGTTTACCATTCTTTTTCTTTCGCTTTGCCTGTCGGTGAGGGTCTTTCCTCTCTAGGCAGCCATTGTTTTGCTACTTGTGCTTAGTAAATAAACTCTATTTAGTTCTTGTTTTCCCAGCTTCCCCTGGTTCACTTTTCTTTTGGGAATAAGCCCCGTTTTGTATAGTGTATCCGTGTCCTGAGGCTTTTATTTGACTCATCCCTGTGTGTCACAGACAGGGTAACGGAGCCCATATGATATTTACCTGTAGCTGGGGGATATTATGTTACCTGTCATTGTGTTAGAAGTTATAGCGTTTCACACAGGGATGCTATGGACAGATACAAGTATAAATGGCCATTGTGTTACCAGTTAGGTGACAGCTCCCTTTGTACAGTTATTGTCCTGTTCCTGATCTGCCGCCTGTTTTTTTTTATTTTTTAAATCCTCATAAACCATGTTTTAACCAGGAAACAGTGGCAGCTGGCGGATTCATTAAGGGCCCACGATTTCTCGTGAATATGGACCTTCCCAGCTTGTAACAAAGTGTAAATCATAAATTGACAGTATCTGAAAACCTGCTGAACTGGTTCTCAACGGTGCGTAAGCCCTTCGTGGTTTGTATCTCAGATTGGTAGGGTTTACCTGAAAAGCCTATCTTCGCTCCTCCCCATCTCTCTTAGCACCTGCGAGGAGGCCTGTGGGAGAACACATTTTCAGATCCACCTCGTGCCCCATAAATTATCAATGGGGCTGACTGGGAATCTTCCATCATCATGCTGAAACGGCTCATCACCAGGTCCAAATGAAGAGATCTGGGACCCTATTCCAACCTTGGTGTAAACTTAACCAGAGCTGTTGCAAACTTAACAACTTCTAGTCTATAATGGCTCTGGTAAGATCAAAACAGCTGTGGTTAACGTTACACCAAGGGTGGAATGAAGCCCCTGTTTTTCTTGGTTAGGTGCGGGTGCATGATTGAGGTTGGTCCCCCCCAGTAATTCCATGTCTGTAATTCCACGGCAAACCTGGCCAGGTGCTTGGGCTATAGGTTGTGTCTTTTGGAGGGTTCCTTCTATCCCAGCAATACATGTAATCCGTGCTGGAGTATATCTTCTATGTGAGTTACTGTGTATCGAGGTGTGAGCGCAGGTTCATCCCCGCCAGGTAAGACGTGTGAGCACAGGCGATAATGGACACCTATCACATTCCATCGTGAAGCGAGACTCTTTTATCAAACACTTTCATCCTGCAGGCGCAAGCACAACTGTAAACTTTACAATTTAATCCTCTGCTCATGTTTATGCACAAAGAGGATTTTCCTTTACTGCCTTTGCATATTGTGGACGGGCATGAAGTGAAATTGGGACGCAAGGAGCCCTGTCAGCTGATCATAAACCATCAGCGCGATGGCAAATACGCGTAAGTACACGAACGATAGCATTAGTTTACATGTGTTCCTTTCTATGTTTATCACCTTCAGCGCCAAACCTCACGGATGTTGATGGCCTACGGTTCCCATAAATGTTTGAATGCAATAGATGGCCAGAGAATCATGGGAGTTGTAGTCCAGCAACATGGGGCTATTTGACACCCTTAATTTTTCATGTTAAAAATGGAAAGCGCCAGTGGGGGGAGGGGGGATTACAACATGCTATTTTAGACTTATTATAGTGTATGGTATTCTCATTATTTCTTTTCTCTTATGTTATTTTTACACGGATAATTAAACTGTGTAACCTACTTAGAAACCCGTTCAGGAATCAGGGGCCCGTGTGTCAGGTGGATTACCGTCACCGTGGTGACGGCTCTTCTTTGCTCGCTCCATTAACAGGGTTATTCAGAAAGCGGTGAAAAGCAGGAGAATGACTGGAGAATGGAAAATTCTAGGTCAAAATAGCCAAACCAGAAAAATTCTCAAATTCATCTCACTTTCCAAATCGGCTATTTTGACCTAGAATTTTCCATTCTCCAGTCATTCTCCTGCTTTTCACCGCTCTCTGAATAACCCTGTAAGTATTATTGTAACCTTTACCGGAGTAACTGGTTTTAAAATGAACGTGGGGAAAAGACAACCTGTGATTGTTCATAAATGTCTGGTTGGTACATCTTTGTTTAATGAGGTATCACTCCAGTGATGAGTAAGTTGCAGTCTCTGCCCATCGTGCCTTCCACCCTCCTGTAACAGTCCAGACCTGCTCGGCGAGCACAACCTTGAGGCTGGTGTCAGACGAGCGTGATTTCTACGGACTGTACGTCCGTGCACACGGACGGACGTTAGTACAGAAGACACAGTAGTGGCCACACAGTCCGTTTTTTTCACTGACATATATTTTGACGGATGTAGGAGGGAAAATAAATTAAAAAGCAAAACCATTTTGTCCGTGAAAAATGCTGGACGTATAAATGCAGTCCGTCTGACCACGTTCCATCACTCACACACAAAGCTATGCGGACGTGGCGCACTTTGTGCGGCCGTTCTAGCGGTTGTACGTTCTTGCCTGCCTTGCGTCCGTGGGCTGCGGCCGTTGTGCGTCCACAGTTCAGTGCGGACGTACTTCGTGTGTCGGGCTCCAATGGGCTTTCTTTCATGCTATCACGGACGTACTTTTAGGCGCAATCACGGACGTGAACACTACGCTCGTCTGACAGCAGCCTTAGGCTCCGGTCACAGCGCACGGAGTGCATCCGTAAGAGGATTGCGCTTTGTAGCGCTGAGCGCATTTAAGTGCGCTCTGCAAGGTGCCCACACGGGCGTCAGCGTAGAAGCAACATCCACTCTCATGGATGTTCCTTCTGCTCAAGGAATGCTCGTGTGATCGCAGCCTAAGTTGGGCACATACTGTCCCATGCTATGCTAGGCTTTGCCGGTGGGGCGAGCAGAGGAGCAGCAATGTGTGGATTCACCTGCTCGTTCCTGGCAGATAACCCTAAGCACTTAAGCTGTTCAGGTTCACTTTCTCTTCTTCTGTTCTTCCTTGGGACTGATGCCTCCATGATAACATTTTTTTTTATGGTAGGCAGCACTAAAAGTGACATCCTGGAGATAGTCCGTCACAATAAAGCAAGTCACCCTAATATTTTGTTTTCCCAGTGCATATAAAAGTTATGTTTCCACTATTCTGTAGTTTATTAAGTGTGCAATAGTATTATGTCTGCGTTACAATTATTTATAAAATGCCAACATACGCGGCAGTGCTGTAAAATGGTTAGTTTAAAACACACTATAGGTGCAGCTAACTCTTTTAGTTTCAGAATTTATTGGTAAAAATTTTCGATCAATTCAACTAATAATAATAAAAAATATTTTGATTTACATAAAGCAGTGTTTTCTCAAACGTGTCCTTGGCACCCTCTAAGAGGCCAGATTTTAGGATTACCTTGGGGGAAATGCAGACTGAATCCTGCAATCACTGAGCAGCAAATCATATCACCTGTGCTGTGCTTCAGATAACTGGAAAACCTGACCTGTTAGCGGGTCCTGAGGACAGGTTTGGGGAAGCACTGACCTAAAGGAACACTATAGGGTCTATTCACTAAGCACAGCAATTACGCTATGGCAATTCCATTTCACCGAATGTACAGTGAATTCACTGGATGGTCACCGTAGTGCGCCGAAGATGGAATCGCTGAAGCCTCATGAAAAAGTTGGAGTACGTCACCAAAGTGGTCTTGGTGAAATTCGCCAAACTGAGAAAAGAGAGGAGAAAAAAGGAATTCTCCTAATAGGTGATTAACCCCCCCTTATGTTTTCTCGAGTGTGTCTCGGGGTTAAATTTCACCGCTGATAGCGGTAACCCCGAGACACACTCGGGCTGGATACATCACCTCTTCCTGCGCTCCCTTGATGATCTCTGCAGTCTCCCCCGGCGATCGCGGCGTTTTACTTCCTGGTTCCCTCCTCACGAGAAGGAAACCAAGAAGTAATGAGGTTGCGATCTCCGGAGGAGACTGCGGGGACATCGAGGGAGCGCAGGAAGAGGTGATGTATCCAGCGGCATCCCTGAGTGTCGCTCGGGGTTACCACTTCAAGCATAGGAGTTTAACCCGAGCAACACTCGGGATACCGCTAGGGGGGTCAAAAAAATAAAGAAAGAATAGAGCGCTTTTGGACACACAATTTTAAAATAAATAGACCACCAGGGAGATTAAACCAATAAAAATTCATTCAAATGTTTGCATATAATAAAAAAGGTCCTTTTAAAAAAATAATAAAAATGTCTCTTACAGAATGTTTTTTTAAAAATTGGAGAAACAATAATTTTGTTAAAATACAAAAAGGTGCTCTAATAAATACAGGGTTATCCAAAGAGATCCGAATTGCTTGAGAAAGGTAACCGAACGCTGAAAATCAGCGTTCGGTTACCTTTCCTGGCCATTCGGCTATCCAGAGAGCAGGCAATTCGCCAAATACTGGCGAATTGCCTGCACATACGGTGCCTGTTCGGTGCCTGTTCGAGGGCAGTGAAATCCCCATGATAAAGCACTGCTTCGGCTATTCAGAGAACACAAACCAGCAGTGAAAGGTTCCCCTAATGCCCTGCCATTCAGTGGTTTAATTCGGCAAATTTATTCAGGAGAATCCCATAGGCTTCAATGTTAAAAATATTCCCGTTTTAATTCAATATCTAATAAACCGTTCATTCTAAAATTCTGCAGCAAAAAGTCTCTTTATTTATAGATTTTTTAGGATACTTTAAGCATTTTTCAGATTTTTTTTTTTTTTTATTAAACGTCCGATTTTTTTTTGATTTTTTTTTTTTCAGTTTACTTATTTTTTTTGTAACAGCCCTCTTTATTATCATTCCCTGGACCTCCTGTGAAAATTTCTGACATTTTCGCTCAGTAGTTTCTTTGCAAACAGTGTTTCATTTTCCCAGATTCATACAAATGGTTTTTCTAATTTATTCACTGCCTCCTCTACGTCACAGCTGCTTCGGCTCTGTGTGATTCGGCTCATGTTCGGCTCCTGTTCGGCTCCTGTTCCTCTTTTTCAAAGGTTAATCCAGATGTTTTTGCTTGTTTTCAGCGTGCATTCGGTTAGTTTTCGGTGGGTTTACGGCAGCTTTTCCCTGCAATTCGGGGACCCTGTGCTGTTTGCTGAATACACCGCAGGGTCACCGAAATGCAATCGGCAAAAGGAACCGAATTGAAGAGAACGAAAAGTCACCGAACGTGCGGTGACTTTTCGAATCTCTTTGGATAACCCTGATAGTCTTTTTGCTGAAAATAGAATAAATGTTTTGTGTTTTCTTTTTTTTTATTATAAATTAAAAATATATAACTCTTTACATTAAATCCTATGGGATTTGCCTGATTAAACCTGTCAAACTCAAAATCATGGCATTTTGCCCAACACTTCAGTGCAGTTCGGCGTTCTGTGAATAGACTGCTTCTCTATGGGAAAATTTTGCTGACGCCAAAGACCGCCGATCTGCACTGTATTACTCAAAAATAAAATATACGGTTTGCCGAAAATGAAAGGAATAAACCGTTGAATTAAAAAACAATTAGAACCCATATACAGTATGTATTTTCTACATAGAATCCTATGGGATTCGCCTGTTTTAAATCTGTCACACTGTATCACTGAAAATCCAGACATTTCACTGCCACTTCGGTGCGGTTCGGCGTTCTCTGAATATAACCATTACTTCTCTATGGGGGAATTTCACTGCCGCTGAAGATCGGGAAACTGCACCGTATTTCGCTGTCAATTCGCCAGTTTTTAGCGAACTGACAGGTTTTTGAATAGACGAACCGCCCCGAAATTGCACATACAGTGAAATTCACTGTTTGGAACAATTCAATGGCAAATTTGCTGCTTATTGAATAACACCTAAAGTGAGCACATGCTGTAACAATGGCTCCAATAGACTCGCATGAGCCATACCCACAACGTCATATAAAACACCGTATACCTGGGCTAGTAAAGTGACCGTTTCTCTATGAACATTTTCTTGCAAAAGATTGAGCTGCGGATCATGTTACTGATTACAAATGCTGTCCTGTAGTTTATCCCTATATTCCAGGAACAGCTTAAATCATGGAAATGAGACGGGAAACGCCCTGCGGTGAAAGGTTTCATACTATTTATTTTTTTTATTTTTTTTTTTCTTCCCTCTATACAACCTCCTAGAACGTGCATAATCTATGTGTTACAGCACAGAGGTTTCACTTTCACAAAGGTTTTGGAGGATGTGTGTGTGTCTTAGAGTGCAAGGAGTGGAAAACCTCACCCCTGACCTCATGTCGTGGACAAATTAAAAGTACAGTATACAAAGACCTTCAGGCTGTGTGCATTATTACTCAGCTCCCCACTACCTGTCCTCACTAATCACCAAATACACCCCAGCCTTCTCCCTAGGGTCAAACGGTGACCTGTGTCTAGCTTCTCCCCGCATCACCTCTTCCCATGATAGACTTCAGGACTTCTCACGCGCAGCCCACACTCTCTGGAACGCTCTCCCTCGTACTGTCAGACTTTCCCCTAACTTCTCTTCCTTCAAAAGCTCCCTTAAAACGTTCCTATTTAGGGAAGCCTACCACCCAACTCACTGACGCAACCATCAATCACTCTCACCTTACAGTCCTCTCCTCCTGTTTTCAACCCCAACCCTCCTAGATTGTGAGTTCCTACGGGAATAGGGCCCTCATCTCCTCCTGTACTGTTTGTCAAATGTTGTTCAATGTATTGTAACCCTGTCCATACTGTGCCTATTGTACAGCGCTGCGGAATATGCTGGCGCTTTATAAATGAATAATATTATTAATAATAATAATATTGACAGGGTTACAATACATAGAGACTGAACAACATTTTGATAAATCAATACAGGAGGGCCCTATTCCCGTGGGAATTTACAATCTAGAAGGGTTGGGGGTGGAAACAGGAGGAGAGGACTGCAAGGTGAGAGTGAGTATCAGTGAGTTGGGTGGTAGGCTTGTCTGAATAGGAATGTCTTAAGGAAGCGTTTGAAGGAAGGGAAAGTCTGACAGTACGAGGGAGAGCGTTCCAGAGGATGGGGGTTGTGCGTGAGAAATGAAACATAAATTAATGTTTAGACTTTGTTCCCATCCCCAAGATATCTCCTATGCAAATATTACAAAATCCGAAAGATCCAAAACCATTCTGGTCCCAGCCATGTTGGATGAGGGATGCTCAACCTGTAGAACTAATAGTTGTGTATTAGAATATGCATTTTTTCCTTCTCCGTGACCTGCGCCTCCTTTTATTATATGCTGTAGTAACCAGTTGGTTCTGGCAGCCTGGTGTACCCATTCGGGTGTATTCATTGAGATGGGACTCGCTGGCTGCACCACGAGCCTGCAGCGCAGGAATAATTAGGGATGCACCGATACCACTTTTTTAAGACCGAGTACCGATACTTTTCTTTAATGTCATGTGACGCTTTCCAATAAGAACAGACCATATAAAAATGCCCCCAGCTCACATGTATATATCCCCCAGCTCACATGTATATATCCCCCAGCTCATGGATATGCCCCCAGCTCGCGCATGGATATGCCCCCAGCTCGCGCATGGATATGCCCCCAGCTCGCGCATGGATATGCCCCCAGCTCGCGCATGGACATGCCCCCACAGCTCACACACGGGTATGCCCCCCCCAGCTCATGGACCCCCCCCCCCCCGCGACGATACTTACCCTCCTGGGCGCCGCCGGGAATGTCTCCGCGCGTGCGCTCGTTGGAAGGACCCCAGCCGCGACCACGTGGGGCCATGTGATCACGGCTGGGGTCCTTCCAACGAGCTAGCGCGGGGAAACTTTCCCAGCGTCGCCCAGGAAGGTAAGTATCGTCGCGGAGAGCAGCTGCAGGGCCTGTCCGAATGCTCTATCTGCATTCGGACAGGCCCTGCAGCTGCTCCCTGTGTTCATACTTACCTTCCTGGGCGCCGCCGGGAAAGTTTCCGCGCGCGCTCGTTGGAAGGACCCCAGCTGTGATCACATGGTCGCGGCTGGGGTCCTTCCAACGAGCGCACGCGCGGAGACACTCGGCGGCGCCCAGGAAGGTAAGTATTGTGTGAGCAGCTCCAGGGGCGGCTGTCCGAAAACGATAGAGCCCTCGGATGCCGGCAAGCCGGCTCAATGCCGGCTTCCGTTATCAGTAAAAATATCGGGGGGTACTGCACGAGTACCAAGTACTCCTGCAGTACCCAGTATCGCCCCGATACCAGTATCGGTATCGGTGCAACCCTAGGAATAATGCTAGGATTGTGACTAGAGGATGCGACTCGTCCCAAGCTAGCTCTCCCATTGGTTGTTCACAGGGTTGTTGTAAAAGCTTTGCTTCGGACTTGTGTTTGTTTTACCACGTAGATTTTTCCAAGGTTAACTAGCGAATATCCGTATGTGAAGCTGTATAAGGGTAAATGTATCAACGATGAGGTGTTTTTCAATAGAGCATATTCGAACAAAACCCCATGGAGTGTAATTCCCTTTGAAAACAGAGTAAACATGTTTGGGATGTGTATTTTCCGTGTGATCTGAACACAACACCTATCTTTTTGCAGTGAGCACCACTCCTGTGCTGTGCCTGAATGCCGGGCATGCTTTGGGGATTATTGGCTACAACAGTTTGGTTAAAGGCTCTAAACCAGCGACCTCAAACTCTGGGCCTCCAGATATTTCTGAAGTACACCTCCCATGATTCTCTGGCCATCTATTGCATTCAATGAATTCTGGGAATTGTAGGCAATAAACATGGGGGGGGGGCACGAGTCTGAGATCCCTCGTCTAAACAAACCAAAAAAAATGTTACTTTCGCTCCACCACAATCCTCGATGTTTAAAGGGATTTTCTACACACCCTGACCAGTTTAGCTTTTTAAAGTGCCAGAGTGTTTGGAGTATTTCTCCCCCCTCGTCCCAGGTGCCCCGAACTCTATAAAATGTAGGGTGTAGTGGATTCTCACTAACACACACAGTACCAGCCAGGAGGTTTGACCTTGTTGGGCATTAGTGGGGTCAGCAAGCTCAAGTGTGCCGATATCTCCTCCCTGAGACCACCCATGAAGCCAGCGGTTGTCAGGGAGAAAGCTGACGCAGACGCGCGCACAGACACGATTCATTGTTGTGCACAAGCGCTACGGGACTTGTGTACGTAAAGTTCGCAAGTCCTGTTGCGGAGTTTGCGCTTCCTATGCTTTTCAAGTAGCGCAGGGAACGCAAATTGCACAGAAAAGCCTCAGGGACTTGCAGGTTCAGGAGTCCCTGAGCAGAAGAGAAGGAGCAGCGCTCAGCGAGGGACAAAAAGTGAGTAAAATCACCGAAAATAAGAAAAATACGTAAAACCTAATTGGGCAGAGGTTGTCAGCAGCCTCTGCCCATTTAAGGGCAATTAAAGGACATTCTATGTTTTTAGTAGTGTTCCTTTTAATAATTTTGCAGTTTACCTGTAATGGTAAAGGGTGACTTTTCTTCTAAACGCCGCCAATCAAACCAGACTCTTTTAATCTGCAGGGCTGCCCAGACGCCGCGGCTGCCGTGTTTCTATTTAGCTGGTTTAATGTTTGGTGGCTTCTAAAACAATAATAAATAAATCCAGTTTTATCCAATCTCCTTGTTTTGTGTTTTTGTCCTTTTTCTTTCAGGCTGATCATCCATTCAGAAGGGAAAAATCCCCCAAGCGAAGAAACACTGCCGATCAACGGCAGCTTTAAATGTGTGCAAGGTAATCTATCTTTAAAGTTTCTTTCATTGTCGCGGGGTCTTTCAGGATGAAGTCTGCCCCATCTCCTTACTGTTTTGGTAAACTCTGTTTTAAAGGACAGCTGAACACATCACTTTGTGTGAAAACACACAATCCACAAAGCATTGCAAGACACCACTTACCCCCATATTTTAAACAAAGTTGCAAGGTGTAGAGTGCAGCATAAATGGTTGTAGTTTATATTGTGCAAAATTCAGTTTTGGGATACCTTCTGCTTCTTGCTTGAGCTACTCTAATAATTTTATTCATTATTGCACGGCATCCATTGGTAATATTGTATCATAAATGAGCTGCCTTTTTTATATGAACCACACTTGGGGGGGGGGGGATATATAATATATGTTGTGGTGGGGGGCAAAAAGCCTCCACACAGCAAGTAATAAAGTTTATTATTGCAGAAGTCATTTACACATCCCAGCAATTCAGAGAACTGTCATGTGCTACATTCCCCATATGCAGCACGGAACTCTGGGTAAGGCTAGGGTCAGACGAACGCATTTTCGCGTTGTCTGTGAAAAAGTGCGTTCGAACGAATGGACGCATTTTTTCACTGAGTACGCGATAGCGGTCATACGATGCGCATTTGCGTTCGTGATTTTGTACGGATCATCAATAAAACACTTTTTGCATCTGGACGTTATGTTGGCCGGACGTTAGCAGTGTCTGACATCTCCAAATCACGCACACACGCCGCTAGCGGACGCAGCGCACTCTGTACGACCGTACTAGCGGTTTGACGTTCTCGACAAAATGCGTTCGTTTGCCACTTGCGTTGCGCGGCCGGACTTTCGTGCGACCGTACTTCGTATATTGGCCGTCATTGCCCGTCATTTGCTGCTAGTGCGGCCGTAATTAAGTGCGCCAGAACGCACGTTTAAAGTGCGCTGGTCTGACCCTAGCCTTAGTCATGCAAATGACATTTGCAATTTCTCACTTTTTGCATCCTGGGTCTCTTTGAACGCCGAACTCTCTTACCAGTGCCATGACATACTAGATGTGTGTTGAAACAGACTCAGTTGCAAAAAATTTAGAAATTGCAAATGTCATTTGCATGTCTTACCCAGAGTTCTGTGCTGCATATGGGGAATGTAGCACATGAGCTCTGTGATGCAGTTCGCTGAATTGCTGGGATGTGTAAACGTTATATATATATATATATAATTATAAACAGCACGATTGCCTTATTTTACAAACAATAATTCTTTTGTTTATCATTGCGTTTGATTTGGTAATATGGTTTCTTGCCCTGTGTATGTTCGTGAATAACGTTGGTCTCTTTTTTTTGTGTTTCAGAGGCTGAGGAGACTCTTCTGATTGACATCCCCAATAACAGTATGTACCGCGGCTCCTCATGGAATGTATATATGGTGCATTTCGCTGCTGGTTTCGGTGCCTTTGGGGGTTATTCACTTATACAGTTTTGTTACAAGCAATGTTGAAGATCACCCTTGTTGCATCTGTGTTAAACCTCCGTCATCCCCATAGGGAAAATCAAAGAACAGCAGGGTAGGTTTAATTTGTGACACTTCTCCCTGCTATTTCTTTTTGCAGTTTTTTTCCCTATCGAGAACGCTGAATTTTATAATGAATGCAACAATGCTATACAAAGGCGTTTTGTGATTAAACAATTTTGTATTATTATTATTATTGAAATTTACTTCATTTTTGTTAAATTGAAACAATTTTTTTTTTTTTTTTTTTTTAAAAGCGGCTTTGTATGAAACCTTGAGGGTCATTTCAGTGCAGAAAGGAGATTTCCTGTGTCAATAGCCTGAGGAAGCACGTGATTAACACCGGCGCTTCTGTCAGCACAGAGTAATTGCTGTGCAAATTGATGATATTCCACTGCCAACACCAGGAGCTAAACACAGAGCATGCTTAAGTGTGGGGTTTTACCCCATAGTCAAAAAATTAGTTCAGAATGTCTTTTTTTTTTTTTTTTTCTTTTCTTTAGACATCTCCAAGTTACAGGAATATAGCAAAGCCCGGCCCCCTAGATCTTGATGACCTACAATTCTTAGAAATCTTGGAATGAAATAGATTGCCAGAGGATCATGGGAGTTGTAGTTTAGCAACCCATGTGGTGGTGAAGTTTGAGATACCTGCTGTAAATGTTGTGCAAGCTTAACCCTTTCACTGCTGAGGACGTGTGGGGAACGTCCTCATTGACTCCTAAGGAAAGATGGGGGTTCTTTTAAACCCCGATATCTCCCAACTGTTGACGGCTGGCAGGGTCATGTTTGGTATCATTACAAAGGCCAGAGCATGGCCTTTCCAAATATATCAAACATGACCATGCTTAATGTAAAGATTTTTTTTTTTTTAAAAAAAATGTTGCCTTTTTTTATTAAGACGTGAAATGGCTCATCGGTGAAGGGGTTAAAGTAAAATGGATATACAGGTCAGGGTTTTTTTTTTTTTTTTTTTATCCGGAATTTTCCGAACCTGGAAGTCCCTGAAGCTTTCTGATGCAATTTGTGCTCCTGTGCAAAAAAGGTCTGTTACAGGAAAAAAAAGCTATTTATAACCAATCGGGGGGAAAAAAAATTTGCCCAAAAAAAAATAGACCTTTTGCTGCAAATTAAAAGAATTACGGTTGAATAAATATTTAGTAGAAACGGGGAATATTTTTAACATTGAAACCTATGGGATTCGCCTGATTTAAACCTGTCAAATGAAACCACCGAACATCTGGTCATTTCACTGACGTTTCTCTGCTGTTCGGTGTTCTGTGAATAGATTAACCATCGCTTCTCTATGGGGAGTTCACCGCCGTCGAACAGATTTTTAAAAAGCCAAATTGCCGGGAAATTCACTGTTTGGTGCAATTTCGGAGCCGGTTCGGCTCTCTGAATATCCCCTGTAGTTAATTGAGATGACATCATGTGAAATCTTGCGTGGGATTTCTGTGGAACACCTGCCTTCAGATGAGATGAGGCCTTGACTTCAGTCTTTAAAAGAACTGAAACATAATATAGTGTCAGGATTTTTGTGTGTGTGTTAGTTTATTCCTCTTGTGTTTTATTCTTTGAAAGCAAAAACAGAATATTGTTTAGCACGTCATGAGAACACCAATCGTTACATGCAAGCTGGTGCTCACAGATTGCAGCGCAGCTCGGGTGCCGCAAGATCCAGTAAGAAACGGGAGTCTTGGCAGAACCCATGAAACCTGCCACAAAGTAACCGGTGTGCCTGACCTCGCATTGTTTGGAAGCCGTCTTAGGAAGTGCAGTTTTTGATTGGTTTTATCACTAGAGTATCGACCTCCCCTCCTGCGGTGAAATAAGGCAGGTAGGTTTGAAGTTGCTGAGAGGCAAACCTGTGCTCATTTGATCGTGCAGTCTCTTGGTGCGCTCCCGGCAGGCTCGCCTCTTGGTGCGCTCCCGGCAGGCTCGCCTCTTGGTGCGCTCCCAGCAGAGTTGCCAGGCTGACTTGGGTATACACTGCCTTGATCGATGAGAGAAGAGTATGTCTGTCCACAACTGAAATCTACTGTCGGGAGGGGGGGGGGGTGTTACTCCCCAGCAAGATGTTAGGGTTGATGAGTGCACCAAGAAGTATACTGGCCCAACTTGTTAATCCTAACAAATCTGTTCCTGCCAAGTTGCAAACTCGCACTATTTGACAGGGAGTGCCAATTTGCGGCAGCCAGAGAGTAATGAGCGATTCTAAAGTGGCTCGTTATTCCCATCTCAAGACTGTTTTCCAGAATAAATACCTGCTCTCACCCTAGAGTGCAGCGATTTTATTTGCAAAAGAACACAAATAAGAAAACCTTTTTAAAATAATAAAAAAAAAAAAAATCCATACTCTTCTCTGGTCCTGCGGTGCAGCGGCCAAACGGGCGACCTCGCGGAGGACTTTATATGGTCTCCAGGTATCGTTGCCTGTATTTTTTTTTTCGGCATCTCCTGTGTTACGATTGCAGTTGCTAGTATACCAGCTCAGGCCCGGGCTGCACAAGCGTTGAAGGAACCTCGGTGAGAACGTACGTTCTTTCTGCTGGGATGCCTGTGTCTACCTCGTTGTGTGCTCAGCCCTTCAAAGCATGAGGCTCCTATGCAGGATCGCGCTTTGTAGACGCGAGTGCCGTCCGTTGTAGCGGCTCGACGGGGAGGAAAACCGGACGCCCATTGAAACGCGAGATACTAGTACGCACGTTGTGTCGTGTGACCCTCCCAGTCGAGCTGCGATAACGCTACGACACGCTAGGAAGGAGGGGGTTCACTACGGATAATACTCATGTGGCCCCGGCCTTACTCGTAAAAGAGAGATTAATGGGGAGCTGCTTGCGGATAATGTCTCATGTCACATTTTTTGATACAGTGTGATCATATTTGAGCTTAATCTGTTCTCAATCTCTGTATTTACATGTTGCTTTTGTTAGTGGATTTTTTGCAATTCCTTTGAGCACAACCCAAAACCCCCCCCCCCCCCACCCGAAACGTCTTTTTACAACTATGTTAGGTAATTGATTTCTAGTGATCTGCCTCGGGGTCTTGGTTTTGTAATTCATCTGCTCACGTTCAGCTCTGGCGCTCTCGTATTTTTGTGTGTGTACACAACGCCCCCGTGTTCCCCGATCCCTTCCGTGACGGCACGCGCAGCTGGCGCAACGCACCACTAACGAGATATCCTTAACAGCGATTAATGTTAGTCCACCGGGGTATCGGCGCTGCGTGGAATCGCTTTTAATTGCTTTTCTGCTTCCTCGATGGCCCTTTGAATACGTGTCCGCTTCGAAGGGTATTGTTTTGTAGAAGTAAATAAAGGCGCCTCCGGGGCGATTGCAGCCGTGACTCACACTTTCCAGGCCGCCTCGTCCCTTCCCTGGTAATCTCCCTGTGACCGACAAGGCTGTGGCTTTGCTCTGCGCTCATGACTTGACACGGACGTTTGTGCTTTTGCAGCTTTTCAAGGATCCTCTTGCGAAACGGCTTGGTTTCAGTGGAAATTAAAGGGGTGATTCACATAGAACTGTCATTGCAACTACTGGAGCACCTCCTATCCACTGAAGGAAAACCTAAAGGCGGCAGGGAGTCTTCCTACAAGTGACGCCGGTGAACTGCGCAGACCGTTACATTAGGCTCTGCAACCGTGGAACGTTTATTGACACCTTAAAAGATTTTGCACAAAATTCATATTTTTTTTTTCTCATTACAAATAAACCTTTAATCAGAGATGGTCAGGTTTTATGTCGTCGCATCATGAACTAGCTAAGGGACATCTAAAATGTTAATGTAGGAGGCGAAAGGATCTTTTTTTTTTTTTTTTTTTTTAACCTCTTAGGCTAGGGTCAGACGAACGCATTTTTCACGTTGTCCTTGAAAAAGTGCATTCGAACGAATGGACGTATTTTTTCACGGAATACGCAATAGCGGTCATACAATGCGCATTTTCGTCCGTGATTTTGTACGGATCATCATTAAAAACACTTTTTGCGTCTGGACGTTATGTTGGCCGGACGTGTGCAGCGTCTGACGTCTCCCAATCACGCAAACACGCCACTATGCGGCCGCAGCGCACTCTGTACGTCAGTACTAGCGGTTTGACGTTCTCGAAAAAATGCGTTCGTTTGCCACTTGCGTTGCGCGGACGGACTTTCGTGCGGCCGTTCTTCGTATGTTCCCCGGCATTGGACGTAACTTGCTGCTAGCACGGCCGTGATTAAGTGCGGCTAAACGCACGTTAATACTGCGCTCGTCTGACCCTAGCCTTAAGGACCAATGACGCAACTGTTCCGTCATAAATGCATCGTCTTGAAAGACTCTTGGTCCTTAAGGGGTTAAATATTTTTTTAGCAAAATGTGATTCTCATTTTTTATTTCTAGAACATTCTTATTGTCTCCATGCATTTTTATTTTTGTTAAACAACTTTTAAAGGAATTGGCTTTTTTTGCTTTTTTCACCCCCCCCCCCCCCCACGTTTGGCTGATTAGGCTTTTTTCAGTGGGTCCCTTCGGCGCACGTTGGGGACTGTGCGGTGAACGCTGAATTCACCGCAGGGCCGTTGAGCTGAACTCGCCGAAGTGCTCCGAACTGGATAACCCCTGTAGGGATTTTGCTGTAGAATAACCATTCATATTTAGGATATGCGAGAAAAATGTGTGAAAAGCAGAAACCCTGAGCTTCTGCGAAATGACCCCGCTCACCCTCACCGAGCCATAGACTTATTGTTTGTGTTATTCTAATGTAACATGCGTTCTGCTCACATATCTCTGAATCTTTTTACAGTGCTAGTGAGGTTTTTACTGCCCGGTCGGTCACGGCTTAAGCTCAGGGATTTCCCAGCAGTGACCTCCCTGTGGGCGAGGAATGGGTGGAGAACTGCACTATGATCTGTCGACGAGGCAAAGTGCTTTTAAAGGGACACCGCGCACATCCCTGTAGCAGCCGTGTCTGCGAGAAGGATTGCTGCGATTTCATGACCTGTTACTTTTAGTCTTTCTCTTGATAAGAAATACAAAATCTTTCAGTGACATAATTCCCGTGTAGAATAAATCTGTGCAGTGTCGGATATTTAATTGACGTGACAGGGACCTTTTATTGACAGCTAGTGGACAGGATTCACATAAACCCCATGGTTTGTATTGCTAAAGTGAATTAGAAGGGCGACTTATCCGTTTAAAAAACTAAAAAAGCAGCATGTGTGAAAAATGATGAGTGTATATAAATTTTTTTTAATTTTTTTTTTTTTTTGCGACTGATTACATGTAACCTCTGTGTTCATTAAGAGCCTTTTTTAATTCCAATTCTTAGTAAGCATCAATTTATCTGACTGTAACGTTGGTCTTCACACCTGTTTGCTTGCAATGACCAGAATTTTTATACATATGTAATGTAAGGGTTATTCAGAAAGTACCAACTTTGCGGTGAATTCACTATTCACCACAGGGTCCCCGAATGCTGCTGAACTGCAGGTGGGGGGGGGGGGGGGGGGGGGGTACAGAACTCAGCTATTCTTTAAAAGGTGTTTAAACCAATGAAAATGTGTGGGGGAAAAAAATCCTATAAAAATAAACAGGTCTGTTACAGAATAAAAAAAAACAAACATTTTAAAAAGAAAACAAAATTACCCCCCCCCCTACTTTTTTTTTTTTATGTCTAATATATATATATATATATATATTTCCCCACGAGGCGGCAGCATTTACCAAAGGTTTTTCTTTACTTCTGTGGCTTATCTAATCTGTAATTTTTCTCAATTTAATGAGATGAAGAGGGGAAATGTATAGATAATGCAGCAGGCGGCTGTTGTTGTTCAGGCTACTCGATAAGAGCGAGCAGCTGGATGAGATAAAACAGAGAGCTTAAAAGTCTTCTAATCTAACCCCTGGTGAGGTGCTTTGAATACATCCCACAAAATACAATGATGTGAGTCTGTGACCAACCCATAGACTCCATTCTATGGCCAAAGCCACACAGTGAGGAGCAAGTGCTGTAAAGATAAGGGAGGGGGTGGTTTACAACACATACAATTGAAAAACATAGACCGAGGAAAGCATGTAGTGTAGCGTCCGTTTTTTTTTTTCTGTTAAGCACACAAAATAACGTACTTTTCCCCACTTTGTAGGTGGCTGTAAGGTTCGAGTACAGGCTGACCCCTGGTCTGCGGAGCGCCTTTTCGAGATTTCAGATGAAGATAAATGCATGGCGTTGCTGGCACAGATGCGGATCATACAGGAAGGTAGAGTCATTCAAATGCACAGCATTGAACTTCTTTGCCATGATCGTGTTAACTCAATCCTCCAACGCACCTGCAGGAGGCCAACAGGGATCAATCGATCATACTCTGGAGCAATGCAAAGGAATTTAGTTTCTCGCCAGCAAAATTAATTCGCAAACGAGCTCCGGAGTGACCCTCAAGTTTCAGCACCTCGTACAGGTCAGCAGATCTTGTTGGGGCTGTTCTGAGCAACCGTTTTTCCTAGAGGAGATGGACGGAGCCCCCAGTAGAGTTATACATGTAATGGCACTCTCTGGCTATCGGGCCGGCTCTCTGTTTGTCAAATAGACCTAATGACTGTAAACATACTTTGTGCTGACGATGCATATGAGATCCTGCAGGTCGGCAGAGTGATTCGCAGAGGGAGACTGGGGACTTTTTTCCCCCAGTCTCATTCTGCTCCCAGTGGCCTGAAGAGGTGGATTGAGCCGCTGTTCTCGCCACAAGGATGAGAGGTGAGTATCTTATTTTAGGGGGGGGGGGGCTACAGCTGCATCTGACGGATTCTACAGAAGCGGAATCAGTTAGCACCGTGTCCTAGCTGTGAGTAACCGCAGCAAGGCGTAATTAGCGTTAGGACTTTGTAATACTAATGCTAATTAACACTTTGCGCTCCCCATGTTAAGCATAGGAAGCGCAAACTACAGCAAGCTCGCGCTGAAAATCGCAAGCACCGAATCGCTAATGTGTTTTTTAACCTGTCAGTGTTTGGAATGTAATACGGTGCGCCCCTGCTAGGGTCACTTAACGTTAGGTTAACACTCACACAGCTGAGCACGATCATTGGCGTTAATTATGTAATAGGGCCCTAAGTGTTTGAGAATAATAATAACTTCCATCAAGTCTCACAATTACAAGACACCTGTGTTAGTATTGTGTATCTTCTTTTACTATATGTATATTTCAAACAACTTACCATACACGGGAATGTAACAAAGATGTTTACGCACATCTAATATATATATCTATCCTGCGGCAGACTTTGCAGTGTATGATCACACATTGCAGCTGGATCTTCATTGTTTTGCCTAAGCCAGGTGTTTTTAAAAGGTACATATACTTCCTTTTACCTGTTCAAGGGTCAAAGGTTTCACTGTTACATTGTATGGAACAGAAAATCTTTCTCTTTTTCCGGCATCCAAATTGACTCCACAAGTTATGCTTTTGTCCTTTTTGATTGCTGTGTTTTTTGTTTTTTTCTCACTATTGCTGGTGTTTTGGGGTACAGTGTATTTTGTAGGTTTTTACCAAACCTGCCAGGTTTATAAATAGCCTGTGAGCCACAATGACTGAGCACACATGAAGAGAACTTGGTATTTATGTCCTGGTGAAATGTGACTCTGTGTACTCAGCGATTATTTTAAAAAAACATTAAAGATTTTCGTTGTTTTGCCCTCGCGTCTTTAGGCTAGGGTCAGACTAATGCATTTTTCGCGTTGTCCGTGAAAAAGTGCGTTGAACGAATGTATGTATTTTTTCACGGAATACGCGATAGCGGTCATACGATGCGCATTTTCGTCCATGATTTTGTACGGATCATCAATAAAACCCTTTTTGCGTCTGGACGTGATGTTGGCTGGACATTAGCAGCGTCTGACGTCTCCTAATCACGCACACACGCCGCTAGCGGACGCAGCGCACTCTGTACGTCAGTACTAGCGGTTTGACATTCTCGAAAAAATGCGTTCGTTTGCCACCTGCGTTGCACAGCCGGACTTTCGTGCGGCCGTTCTTCGTATGCTGCCCAGCATTGGATGTCATTGGCTGCTAGCACGGCCGTGATTTAGTGCGGCTAAACGCACGTTAATACTGCGTTAGTCTGACCCCAGCCTTATGGTTGACAGGTACAACTGCATTTTTTTCATTCCCTTAGCACAACTGCTACAGATCACATCCTGTTTTGATACGGAGAAGTCTTACTCAGTGGTTTCTCTGCTTTCCATTGATCAGTTCGCAGCCTTCTAGTTTTTAGTGTTGTCGTTTGACGTCTTTAAGTGACTCTCTCCTCGTGTACTGCTATATTCCCTCCCATGAAGATGCAGCGGGGCTGACAGGTGCACGAAGGCGTTGCTCAGTCAACTCCTTATGTATTCAATAGACCCCCTTTGTCAGTGACTGCAAGCGTCCATGTAATGCAGAAATGTTTCTGTTGTGAATTTATGCTGATAAAATAGCTTTATATTGTATTATGACAAACTTAGCAGCTCCAAAAAGACCTAAGCAAGGTTTATATAATATTACCAGCGCACCTGCGAAAACACATTCATTCTAATATAAACCTATAAAACCTCTAGAAATGTGATATGATGCTTACGTGGCTATCCCATATCTAGAGGTTTTATGTTTACATTATAATTAATCACAGAGAATGTTTTAAGATAAAAATATGAAATGCAAATAATCACAAATAAACCATATCACGGTATTTATTCTCTATAGTGGAAATCTTATATACCTTTCTTACATCGGTTTCAGTCTTTTGGAGACTGTAGACACATTTATTCCATTTTTTTAGCCGCACCAGGCATATTTGGGCAGGTTGTCTGCCAATAGATTTATTTAGTTAAGAGCGTTGCTTTCAAGCTGTTAGTCTATTCAGCTCCATAAAGAAAATGTCATGTGTCCTGATAAGCAGTTTGGTTTCCGCCATGAATTTCCTTTCAGATAGAACATAAATAAATTTTATTTCCTCCACCCTCACAAAAATTATATATATTTATTTATTCTTATGCAAATGCTGTACTGCAGATATTGTGACTGTGTTTGCAAATCCAGAGATGTGAACATGAGTGTAATTTATGTTTCTTTGTCGCGTAGCTTATGGGAGACCTGTTCGATTCGATAGGAAGGAGTCCTCTAACTGGTACCAACCTTCTGCGAAGATTGAAACTGCTCCTGGAACATCTTCTAAACCAGTTTCAGGTATGTGTATATGTAACGTTACAGTTACAAGAAAAGCTTTCGAGAGTTTATCGCTCTTCTTCAGGTCATGGACTGCTATACTTGTGATTTAGGCATCTGGACTAACCCGGCCTAATAGATGTATCAGAGATAGATATATGTCCTTTTATTGAGATGCACAAGTCCTATATCCATTGTGGGAATGGGCAGCAGGTTTTCTGTAAAATTCCTTTGAAACCTTTTGAATTGCTGTAGTTCTTTCCTAGGGATTAATCTGTCAGCTAAAGCGTTAAAAGAACTGCTAAAAAATAACCTGTTATTTCAGCTTGAAAACTTTTTTATTTTTTTTGCTGTATACATTAAAAAGTCTTATAAAATACAAATAAGGGGGTTATACACTAATCTACACTATTTACCGTTTTTGCAATCGCTATAAACCTCAACGATCCTGAGTGGGGATTCAAACAAGGATGGACAAAAGTGTCAATTACTGGATCGTTGAAGTTCCTTCATGGTTGCAACAACGATAATTAGGGAAATATCCTGTAAATTTACCAAACCTAAAGGAAGGGCTCCGTTATCAATACCTGCTGGCTCCCGTGTTTTTGTTTTCTTTTTCTTTGGTCCTCTAACACTTGTCTCTCGTTCCATGCCATGTTCTCCTCTTGGCTCTTGTGGTGTCCAGCCACACTGCTTAAGAAAGCAGCTGGACACCGGGACTCTTTAGAGGCAATACTTGAGAGGCTTTAATATCTTTTGCCTTAAAATATTCCCTAGGTTTTTATCCTTACTTTGTAAGAAGCAGTATTCATTTTCAATTACTGGTAGTGTTCTTTAAAAAGCCACCTGTTTTTTTTATTTTTTATTTGTGTTTCATTTTGGATTATTTACATATAGGAATGAGAGATCTTTCTCAAATCTAGAAACAAAATGTATTTGGGTTTCATACACACCTTTTACTCGTGGCATAAAGGCAATTATCTACAGTATTTTAGATATTGTCGCCTGAGGTCTCGATTGGGATTTTTCCCTTGGTGGTGTGTTGATGCTGAAAAAACATTTTCAGATTTTGGAACATCCAGGCTTTTTGGAATTCTGGGTAACGCATGCACAACCTGTAACGCTTCGGGTTCAAGCTGCTCTTTGATCCAGGTCATTCCAGAAATATTTTTTTATTCTCTCAACTACAACAGGTTCTTTTTTTTTTTTTTTTCTTTTTTTCTAAGGTGGTTTAGACAAATGTTACTTTTTCTAATCTTGTATCCTGTTTTCCAGAATGTAGAAGGTTATTTGAAAAGCCTTGTAAAAAGGCTGTTTTCAGGTGTTTTTAGAATAAATTTTGTCTCGTCATTTGATTCGTTTGATTGTGAAACTTTCTGTCTGCCACCCTTTTAGCCTTCAACATAAAGCATGACTGGCAAGCAGTGGCAAATTGGAAAACGTTCCATCTGTTTATCAACTTTTAACTTAAAACACTCAATCTCTTTGTTGGTCCTATTGTAAGTTTGCATTTGCAACACAGCGGAGGTCAGGGAAGGATAATATAAACATCAGTGTTTAGTAAACGTTTATTTAAACTTGGCAATTTCCTCTCTCTCTCCTCTCAGGGAACTCTGGGTTTGAAGATAATTTCAGTGTGGTAAATCGCAGAGAGCCCCCACCTCCTCCTCTTGCGGACAGGACGTAAGTATATATTTATCCTTGATGCTGTCCTCATGCACAGTGCCTGCAACAAGTGTTAAAATCCACAATTAAACACAAAAGCAGAACAGATTAGCTTGTGTAGGCCACTGTGTCCGTTATTTTACATTTATTTTTTTTATGCCCGGAGGCCAGGGCTGTTAACCCACCCACGATGTTTCTGAACCCCCCCCCTCCCCAATGATAATGATTCTCTGGCCACGTATTGCATTGAAAGAATTCTGGGAATTGTAGTCATCAACATCTGGGGGGGCCCGGAGTTTGAGAACCATGCCTTAGGCCTTTGTCTGTTGGTCTGTCTGTCCCTCTTTCTCTGCGTACCGGAGTGTGTGTATGTGTTTTCTCTCCATCTCGTATCAGTCACTTTCTGCTTCTCATTTACTTTACAAAACATTTTTTTGCTGCCTTTTCTGTCTGGGAACATTTTGGTTTATGCTTTCTTGTTTCATTAATTATTTTTTTATTACTCCCCTTCTGTTAAGGCCTGTCCGGGAAAGAGAACCAGCTGCTGGAATGACCAACAGCATGCGGAAACTGTTTGTCCCCAACAACCAGTCTGTTCAGAGGGAAGGATTGATAAAGCATCTCCTGGCTAAAAAGGAAAATGATTATGTCAATATTGAGAACTACAGGTAAGTGGGTAATTATTTTGGAAGTAACTATTACATGGGTCAGAGTCCTCCATATCCCTTCGAATGACATTGTTATGTGGCGGGTGGCTAACACGCGTTAAACCATAAATCAAATATAGAAGAATAAAGCCTTTGTACCTCTGCTGAGTATTTAGGTGTTTATAGCTATTTTGGTGGAATGTGCGCACGATCCACATATATCACAGGCTAAAGGAAGCCATAAAATAGCTGTTTATACAGGGCTTGTGTTTTGCATGTGCAGTGCGTGCTTTTAAGTAAATTCCTCTTTTCATCTTCAAGCTTTCTCTTGCTACATGAAAGTGTCTTCGATTTAAATTGACACTCCTTGCACTGTGATCTTGGAAGGGGGTCTAGGGGGCTGATTTTTGAGGCCTGGTTCCGCCCAGGTACTGGGATTTCAGGACCAACTCCGTCCAGTGGCTCTCAATGTGCTCGCATTGACACACATTGGATTTTCTTGAGTGCTTGCTCGAGCTTCCTCCCAGCTTTCACATCTGATTGTGTGTGTGTGTGTGTGTGTGTGTGTGTGTGTGTGTGTGTTATTTAAACCCCTGTTTCTCCACTATAATTTTAACCCTACAGCATTATCCCTTTTAAGTCCTTGTTGATCCAAATCATTACTTAACGGAGGACGAAATGAACAGCTGAAAAAGAATTTGAGTATGTTCCTGAGATTCCTGCTTCAGTCGCTTGAATGGATATTCTAGTTTTGTTCAATTATAGAATAAATATATTCGATTAACACACTGCATCCCTCTTTTACTTCAATTTGTGAGAAGGTTTGCCAGGTAATGGCATGGTCCTGAAAATTAGATTTCTGTGACTACACTCTGTAACTTGGTATCAGTCCTGTCACAGGCAAAACGTCATTTTAGAAATGGCCTGTTGCTTTTTTCTCCAGACAATGCATTGTGTTTTAAATTGTACTGAAGAGTCCGTTCAATAAGTAGGCACGTGCAGCTTTTTCTTGTGTTCACACACGCCTCTTCGGTATTAAGAGATGCTTGTGGTTTCCAGAACACCTACTTTCTTACAAATTCTTTTTTTTTTTTTATCTTTTCACTTTTTCCTGTGTTTTTTTTTTTTTTGTGTATGTCGGTGAGCAGTGCGTGTAGATATAGTCATGGTTGGAGCGTTTCGTTTGCATGCTGCAGGAAGTTATGCCATTGAGGTCTGTGGTTTTACTGTCATTTGTCAAACATTTAAAATCTGGTAAACTACCCAAGGGAATTGTGGGTATGTGTTAAACCAGTTTTGAATGAAACTTTTGTCTGAAATGAACAACATCAAATATTCTTGCCGGTTTCCAGGTCAGATCTCTATATGTTCTATATATGTATATTATTTTATATTAGTGTAGATTTGATAAGCCGTTTTAGTCCACATGCCACAACCACCAGAGTATAGCAGTACATAATGATACCTTTTTTATCGGACTACCGTTACATTTAAAAGACAAGCTATCGAGAGTATATCTCTCTTCGTCTTGCCCAAGGACACTTACTGGAGAGGTTGCTCACTGGGATCGAACCCATGACTCCACAGGCTCCGTCCATGCAGAGCAGTGACATTACCTCTACTCCACCCAGCCGGTACCAGTTTGCAGATGTGCCTCCCACTTGTTAAGGGACCAAAGGTAATGGGACAGAATAATGATCATAAATCAAACTTTCCCTTCTTAATACTTGGTTGCAAATCCTTTGCAGTCAATCACAGCCTGAAGTCTGGAATGCATAGACCTCACAAGAAGCTGGGTTTCATCCCTGGTGATGCTCTGCCAGGCCTCTACTGCAACTGTCTTCCGTTCCTGCTTGTTCTTGGGGCATTTTCCCTTCAGTTTTGTCTTCAGCAAGTGAAATGCATGCTCAATGGGATTCAGGTCAGGTGATTGACTTGGCCATTGCATAACATTCCACTTCTGTCCCTTCAAAAACGCTTTGGTTGCTTTTGCAGTATGCTTTGGGTCATTGTCCATCTGCACTGTGAAGTGCCGTCCAATGAGTTCTGCAGCATTTGGCTGAATGTGAGCAGATAATATTGCCCGAAACACTTCAGAATTCATCCTGCTGCTTTTGTCAGCAGTCACATCATCAATAAATACAAGAGAACCAGTTCCATTGGCAGCCATACATGCCCACGCCATGACACTACCACCACCATGCTTCACTGAGGTGGTATGCTTAGGATCATGAGCAGTTCCTTTCCTCTCCATACTCTTCTCTTCCCATCACTCTGGTACAAGTTGATCTTGGTCTCATCTGTCCATAGGATCTTGTTCCAGAACTGTGAAGGCTTTGTTAGGTGTTGTTTGGCAAACTCTAATCTGGCCTTCCTGTTTTTGAGGCTCACCAATGGTTTACATATTGTGGTGAACCCTCTGTATTCACTCTGGTGAAGTCTTCTCTTGATTGTTGACTTTGACACACATACACCTACCTCCTGGAGAGTGTTCTTGATCTGGCCAACTGTTGTGAAGGGTGCTTTCTTCACCAGGGAAAGAATTCTTCGGTCATCCACTACAGTTGTTTTCCGTTGTCTCCCGGGTCTTTTGGTTTTGCTGAGCTCACCGGTGCGTTCCTTCTTTTTGAGAATGTTCCAAACAGTTGTTTTGGCCACGCCTAATGTTCTTGCTATCTCTCTGATGGGTTTGTTTTGTTTCTTCAGCCTAATGATGGCTTGCTTCACTGATAGTGACAGCTCTTTGGATCTCATCTTGAGAGTTGACAGCAACGGATTCCAAATGCAAATAGCACACTTGAAATAAACTCTGGGCCTTTTATCTCCACATTGTAATTGGGATAATGAGAGAATATCACACACCTGGCCATGGAACAGCTGAGAAGCCAATCGTCCCATTACCTTTGGTCCTTTACCAAGTGGGAGGCACATCTGCAAACTGCTGTAAATCCTACATCGTTCACCTGAGTTGGATGTACATACCCTCAAATTAAAGCTGACAGTCTGCAGTTAAAGCACATTGTGTTTGTTGCATTTCAACTCCATTGTGGTGGTGTATAGAGCCAACGATGTTAGAATTGTGTCGCTGTCCCAATATTTCTGGACCTGACTGTATATATAATAACCAAATTTATATTGCATGCAATTTTGATGCTTTGTGTTTTGCTGAGCTTCGACGATTCCATTTTCACCAAAAACACCGTGATTTCAATATCTAGCTAATGTTTACAGTGTTTTGCCGAAATTGGAGTTGCCACAGCAGTTCTTCGAACTTTGGGAAGTCTGCCTAATAGATATCGGCAAATTCCACCGATCTGGGGGGTAAAAAAAAGGTAGTCTGCATTCTCCTAATATGAGCTTAAATCAATGAAAATTTGTCCAAATAATATAAAAGGTCCCTTTTAAAAATAATAAAAAGGTCTGTTACAGAAAAGTCTTTAAATAAAGTCTTTTAAAAAAGTTTTTTTTAAAAAAAATAAAATAAAAAATTAAGAGTAAACTGTGTTAAAAAACTAAAGATATTTCTTTCTTTTTTTCATTGAAACCTATTTAATTCACCTGTTTAAACCTGTCAAACTAAAAGGCCTAAAATCAGGGCATTTCATCACAATTCCGGTGCTATTCAGCATTCTGTGAATAGAAGACACGATAGTCGTCAATTGGACAATTTGGTGTTGGCGAATTGCACCATATAACACTGTTAATTTGTCAGTATTTGGTGAATTTGACAGCTTAGTGAATAGACAAATTGCACCGTACGTTGACATTCATCATCCGGTGCGATTTAGGGGCCAATTCGAAGGGGTGTGTGTGTGTTTTACACTTGCACCATGTCCTTCACTAATGCATGCCACTGTGTGATCCGCTGTCATGGTTCATTCAGCATAATATTAATTTTGCAGTATTGTTTGCAAACATTTCTCAAGCTCCGTCACCCCCAGTTGTTGCTGGACTATAACTCTCTTAATTCTCTTCCCATCTATTGCTTTGACAAAAGTCTGGAGATTGCAGGCCGTTAAGATCTGGTGGGCTGGAGTTTTGCATCCCTGGCTTAAATATCAGATTTTTCATGGGTGGATTTTGAGATTCTCCAATGTTTTATGTGCCGGTTTTCCTTCTGCCAATGTTCTTCCTGCGCTCTGTCACTTCGCAGTCCCTTACATAACGGTGTTTTGCAGATTTTTTATAGGGACGTGGAATGTCAATGGCCAATCTCCAGATGGAAGCTTGAGGCCTTGGCTGTGTGCAGATGCAGAGGCTCCTGATGTCTACGCTATTGGGTGAGTGATTTTAACTTTGAGAGTTTACACCAGTGTTTCCCAAACCTGTCCTCGGGAACCTCAACCTTACCAGATTTTGCAGTTCACCTTGAGGAAATGCAGACTGAATCCTGCAATCACTGAGCAGCAAATCATATCACCTGTGCTGTGCTTCAGATGTCTGGAAAACCGGGTTTGTCAGCAGGTCCTGAGGACAGGTTTGGGAAACACTGGCTTACACGTTATCAAGCAGGACAAGCAGATCCAGATATGTAAAATCCAAAATTTCTCCTGTGCAAATTCTACCCGACTCTCCCCATTGTGTGACTGCTCATGCATCGCTGTCCATGGTGTTTCTCATAGAATAATCTCTTTGGACACCCTGGCATCCAGCTACTGCCTGTAGCTGGATGACTGCTCCAGAATCAAGGAGAAGAGATGATACTGGGGATCAAAAAAAACCCACATGTTTGACAGCATTTATGTTCTCATTAGAACATGCTCATGGCATACAGGAGGACAATGTGCAATATTAAATTTTGGATCCTGGCAGAGATTGTTTTAGGACAACTGTGCCACAACATTGACATCTGGAATGTGTGCAAGATGATTTGATTTAGGTCCTCGGCATTAAATTACCAGATGGTTTTCTGACCGATTGTCTTGGAGATGTCAATCAGTGTGGATGTTCTAATATAATTAATTTAGCAACTTCCCATGATTCCTATCATATCACATGTTGCTGGAAGCTGTAGGAACTGCTGCGTTTCTTTATGTATGAGGATGCCATTCAATGCTCTAACACGTACAGCGGAAACTAAATTTTCATGGATCCCAACACATGCTCTGGATTATGTGCTGTTGTGTAAAATTGTGTCTGGACAGAAATGGTTTTCAGCTTTCTCTTATATTGGCTAAGGCGGGTGTCACACGAGCGCACTTGAGAGCGGAAGGAACATCCGTTCCTTTTACTTTGATGCCTGTGTGGCCACCTCCCTGAGTGCAGTTTAGTGTGCACAGCGCTACGAAGTTTGATCCTCCTATGGAGGCTCGCGCTTTGTAACCCCATTGAACCCTCGTCGTAGCGCGTGCAACTAGTGCAACTAGTGCGCATGCTACACTGGCCCACCCCGTAGAAAGGTCACAACGGTGCGACGGACGTGGGTTAGTGCACACGTCTGACGGCAGCCTAAATGGGAACATAGTTGCTTCCGCTAAAATAATGTGAAAACTGGCATCTCGCTCAACTTGACCCCCTGTCTCACTCTGATCACTTTCCAGCTTTCAAGAACTTGATCTCAGCACAGAAGCGTTCTTCTACTTTGATTCAGGGAAGGAGCAGGAATGGCTGGAAGCTGTCGAAAGCAACCTTCATCACAAAGCCAAATACAAGAAAGTGAGTCCCAGTGAGGCCTGGCGCCTCTGCCCAATTATTTTTTTATTTTGCCCCATTTTACCTATTGTCCCTCGCCATGCACAGCTCATACTCTTTTGGCTTAGGGGCTCCCAAACCTGGAAGTCCTCGAGTCTTTTCCGTGCAATTTGCGCTTCCCGCACTACAAATTTCGTGGCCTCTGGGTGAGGTGGAGGAAAATTTTTCCACCCCACTCAGGGCCCTATTACATTCTTAACGCAAAAACGGAAGGTAAACGCCTGAATTTTTGCATGACGCTTTAAACGTCAACGCGCGCGTAAATCACCGCTGGTATTACAATCCTGTATTTTTTTCATCCGTCAAAATGTGAGTAGAATGGACGCGCAACAAACGCGTGCGCAGCAACGTTGTGAGCAGAAATCCGTGTGCGGACTGTATTTTCACGCGATTCAGCCAATCAGAATTAAGAACCACAATTATCTCACGTTAAGTTTTTGCTCCTGTCAAAGTCAATCTGCGCATATATGCTCCATCAATAAAAAAAAAAACACGCACAACTTCTCCATTTTATTGGTTTGGTATGTTTTAGAATGTGTAACTGTACTTTGCTGTGTATTTTTTTTTTTTTTTGGGCTGGTGTATTTGGTTTCGGCCAGGTTGATAGAATTTGCCTAAGCAGCTTTTAGGAGTTGCTAAAATTATGCGCGCAAAGGCTGTGCCTTACATACTGCGCGTAGAGTGTAATCCCATCCGTGTACCAGCGCAAAAACACATTTGCGCTCACAATGTTAAGTATAGGACGCGCAAAGTACAGTAAGCTCGCGCAGGTTCACCCGCAGTAGACGTATACGCGCGTTTGTTGCGCTGAGATTGTAATACGTCGTTCTGCGCAAAGGGTTTTGCCCCTCACATTAATGCGTTTTTTGCGCGGGCGCAAACATTTGCGTGATGATTGTAATGGGGCCCTTAAAAATTTAGGTAAAAAGGGGGGAGGGGCACTCCTCACATCCTGACCATTTAAAAAAATATGTAGTGGTCAGAATAAGTAGAGTGGTCCTTTTAACAAATGGCTTCATGCTTAAACAAGTTATATTAGAATAAAATACCGTTACACACGGTGCCCTATTCCACCCAAGCCAGTAGCATTAACCCGTGAGCCGCCAAGTAGAACAGCCTCACTCATTAATGATCATGGCTTCTGTTTTTTTACAACTCTCCCACAATCTCCTTTTTGCAGCTCGGCTGTTCCTCCTAAACACTATGGCATCATGTACTTTGTACTTTGGTGTACAGTGATATCTCAATGACAAAATCCATTAACGGACATAAAAATTGCCTCTAAGCCCCCTCTTTCAACTGCAATACCAATGTTCTCTTGAAATCTGAGCAAGTGGTAACCGTATCATCTGTCCATCTAGAATAAGAACCTGTGTTGTATAATTTCTTTTCTCTGTATCCCCCATTCTTACTCGAGTGTAAAGACCTTATGTCATGACATGCTTGCTCTTCTATATTGTGTGGAGGGGACAGAGAGACAAAGAACCACTTGTAATGAATTGATTCTTGGGTTAGGGGAATATTTTGTTCCTGCAGGGACACTTTTTGTTGGTTTTAGGAGATGCTCTATAACCGAGATCGTAGACAGGCCATACACCTTATTTTCTTTGCATTAGTGATGTCGCAGCGAGGCATATCTGCGTTCCACACGCCGGGCTTCTTCCTTTGCTTTACTGCTGTTTGTTGATCACAACATTCCATTTGTTTCAGATTCGTTTGGTCAGACTTGTGGGAATGATGTTGCTGGTTTTTGCCAAGAAGGAACATTCTAAACACATCCGGGAGGTCGTCGCAGAAACCGTTGGGACTGGAATCATGGGGAAAATGGTAATCTATTCTTCATTCAATGACCTGTGACCTGTTCTACGATCATGTTCGCTTCTTTCTTTGGGAAGTAAATTGCCGTGGCTTTTACCCCCATACAGGGCAATAAAGGTGGTGTGGCAGTGAGGTTCATCTTCCACAACACGTCCTTCTGTTTAGTCAACTCTCATCTTGCTGCACACGTGGAGGATTTCGAGCGGCGGAATCAAGACTATAAGGATATCTGTGCACGCCTGAACTTCACGGTCCCCGATCAGAATATACCAACGTTAAACATCATGAAACACGAGTAAGTCTGGAGACTTCAGTGTTGGCGACATGTTGCTATCATTCTGGTTTCATACCAAGTTTGGTCTTTGTTGACCGTACTGGGGTTTTATTTAGTTTGTTTGTTTAACCCATTCTCTGCTGAGCCACCCTCTCATGCTGAGCGAATTCTGCCATTTCTTGCTCATCACTTGTATGCAGAACAAAACGGTTTTGTGCCTATTCCCTCCCAGGGCGGCTGCATGGACCAGACGTATCCAGCCTGCTTCATGTATGAAACATAATGAGAAAAAAAGGTTGTCATTTGCACTCACCGCTGTAGCTCCATGCGAAAGAAAACCGAGGTTTTGGTTTGCTTGAATGGCCATTAAAGTGTAAGCCCACCCACCACGTCAAGGCACCTCTGGGTCACGGGGGGGGTCTTCCCTAATGAAACCAAAAAGCTGCTTTGTAAGCAACCACATTTCCCCATGCTTATTCACAGCCATGAGAGAGGCTGGTGGGATTATATTTATACCCTCACCAGAAACCATTCCACTTTCGGATTATAAAGAATACACGAAAAGAGGCAGCAGCAATAATGACCTGGCTGGGGATGCAACAAAATCCACAATATTTACATTTTGTTTGAAGTCATGTTTTATTTTAGAACCTAGACAAATTCTATTTCCCCTCCCCCCTTCAGCAGATTCAAAATCTAGCATTAATGCATGTTCATGTCATGTCACATCAGATTGCTATATCAGTCATTTAAACATGTAAATTTATTTTCCCACATTTTCTCATCCACGCCTTTGGCTATATATTCTATGGGGTATTTTTTTTTTTTAATTTTTATTTTAATCAAAGTTGTAGTACATATTACAGCGTTGATCAGAGGTCCAGCTGTCTTCAAAAATATTCTATCCTGTGTGGTTGGATTAATAGACTGTATTCTCTTTTTGGACATTGAGGTCTGATTATTTAAAATAGAGTTGAAGCCAGGATAGTTAAAGGAGTCTATCAACGCATGCTGTAGGCTTAAATTATTCCCAGGAGGAAATCTATTTACATGTTAACAGAACCATAACAGAGCTGCATTTACTCGGCATTTAGGCAAGAGACCCTGTAGTTTCTCTGCTTACGTTTTCAGGTTGACCACATGACGGTCTTTGCTATCATGCAGTGCTTTTAACAGCCAGCAACCGTATTGACGGTCATGCACTGAAATCCCTATTCTGCGCTGCAGAGTGCTTAGCTTTTATTATAGGAGCATGTTGTATTGGTTAAATGACAGTCGTTTACTTGGGGATGTTGTTTGGGTTTGATTTTTTTTTTTCTCTTTTCATGGTAAGTTTAGATTCTCCAGTATTCACTGAATTGGTGTTTGTGCCTCACAGTGACTTTCCACCCAGTCACGTTGTTAACCCTTTCACCGCTAATCACCTAACCTCCCCTCTTTCCAGCATTGTCATTTGGCTGGGAGATCTGAATTACAGACTGTGCAAATTTGATGCCACCGAAGCTAAAAACATGATCCAGAGAAACGACATTCACACGCTTTTGAAATTTGACCAGGTACTTACATCGTGAAGTTTTTTAGTAAGCATTTTCACAAGGAGAATGATTTTGCGGTACATTTGCATGGACATTTATCACTAGTCAGCTACATTATATTAGAGCTGATGGCCATTATTTGTTTTCAGGGTGTCTGGCCTTTTTTATTATGAGTCCTTATCACATTTATTGTGTTTTACACACTTCTGTCTGTATGTTGTTAATGCCTTTTGAAATTGTGCAAGATGAGACACGTCTATCGTTTAGAACCTTTCCTCCCAGCAATATTTCTGTAAAGGAGAAACAAGTATATGAAAAAAAAAAAAGTTACATCTCCGAATAACTTGCTTTATGTTAAATTGCCATTGTAATCCATATTTCACTAACTATTCTTCCCAGGTGTTTATATAAAAAAAACTTCAACAAAAAGCATTTGGTAGTGAAAAGGTTAAGGAACCTTTTTGTTTCCATGGTATATTTTACTTGCATGTCTGTTATGGAATGGATTTTTAAAGATGTGTAATGCAAGTAAATTTTTATTTCCATTTTAGTTGAATATCCAGAAGGATTTGAAGAATGTATTCGCTGATTTTATTGAAGGCCCTATTAACTTCATCCCAACCTACAAGTATGATCCCAAGTCAGACCGATGGGATTCCAGGTAAGCCTAAAATTTGTGCCATATAGTTTTTAACATGACGATAGACCTAGCACTTCCTCTAAACCAGTGTATCCCAAATCTGTCCTCAGGACCCCTGACAGGCCAGGTTTGCAGATATCTGAAGCACAGCTCAGATAATATGATTTGTTGCTCAGTGATTGCAGGTGATCTGTAAAATCTGACCTGTTTGTGGGTCCTGAGGACCGTTTTGGGAAACCCTGCTCTGAACCAAAACTGCATATAGAGCAATAAAAAATTTTGGCACATAGAACTCCTCCCTTAACTACATACATCGTTCGTGTTCTGTATGAAGAAGTGTCTCTACACCTGAAAATAAGCCCCCTTTACCTTGGGGAAATGCAGACTGAATCCTGCAATCACTGAGCAGCAAATTATATCACCTGTGCTGTGCTTCACATATCCTGCAAACCTGGCCTGTTAGGGGGACTTGTGGACCAGAGTTGGGAACCGCTACCAGTAATGCATCCCTTATCTGGAACTCTAAAATCTGAAGACTCCTAAAACCCAGTCAGCTCCGAAAACTCTGGTTTTCAAAGTTATGGAAGAGGGTGTTCTGCACAGACGTTGCCACTCGGGAACTCCGTTCCAGAGCACTGTGGCGCACACTGGGAGCTGCTGGGCAAGGGTGATATGCTGCCCAGAGTCTCTGACTCCATGCAGCATGTCCATGAAGAAACACTGCAGAGCGCTCACAGTATGTGTACATGATAGGCGCTAAAATGGACAGGTGATCACAACTCTCCCAGTGCGATCTCCGTCCTCTAAAGCAGGGCGCTCAAACTCTGCCCCCCACATGTTTCTAGACTACATCTCCCATGATTCCCCCACAATCTATTGTATTCAAAGAATCCTGGGAATTGTTGGCATCAACAGGTGACAGGCCATGAATTTGACAGCACTGCTCTAAAACAAAGGATTCTCCCAGATTCTAAAATCTGGTATACTCTGGGTCCAGAACATGCTGGATCACAGGTGCATGACTCGTATTTGCAAAGGAGCGCGTTTCATTTATTTATTTATTTTTCTACCTTGGTATTTAATTTTGATATCTAAATGGTCCGTATACCTGTTTATCTTTGGGTAACGTTATTCAGGATTACTGCTCACGCCTTTGAAATGGTTTTCTTTCGTTCTAGTGGCAAGTGTCGGGTCCCAGCTTGGTGTGATCGGGTTCTCTGGAGAGGAACTAATATCAAGCAACTGAAATACCGCAGTCATATGGACCTAATAACCAGTGACCACAAACCAGTCAGCGCGCTGTTTAGCATTGGGGTAACGTTCACCTGCCTTTTACGCCTAAATTAGCACCACGGAATAAAATGTAACTTTTACATTTTCAGACTTAAAAATAAACAACACGCACAAATGTACATTTTAACATTGTACAGATCCTCAGCTTCTTCTCTAACATTGCGCTTGCATCTCCTAAGGTTAAAGTGGTCGATGAACGCCGGTACCGGAAGGCCTTTGAAGACATTGTGCGTATGATGGACAGAATGGAAAACGACTTTCTACCTTCCTTACAGCTCAGCAACAGAGAAGTGAGTCGTTTTTATTTGCTGTTTTTCTTTTCACATAATCCTCATACTTATGTGTAGGACAGGCAGTGTTTATACACAGATATAAAGTGGAGCACCAACAATGGTATTCCATCACTGGACCACATGGTCCTTCCCTAAACACCCAACACAAAATAGCATTACCCAACCAATAATCGCAATAAGCAATTGTGCAGCGATATTCAGCACAGAGGCTTATTACATATTTCAAGGAAAAGAACTAAGATGCATAATAAACACACGTGTCCAAGACTCTGAAGCTGGCGTCAGAAGAATCCAATGTGTGTGTCCGAAACTAACTTTTTGTTTTGATTACCAGACATATTTCATGTAAAAAGATGGGTCAAATGAAATAAAGAGTACGACTCTTTAGTACTACTGGGATATCGCATCTGTATGTTCTAATTAAATGGTAAAATTAGTATATAACATGGTGCAATTCTGGAAGAGTGAAGAAATGTGCATTTGCATACATTGCAGTGGCTAGGAAAAGATCTATATCCAATGCATGCAAAAAAACCATGGCACATAGTGCCAGTTATATAAAGTGTTGTGTATCTTAAATACTCTGTAGACTATGAAGCTCTAATATATATATTTCAAATGTAGTGGAGGGCAAAAAAGTGAGATTAAAAGCCTCTACAGTGCAAATTATAAAGTTTATAGCTGCTGAAAACCTTTACACATCCTAGCAATTCATAGAAACATAGAAAAATGTCGGCAGATAAGAACCTTTCGGCCCATCTAGTCTGCCCAATTACATGGATACTTTACCTGGATTTATCTTTTTGTTTAGGATAGCCTTATGCCAATCCCATGCCTGCTTAAATTCAATTACTGTTTTGGCCTCTACCACTTCAACTGGAAGGCTGTTCCATGTATCCACCACCCTCTCAGTAAAATAATGCTTCCTGATGTTACTTTTAAACCTTTGCCCCTCTATTCTAAGACTATGTCCTCTTGTTTTGCTACTTTGTTTCCTTTTAAATATACTCCCTTCCTCTATCTTGTGGATTCCCTTTACGTATTTAAATGTTTCTATCATATCTCCTCTGTCTCGTCTTTTTTTTCAAGCTGTACATGTTAAGATCATTAAGCCTTTCCTGGTAACTTTTCTCCTTCAAGCCGTACACCATTTTAGTAGCCCTTCTCTGAACTCTCTCTAAGATGTCTATATCCTTCTGGAGATACGGTCTCCAGTACTGCACACAGTACTCCAAGTGAGGTCTTACCAGTGCTCTGTACAGTGGCATGAGCACTTCCCTTTGCTAACCTGGCCTTTGCTAAAAAAAAAAAGCCATTTAATATGGCATGACATTGGACAAGGCAGGTTCTGTGTACTAACAGAGCATAGATGCAAAAAAAGTGAGAAGCTGTGGACTTCAATTGCATGTCCACCCCAGAGTTCTTTGCTGCATGTGGGGACTGTAGCACATGAGCTCTTTAAGCGATTCTTTGAATTGAATTGTGTAAATGTTTTCTGCAGCTATAAACTTGATTGTGTGTGTGCTGGATGAACAATGGCATCTGCAACATTGAAATTCTTTGGCTAAACCTTTGTTTTATGTATTTGTTTGTCTTGTGATATTTATTTATTTTTTTTGCCCCTCAGTTTGTGTTTGAAAGGGTGAGATTTCGACAACTACAGAAACAGAAATTCCAAATACAGAACGACGGCCAAGTTCCATGTCACTTCTCCTTCATTCCGAAGCTGAATGACAGCCAGTACTGCAAACTGTGGCTGCGAGCAGAGCCCTCTGAGGGATACCTGGGACCAGGTTTGTCTTTTTAAGAAGCTGCTGCCAGCTCTTTGAGGGTTCATCAAAAAGCACCGAAATTGAACGCAATTCACCACATTTCGACTCACTTTGGCGACAATAGGGTTCATTCACTTAATATTCACGGTATTGCTCCGAAAATATGTCGCCGAAGCAGTTATCGGCCGTTTGTGAAAAGTGCCAAATTGGCCTTGGTGAATTCCACCGATCTGGGGAAATAAGGGGGAAGTCTCCTAATAGCTTAAATCAATAAAAAGTATTAAAAAGTTTATCAAAATGATAAATGTCCTGTAAAAAGGTTTTTGTGTTTTAAAAAGACTTATCTTTTTTTTTTTTTAATAAAAATTTATTACATTAAAACTATTCGATTCATCTGTTTAAACCACCGAAATCAGGTGATTTTGGCACAATTTCAGTGCAGTATGTCGTTCTTTGAATAGACAAATTATTAGTTCTCTATGGGACACTTTTGGTGCCACTGAAACACACTTTTTAATGTGGCCAGGGTGTATAGGGCTGCACTCCTTCCAGTGTCGTTCTTTTGTAATGTCTGAATTGAAGCCGAGGAGTTTCCTCCGCTGTCACCAGCAGTCGGGATTGTGAATTTCCTGGCTGCCGGACAATAGATTGGTCACATGCTGACGCCACTCTCTCTCAGACCGCCGTCTATAGCCGATGTTCTGAGAGAGGCAGCCGATGGGTTAACTCTGCACATACGCCCGCAGCTCTGATCCAGAACTTGTGTATGTAATGCGCGCAAGTCCCAGGAGCTGCGTAGGAAACTGCAGGGAACTCCATGTTTTTGCAGTCCCCGAGCTGAAGGAGAGGAGCAGCATGCGCCAAGGGAGAAAAGGTAAATCCACCTGAACTTAAAGTTTAAAAAAATAATTGGACAGATGTGGTCAGCTGCATCGGCCCAAATATTTAACGGCAAAAAAAGAGGGGTTTTGTTTTTTAATTGGATCCCTTTAAGGTAGACTGTGCTGGAGCGAATTTCACGCCATTGTGCAGATATGAGACATAGTGCAGTGCTGTGAAAGAGGTGTGTAAACCTCTGGATCATTCACGTACTGGTTCTTGCAGAAGGTGCATGGGCTTCAGTTCTTAGGATCTCCAAATTCTTACACATTTTCTTATTTTTTTGTGGGTTTTGCCAGTGAGTTGTGTAATATTGAACTGTAACAGATGTATCAAAGTGTCTAAATTTCCGGATCCTACCTTTTTAATTGATTCGGTATAGGTTAAAAGAAGAATCATTGTTCATTTTTTTTAAAAGGTCCATTCATTATTATAATTTACAGATATTTAACGTCTTATTTGCGATTTATTAATGTAGTTTGTCTATGTATCAGGGTATTGCTCCTTCATGTCCAGTTCAGCGTTTGTCTCTTTGTTTCAAGTGGTTTTAACTCCGTTTTTTTCAGATGAAACTGTAGAAATTAGCCTGGACGTGTACGTCAGTAAAGACTCTGTCACGATGCTCAACTCTGCAGAAGATAAGATAGAAGATATTTTAGTCCTTCATCTAGACCGGGGCAAGGACTACTTCATAACCATCAGCGGCAGCTACTTGGTGAGCTGCTTCGGCACGTCGCTGGAGGCTCTCTGCCGAATGAAGAGGCCCATTCGAGAAATTCCTGTTACTAAACTGATAGATTTGGTGAGTTATCTTTGTTTGTCATTAACCTGCAAAAATATGCTCCTTTTCCATATAGCAATTCTCCGTTAGGTTTTCCAGTTTCTCAGATGTTGTTTTATATGTATGAAAGGGTACGGACTACCACGTATACACAGTAACAGCAGGAATGATCCGCGTACAGTGAGGGCTGCCCTACTGCAACATCCAAACAAAGTATCATGTAGCAAACACTGACTACCGCCGGTACTGATCAATCATTTAGTGTAGTGGAAATATCCAAAAATATTAGCATTATGTATGGTGTGTAGGTGTTTCCGCATTTGTTTTATTTTTCTTTCATTATATCCATCTGATGTATAGTGACACAATTATCTCTGTTGTTATGGAGGTTTATGATCTCTTCTGTTTGGTTTGTGTTATCCGGTCTATCCTCTACCACCTTTTTACTTTTCATATTGTTGGCCCATATTCCTTATTTTCAACTTCATATCCTACCCACTCAAACAGGCACAGAGGCCGTGTAGAGTGTGGTCAAGGGTCCCGAGGAGGGTGATGGCACAAAGATGGCGGGAGCTTTGGTTACACCAATATTTTAGAGGAAGGTGATCGTGGCGGCAGAGACACAATTCTGTTTCTGCTGCAGCATTTCTTCACGCACATGATGCTTGAAGTCTGTGTGACTCTGAGCAGCGTGTCACGTATTGGGGCTGCCCAAAGGTTCCCAGTGACCGTTGCAGCGTGAGGGAGTCATGTTCCCTGTCGAGTGACAGCGATCATCCAGAACTCCTCAAATCCAGAATCCCTAAAATCCTGACTGCTCGGAAAATTCAATTTTTTTTGGAGTCATCTGGATTTTAGAGTTTTGGATAAGGGGCGTCCAACCTGGACCATCACATCTTGAGAGCCATAGTCGGCCATCATCACTGATAAGCTTTGAGAGTTTTTTTTATCCTATGTTATGCTTGCAGTAAATAATGTGATTTTATTTAATTTTTTTTCTATTTTGAGGATTTCTTCAAGCTCCCTATAATTTATAAAACCGATTTCCTTATCCGTTTACTGTCTGATGGAGAGGTCTCACACATTTTTTTCTCTTTCATCTCTGCCTCCTGCTTTACAACTGGTTCTTAGGGAGAGGACAACTTCTCAGAGAAGGTAACCCAAACAATGGTTTTGAGATCTGCTTATTTATGTGGGTCTCCTTTTAACCCTTTCACTACCGGACACTTCATAATTATTATAAAGTTTATTTGAAACCTGGGATACGCAGCTTCCACTAAACGCCAATAGAATGTAAAGCTAATATCTGTATGTGGCAGAATGACTGTTTTTCTAAATCACTGTAGAAACATTTGCCTGTGTTGTATAGGGATTTTCAGTCCTTATAACCCCCCCTGAATCTTATCCCTGCACAGTGGTAAGTGAGCCCAGATCTCTCTGTATTCTGCCCTCTTCCTGACTGCTGTAATGCAGCAGTACAGTGTGTAACTTTTTGTTACAGTGAGGTTAGGAGTTGCTTTTTTAGCTCCTTTACAGTAATACAGGGTGAGAGGAGTGAGATCGAGGAAGTTGTTTACAGAGCATTGAACAGGTATGCAAATGTGGTATTGCATGATAAGGTTATTTTGCACTATAATACAATTAAAAAAACAAAGTGGACACATTTTTGGTAGTGAAAGGGTTAATGCCTTTTAATCTCCGGTTTTTCTGGATTAAAATGGACAGAATTTTTAGTTTATTTTAGCAGTTACTGTAGCTTTGATGTGGTGATTTGAACAGTTTTAAAGAACACTCTACCTGATAGTGAGACGGGAAGACGGGGGTCATTACAGCCTTTATGCCCACCCGGTTAAAGGACTGACCAGTGGCTGTGACCCGTTGCATAACCTGACCTTCGCTAAAAAGCCATCCAGTATGGCATTGCTCTGCCAAGGGGGGTTCTGTGTTAAAGCAGACCCTAGATGCAAAAAAGTGAGAAAGTGGAGACCTCATTTGCATGTCCTACCCAGAGTTACTTGCTGCATATGGGGATTGTAGCACACGAGCTCTGGATAAAGCAGTTCTCTGTATTGCTGGGATGTGTAAAGGTCTTCTACAATTATAAACTTTGTTGTTTGCTCACTTTTTGCCCTTCACCATAACTTGTGTGTTTGATAGATATATACATACACCCACACATACACACTTAAGTCCTAACAAGTTAGGTCACACCCAGAACTGGTGCATAACCCCTAAACGGAGTACAAAGAGACCCCCTAAATGGGTGATACAAACCCAAAAACCTAGATCAGACAATAATAAAAAGAGTGCTAGAAACAAAAATGTGCTAATATAAAACACCACCACGCAAACCGTAACTAAAACCAATTCTCACCAGTACAGTAATATATTAGCAGTCCAGCGATGGGTGGATTGAATCCACAATTCCAGAGTGAGCTGAATGAGGTTCGTTACACTTTGCACATGTCGGTCACTGTAATAGTAACGAATAAAAAATATTTATATCCAGAGACTAAGACCTGTGCGGTAACAAAGTAAAAACCCTCAGCTAAATAGAACTTGATATTAGAGAACTTAATAAGTAATGACCATATTAATAATTGCCTCATATTGACATAGAGCAAAATTAAATATTTCATAAATGATACACGTATCAAAGTAGCTTGGGATTATACAATGCAAAGCAAGCGCGTTTCAATAAGGCTCATCAGGGACGCCATTGTCTCTTTCGGGGCCTCTTTGTATGTGTTAAAGAACTGGTTTACAAAACCTGTCTAAAATCTAAATGAAAAATGTTCTTTCTTGCACATAGAAATGTCATGTAGAACTATTTTTGCTTAATGTTAGTCATATGTATATTTTTACGACTTGATATCGAAAACATTCCTGACCTTTAAAGCTTGTGTTTACTGTGTCTGTCTTATGCGCTTGTATTTTGAGCACCTATGACAAAAAACTATTTCACATGTGCGTAAGTAAAAAAACAGGCTAGCTTTCATTCTTTTGGGGGGTTTTTCTGCATCTTTAGCAAATGTCACCTGAATGAATGTAATTTCAGTTTCTCATTGACAAAACGGCAACGTTTCGGTTTCAGGAGTGAAGATGCTGCCAAGCCATCCTTGCAGACTTTCCTTTTTTTCTGTGTTCTTCACAAAAATAATTAAGAATGATAAAACATACAGCTTCTGTCATGTGGATGGACGTACTTTTGGAACTTCTATGATGTTTTTTTTTTTTAAGTAAAACTCTGCTGTTTTTATTTCTCTGTTAAGGAATGATTTTGTTTCAGTACTCAAAGGGCACTATTACATTCTTCACACAAACGCACGCACAATGCGTGAATTTTTGCGCGCAGCGGTAAACGTTAACGCGTGTATATCACCGCTGGTATTACAATCCCTCGCGCATTTTTTCATCCTTCAAAAACACGCGCGCAGCAACGTTGCGAGCAGAAATCAGTGTGTGGACCGTTTTTTTCAGGCATTTCCGCCAACCAGAATTAAGAACCACAATTGTCTCACGTTAAGTTTTTGCGCATGTCATAGAAACATAGAAAAATGTCGGCAGATAAGAACCTTTCGGACCATCTAGTCTGCCCAATTACATGAATACTTTACCTGGATTTATCTTTTGTTTAGGATAGCCTTATGCCTATCCCATGCCTGCTTAAATTCAATTACTGTTTTGGCCTCTACCACTTCAACTGGAAGACTGTTCCATGTATCCACCACCCTCTCAGTAAAATAATGCTTCCTGATGTTACTTTTAAACCTTTGCCCCTCTAATCTAAGACTATATCCTCTTTATCAAAGTCCCTCTTTATCTTTGTCAAAGTCAATCTGCGCATATATGCTGCATCAATAAAAAAACACACAACTTCTTCATTTTATTGGTTTGGAATGTGTAACTATACTTTGCTGCGTATTTTTGTTTGGGCTGGTGTATTTGGGTTCGGCCAGGTTGATAAAAGCTGGTGTTAACAGCAAATTCTAGGAGTTGCTAAAATTATGCGCGCAAAGGCTGTGCGTTACAAACTGCGCATAGATTGTAATACCATCCGCGTACCAGCGCACAAACGCATTTACGCTCACAATGTTAAGTATAGGACACGCGCAGTACAGTAAGCTCGCGCAGGGTTCGTGCAGGTTCACCCGCAGTAGACGTATACACGCGTTTGTTGCGCTGACATTGTAATACGACGTTCAGCGCAAAGGGTTTTGCCCCTCGCGTTAATGCGTTTTTGCACGGGCGTATGCGCAAAGAATGTAATAGGGCCCAAAGAGTCTAATTCGATTTTAGTAAGCTTAACAGGATACTATGAGGGTGAATGGAGGGGTTAAAACCAAGCTCTCCACACACTCCCTTTCCATTTTTAACCCTTTAGGGGTCACACACACACTCACTCTCTCTCTCTCTGGGGAAGGTGTACAGAAAAGAAAAAAGGGGTGGGGAGCAGTCAATAAAATCACAAGTCCAAAAAAGGCACTAGGGGACATCCCGTGCGACACTTAATCAAAATACAGTAACCCTCCCTCCATCCAGAACAGTATAAAACATTAGCAAACACATTATATCGTTACTTAGAATGTATCCCAGATAAAACAGTGGTCCTTCCCGCGACCAAGAGCGCCCGCCAGATCCCTAGCCATGCCATCTAGAGCACGCACCTCCCCCAATCTAGTCTTAATATACCCAAGGTGGGCAGTGACGCAGATTTCCAGACGGTATATGCGCCAATAACTGTTTTTGAAAGCGAGTAAGGGAGCTAGGGAACATCTGAAGAAGTAATTCAGGAGTCGAGGTGATTTCTGAGCCCAAAATATCCGAGCTTAAGGTGGCTATCTGGGCCCAGAAAGAAGACCAGTGTGGGCATGACCACCAAATATGGGAAAAAAGAGCCGACTGCCTCCTCACCTCTCCAACATTTGTTTGGAACATTAGGATTAAAATGATGGTCCCGGTCTTTAAAACGCATTTCGCTCTAACACGTACTCTTTCTGCTGCTTGGCCAGGACATGTAAGCTGCCGCACATCCCGTGCCTCCAGGTAGCCAGCCAATCCATTGGTTCTCGGTCACCGCTGGAACCCGAGCGGTGCCAGCTTTGAGTCTGAAGGGTCTCAGCAAGTCAGATAAAACAAGGCCTGATAGTGATGTGATAACCAGGAAAACGTGAAAATCTGTTTTTTTGTTGTGGGGAGGTCATCATAATATATTGAGCCTTTTTGTAGGCAATCTGTTTAGTTTGCGTTGCTCTCTGAATCCGGTTTCTTTTGCTTTGTTTCAGGAGAGAGCCGTCCAACGTAACCTGCCGCTGGAGATTGATGGGACCACTGACAAGCCTCTGAAAATCCCAAAAGAGATCTGGCTCTTAGTTGATCATTTGTACAGGAACGCTTGTCACCAGGTTGGTGGACAATACACCTGTAACTGTGATAAGATCCCTGCATATTTTTGCTTGCTTACCAATGTTGCGCAGAATCCCTTGCATTGGGTTTAGGGTCGTTTTTATTAACCTTCCTGGCGTTACGATTCTGACATCTTTTCGATGTCAGAATCATTAAAATTATTTATTTTTTTTGGCCCCCTAGCGGTTTCCCCTGAGCGTGACTCAGGGGTTAAATTCCTATGCTGGAAGCGGTAACCCCGAGCCACACTCGGGATGTCGCTGGATACATTACCTGTCCCTGCGCTGCCTCAAAGATGTTTTAGTCCCATTTGTGGTGCTACTTAAGGTAGCATCATTTCTGCCCCATACGCCCAAAATTTTCAGGATATACGTGTTAAAGTCATGTCGAAAATTGTCCTTTTTTTCCCCCCCTGCTTTTTTTGTGTATCTTCTTTAATGACGTGACTTTTTTCTCCCCCCCCCCCGACTTTACTATTGCTGACCTAATGCGGACCCTTTCTCATGGGATACCATGTAACCTTGCCGCGTGCTTAGTTCCGCAGTCCATTTGTGTTTTAATACAGATTAGTTAAAGCATGTTCTATGCTGTTCTCTTACAGGAAGATCTTTTTCAAACTCCAGGAAAGCAAGAAGAACTGCAGCAAATTATTGACTGCTTGGACACCAGCATTCCCGAGATCATACGTATCCTTACCTGTGATGCCTGCCATCAGAGGATGTCGAGTTAGTGAGGCCTAAGGCAAAGGTCAAACACGGGGTCCCTTGTTATGAGAGAAATGCAAAAATTAACCCATTCAATTTTAACTGAATGCTTGCACAGCCATTGCAGATGAGGGTGTATGAGAATACTCGGGTGTATTTGTGTGGAATGCCTGTATGCATTCTTAATAACCCTTCTGAAAGGCAATTATGCAGAGCTGCCCTCGACGGACAGCCCTGTATTAAATGATTGATGCAACGGGCATCGCTTGATGTGACATCACGTGGAAAGGTAACCTGATAACATGGTCATTCTAAGAAACTCATGGGGGTAACATGTTGAGTTTCTTAGTTTCTTGTTCAGGGTCATTCTAACATGGGGTTAATTAGCAAACACCAGCGAAAATCACTGTTGTTGAAACTGAAATGTTGGCACTTCACAACAGCGGCAAAAGCTTCACTGCGTTTTTCAGATTTTCCACAATGTTCTTCTTCTTTTTTTTTTTTTTGTCATTCACTGAATAACCCACTCAGGCCCCTATAGCATTCTTCGCGCAATTTAGTTTGCGCAGCGCAAATTTTTTTTGCGTGCATCGTCCGGCATTATCGTGCGAAACTTAGCAGAGTATTCCAAGCCGAGCGCATTTTCTCATCCGTCCGAAAATAACGGTTGTAAAAACTACGCGCAAAACGAAGTGTAATACGCGCGCGTAAATCAGTGCGCGGACTGTTTTTTTTTTCGCGGGATTCAGCCAATCAGAATGAAGAACCTTAATTGACTCACTTAAGTTTTTGCGCCTGTCAAAGGAAATCTGAGTATACATGCTGCAGCAATAAAAAAAAATATGCACGAATTCACAATTTGATTGTTTGGGTATGTGTAGAATGTGTAACTATACTGTGCTGTATTTTTTTTTTTTTCGTGCTGGTGTTTTTCGTTTCGGCCAGAACGTTCCGATTTGCAGTTACCACCAGCTTTTCAAAGACGTTAAAATTATGCGCACAAATGTCGTTCGTAAAAAGATCCGTAATACCATCCGTGAACCAGCGCACGAACGAATTTGCGCTCCCAATGTTAAGTATAGGATGCGCACAGTTCATCACGCTCGCGCAGGTCCATCCGCGTTAAACGATAACGCGCATCGTTTGCGCGAACGTTGTAATACGACATTCTGCACAATGGGTTTTGCCCCTCGCGCAAATGCATATTTGCACGCGCAAACGAAAATGCGCGAGGAATGTAATAGGGGCCTCAGTCTTGTGTGTTTGTTTATAATCAATGTAGCAATTGTCTGCAAGAGACTGTTCCTTATTCTACTTAACACCGTCCCCCAGCCGGTAGTAACCATTCCGTAGCCGAAGCATTACTTATCTTTTTGGAAGCCTTGCCGGAACCAGTGATCTGCTACGAGCTTTACCAGCGGTGCATCGATTGTTCTCATGATACAAAACTCTGTAGACAGGTACCGCTTCCATTTAATGATCAATTAGCCACTACCCATTTTCAGTCCAGACTCTAATCTTGTGATACCCACACAGGTTATTTCCCATCTGCCACGCTGCCACCGGAATGTTTTCCGCTATTTAATGGCGTTTCTGAGAGAGCTGCTCAAGTACACTGGAGAGAACAACCTGAGTGCCAATATGATCGGTAAGGCTATCCAGGGTTATTTGTTTTGTATGTAAAGTGACATTTTGTGGGCTATATTTTAGTGACTAACCTGTATTTAAAGGGTAATTCAAACAGCGGCAGGAGAATCTTTACTACTCCCCACCATTTTTCCGTTGTAACAACAAGCCAGCCATACTCAAAGCAACCCCCCCCCCCGCAAGAAAGCCATGTATACTTCAATCAACACAGTCTTTGCCGTATTGTTACTGCTGCTAGTGTGTGTGTGTTTAATGTTACGGGTAAAGCCCGAAGTGCGGTTAATCCTAGCATTACACAGGCCTCATTAGCAAAAGTCCGAAGTGAAATGAATTTTCGGACTTTACCCGGGTAATCTGCAAAGTATCCAGAGGCCTCTGGGTACCCTGCTTTTCTGCTCTATTTTAACCGGGTAATTCACACATTACCCTAGTGTTGTTGGATAAAGTGTGATGTGCAACGAAACATCGTACTTTATCCGGGTAATCTGCAAAATATCCAAACACCTCTGGGTTCTCCGCTTTTCTTGGGTTTTCAGCAGGTTACTGAGGACTGAATTCCGAGGATTACCCGGGTAAAGCTGCAAACTGTTATCTGACCGATAACAAAAGTGTGGTTTTTGGTTATTTTTAACGAAATTGCATCCACAGTCACAAACCTCACTAACCGTTATGTAACTCTGTGTGTTGTCAGAAAATTTTAATTTTATGAAGATAAAGATACATTACATAAAGAGTAACCTGATGGTTATTATGTTTTATAAACACATGACACATTATAAAGATCATTTAACTCTTTCACATTCATATAAGAAACATATCCTGTTACCCTGTATATTCATTATATCCACAATACATTTTAATGTTTGTCTTTTGCCATTTTCATTGATAATATCCATAGATAATAGTAAAAGTCACTGTTACCCATGCAGGGTTGGATGCTCTGCAGATTACCCAGGGGAAGCTGTGGATAATCCTCAGATTACCCGGGTGACGCTTCAGATTTTCACATTATCCGGGTTAAGTGCGAATTTTTCAGCTCTTCCAGACCGTAACACAAGGGCAGTTGGTTAGTCCTAAAATTACCCGGGTAAAGTCCGACATTTTCATTTTTTTTGCAGCTTTACCCAGTGGTTTTGGGTAATCTCAGGATCCTAGGATTAACCGCACTCCGGGTTTTACCCGTAACATTATTTATATAACGAAATACTAACGAAAAAAGTTTTTTTAAAAAGAAAACTGCCTCCCCTCCTTTTTTTCATAAGCAATTTGCCCTGAAGTTGGAAGGGAGTGAGTTCGGGGCAAAGGAACTTGACCAAAGTATGAGAGGAAGTGGGTTTGGGCAGAAGACCGGACTTAAGTGTGGGAGGGAAGGTACTGGACCAAAGGGAGAGAATGCCAGCTCCAGACCAAAGAGGGGCGGCAGGCAGGTTGGTGTGGTGGCACAGGACTCCAGTAAGTATAAAATACCAGCGTTACAGTGCCCATACCCAATGGCAGTATGCCAGGGTTTGTGCAATAGCGCTGCTAGAGTTGAAAACTGAATAAAAACAAACTGGTTATGTCTGAACTAAATCAGAGTAAAGCAGCGACACGTCTTCTCCAATCAGCTCCGATGCAGAGTCAGAGGTTATAACATTTAACTCGGTCGACTCCAAACTGTAGGTGTACACAAATCGCTTAATCGTTGCCGATTAATCGATAATGAGAATAGTTGACAACTATTTTCATTATCGATTTAGTTGTCGATTAGTTGCTTCAGCCCTAGTGTGTATGTGTGTGTGTGTGTGTGTGTGTGTGTATAAATATATATATATATATCTATATCTATATCTATATCTATCTCAAAACAAGAGGAGAGCACACCAAACATATTCAAACAATACAAAGGAAACCACAACAGCAGCGAAATTCATTTAAACAGAGATTTACCAGATTTAACCCTTTAAATGCTTACTAACATTTCTTAACCCCTTCAAAAACACTGCAGTTCTTAACCCTTATACAAATTCAATACTGAGCTCTGTTGAACAATGGTGGAAGTTTGGTTTGCAATGGATGGCCATGGATTGCGTAAGCCTGCCAACAGCGACCATGTATTCCACCCCTGGCAGGTCCTATCATACTAACCTAATGACTGCTCTTATGGGATAAACTTACTTATTGAGGACTCAGTTCTTTCTGAAGCTCCCTGCAGATCCAGGTTTAAATAGAACCTGCTGGTGGAGCACCTGTGACAGGGAGGGGTGCTTGCCTAAAGGGTTATCAACCCTATATTATACAAAATAGACGAGACACGTAATATAAAATACATTTTTTGTTGTATATCATGTTGTCTCGAGATGCACCTGCACTGAAAGCGTAGTTAAGGTTGAGTGCTGCCCCTCTCGTGTAATAGATAGATATATATATCTATCGGTGGCAGGACTTTAAACGAACACAAACTTTAATCCATAAAAGTCAACGTTTCAGCCCTGACCCAGGGCTTTCCTCAGGACATACAGTCAAAAAACATAAACACTTTATAAGAAAAAATAAGAGCAAATCTAAATAAGGATATCTCCTGCGCTACCAGGAGCTATAAACAAGGTGATTTATAGTGACTGTGCAGTTGGTCTTGATTCCTTTGTGGGGGGGTCCGTGCAGTGGGATGGGTTGCTCTTCCGCTTATGGGCTAGTTAAGAACTACCATCTGATAATGGGTCAATCACTTTTATAGCTCCTGGTAGCACAGGAGATATCCTTATTTATATTTGCTCTTGTTTTTTCTTTGGTCACTTTGGTGTGCGGTAACGATTATGTGTTGCTGGGGTTACAAGTTGATTGCGCCATTCCGAAGCGTCGGGAATTGGCGCATGCGCACTGAGTGGGTCAGAACGCTGATTGAAGGGAGGGGTGAGTACGATTGTATGTCCTGAGGAAAGCCCTGGGTCAGGGCTGAAACGTTGACTTTTATGGATTAAAGCTTATGTTCGTTTTTAAAGTCCTGGAGTGCCGCCACCGATTCTTTCTGCGTAATATTCAGCTGAACAGCAGGCACCGGGCGCAAGTGGATTGTGGAAGCTGGAGTGCTCAGTTACTATATTACAAGGGTTGTGATGTGCAAGTGGCTTCTGCAATAATAAACATATATATATGTTGTTTTTTTTTTTCTTCTTTTCCCTCCTTTTTTGATGGTGAAATTCTGTGCTGAGTCTCCGTCTGCTCAGCTCCTCCCGCTTGTAGTTTGCATGACCAAATGGCTAGCCTCTTTTAAACTCTGTATTTCTTTTATCCACAGTCATTACTCCCCACAATTTCTCCCTCTGCTGTCCCGCCCGCCCCATCCACCCTCCCACCCAGCCACGCCCGCCCCATCCACCCAGCCCCGCCCGCCCCATCCACCCTCCCACCCAGCCCCGCCCGCCCATCCACCCTCCCGCCCGCCCCATCCACCCTCCCGCCCGCCCCATCCACCCTCCCCTTTGTAAGTACTTGTAACTGTAACTTCATGTGTGAATCTTATCCTGCTGCTGTTTATCTTTTTGGAAATCACTGACGTTTTATAGTCATTGCAACATCGGTAAAATGCAATGGTTAGTGAATATCTCTGTAAATCCCTTTGACATTTGCGTTGCCCTACAAGCGGTAACATTTCATTCTTGCAAAAACACAATGTCAGCGAAAAGGCAATTTAACTCCGCTTGCAAAGTTTTCACAAATTAAATATCACTCTTGATTCCGTGTTGCCTTATGGTTAGCGGTCTCCCCCCCCCCCCCATATATGTCCTAATCTTAATTCAACCCTTTCACTGCCAAGCGATTTTCGTTGGAAAAAATGTCACAACGTTTATTTGAAAACTGCGATGTGAAGTTAACAATTAAATGCAGGGTAAAATAGTTTCATACAGAAATTGCTGTTCCGAGATATTTAAATCATTTTATTATAATAATAATTAAATTTTTCATGTATTCGTTTATCCTTTACCGAAATATTGTTGAAATGTAAGATTCTGAGCTCTAGATGGTGTCCTTTTATCATTCACAATTTCAAGCGGGGTCTGCATTATTATCATACAGCCAGAAAAGACCTTTGTTAGATACTGGAACTGTGCTAAAGATAAATAATAAAAATGGTGAGATTGCCTGTTAATGAGGATTTGTAGTGATCATAATGAGATTATTATCAATGCAGCTTCCACAAAATACCAATAGAATATAAAAATATCTGTTACTGTAATTTTCATACACAGGCATTGTAACACCTTGTATCTGTACTGTACAGGAGTTTTCAGTCATTCTAGCCCCCTGAATCTTATCCCTGTACAGCAGTGAGTAACCCCAGAGATCTCTCTGTATTCTGCCCCCTCCCTGGCTGCTGTAATACAGCAGTAATCAATTTAAACCTTTTGTTACAGTGAGGATCGGGGCTGCTTTTTGCAGCTGGTTTTATGTCTCTCCAGGGTGCTTGGAGAAACATAAAACAAAGTATTTCATTTCTCCACAGGGGACACTCTAATCTTGCTTTAAAAAGGTGTAAAAATGGTCTTTTGATATTCTAACGGGTGCTTTTCAATGCATTATATTGCATAATTGAAAACTCAATTTTGGGTGTGAAAGGGTTAAGGACTGCTTATCCATACTCGCTACTGTTAATGCTTTAGGACTGGGGTAAGCAACCTTGGCACTCCTAATGTTTTGGAACTACATCTCTGCTCAGCCTCTTAAAGTTGGCAGAGACACATGGGAAATCTAGTTTCAAAACATCTGGAGGGCCAGGGTTGCTGACCCCTACTTTAGGCCAAAAGATTACTTCAGACATCACCATTATGCACTGATGTACTTCTCAGCCTTGTTACAGATGATACTAAAGCATCTCTCATAAAATCCAAACTTTCCGTCACTAGGGTCGGGAAATTTATTAAGGATCCAGAGGCGAGTATTTGCATTCTTTCTTTATTGCAACACACAGCAGCAAACCTAGACGTTAGGAAAAATATGGAGACCTATACCTATCCCCCACATGGGGATGCCGCTCCCATCAGTTCCATAAGCCATCCCTTTTCCCACGCAATAAAAGGGCAGTGCCAGGGAGGTAAATCCTTTCTTCAGGTGACGAACAGCCCAGTAAAACTGGTGTTCTTTTATATTCGGTGGATTTTGGGAATAACCACCCTAGTGTATTAGCGATCTGTACTACCTATTTCCTACGTCATAGTGCCACTGTACTCCTGTTTTTTAGCCCAGTAAAGTTGTAGCACTTCTTCAAATGAACAGAAGGAAAAAACAATTGGTTTCCTTGTTACTGTGTGTGTTGCAATAAAGAGAATGCAAATATGAGCCTTCGAGGGCCTGTTTTACAATTTACCACAAGCTTTCCATGCATGGTTCCGATAGACCTGATGCCACGTCACTTTTGTGTTTCTTTTCTTGTAATGAAAGAAATGCAAAAATTAACCCATTAAATTTTAATTGTTGCACAGCCTTTTCGTTAGATGGAGGTATGTGAATACATGAATATACTTGTGTGGAATGCCGGTATGTATGTAAATTCCATCACCTGAGGATCCAGTGAGAACAAAGCTTTAGGTAACTGCTTACATTGCCTACTTATAGTGCTGTCCCTGTCTGCCGCAATAATATTTATTTTTATGTATATTCTTACATATATCAATGTATCCTTCCTGGTAAAATACTTTTATAAATAAATGTTATTCCTCCACACTTTCTGTGTTCTCTACAGCGACCGTCTTTACCAGTCTTCTGCTGCGTCCTCCTCCGAACCTTGCGGTGAAGCAGAACCCGAGTGAACGCCAGCGGGCGATCAACTTTATTCTGGGATTCGTACTGGCTGGCGATGAGGAGTGAAGGCGTCTATCCTACAACTCTTAAAGAGGTTCTGTTGAAAGAACACTGCAAAACAGCTCTTGCGCTGAATGACGTGTGAGCTTACGGGCCAGACTCTGACCAGGAACTTTGAAAGGGTGGGGGTGGTGTATCTTTTGGTAGAACATCCCCGGTGATACATTTGTTTTTTTTTCTTTTAGTACTGTAGCCTTTCTCCGTCAATGGTAGAAATAGTGCTTCAAAGATGAGCGGACTTTTCTACTCGAGTCGTATTTACATGGTAGTAGACCAGTTGCCGTTATTTTTCAGGTCTATGTGAAACACAAATCACCTCTACGTTAGCTTTTAGTATACGGTTGTTCAACAACTCGTTGAACACTGGTGCCATAGTCACTTTTAAGCCTTTGTGTGACCCCTTCCTATTTAAGTGCCCTTGCGCTGTCCAGGTTTTTCATATGGTACGTCGGCGGTAAGTGAAATGCCTCTTCCTTCGTGGCTTTCATGTATTAGCATTTCAAACTTGGCAAGAGAGTAAAGTTTACTTTTGAGCTCGTTCCAGCTCTCCCACAGTCCCTCTTTTTTTCTCTTCCCTCTCCTCCACGGACTTGTTCATATTTGTCCTCTGTATAGTATTGGGTGGAGTCGATACATCTCATAAAACACTCAGAATTTCCAAGGGACATAGAAGAACTCATGAAGTGAAGATTCCGTTTGCTTGTTTCCGAGTCAACGAGAACGGATTTACATATATGCAGATGCAGGCAGTCACTGTAAATTTAATTGGAAATGTTTGCAGCTGCTTTGTCTGATAAGGACACTGTCACTTGCCTGAAAATTTCCTTGTCCCTTTAGATGAGAAAATAAGTTTTGCTGCAACCGTACAATTTAGGAGTTTTCTACTGTGAGAACATTAAGCAGGTCACTTGCATCTTGAGTATTTGAAGTGAACTTGTACCGACCAGGTGCACCTTTGATGCTTTGTCCCGTCAGGGAATGGATATCACATGGACCATAAAGATCATTGTAATATCTCCTCTTTTTGTTGAGACCTCGCAATGTGTACTCCGTCCGATCCAGCACGGTCAACTTGTTATGCCCTCTGAGTGCAGCTAACCAGGGACTATCTTGCAGCGATGCACAATTTGCTTTCAGCAGTGATAAACATGAGGGAGAGCAAAACCTCTAAAAGGAATAACTCCCTTTTTAAATTATGTGTCAAGAAAAAAAAAAAAGTGATTACCTGTCGATTGAGCGTGACTTGTTTTGGGCCATCTTAAAATGACCCAAGCCTTTCCGGGTTAGAGTCTTGAAATAAAAAGCAGATACATTAGTACATTGATGTACATAAGACTTTAGATAAATTGATGACCCCACTGTGTTCCACGTGAGTACCGTTTACAAACTGATGCATTTCTATGAAATCCTGATTAACCAGGCTGTCAGACGGCAATGGGAATATTATAGGACATGGCTGGATCGATAAAACCATTATAGACCTGGTTTCCAATGTTTTGGTCAGGTATAGAGTAAGTGGCAGAATACCACCATCTGTTTTGGCTCCACACGTCTCCTTGTCCAGCACACTGTGTGAATAATACATTTTTCTCTTGTGGTGCTGCCTTGTATTGTTCCAAAGCAAACATAGACTGTGTCTAATGTCCATATGCAGGTATTATTATTATTATTATACGTGTTCTTAACGGGCAATATACTTTTTGAGCTTTTATCGGGGGATAGCAGGTGGATTTCCGGTTAATTTGACCATCCGCCAAGCCAGTGGCGGCTCACCCACATTGATTTATGCTGTATATCATAAGGCAGTAGTTCTTTGGTAATTTTTATAGTAGTTACTGTCCCACAGTCTTCATCCATTCCTGGTGGTTAGCAGAACGTTGACTTCAAATCCCCTGTCTGTGACTACATGCGGGTACGGTGCACATTCTCATTTATACCTTTTACTTCTTTTGATGAAACCAAGTTCTTGGGTCTCCTGCTGCATTTCAGCTGGGAATGGGCTTTAGATCATGTGAAGTTATCTGTAAAATGCACCATAATTCATCTACTGGTTCATCTGTTTGCATGTCCTATCCTTCTCCACAATTTATCATTTGTTTTTGGGAACAGTAAGGTGTGGAGTTAAACCTCTACAATATTTAAACCCCGTCACTGTCTCTATTTATATTTTTCCATTGCTCTTTTTCTGCATTTAAAACACTACATAAAACTTGTAAGAAAACATTTTATGAATTATTATTATTTTTATCAGCTGTATATATTTTTTTTCTTTTGTGCGCAGCATTGGATTATTATCATTGTATCCTTATTATTGTTTCCAGCAGTGTGCAAATTCTGGCAGTGATGTGTGTCTGCATCTCGCTGGTTGTCTAGTCCCAAGCTGAAATAGAGCAAAATCGGAAGTTCTTTAGACACACGTCGACAAGGCTGAGCCAATCACTCAGCCGCAAAACCTGTTCTTCAACCCTGGAAATATTTTTCTGGATTTCTTTTTAGGGCACTGTCCTGGTAGTGTCTCGTGTGTATTGTCAAACACACACCGGTAATAGCTGTGACACTTGGAAGACGCACATCCTAAAACATCAGTGAATGTCTGAGCGTTCTTGGGGATATCGATCAGACACCTGAGATTCCAATGGAATGAACAGTGATTAAGGCTGGGGTCAGACTAACGCATTTTTAACGTGCGTTTTGGCGTACTTAATCACGGCCGCAGTAGCAGCAAATGACGGCCAATATACAAAGTACGGCCGCACGAAAGTGCGACCGCGCAACGCAAGCGGCAAACTAACGCATTTTTTCGAGAATGCAGACCCGTTAGTACTGACTTACAGAGTGCGCTGCAGCGGCATAGCGGCGTGTATGCGTGATTAGGAGACGTCAGACGCTGCTCATCTCCGGCCAAAGTAACGTCCAGACACCCAAAGTTTCCTGGTTTGGATCCGTAACAAATCACGCATGAAAATGCTCATCGTATGACCGTTTTCGCGCATTCCGTGAAAAAATAAGTGCGTTCGGACGCACTTTTTGACAGTCGCCGCGAATAATGCGTTCGTTTGACCCTAGCCTTAGGAGTATAGTTTGCAAAACGACCAAGTATTTCTATGTATCAATGTTCCCAGTATATAATGCATGTTCAGCAGAAAGTAATGCAGGGAGGGCGGTGCTGCCACTCCTAGTTGTAAGGTGTACTTGATGTGGAGATTATATATATATATATATATAATGTGTGTTTATATATGTGTTTATAATTGTAGATAATTAAACACACCAGCAATTCAGTGAACTGCTTTACCCGTAGAGCTCCTGTGCTACATTCCCCATATGCAGCAAGGAACTCTGGGTAGGACATGCAAATGAGGTCTCAAATTTCTCACCTTTTTTTGCATCCAGGGTCTGTTTTAACACTGGAAATATTTTATGAGGAGCGGCTGTGACTCGTTTCATAACCTGACCTTTGGTAAAAAGCCACCTAGTGTGGCATTGTACTGGCAAGGAGGGTTCTGTGTTAAAACAGACCCTGGATGCAAAAAATAGGTGAGAAATTCAAGACCTCATTTGCATGTTCTACCCAAAGTTCCTTGCTGCATACGGGGAATGTAGCACATGAGCTCTGTGGGCAAAAGCGGTTCTCTAAATTGCTGGGATGTGTAAATGTCTTCTACAATAATCAACTTTAAAAGCCTCCACAGAGCAAATAATAATCTCATTTTTAAAATATTTTCCTATGCCGTGGTTTAAAGTCCCACAAAGATATATATGTCTTTAAAAAAAGTCTGGGATGCACTCAGGGGCTTGTAAAACCTATCCGTTTATTGAATGTCCATTTCAGCCCCTGGAGGCCTTTATCAAGGTTGAAATCTGTACCTATATATTTCACACACACACACATGTATATTATATGTGTATGTGTCCCTTATCTGAAATGCTTGGGACCAGAAATAATTCTTAATTTGGAATATTTGCATATATTAATGAAGATCCCGCGTCTTAATAAGAAATTCATGTAGAATTCGTTTGCACCTTGTACATATAGCCTGAAGGTCACTTTACGCAATATTTTGAAATTCCATCCCTCCCTGTTCCATGAGGTCAGGAGTGGAAATTTCTTGGCGTATTGTGGTTTCTCAAAAAGAAATTGAGATTTTGGACCAACCTGCAAAAGGTTAAATGATTACCGTAGATACTCAAGTATAGCGCGACTCGAATATAACGCGTTGGATAGAGATTTATTATGGAAATGAGAGAATATTCAAGACTCAAATATAACACGAGGAACAAAATTATACTGTACCGGTAAACAATTAAAATCCTTTCAGGTGTCCTCAACAGTTAGGCTCCCCCTCAGGCCAGGGTGTTCTGCTCTAGAATGATTGCAGTTGTTACTAAGTATGACGCCGCCTGCCACCCGTCTTCTTTACTAGGGATTAAATGGCCGATGGAGGTGAGCGAGGTGAATGATTGGCTTAAACTGAGCGTGCCCTCTGGCTGTGATGGATCTGACCTTTCCCGAATCCGGGAGTTCAAATCATGAAATGTTTGCAAGCATCAGGGAACCCACATTCACTTCAGCGAGACTACCGGAACTTCCAGGAGACTTAGATCCAAAGCAAGGCAATTTCTTTTTTTTTTTTTTTTTTTTTTTTTTTACACCCGATGCAGATGTCTCGAATATAACGCGACCCCTCCAATTTTATGGTAAACGTTTGTCACCAAAATCTAGCGTTATACTCGAGTATCTACAGTAAATGCTTTTCTACAAAGTAATGTCTCTAGCTGCTGTTTCACGTCATCATTGGATTATTTGCGGACTCGATCCACCTTGAACTCATGGTAGACCTGTATACCTCCTGGGTACGGAGAAGTTAGGGTGAATTATTTATAAACTGTAACCTTGACACAAAGCCGTTTTCATTTGCAAAGTGATGTCGTCCTATTCAACGTTCTCATTACTTTTTCTATTTTTTTGATCTTTGCCCCAGATGAGCTCTTCAAGCATAAACCATCTGGGAGAATTTGATCAAAGGATCGGATGGTTTTAGGTTAATATACTGGACGCACCTGATTAATACTCAGCTGCCCGTTCCACAGTAGTCGTTTAAGACAGGTGGTCAGCAACCTTAGGTCGGGTGCACACGAGGCATTTTTTAGTGTGCGTTAAAAATGACGGAAGAGATGGTAGACGCCAGACGATGCGTTATTTTTGATGCACGTCGTAAAAAAACTGAATTTGAGTTGAATGCCGTCGCTAGTGCGCAGGTGCTAATTTGACTGCACACGGAGGTTCAAGTGTGCATGCGCGCTGCATTTGAGGTTCAGCACGCACCCAACGTCTCATCAATGCTAGCGCAACTGCCTTGGTGTTTCCATGACTGACGTCTTCAGGGCACGTTATGCGTGTGGTCTTCTCTATCCGCGTAATTATATGCTGCGACGTGCATTAGTGCGCACTAAAAAATGCCTTGTGTGCACCTGACCTTAGACCCCAGAATTTCCCATAATGCTCAGACACTCTTTGAACAGACTAGGCATCGTGGGATAGTTCCAAAACCTGGCGGGCCACAGTTGCTGACCCTTAATTTAAGAGTTCAGTTAGACTCAAACCAATGGTCTATCAATTATATCATTTTATTTTCTGAATTTTGACACTGGAATTTCTTAAAAGGTAAAACCCAAGTGAAAAATTAGCTGTAGGTTTCATGTTCACAATTTGCTCCATGTATTTTGACCTTTGGATTTCTTCACTTAGAATTTCACTAAAGGTTACTCTGTCACATGTCTATCAATGGGTTTTGTTCTAAAGGTTCGTTATCATTTTATATCTTGATATAGGTCTGTGAGGATTGTATAGATCAGACAGAAGCCACATTGTAACCAGAGTGATTCCATATTACATTGTATGTACCTGCATGGCCATGTGGAGACAATAACCTGGTGGCCTCCTTTGCACTCAGGCTTACTGTGCCGAAGTTTCACTGACCAGTGAGAGCAGGACATCCTGCCTGCAGGGAGTTCAGAGCAGGACATCCTGCCTGCAGGGAGTTCAGAGCAGGACATCCTGCCTGCAGGGAGTTCAGAGCAGGAGAGTTGCCTGCAGGGAGTTCAGAGCAGGAGAGTTGCCTGCAGGGAGTTCAGAGCAGGAGAGTTGCCTGCAGGGAGTTCAGAGCAGGAGAGTTGCCTGCAGGGAGTTCAGAGCAGAGAGTTGCCTGCAGGGAGTTCAGAGCAGGAGAGTTGCCTGCAGGGAGTTCAGAGCAGGAGAGTTGCCTGCAGGGAGTTCAGAGCAGGAGAGTTGCCTGCAGGGAGTTCAGAGCAGGAGAGTTGCCTGCAGGGAGTTCAGAGCAGGAGAGTTGCCTGCAGGGAGTTCAGAGCAGGAGAGTTGCCTGCAGGGAGTTCAGAGCAGGAGAGTTGCCTGCAGGGAGTTCAGAGCAGGAGAGTTGCCTGCAGGGAGTTCAGAGCAGGAGAGTTGCCTGCAGGGAGTTCAGAGCAGGAGAGTTGCCTGCAGGGAGTTCAGAGCAGGAGAGTTGCCTGCAGGGAGTTCAGAGCAGGAGAGTTGCCTGCAGGGAGTTCAGAGCAGGAGAGTTGCCTGCAGGGAGTTCAGATATTCCTTAGCAAGTCTGTGACTCCATGTGTGTTGGTGGTAAAGTCAGTGTGTCTTCATGGTTGGAAATGTGTTCATCAGAAGGGCCCCTCATGTAAAGTTGTGGGAGAGCGAACTAGGATTGCCAGATCATCCATGTGTTCCTGGACAGATCTAATTCATTCATACTGATGGGCAGTGCATGAGGAATGCAACCCTGCAGCATGTAGAATCCATAAGCTGCAGGTGAGGAACCTGGGATGACCACGTGGATTATACATATTGCAGGGCAGTACTTCTCCCCCCCCCCGGCATGAGACTAATACACGTCCACAAAAACACAGGCAATCTGGCAACTCTAGAGGGAACAGACGTTCACGCAACATCCACTGACCAACCATAACGATGTCGCCATCTGTGTACGTATGTCGGGGACATGTCTGTTCAAGCCAAATGGATTTATAAATACCGTGTAGATCCTGACAAAGGATTCCAAAGAATTGTTTATTGTTCATAAGAATTTTTTTTTTTTGAGATGTTGTGGGGAGAATGATTCTCAAACTCCGTGCCAAATGTATAGCACAACATATTAACGCAGTCGCTTGTCTACGCTCACACCTGGATTTTAAAGGACCCGCAGAGATTGGCGTGCAGGTTACTGCGTCCGCTTTAATCCGAGGAACAAGGGGTGACAGTGCTCTGTCAGAGTGAGAAGAATGTCCACGAGTCTGCTTTCTTTAAAGTGAAATGCACGAGTTTTGGATCATTTTTGTGTAACAGGAAATACGTTTTCCCCCGTCTTTATTTCAGGCAGAGTGTCTGGAAATGTGGGAAATGATACACCTCAACCTTTTTTAGTTTTATTATTTTTTTAAATGTTGGTGTTAACTGCATAATGTTTCATAGTGGTGATATCAAAACCTCTGGAAAACTTCCTGGTCTGTCTGTGTGTGTGTGTATAATATATAATGTGTGTGTTCAGAAAATGTTCACTCTCCCTTAATTTTCTTCTCTTTGTTTTATGTTGCAGCTTTGTTTAAATTTAGCTTTTTTTTCTCTTATCCATCTACATTCTACCCCATAATGACAAACAAAAATATATTTTTTTCAGTATTTTTGTCCTTTTTTTTTTTATATATATATATATATATATATATATCTGTAGTGACACCTTTTTTATTGGACTAACGTTACATTTAAATACAAGCTTTTGAGAGTGATCCTCCCTTCGTCAGGTCAGTAAGCTTCTAGACCTGACGAAGGGAGGATCACTCTCGAAAGCTTGTATTTAAATGTAAAGTTAGTCCAATAAAAAAAGTATCACTACCGACTGCTATACTCGTGATTTTGGCATCTGGAGAATATATATATATATATATATATAAGTTAAGGCTGTAGCATTAAACAATTAAGCAGCCTGAATACTTTCTGAATGTATAAAATATATATGTATACACACACGCGTTGTGAAGGCACACTCATCCTCCGTTGACCGTCGAGGAGATACAGGCTTTCAATACACGTCGTGGCTACGTTATACAGTCCGTGCATTTCAGCGTATCGCTTGAAGTCCTGGTTTCTCTGTGGTTCTGCAGTAATTCTATTGCAAAGCTGTCTTCATGTTATTCCGAGTCTTACGTTGTTACTGCTGAGCACTGTTTTATAATTTTTTTGTGATACGTATTTTTATTTTTACTTCTCGTCTTGCTGTACATGAGCCGCTCACACACAGACTGGAGAGGGCTTCCTGTGTTTGTATACGTCGGCCTCCTTTGTAACCGTTAGTGAAGGCTTTAATTATCTTCAGTTCATGGTTTTATTTTTATATGTAGGTGAATAATTTATTTGCTAAAGAAAATGTATTGAGAAAAAGTTACGAAAAAAACAAACACATACGACCCTGTGCAATCAATAAAATATTTGTGTCATAAATGTCGCGTTGTGTTGTTTTAATACATGGAAGGTTAAACGCTATTAAAAAATGCTGCCGGCATCTGCCCAATAATTTTAATATTTTTATTCGTTTGTCCCTCGGCACACGTTACTCCTCCTCTTCAGCGCAGGGATGTCCAAACCCAGAAGTCCCTGAAGCTTTACGACGCAATTCAGGCTTCTACGCAATTTGCGTTGTGTAGGAATCACAAATTGTGCAGCGGTACGGACTTGCGCACTTTACATACGCCCGTTTCATTGCGCCTGCTCAGATCAGATCCATTAGCGATCTTCTGAGAACGCGTTCTATCACGCGTGGTCTCGGTGTGATGTTACTAGGTATCGATCTGGCGACCAGCAGCTGCTGCTGGGGTGGAGTGGAGGAAACTCCTCCACTTCACCTCTTTTTGCCAGGTCGGGGCAGCAGGAAAAAGGGGAAACCTCTACTCATCCTGACCACATTAAGTGCTTACTATAATTTGTGGTTCGTTGTAGTGGCAGTCCATACACCTGAGAACGTTCTGGGTGTAACTGGGTCCAGGTATTTCAAAGAGCTGGATACATTAAAGCAAACTGCGTAACCTTCCTGGTGGTATTCCAGAGTGTGGCTCAGGGTTAAATTTAAATGCTGAAAACGGTAACCCCGAGCCACGTTCAGGCTGATGCATTCCCTTGATGTCCTCCCGCATTCACCTCTGTCCGATTGCGGCTTCCATGGTTCCCTTCTCGCGAGAAGGCAAGCAGGACGCCACGATTGGACGGAGGTGACTGCGGGAGGATATCGAGGGAACGCAGGGACAGGAATGTATCAGCCCGAGTGTGGCTACCTCCATGGAGAGGAACCATGCTCTCTAGTTGAGTAATCTTGGGTGCAGGCCAAGTTCTACAAATAAGTTCATTTTATTAAGCTCCGCATCTCCAGATTCCTCTAGACTCCAACATGTCAACCCTTCTCGATCACCATTGCGGCCATTGGTTCTTCCATAGCAGGGGTGCTCAGCCTTTTACCCTCCAGATGTTTTGGAGCTACATCTACCATGATGCTCAGCTGCTCCTGAGATTGACAGCTTTATGGCAAAAGTAGTCCCAAAACATCTGTACAACAGTGGAGATCAAACTAGCCTCTCCAGAGTTTTAAAACTAGGCAAAAATTATATACACGCGTTGCAGAAACAATTGACCGCCTTCTGCTTTTCCTGGAAAACACATTTTCTCAATTAAAGGCACACTCTACACATAGAAACATAGAAAATGTCGGCAAATAAGAACCTTTCGGCCCATCTAGTCTGCCCAATTACATGGATACTTTACCTGGATTTATCTTTTGTTTAGGATAGCCTTATGCCTATCCCATGCTTGCTTAAATTCAATTACTGTTTTAGCCTCTACCACTTCAACTGGAAGACTGTTCCATGTATCCACCACCCTCTCAGTAAAATAATGCTTCCTGATGTTACTTTTAAGCCTTTGCCCCTCTAATCTAAGACTATGTCCTCTTGTTTTGCTACTTTGTTTCCTTTTAAATATACTCCCTCTACCTTGTGGATTCCCTTTACGTATTTAAATGTTTCTATCATATCTCCTCTGTCTCGTCTTTTGTCCAAGCTGTACATGTTAAGATCATTAAGCCTTTCCTGGTAACTTTTCTCCTTCAAGCCGTACACCATTTTAGTAGCCCTTCTCTGAACTCTCTCTAAGATGTCTATATCCTTCTGGAGATACGGTCTCCAGTACTGCACACAGTACTCCAAGTGAGGTCTCACCAGTGCTCTGTACAGTGGCATGAGCACTTCCCTTTTCCTACTGCTAATACCTCTCCCTACACAACCAAGCATTCTGCCAGCATTTCCTGACCGCTTTTAGTCTCTCCCCAGCACCCCCGGTCTGGAGAAAATGCTGTGTGAAGTGGAGCTCTCTCCCAACCCATCCAGCGTCACCAGAAGCTGGCGTCTTTGTATTTCCTTGCTGCCGGTCACCAGGTCGGTCATAGTGACGTCGGCACAAGTAACACTATAAGAGAGGAAGCCAAAGGATCAAATCTGCGCATATGTGCAGCTCCGATCCATCATTCTGCACAGCAGCTACAGAACCTACCTACCTACGTAAAGTGCACAAGTCTCCTAGCACTGCACAGCTTGTGGTTCCTAGGTTACACAGCTAGCATTGGAGAACAAACCGCGGAGAAAAGGTTCAGGGACTTCCGAGTTCAGAAGTCCCTGAGCTGAAAAGGAGGAGCTGGACAAAATTATTGGCGCTCTTAATATTTTGTGCAATCGAACACTTTGGGCTTTTTGGAATAATGTCTACATTATTTTTTTTAATGTGATTTTGGACCACTTGCCCTTAGGAAAGTGCTCGAGGTTTGATGGGTGCCTTTACCCAACTGTGGGTTTCATCTACACAGAGAAGGAATTGAGATCTAGACACATGAGGAGGAGGTTTAGGAATGGTCTAATGCTTATATATTTTTCCTCATTCATTCAATGCCTTTTTGAGGTATTCTTTGGGTCAATATCCTGCCCGGTGACACATTGCATATGAGACCTGGCTCTCTGACACTGCGGGTACGTTCTGCTCCAGAATGTCTTGATAGTCTTCTGGTTTCATCTTTGCAGATTTGAGGCACCCACAGACAGCAATGTAACCCCAACACCTCACTGAGCCTCTCCGTGCTTCACTTTTTTCTGTCTGCTTCTGTTTTTGTATGAACATAGCATATTCTTGCAGGACTGTGGCTTCAACGTGCATTGTGGTAAACTCCAGTTGTGCTTTTTTGTGATTCTCCTAGAAGAAAATTGTGTATTATTGTATTATTAAAATGCAAAGGGCTTCCAATACTGTCAGCAGTGTCTGTGTGTGTGTATACACTGAGTGGCCACATTATTATGATCACCCCATCAGTACTTAATTGGGCCACCTTTTGCCTTCAATACTGCGGCGATTCTTCTTGGCATTGACTCCATGAGATGTTGAAAGGCGATGCGAGGAATCTGACACCATGCCTGATGAATAGCACTGTCCAGTTCTGTGAGATTTGATGGTTGTGGAACCAGCTGCCTGATGGCTCTTTCAACTTCGTCCCACAGATGCTCAATTGGATTGAGATCTAGTGATTGTGGGGGCCACCTAAGCAAGGTAAATTCTCCCTCATGTTCTTGAAACCACTCCTGCACAATACGAGCACCATGGCATGGCGTATCCCAATGGAGATGGCTTCTTCCATCAACATGATCGGATGAACTTGATCCGCAACGATGCTTTGGTATGTTGTGCTATTCAGACGTTCCATGCAAATTTAAGGGCCCCAAACCATAACACTGCCCCCCCCCCCAGCTTCAAGGGTTGTACTCATGCATGTGGGATGCTGTTTCCACCAAATTCTCACTCTGCCATCTGCATGATGCAACTGGAAACGTGATTCATCGGGCCGCATGACTTTTTTCCAATGCTCGACTGTCCAATCCTTCTGTTCCTGTGCGAATTGGAGACTCTTTATCTTGTTAACTGCAGACAGTAAAGGTGTTGGAACAGGCCTTCGGCTTCCATATCCCATACGATGCAGTGTACGGCGAACAGTGTGTTCAGAAATCATTTGAGAGGATCCCTGATTAAGATCTGCAGTAATTTGATGCACTGTTGGCCTTCTGTTGTCTTGTACCAGTCTTGCCACTCTCCATTCTGCCCTAACCTTGTCTAGTCGCTGACGGACACAATTCGCACGTTCAGACCCAGATTTTCGTCTGTCAGTCCAGTCTTTAAACACTTTAACAGCTGCTCTTGAACATTTAACGCATTCTGCTGTTTTTCTGATACTCGCTCCATGGCTCCGAGCACCAACAATCAACCATCGTTCAAAGGCTATTAAATCGCGTTGTTTACCCATATCTTCAGAATAAAAATCACTTTCACTGTCGCGGTAAACAACCGGCTTCCCTATTTATAATGGTCTGACCCTCGAGGAACTTCCGCTCCAAATTATAGCTAATTTGCCTAAAAAAAAAGTCAGGCGGTCATAATAATCTGGCCACTCAGTGCGCATATGTAGATATATAATTATACCAAGTCCCGGTAAGTGAAAAAATAGTTTGCTGCCCGGGTGCTACTCCTAGGATGGATACATAAAGTGAGAGCACACCGGGGCTTTTTAAAATACATGCTTTATTGGGTATGCATTCAAATTCCCAACGTTTCGTCTCCGGAGAGCCTTTGTCAAGGGAGATCAGGGCTCTGTGGGGGCCATGCCATCACTTCCAGTACTTCTTGTTCTTCATGACTTTGGCTGTATGTTTGAGGTCGTTGTCCTGCTGCAGAATAAATTTGGGGCTAATCCTACGCCTCCCTGATGGTATTGCATGATGGATAAGTATCTGCCTGTATTTCTCAGCATTGAGAACCCCATTAATCCTGACCAAATCTCCATTTGCAGAAATGCAGCCCCAAACGTTCGAGGAACCTCCACCATGCTTCACGGTTGCCTGCAGACACTCATTATTGTACTGCTCTCCAGCCCTTTGACGAACAAACGGCCTTCTGCTACAGCCAAATATTTCAAATTTTGACTCCCCAGTCCAGAGCACCTGCTGCCATTGTTCTGCACCCCAGTTCCTATGTTTTCGTGCATTATTTAGTCGCTTGGTCTTGTTCCCACATCGGAGGTATGGCTTTTTGGCTGCAACTCTTCCATGAAGACCACTTCTGGCCAGACTCACCAGACAGTAGATGGGTGTACCTGGGTCCCACTGGTTTCTGCCAGTTCTGAGCTGATGGCACTGCTGGACATCTTCCAATTTCGAAGGGCAATAAGCTTGATGTGTCTTTCACCTGCTGCACTAAGTTTCCTTGGCCGACCACTGCGTCTACAATCCTCAACGTTGCCCGTTTCTTTGTGCTTCTTCAAAAGAGCTTGAAGAGCACATCTTGGAACCCCAGTCTGCTTTGAAATCTTTGTCTGGGAGAGATCTTGTGTCTGGTTGCTCTGCTCGATCTTGCCATGGCATGAAACGGTCTTTCACAACCTCACCTTGGTAGCAGAGTTTGGCTGTTCCTCACCCAGTTTTAAGCCTCCTACACAGCTGTTTCTGTTTCAATACATCACTGGGTTTCAACCTACGTGTGACATTGATGATCCTTAGCACCTGTTTGGTATAATTGGTTGATCATACACCTGACTATAATCCTACAAAATCCCTGACTATGTGCAAGTGTACCTATGAGAATTGATGCTGGTTTGAAGGCAAAAGGTAGTAACACCAAATTTTGATTTGATCTAGATTTTTCTTTTGTTCGCTCACTTTGCATGTTGAAAATTGACAAATCTAAACAATCATAATTTATATTTCTGAAAGCATTCTTTGTTTACAGCATTTTTTCACACTGCCTAAAACTTTTGCACAGTACTGTATATTTATGAGACCTGATCCAGTCACCTCAGCATTTATTTAACCGCGGCTGTATTTTCCATGTATGTTTGACATGGTCAGATCACAGGCCAGGCTCGGAGCTTCCATTTCGGACTCTCCATTCTTCGCCGCTCCTATTTGTCTGTCTTTTTCTAGCAGAAGTGTGAAAACTGTCAGTGATGTGCTGGAATGCCACCCTCACCCTCTGATTGTCCTCCTCCTAAACTGCCTCTACAAGGCTTTCTGAAAACACTGCTCACTCAGCCTTCCTCAAGGAACATGAATCAAATTCGGATCTCCTCATCGCACAGATTTTTTGAGATAAAAGGAAAAAAAGCTCAGTTTTCTCCTGGGTTTGCGGTACATGGAACCACCATTAGGTAGGACCATCAATTTGTGCGTCGCGTTCACAAGCCGGTGTTAAGAGTTAACTCTGCATACAGGGTGTGGAGGCCGGGTCTACTCTTTTTCTACATTTTAGTTAAAAAAAAAAAATTGTATTTCTCTTAAATTCTATATAAATGTAATATTGGGTTCGGTGGAAACCGCAGTTTTATATTTTTTGCACATGTGGCTACTTTATGATATACCTGTCTTTAGCTGGCATGGAGATAAGTTACTGTTGTTATTTTTTTATATATATCTTCTGGTTTTTCTGTTAGGCTACAATGTGTCTGTAAATCCATGTTTCCTGGGTAAATACATAAACCCTGGTCTTGATTGATTTCAAGACATGTATACCCATTGTACAGCGCTACGGAACTTGTTAGCACTTTATAAATGCCTGTAATTGTAAGTATATGTCTAGATACAAGTTTTTATAAAGAGCCAACTGATTCCGTAGTGCTGTACACTAGTGGATAGACACTGAGAACAATGGGAGAAGATGATCCTCAAGAGTTTACAATCGAAGAGATTGCAAATATTTATGCAAAGAAATACAGTTTTGAGCAGGGTATTGTATAACGTCCTTTCAGTGGTCTATTAGTTGCAGAGTGAACTGGGGTGGATTTTACTCTCCGTAAATCAGTTGTTTGCAACATTGTTAAACAATGGTGCTTATTGAACAACTTTATTGGTCTCACAATATGTTTGTAAATACAGGAATTGTATCAAAATACAATGTAAAAATACAAAGCATATGGAATAAAAAGAGAAGACTTGAGGCACGGTCTTGAGTGAAGCCATGGTGTACCTGAGGATGACTTCAGGACGGTGGGAATTGCAATCGGTGTGAAGAGAGGATGGATGTGTTCACCATGGCACAGATTTGTAAAACGTTATGGTTTCAATACCAAGCCCTTTTTGTTGAAATATCATGGCAAATGGGATGGACATGTGTGTCTCCGTCAAGATTTGAGTTTTCCTTTCTTGACTTTGTACTGAAGCCGGATCGACCGGCGAAACGCGTCCTGTCAATTTTTAAATAAAAGCGCAAATTTTATCCTACCTGCTGTTTTAGATCGTTTGGAGAGGTTTTTTGGATTATCCTTAAAATCCATCTGCCTACATCCTAGAGTCAATTTAGGTGGAGTCACCCCTAAGTGTAAACTCGTCATGCTGGTGATGTATGCCTAATTATACACAGGGTTACACTAGGGAGCACCCCTTGTTCTACCCTTCTTTGTCTCTGAGGGAAAAACAAAGTAGAAGAGCCTAAGGTGATTGGGTACCTGAGATTTAGAAGAAAAAAAACACCGGCAATTCCGCTTAGAGCCAGTTTAGGCTCTAGTTATGTGAGTGCAACAATCGTGTATGTGTATATATATATATATATTTATTTATTTATATATATTTATATTTGTGTAGATGTACTATGCAATAATATTTCTATTCTGGTATATTGCTGGAAATTTCTGGAGAATTTAACACAGAAGTGTACGTATTCCAGATTCCTTGGTGCGCTGTACCTTTTTTTTATTGTTATTATTGACTTTGTACTAATTAGGGATGCAAAATCCCATGTTTTTAACACTGTCTACCGATGCTTTTATTTAATGCCATGTGACCGATTTCCAGTAAATAATTTAGAATTTTGCTGAAAGCCTGTTCATTTTATGTTACTATTGAAATGTATGGCCAGACACACCATTTACCCACTGCCTGACCACACACAGACACCAGACCTCAGATACATGCATCTGAGGTCTGTGGTGTGTGTGTGTGTGTGTATACAATTCTTTTGTATTGTATACACACACCAGGCCTACGATGCATGTATACCCCTATGCGCCAGACCTCAGATATAGATATAGATTATATATATATATATATATTTTATATTGCCATATCAGACACTGGGGCAGCTGGCAAATGCACTATCGGCATACTGCCGGCCCCTCTGACTGGTAGACCCTAGTGAGTGGCCGCTGGCATGTGAAGGTTGTAACCCAGGGCCGATCTCTCGCGAGAACTTGCAGTTCTCGCAAACTCTAAAAGATCTCACAAGAGTGGGGCTGGAGACCAGCGTAGCCGCTTTAAACCCTTTACATGCGGGTGGCCGGTTGCTGGAACGCCGCCAACCAGAGGGACCTGGCAGAATGCTGTTGGTGCATTCTGCCAGCCACCCCAGCCCTCACCGGTAAGCCATCCCAGTGCTGGCTTCTGGTATCGCTGGTCGTATCAGGGGCATTTGTACAAGTACTCGCGCAAATGCCGGTATCGTCACCGATTACTAGTATCGGTGCGTCCTGACTTTTTACGGTGACCACATGTAGCTTCCATCATTTGCTTTTCTCTGTGTTGCCACCTTTTCTAAATCTCTTTCCAGAGAAGAATTCCTTTGTGAGCTGGGGGCCCAGAAAATGCAGGCCCAATACCCACCATTGTTTCACAGCGGTCGGAAAATAAACAAGTGGATTCTGACAAAGAGTAACCCCCTGATCTGCATTATCGAAACGGTGAGTCTTGTCATGTTTTTGTTGCCTGTAGAACTTTAAGTATGTTCACTTTATTGCACAATAAATGTTTCAAATAATTAAACTGTGAACCTATTCCAAAATGTAAGTTCCTGACGGGATTAGGGCCCTCAGTTCCTCTTGTGTCTGTTGGTGAAATATTGACTTGCCTTTTTTTTCCTTTGGTGTATTGTAGAATCGTCTTTTCTTCACCCATTGTACTGCTCTGTGGAATGTGTTGGCGCTTAATAAATAAATAATAATTGCCTTTCTCCAGCTTTTCTTCATGACTTTACTGTCCCTCTCAGGTGGGATGTCTTGTGTTGCATCATGGTGACCACTAGGTGTCACTATAACAGCTCCATATTAACATGTACTGCGTTAGCATGTACTACCACTTTTTGCCAGCAGGTGGTAGCATTGTACATCTCTGGCACTAATTTCCCATTTTACACATTAAGAAATCACATAGACACTTTTGTGTGTATTCCAAATGCTCTGGATGTTGCAACTCACACTTGCTACGCTTATTCTGAGAAATAAGCCAATAAATCACTTTCCCCGTGATATTCTGCTCTATTTAGAATCTGGAAATGTAAAGAATATTTTAGTTGAAATTATTTTTTTATGTAAAGCGCCAACACATTCCACAGTGCTGTACACGTGTATAATTGGTACAGTTAAAAAGACAGGTGCAATATATCAGACAAATACAGGAGGGATGGAGGGCTCTATTCCTGTGGGTTCTTACAATATAGCTACTTTATAGTTTTGATCGGAAAGCAAAATGAAGATGGGTGATTGAGTGTTATACTGCACAAAAGACTCATTTGAGTAAAGTGGAAAATGTGGGGTTTACAGTATTTAGCTTTTTTCCCCCCTCCCATTTTGTGTTCTTACTCATTACAGACACCGAAAAGGAATAACTCCTTATTTATTGTATTACGTTTAGATCATTTTACTCTCATATCTATTCGGGAGAAATTGAGATTTTATTTTTAATATATTCATAACTTTTGTTGCGATTCTGATATAAACCCGGTCAAGCAGATTGCAAAACCAAAGTTGTTTTTTTTTTATCGCAAGACAAACATTAAAGCTAAAGCGCAGTTGTTTACAGAATGTTGCAATCTCCCCCAACTCTGACACAGTTCAAACACAAGTGTTGTTTCTAGCAGAATAAACTGTATGTTGTTTATTCCATCTGATCGGATTTGAGCGCTAGTCCCACCCAGGCTCGCGGGTCACACGCGGCCACTTATTTCACACATACAGGGCTGCCGTCAGGGGGTGACAGCTCATAACTTACTCGATGGCCCAGCAATCTGCATTTTTCTAAACAGTCTGCACATGTCTCCTAAAAATAGCTCATCACTGACCCTGGATCCGCAATCCTGGCAGCTCAGTATCCGCAATCCTCCTAATTAGGGTGGGTTCCTGTAGTCCAGTGTTTCCTAAACCTTCGGGGACCCTACTGTTAATTCAGCATTCACCGTAGGGTCACTGAAGTGCAGGTGAAGTCAATCCGCCGCAAACATGCCAGAGGACCGCCAAGCACATCGCCAGCAAGTCGCAGGAGAAAGCCGTCAAGCTGCCGGATTGGGGGGGGAACCATATTATTGAAAGTGTCAAAATTGAAACGCTGTTTACAAAAAAACCTAGTAAACGAAAATGCCTGGAATTTACATATAAGATCCTATGAATGATAATAAAAAGGGCTGTTACAGAAAAAATAACCGCTATAAAAAAAATAGCCGTAAATAACCCGAAAAATGCCTGCCCATAAGGATCAAAAAAAAAAATGGTTTATTAGATATTGAATAAAAACAGGAATATTTTTAACATTGAAGCCTATGGGATTCGCCTGAATAAATCTGCCGAATGAAACCACCGAACAGTAGGGCAATTTGGCAACTTTTCACTGCTGTTCGGTGTCTCTGAACAGATTAACCATTGTTTCTCTATGGGGGTTTTCACTGCCGTCAAACAGGCACCGTACTTGCTGGCAGTTCGCCAAAATTTGACGAACTGCCTGCTCTTTGAATAACTGAATGGAGCAGAAATGTCACTGTATGGGGAAATTCCCTGTTCAGTGACATTTCGGGGCCAGATCGGCTCTCTCTGAATAACCCCTTTATTTTTAAATTGGTTTTATTTTTTAAGGAACACATCTGAATCCTGTTACCCAGGTCTTTATTTTATTGACGGATACAGTGCTACAGATCAGCAGCATTCCCATGACCAACAGACTGGCCGTGCTGATATTTAACGTGACCTTGATAAGCGGCAGCGTTCTCGCCTGACAGGCTCCCTGGTGTTTATTCAGCGTTGTGTAACGGGTTTGTTGTTTTCTACGTTATCTCTTCAATACCTGTTCTTCCAACTATTGGACACAAAATGCCACACGACTGTGTTTACTGTGGCAATATAACCCTTTCATTACCAACCAAACTGCCTTTCACCCCTTCACATCACGGCTTGTCATAAGTGAATAGATCCGAAGCATATTTGTAAACATTCTTATTTTTTTATCACTAATAAAAAGATTTAAAGAGTCCGGTAATGATATATTCTTATTGAAAAATTAAACAAAAAATATGTTTCCAAAAAGAAAATCTAAGCGGTTATTCAAAGAGCACCAAAACTCCACAAAAATTTCAGTGCTCTTTCATTCGGCGCACTTCGGTGAGCTCAATTCGCCGACCCAGAGGTGAATTCAGCATTCACCTCAGGGTCCCCAAAGTGCGCCGAATTGATCCATTAAACTCGTCGATAAGCCACCGGATAATGCTCTGACCAGCCGCCAAACTGGTAAAAAAAAAAAAAAGCTTTTAAAAGGCGTTAAAAAAAAAATGCATGGAAATAATGAATATTTTTATGAATAACAATAAAAAGGTCTGTTACAGAATAAAAAAAATCAGAATCTCAAATTTTGCTGACAATAGCCAGAAAAATGCCTAAAAAAATAAATTGAGACTTTTTGCTGCAAATGACAAGAATAAACGGTTGAATAAAAATTTAATAAAAACGGGGAATTTTTTTTTTCTCTACATTGAAACCTTTGGGATTCGCCTGTTTAAACGTGTCGAACGAAACCACCGAAAATCTGGGCATTTCGCTAACTTTTCACTTCTGTTCGTTGTTCTCTGAATAGATTAACCATTGCTTCTCTATGGGGGATTCCACTGCCTAATAGCACCGTATTTCACTGGCAATACACCAATATTTGGCGAATTGCCAGCTTTTTGAATAGTTGAATTGCCACAAAATTGCACCGTAAGTGGAGATTCACTGTTTGGTGCAATTTGGTGGCCAATTCAGCTCTCTGTGAATGACCATATGTAACCTTAGCTTTAACAGAAAACCTGTATAAATAACTCCTATAGTTTTATTAATTAATTATTTTTTATTGGCAATACTGAAGACTTTGGTAAACATGTTCTGGAAAGGACCTGCTATCGGATAATTCAGGAGTTGTAGCAGGGAAAAGCTGTCGAGAGCCAGGACAAATGCCCATTAGGCCACTAGGTGCCCCCCACGCAGCCAATTCTTCTGATTATTTAATACAGTGTAAGATACGCTGGGCTGTTTATACACACAGTGCTGCAGCAGAGAGATCCACTGTTAATTTGCTCATTTATAAAGACTATTATAGTTCAATGTATATTATTTAATTAATGCAAATGACCGTGCTATCTAAAATGCACATTTAGGCTGGGGTCAGACGAGCGCACTGATTGCGCACAGTACCAGATGCACTTTATAACGGATGAGACTGTGGTTACATTGTATCAGTTAGTTTTAAATGATCAGAAAAAGAGAAAAAAAGCTGTATGCAGGATTTTCTCTACGTCAGTGTAGCTTTTTCACGTTTCTCCTCACTGATGTTGTCTGTTGCCAGGTTCACACTCTGGTGGAAGAGCATGAAGTTGTGGAAGTTGAGGACATACAGAAAGTGAAAATGCAATGAAGAAGAAAAAAGAAGACTCCAGTCCTTCTGGTTAAACCATTCTGATGTTGGAGCTCGTGATCCAAAAAATGGGCAAAAGAAACCAAAACGAGGCAATATCCAGATTTCCAAATGTGGAAAATAAATAAATTTTTTGACTCTGCATTCACTGTCAGAATTCCTTGTATAACATAGTATCTGTAAATCCAGTAAATCAACTTTTTATTAAATGGATTGTACCAGTGATGGAGAGACTTGGCGCCCCTGATTTTTCAGTTTTCAATTCTGGAATCAAGGTGTTAAATTTTTTTTAAATCATTTTTTTATTATACAGTAAGAAATATTCCCAATGTATTCCATACTGTAATAACCTATTTGACAGGCATATGCCACCATCTGCTGGCCAAAGGGATTTACTGCAGTTCTGGTTTTCATGCAGGATCAGCTGGAGAGATGTCATGAGGACACATTCCCAGCTGGCTTTAAAAAGTGTTAGCACCTCAGGCATCATGTCCACCAGTGGTGTATTTAGGTTTTGTGCTGCCCTAGGCCTGACTAAACTTGTGCACCCCCTAATTGAAATTTGACACCCCCCTTCCTGTCAAGGCCACACCTCTTCCTGTTTAAATCCCACCCCTTCCTCTCCAGCACTTATTGTATACTCAGTTTCCTCCATGGTGACTGGGTCTGCTGGAACCGATCCTGATGGGGGATGGGAACCACAAGACTGCCATGGATAGACAGAATAGAGTGTAAACTTGGGATAGTAAAATCACCATCAATTTAATCCGTATGAATTAAAACCATATATGGACATGTAAATCCGACATGTTTCGTCTGCAATCATAACGTCCAATTCCCATGTTATACAGTCTCCATGCAAGCCCAAGGCTTTTTTTGCTGCCCCCCCCTAGAAAGTGCCGCCCTAGGCTTAGGCCTTGTTGACCTAGGCCAAGATACTGCACTGATGTCCACGGTGCTAAACCTTTAAGGGCATGTTTTAGAGCCCAAATGCAAATGGATTATGTTTGCAATAAACAAAATTTCTTTGCATTGCTCCTGTGAAACACCGTATCAACTATACTTGACATTGGGGCACCAGGAGGTGCCATTCAGATAGAATACAGTCAATCTTGGTAGTGAAGGGGGTTAAATGTTACTAAACATCATGGGACATATAGGTCTGAAACAGCTGGAGTTCCAAGTTCTACGGTCACTGGATTATAGTAAATTTCCTTGAAATGATACAAAATATTGAGACTTTAACCTGAGAATAATTGCAAAGAGTGCCCCATGTGAAAAATGTCAAAAGCTACATTTCCAGGCACGAATCTCCGCTATGTGAGCTTTTGTATTTAATGCCGATATCTGCTTAACCCCCCTCCTGACTGTTTTCCCGAGTGTGGCTTGGGGTTAAATTTCACCGCTGAAAGCGGTAACCCTGAGCCGCACTCGGGCTGTATACATCACCTCTCCCTGTGCTCCCTCGCTGATCCCTGCAGTCTCCTCCGGCGATCGTGGCTTTACTTCCTGGTTTCCTTCTCGCGAGGAGGGAACCAGGAAGTATGAGGGTCGAGAACTTCAGAAGAGACTGCGGGGGACGTCGAGGGGGGACAGGTGATGTATCCAGTAGCATCCCGAGTGTTGCTCAGGGTTACCGCTTCCAGCATAGGAATTTAACCCCGAGCCACACTCGGATGCCGCTAGGGGGGGGGCAAAAAAAATTTATTGAAACGCTTTGTGACAGACAGCCAGGGAGGTTAAATAAACATATCTGTTGTTAACCTGTATGCTGTGTAAATCGTTCAACATCGGCGTCTTTTCAGAAACCTTCTTGGCTTGACGAGGTTCTCTTGGAAGCAGGAGCTGTGCCAGCAGGATCCCATGGATAAAAATGCAAGTGGAATGTCAATTTAAACAAAATAATCAAGATATAAATCTACTAATAAGAAAAACCAATTCCCATTCGATTTCTCCTAGTATTTTCACAATGTATCGCTGACACTGTACATGACCGAGAGCTGAAAACCTTTCAATATGCGTATTTATCCCCTAAACCTTGTTATTTTCTCAGTAGGTTGTGCCATGGGGTCTCGGTGAAATCCCCCTGTAATGTAGAGGCTATATTTGTTTTAATCGTAACTTTGTTTACTTTGTTCCTTTTCAGCTATTTATCCCGTCTGTATTTATGGCAGCAGCAGAAGTGGCAATCATTGCTTTTAATTATCCTTCTTGTAAATGGTTAAACATTGGAGCTCCGACAGCTTCGCTCATTACTCTGTCTCCGGTCTCACTGTGTGCCGTGGAGAGCTCGGTTGGTTAACATGCTGACTGCACTGCCTTAGTTGTAGTGTCCAGTCTGACTCCCAAGACTAAGACAGTCATATCAGTAATCCATTCTTTTGGGAGAGAAAGGGTAAATGCAAATTATTTATTAAGCTTTAATATTAAAGCTGTTTTGAGGGTAAAGTTTTATAGTAGTGAACGTTATTGATTTATTCTCAGAGTCCGTGTAAACGCAATAAATGGCCACAAGTAGAGGGTTGGTGTGACACAAAGGGGCTTTTAATGCTCTGTAAAATGATTGTCGAGACCCCTGGGTTTTTTATTCATTCAAATTTCTTTAAAAAAAATTTAGGATTTCCATGTAGCCAAGGACACTACGCGTGATTCTAAGTATAGAAATGGCCAAGAAGACTGGGATCTATTTAAGATGCAACTATCCAACCTGATACAGCGCAAACTTAATGCATGTAAAGGTTTTCCGGTGTTTCTCGATGTTCCGAACATAAAACGAGAAAGCTAAACATATGCATACTGCACCATAATTATCTATATCAGGGATTCCACTCACAAATCGAGAGCTCCGACACTGGCTCTGAGTGATATCACACCTGTGGGATCGCTGTCTTTGTATTTCTCAGGCAGCCCATACACCTTTTTATAAGGATTCAGTTTCCACATAAAATCGAGAAGAGCGGGACAGAGCCCGTAGTGCAAATCTTATGACACAATATATAATGTGTTTTTTGCCGATTTTTCAGCTTACGTTTGGCGGAGCTTCCATAACTCTAAGAAGACGCCCATGTTTTTTTTCGAAATGGATAAAACCCAATAAAAAAACCACCAGGGATAGATCAGGACAGCAGGGACATCGCTTTAAATTTATTAAAATGAAAACCATGCCAGAACGCGTTTCGCCATGACAAACGGCTTCATCAGCTGGCTTACAGTCTTCTTATCCTTCTGCATTTATATAGTGTCTTAAAAAAAATCAATCAATGATTAAAACATCCCCACATGCCCTGAATCTACGATCGGCGTGTGTCTCATGCCTCCATTTGGGTCCCTCATGTGCGCTCCAGGATGCCGCCATCTTGTGCAGGCGCATTGAAGATCCATGCGGCTCACGAAGCGTTCCACCTTCTAAGTGGCGTTACACCGTAATTTCTACAAATTCTCGTTTCTATTTAAGATGCAGTTGGCAAAGTCGCAAGTTCCTAAATGTACATTTATACATCAGGGCTGTCAAACTCAAGGCAGTCATGTTTCTGAACTACAACTCCCATGACTACCTGGCCATATACTGTATTGAAAGAATTCTTTGAATTGTAGGCATCAACATCTGGGGAGGCGTGCGTTTGACACCCCTGGTTATGATGGTAAAGGTATGGACAAAACCCAGACTAGATTTGCAAGGTGCCAGCTAGGGAATTCAGCACATACGAGAAATGATTGTAAGCTCTGGAGCATAAAGATCATAGTGCAACGTTATATGTGACACATACAATATGGCACTATGATCTTTATTACTTCTGTTTATCAGTCCCAGTTCACTTTAAAAATAAAGTGTCACGATCCATCCCTGCAATATTCCAGGAAAGTGGCAGCTGTATGAAAGGTGCTGCCCTTCTGCTCAGCACCAGTATTAAACAGTTAAAAACACACCACAGGTCACATGACACACCCCTGTGCCTAATCAATAAAGGCTCCACACCCCCTCTGTTCAATGCTTCATAGTTGTCTCCGATTCTTAGGAATAAGACCTGCTAATTCAAGGTCCAGAAAGACCTGCTTTCCCCTATCTATCCACCGTGTTCCGCTGCTCCAAGACCATCTATGTTTCCTACCTACAAGACCCTCCAAGATCCACTGTGCTCTCCCAGGAGCAACTGTCCTTTCCATCGTGCTCTCCCAGGAGCAACCACCCATCCTACTTCCATACCTGGACACAAGGACTACTTTCCCCATCACCCTCAACCGACTAGTAAGTCCTATTGTGTCCTGTCCCTCAGCCCTCCTGTGTGATTCTCCTCTCCAACAAACTGTGCGCATCCCCGAGACCTGCATATCAGCCTCATCACCTGAGAGGCCAGTACCTATAAGGTACTAAACCTGACATAAAGAGAGATCCTTCTATTTCACATCAAATCTGCATTTTATTTGGATTTTATTTATAGCACTTTGTTTCATGACTTTACGCCATGTTTTCCAATTGTTCACTTGTTTTTTCACATTTGGAATCTTCTATACAGTGGCAAGAAAAAGTATGTGAACCCTTTGGGATTACGTGGAGTTTTGCATGAATTGGTCATAAAATGTGCTCTGATCTTCATCTAAGTCACAACAATTTGAAAAACACAGTCTGCTTAAAATGATACAACACAAACATTATATGTTTTCATGTGTTTATTGAACATAACATGTAAACCTTCACAGTGCAGGGTGGAAAAAGTATGTGAACCCCTAGTCTAATGACTTCTCCAAGAGCTAATTGGAGCCAGGAGTGAGCCAACCTTGAGACCAATCAGTGTGATATTATTGGATGTGTTGCTGAAAGCTGTCCTGCCCTTTAAAAACACACACCAGTTTCGGGTTTACTGGTTTTAAGAAGCCCTGCCTGATGTGAACCATGCCTCACAGAAAAGAGCTCTCAGAAGACCTATGATCAAGAATTGTTGACTTGCATGAAGCTGGAAAGGGTTCCAAAAGTATCTCCAAAAGCCTTGATGTTCATGTGTCCACGGTAAGACAGACTGTCTACAAATGGAGAAGGTTCAGCACTGTTGTTACTCTCCCTAGGCGTGGTCATCCTGTAAAGATGACTGCAAGAGCACAGCGCAGAATGCTTAATGAGGTAAAGAAGAATCCTAGAGTGTCAGCTAAAGACTTACAGAAATCTCTGGCACATGCTAACATTTTTGTTGACACATCTACAATAAGGAAAACATTAAACAAGAATGGAGTACCTGGGAGGACACCACGGAAGAAGCCATTGCTGTCCAAAAAGAATATTGCAGCACGTTTGAAGTTTGCAAAAGAGCACCTGGATGTTCCACAGCACTAATGGCAAAATATTCTGTGGACAGATGAAACCAAAATTGAGTTGTTTGGGAAAAACACAAAACAATATGTGTGGAGAAAAAAAGGCACAGCACACCAACATCAAAACCTCATCCCCACTGTAAAACATGGAGGGAGCATCATGGTTTGGGGCTGCTTTGCTGCCTCGGCCTGGACGGATTGTTGTCATTGATGGAAAAATGAATTCCAGAGTTTATCAAGACATTTTGCAGGAAAACGTAAGACCATCTGTCCGCCAACTGAAGCTCCGCAGAGGATGGGTGATGCAACAGGACAATGACCCAAAGCATACAAGTAATTCAACAAAAGAATGGCTTCAACAAAACAAAATACGCCTTCTGGAGTGGCCCAGTCAGAGTCCTGACTTCAACCCGATTGAAATGCTGTGGCATGACCTTAAGAGAGCGATTCACACCAGACATCCCAAGAATATTGCTACACTGAAACAGTTTTGTGAAAAGGAGTGGTCCAAAATTACTCCAGATCGTTGTGCAGGTCTGATCTGCAACTACAGGAAACGTTTGGTTGAGGTTATTGCTGCCAAAGGAGGGTCAACCAGTTATTCAGTCCAAAGGTTCACATACTTTTTCCACCCTGCACTGTGAATGTTTACATGTTCTGTTCAATAAAAACATGAAAACATATAATGTTTGTGTTGTATTTTTTTAAGCAGACAGTGGTTTTCAAATTGTTGTGACTTAGATGAAGATCAGAGCACATTTTATGACCAATTCATGCAAAACTCCACGTAATCCCAAAGGGTCCACATACTTTTTCTTGCCACTGTATGTATCTTTTGCGTTGGTGGGAGTGACTGTGCATAAAACCAGCACATCAGAAGAGCAGTATATAAGGGTACCACTACCTATGTTTAAACCCCTCTCCTGGGCGTCAGACCTAGTTAACCACCTTCTATTCCTGATGATAACTGATGACTTTTCAAGATCTGGAGCGAGAATATGTACGTGCCGCGAATCTCTGCTCCATGATGTATCGCAAGCCCTAACATTTGAGTCCGCTCTGCTTTGCTTCTGATTTAAAAAGGACAAGTCGTCTGTGTCTCAATGGACCTGTGTTTGTGTATATATATTTCCCCCTTTTTCCTTATTTTAATGGGGATGTCCATCATTCAATCCTTTTTGGACGGAAGAGACTCCTGGGATCAAGGCGTTTTTCCAGCTGTGGTTTTCTCGCTGCTAGAACAGCTGCCCGGGAGCCCTTCACTTCGCGTCTAATCCCCGTTTCCTACGGCTTTAATGTGCTCTTCCTGGAAAGCTGCGTTCACTTGGACGGGCTTTGAAACCACTTTTTACATTTTTAATGGAGCGGATAGAGATCTAGATATTCGTGTTATTAAACATCTAAAAGTTAAACCTCTCTAAATCTTATTTTGAATAACTAATCGTGGTCCATCGTGGTCCAACTGGAGATGTTGGCTCCGCAATAAAGCGGCCAGGGGAAAAAGAAAGGGTTAATCACGGAATGGTTAGCAGGTGCAGGATTGCGGGTTTCAGGCTAGGGTCAGACTAACACATTTTTCGCGTCGCCCGTGAAAAAGTGCGTTTGAACGAATGGACGTATTTTTTCACGGAATACGCGATAGCGGTCATGCAATGCGCATTTTCGTCCGTGATTTTGTACGGATCATCAATAAAACCCTTTTTTGCGTCTGGACGTTATGTTGGCCGGACATTAGCAACGTCTGACGTCTCCTAATCACGCACACACGCCGCTAGCGGACGCAGCGCACTCTGTACGTCAGTACTAGCAGTACCACGTTCTCGAAAAAATGCATTCGTTTGCCGCTTGCGTTGTGCGGCCGTACTCCGTATATTGGCCATCATTGGCCGTCATTTGCTGCTACTATGGCCGTGATAAAGTGCGGCTGCACGCGTGTTCGCACTGCGTTCGTCTGACCCCAGCCTTAATCTGCACATATTCCCACAGCTTGAATATTTCAACGGTTGGATAAAATATAAACAAAGTAATTTTCCCAAAATTTTCAGTTGGTCACGGATTCACCATTAGGCTGGTCATCCATTGGGTCCGTAGTTGTCCAACTAATCCTACAACACAGAAACGATTCAACCTTCGTCCATTGCATCAGACTTCCATTGGACGACTACACCAGACTAGCGACCACTCCTACTCGAATGGGATTTGTTGTAGGAAATCTGACGACCTGATACAACATACAACACAATATGCTTAGAAGCTGAATAACATACATTTTATTGTGATGGGGAGATTAACAAAAAGGGCTAGTCCTACCTGTCAATCTAATTTTGTAGGTGGGGAAACCTACTCGGCCCTTTGCAGCTGTGCCTTAACCCCTTTTTTGCCAAGTGTATGTTTAGGCACATGTTAACATTCACACCTCTGTTTTGATATATACTATGGTCTAATCTTATATATTGTATGATTCTACTCTGATCTATTCTGTAGGTTTCTGCATTTTTCTCACAATTACGCTAATGTAATGTCCACAAATGTCTGACCTGGGTCGTCCATGGTCGCTTGCAGTAGATGACCCTAGTCGTATGTAGTCTTACGACCAAATCGGTCGTACGACTAATGACCCAGTGGACGACCTGAAGGAGTTATTCATTTAATATTAAATCTATTCCCATTCAAAGTGTGCTTTGCTAATCCCCACCATGCTGCTAGCCCTTGCATTTTACAGTATTTCAAGCCTATGCTTGGTACGTGACGGCTTCTATACCTGCGTTTACGGAGTGGAATAGCACATGCAATCGTGACTGTAGGAATTCGAGTTTAGCTTCGTATGGCGCCTGGAATTCAGCATCAGCAGCAGTTGTATTTTACGGCCTAATTCACAGGGATGGCTGATCGATCACGGAGCGATGGGTCACATGGCTCCAGCTGCACATCACTCATTATGCTTTTACAAGTGCTAGTTTGCAGAAAATTGTTTTCCCAGTGGAAATTCTAAGTTTCCGATGTAAAGTTACATTTTTGGTGGGGGGGTTTTACCCGTTAGAAATTGCAAACGATTGGAGGAGATGTAATACACACACGTGTAATACATATATTCTGATACAATATGTCATCTATGCATCTTTAGGAAATTGACTTTCATAATGTTTGGCTCCATTCACTAAATGCGGAGATGATCACACAATTGCAACTGTGCTGTAATCATGGAGTTGCACTTCGCTGGAGCAATCCTGTCAGGAAACCTCAGTGGATTGAGGAGTATCCACCATTATCTCCATACGAAATTCGCTTAGCCGATGCTGGAAATATATAGCGATCTAGCCGGCTGCGCATAAACATTCTGTGCATAAAGCCTTTAGGTAGCTGTCATCTTAAACAATATTTGCTGTCTTACGTGAAGGCTTGCACCACTTTTAGTTGGTACTAACCTCTGCATACCGAGAACATCCCACAAGACTTGCCGTTTTGGAGATGCTCTGACCCAGTCATCTAGCCATCACTATTTGGCCATTGTTCAAGTCACTCAGATCTTTTTGCCCATTTTTCCTGCTTCAATCACATGAAATTCAAGAACTGACTGTATACCTGCTGCCTGGACAGGCACTACTGTAACCATAAAATCAATGTTATTCACTTCTCCTATCAGTGTATTTACCATTATATATTTGTTCCCTATTTATTATATATATATATGTAAAAATAATAGTGTATATTATGAGAAATGGACAGCTATGCTTCCTAAATTTAGAGAACCCCTTCTTTAAGAGGTTTTAAATACACAGAGCTATATACTATAGTTAGATACATAGATGACATATAGACTAGGGATGAGCCGAACACTCCCTGAGTTCGGTTCGGAGCCAAACCCGAACTTTCCAAATGTTCGTATCTGAACCCGAACTCAATACAAGTAAATGGGGCTGAAAATTCGGTTTTTAGAGTGCCCTCCAAGAGGGCATATATGCTAGATATTTGCCATAAAAGGTGTATGGGGGTCCGGGTAGTGCCCTGGGGGACAGGAAACAAGGACAAAAAGTAAAAAAAAAAAAAAGTTTTTAAAGGGACAGTGAGTTTTCCATGAAATAAGGGTTAAAAATAAAAACGAAAAATTCCATCAAATATCGTGCCTAGGAGGTCCCCATAACCTGCCCGTGAAGTGACAGATTTCTAGGATGTATAGAAATATGCAAAAACCAAAAAATGACATTTCAAATGACGGTAAATGCTTTTCCTTTCATCTATCCATAAACAAGTGCTTGGGGCGGCAGCCTGTATGAAAAGAGGAGACATTTTCGGATACGCAGAAAAAGTTTACAGATTTTTTGGCGGTGACAAGCAGGAGAATGACTGGAGAATGGAAAATTCTAGACCAAATAGCCGATTTGGAAAGTGAGATAAATGGGAGAATTTTTCTGGTTTGGCTATTTTGACCTAGAATTTTCTCTTCAGTCATTCTCCTGAGTTTCACCTTTCTCTGAATAACCCTGTCAGGGTTATTCAGAGAGCGGTGAAGAGCAGGTGAATGACTGGAGAATGGAAAATTCTAGGTCAAAATAGCCAAACCAGAAAATTCTCCCATTTAGGCTAGACTAGCTAGGTCAGACTAGCGAATTTTTAATGTGCGTTTAGGCACACTTAATCACGGCCACACTAGCAGCAAATGACGGGCAATGACGGCCAATATACGAAGTACGGTCGCACGAAAGTCCGGCTGCAACGCAAGTGGAAAATGAACGCATATTTTCGAGAACGCAGAACCGCTAGTACGAACGTACAGAGTGCGCTGCGTCCACTAGCGGCATGTGTGTGTGATTTGGAGACATCAGACACTGCTCATGTCCGGCCAACATAACGTCCAGACACCCAAAGTTTCCTGGTTTGGATCCGTAAAAAATCACGCACAAAAAAAAAAAATTACGCATCGTATGACCGTTTTCGCGCATTCCGTGAAAAAATACGGCAATGCGTTCGGACGCACTTTTTGACGGTCGCTGTGAAAAATGCGTTAGTCTGACCCTAGCCTTATCTCACTTTCCAAATCGGCTATTTGGTCCAGATTGTTCTCTTTTCCTGCCATTCTCCTGGTTTTCACCTTTCTCTGAACAACCCTGAGAGAGAGGTGAAAGCCAGGAGAACTGGCAGGAGAAGAGAACAATCTAGACCAAATAGCCAATTTGGAAAGTGAGTTAAATGGGAGAATTTTTCTGGTTTGGCTATTTTGACCTGGAATTTTCACTTCTCCAGTTATTCTCCTGCTTTTCACCGCTCTCTGAATAATCCTGTGAATGTTTAATCCCGAGGTGAAAAATAACATTGCTTTAGATGTTATTTTGAATTTTTTTGAAACCCCAGTTAAATGCAGCATATTAGCAAGTTTTAGGAGGGAAATTAATTCTCAAATCTCAATCAAAAGCAGACACCACCCCACCCCCTCAGTACCTCAGTATAGTGTGCAATGTATCAAATTGATTACCAGACTAAAAACACCTGGTGTTATGCCCGTTTGTGAACAGAGGTCATTTAGAGTTGAGAATCTTTCCACGTATACATTAGTTTTTAATTCAATATCTATTTTTTTTCGAACTCGAACCGAACACACCCAAAAAGTTCAAAGTTTGCGAACTTTTGAACTGCCAAAGTTCGGGCCAAACTCCGAACCGTCCGAACCCGAACAGCTCATCCCTAATATAGACCAAAAAATGAAGGAAGCAGAAGGAAGTATATTATTATTGGTGTCTAAAGCTGCTTTAAAGTGGTGGAAAGATGGGATAGATAAATGGGTAGACAGATATTGAATAGATGGATAGATATGTTTGTTGTGCATTTGAGGAAGCAGATGGCATCACTTCATGGATGTTCACCCAGCAGGGATTCTGGCTTTTTTGTGTTGCATACAAAGTATCTATACTTGTTGTGTTTATGGCCAGATGTGACATAATGGCTGGTCCTTTTCCTGTATTCTGCAGGAAGCGGTTGCTCCTTCCATCCTTGCTTTCTGTTTGTAATGCCCAGCTTGATGCCAGTCTAGAATAAAGGCCCCCCTACACGTGCCTGGAATGAGTCACAACAAGGAATCACAACCCTACCAACTCTAAGAGTTAAGAGATGGTGATTCTGAAAGAGCGGAATGTCTGCGTTAAGCTGGGCAATAGGAAAACATGTGGTACCCCCATTGTACCCACATACAAGCCGCACCCATATATTGCTGAATTACAGAACCTATTTTCAAAATATAGCCACCTGTACTCTGCGGCAGCCATCGCTATTACTGGCGGGTACAGTGGGGCTGGCATTGTTATATACAGTAAAAGATGGCTGCTGACACTATTTCCCTATGACTTATCGGTGAGGATGCGGGTCCCGCTGAACGGTAGGCCTGTCTAACCCTTAGGAGGGCCATCGTGAAGCCCCCACCTAGGTCAGGGCCCTCACGCAGTGCCCTATTGCCCTAACGGTCAGTCCGTCCGTGACCAAATGTGAAATGCCTGGCAAGTCTCTGTATGAGACCAGGAAACCAGTCATTTTAGTCTTCATTGGCCTCATCAGGGGAAGTAGATGGAAACAGTCTTAAAACCTAGTGCACACCCAACCAATCAGATGCCTGTTGCAGCAAGCACATCAAGGGACATTGGCCAATCAGCTCTGCAGCACTTTTGCAGAACTGTTCAGAATAACCAGGCAGCTTCCTGCGAGTCCTGATTGACAGCCTTCAGGGCTGAGAGAAGACCTTCACCTTGGAAGGCTGTCACAGCAGAGGTGGGTGGGGATGAAGTGGAGGGAGGCACACGGCTCCCCATGAACAGTTACTTAGGTTAATGTGCTTTTGGTGGCTAGAAATGGGTTTTCATCCACACTTTTAGGATGTTCTTTATCTGCTTCATGATAAAAAACGAGAAATTTCCACTTTGCAATTGTTTATCCGTGTGTATTTAATAAATGATCCATGTGTGCAAAGTCGCAAACCCTAGTAGTGATATGATTTGTGCACGCCTAAAAATAAAATATACGTCAGATTTTCCAGATTTACTGATCACGTTGGAACACTCTGCCACCTCTAGGCGTCTTAAACGTTTAACAGTATAAAAAAAAATATAAACCTTTGTACCGATTTTAATTCCCCTGTTTGAAGTCCACATATTTATTGTCTAGTATTAAGAATGGAGCATCATGGGATATTTTTGTAATGTTCAGTTGTGCCGAACATATATTCTACTACCCCACCGTAATGGGATTCTCTATAAATATGTGAAAAGTTGTGCCAAACCATATATTATTTTTTTTTACCTTGTTATTTGAATACTGGCAGTGAGAGTGAAGCAAATTCACAGAAAAACCTATTGTCTTCCTCTACCCCTCTGTAAAATGATCTCTGTCCCCTTCCAGCTCAATGACTACACAGCACGGACTCTCCTCCAATGAACCAGAAGGAAAACAGGACACAGAACTGAAATCTGCAATTATCTCCTGGAAGGCAGAAATGAAATAAATGGTTTCAATTGCTAAAATGCTTCTGTTACCAGACTGGATTTATTAGGACCTACTAAATATAAAAACAAGAAGAATGTCTCTTTAAGAGCATTGTGTTGTGAGGAAGGGGTTAACTGACCATGACATTATTTATCAATGCCTTCCCAATATGTTTTCAAGCTATGTTTAACCTTTTCTTTTTAAAGAACATGAAATTTTTCATAATAAGACCTAATTACCTGCAAATTTGCCACTTAATGTGCAGACAGGAATTGCCGGTTATGGTGTCGCGAGTTCATGTTGGTTCACGCTTAATAAAGTGTGTGTATTTGACCTGTGGTTATTACGTTATGGCATATGTCATTTTTCTCTCATGTTTTCACGTGCTTGCTTCTCGCTGTGAAACTGTGCTGAGCATTCCAGGATTATTTTCACACGAGGTCGTTTTTCCTTTTTTTCATGTATTGTGTTTTTGCAACAGAAATACTAGAAATTGGATTTTACATTTAATATTTTAATTTTTTTTAGGTCTACAAAATAATTTCTTCCCTACTCCATAGTTTTAAAATATTTTATGTTTCATGTGTTAAAAGTCTTTGTTAATTGTTTCATGGAGGGAAAAGAAATCTGTGAATATAATTTACAGTCATGGCCGAAATTATTGGCACCCCAGACATTTTTCCAGAAAATCAAGTATTTCTCACAGAAAAGTATTGCAGTACCACATGTTTTGCTATACACCTGTTTATTCCCTTTGTGTGTATTGGAAAAAAAACAAAAAAAGGGAGGAAAAAAAGCAAATTGGACATAATGTCACACAAAACTCCAAAAATGGGCTGGACAAAATTCTTGGCACCCTTTCAAAATTGTGGATAAATAAGATTGTTTCAAGCATGTGATGCTGCTGTAAACTCACCTGGGGCAAGTAACAGGTGCGGGCAATATAAAAATCACACCTGAAAGCAGATAAAAAGGAGAGAAGTTCACTTAGTCTTTGCATTGTGTGTCTGTGTGTGCCACACTAAGCATGGACAACAGAAAGAGGAGAAGAGACCGGTCTGAGGACTTGAGAACCAAAATAGTTGAAAAATATCAACAATCTCAAGGTTACAAGTCCATCTCCAGAGATCTAGATTTGCCTTTGTCCACAGTGCGCAACATTATCAAGAAGTTTGCAACCCATGGTATTGTAGCTAATCTCTCTGGGCGTGGACGGAAGAGAAAAATTGATGAAAGGTTGCAACGCAGGATAGTCTGAATGGTGGATAAGCAGCCCCAAACAAGTTCCAAAGAAATTCAAGCTGTCCTGCAGGCTCAGGGAGCATCAGTGTCGGCGCAAACTATCCATCGACATTTAAATGAAATGAAACGCTATGGCAGGAGACCCAGGAGGACCCCACTGCTAACACAGAGACATAAAAAGCAAGACTGCAGTTTGCCAAAATGTACTTGAGTAAGCCAAAATCCTTCTGGGAAAACATCTTGTGGACAGATGAGACCAAGATATAGCTTTTTGGTAAAGCACATCATTCTACTGTTTACCGAAAATGGAATGAGGCCTACAAAGAAAAGAACACAGTACCTACAGTGAAATATGGTGGAGGTTCAATGATGTTTTGGGGTGGTTTTGCTGCCTCTGGCACTGGGTGCCTTGAATGTGTGCAAGGCATCATGAAATCTGAGGATTACCAAAGGATTTTGAGTCGCACTGTAGAGCCCAGTGTCAGAAAGCTGGGTTTGCCTCCGAGATCTTGGGTCTTCCAGCAGGACAATGACCCCAAACATACGTCAAAAAGCACCCAGAGATGGATGGCAACAAAGCGCTGGAGAGTTCTGAAGTGGCCAGCAATGAGTCCAGATCTAAATCCCATTCAACACCTGTGGAGAGATCTTAAAATTGCTGTTGGGAAAAGGCGCCGTTCCAATAAGAGAGACCTGGAGCAGTTTGCAAAGAAAGAGTGGTCCAAAATTCCAGGTGAGAGGTGTAAGAAGCTTATTGATGGTTATAGGAAGCGACTGATTTCAGTTATTTTTTCCAAAGGGTGTGCAACCAAATATTAAGTTAAGGGTGCCAAGAATTTTGTCCAGCCCATTTTTGGAGTTTTGTGTGACATTATGTCCAATTTGCTTTTTTCCTCCCTTTTTTTGTTTTGTTCTAATACACACAAAGGGAATAAACATGTGTATAGCAAAACATGTGTTACTTGATTTTCTGGAAAAATGTCTGGGGTGCCAATAATTTCGGCCATGACTGTACATATCAGGCCATTGAAGAAGAGAAAAAAAATTACTTTCTCAAACGCCAAGCTCTCACATTTAAGTGTGATCTTAAGACTAACTTTCTATATATCCCTGTATCTTTCGATCTCTAACATTATTAGAGGTGTGCATTCATTTTGTAATGAATTTCATTAATTTGTATTTCGGAAGAACTTCTAAAATAACAAATTGATCTGATCCAAATTGAAAACGAAATGGTAAATAACGAATTTAATTTGAATCAATATCAACTGTCAAATTGATCTTAACCTAAAATACACACAAGTACTACAGCAAACGACTTTATGAAACGAAATTCAAATCGATAGACTATCAAATCGATCTTAAATCGATATCAAACTAAACTAATTTTCCAGCCATATACGCTGGAAAACCTTATATCATTCTATCCCTCTATCCTTTTTAATGTCCTACCTATCCTTATGTCCCTCTAACATTCTATCTGTTTAACTGTCTATTTATCCATCTATCCCTCCATCTTTCTATCTCTGGCCCTCTTTATGTTTATCCTTCTATCCCTCTTTCCTGTCTATTCCTCTATCCCTCCCTCCATCCATCTCTCTGTCCCTCTAACCTTCTGTGTATCCTTCTCTCTATCTAAACTCAAAGGGCTCTATTACATTCTTCGCGCAAACGTTAACGCGTGCGCAAAAACACCTTAACGCAAGGGCCAAAACCCTTTGCGCTGAACGTCTTATTACAGTGTCCGCACAGAAAATGAGCGTTAATGTCTACTGCGGGTGAACCTGCGTGAACATAATGTACTGCGCGCGTCCTATACTTAACATTGTGAGCGCAAATGCGTTTGTGCATTGGTACGTGGATGGTAGTACAATCTATGCGCAAAATTTAACGCATAGCGTTTGCACGCATAATTTTAACGTCTTTTAAGGCTAGGGTCAGACGAAAGCATTTTTCCCCGCGAACGTGAAAAAGTGCGTCCGAACGCATTGACATATTTTTTCACGGAATGCGCAAAAACGGTCAGACGACGCGCATTTTCGGGCGTGATTTTGTACGGATCGTCAATAAAACTCTTTTTGCATCTGGACGTTATGTAGGCTGGACATTAGCAGCGTCTGACATCTCCTAATCACGCACACACGCCGCTATGCCGCAGCTGCGCACTCAGTACGTCAGTACTAGCGGTTCAGCGTTCTCAGAAAAATGTGTTCAAATTCCACTTACGTTGCACGGCCGGACTTTTGTGCGGCCGTACATCGTATATTGGCCGTCATTGCCCGTCATCTGCTGCTAGTGCGGCCGTAATTATGTGCGCCAGAACGCACGTTAAAAGTGCGCTGGTCTGACCCCAGCCTAAAAGCTGGTTGTAACGGCGAATCTGAACGTCCTGACCGAACCCAAATACACCAGCCCAAACAAAATAAATACAGCAAAGTATAGTTACACATACCCAAACAATAAAATGGAGAAGTTGTGCGTGTTTTTATCCTTGCTGCAGCATATATACGCAGATTGATTTTGGCAGGCGCAAAAACTTAACGTAAAATAATTCTGATTGGCTGAATTGCGTGAAAAAACAGTCCGCACACCGATTTCTGCGCGCAACGTTAATGAGCGCGTGTTTTTGCACATCTTTTTTATGCACATAATTTTTTGATGGATGAAATAATGCGCGGGGATTGTAATACCAGCGTTAATTTACGCGCATTAACGTTTATTGGTATTAATGGTAAAGTATGTCTTTTTGCTGATGACACAAAGATTTGCAACAGGGTTGACGTTCCTGGAGGGATCAGCCAAATGACAAATGATTTAGGTAAACTAAAAAAATGGTCGGAGCTGTGGCAATTGAGTTTTAATGTGGATAAGTGCAAGATAATGCACCTGGGACGTAAAAACCCAAGGGCTGAATATAGAATATTTGATACAGTCCTAACCTCAACATCTGAGGAAAGGGATTTAGGGGTTATTATTTCAGAGGATCTAAGGGTAAGTAGTCAATGTAATAGAGCAGCAGGAAATGCTAGCAGAATGCTTGGTTGTGTAGGGAGAGGTATTAGCAGTAGGAAAAGGGAAGTGCTCATGCCACTGTACAGAGCACTGGTGAGACCTCACTTGGAGTACTGTGTGCAGTACTGGAGACCGTATCTCCAGAAGGATATAGACATCTTAGAGAGAGTTCAGAGAAGGGCTACTAAAATGGTGTACGGCTTGAAGGAGAAAAGTTACCAGGAAAGGCTTAATGATCTTAACATGTACAGCTTGGAAAAAAGACGAGACAGAGGAGATATGATAGAAACATTTAAATACGTAAAGGGAATCCACAAGGTAGAGGAAGGGAGTATATTTAAAAGGAAACAAAGTAGCAAAACAAGAGGACATAGTCTTAGATTAGAGGGGCAAAGGTTTAAAAGTAACATCAGGAAGCATTATTTTACTGAGAGGGTGGTGGATACATGGAACAGTCTTCCAGTTGAAGTGGTAGAGGCCAAAACAGTAATTGAATTTAAGCAAGCATGGGATAGGCATAAGGCTATCCTAAACAAAAGATAAATCCAGGTAAAGTATCCATGTAATTGGGCAGACTAGATGGGCCGAAAGGTTCTTATCTGCCGACATTTTTCTATGTTTCTATGTTTAACGCTTCGCGGAAAAATATGCGCGTTTACCATGCATTTTTGCGTGAAGAATGTAATAGAGCCCAAAATCTTTCAGACCAGGACTTGACCGAACAATCTGAGCTCCGACACACGACTTCCAGTAGGTCATAATTCCAGCTGGCTTTTAAGTTGGATCACCGTGTAAGTAGTTATAATGCGTTGTAATATCCAAACACCAGAGTTCTGTTTATTTCAGTGTCTTCTCCTCCTAAATATATAACTCGGCTCTTTCATTCTTCTTTGCTATAAATATCTGGCAGTTCTATGACTTGGCCTAGGACAGGCCCAGCTGGCGTCTACATATGCAGATCCCCATCTATTTACAGATAAATTGAGAAATCACAGCCTGCCCTGAAAATCCAAAGAGATCCTCTTAATACAAACATAAACATTACATTTATTTTTTTCTTAGTTTATCATCCAAATGTCTCATCTCGCTGCTAAACCTGAATCCCCTGTATCTTTCTATATTGTCTGGTTTCAGGCAGCTCTGAATAACTAAAGCTTTTCAAATCGAAACCTTAACACAACATCCAGTCGACGTGCTGCTGCGATAGCTGGTTCTCTATGTGTTTAATCATAATTTTCTTGTTTATTATCAAACACACCAACACATGATATATAACTTTTTTTTTTTTTTAATCGAAGTAGGGCTTTCATTTAAAATCAAATATCATATATTTCAATATTTAGGATGGCAAAATAATTAAAACAAACTTGTCGATTACTTTTGTATAAATTTGACATAATTCTTGCCTCTAAGTAGAAATACTTTAAAAGACATACATCAATGTGTCCTGATCCTGGAAATACTGCAAATGCCTAAGGTATTTGTTTTTAGTGTGTGTGTTATTTATAAGCAAAGTGATGGGTTAGGAGTTGCACCACTCGGGGCCAGTCACAATGGTGTACAAGTACCATAGGTATACATCATCCATAACACAACTACAAGCGTAATACTGGCTCCCAAAAGAAAAGTGAAGGGGGTTGGATGGGAATGTGGTACACCATAAATGGGGACGTGGGCTCTTCCCATTTTCCCCAGACTTTATAAAAAGAGCTGGCAGAGAATTATATATGACTGCAGAAATGCTGCAGGTGTATTGTTTTAGCGGTGTTACAGATTCCTGCTCAAACAGTGAAGCACATAGCAAGATAGGAACATACCACTATCTATCTTCTATCTACCTATCCATCCTGCTAGCCATCCATCCAGCTATCTATCCATCAATCAATCAATCCATCCCGCTATCCATCAATCAATCCATCCATCCCGCTATCCATCCATCAATCCATCCATCCAGCTATCTATCCATCAATCAATCCATCCAGCTATCTATCCATCAATCAATCCATCCATCCCGCTATCCATCCATCAATCCATCCATCCAGCTATCCATCCATCAATCCATCCATCCAGCTATCTATCCATCAATCAATCCATCCATCCCGCTATCCATCAATCCCGCTATCCATCAATCCATCTCGCTATCCAATCAATCCATTCCGCTATCCATCCCGCCATCCATCCATCCCACTATCCAATCAATCCATCCATCCCGCTATCCATCAATCCATCCATCCCGCTATCCATCAATCCATCCATCCCGCTATCCAATCAATCCATCCCGCTATCCAATCAATCCATCCCGCCATCCATCCATCCTGCTATCCAATCAATCCATCCATCCCGCTATCCATCCATCCCGCTATCCATCCATCCATGTCGCTATCCAGCTGTCCATCCATTATTGCAAATGTGTTGTTTTATGCCGGGGTCAGACAAGCTTTTTTCAGAGCGGAAGGAACGTCCGTGAAAGTGGACATTCCTTCCACTCTGACGCCCGTCTGGCCGCCTCGCTGAGATCAGTTAGTGCGTTCAGCACTGCAAGGCTCGATCCTCCTATGGAGGATTGCACTTTGCAGCCCCTTCGACTGTGCATCGTAGCGTTTCTACGGGGAGGCTTTCAGCACGTCCACTGTTGTGCGCGCAGTTTGTGCGCATGCTTCAGCGTGTGTCCAGCCCCGTCGAAATGTCACAACGCTGCGATGGGCGTCGGAAAGCAAGTCAGTATGGCCTTGGTTGTGTTACGGATTCCTCTTCATATAGTGAAGTACACATAAACAATGTTTTATTATTAGTAGAAGTAGTGTTACTATGTATAGATAGAAAACATGTTCCGAAGTCTGTCTGTCCCAGAAATATCCACTAAAAAAAAATGCTTTCTGGTTTGGCGCAATTCAATGATTCCATTTCACCGACCCGGCGGTGAATTCACTATTCACTGCAGGGTCCCCGATGTATCCCGAACATGGAGTCGCCGAACTGCAGAAAAAGAAAAAAAAACTGAACTCTGCTATTCTTCTAATAGGTATTTAAACCAATAAAAATGCATTAAAATGTGTCTAAATAATAGTAAAAGTCCTATAAAATAGAACAATAAGGTCTGTTACAGAATTTAAAAAAAGCCTTTTAATTAACTATTGTCTAAAAATTATAAGATGTTCAAAAAAATAAAAAGACGATTTGCTGAAAATTAATATTATAAACTGTTGAATTAAAAAAAATATTGAAATGATAATATTTTATTACATTGAATCGTATGGGGTTCGCCTGTTTAAACCTGTCAAACTGAATCACCAAAAATCTGGGCATTTCACTTACATTTCGGTGCAATTTGGCATTCTTTGAAAAGATTAACCATTACTTCTCCATGGGACAATTTTCACTGCTGCCAAATTGCGTCGAACTGCACCGTGTTTACAAGGCAATTCTCCAGTATTTGGCAAACTGCCACGAAACTGCACAGTACGGTGAAATTCACCATTCGGTGGCCAGTTCAGTGCTTTCTGAATAACTCTATAAGAATGTTATTTGCGGAGACCAAAATTTGATGAAAATTTATTTTTAAATTAGTTCCAACACAATATCGGCAATTTAATTTTTTTTCTACTATCATCCCAAAAATAATAAGTTTTTATATGCTCAGGATAAAAGGCAAAATGCTATATAATATTGCAATGTCTTTACCAGGTAGACAAGCTCCATAACCTATTACTTGCAACAGTTTCTTGGTGTGCGTGACCAACATACACACATTTCCTCTGTAGCCAGAAGCTTGCTGAATTTTTGATGGATGCCATTTAAATATTGCATTTTATGTTTATTTAGTCACGCAGATGGGACTTTTCCCTTATCTGCTGCCGCTTTTCTTCATGTAAGGGTTTTTCCATTGCAAAAAAACACAGCATTATTCTGACTTTTAAATTCTTTTCTTGAGATGATGTGGAGGGACCCCTGGTGTCACGTATATGGCGGCTGGTTCTGGTTCCCTTGTTTCTTTCTATAGCTGTAACATGACTGAAATAGAGGGATTTCTCATCATTTTCCTAGTTGTGGAGCTGTTTTTTCGTCTTCATTTCCTTTAATGCAGTGTAAATCATCTTGATTCTGTAGTGTTCATCTGGATAACTCCAGTTTTCAACGAAAGTAAATTTAATTGGTAAGAAATTCTGATGTAAGGTTCAGAAGTCCTCTGCTATACTGTAGACACAATGCCGCTAAGAGTTTTCCAGGTATTATTTGATATATATATACAGGTCTATTCAGAGAACGGTGAAACTCCGGAGAATGGCTGGAGAAGTGAAAATTATTGGTCAAAATAGCCAAACCAAAAAATTCTCCCATTTATTTTACTCTCCAAATCGGCTATTTGATATAGATTGTTCTCTTCTCCTGCCAATTCTCCTGATTTTCACCTTTCTCTGAATAACTCTGATAGTCTTTTACAGGTACAATTACCAATGCGAACAGGGATGCACTGAGGCAGATATAAAGCACAGTGGGAGGGGGTGCATTGATGAGTTGTGATGGACCCGGGGCATGTAGGCTGTATATGAATGGTGGAGGTCGGAGGCATGGTATAGATGGACCATGGATAGTGGTGTTTGGGTTCTGCAGTGGCTGCATGCGTCACAGCTATGATCCATGCAGCAGTGGCTGGTTTTAAACCTTGCAGTCCACTTTGGCTAGTGCTTCAGCCAATAGTCTTTCTTGAACTGGCTGAAAGATATTTATTTATTTATAAAGGATTTTACCAGGAAGCATACATTGAGATTTCTCTCGTTTTCAAGTACGTCCTGGGTTCAAGAACATTGAAGTGTTACAGTTGTTACAGAAATACAAAGTAATACAATGCAAGATATTAAAAAAACAACACAAATATACAGATTAACAGAAAATAAATATGTAGGAAATAATGTTACATGTTTACAGGTGCATTCCGTATTCAGGTATGTTAATCGGGAGCTCTCGAGTGACTTTAGACTGGGGGAAGATTTGATGGCGTCTGGGAGGTTATTCCATAATTGTGGTGCTCTGTAGGAAAATGAGGATCGAGCCACTTTCTTTTTGTATTGTGGTATTGCAAGTAAGGTGCTGGTCCTGGATCGGTGGTTATAGGATGAGGGAACTGCTGGGGGAAGCAGCCTATTCAGGTAGGGTGGCAGCTTCCCAGAAAAGCTATTAAACACCAGGTTGGAAAAGTGAAGGGTGCGTTTAGACTCCAGCGACGGCCAGTTTAGCTCTTTTAACATGTCACAATGGTGGGTCATGTAGTTACATTGTAGCGCAAAGCGGCAGAATGAGTTATACAATGTAGTAAGTTTCTGGAGGTGTGATTGCGGGGCGGCTGCATACACTAAATCTCCGTATTCAATGGCTGGTATAAGCATTTGTTGTACAATCTAGACATGTGCATTCGTTTTAGTACTAAAACGATTTAGTCCGAATTTTGGGATAATTTAGTTTTAGTATGACTCAAGAGATACGAAACTGCTCAGTACAAAAAAACGAAAGAAACTAAAATAAAATGCACTACATTTTAGTTTCAGTCCTTTTTGTTATTACATTGATAAGTGAAGGAGACCAGTAATGAAGAGCGCAACATCGCAAAGCTACAGAAAAGGTTTGTATGCGTAATCCTTCCCGACCCCCTACCCGTAATCTGACAGTGATAGAGCTCCAGAATACTCACTCGCAGCACAGACAGCCAGCACAGGAGAGGAAACCTTTACTTAACCCTTGCATGTCTATGAGGCAGACTGATAAAAGCAGCTGGGAGGGAAAACATTCAAATTCACACGGAAAGCTAATGACAGAGGAGGGCTGGATAGTAAAAACCCCTTTAATAACAAGCAGCGATGGAGAAGAGAGGGACTTTATAAAAACATATGTTGTCTCCCCTCCCGGTCTGCATAATAGGGGCTTAGGTCTGATACATTTATATTATCCAGGAGCACTATCCCCTTTCCTCATCTATAATACACGTTTTATATAAAGTCCCTCTCCTCTCCCAGTGCTGCTTGTTATAAAGTTTTTTTTATGTCTGATACATTTAGTATCCAGCTCTCACAGTTACTCTGTCATTATGAGCCTTCAGTGTGATTTATTTGAATGTTTTCCCTGGATTTAAAGTGCTTTATTTTATTATAAAAATAAATTTGCACCAGTCATCTCTTCTCTGAGCTTTCAGACCGATTTACGTTAATATTTTCCCTCTCCCCTACTTTTATATTCCTGTGTCTCCCCCAAGAGATACAAAGTTTAAGTAAAAGTTCCCTCTCCTCTGCTGGATAAGCATTGCATTCCGAAGTTCTGCACCTCCACATGCCAATGCAGTAGGATGTTCTATACAGAGAGGGGCATTAATCAATGCAGGATGATGTTCTATACATTATACAGAGAGGGGTATTAATGCAGGAGGATGTTGTATACATTATACAGAGAAAGGTATAAATCGAGGAGGATGTTCTATACAGAGAGGGACCACTACAATAGTAATTGTATCCACTGGTTTTCGGATGAATGAAATTAGTTTTCATACTAAAGAACTGAAAACGAATTTCTTTAGCAACTAAATAAATTGCATTTTACTACTAATCCGTTAGTTCAAAACGAAATTTTGTGCTGTGCACATGTCTAGTACAATCTGCTTTCTTACCGCGGGGCTCAGGCAGGATTTGTTTCTGTACAGGGCACCTAGTTTGGGGTAAAGTTCAGATGACAGTTTTTCTATGTTGGGGCCAAAGGATAGATTTGCGTCCAAACACATACCTAGATATTTGAGAGAAGTGATGTCAGCGTGCCATTTGATTTTGTCCCAACACATAGATGGGGATTTTGCAATTTGTGTAATTTAGGTGCTGTTCCAAAGAGCATCGTTACCGTTTTGTCAGTATTTAAGAAATGTTTGTTGCGTTTGATCCACTTTTCTACCTCTGAGAATTGTTCTTGCAGCACGGCCTCCAGCTGTGGGAGATCTGGTTTGCTGGTATAGATTACGGTGTGGTCTGCGTACATGTGTACAGTTGAGGCTTTGCAGATGTTAGGCAGATCATTTATGAATATTGTAAATAGCAGGGGGCCTAGTACTGAGCCTTGGGGTACACCACAAGTGACTGGGAGGGAGAGGGAGGAGCTGCCAGAAATGGACACACTTTGACAGCAGCTATCAGCATTTGCCCGGTGCCACCCTGACACAATTCCAAATATTTAAATGGCACCAACCAATTCAGAGGATAATACAAAACACATAAATCCTAACAAAGCAAGTCAGGTGCGCAGACACAAGAGGCAAAAGGGACCTTAAACGTTCTGGATACAAATGTATCAGGGCAATAACGTAGAAGGTCACAGGTCTACATTTGTGTTTATTAGAATATAAAGTGGGAGATAAGTACTTGTACAAATTTATTATCTTCCCTGCATCTATTTACTTTTATGATCATTTTTTAAGTATAAGAGACAGCCTTCTCAGATATTTCTGTACTACACTTCCCATGATGCTTTACCAACGTTTGCTTTTTCAAGAAAGGTTGCAATTTATCACATGGGTTAAGGATCGACTTTCTTGTGTCGTACATGGAAAGTCGTTGGGCAAGATAATTTGTCGGCCTCCCGCTGTTGCTGATAGACCGATACTGAGCAGAACGGTCCAAGCAGCTGGACAAATCCCTCGTGAAAGCAGAATACACACTGCACAACAACAAAATTACAAGAACACCATCCGTCATGTCACACCGAAAGGGCCGTTTGTTACTTGGCTCCTTTTAAAGTGAATAATGATTTTCGCCCTCTTTCTTAGAAGCGGCTCTGCTTCTTTTCAGCATCGCTCAAAACATATTAAACCGATCTGGTCAAACTAATGGGTATTATGATTAAATAATGTTTAAAAATTACATATAAACATTTGACATTTATGGAATGATTTATACCAGATCTTTCTAAGAGGGTAATTATAACAGAGTATCAGAATAATTGCCATTCTTCTACAGCCCAACACTGTGCCCATCCCTGATACACATTGTATTCATTGTGTGATTATGTCTCCATGAAGCAAAACCACAAAGTGGCACAAAGTGAAATTCTTAAACACAAGAGAAATTAGTGAAGATGTCCTCCATTACGATTATAATATATCTTAACATTCAACGTTAGCAGCAAAGACATGACATAAAATAGTTGTTGAGGAAAAGCACCACACACACCATGCAAATCAAGTTCAGGATCATCAAGGCAGAGGTGGCTACAGAATCTCCACAAAGGTACTACAGGTAGTAGGATGAAGTAGGTATCGGGCACTCTGCGTAGTTTGCAGAAAGAGCTTTTATTTGGACTAGGGAAAAATACACATTGTGGCTCTGTCTTTATTAAGCCTGATAAAGGTTTGTTTCCGTTAAAAACAAGCCTTACATTTTTATCTAAGGTTATCCTTCAGCTTCAAGAAAGAAGTAGCCTCCTAGAATAAAGTTGCTTTTATTTATTTATTTCTAAAATTAGCTCTTATATAGCCAATAAAGGACACTTTCATTTCCCTGAGCTAAAACGGGGACACAAAGGAAAAATTTGTGTTTGCAAATTTCTCCTTAGCGTCCCTGTTTTACAAGTGGATTACGAGGCAGGCGCTGAATTCAGCATCCTGACCTGTAATGGACACTAGCCTCCCGGATACTCGCGGCTGTTCTAATGCGCGGCCGTGAGTATCACCTCCTGGAGTCCATAGGACTCCATTGAGGATTGCGCTTCCGGGCCTTGTGATCTCACTCTCGTGAGATCGTGCATGGCCTTGGAGGGAGACTGAGGACCATTTGTTCCTAGTCTCACTCTGCTCTCGGCGGTGGATTGGGCCATCGTTCGCACTGTGAGATGAGAGGTGAGTATGTGATTTTTGAGGGGCTTTTCAGCTGCAGCTGATTTTTGCAGAAGAGGAATCCGTTATCGCCAGCTTAGAACTGTGGCTAACATTTCAGTTAGCCGCAGTGTTAGTACTTTGCACTCCCTATATTAAACATGGGAAGCAAAAAGAGTAACGTTAGGATCATGAAGTACAGTAAGCTCGTGCCTAGAAAGCGCCATTGTGCTAACCGATGTGCTAACAAATTTTTTAAACGGTTAACATTCCACCCAGATCGGATCCCAATCGCTATCACCTCAATAAGCCTAGCGTTAATGTTCACTCATGTGAGCGCTAGCGTTAAGGAGGTGATAGGGCCCAAAGTAATTACATACAACTAGGAACATGCTTGGAGCTCAAGAAGCAAAACAAGGAGAGGAACATCATTAAACATTAGGTCATCTAATAGAAACCTGACATGCGCAGGATGGAATATATTCTACACATGTGCTAGAAGACATCAGGAAAGCCAATGAGCAAAGCGTAAGGAGTAGACATGTGCCAGAAGGTGGACTTCCAAGGGAGGCCAAAAATGAGAAAGCACTAAAAGTGTGCATGCGCTTCAAAATGGTGCTAGAATGTAATTGATATGATTGAAGTGTAACTGTTGTTGATGAGGCCTCATTCAAACTGGTATAAAGTTGCAGTTGGGGTAAATCGCAGGAAAGGACTTGAGGTACCATCAGCCTGGGTTGGGTGCCAAAGAAATAGGGTAGCAAGAGAGCAGAGGCAGATCCATAAGTGGGCCGTGGGATATCCACGGAGAAAGAGGGGACATGGAGGTTGAGATCGTTGGAAAACAAAAACGCTAAACCAATGTGGAAAGACATTTGATAACAACCAGGAAGACCAGAGGGACAGCTAGAGGAGATAGCAATAGTGATGGATGGATAGATCTAGAAGGATATAGATAGAATAGTTAATAAAAAAAGATATGGTTAAAATATTCTCGTATTGGTTCCATTTATTAAGGCAACCCATTATCTGAACATGAAGAATGTTACTGCGATAAATGTGATTTCCCACAAGCATTTATTGAGACAAATGATGGCGTGAGGAATAGTTTTCATCTCCTTTTTGGATGTTTGTTGGATAGAGTTTTATATGGTGCGTTAACAATCGTTCAGCAGGATGACATTTTATGTAAGGTCGTCCAAGGTCAAATCAGTAGAGGGAATTCTTGAAATAATGTCTATTTGAAGATTATGCAAGCAGACGAGCGGAGCTGTATTCAATGGATGTAACTCATTCGAAAGCCAAAGTCAACATGTTGGAGCTTCTATAAAATCTTTCTGCATGTAATCATTTAAGCCATAGGAAGAAGCGATTAGACGTCCTGAAATTGGCAGGAAAAGCACATTAAGCATAGTTTCTGTCTGTGAAGTTGAATTCAGAAGCACGACATACTATCTACCAGTAATCATTGCTGCGTTGACGTTACAGTACCTGTAATCAGCATGAAATGTTAGCTGAAATCAGACCCCAACAAAGAGTTTGTCATGCAAATATGTACAGATATTCAGTTTTAATACTTACAAAGTTTATAACCATGTTCTATGTCTCACAAATATATATATATAACCCCTTCACTACATTGATCGTGTTTTAACAATCCGCATTAAGCAGACACCGCATAGACCAGATCCTGTTAACATGATCTCAAACTACTGTATCAGCGCAATTGAAATGTGTTTGGAGGCACCTTCTGGAGCCCAAATGCTAACGAAATTTGTTTTCATCAAAGTTTGAGAACCCTAGGCATGATGCCCAAGGTGGTAATACTTTCTTAAACCAGCAGGGGAATGTGTCTGACTGACATCCCCCAAGCTGATCGTGGATGGAGCTCAGCAGGGTAGTAACTCCTTCTGACTAGCAGATGGCAGCATCTCCTTGCAAAACAGGTCATCACAGTAAAATATACAATGGAAATATTCCCAAATATCTATTACTGTATAATTAAAAATTATCAAAGAACAAAATCTGGTCCCTGACAATGTTTTTTTATTGAAGAAAAAATCACATGGTACTGAAAAGATTAACAAAGTGTGTGTACATACTAAAACAGAGAAGGCTAAGCGACGAGAAACCTAAGGGGTTAATTAACCACAGTTCTTTTTATTGAAAGGACAGTGGTTTAACTTTGATGAACAGTGGTGAATTTGCACGATTTGCTCCAAAGTTTGTCATACTTCTCACCCTTTATGACCAATATAGTGTCTGCTGAAGTTGTTTAACAAATGTCTCTGCATTGGTTTAAATGGGATTTCCAACGGTATAACTGCACAGGTCTAAAGAAATGGCATGCGTCATACAGATGTCTTTTTGCTCTTTTATTCTGTTTCTCATATTTTAGCTGACACGGTGAAAACTCCAAGAAATCAAACCAAATAATGTTCAAAATTTATAAATAAAGTCCTTTAGAAGTCTCTCAAGCAAATTTAACATGTCTTTCCAAGAGAAGAATGAGAAACAGTTACATTTTTAACAGATCACATTGTCCATGCAAAGCAGTGTTTCCCAAACCTGTCCTCAGGACCCTCTGCCTTCGCCAGGTTTGCAGGATATCTGAAGTACAGCACAGGTGATATAATTTGCTGCTCAATGATTCAATCTGCTTTACCCCAAGGTGATCTGCAAAATCTGGCCTGGTTGAGGGTCCCGAGGACACGTTTGGGAAACATTGATGTAAAGTGCTATAAAACCATATAATATAAAACAAAGAGGTAAATTAACGTGTGCGCCTCTAGACCAATGCAGATATGTTCTTTAGAGAAGTTATGCAAACACCCTGCGCTGTCTCCTTTATGCAGCAGCTTTGAAACCAGGAAGTTAGTGGACACTCCTGCCTACTGACTCTGGTGTATACAGCTCTTGAAACCAGGAAGTGCTGGCTCCCACAACTCCAAACATGCAAGGGACAGCATATCTCCAATAAACCATTTCCCTTGACAGTTACAACCAGTAGTTCCACTGTAGTTTCTGTCCTAGGAATTTATTGTAGATTTCATCTTAGTTTTCACTTTCTGTTGAAGTCGTGTAGCGTTTTCTACCGTTGTTTTCACTTAAGTGTTGCAAAGTGGTAATCTCTATAGAACTCCCATACAAACTAGTCAGCATACTTTGGCGATTTTAAACCACTGGTGAATCCGAAATAATTGGTGAATTTTTCGCAGTTCATGCATTTTACACAAGAATAATGCGGTACCGCAGTATAATGTTGTTGACAATCGCAGGTGAGGCTTCCGGAAATCAGATAGTTTTCCTTCTCTGAATAGCTGAACTTCAATGTAGTTGCAACAAATGGTGAACAGTGGCACTGCGAATTATCCGTCTAGTGACTTCACACCCAATATATTTGCTAATGGACTCTAAAACATAAACAATATATTGTGCTGCAATCTTTGCTCAAAAATGTCACCTCCAACATCAAACCTTTGCTTATGACAGTACTAGTGTTGCTACAGTATTGATATTCTTGGTGCATTTTTATTGTGGTTGTGTGATATCACCAATTAATGCTGTGCAACGAATTCCATGTCTGCGAGTCTTATACTGATTGATAACGAATTACTTTTGACTCATTTAAGAGCAGTCCAATAATGCCTGCTCTGGAGCCAGTTCTCTTCATCTTAGAGCACAATGGCCATGACTCAAGTGGAGGAGACCAAGCAAGCTAGGAGCCACCGTGTGTGCAGTGGCCACTCTGAGCCTTTCGATGACCCTCTGTGAACCTTCCTGGTTGGACTGTTCATGTGACTAAGACAACCCAATGATAAGAAGTCTGTGCAATAGCTCAGTTTGTAAATGCATTGACAATAGTGTCTATTGAAACAGCTGTGTGGTAGGTCTGTTTACTGTCTGGGCAACTTCATCCTCTCAATCTTCTAAAGGCAGGAGAAGATGGACCATCGAGAGTCTGACTGCTTCTTAATTATTTCAGGTCAAGGGCACTGGTGTCTTGGCTCAGCTTTGACCATTGGGACAGCGCTCTCTCAGTAGGTATTATTATGATCGCTATAATTTGGAATATAAACCGGCCATGATTTTCATGCAATACAAATATCTTGATTTCTTTTTTCAGCTCTCTCCTCCCATATTGGGTATATTTTCCTTTTTCTTTGTGTTATTTTCAATTCCTGGCTACAATCCAGACACGCATATCCCACTGAGATGGGCAACGGTTCAATCTTCTTCGTTAATCCGATACCTGACATTTCACTGTGTCTGAGGCATTTTGGAAGTGCCAAGATGTCCATGACATGCCGGTCATACTACATATGCTTATGATTACACACTATTGATACCGCTGATTAATCGTAAATTCAGAGAGCACTGGGTAGAACAGAGGACTTATTACTCATTTTATGTCAAAGAGAAATTGTTCTTTGATATAATGTTTCAATGCGTTACAAGGTGTGGGAACAAGAATTACATGTGAATGAACACAAGATGCTGGAGAGGAGGGAGATTGGAGGAACGAGAGAAAGAAGGATCTGGCAGAAGTGTAGCTCAAGAAAACTAGGAAAGAAAAGCAAAAAGACTGCTTGATGGACGTATATCGCAAATCTTTTCTACTCTTCTCCATTAACCAGTCTCTTTTGAGATATATGTCCAAGAGCCTGTTGATGTATAGAGTGCGACCAAGAAAGAAACATAGGTGACGAGGTGGAGATATAAAAAGGTTTCTTGACCAGGATTTTTTTTATACCATTATACCTTTTTCCATCTTCTAATATCTTACTGTATTGGTATTACAAGTATGTCTCCATGTTTCAATGGCATCTCTAGTTCCATTATGGTATGGTAGTTCCAGCAAACTTCAGTCCACAAATCACCAATGTTTTGGTAGGTGTTCAAGGGTTACATTTTCAACTAGATAACTTGCCTTCATCAAGACTTGATGCTTCATAAATTTATATCTACACATTATGTTTATGCAATCTATTTTTCCCCCCTGTTCTACGTCCCCTTTGAATGATATAAAATGCTGCAGAAAATGTTGGGGCAGGTAAGAAAAGGTAAATTCTATAAAGTAAGAATACAAGTATAAAATTTAAAGAAATTAATAAAAAATATGAATGCAGACTAACCTTAAAATAACAATTCAGCTACAAATATTAAAAAATGATATTCCGTTGCTTGCATTAGCATCGAGTCTACGTGAAGGCAAGTTTGGTTCCAGTCTACGTGAAGGCAAGTTTGGTTCCCATAACTGGAAAGCGAATATTTTGCTAGGTTGCATTTTTCAGGTTTCCTAAAGTTGTTTATTGTGGGCGATTGTTTTTTATTCCGTTCCCACACTTCAAGTAATTAATAATTATGGCTTTTTTTGCTATTACACAGCCAGGCAACTAAAAACAACATACACATATATCTTTATTAGAATTCCTGTGTACCCACCATACATAAACACATCTCCTCGCTGTAGACGTAGGCTATACATACACGGGTCTTCCAAGAATACATGGAATAAAGGAAACCAGCGAGTGTTGAGGCATCTGCAACGGCAGCAAACAGGTCATATCCTCGAAAAATGATCTGAAGACGACTAAAGCAGGAAATATCTATGATTGCCGTTTCCATGTGTTTCCTGTTTTATCCTTGAAGAGCTGAGTTTGGTTCCCCTAGAATTCACTTGTATAAAGCACATTCTTCAACTGAACGTCATTGCTTTTTTTTATGTTCAGGTGTTTATCTATTGTTTGCTCGGAGCGGTGCATTCCAATATTTGATGAGGGGAAATATTAGCAAACCCAGAGGACAGATTAGAGCAATCTGTGTGATCTGATACGATTAATGATGGGAGAGTCAGGATTAGATCACTCCAGAATGTCATGTTATTTGCAGATTTCTATAAACATATCTTACCTTCCTGGAGCTAGGGGATCACTTGCAATATCGCTAGTATCAAATAAAATATAAGGGGCTATTTCACAATCCTAGCGTTAAAACGCGGGCACAAGGGAGGAAAAACTGCGCCCGCAGTTGTTTTCCTCCTTGCACCTGCGTTTTAACACTGGATTACAATGCAGGAGCACAAAATGCTGCCTGCATTGTTACCGCGTGGTAAAATCCTGGATGCTCGCGGCAGCGCTGAGCGCAGCCGCGAGCATCCACTCGATGGAGTCCATAGGAATCCATTGAGTTTCCCCCTGCCGGTCACACGACCAGCCGGATCTCACCTCGCGAGATCCAGCTGGTCGGCATAGTGATACGCAGGGAAAGACTGGGGGGACTTTTTCCTCCAGTCTTACCCTGCTCCCGCCGGATGGAGGAGGAGGTCCTCGCCGCGGGACAGAGGGTGAGTATAAGATTCTTTTTTTTTTTTTTTTTTAGGCTGGTTTTAACGGATTCTGCATTGGATTTGATTGCAGTCACATCACAACACATGAACCATATGAATTCTTGTCATATGTTCCTTGGAAGTAGAATGAGGGAACAGATAGCAAATCACAATTTATTGCACTTAGGCATCTCCTAAAATCACTCAGTACTGGATCCATGCACAGTTCATTCCTGGTCCATCTCAGCAGGGTCTTATAAGAATTATGATTCTGCTCGATGCGTTTCGTCTATAAGACTTGATCAGGCGCTGCTCAAGTTCTAACACAATTTACAGTTGTGTTCAAAATTATTCAACCCCCACTGAAATTGAGTGTTTTGGCCAGTTTGACATTGATTTTGATCATTCAGTCATCTTGCTTACAATTAAATCAAAGAGGCACGTGTAGGTCAGACAAATATAACATAACATTAATAATGAAATAACCACAAATGTCTTTTCTGTGCTCACATCATTATCAGTTTTATTCAACCCCCAAGTCACATTCAATCTTAGTACTTAGTACAACATCCTTTTACAGTTATAACAGCTTTTAAACGTGAAGCATAGCTTGACACAAGTGTCTTGCAGCGATCTACGGGTATCTTCGCCCATTCGTCATGGGCAAAAGCCTCCAGTTCAGTCACATTCTTAGGCTTGCGCACTGCAACTGCTTTCTTTAAGTCCCACCAGAGATTCTCAATCGGATTTAAGTCAGGTGACTGCGATGGCCACTCCAAAATGTTCCAGCCTTTAATCTGCAACCATGCTCTAGTGGACTTGGAGGTATGCTTGGGATCATTGTCCTGTTGAAAGGTCCAACGTCTCCCAAGCCTCAGGTTTGTGACGGACTGCATCACATTGTCATCCAATATCTCCTGGTACTGAAGAGAATTCATGGTACCTTGCACACGCTGAAGCTTCCCTGTACCTGCACAAGCAAAACAGCCCCAAAGCATGATTGACCCCCGCCATGCTTCACAGTAGGCAAGGTGTTCTTTTCTTCATAGGCCTTGTTCTTCCTCCTCCAAACATAGCGTTGATCCATGGGCCCAAACAGTTCTAATTTTGTTTCATCAGTCCACAGAACACTATCCCAAAACTTCTGTGGTTTGTCCACATGACTTTTGGCATACTGCAGTCGACTCTTCTTATTCTTTGGAGACAGCAAGGGGTGCGCCTAGGAGTTCTGGCATGGAGGCCTTCATTACGCAGTGTGCGCCGTATTGTCTGAGCTGAAACTTCAGTACCCACATCTGACAAATCTTTTCTCAGTTCCTCAGCAGTCACACGGGGACTTTTCTCCACTCTACGCTTCAGGTAGCGCACAGCAGTTGAAGTCAGCATCTTCTTTCTGCCACGACCAGGTAGCGTTTCAACAGTGCCCTTTGCCTTGAATTTGCGAATGATGCTTCCTATGGTCTCTCTTGGTATGTTTAACATCTTTGCAATCTTCTTATAGCCATTGCCCTTCCTGTGAAGAGTAATCACCTCTTCTCTTGTCTTCCTGGACCATTCTCTTGACTTCACCATGTTTGTAACCACACCAGTAAATGTCTAGAAGGAGCTGAGTATCACAGTCATTTTAAAGCTGCCTAATTGGTGCTTATTATGCTTTATTGCTGCTCCGTGACATCCACAGGTGTTTTCAATACCTGATTGAAAACACTTGAATGAACCTCTGTTCTTCAGAGTGGTAGTCTTTAAGGGGTTGAATAATTGTGTCAATGAAGAATTCACAAAAGAAACATTTACTTCTGTATTACAAAACCAATTGATGTCATTTTATTTGCATATGGTTCTTTAAAAAGTCCTTGTAGGATTTCATTCTGAATACAATTACAAATGTACACTAAATTCCCTAAAACCCTTTACAGCATTGGGGGTTGAATAATTTTGAACACAACTGTATTACAGTTTAGAGGCACATTACTGAGAGATTGTTTTGCAGCTCTGTTATACAGATGCACCCCATGAATAGAGGATCTTCTAAAAAGATGGACATTGGTTTCCACTTAACCCCATAGTGACCCGGTGATTTTGCCATTGTCAGTCCGAACGTGCCTTCTGCTGTTTTTAACATTTCTGCGCTCTTTGTGTTTAGGTCTAATTTTCCTCTTACTTGTTTATGGAACCCACACATATTATATACCGTTTTTCTCGCCATTAAATGTACTTTCTAAAGATACCATTATTTCCATCATATCGAATAATTTACTATAAAAACAATTATGAAATATGATGGGGAAAAAAAACACTTTTTTGAGCTTTAATGCCCAAAATATAAAAAAAAATATCCTGGCTAAATAGTTTCGAAATTTTGTCCGGAAATTAGAAATACACAATTTTTACATGGTTTTGCCATTTAACCCCTTCACTGCACATTTCACCTCTGTGTGCTGAGCTCATTCTGACTGATTTATGCTCATCATGTTTAAATGTGATTTGAAGTCCTATTTTATTATAACCCCCATTTTTAAAAAAAGAACCTTTTTTTTTTGATACGGGGATCCAAAGGATAAAAAAAAAAAAATCGATCTGTAGCTGTTATAGCTGTAACTCAGTTTGGCAGTAGATGGCGCCATCTACTAGCCAAATAGGTTATTTACGGTAAGAAATACAATGGGAATATGCCCAAATATTTCTTACTGTATAATTAAAAATGGTTTTACAAAAACTGGTTTCAGACAATGTTTTCTTGGAAACTCACTTGGTAGTGAAGAGGTTAATATTGCAAACTCAGATTTCTTCCTTGCACACAGTAATGGGTAATAATTAGTAGTTTTGTGCATGGAGAGGGGGCTTTTCCGTCTAATCAATCTATTTAATTCCTAGACTTTCTGCATTTGCTAAGCCACTTAAATATTTACTGGCTGAGAAGTAAATGCCATGTAAATGGGTAAATTGAAAAATATGTAAAGAAACTAATTTTGGAGTGCTGTTAACAAAACAACTTAAATTCTTGGTATATTATGAATGATTTAAGCTCAATTTCAAATCATTTCAGGCTCACACCCACAGACCACATATGGTTAATATTGTTAGTTTAACATTTTGCTCCCGGCTTGGATGTCTGATAAAAGTGTATAATTATTCGACCCTCCATAATCTACCTACAAAATTATCTTCTACTTAAGATGCGATTATATTGTCAAATCTCAAATCCCAGGGATGATTGCATTGACCAGGATACCACCGCGCTTGGGTCGTTCCCAGCCGGGAAAATTGTACGTTACGTTCAAGTTCAAAAAATGCTAATTCTGACCCGTCCTTGGGAAATCGCATCACCCTACAGATGAACATCAACTTCTTTTTCCCCATTGTTAGAACAGATCCATTATGTACATTCTTTAACATCAGAATTTCCTCTATGTGAAGGTTTGCGTTTCCTGAAATGTATCTCTAAAAATAACGCCCGGACTCTAAAGTATCCATCAGTATGCGGAGACCCTTACATGGAGGACAACATATTGTCCTTGTGGTTTTTACAACTATTTGAATTGAACACTACTTTTATATAATATATATATATATTCAGATAGATTACAATATATATAATTATAGATTTTGTGCTTTGTTGTTTTTTTTTGGGAGGTTTATTTCTGCAATTTTTTTTATTTTTTTTATCATTTCAAATATTTTATTTTTAGGCTGGGGTCAGACGATCGCAGTGATCACGTCCGTGTTGCCGCACATTTTAACATCCGTGGAGCATACAATTATGATCAATAGAGACCCACACACGAAGTACGTCCGAACAGAAGTGCGGACGCACAACGGACGCGGCAAACGGATGCAAGTTAAGCAAGAACGTAAAACCGCTAGAACGGTCGTGCGGAGTGCGCCACGCCCGCAACGCTTTGTGTGTGAGTGATGGAACGTAGTCAGACGGACTGCATTTATACGTCCAGCATTTTTGACGGACAAAATGGTTTTTCATATTTTATTTCCCATCTACATCAGTGAAAATAAAGGTCAGTCACAAAAACTGACCGTGCGGCCACTACCTTGTCGTCAGTCAGAAAGTACGTCTGTTGTGCACGGACGCACAGTCCACACAGAATGCGCTCGTCTGACCCTAGCGTAAGGCTAGGGTCAGACGAAAGCATTTTTCCCCGCGAACGTGAAAAAGTGCGTCCGAACGTATTGACGTATTTTTTCACGGAATGCGCAAAAACAGTCAGACGACGCGCATTTTCGGGCGTGATTTTGTACGGATCGTCAATAAAACTCTTTGCGTCTGGTCGTTATGTAGGCTGGACATTAGCAGCGTCTGACATCTCCTAATCACGCAAACACGCCGCTATGCCGCAGCTGCGCACTCAGTACGTCAGTACTAGCGGTTCAGCGTTCTCAGAAAAATGCGTTCAAATTCCACTTGTGTTACACGGCCGGACTTTTGTGCGGCCGTACATCGTATAGTGGCCGTCATTGCCCGTCATCTGCTGCTAGTGCGGCCGTAATTATGTGCGCCAGAACGCACGTTAAAAGTGCGCTGGTCTGACCCCAGCCTAACATAAGGGGTTTTTCAGAAAGCACTGAAACTTCAGTGGTTTTGGTGCTCTCTCGTTCGGCACACTTTGGAGATTCACTATTCACTGCAGTGTCCCCGAACTGCGCCGAGCATGCATCTGCCGAACAGACCGCCAAACTGAAGGAAAAAAAAAATGGAACTTCGCTATTCTTCTAAAAGTTGTTTAAACCAATAAAAATGCATGAAAATATGTGGAAATAATAAATAAAGGTCCCATAAAAAAATAATAAAATTGTCTGTTACCTAATAATTTTTTTTTTTAAAAAAAAAAAGCCTTAAAAAATTTGAAAATCAAAAATATTGCCAAACCCCCCCCAAAAAAAAAACATCAAAATGTTTAAAAAAATGAATACGACGGTTTGATGAAAATTAAGAGAATAAACTGTTGAATAAAAAAAATATATTTTTTTTACATTGAATCGTATGGGATTCACCTGTTTAAACCTGTCGAACTGAATCACAGAAAATCAGGGCATTTCACTGACATTTCGGAGCTGTTCATTGTTCTCTGAATAGATTGACCATTACTTCTCTATGGGACAATTTCGCTGCCGCTGAAGATCGCCAAATTGCAGCGAACTGCACCGTTTTCTGCTGTCAATTCGCCAGTATTTGGAGAAGCGACAGCTTTCTGAAAAGACGAACTGCCATGAAATTGCACAGTACGGTGAAATTCACCATTCGATTCAATTCGGTGACAAGTTTGTCGCATAACAAATAAACCTTATATATTTTTTTCTTTACATCTTCAAATCCTGGTATCATTATTTTTATTTACTGAAGTACTTGATACAGTTGCATATGTAACGAAATCCTGGATGAAATGTGTCGGTATGCTTCACAGCCCTTTTAACAAAAATACCTTGACCCTTACATCTACAGTAAATTAAACAATATAATCCTTGTGACAGCTTTAAAATATGGCTGAGATTTAAGGGAGGGGGGGTTTTGTATTAATCTTACCTTAAGAAACAGATAGGTTGGTGAGAGTGCTTTTACTTAATGTTTGGGTATAGGGACATTATTAAAGGATTATCTGCTTCATGTGAGGTGCAGGGCTTTGTATATCAAGTTATGGCATGTATTGTTATGTAGCAGCCACGCTACACTCTATTAACACGTTGTACACACACACAAATGTATTTTTTAATTTCCTTTTTGTGGGAATTTGCAGGCCCTGAACAGAATATTGTCATTAATCATTTTTGTTGTGGGATGAAAAGGAATCAGTGTTTTTTTTTTTAGTTTTTAAATAAACCACCCGCCGAACACTTATAAAGGACTAATGAAAGAATGTGCTTTATCTGTTGTTCTTCTGATAGTTGTACGGTCAATTTCTCTTTCCTTCCTGCACCGGCTCTGCCATAATTAGTTATTAGAAGATGTTCCGCGGGCTGCAGGAAGACTAGAACTCTTTTCACATGCAAGAAAAGGGTAAAAGCGTGCTGATAAACAGGTGATCTTACAATTTAAAACCACAAAAACAAAAGTATGCATGAGGGTTCTGCAAGAAAATCCATTATCTTGCATATTGGCTGTTACATCAACCTGAGTGTTACATCAACCTGAGTGATACATACAGAGCACCGAAATTCCCCGAACTTGTGGTGAATTCACCATTCACCACAGGGTCCCCGATGTGCAGGGAAAAGCCGCCTCGAAACCGCCGATTTAAAGAAAAAAAAAAAACGCTGCAAAACCGCCAACATTATTGGAACGGATCCAATAAGCCACCACAAACCCACTGAACACATCCGAAAAAAAAGCCACCAAACACAGCGCCGAATGGCCGTCGGAAAAAGCCAACAAGCCGACGAATGGGATAAAAAGAATATATATATATTGAAAGTGGCAAATTTGAAACGCAGCATTTGCAATAAAAAACTATTAGACGGAAATGTCTGAATTAACACATAAGGTCCTATGAATAATAAGAAAAAGGTCTGTTACCTAAAAAATAATAATTTGGCAAGCTGTCTGCTTTGTGAATAGCCACAAAAATGCGCCGAACAGAGAAATTAACTATTTGGTGCATTTTCGGGGCAAGTTCGGATCTCTATGAATAACCCCTGTAGATATTTTGGTAGAAAACGTTTTAAAGTAATAATACTTTCAAAAATTTAAAATGTTAATAGTTTTAATTTGTTTCAGATTTTTATTTGAGTTAACATTCACTTTGCATTTTATTCATCCATAAAAATAACCTCATAATGTCAGGGTCTGCAGGGAGGCCTAAGGCTGGGATCAGACGAGCGCAGTTATCACGTCCGTGTTGCCGCACACTTGTACCTCCGTGGCAGCATAGCATTCTGACCAATGGAGCCCCACACACGAAGTACGTCCGCACAGAAGTGCGGATGCATGGCGGACGCGGCAAATGGAATGCAGGTTAGGCAAGAACGTCATACTGCTAGAACGGACGTGCGGAGTGCACCACGTCTGCAACGTCCTCAGAGCTTTGTATGTGAGTGATGGAACGTAAGTCAGACGGACTGCATTTATACGTCCAGCATTTTTGACGGACAGAATGTTTTTTCATTGTAATTTATTTTCCCTGCTACATCAGTCAAAAAATACGTCAGTGAAAAAAACGGACTGTTTGGCCACTACCTTGTCATCACTCAGAAAGTACGTCCGTACTGCACGGATGCACAGTCCGTACAAAATGCGCTCATCTGACCCTAGCCTAAATACTGTAGGTCGGCACAGCACGTCCCACGGATCTCCAGCAACTCCCCCGGCCCACCACCTTTCCGTGCCACAATTGGCTGCAAACAGGACTGCCTGAACTCAAGCAGCCGACTGCAGTGATCAGCCGCCGGAAGGGAATTAGGGTGGGGGAGAAGCCTTAGAACCACGGTGTGTGCCATGCTGTCCCTTGGCGTACAGGCCCACCCGGCGACAGCAAAGTGTTAACACTCACTGCCATTTAGTGTGCTTCTCCAATTGTTTTGGATTTACATCTATCGTCAATTACAAACTTAATTATGAGCAATACCAATGATAACAAATGCAAGCTTCAATTTAATTCAGCCCGATAGATGAAACGGGTACCCTTTTTGGCTGTATTTTGGCCATTTGGTTCAGGAAATCGACCCGAACACATCCTAAAATTGATTTGGCTCAATTCATAATACTGTCTGCCGTAAAACCGCAGAATCAATAAAAAAAAAAAACACTAAACGTAGTCGCAGACTGACAAAAAGCAGACGACACACCAAACTGATCCTCATATCACCGGCGACCCGTCGAACAGGGGTAAAAAAAAAAAAAAAAAACTTTAACAAAACTAGTGCATGGAAATGCCTGGAAATAATATATAAGGTCCTATGAATAACAATAAAAAGGTTTGTTACTGAACGATATAGTTTTTATTTATATATATATATATATAATCGGAATCAAAAATTTTGCTGAAAAATGCCAGACTTAATTATCAAAATATCAAAATAATAGACTTTTTTCTGCAAACGAGAAGAATAAACGGTTGAATAAATATTTAAGAAAAACAGGTAATATTTTTTAACATTGAAACCTATGGGATTCATCTGCTTAAACCTGAATGAAACCATCGAAAATCACGGCATTTCGATAACTTTTCAATGCTGTTCGGCATCCTAAGAATAGGTTAACCATTACTTCTCTATGGAATTTCACTGCCGCCGAAGGTCATCCTATTTCGCTGGCAATTCGCCAATTTTTGGTGAATCGTCAGCTTTCTGAATAGCCGAATGGCCACGAAATTTCACCATACGGAGAACTTCACCGTTCGGTGCAATTGGGTGGCAAATTCGGCTCTCTTTGAGTAACCCCTTAAATGTGAAAATTTCTATCAGTTCTGCACCATAAATTATCCCATTAGTCTGCTTTTGATTTTTTTTAATACTCTTTTCTGTGTTTAATCCTGTAAATTGTTATATCTCTTGTAGCAGTGGTTGTAACTCTGTTATTTTTGTGTGCTCAGATGGTGAGCAGCATTTCTTCATTGTTCTTGTTTATCTCCATGTACCTTAATTGACCTCAAATACCAGTAATAAGAAAGAGGGGCTGATTGACTCACCTGTAGCTTGAGATTCCTCATCAATCAAGGCAAATTGCTGCAGGAATCCAGTTCAGTGCTGGACATACTTTGCTGTTACTTGTATTCCTTTCCAAAAAATATTATTGGGTAAACAATTGTTAGTTTGTTGCTTATTTTAGTTCACAGCATCCATTCTTAACGAGGATTGAGGTCGATTTTATTTTTTGAGTGTTTGCTTTTTTTCCTTCCTTTTTCCTGTCTGTATCGACAGTTAATTTATGGTTCAAGGTCTTGTGCCTGATGTTTTCTTAGCGTTTACCGACCATGAAAAATAAAACAGCGATCATGTAACGTATGTTTGGTTTAGTTTCACTATGTGTAGACTGGATGCAGGGCTACGGTATTTACCGCAAAGGTCCCCGAGAGACACTTTCACAGAAAAGGATTTACTCTTTGATTATCGTCCTGGGCTATTGACACACCTGTTCCTGAACATGGACGAAATGACCACAAAAGGCTTAGATTTATAGAATTCATTAACACATGATAGCAAACGGGGATTACTGTGACATAAGGAAAGTGTTAGTGTGTGTAAACACCGGTAATGTGTAAAAACCATCGTCTAAATGACTTCAAGTGATTGACCGTGCACTGGAACGTTCACTTTTCCATGGATGACAGTCATCAAAAGCCGGTATTTTGTTCTAAAAACCTCTTAACATAATGATATATTATATTACAGAGCAATATTCCTATTTTTATCACCATGCATAGAATCCTTCCTCCTAAGGGGTTACAATGTTATCGTGACGTTTGACCTTTAAAGACAGTTATATCGCGAAGTAGGAAAGAGGAGCAACACTATTTAAAGATTCCCCCACTCCAAAGACTTAAGCAACAGGGTGGATACAATTCTCAGAGCTAAGAGAAAGGTAAATAAGGCCTTCATGATATCAATTTAATTATGAAATGCTAGGCTGCGCAAAATTAAAATGAGATTTTCTGTACATGTTATTTATTTACTTATAAAGTATTTTACCAGGAGGGATACATTGAGATTTATCTCGTTATCAAGTATGTCCTGGGTTCAAGAACAATGAATTGTTAGAGAAATACAAAGTAATAAAAAGTAGAGGAGGTTGCTTTAAAGCACAGAATTGGAATTATAGATGGAAACCTATTCACCGACCACCTGCATAAATAAAAGTACAGGTTGAGCATTCCAAATACGATATGCTCCTGACCCCCGAGCATTCTGGATTTTGGAACCCAGGAGAATCAGATGTCAGAGAGGAAAGGGATTGTGGCAGGGGAACCATGATCACCCACCTGCTGTAGCACCATTGTTGTACACATGCCGGTAGAGCTGTGCAGCCTTTTTTTTCCGTGGACATGCTGCACAGAGTTAGCGTGTCTCCTGGCAGCATGCCCAAGGCTTGGGCTGCACAGAAGCTGCCATTGTGTGCCACACTCTGCTGCAGCAATCAGGAGTTGCATCTGTTTTTCACAACCAATCTGGAGCATCAGAAAATTCCAGATTTCGGAGTGTTCTGGATTTTAGAATTCCGGATTAGGAATGTCCAACCTGTAATAACAATGGGAGATTTTAAACTTTTTTCGGAACCCGTCATTTTAATTTTTTTGTAAGTATAATGAGTAGAAAAGAGTTAAAACATGTTTATGTCACTGCTTTTTCAAGATCACAATAAAATGAAATGACCTCCCCCTCTTTTATCTTTCAATGTACACACATTGACTTTCAACACACTCCTCTTCATTAGTATAGTTTGGTCAGATACTAATGTGTGTTTTAGAAAGTGCTGCTCACTTAATCACATTCCAACCATTACTCAGTCTTTTCCTAATCAGGTGAGTAATGGCCAGGAAGAGTACATGCTCACTGGAAGTCGTTGAGTCATTTTTAGACTTATCTCACTCCTGCAGAATCTTGGAACATGCTGAAGGCTTATTTCATCATTGGTCAATAGTATCTCTGGCCTTGTGCTATCTCTGCATCATGACTAGAAGGAACCGAGTCAGAGCCAGTAAAGTCCTCATTTCTAAATAAACACAAAAATAATAATTATTCGGGTTTTAGTGATGGCACAATGCTCTGGAATGTGGTTTGGTAGAGTTATCTTAATTCCAGAACCAGCGCTCATGGCATGGAAATACCAATTGATACATACAGAGAAGTCCAATATCTTTGCAGTGAAAGTAAAACAAACCAATTTCCTTCTTCGTGTCACTGGGTTACAAAGAAAGGAGTGAAATATACATATATGATGGGAAACCAAGAACTGACCTATATTCTCGGCTTCTGAAACCTCATTACTGGGTCTGGAAGATATAGAACTCCAAGGTCTTGAAGAATGGATGTCCAGGGTTAACTCCAGTGTTGTTAGTTTACAGTTAGGGTTTCCAGGCAATGGAGTACTCTGACAGGGACAGGCTCCTGTGTAACTCTACATTTTATTGCTTTAGATTACATGCCGCCATTTAAAAAAAGCCTTCATTTGTTCCACGATTTAGCTGGACGTTGCAGGTGTTCATCATCTACTTGAGACATTTTTAGACTGAATCTCTGGAACCGGTTCCCATTACCCAATTATTTATTTTCAGTCTATAGATATTATTACATTGTTGAAAAGCTCTATTTATAGAATTCCATGTGGGTCACTTTCCTATTGTTGTCATTATGCAGACTCTTCTGTTACTCTTTCAACCCTCTATGAGAACGGCACACGTGGATGACATTGAGTCACCTCTGATCCAGTTCCCATAACTGTGTGAACTGCTAGATCCCTCACGGTTACAACTTCCTGTCAAATTAACCACCATCGTTAGCTTTCGTAAAGGTTGTCCATTCAGAATGGTCAGAAAGAGCCAACATCAACAGGAAAGAAGGGCATAAAGATCTCCAAATGACATCATTGTATCTGTTCTCCCGTTTGCTTTGATCTCTTATCAGTAAAGAGCAATTGCCAACAAGGTAAAAAGAAAAATAAATACGACTTCCTTCCATCAATGTACAGTAGATTAGTCTAGGGCCACCGTAGAAAGAAATGTCGTCCAACTGGCAGTGAATAGTAAATTCCGCAGCAATTATCTGATTATGTTGTATCAATTATACCTTATAATGACTGAATAGGAAGATTCTCACCTCCCTGAACTTGGAAGAATTTAAGTCAAGCTCGTTAGTGCCATGAACTAATGTGTTTAGAAAGTTGAATAGGTACAATTAACATAATATCCAAGAGGTGCATTAACTCCTTCAATGCCAAGTGGTTTTCCAAACCAGTGATGTTTTGGAAAATGATTTGTAATTATTTACAGTATATAGTAAAAAGTATCTGGGAATTTTCCCAATGTATTCTTTACAGTAATAACTATTTAGCAGGCAGATGTCGCCATCTACTGGCCAAATGTAGTTACTGCAGTTCTGCACTACTTGCAGGACCAACTGAGGAAAAATACGTCAAGAACGTTCCCCAGTTGGCTTTAAAAATGTTAGAACCCTGAGCATGATATTTGAGGGGCTAAAACTGTGGGGGAAACTTCTGGAGCTCAAATTCAAACAAAACGCTTTTGCAACAAACGATTTTCTTTTTCCATGATACAGCATGGTTACAGATCGTGTTAGGACGACCTCGGGCTGCTGCGTCTGCAACTGCTGATCGGGTATCATGGTAGTGAAGGGGTTAACCAAGAGAGCTACCTCACCGACTCTGCAGATTTTGGTTTGGGTTTGTTTTTTGTTAATTGTCATGTTTTCCTTCCTTTTTTTAACTAGTTTCAGTGAGTCGTTATGCGTCGCCGTCTTCTTTCCTATTTTTAATCTTGCGGAAACACAGAGTGAAAGGAATGAAATCGCCAGCAGGTGAGGATCAGCGGAGGTTGGAGCTGGAGGAGTTCAGCAAATTGAACGTCACAATTAACAGGCATTAGATCCTTGGAGAAAAATAAGAAAATTGATCATTTAACAAAAATAACAAAATTAAGTGGTGCATAGACACCCGAGATGCAGAAACTAGGCCAACTGGGAAATTTATTCCAACCTGCCGGTGGGAGGCGTGGAGGAGGAGACCAGGAGAGAGCGAGGTAATGACTTCTGCAGTATTTTGTATACACTTGTATATGTAGAGCAAAAACAAAGCCAAGCTAACAGATGTAAGTTTCGGTGCTAAGGTAGGGTGGAAATAATTGATCACCCCATTTACCCTTCACCCTCTGTGTTGATAGATTTTTATAGGCTGAACGACAAGCAAGCAGTCCAGCATAAAAACACTTACAGGTCTATTCAAAGAAAGGTGAAACTCAGGAGAAATGACTGGAGAAGTGAAAATTCTTGGTCAAAATAGCCAAACCAGAAAAATTCTCCAAATTATCTCACTTTCCAATTCGGCTATTTGGTCTAAATTGTTCTCTTCTCCTGCCAGTTCTCCTGGTTTTCACCTTTCTCTGAATACCCCTGTTAGAAAGATGTCTTCTTCAGATTCTATTATCTGGGGCCAGGGGTTTTTGTTCTTAAATGCTAAGCATTTTTTAACTATACAGTTTCCCAAATATAGGGCCATATTGCATTCCTCGCGCGTCGGTTTTGCGCGCACGCAAATGCGCATTTGCGCGAGGACAAAACCATTTGCGCAGAATGTCGTATTTCAACGTTCGCGCAAACGATGCGCGTTATCGTTTGATGTGGATGGACTTGCGCGAGCGTGATGAACTCTGCGCGTCCTATACTTAACACATTTGCGCTCACAATGTTAAAGCGGATGGTATTTCAATAGATGCGCAACGACGTGTGCGCGCATAACTTTAACGTCTTTGAAAACTTGGTGTTAACTGCAAATCTGAACGTTCTGGCCGAAACAAAATACACCAGCACGAAAAAAAAAATACAGCACAGTATAGTTACACATTCTACACATACCCAAACAAAAAAATTGTGAATTCGTGCATATTTTTTTTATTGCTGCAGCATGTATACTCAGATTTATTTTGACAGGCGCAAAAATGTTAGTGAGTCAATTAAGGTGAATTGATGTCAATTAAGGTTCTTAATTCTGATTGGCTGAATACGGCGAAAAAAAACAGTCCGCGCACTGATTTACATGAGCAACGTTACTGCGCGCGTATTACACTTCATTTTGCGTGTTTTTTTTACTAACGTTATTTTTTGACCGATGAGAAAATGCGTTTGGATCCGAATATCACGTTAATTTTCGCGCGATAACGCTGGACACTGCGCGCAAAACAAAATTGCGCTGCATGAGCGCATTTGCGCAGAGAATGTAATATGGGCCATAATGTTTTTTGGGGTTTTTTTGCATCTGAGAAGCAAATGCGACAAAAATCTAAATTAAATAAATTAAGAGTAAATCATTCCAAGGCAATAGAACAAAAAAATAATAATTTGTAATAAACTAAAATAGAGGCTGATACTAGGGTTCGCGTAATCCCCAAATATCCTTAAAGGGCCACTACCACCAAAAATGGAATGTTCTTATTGTGTTTATTTGATGTTGCTGATATCTTACATGTGCTTTGCTTTTCTCATGTTTGTTTAGTTCAGACAAAATTTTACTCTATATGTATCTTTGGGTGCATCTGTTTTGTAATCTTTTGTGTTATAAACTGCCCCCCCCCACAGTATCTTCTACATCACTTGGTCCTCACTGTGTGGCTTCGGCCATAGAATGGAGTCTAAGGGTCGATCACTGACACAAATCATTATATTGTGCGGGATGTATTCAAAGGACATCACCTCACCAGGGGGTAGATTAGAATTTCAAGCTCCATGTCTTATCTCATTCAGCTACCAGCTCTTATCTCGAATAGTTTAGAGAACAATTAGACCCCTGCAGCATTATCTAAACATTAACTCCTCCACCTCATCAACTGTAGATTAGATAAACCACAGAAGTAAAGAAAAAAATTGCACAGATTTTGGTAAATGTTGCCTCATGGGGAAAAAACCAAATTGAAACAGGAGAAAAAAACAACTTTATTTTTCTTTTTTCCATGCAATTACTTCAAACAAAGAACAACAAACAGCAGCATGTGTTTTATAATGTGGTTTAAATTGTAATGGACAAGTAATCTCGTTACAGCTTGTGTAAGTGGTAGTTTCCTTTTAAAAACTAACACGAAATTGATCCCTCTTGTGAAAAAAATGGAAGTCTCAGTAACCCTCCACCCTGAAAACATTACATGTGTTTACTATATGCAGCCCAAGTCCCAAAACTGTAGAAATAGACGCCAGTGTCCTATGTATTGACACATATTCAATATAAGTATTGAAGGGTCAGGGGTTTGTCATAGGAGCGTCATGGCTGTGCCTGCCCTGTTTATCCCTTAGGCGACCTGGCCAACTGGCCACTTCCAAGGTCTCCTGCTCCCTGCAGGGTTACGGGAGAGAGCCAGGAATACCATTCTTTTCGGAGGCCAGTGATCCCCCTCTTCCCACCCTTTTTCTTTTTTCTCCCCCTTCTACACATTGTCCTCCTCTAAACAAGTCATTCTCATCTTACCCTTGAGATATCGAGATGTTCTTTGTGTAATCTTTATTTTAAACTGTTATTCGCTGTACAAAAGAAAATCTTAAATATATAAAAATGACAAATTCTGATTGGTTCAGCCACTTCCTGCTTTAAGCAGAATTCATTCTAGCAAATGTAAAAGGGTCCCTTCACCCTCTGTGTTGATAGATTTTATAGGCTGAACGACAGACAAGCAGTCCAGCATAAAAACACTTACAGGTATATTCAAATAAAGGTGAAACTCAGGAGAAATGACTGGAGAAGTGAAAATTCTAGCCTAGGTCAAAATAGCCAAACCAGAAAAATTCTCCCAATTGTCTCACTTTCCAATTCGGCTTTCCGAACCCGAACTCAATACAAGTCAATGGGGCTCAAAATTCAGTTTTTAGAGTGTCCTCCAAGAGGGCATATATGCTAGATATTTGCCATAAAAGGTGTATGGGGGTCCGGGTAGTGCCCTGGGGGACAGGAAACAAGGACAAAAAGTTAAAAAAAAAAGATTTTAAAGGGACAGAGAGTTTTCCATGAAATAAGGGTTAAAAATAAAAACGAAAAAATTCCTTCAAATATCGTTCCTAGGAGGTCCCCATAACCTGCCCGTGAAGTGGCGGATTTCTAGGATGTATAGAAACACTTGAAAACAAAAAAATGAAGTTTCAGATGACGGTAAATGCTTTTCCTTTAATCTATCCATAAACAACTGCTTGGGGCGGCAGTCTATATGAAAAGAGGAGACATTTTCGGACACGTAGAAAAAGTTTAGTGATTTTTTTGGCTAAATTATTGTGAAATTTATGCAGGCTTTGGATGAAAGTAACAATAGGTGCTTTAGAATTGGGCCTTTAGCGTCGGCAACAGTGCCGTCACAACGTAACCCCTCTGAGGATATAATTCTGATACAGGCGTCAGTGGCAGTGCACCCAAATATTGTGCTTTTGGTGCCAGGCCTGCAAGTACTATCATACAGTGTCCCCTCTGTAGTATTGTGGAAGAATGCAGGGGTGGACCTTGCGGTCCTATATTAAAAAGATATGATTCTGGTCAAGGCGTCAGTGCACCCAGATATTGTGCCTTTGGTGCCAGACTGCCAGGCCAGCAAGTATCATCATACAGTAACCCCTCTGTAGTATTCTGGAAGAATGCAGGGGTGGACCATGTGGTCCTATATTAAAAAGATATGAATCTGGTAAAGGAGTCAGTGCACCCAGATATTGTGCTTTTGGTGCCAGACTGCCAGCAAGTACTATTATCATACAGTAACCCCTCTGTAGTATTGTGGAAGAGTGCAGGGTTGGACCCTGCTGTTAGAAAAATTAAAATGATATAAATCTGGCACAGGCGTCAGTGCAGCCAAATATTGTGCCTTTCATGGCAGCAAGTGCATTCACACCGTAACCCTTTTGTGGTATTGTGGAAGAGTTCAGTGCTGGAGGTCTTGTGCATGCAGAAGACATCCCTGATCTATTCCGTTACGTCAGCATCAGGGGATTGATAACTGCTGATCCAGGACTGATTCATTTTTATAAATGTCAGCCGGTCTACAGAGTCGGTGGACAGACGCACTCTTTTTTGTCTGTGACAAAACCTCCAGCGGCACTGAACGTCCTTTCAGAAAGCACGCTGGATGAAGGGCAACCTAGTAGCTGCATAGCATATTGGCTAAGTTCTGGCCAGTGATCCAATCTCAACACCCAGTAAGCCAGTGGATCATCTGCTGGAAAGGTATCCAGGTCTGCCCTTGTCCCTAGGCAGTCCTGCACCATATGGTGAAGACGCTGGCAATGGGTGCCTACATTTGATGTCCCTGGGCGTCGTGGACTAAAAAAATTAAAAAATGCATCAGTCAAGCGGCCCTGGCCTTCACCACTATTCCTCTGATCATCCGCAGCCTCAGAAGCACGTGTGTCATCACTTGGTAACCTACCAGTGCCTGGAAAGGTGTTACACAAGTGTCGCTTTAGAGCGTCCTCAAGTTTTTTCATCCTGTGCTCCCTCTGTGCGGACAGGATGAGCTCTGCAACTTTACCCTTGTATCGTGGATCAAGAAGGGTTGCCAACTAGTAATGATCCCTCTCCTTGATAGCACGAATCCTTGGTCCTTTAGCAGGCTTTGCATCATAAGGGAGCCCATGCAGCGTAGGTTGGAGGTGGCATTAGCTTCCGAGTCTTCCTGGTCAATGAGGATGACCGTATCGTGCACTTCCTCCTCCCAGCCACGCACGAGCCCTTGTGTTTCTGGGCACACGAAACCCTCCCTTGAGGGATCCCCACCTTCAATGCCCCCACTACTTAAATATTCCTCATCCTCCTCCTGTCTGATCTGAGTAGGACCTGCTGGAATGCTGTCTGCGGAAAGACTGGGCCTTCAGAGCTAGGGAAGGCCTCCTCTTCCTCCCGCTGCTCTGCCTCTAGAGCCACATCTATAATTCCCCGCAGAGTGTTCTCCAGCAGGAACACTAAAGGAATTGTGTCACTGATGCATGCATTGTCCCTGCTCACCATCCTCGTTGCCTCCTCAAATGGTGACAGTACAGTGCATGCATTCTTGATCATCAGCCACTGCGGGGGAAAAAAAACCAAGTTGACCTAAACCTGTCCTTGTGCCATACTCACACAGGTACTCGTTGATGGCCCTCTGCTGCTTGTGCAGACGCTGCAGCATTGCTAATGTCGAGTTCCACCTGGTGGGCATGTCACAGATCAGACGGTTTGTGGGAAGGTGGAATTCTCTTTGAATTTCTGCCAGGCGAACGCTTGCTGGGAATGACTGTCTGAAGTGGCTGCAGACTTTTCTGGCCTGGCTGAGAAGCTCTGGCAGCCCTGGGTACTTGGTTAGGAAACGCTGTACCACTAGATTTAGGACGTGTGCTAGGCATGGTACATGCGTCAATTTACCCTTGCGTAGAGCGGAGAGAAGGTTGCTGCCATTATCGCAGACCCTCATTCCCAGCTGAAGCTGGTGTGGTATTAACCATCTCTGCACCTGCCCCTGCAGAGCTGACAGAATTTCTGGCCGGTGTGGCTCCTGTCCCCTAAACAAACCAGCTCAAGCACAGTATGGCATCTTTTTGCTTGAGCCATTGCGTAGCCCCTGCCACGCGTCGGTTTAACTGCCACTTTGCCAGAGACAGAGAAGGAGGAGGAGGAAGAGGTGGTGGAGCAGACAGACCTCATACAAGCAGCTTTCTGGAGGCGTGGTGGATGAACAAGCTCCAGCACAGAGCCCCGCCTTGGATCCCTCCCAGCTGCAATCAGAGTTACCCAGTGTGCCGTGAAGGAAATGTAATGGCTCTGTCCATGCTTGCTGGACCACGTTCTAAAGTCACATGCACCTTGTTGCTTACTGCCTTTCCCAATGACTGGATAACATTGTCTTCCACGTGCTGGTATAGTGCTGGAATGGCCTTGCGTGAAAAGTAATGGCGTTTTGGAACCTGCCACTGTGGTACAGCACATTCAGCAAATTCACGGAAGGGAGCAGAGTCCACCAGCTGGAAAGGCAGCAGCTGCAATGCGAGTAATTTTGCTAAACTGGCATTTAGACGCTGTGCTTGGGGATCGTTGGGACTATATTTTTTCTTACACTGCAGCAGCTGCGGCAACGTAATCTGACTGCGTAAATCTTCAGCTGATGGGATGATGTCACATTGTGAGGAAGGAGCTGGTACATCCATTACTGTAGCATCATCCCTGTCAGTGGAGGTTGTAGCAGGCAATGACATGGCAGGATATACAGTGGGGGTAAAGACAGATGAGGAGGAGGAGGACCTACGCAAAGTTTTGCGCCAACGGGATGTGTGGCAGGTGTTCATATGTCGCCTCAAGCATGTGGTACCCAAGTGTCCGGTGTCTTTCCCACGCTTCAGCCTCATCTGACATAGATTACAAATAGCAACGGTGCGCCCTGTTGCACATTTCTTAAAGAACTCCCAGAGAACAGAGTTCCTGCATGTGTGCTTTGAGACAACAGCGCTCTGCACCAGAGCAGCTCTGACATCTGATGCCTTGGACTGGCTAGTGCTACGGTTGGTCATAGAAGATGTTGTGCCTTGTGTTTGCTGTGCCTCCTCCTCCTCCCCCTCCTTCTCACTTGATTCCTCTGTTCGATCTGGCACCCAGGTGGAGTCAGTGACCTCATCATCAATGTTGTCTTCACCCCCTATCTCCTCGTCACTGGAGCCAACTTGGCAGTATGCTGCAGCTGCTGGGGCAACATGAGTGCCAGTTATTTGTGTGTCATCACTGGCACCCCCTTCCTCTAGGTTGATTATACTCCCTTCCTCAACCTCAGAGATTGAATCAGAGCACTGTACTTGCTGCGCATCCTCAAGCAGCATTTCACTGTCATTGTAGTCAAACAATTCAGCTGACTCCTCTGTGTGTGATAGTGAGGCTACGGCAGGAGTAGCTGTGGACATGGAGGCTGCATTAGATGTTTTGGCAGCTGAGGTGGACTGTAAAGAACTACAAGCCTGGCTGGCAGAGGACTCAGAGGATGAGGATGGCCTGGTTAGCCAATCCACCAAGTCCTCTGTATGTTGCTGCTGCTTAGAAAGGACAAGCTTGCCCCTGCAGAGGATGCACCACATCCACCACGACCAGAGGCACAGCCTCCCGACACAGGGGCTGCTTGCCCTCTTTTCTGTCTCTGGGAGCGTCTGCCTGTCCTTTTTGTTCTTTCAGACATGGTGAGTGATATATAGATTAAATATATACAGAACTCTGATTCAACTCTGGTATAAAGATTAACGATTTACAGAACTCTGGTATAACTCAGTGAGACACCCTGATAGCTGGCAGCCAGTGACAAGACACAGATTACAATTCCCAGAAACCTCCTATAAATCAGTGAGACCCCCTGATGGGTGCCAGTGACAAGACACAAACTACAATTCGCAGAAATCTGCTACAAGTCAGTGAGACCCCCTGATAGCTGGCAACAGTGACAATACACAGATTACAATTCTCTGAAACCTCCTATAAATCAGTGAGACCCCTTGATGGGTGGCAGTGAGAAGCCACAGATTACAAATCTCTGAAACCTCCTATAAATCAGTGAGACCCCTTGGTGGGTGGCAGTGAAACCTCCTATAAATCAGTGAGACCCCTTGATGGGTGGCAGTGAAAAGCCACAGATTACAATTCTCTGAAACCTCCTATAAATCAGTGAGACCCCTTGATGGGTGGCAGTGAGAAGTCACAGATTACAAATCTCAGAAACCTCTTATAAATCAGTGAGACCCCTTGATGGGTGGCAGTGAAACCTCCTATAAATCAGTGAGACCCCTTAATGGGTGGCAGTGAAACCTCCTATAAATCAGTGAGACCCCTTGATGGATGGCAGTGAGAAGCCACAGATTACAAGTCTCAGAAACCTCCTATAAATCAGTGAGACCCCCTGATGGGTGGCAGTGAAACCTCCTATAAATCAGTGAGACCCCTTAATGGGTGGCAGTGAAACCTCCTATAAATCAGTGAGACCCCCTGATGGGTGGCAGTGAAACCTCTTCTAAATCAGTGAGACCCCTTGATGGGTGGCAGCCAGTGAGAACACACGGATTATAACAATTCCCAAATATTTTGTAGAAATTAGTGACCTCCAAAATACTTGCTGGCAGTGACCAGACACAGAAGATCACCTCAATTCCCAAATGTTTTGTAGAAATTAGTGAGCCCCAAAATACTGCGTGGTACTGGCTGTGTGACAAGACACAGATCACCTCAATTCTCAAATATTTTGTAGAAATTAGTGAGCCCCAAAATACTGCGTGGTACTGGCTGTGTGACAAGAGACAGATCACCTCAATTCACAAATGTTTTAAAGAAATTTGTAACCCCCAAAATACTTGCTGGCACAGTGACAAGACACAAAAGATCACCTCAATTCCCAAATGTTTTGTAGAAATTAGTGAGCCCCAAAATACTGCGTGGTACTGGCTGTGTGACAAGAGACAGATCACCTCAATTCACAAATGTTTTAAAAAAAATTGTAACCCCCAAAATACTTGCTGGCACAGTGACAAGACACAGAAGATCACCTCAATTCACAAATGTTTTAAAGAAATTTGTAACCCCCAAAATACTTGCTGGCACAGTGACAAGACACAGAAGATCACCTCAATTCACAAATGTTTTAAAGAAATTTGTAACCCCAAAATACTTGCTGGCACAGTGACAAGACACACATCACCTAAATTCCCAGATATTTGGTAGAAATGAGACCCCCCCAGTAGCGTGGCAGACCGGCAGTAAGAACACAGAACAACAATCTCCTATGAAATCTCCTCTCAAATACGTGCTGTAGCTATGCGTGGAAACGTTATATAGTGTGCTGTGCAGTGGCGTAGCGTGGGTTGTCAGCGCCCGGGGCCAGCCAAGAATTTTGCGCCCCCACCTGTGGACACGTTATTGATATTGCCCCAGCTCTCACATGGATTTGCCCCAGCTCATGGATTTGCCCCCAGCTCATGGATTTGCCCAGCTCATGGATTTGCCCCAGCTCATGGATTTGCCCCAGCTCATGGATTTGCCCCAGCTCACACATGGATTTGCCCCCAGCTCACACATGGATTTGTCCCCAGCTCATGGATTTGCCCCAGCTCATGGATTTGCCCAGCTTACACATGGATTTGCCCAGCTCTCACCTGGATATTGCTCCAGCTCCGGCAGGGGTTGAGGGGACCCAGATGCCGGGCAGCGCGGGAGTGCCTGCCCGGTCCTGAAGAGTCTGTCCTGTTGAAGGTGATGCGGCTGCGTGGCGTGCATGCGCAGGTCACGCGGTCCGGCCAGTCAGGTGGTACAGAGACTCAGTACCACCTGCTTAGCCGGACCACGTGACCGGCTGCGCCTGCACGCAGCCGCTTCCCTTTAACAGGACGGACTCTTCAGGACCGGGCAGGCACTCCCGCGCTGCCCGGCATCTGGGTCCCCTCAACCCCTGCGCCAGTTTTAGGGGCGCAAATGCGCCCCTAACAAAACTGCGCCCGGGGCCACGGCCCCCCCAGCCCCCCCACGCTACGCCACTGGTGCTGTGGGACTTAGCTCTGTGAGCCCATGATTGGGCAAAATTTGCCCAATCAGGACTCTGAGCCGTGATTGCCATACTGTTGAACCTGTCTTGCACCAGACCTGTGGTCAGGTGCAAGGCTGTAGCTAATTACAAGCTTCAGGCCAGTGGGAAAGTGCATTGTGGGCCATTGTGATGCATTGTGGTCGAACTTGCTCCGAACACCTGGAAATGTTCGGAGTTCGCGATCTAACCGAACAGGCTAAGTTCGGCCCGAACTCCGAACCGTCCGAACCGAACAGCTCATCCCTAATCTTGATCTGCTGATCTGCAGCCCAAAAGCAAATTTCATTTGTTTGCAGCAAACAAATTTCATTTGCTTTTGGGCTGCCGAAGTTGCCCCCAAAGTTTTAGCCCTGTGCCCAAAAAGCTAAAATTGCGTACAGTCTTCTGATGCATGCGCTGATATTGGGCTTTCAGCAGCCGATGCAGGGGAAAAAAAAGAAAATAGACCAGCAGTTCAAACTGCTTTAACTCAATTTGGCAGTAGATGGCGCCATCTACTGGCCAAAATATGTTATTTACAGCAAGAAATACAAGGGGTATAAGCTCAAATATTTCTTACTTTATAATGAATTTAAAATGATTTTTCAAAAAACCACTGGTTTCTGACAATGTTTTTTTGGAAAATCACTTGGTAGTGAAAGGATTAAGCAGTGTACCTGTTTAAAATGCTGAAAGATTTATGTGCTTCTGTTATTGAAAGGCTTAAAGCACTCTATGCAGGTACAGAGTTAGAATGGAGATATTAAGAAACCAGGTTGATTAAAGGACTTGTAAGAGAGAAGAGCTGACATACTGATAAGACAAGACACCCTATTGCAGTGTCTCCCAACCCTGGTCCCACTAACTGGCCAGGTTTTCCAGATATCTGAAGCACAGCACAAGTGATAGGATTTGCTGCTCAGTGATTGCAGGATTCAGTCTGCCTTATCCCAAAGAAGCCCTTAAAAAGTTGGTCCTGAGGTTTGGGAAACACTGTACTATTGGAAAGAAATCCCACTAATATGGCAACATAAATCATTTTTGTTACTTTTTGATACATAATAGATCTTATTAGAAGTCATTAACATGGAACACATGGAACATTTATTAACCCTTTCGCTGCTGAGGAGTTTCACACCTCTGTGCTGAGCTAATTTTTACCTGTTTCGCTCATCTTGTTTAAACGTGCTTTGAAGGCTTATTTTAGTATATGACCCAGACATATTATATATCGTTCTTTCTGTCAGACTCGGCAGATTCATAATATGTCATTATTATATGTATACGTCATGTCCTGACTGTATATTATAACAAAAAATGCATTGCAATATGAATTTTCAATAATTTACAACGTGTAAAGTGTTTTTTTTTCACATTTTAACATGCGAACAATTACGGTTATATTTTGTATGGGGTGCGCTTGTTAAAAAAATTAGAAATGGGGTCTCGTTAAATTTTTTTTGGGGAAAATTACGCGATTTTTAACAAACGCACCGCATACAAAAATCGTTAGTGCAGCATCATTGTTCACATTATAATTGAAATGGGAACAATATTGCTGCATTAACAAACCAAAAAAAAGAAAAAAACTTGTTTATTTTTTTTTATATTTTTTTTAGATATTTTTTTATTTTTATTTTTAATTTTTATTTTTTTTAAAAAAACTTTTTTCATGGTCATGTTTGGTATCGTTGGAACGGCCATGCTCTGGCCCATCCAACAGTACCAAACATTAAACCCTAGCTGCCACGGATCGGGAGATAGGGTGTTCCAATGAACCCCCTATCTCCACCATTGGTGGCAGTTAGGGGTTAACTCCAGTCCTCAGGGGGAGTCCCTGGAGGCTTGGCCGACATCCAAGATGTCGGCCAGCTCTGGGAAAGGATCACAAACCGGCGCTCTTCGGCGCCGAATCGTGATCCGGCCCCCATGGGGTTAATGCCAGGTACCGTTTGGAAGGGCAGGCTGTGCCCTTCCAAACGGTGCCTGACATTAATCTCAGGCCCCCGGCGATCGGGAGGGAGAGAGGTCCGAAGGACCTCCCCCCTCCCTTTCAGGCGCCTCCTCCGCACACGCGGGGGGGGCCTGAATTAGATGTCATCGCGCCACCGCAATGACATCTAATTGTGCCGGCGGCGGTCCCGGATGCTGGGCTGACATCGAGGATGTCAGCCCGCACCGGGGGGCACAGCGATCGGCCGGAACACGGCCGATCGCTGGCCGCAAAGGGAGGACGCGCTCAGCGCGTCCTCCGCAGGCAACCCTACCTGCGGGTGGATGCGCTGAGCGCGTCCTCCGCAGTGAAAGGGTTAATTGGAAACTTATGTTTAGACCATGTTGCACAAAATGCATATTTTTCATTAGAAATAACAAGCCTGTAATTAGAGATGCAGTCATTGTTTATGCTATTCATCATAAACCAGATAAGGGACATCTACAATTCAATGTAGAGGTTAAAGAAGAGCTCTTCACCCAACATTAGGGTGTGCCAGGGCACAACCGGAACACCCTGTGCGCACACCTATGAGTGCATGCCAGGCTGAATACCGGTCTTCCCAAGACTTAATTTGAGCTGCACAAAAAAAAAAAATCTTGGCTGGAATAAAAGCGCAGAATACAAAGTAGCATGTGCTGGTAAAGTCATCTTCAGCCAATGTCACATTAAGCAGCTCTTCCTCAGGAAATCGATATCTCCACCCAGCAGTAATCTGGTCAGTTAAACACCATGATTAGAAGCCTTAATGTTTCCTCGTTTAGTAGTGATTCACTGGGAGTCAAGGAATGAATTGATACTTTTTAAGTCAAAATTGCAGAGTTGTAAAAATAACTGAACATTCTTTCAGTTTGGGTAGTTTGGTTTCAAATGGTGGTTGTCAATCCAGGTCGGTGTTTACCGAACGATCCACGAACATTTCAATATTTTCAAAATGTAATAAAATATTTTGCCCGCTCAAAACCAAAACACATTCACAGATGTATGAACTTCCTTTCAGGGAACCGTTTCCTAGTCACAGCTAATTGTACATATATAACGTTTTCGTGTTTCTTAGCATTATAGTTTTTTAATTTATAAACGTAAAAACATTTTAAAACGTAAATATTAGCAACAGATTTCAAGTTGTCTCATTAACAGGATTCTCCTCGAAGGCAGCAGCAAGACCTGGAATGTTGTATCTGGTGGAATAATCATGCCGTACCCTGTATTTATGATTTATGGAACCTTTTGCAGAGGTTAAGGGACAGGAGGGGATAAGTTTAAGTTTTTTCTAAGTTCCTCTTATCCTAACTAGAGAACACCAACTATTCCAGAAAAGGAAAAGCAGGAGAGCAAGCGATCAATCCAGACGAGTGATCTAGTTACAGTCTTCTTTCAAAATCTATCGCTCTCCATCCATCTATTGATCCATATCTGTCTATTCATCCACCTACCTTATCTATCTAGTCATCCATATCTATCTATATCCATCCATTTATCCACATCTATCTATGCATATCTATCCACATCCATCTTTGCATCTACCAAGATCTGTCTATCCATCCAGAAATCCATACTGTATCTATCTAGCTAACCACCTGTGTCTATCCAACCATCTGTCCATCTCCATCCATCTACCTGTATCTATTAGGGATGAGCCGAACACCCTCGTGTTCGTTTCGCATTCGAACTCAAACAATTTAAAAAGTTCGAGTTTGGACGCGAACACGATCCGAACTCAATGTAAGTCAATGGGACTCGAACGTTCGATTTTTAGAGTGCCCTGCAAGAGGGCATAGATGCAAGATATTTGCTATAAAAGGTGTATGGGGGTCCGGGTAGTGCTCTGGGGGACAGGAAACAAGGACAAAAAGTTAAAAAAAAACATTTTTAAAGGAAAAATGAAGGTTAAGAATGAAATAAAGCTTAAGAATAAAAATGAAAAATCCCTTCAAATATCGTGCCTAGGAGGTCCCCATAACCTGCCCGTGAAGTGGCGGATTTGTTGGATGTATAGAAACATTTAAAAAGAAAAAAATGACATTTCAGATGACGGTAAATGGTTTTCCTTTAATCTATTCATAAACAACTGCTTGGGGCGGCAGCCTGTATGAAAAGAGGAGACTTTTAGGACACGCAGAACAAGTTTAGTGATTTTTCGGCTAAATTATGGTGAAACTTATGCAGGCTTTGGATGAAAGTAACAACAGGTGCATTAAAATTGGACCTTTGGTGGCAGCTAGTGTCTTCACACCGTAACCCCTCTGAGGTATTGTGGAAGTGTGCAGGGGTGGACTCTGCATTCAAATATTAAAATGATTGGAATCTGGTACACATGTCAGTGCACCCAAATATTGGGCCTTTGGTGGCAGCTAGTGACTTCACACCGTAACCCCTCTGAGGTTAACAGATGAACTCTGATTAAACTGTGTTATTGTATGGTATCTAGAATTAGATTAAAGATATGCAGATTTTCCAGAACAATGCTATACGTCAGTGATACAGCCTTGCTGATAGCTGGCAACACCCAGATTCTACTCTGAATAGATAAACAGATGAACTCTGATTAAACTGTGTTATTGTATGGTATCTAGAAAAGTCAGTGATATAGCCTGGCAGCAGCTGGCAGTGCCAACACACAGATTACAATTCCCAGATATCTGCTAGAAGTATGTGGGATCCCCTGATAGCTGGCAGTGAGAAGACACAGATTACAATTCCCAGATATCTGCTAGATGTCTGTGAGACCCCAATAGCTGGCAGTGAGAAGACACAGATTACAATTCCCAGATAATTATCTGATAGAAGAAAGTGAGACCCCAATAGCTGGCAGTGAGAAGACACAGATTACAATTCCCAGATAATTATCTGCTAGAAGAAAGTGAGACCCCAATAGCTGGCAGTGAGAAGACACAGATTACAATTCACAGAAATCTGCTAGACGTCTGTCAGACACACTGAAAGAACAATCTCCTCTCACTCCTGCAAAAAAAACACGTGCTGGGTCTGCGGGGAAGCCTTATATAGTGTGCTGCGGGATTTAGCTCTGTGAGCCCATGATTGGGCAAAATTTCCCCAATCAGGACTCTGAGCCGTGATTGGCATAGTCTTGCACCTGTCTTGGCTGGTGCAATTACGAGCTTCAGGCCAGTGAAAAAGTGCATTGTGGTCCATTGTGGGCGAACACGCGGCGAACACGTGGAAATGTTCGATGTTCACCGAATGGCCGAACGGGCAATGTTCGATTCAAACTCATGTTCGGATCTAACCGCCAGCCCATCCCTAGTATCTATCTAGCCATCATATCAATCATTCTAGCCCTCTGTCTATCCATATCCATCTATCCATCTACCAAGATCTGTCTATCCATCCCGTATCTAGCCAACCATCTGTGTCTATCAATCCATATCAATCTTCCTAGCCATCCATCTACCAAGATCTGTCTGTCCATCCAGAAATCCATACTCTATCTAGCCAACCATCTGTGTCTATCCAACCATCTGCCATCTCTATCCATCTACCTGTATCTATCTAGCCATCATATCACTCTTTTTAGCCCTCCATCTTATCTATCTATCCATCTACCAAGATCTATCCATCCAGCAATCCATACTGTATCTAGCCAATCATCTGTGTCTATCCATCCATATCAATCTTTCTAGCCATCCATCTATCAAGATTTGTCTATCTATCCAGAAATCCATACTGTATCTGTCTAGCCAACCATCTGTGTCTATCCATCCATCTGTCCGTCTATCCATCTACCCTTACCTATCTAGCAATACATCTATCCATCCATATTTATCTAATGATTTATTATCAATTTTTTATCCATGCTCAACCTACATCTGTTCAGAGTAGGCATCTAACAATCAATTATCTATTTACCCATCTGTGGTATGTATCTAGCAGATATCTAATCTTCTGGAAGCACAGTAACTGTAAAGGTGACTCTGTGGAGAAATGCAAAGGGATTTCACATTTGCAGCCAAATTACCAACACCGCAACAAATTGTCCCGCTGCTTTCTTTCATCTTGACTATTATTAGCCAACATTTTAAAATTCTTTTTCAACCTTCCAATTATTTGAGATTATATGTTTGTATCAGTATTGATCTGCAAAGCTTCTGGTTTGTTGGATACTTTCCTCAATATTAGCAATTAAAAAATAATTACTGTTGTTGAGAGAAAAATCTGACAATTCCCTGCAGATACTTTAAAGTTACCTTGCAGGAAGTTTTATTAATATGTATAAGAGTTTTTGGGGTGCTCAGGGTGACCATTTGACAGCCCGGGAACCTTCATAAAGCTGACAAGTCTAAGATTTGTTAGATATCATACATTAAAACATGGATTGCTACTTATTATTATGGGGTTAAGACGTAATACTGAATCGAGTTCACACCGATGTTTCCTTGAACACGTTCTTTTGACCCTATACATATCAGTAAACACAGGTTTGTTTAGTCTTGGATTTACGTGTAGTAAGAACTGATCGTGTGAAACCTTTTTATTGACTCGCACCCTGGTATTAAGGGTTTGTTTATCCAAGCTACTCTCCACAAACATCCGCGCCGATACTGCCTTTTATCTATTCACGTTTTCTTTGTTGTTCCTGCAGAAAATGTTTTTATTTATTTATTTTATAAAGGATTTTACCAGGAAGTATACATTGAAATTTCTCTCGTTTTCAAGTATGTCCTGGGTTCAAGAACATTGTATTTCTGTAACAACTATAACAATTCAAAGTAATAAAATGCATTAAAAAAATAGCACAAATATACAGATTAACCCGTTCGCTGCGGAGGACGCGCTCAGCGCGTCCACCCGCAGGTAACGTTCCTTGCGGGGGATGCGCTGAGCGCGTCCTCCCTTTGGGGCCAGCGTTCGGCCGGGTTCCGGCCGATCGCTGGACCCCCGGTGCAGGCTGACATCCTCGATGTCAGCCCAGCACCCGGAACCGCCGCCGGAGCAATTAGGTGTCATCGCGGGGGCGCGATGACACCTAATTCAGGCGCCCCCCCGCATGTGCGGAGGAGGTGCCTGAAAGGGAGGGGGGAGGTCCTTCAGACCTCTCTCCCTCCTGATCGGCGGCGTGCAGGGGGTTAACACAGACACGGTTTGGAAGGGCACAGCCTGCCCTTCCAAATGGTACCTGGCATTAACCCCATGGGGGCCGGATCACGAATCGGCACCGAAAAGCGCCGGTTCGTGATCCTTTCCCGGAGCTGGCCGACATCTTGGATGTCGGCCAAGCCTCCGGGAACTCCCCCTGAGGACTGGTGTCATCGTGCATAGCACGATGACGCCAGTCTTGGAGTTAACCCCTAACTGCCACCAATGGTGGAGATAGGGGGTTCCAATGAACCCCCTATCTCCCTATCCGTGGCAGTTAGGGGTTAATGTTTGATATTGTTGGATCGGCCAGAGCATGGCCGTTCCAACAATACCAAACATGAGTATGAAAAAAGTTTTTTTAAAAAAAAATTAAAAATACAAAATAAAAAAATATTTAAAAAATTAGCTAGAAAAAAAAAATAAACAATTTTTTTTTTGTTCGTTAATGCAGCAATATTGTTCCCATTTCAATTATAACGATTTTTGTATGCGGTGCGTTTGTTAAAAATCGCGTAATTTTCCCCAAAAAAAAATGTAACGAGACCTCATCTCTAATTTTTTTAACAAGCGCACCCCATACAAAATATAACCGCAATTTCTCGCATGTTAAAATGTGAAAAAAAACCACTTTACACGTTGTAAATTATTGAAAATTCATGTTTTTTTGCATTTTTTGTTATAATATACAGACAGGTCATGACGTATACATATAATAATGACATATTATGAATCTTCCGAGTCTGACGGAAAGAACGATATATAATATGTCTGGGTCATATACTAAAATAAGCCTTCAAAACGCGTTTAAACATGATGAGCAAAATCGGTAAAAATTAGCTCAGCACAGAGGCGGGAAAAGCCTCAGCAGCGAAAGGGTTAACAGAAAATAAACACATTCACTAGGTTTCATGTTTACAGGTACATTCTGTATTGAGGTATGTTAATAGGGAGCTCTTAAGTGACTTTAGACTGGGGGAAGATTTGATGGCGCCTGGGAGGTTATTCCATAACTGCGGTGCTCTGTAGGAAAATGAGGATCGAGCCACTTTCTTTTTGTATTGTGGTATTGCAAGTAAGGTGCAGGTCCTGGATCGGAGGTTATAGGAGGAGGGAACTGCTGGGGGAAGCAGTCAATTCAGGTAGGGTGGTAGATTCCCAGAGAAGCTCTTAAACACCAGGTTGGAAAGGTGAAGGGTGCGTCTGGACTCCAGTGATGGCCAGTTTAGCTCTTTTAACATGTCACAATGGTGGGTCATGTAGTTACATTGTAGCACAAAGCGGCAGAATGAGTTATACAATGTAGTGAGTTTATGAAGGTGTGTTTGCGGGGCAGCTGCATACACTACATCTCCGTATTCAATAGCCGGCATAAGCATTTGTTGTACAATCTGCTTTCTTACTGCGGGGCTCAGGCAGGATTTGTTTCTGTACAGGGCATACGGTCATGGTAGTCACTGGGCTAAGAAATATTTGCCAAATTTCACAGAAACAAATGCCAGGTGAAGGATTTTTCTGAAGGCCACTACAGACAATTCCCTGAATTCCTTCATTTACAGACTGAGGGTCTATTCATTTCGCCGACAGTACAGTGAATTCACTATTTAGCGAATGCTCAGCGTAGTGCATTAAAGATGGAGTCGCCGAACTCTCATGAAAAAGTTGGAGAACGTCGCCGAAGAGCACCAAAGAACGTCAAAGTGGCCTTGGCAAAATCCAAACCACAAAAAAAAAAACATAACTTTCCTAATAGGTGTTTAAACCAATAAAAAGGTCCTTTAAAAATTAATAAAAAGGTCTGTTACAGAATAAGAAAATATCTTTTAAAGATTGGAAAACATAGATTTCATTTAAAAAATACTAAAAGATGCTTTAAAAAATAAAATGAATAAACTTAAAAATTATATATTTTTTTTACATTGAAACCTATGGGATTCGCATGTTTAAACCTGTTAAACTGAAACACCAAAAATGTGAGCATTTTGCCGTCATTTCAGCGTTCTGTGAATAGATGAAGAATTACCAAACTATGGGACAATTTTGCTCCTGCAGAAGATTGCCGAACTCCGGCGAACTGCCTTTATTTGGCGAATTGACAGTTTAGTGAATAGACAAACTGGCCCGATGAACAATTCGGAGGTTAGTGAATAATCCCTATAGACTGCTTCACTTCTCATACGCTGTTAGAGGATTGTCTTTGGATATTTACTGTATGAAAGGGTAGCTTGGGAAGCATGTTAGGGGATTATCCACTAAGCACTGGTGTTTGTCGGCCTTTTCATAAACAGGCTAAAATAGATGGTATTGCAGTGAAGAGGAACATCAGAAGCTGTCTGTGCTTTTTGTTAGGGTTGTGCATGGCTGAAAAATTAGTTTAGTTTAGTTTCATTACGTTTTTAAATCATTTTTGTTTTCGGAGTTTCGTAACTAATTTCGTTTCATATTGGAACGATTTGAATTTCATTTATCAATTTGATAGTTGATATCAATTCAAATGTTGGATCACTAAATAAAACCCCAATTAATCAAATTTTGCTGTTAAAAGAAAAGCTAGGGTTAAATTCTAAGTTGTGTCACAGATTTAGTATTTGAGTCAAATTAAACAGTGAAACAAAATTAATTTGTTTCATAAAGTCCTTTGCTGACTATTACTTGTATTGTAAGTTAAGATCAATTTGATAGTTCATTTCAAATTCAATAGTTGATATCAATTATTCAAATTTTTCTTTTATGAGGGTGACACAGTGTAAATTTAATAAATTTGTTATATACCGTTTCGTTTTGAATTCGCATCGTATTGATTCGTTATTTGGAAGTACTTCCGAATACGAATGATCAAATTTTATTCCAAATTCTGAATTTTTCAGAAATGAATGCACATCTCTACTTTTTGTCCCCTCCATGCTCGCCAGTTCCAGGTTAATGGTAAATTAGGAGCAATAAGGTCCAATTGAGTCTATCAAAGGAAAGTATCACTTTTAATGTAATAGACTTTTCCTTCTGAGTAATATTGCCCATTACAAAGCTATAATAGTCTAGATTTTAATTAGCTCAAACCGTTAACAATCAGACAGAGGTTGGGGATTGTTAAGAGGGAAAGCTAACAGCTTGTAATGCGAGAGGTGCGTCGGTTTGCTGTAAACCTAATCGTTTGCTTCACGTGCTTTGCCCTAGAGAAGCTCCTGCTTTTGCATTGTAACCTGAGGTTGTAATCTCTCCTATCTGCCCAATTTAATGAATTGAGGCTAATAGGAAACTGCTCATACCTAGTGTCCCTGCAAAGATCTCTGAACCCCCGAACTAAGAGGACCTCCAACCTGATCACATTGCAGCTGTATATACAAAGACCCCAAAAGCCAATATAGAATACCAATAAAATGATGATACGTGTGCAACCCGACCAGTCTTATCTCTAAAGAGCATCTCATTGGGTTTGTTTCGGTCACGTTTCAGAATATGGTTTGCAGGTGGAAGGTGTTTTGAGAAAACGATTACGTTTGTTGACCTGATAGCTTAAAGAAGCTAAGTCAAAATCAAAAAGAAAAACAAATACCTATATTGGGAAATAACAAAATGGTCCTAAATAGTGGAAATGTATTTTTTAACCCACCACTCACATCCCAACCCAGGTAAGTGTTGAAAGTGGGGCAGATAAAGGGAAGGGGCATCAGAAAACATTCATGCCTCGGCCGTATCACATAATCTTCATGGTGTCTGCTGGTCTTGACAAAATCTGTTGGGATTTTTGTGGACATGGTCTCCCATGCCAGATATTGAGGCTACGAAAAGGAGTAATGAATCCACACAACTTTCTCTACGAATTGTAGAATGCCCAAAATGTTACTTTTGTAGTGAGTGTTTGCTTTTGCCGCTGATGTGTTGTTACTGTTTTATCAAGTTTGATTCTACATGAATGTCCTTTTGTTGCCATTCCTGAGATATCTTCTTGTTTTCTAGAGCTTGGTGCAATCTGTCTGATTTTGACATCAAGTAGGTGATCCATCTTCCCTCTTTCTACAAGTACTGTCTGTCTCTTCCTACTCAAACTACAAACTTGTCCCCGACTTTACATTTTAATGGTTCTTTTATCACTTAACCTGTTCCACCCTCCTGGTCAACATCAATCAACCATACAGTGCACACGACACCAGTGTCAACGTTAAAAGTAAATACCAAAAAGACAAAGGTACATCCTGGAAATTACTGATAAATGGACCCTCTGGGCTGGAAATGGTCACCATATAAGATGACTGGTATGTAGTGCAACAAAAATGTACACCAATATAACATTTATCTAGAATTTCCAAACTCATTATATGCTCATGGAGTAACATCTTATCGGAAAATAATATATAATTCATCACTTCTCTTACTGGAGATTAGTCCATCCATAACATTTTAGTCTAGTTTTTATTACTCTACCGAAAATCCATTGACGTTTTAGTTTAGTTTTAGTCATAACTTAATAGACTAAATTATTTTTGTGACTAAAACTAAATGAAAACGAAGTCTTTGACGAAAATGAAAATTATTAGTCAATGAAATGAACACTGCTTACAGATATTTAGCTGGCGCAGTATATCTGTCACCTGTATCAATATGCAAATAAACTGGTTTTATTTTTAGCTAGAATGCGACTTTACGAGGGACTATTGTTTGGAATGTGGAAATATTCTACTTGCGACCACGCGTATATTAAAGAAAACAATATTAGGAAAGCCTTGCCCTGTCTCTAATTAATGAGTCCAAGCCAGCGTGTAATCAAGGCATGCAGACTATGACCCTTTCCTTTGGGAGATCAGACATATGGCCGTTAATGTAGACAGGAAGACACTTAAACTGAAGCGAAGCAGATGCTTGGATCGACATTCCTCAAATATGGAAATGATACTGCGTTTGCAGGGAAATCCTTGCGATAAGGACATTCTCACCTGCACTTTCTTGTAGATACAGCACGGCGTCCAACAAGGGAAAAATTAATATTTGTACTTAATATGTTTCCTCTACTCTGATAGCCAGATGTCCAGAATATTATGTCAGCTAATGGAATGCGAGGAAAAGGGCATCACCCAAACGCCAGCTGGGAGACGTGACCGGGCCGGATGATCGTTCTTAACAAAACATTTTGAATCCGTCCACCACTTATTACTGGATTTAAAGACTAAAGCTTAAACGGATACCCTATACTAGTGGTTTCCAACTCTGGTCCTCAAGTACCCCTAACAGACCAGGTTTGCATGATATCCGAAGCACAGCACAGGTGATGAGATTTGCTGCTAGGTGATTGCAGTACTCACTTTGCATTTTCCTCCAAAAACGGTAGGGGAACTTGAGGACCAGGGTTGGGAAACTGTTCTTTACCAACCAATCCTGATCCCTCATTCCACCCTCTTTGTATAGAAGCATACCTTCCGACATGGGGTTCTGATTTGGCATCTTCCCTTCTGACAGGTATGCGGCTTCCTGTAGTAGTCTATATCTGCAGGCTGGATGCTCAGAAGGCATTGGCTGATCAGAGCTGCACTAGATGTACATTGCTGATCAGGAACCCAGAAGGTGGTTCGGCACAAGCTCATAGATGGCTTTCTTTCCAGAGGGACTCCCTACTTTAAGGCTGTCACAGCCTGCAACAAGCATGCCGTGATCAATTGACTGAGCTACTTTGGTCATCGTGACAAGAATGTCCCTTTAAGTACAGCTTGTGTGTTTTACCCATTCTTGTTTCATGCTTATTCTACCTTGACTCAAGGTAACTTATGGACTGGAGCAACTTGTTACTCATTGAGGAATTATTGATACAGTATCAGTAGCATATTCATATTGTGTCAATAAACTCTAAGCAACAGTATAATAATGGTGAGAAACCAATTCAAAGTGGTAATATTATGAAGCGACATTACATGGAAAGCCTTAAGACCTGAGTATAGGCCAATATAGTTGGCTCCATGAATGACGACTCTCCAAGCACCAAATCGCATCCATGCTTGTTTGGTATATGTTATTATGTGTTATCAAGAGATAAAAAAACAGAAACTTTCACCCCAATCCAAAAATATCGCAAGAGGGAAAGCCGTTCCCCTTCTTCCCAGTGTTACATGAACCTGTTTGGAATCTACTCTCCGTAAAAGTTCCTCACTACTCCCAACAAGCTTTTACAAAACCAAGATCAATGGCTCCTCCTCTAGCGCCATCCATGAAACAAACTGAATAGGGATTTCTGCTAGTTCTTGGAAAGTACACGTCTTCTCTCAACCCGAGCAACGCATTTATCCATGATATTGCACAAGGAGTAAAGCTGCGAAGGCTGGTTAGAAATCGGAGAACATCTACAAGGTTCAAAAAATAATCTTGATCTATTTTTTCTTCCTTCTACGAAGCAACCTTGAAAAGTTTGTTTTTTTTAGCTGTAACTCCAATGATTTAATTACAAACATTTTCGATTCTCTTTCCTTAATATAATTTGCCCCAAACAGAGTTTGTGATGTTCCTCACCCAGGCTGCATGGAGGAGAGGACTTCATACATAAAACCCTTCAAATAAACTCGCTATAAAGCTAATTCTTTCGCACCTCTGGTTGCTAATCCCTTTTTCCGTTAAAGCAATTTTGTTAATTATGACATCATACATTCATTGTCTTTATAAATGTATAAAAACACATGGGAAAGTATAAATAAATGTATATAATTATTACAGTCTGCTCCCTTCTATTAGCTGCCCATTATTTCTGCTTCATACAAGGATGATCTGCTGTAGACAATGGGATGTGCTTCAAAAGCCCATAACTGGAGGAAAACAGATGGAAATCATTGCCATAGTATGTTTGTTAATTAGTTCAAGCCTTGTACACAATGTTTAAAGAGACCACACAGCCGCAACCCCCCAGACACAGGCAGCTTACAGGTTAATTAGTTCTGGTTTCATAGCTTTGTCACCTCCATAAAGTGGAACATCTAAGGCAGAGCTGGACAGGACGGGTTGTCTATGTCGATGTGGGGGGGGGGGACACAATGCACCACTGAACCTCTCGCATTACCTCTTTAATTGTTTTTCTAATCCATATATTTAAAAAATGATATTTAGAAGCCTTAGGGAGCAGGACCCTCTCTACCTCATTCTGTATGACTATATTACCCTATGGAATTGTGACCTCGTACAGCGCCGTGGAATATGTTGACGCAATACAAGATAAACGAATATTAAATTATTTTATGTTCAGGATAGAATATTATTAAGTTCATGAATCTTGGAATTTTGCCTAAAATAAGGGACCCTAAATCCGTCCGTGCGTATTCTGTGATGTATTAAACATTCAGGATAATGGATTATGGCTCCGTAAGAAATGTCTGCCGGCTTCGCTGAGTGCGCTGGGATATATGAATGCATCAAAATTCAGATAAATCATGACTGCAATCTAGTTTGTTGGGATAGCAGTCCCTATCTGTACTCTTCAATACCAGGCTGCTTACTGCTCCGTATCTACTGTGCTTTTACACATAAAGACGTGCGATATATTACTTTGCGATTAACATGTGTTTCACATCAAGTTATATAATAATCTGGAAACATAAGAGAACATTCACTGTTGGGAAGAAGAAAATGAAGCTGACATATAAGCCTTGTATTTCCTGCTTCATTGAAATTTGCAATTTTTAATAAGACGTGTAGACTTGCTCACTGCTCAAGATGAAGGAGCTTTAACCAGACGTTAAGAAAGGGGCCGAGAGCCTCCATACGGAGAAATCCAGCAAATCATGGCCTGGAAAGCAGAATTGTTACTTGGTGTTCCACTCTCAATCGTTTAGCATCCCGAGTTGACAAGCAGCTACTATCAGGGTTATTCAAAGAGAATCGAAAAGTCCCCACACGTTCGGTGACTTTTCGTTCTCTTCAATTCGGCACGATTTGGCGATCCCATTTCGGCGACCCTGCGGTGTATTCAGCAAGCACCACAGGGCCGTCGCAATGCAGGGAAAAGTCACTGCAAACCCGCCGAAAACTCACCGCAAACCCGGCGAAGGCACACCGAAAACCCACAAAAACATCTCGATTAACCCCGCCGAAAACGGCGGAAAAACCCGAGCAGGAGCCGATCACACACAGCGTAGCCGCCGGAAAAACCCGACACCGCAGACGAATGGAGTTAAAAAAAAAATAAAAACCGTTTGCTTGAATGTTTGAAAAGTGAAATGCTGTTTGCAAAGAAACTACTGAGCGAAAATGTCTGAAATTTACAAATGAGGTCCAATGAATGATAATAAAATATTTTTTGCAAAAAAATCCCGAAAAATGCTTAAAATATCCCAAAAAAAACTAGAAATAGACTTTTTACTGCAGAATATTATAATCAACGGTTTATTAGATATTGAATTAAAATGGGAATATTTTTAACATTGAAGCCTATGGGATGCGCCTGAATAAATCTGCCGCATGAAGCAACCGAATGGCAGGGCAATTCGGCAACTTTTCACTGCTGGTGTTTGTTCTCTGAATATACGAAGCTATGGGGATTCACTGCCCTCGAACAGGCACCGAACAGGCACTCTATGTGCAGGCAATTCGCCAACATTTGGCGAATTGCCTGCTCTCTGGATAGCTGAATTGCCAAGAAAGGTAACCGAACGCTGAATTTCAGCGTTCGGTTACCTTTCGGCAGTCATTCGGATCTCTTTGAATAACCCTGTATGTCTCTGACCTGCTCTGCAAGAACCTGAGCTGCTGGCTGTGTACATGTGCATTGTGCAGCTCAGGCTCTCGTACAGTACAGGTGAAACTGAAAATCTGCTATGTGAGAACATGAAAGAGGATGTCTGACATAGCCATGATTGCCGTTTTCCTTTTGGGTCGGTGGTGTCCTTGCTTTTGCACAGACAACTACTCAGGCTCTCTCACGGGTTCTGCAAACCTGCTATTGTTACAATACGGTGATGTTGCTACAAAAGGCTTATATATAAATTACACCTGCATGATGTGAGGACTGGAAACACTGACATGAAGACTGAACTTTAACCCCCTGACGTTATTCTCGAGTGTGTCTTGGGGTTAAATTTCACCACTGAGAGCAGTAACCCCGAGACACACTGGGGCTGCATACATCACCTCTCCCTGCGCTCCCTCGAAGTCCCCCGCAGTCTCTTCCAGTGATCGCGACCTCATACTTCCTGGTTTCCTTCTTGCGAGGAGGGAACCAGGAAGTATGAGTGTCGTGATCGCCGGAGGAGACTGTGGGGGACTTCGAGGGAGCGCAGGGAGAGGTGATGTATCCATTGGCATCCCGAGTGTGGCTCGGGGTTACTGCTTCCAACATAGGAATTTAACCCCAAGCCACACTCGGGATACCACTAGGGGGGGTAAGGCTTGAGCTGGGGTGTGAGCTGGGGCAATATATACCATCTGTGGGCGGGGGCAATATATACCCATGTCTGAGCTGGGGGCAATATATCCATATGTGAGCTGGGGCAATATATCCATCTGAGCTGGGGCAATATATCCATGTGAGCTGGGGCAATATATCCATGTGTGAGCTGGGGAAAAATATCCATGTGTGAGCTGGGGCAATATATCCATGTGTGAGCTGGGGAAAAATATCCATGTGTGAGCTGGGGCAAAATATCCATGTGTGAGCTGGGGCAAAATATCCATGTGTGAGCTGAAGGCAATATGTATCCATGTGTGAGCAATATATATCCATGTGAGCAATATATATCCATGTGAGCTGGGGGCAATAAATCCATGTGAGCTGGGGGGCAATTTCTTTATCCATGTGAGCTGGGTCAATACTATCTTTTTTATATTGCAGGAAAAAAAAGTACAAATATAGATCTTTTTTTGGTGGGAGGGGGTGGGAGGGGGTAGGAGGAGCCCTTCATGGATTCTTGCACCAGGGACCCTCAGGTTTCTAGTTACGCCACTGGGTCCTGAGGACAGGTTTTGGAATCACTTCACTATATACTTCAACATAGGGATTACAGAAAAGGCTCAGCCTCCGCAGGACAGACTGACAGAGCCATTCTGTGAGCTAGGTGGAGCTCAAGCTGTGTATTCAGGAATTGCTCGGAACTTTAGAGTATAGAGTGTATTTTAATAAATTATGTAATTATTTAAGAATTTTTAACAGAGCTTCAATTTAACTACTGCGTTAGCCTGAAACACTGATGTTGTATAGCAGGTTGAGCAGCCAATCACATCATTTCGCTGGATAACTTAAAATATCAGATGCTTGAACTATATAAACATCACCACTGCTATTAAAACATATGAGGCTAAACTTCATGAGAAATAGAAAAATACATAAAATTTAGGATTCACAGCAAATAAAAAAAAGTAAAGTCAGTTGAGATCTTTATCATTTTATTCGTTTTATTTTGATTTCATCCCAAACCTTTTCCAGAAAACGTCGCCAAGTTTTCAATCACTGGGCATTCAAAGTCCTTTAAATAAAGGGATATACAGAAAATACAATCGTTAAGGGTTTTATAGATTTCATACATACTTTTTTTTTAGGACCCATGTTACCCTGGACCCACTCTTTATCACAGAGAAGGATTCTCAAAACTCCCCCCCCCCTTTTCTGAAGATGATGGCTACAATTCCCAGAATTCTTTGACTGGAACAGATGACCAGGAGAGAATCATGGGTTTTGTAGTTCAGCAACATTTGGGGGCTGACGTGTGGGATCCCCGTCATAGAGGGTGTGATTGGTCCAGTTGAAAATATAAACAAAGCCATTGTAATGTCCTGTTTCGCTCGCTGTCAACAGTTTCTGGTCTACATTTTGCAATGTTCGATCTTAAAATCTTCCCAATTCTTCGGTTTCTCCTTCAATCAACATTTTTTTTTAATTTGAATGAATTATATTTGCATTTACATTAGGAAAAATCTGAATATCAAGTCTTGATGGAGTAATAAAAATAGCAGCACTTTAGGTTTATAACTGTGTCCTCATGAGAAACATCTGTGTGTCTAATCTATTCCATTTCCAATTCCCGGCAAAGGAGAAGCATGGAGACCCCTCAGGATTTAGATGTATTATTTTAGAGATTTGGCATCACTGGCAGAAGTTTCTGGGTTTGTAGACTGGTGCCATCAATCGGGAGATCACGGACTATATAATCTCCAGACGTTTCTAACTCGATGTCAGAGGATGACCCTGTTTAACCCACATCCAGTAATCATCCTCTCCTAGCGCTTGTTTAATCAGTGGGACAAAAATACAAGAAATACAATAATTAGTTTCTAGAACCGATTGATTCTGCAGTGATACAATCATTGCAACAGTTTTCGGTTTTCTTCCCATGTTATTAGTTCCTGAAATCATTATTACATCTTCAGAGTGGTGCTGGTGTCTACTGGATTGAGATCTTGTGGCAAACACGCAAAGATATGGCAAACCAGGCACAGTTTATGAATAAGACACTTGGTTTGCCTTATGTTTCTAGAAAAGCAATAAAGCCCCGAATACCTCTTCATGCAAACTGAGGAGATTTCAGGAAAACGTGTGGAGAAAACAAACAGTACAAGAGGATTTTGTTTTTGGTTGGAGAACCTGTAATGTCTGCTTCTTCCCTGGCATTTTCGCACTCTGTAAGGTGATCTCAATGTCTACCTTTCGCCTCCTCAACACTGACTAAAACATAGATATTCTCACCCCTGCTGTCATCTCCTAGAAAGGTATGGATCACAGTCCTGAGGTTTCCTGAAAACAACTGAAGACATGGGATTAAATCCTTGTAGGCAGAAAGTATAAAATAGTTTTAATTGCCAAGACTCTTCTTTTACCAGACTGGTTTATTGATGCAGTCTTTAAAAAAGAAAACAACAACAAGATATAAAAAAATCGTTATGCCGTTTTACCTCTAAACTGTCAAGATAGAGTTTACTCGATCAGCAAAGCACCTTCTGGTGTCCAGAAAACTCAATTTATTCTAATTCCGGAGCAATGTAAAGGAAATTTGTATGCAAATGGGCTTCAGAGGGTTTTAGCACCTCAAGCATGACAGCCGAGGAGCCAAAACAATTTTAACAGCTTGTAATTCATTATTTTATTGAAAGGAGCCAAAACTGTATTGTAGAGATGTAGTAGCGCTTTTTCGCCAGCAGATGGCACCATCTGACTGTCAAATAGTGCAAGCAGTTTGAAAATGTGCTTTTATGATTTTCAGGCACATTTTCACTGTACATTTTGTTTTCTAATTAATCTTTTGGGTCCTAGCAGTGATTCTATAGAAAACATCCTGGAAGTAAAGGGGTTAACCCAGTTTCCTAGCTGCTCTAGTAAAAAATGCATGTTGACAAAACAGGTTAAATGAAGAAGTTAGTGGAGAATTTAAATGGAATTGCTTATTCTTAAACACATTAGTGTAACTTATGGAATAACAGGAAAATGAGAAAATTCTATGAAATAAGTGAATTACAATCACGAAAGAAACATTTTATTGATATTCTGCCAGGTAAAAATCAAACTGTATCAGCTACCACATAATGTCTATTATGGGCAGCAAAATGATCACTATGTTATTTATAGCAGTATTTCAGACGTATTAACCATTCAACAGGTTTTAATCCGTGGTGATGCTAACCAGGAACCAGTATGTAGTTTCTCCCCATCTGGTTTTAGGTAATTTTCAGTAATCCATCATGTTCTTTACCAGTTGCGTTCATCAGAACTCTTTGATGAATCTTAATTAATGACAGCTGGACAATACCGATGCTCCAAAACTAGCAAAACTGTCTCTCCTGCTTTAATGATTTGAATTTTATGCGTAAAATAAGGTTAAATTAAGCTCAGAAATGTAGTAACTTCTTTTGGCCAGTAGATGGCAACATCTGACAGCCACATAGGTCATGACCAGAAGAAATATATTGGGAATATTCCCAGATGTTTCTTACAGTAAAGTTATTTGAAAGTGATTTCCCAAACAAACACTGGTTCCTGACAGCGCTTTGAGTGGAAAATCACTTGGCAGTGAAGGGGTTAACTATAGGTGTAATTTCAAGTCTTAAATGCCCCTTTTATGGGATTGAGCAGTTAACTTCATATTTAAAAATGAAATTAGAATGTCTTGAGAAAAAAGCTAAAAGCTAAGGCGATTGTCTGCCTGAATAATGATCTGATTGAACGGATGTCGTATAAAACTGTAATAATCCTCAGATGACCTTTAATCGGCCTGGGAATATGTTAAAGGGGTATTTCTCTGATTAAGAATGCTTTCAGTCAGCTTATTCATATTTATTATGATCCTACTGGACAGAAGAGGCGCAATGAAATAAAATCATTATTAAAGAAAGACATTCACCTGCATAATTATGCTATGATTTAACAATTTGAGGGTTAATTATTGTGGTGGTGCAGCAATCCAATAATTTAATAAGGGTTAGGATAAGGATAAACATTGAATAAAAGGAGTAAATAGACAACCATGGCCAACACTCATCCCAGCCCTGAGTCCCGTCTGGGTCTGCTCTATTCGATGTGTGGGGCTTGGGATCTGGGATTAGATAGAGGGGCCCTTACGCTTTATTTGGGACACAACTTCATGTTCTTATATCTCCCATATTTCTATAATACGAATATACATAATAATCAGCCCTGCCCCCTTACCGTCCCATTCTCGACATGAATACAGGGACTTGCCCTCGGGAATGAGAGAGTCATTATGGTTTAATTGGGACGTACCTTCATGATGCGGAGAGCCACAACTCCCATGATTCCATAACACCCATTGCTGTATATCTAAACACCCAATGACCTCTTCTTCCTCTAACTATGTTCTGGATTTAATTCTATCGGCTGGTTTATAAAAAATAAATTAAATTTAATTTTTTTTAAAAAATTGGCTGTTTTTATATGGAGAGGGAAAAGGCCGAGCGTGAGTATAGCCCTACTGCATCAACCCAGAGACCGGGGAGGAGTGGGAGTACCAGATCTCAATATCTACTACACGGCTGCACTGCTTGCACACACTCACCAAATTTTGCAGGGCAAAATAGGACCACAATGGGCCAGATTAATCTCAAATACCTTTCTTCCTTTTGACCCAGGAGTAACACTGTGGCTCAATAAGAGTCTGTGGCCGAGACTGCCAATCCTCCCCTCCTGCTACTCTGCTGATTAAACAGTGGGACAATAACATGTCTAAATTGACCATATTCCATCCGCTACCGATGGCGACTCCGATTTCGGCATTTAAAATCTTATTGACAGAACTTAATCCAGCCCCTTGGATAAAATGCAATGTGTCATGGGTCTACCAACTGTTCTCACAAGACGGACTGAATAGCTTCCCCCAATTGACCACTAGGTTTTCGCTCCCTTTGGTTTTCTTATAAACGACTGAAATCTTACCTTACGACTAGGGGCCTAGGGGGAGGATCACACCGTCCACACCTCTTCTATCCCCATTTGAGGACAAAGGTACCCAGACAACAGATAGGAAAGGACGGATTTCATTGTGCTACAACAACCTACTCCTTGCTCCCCCGCTTAAGCGGAGGAGGTTCCAGTTTGCGTGGGAAAGGGACGTGGGACGGGACCTACAGGATGAGGTATGGGTGAAAAGCTTTGAAGATGATACAGGGAAGTTTCGTTGTGCATCATTGGGAGAGGCCCGAAAGAAACTACTATATAGGTGGTACTTGACACCTGATAGAGAAAGTCCTATTGCAAAGGGTGTAACGTCAGCATGTTGGAGATGTGGAGAGGCGAGAGGTTCATACTTCCACATATGGTGGACGTGCCCTAAGATAGAGGCATGGTGGAGAGGGGTGGCGCAATTGAGCTCTCGTATTATCGGCAATACAATAAATCCCCACCCGGAGATCTTGCTCATTCAAATGTTTCCCACATCACTATCTAGGCATCAGAAACAGTTGTTGGCTCATATTCTGTCGATAGCTTCCTTTCTGGTAGCGGCAAGGTGGAAATCAGAAGAGGTCCCTCCCATATCGGCTATTACGGCGCGCCTAACAGATTTTAACCCTTTCGCTGCTGAGGCTTTTCCCGCCCCTATGCTGAGGTCATTTTTACCTGTTTTGCGCATCATGTTTAAACGTGTTTTGAAGGCTTATTTTAGTATATGACCCAGACATATTATATATTGTTCTTTCCGTCATACTCGGTAGATTCATAATATGTCATTATTATATGTATACGTTATGTCATGTCTGTATATTATAACAAAAAATGCAATAAAATATGTATTTTCAATAATTTATAATGTGTAAAGTGTTTTTTTCCACATTTTAACATGCGAGCAATTGCGGTTATATTTTGTATGGGGTGCGCTTGTTAAAAAAATTAGAGATGGGGTCTCGTTACATTTTTTTTTGGGAAAATGACACTATTTTTAACAAACGCACCGCATACAAAAATCGTTAGTGCAGCATCATTGTTCACATTATAATTGAAATGGGAACAATATTGCTGCATTAACAAACCAAAAAAAATAAAAAAAAGTGTTAATTTTTTTTTTTGAAATTTTTTTTTTTAATTTTTTTTAATTTTTATTTTTCATTTTTTTTTTTTTTTACAAAATTTTTCACTTTCATGTTTGGTATCGTTGGAACGGCCATGCTCTGGCCGATCCAACGATACCAACATTTAACCCCTAGCTGCCACGGATCGGGAGATAGGGAGTTCATTGGAACTCCCTATCTCCACAGTTGGTGGCAGTTAGGGGTTAAGTCTAGGACTGGCGTCATCGTGCTACGCACGATGATGCCAGTCCTCTGGGGGAGTTCCCGGAGGCTTGGCCGACATCCAAGATGTCGGCCAGCTCCGGGAAAGGATCGCGAACCGGCGCTTTTCAGCGCCGATTCGCGATCCAGCTCCCCAGGGGTTAATGCCAGGCATCATTTGGAAGGGCAGGCTGTGCCCTTCCAAATGATGCCTGGGTTAACCCCCTGTGCGCCGCCGATCGGGAGGGAGAGAGGTCCGAAGGACCTCCCCCCCCTCCCTTTCAGGCGCCTCCTCCGCACATGCGGGGGGGCGCCTGAATTAGGTGTCATCGCGCCCCCGCGATGACACCTAATTCTGGCGGCTGCTGGTCCGGATGCCGGGCTGACATCCAGGATGTCAGCCCGCACCGGGGGGGCCAGCGATCGGCCGGAACCCGGCCGAACGCTGACCCCGATGGGAGGACGCGCTCAGCGCGTCCTCCGCATACCAGCGGGACTGCTGAGGACGCGCTGAGCGCGTCCTCAGCAGCGAAGTGGTTAATCTCCTCGATAGCATGTCCAGGAAGGTGGCAGGGTCGAACCCAACTAAGAGAAACTTTTGGTTTATCTGGGACGCATATAAAATATCTTGTACTCAATAGATTAAAGGCATAAGTTCTGTTGCCATTCATAATAGATTTGGATGTTTTCATTGCAAATATATTGCTAATTATTTTTCACAATATTCTCTTAATGTCTTCTTTTTTTTTTGCCGTTTTTTACCTAGGGGATGCATGCAGCGTCGTGCACCCCCTCTTTTTCTTTCTGATTGTCCTTCTTTTATTATGACCTTTAATGTTGATACTCATTTTCGCTTTTCTCTGTAAATTGTACTGAAAATTAATAAAAACTTTTAATGGAAAAAAAATAATAATTGTCTGTTTACTGATATTTTTTTCGATCTATCCGCTGAATCATTTCAAAAAATTCCTCTGGAGCCAATATTCAAAATCTCCCGCTGGCCGGTTAAACGGACGAAAACCCTTATTTTTTGCCAGTATCATACAGATTTGTGCCTTTAAACATGTCTACTAAATAAAAATCCAATCTTGATAACAAGATTTCAGTCTAGTTTTCTCCATTTCCCTCCCTGAAAATGCATTTATCGGCACCTTTCAGCATGATAGATATATATATGTTACGGGTAAAGCCAGGACTGCGGTTAATCCTAGGATTACCCGAGTAATCCTGACCTCACCCAAAACCGCTGGGTTAGGCTAGGGACAGATGAGCGCATTTTCTGCGGCCACCGTCAAAATGTACGTCGATGCGTGCGCACGCATTTTTTCACGGAATACGCTTAAGTGGTCAGACGACCACAGTCGCACAGTTGCAGGTACTCACCAACGCAATTCTAGGGAAATCCGGCTCTTTGAACGTTATGTAGGCCGCACACTAGCAGCGTCTGACGTCTCCTAATCACGCACACACGCTGCCATGCGGCCGCAGCGCACTCTGTACGTCTGTAGCAGCGGTTTCACGTTCTGAGAAAAATGCGTTCATTTGCCGGTTGCGTGGTGTCGGCGCACTTTTGTACGCACGTACTGCGTATATTGGCCGTCATTGGCCGTTATGTGCTGCTACTGCCGCCGTGATTTAGTGCGCCTGCACGCGCGTTCCGACTGCCCCACTCTGACCCTAGCCTAAAGCTGCAAAAAAATGAAAATTTCGGACTTTACCCGGGTAATTTTAGGAGTAACCAACTGCCCTTGGGTAACGGTCTGGAAGAGCTGCAAAATTCACACTTTACCCGGATAATGTGCAAGTCTGAAGCTTCACCCGGGTAATCTGAGGACTATCCACAGCTTCACCCGAGTAATCTGAGGACTATCCACAGCTTCACTTGGGTAATCTGAGGACTATCCACAGCTTCACCCGGGTAATCTGAGGACTATCCACAGCTTCACCCGAGTAATCTGAGGACTATCCACAGCTTCACCTGGGTAATCTGAGGACTATCCACAGCTTCACCCGGGTAATCTGAGGACTATCCACAGCTTCACCCGGGTAATCTGAGGACTATCCACAGCTTCACCCGAGTAATCTGAGGACTATCCACAGCTTCACCCGGGTAATCTGAGGACTATCCACAGCTTCACCCGGGTAATCTGAGGACTATCCACAGCTTCACCCGGGTAATCTGAGGACTATCCACAGTTTCTCCCGAGTAATCTGAGGACTATCCACAGCTTCACCCGGGTAATCTGAGGACTATCCACAGCTTCACCCAGGTAATCTGAGGACTATCCACAGCTTCACCCGGGTAATCTGAGGACTATCCACAGCTTCACCTGGGTAATCTGCAGAGCATCCAACCCCGCTTGGGTAACAGTGAATATTGCTATTATTATGTGTCATATGTGTTTATATATCATTTATAAAACATAATAACCATCAGGTTACTCTTTATATAATATCTTTTTCTTCATAAATTAATTTTCAGACAATTAATGCACAGAGTTACATGACGGTTATTTAGTGAGGTTTGTGACCGTGGTAACAATTTCATTAAAAATAACCAAAAACACTATTTTGTTATCAGTCAGATAACAGTTTGCAGCTTTATCCGGGTAATCCTCGGAATTCAGTCACCTGTAACCTGCTGAAAACCCAAGAGAAGCGGAGAACCCAGAGGTGTTTGGATACTTTGCAGATTACCCGGATAAAGTGCAATATTTCGTTGCACATCATACTTTATCCAACAACACTAGGGTAATGTGTGAATTACCCGGTTAAAATAGAGCAGAAAGGCAGGGTACCCAGAGGCCTCTGGATACTTTGCAGATTACCCAGGTAAAGTCCGAAATTTCATTTCACTTCGGACTTTTGCTAATGAAGCCTGGGTAATGTCAGGATTACCCGGGTACTCCTAGGATTAACCGCACTCCTTGCTTTACCCGTAACATATATATAAAAATCAATATAGCTGATATCTTCATTGAAATGAATTGTTGCGAGAGCCAATATTCTACACAAATGTTTACTGGGATTTGAAAACCTGGTAAACTCACATTTGATCCTCCTGAACTGAAAAATCTTTGAAAATGTTCCACTTTCAGCCATCAGAATGAAATAAAGCCCCAGTTTTACGTAAAGGTGTCAGATTACCGTATTTTTCGCTCCATAAGACGCACCTAGTTTTTGGCGGAGGAAAACAGGAAAAAAAGTATCAAATAGTGTAATAATGGATATACTGCCCCAGCTCCTCTCATGGATATACTGCCCCAGCTCCTCTCATGGATATATTGCCCCAGCTCCTCTCATGGATATATTGCCCCAGCTCCTGTCAAGGATATACTGCCCCAGCAACTCTCATGGATATACTGCCCCAGCTCCTCTCATGGATATACTGCCCCAGCTCCTCTCATGGATATACTGCCCCAGCTCCTCTCATGGATATACTGCCCCAGCTCCTCTCATGGATATATTGCCCCAGCTCCTCTCATGGATATATTGCCCCAGCTCCTCTCATGGATATATTGCCCCAGCTCCTGTCAAGGATATACTGCCCCAGCAACTCTCATGGATATACTGCCCCAGCTCCTCTCATGGATATACTGCCCCAGCTCCTCTCATGGATATACTGCCCCAGCAACTCTCATGGATATACTGCCCCAGCAACTCTCATGGATATACTGCCCCAGCAACTCTCATGGATATACTGCCCCAGCAACTCTCATGGATATACTGCCCCAGCTCCTCTCATGGATATACTGCCCCAGCTCCTCTCATGGATATACTGCCCCAGCTCCTCTCATGGATATACTGCCCCAGCAACTCTCATGGATATACTGCCCCAGCAACTCTCATGGATATACTGCCCCAGCTCCTCTCATGGATATACTGCCCCAGCTCCTCTCATGGATATACTGCCCCAGCTTCTCTCATGGATATACTGCCCCAGCTCCTCTCATGGATATACTGCCCCAGCTCCTCTCATGGATATACTGCCCCAGATCCTCTCATGGATATATTGCCCCAGCAACTGCATGCTCATGGATATATTGCCCCAGCAACTGGATGCTCATGGATATACTGCCCCAGCAACTGGATGCTCATGGATACTGCCCCAGGCCCCAACTCACCTCCTGCCGCCGCCGCGTTTTCGGCTCCCTCTGAGCATCCGGCGGCATGGAGCTTGGGCACTCGCCTGGGGGAGCCATGTGACCAGCCGCGATCTCGCGAGAATTCGGCTGGTGACGTGGTTCCCCCAGGCGAGCGCCGAAGCTCCATAGCTTCGGACGCTCGCAGGTAGCGAACGCTGTATTCGCTCCATAAGACGCACGCACTTTTACCCCCACTTTTTTCGGGGGAAAAAGTGCGTCTTATGGAGCGAAAAATACGTTATATGGCTCTGTTTATATCCATTGGTTTAAATTAAATAATTGTAAATAACACCATTTATAGCATGCAGGCACAGACACCTATTCACGTATGTATTCTCACTCAGCGCATTTTATAAAGTTGTACAGATGACATAAAGCAGCTCATATGATCTCAGAGCCTTAAGCTGAACGGAAACGTAAGTATTCTTGATGTACGTTTCTGACTTATCTCTTGAATGCTCCTATAAAGGAAATACCAGTCATTATATCATTATTACAGTCTCACTTACAGAACGCTTTTGCAGGGCTAATTCATCTGAAGAGAGCATTATATCCAGCTGTCAGCAACCGCGGTGACACTCGCTGATAAAAACCTTAGCACGGAAACATTAAAGAACTCTTTAAGTAGATACTTGTTGCCGTTCTTTTGACTGGACGAGGAAAGCTCTGCTTGCACAATCCACTCTGGCGTCTCTAAACAAATAAAGCATTTCATTTCTTTCCTATAACAGATCCATTCTGTCTTATAAAGAATGGCAGAGTTTATGTTACAATGTGTTAATTGTCACTTTTCCCTTTCCCAGTTTTCTTCTGCCCTGAAGACTTTGACAAATATATAATGGCTGGATATTGTTGATTGTTTAAGCAACGGAGTGAAAAAAAAATCTGATCTTTTTATAACCCAACTACTAATTACTTACCTCTAGCACATCTAATCCAGTGTTTCCCAAACCTGTCCTCAGTCAGGACCCGCCGACAGGCCAGGTTTGCAGATATATGAAGCACAGCACAGGTGATAGGATTTGCTGCTCAGTGATTGCAGGATTCAGTCTGCATTTCCCCAAGGTGATCTGTAAATTTTGGCCTGGTTGAGGGTCCTGAGGACAGGTGTGGGAAACACGGATTTAACATGGAGTCAGCCATGCGTGTTTGGAAATGCAGTTTTATAAAACTATATAGTGGGAAATCTTCTTTATAATTACATAAAATGAACAGCTATGAATAAGTACCAGTGTTTCTGTTTCCCTTCAAGCCCATTGATGTAAAAACCCTGTTCTGCCATGCTTGATTGCCTTGTGATATATAGCCACTGCAGAGTGTACTTTGCAACTTCTTTGGAGTGTTTGTTTTTAGCAACATAAATATCTCCAGGTTACAGCTTCTCCAAGCTTAAAAAAAAAAGGACACAAAATAAAACCTACTCCTCTCCAGGAAACTAAACATGTGAATTAGTCTATCAGTATCAACCAGCTAAGCTGGTTAACGGTCCAACAATAGATAAAATCACAACCATAACACCTTTTTCTCCAGCTCTTGGATGCACGCTCTCAATGTTGGTCTCAGCCCCTATAATAACGCACATACACCCCAAACAGGGAGAACCTCAGCACTTTACATAGGACTGGGCAGTCTAAGGCCGGGTGCACACTAGGCGTTTTCTTGTACGCACTAGCGCGCGTTATGACGCACTTACCGGCGTCCATCGCAGCGTTGTGATCAGGGCCGTCTTTAATATTGACTGGACCCTGGGCAAACATTTTTTTTGGGCCCCCCCCATTGGAATTTACTCTCCACCCCATCCAAAAAAAAAAAACGCGAAAAACCACACATACAGGGTTATTCAAAGAGAATCGAAAAGTCACCGCACTTTTGACTTTTTGTTCAATTCAGTGCGATTTGGCGATCCCATTTCGGCGACCCTGCGGTGTATTCAGCAAGCAGCACAGGGCCACCGTAGTGCAGGGAAAAGCCGCCGCAAACCCGCCGAACACTCACTGCAAAACCAGGCGCATGCATACCAAGACCCGCAAAAACATCTAGATCAACCCCACCGAACACTCACCGCAAAAATCAGCGAACGCACACTGAAACCCGCAAAAACATCTGGAATAACCCCGCCGAACACGCCGGAGAAACCCGAGCAACCGCCGGAAAAAGCCAACACTGTAGACAAATGGAGTGAAAAAAATAAAAAAACAGTAGGCTTGAATGTTTGAAAAGTGAAACGTTGTTTGCAAAGAAACTACTGAGCGAAAATGTCTGAAATTTACACATAAAATCCAATGAATGAGAATAAAAAGGGCTGTTACAGAAAAAAACAAAAAAAAAAGGAAAAAAAACTATTTTCGCACAAAAATCCGGAAAAATGCCTATAATATCCTAAAAAAAAAATCTATAAAGAGACTTTTTGCTGCAGAATAAAATAATCGACTGTTTATTAGATATTGGATTAAAATGGGAATATTTTTAACATTGAAGCCTATGGGATTCGCCTAAATAAACCTGCCGCATGAAACCACCGAATGGCAGGGCAATTCGGCAACTTTTCACTGCTGGTTTGTGTTCTCTGAATAGCCGAAGCATTGCTTCTCTATGGGGATTTCACTGCCCTCGAACAGGCACCGTATGTGCAGGCAATTCGCCAACATTTGGCGAACTACCTGCTCTCTGAATAGCCGAATGGCCTGGAAAGGTAACCGAACGCTGAATTTCAGCGTTCGGTTACCTTTCATCCACAATTCGGAGCTCTTTGAATAACCCTGATTGATTAAATAGTTTTTTACAATTACACATCCTTTATACATGTACTGTAAGGAAAACACAATAACACAATAACACAATGTCTCTGTGTGTACATTTCATATAAGTATTTATACGTACTATTGTATATACATCCTTTGTAAACGTACACATCCTATATACTGTACATGTACACATCATATACACATTTCCACATTATATACATCACACACACACATATCATATATACACTTGATATTTACATCACACACATTTCCACTCCATATATACAGACACATCACACACATGCATCATATATGCACATAATCTACACTCACACAGCATATATACATAATACACACACACAATCCACAATACACACATGTATACACAATACACACATATCCACACAGACACATATCCACATACATACATACATACATGTGACAGGTGACATCACATACCCAAGCTGGAGGGGTGGTGGAGCAGGGGGTCTTGTAAGCAGAGCCCTGCTTCTTACTGCATGCTTGCTGTAGGCTGTCTCAGGCCAGGCTGGCAGAGCAGAACAGGGCAGGGCTGAGCAGAAGCACTGACAGCTTCCTGAATCCTGTCTTCCTGCGCGGGGGAACTGCATGGTGAGGAGGGGGAGGAGCCAAACGCAGCTCCCAAGATGCATCACCTCTCTCCGAGGCCTCACCTCCTCGCTGTGGTCCCATCACCACACAGGGGAGGCAGCCCGTAACACCACGATTTTTTCTGGCTCAAGCACTCAGGACAGGAGCAGCTGCTTTGGGCCCCATAACACTGACTGGGCCCAGGGCAGCTGCCCTTTTGCCCTGCGCTAAAGACGGGCCTGGTTGTGATGCTGCGACGGGGCCGGCCACAGGCTTGTGTGTGCGCACTTAGTGCGCGCGCAGCATGCATACACCTAGAGATCCTCACCGTCGATGCTCTAGGATGTGCATTGACGGGGCTGCAAAACGCGACCCTCCATAGGAGGATCGCGCTTTGCAGTGCTGAGGGGGGGGCAGGTGGGCGTTGAGTGGACGCCGGTGCGTTTTAACGCACGTACTGTGTGTTAAAACGCAACGGCGTCCACTCGACGCCCACCTGCCCCCCCTCAGCACTGCAAAGCGCAATCCTCCTATGGAGGATCGCGTTTTGCAGTGCTGAGGGGGGGGCAGGTGGGCGTCGAGTGGACGCCGTTGCGTTTTAACGCACGTACTGTGTGTTAAAGAAAACGCCTATTGTTCCCCCGGCCTAAATTAGCAGGTAGCTGGGAACTGTTAACCCTATATGGAGGGAAAAGGGGCTTCTTCCATCACCATGCCTTTAGTCACTTTGCCAATGCCTCCATGCATGTATTTTGTATGAGAAATAGAAAAAAACTGTCCCAAATGCCATGTACCACAGAATCCCTACTGCAGTTTATAGGAATTCTTCTGAGTCACAGAATTGTGCGTTGTCGTCTTAGGACACCAGAGAACTATTTGTTCACCTTGTCCTTCCAGTAGAGAAGAGATGATATCAGTTAACTCCTTCTCTAAAACAAAGAAAGAGCGGTGCGCTTAATATTTCTTAATTGTTTTCCCTAAAGTGTTACAGGTTTTTGCTGGTGCAAAAATCACTTAAAACCAGCTTTTGGGAACCGGTAATTCTATTATCTTTTCTTGCCAAAACTTGAATAATGAATAACCAATAATCGCTTGTTATCCACCAACTCCTGTATTATGAACGTTGTCTCAAAAGTCATTCTATAACATTAGTTACAAGGGTCACTGCTTGACTTGGAGTAGCAGGTCAGCCATTAGCTTTTGCTGTAATACTTAACTTCTCACTCGGTGTGCAGCCCACTATGTTTAGGAATCAGCCATGAGTTGAGAAGCATTATGTTATGACAGAGCAGAAGAATGGCCTGAGTGGGGTGGGTCAGAGGAACATTGGAAGGGAAAGGGATGAGACCAGAGGTAAAATTGAATTTCAAGTGCGGAAGCATTGGTGTAATGGGGATGGGAGGGGTGAGGTACATGTCCACAATAACCTTTCAACAAAATACAGTTTTACGAGCCTCCTTCCACCCAAAAGTGCTGCTTAACCCCTTCACTACTAAGTGATTTTTCAAAAAAACATTGTCAGGAGCCAGTGGTTTTGAGAAAAATCATTAATTATGCAGTAAGAAATATTTGGGTATTTTCCCAATGTATTCCTTACTGTAAGAACCTATTTGACAGGCAGACGGCCATCTACTGGTCAAATGAAGTTACACTAGTTTCAGCTGCAGCTCGTGGTTCCTGCATCAGCTGCTAAAAGCCCGATATGTCAAGGCATTCGTTAGACGATTTTAAACCGTTTTAGCACCTCGGCATTATGTTCACAGGGCTAACTAAAACTTTGGGGGCACCTTCTGCAGCCCAAAAGCAAACAAAATTAGTTTGCAACAAATGAATTTTGTTTGCTTTTATCCTGCTGATCGAGATAACTCTATATCAGGATCTGATGGTGCCTTTGAAGTCCCAACTTATCTCGATCTCAGCAGTGAAGGGGTTAAGAGATACAGCAACCCCTGACAATTGTTTCTGGTATAAGTGGGCATCATCAGTAAGGTGTAGCCAATATGCCTCTAGGCACCCCAAGCAGGGGTACACATCTTGATTACCCCCACCAATCAGAGAACATAAAATGGTTTTATGCGAATACGAAGGTCAGACATCGTCATTCGTAGCCTGTCCTATGATCATTTCCTGCTCAGGTCAGGTCCCAAAAGTTTATCATGGACGTCGGTCAAAATGTATGATTTGAAAGACAAATCCATCAGTTGGGGAACACAAGATCATGCACAAATGGTGGAGTGTCTTAATGTGCTGGTCAAATGAGCACCCAGCACTTGATTTGGATTTGTGAAGAAGTCAAATGGACGACCAAAGCTGGAAAACTCATCTTAAATCGTCCAGATGACAAACGAGTATGAGTTATGTGCCTGAAAACGCAAAATCCATGGTTTCACGTTAATCTTTCCTTGTAATGATGCAAATAATGAAAAAATTAAACATGTAAAAACATACAGTACTTACGCTCAGTCACGCAGAGTATTCAGTTTTAGAACAAATATAACACCACATGAAAAATGAAACACAATTTTATTGTACAATGTATAGCTTTTATATTCATTTGCTGCAATCAAGAACGGTTGACATTTTTATGTGTGTCCATAAGCCATGCACAACTGATTTCTGTACTTTGTTGAAAATGACTGCCTTGTGAATATAATGAAAATATGAAATGTAAATACCCTTTGAGCTATTTATGGCCCATAACTTTCATATTTGGTTCGATTTCACAAATATGCTTAGAAAATAGCTATAAATATTTTTTGAAAACTATCCGTCAGCATCATACTAATAAAGAGTGACCCGGAATAGCAGGAGATAACTTTATTGTAAAAAAAGAAGACTAGAAGATTTGTCTCAAACGCCATAGTATGTTTCTTTTTACAGTTGAGACAGCAATTGTTATCATAATTTAGAGTTTGTAAGACTCTGCTTGTTCTGGGCCTGAAGCCAACATGGAAGCACTTGTTTATAAAGGGCCAACGCCAGATTAAGAGAATGAGTATTTAATTTAGCAATGCTGCCAGTGTGGGTGGTTTATAAATCAAGAATAGAAATATCGAACTTGTGTAAACCTAGGTTTGTGGTAAGCAAAGCGTTTACGCTGACGAGCACCGAGAGGAAAATTCTACAAAAACCTAACATTTATTTATAGAACGACAGAGTGAAAATGATACTGGTGGTTGCGGACAGTAATAAAACATTATTAACAAACTATGCTGATTGTTTGCTTGCTTCCTAGAATAAGCTCAACAATTAGAGGATGTGAGTGCCAAGATCTATTTGGTAGCGTTGGGTGCTACACGGCCTGACCACAAGGCTCCAGTCCATGGAACCCACACAAGGCTCTTAGCTGTCAGTCCACCAAGAGATCCTCTGCCATGATTGATGGTTTTCAAAGATATAATTCTATTTTCAATATAGTTAATTAAATGTTATGTTTTTTCTTTCTACTCGTTTTTCAAGAAATAGTTATAATTATTAGTGAGAAGCAGTAGAAAAACTCAAAAAAGGCTCTCGGAGCTTTCCTGTTTGACGGAAGGACATGGGAATCCATACAATTTGGATGAACTATTACTTATTACTCACTTCTAGTTTAAGGGGTAACCCAGATGTGGACCGATTGCTTGAGGTGCCTAGAGAGGTATCTGCTATGCCTCCTGATGAAGCCAAACAAGGCCAAAAAGATCTTCGGGAGTTGTGGTTACTCCCGTGCGGAGGAGGTTGTCATGGCATTTCAGCTCTGGCCACCCTTTTTGGATGATATCAGTCCATTTATGTAGAACCAACATACTCGTCAATTAATGGCAATTACTCTATAAACATGTGAAGGTTTATGAGCTCACAGGTTTAACCAGTCCATGGTCAGTTGGGTGCTGCAGGAACCATGGGACAGCCAGACAAAACTCCACATTAAATTCAGTAAGATGAAAAAACACAGCACTCCTGTCTGTAAAAAGACCAGTTTATTGGGATAGCATCAATCTTTCAGCTGATACAACAGCCTTCTTGGTATTCTCTTGGTACGGAGCATGCGAAAGGCTGTTGCATCAGTCAAAGCGTTGCTGCTAGACCAATAACCTAGTCTTTTTACAGATTGAAGTTCCTTCATATTGAATTTAATGATAGTTGTTTTTCCTCAGATTGGTACAACCACTATTTTTGTGTAATAGTCATGACATATCTAGATCTATGCGAAGAACTGGAAACCCTCAGAATTAGGAACAGGCCACATCAATGACAATTTCAAAGAACAGATTGGTAACCTAGATTGGAACCTTAGAAGTGGGATGAGAAAAGGCTAAAGTAGGGTTTGGACAGCAATGTGACATCGGATATTTGGATTAACAACAAAAAAAGAGGGAAAAGGCTATACATGTATGAGAAGTCTATAAGGACTTTCGGGCCTTATTCCAAGGTTGGTGTCAACGTAACCAGAGCTGTTGTAAACTTTACAACTGCATAGACTTCAATGGCTCTGGTAACATCACAACAGCTCTGGTTAAGCTAACACCAGGCGTGGAATAAGGCCCAAGTCTATAACGATGATAAACCTTTTTTTCGATTTGCAGCATCATCTCTCCAAGCTTCTCATATCGGGCATAAATTGAGGACGTTAGTGTGGTGGGAAGACAGAGATTGTGATGTGCCATATATACAGTATTACTGTGGTTTAAACAGTGATACACTCTATAGAGTCTATGCTTGGTCTTTCTACAGATCTTCTCTTTCCATTCATTTGTCTTTAAGGACATAGTCAACTTAGTCGGAATACCTTTTTCAGCTGCTGTAAACAGAAGGAGGAATGATTCAGAACGGGGAGAACAGAGGGCTTCAGTGGTGACTAGTATGGGAATACCAAATGTCATGGTTTTACAGTCAAAGTGGACTCAGAATTTATTGACAGATTCTGAAGAACTCGTCCCCTCTCTGATCCCTTCAACCCCCTGTGTCCATACCTGTTGTTGCAGATGGAGAAACATCAGGATTGATCTTTGCAACATGTTGGCCTTTATCGCTAGATACATAACCCCCAGCTGATGTCCTCCTCATCCTCCTGGACATTTAACCTCTGCAATATTATGACAACCAGAACCAATACATTCTTCAATAAATTCCCCCCGAGAAGGAAACTTTGATTAGGTCTTTAAATTACCCCACACATACCAATTTAGAAGGTCTGTAGGACTATTGGTTTATAAGACTGGTTTGCCTGATAATTTTAACAAATATTTGCAAGCACCCTCGATCTCTAGTGGATACCTAGGTGGTAGCGACTAGCGAGACATGTATCCTTTTAGTGTATGTTTAAATCCTTGTTAAACAGATGTGCAGTATATAAACTGACATAAACAGACATAAAATATGATGTATTTTCATTTACGTCTTTCATACTAGGAGACGTTCAACATATGCCATGCTTAGGATTCCTCTAATACCTTCCCAACTTGGGATCATGGTAATGTATTTAGGTGCTTCCATGACTGCCGTCTGAAGATAAATATGAAAAATATTCTGGGTTAGATGCTGGGTCTTGAAATTCCCTTTTAAGCACTGGCCAGATGTCAGGCCGTAACGCTTTAGCCAAGAAAGGACAGGAAGTATCCTAGAACGCAATGTGTTATAAAGCATGCGGTTTAACAGTCAGAATGACCGGAACAGCAGTAGGTTATCATACTCCATTAACTGTAAAGCACTTAAAATATTATTTGAATGACAACAACGTAAATTCATCTCCCGGAGGTCACGATGTAATGGCGGGTTACATGCAGAGTTCAAACCAGCAGCTCTGTAGTATCATTTTTATGATCCTCTTTTTAGAAAGTCAATTAAACATCACAGTGTGCAAATGGGTTAGTTATGTGTCCTACTTATCTTTATTGTACAATTACACCAAGAGTGGTTATTGGTAACTTGCAAGTAGATGTATATCTTACAAAATCATGGATTGGTGGATTAATGGCATTGGATTCGTAGATTAATGTGTCATTAATAGACGCCAGATATTTTGGAGAGGGTTTATTCCATCAAGATGAGCCTGCTTAGATTTCTTTCCATAAACCATGGTAAACAAACATTAAAGATGTGATCAGCATGTTTTACTTATATGTTGTAGGCTCACGGTATGTCTGGTTGAGCACTTTGTTAAAGTGCTGTGTTAGGCCGGAATCAGACGAGCGCACTATGTGCACCCATACTGACTTTCCTCCCTGCGTACGTCGCAGCGTTGTGACACTTCGATGTGGCTGGCCACACACTGTAGCGGACGTGCTGCGGATGTTCTGAAAGCCTCCCCTTCGAAACGCTACGACGCACGTTCGACGTGGCTGCAAAGTGCAATCCTCCATAGGAGGATCGAGCCTTGCAGCGCTGAGCACACTAACTGCACTCAGCGAGGTGGCCAGATGGGAGTCAGAGTGGAAGGAACGTCCACTTTCACGGACGTTCCTTCCGCTTCTAAAAACGCTCATCTGACCCGGCCTTAGCTGGACAGCTATCCTATGGGCAGCATTGTCTTTCCTCATTTATCATGTTTGTCTCTTGTTTGTGCTCCCCATTGTAAAGCGCTACAGAATATGCTGGTGTAGTATAAACTAGGGATGTGCATGGCTGAAAAATTTGTTTAGTTTCGTTTCGTATCGTTACGTTTTTAAATAATTTCATTTTCAGAATTTCATAACTAATTTCGTTTCGTATTTTGTTTTGGATTAATTTGAAATTTCGAGTCGATTTGATAGTAGTTGATATCCATTTGATAGTTCATTTCAAATTCGATAGTTGATATCAAGTATTCAAATTTTTATTTTATGATGATGACACAGTGTGTAAAGAAGTAAATTTGTAATATACCATTTTGTTTCGTTTCAAATCCGTATTGTATCGATTCGTTATTAGGAAGTACTTCCGAAACTACGAATTATCAAATTTCGTTCCGAATTTTTCCGAAACGAATGCACATCTCTAGTATAAACGACTGTTTTATTTATAATTTTACTTATCAGCCCATGTTAATTGTCAAATCATTAAATATTTTAAGTGTCCCACTTTCCACACTAAAACTATTAAAGCACATATTTTTCGTGTCCCTGCTGCAAGCTCACAGGGAGAAATCCCTTTATTTTGTCCCACTCACCTGATTAAACTAAGGAACCGAATCGCTAAAGAAGTTGCATTTTGGACAATATTTGAAGAGGAGGAATAAAGCAATGGGATTAAACAAAATAACTAATAATATTAAGGAGACACTTGCTGTGAAGTTTTTTGAAAGATGTTTGTCAATGACCGAAGAGAACTCAAGGAAGGTGTCATCCAAGTCAATTGGAAGGCCAATGAGACGTAAACAACATGGCTAAACCCTACGATGTGAGCATCGACATACAGTCAGGTCCAGAAATATTGGGACATCGACACAATTCTAACACCTTTGGCTCTATACACCACCACAATGGAGTTGGAATGAAACAAACACAATGTGCTTTAACTGTAGACTGTCAGCTTCAATTTGAGGGTATGTACATCCAACTCAGGTGAACGGTGTAGGACTTACAGCAGTTTGCAGATGTGCCTCCCACTTGTTAAGGGACCAAAAGTAATGGGACAGAATAATAATCATAAATCAAACTTTCCCTTCTTAATACTAGGATACAAATCCTGTGCAGTCAATCACAGCCTGAAGTCTGGAACGCATAGACATCACCAGACGCTGGGTTTCATCCCTGGTGATGCTCTGCCAGGCCTCTACTGCAACTGTCTTCAGTTCCTGCTTGTTCTTGGGGCACTTTCCCTTCAGTTTTGTCTTCAGCAAGTGAAATGCATGCTCAAAGGGATTCAGGTCAGATGATTGACTTGGCCATTGCATAACATTCATCTTCTGTCCGTTCAAAAACTCTTTGGTTACTTTTGCAGTATGCTTTGGGTCATTGTCCATCTGCACTGTGAAGCGCCGTCCAATGAGTTCTGCAGCATTTGGCTGAATGTGAACAGATAATATTGCGCGAAACACTTCAGAATTCATCCTGCTGCTTTTGTCAGCAGTCACATCATCAATAAATACAAGAGAACCAGTTCCATTGGCAGCCATACATGCCCACGCCATGACACTATCACCACCATGCTTCACTGATGAGGTGGTTTGCTTAGGAGGATCATGAGCAGTTCCTTTCCTTCTCCATACTCTTCCCTTCCCATCACTCTGGTACAAGTTGATCTTGGACTCATCTGTCCATAGGATCTTGTTCCAGAACTGTGAAGGCTTTGTTAGGTGTTGTTTGGCAAACTCTAATCTGGCCTTCCTGTTTTTGAGGCTCACCAATGGTTTACATCTTGTGGTGAACCCTCTGTATTCACTCTGGTGAAGTCTTCTCTTGATTTTTGACTTTGACACACATACACCTACCTCCTGGAGAATGTTATTGATCTTGCCAACTGTTGTGAAGGGTGTTTTCTTCACCAGGGAAAGAATTCTTCGGTCATCCACCACAGTTGTTTTCCGTGGTCTCCCGGGTCTTTTGGTGTTGCTGAGCTCACAGGTGCATTCCTTCTTTTTGAGAATGTTCCAAACAGTGGTTTGGCCACTCCTAATGTTCTTGCTATCTCTCTGATGGGTTTGTTTTGTTTCTTCAGCCTAATGATGGCTTGCTTCACTGATAGTGACAGCTCTTTGGATCTCATCTTGAGAGTTGACAGCAACAGATTCCAAATGCAAATAGCACACTTGAAATGAACTCTGGGCCTTTTATCTGCACATTGTAAATGGGATAATGAGGGAATATCACACACCTGGCCATGGAACAGCTGAGAAGCCAATTGTCCCATTACCTTTGGTCCCTTAACAAGTGGGAGGCACATCTGCAAACTGCTGTAAGTCCTACACCGTTCACCTGAGTTGGATGTACATACCCTCAAATTAAAGCTGACAGTCTGCAGTTAAAGCACATTGTGTTTGTTTCATTCCAACTCCGTTGTGGTGGTGTATAGAGCCAAAGATGTTAGAATTGTGTCGATGTCCCAATATTTCTGGACCTGACTGTATCAGGACGACCAAGATGAGAAATGATGCATCGTGTTAAAATATTTTTTTTATAATTATGTTCGTCATATTACAATCAGGGGTCAAGTCGAGCAGGAACGCTTGGGAACGTATGTCAACTATTTATTTTTTGAGGAACTTTAGTTCCCATTTAGCTCACACACTAACGCTTTTATTAGGTTTCAATCAGGTTTCCTTTAAAGTCAGAGAAATCTATGATATTTAGTACAATTATCATGAGGATTCCCTTAAACCCAGTCTATCTTTATACTTAAACGCTAGTATCAGATTTGCATGTAGGATGGTGGGCTAGATACTACATGTCTATAGTTAATTGGGAAGCACTTATCTTTGAGAGTTCCCAGACTTTTCATTTTAGGACTAGACCCCTGATTACAATCATTTGGGGCTCATTGGGACATTTGGATTTTTATAGAGAGCCTTACATTAAATAAGTGTCTTATTAATAGTATATTGACTCTAAAAGGTCTTCTATGCATTTCAAAACGTGTTTCCGCAATATTTGCAGCTGGAAATCATACGAGAATGTATCAGTTGTCGCATTTCCCCTGACATAAATAGCTGGTGATGTGGGTTTATTCCTATAGCCACGTAATGGTTCCATTTTATCACTTTTCATTTATACACGCTACACGTTGATGGTAAATATATCCCATGTTCCTGAGGGACGGCACGCTTTGCTTTCCAGTTCCTGCGGAAAGTGATGTGACGCATGACACAAACACGACCCTAAATAATTGTTTGTTTTTTGCATCCTATGCCTCTGCTGTCAACAGGAAAAAGCAGCATAATTAAACATCACAAACAATGAATGAGACGTACCACGTTACCCAGTTATTTTTTCCTCCTTGTCAGATGCATTTGGGTCTTACACAAAGTGGGTATTTTGTAAACAAATTAACATTTAGCCGCTTTGAATCCAAAAATAAGTCACGGTCACAGCACCTACACTGTTGGTTGGTTGGAACATTCATATAGTGTCAAACTTAATGAAAAAGATATAAGATGCTGAACACAACCAATTAATTGATCGCTCGTGGATACAGAGTATTTCACCAATCTGAGTGATACCTTATAAACAATTCTTATGTTCAGATACACTGTCAGGCCAAAAAAAAGTCAACATCTAAATCCGCTAAGCCAATGAACCTTCCACTGGATAATTACTGCAGTGATTAATATGTTTCAGCCAGAAATAATGAAGTCGTGTGACTCCCTGAATATACTGAATGAGCAGGTTTTGCCTTCAATGGGTTTTTTCTTCCCTGATGACACAGCGGGCATATTCCAAGATGACAATGCCATAATTCCTCAGGCTCAAATTGTGCAAGAGTGGTTCAGGGAGCATGAGACATCATTTTCACACATGGATTGGCCACCACACAGCCCAGACCTTAACCCCATTGAGAATCTTTGGGATAGTGTGCTGGAGAAGACTTTACACAGCACTACGACTCTCCCATCATCAGTACAAGATCTTGGCCACAAATTAATGCCACTCTGAAGGAAAATAAATATTGTGACATTGCATGAGCTTATCGAAACGATGCCACGGGGAATGCATGCTGTAATCATCGCAAAAGGCACTCCAACAAAATAGTATAGACAATATAGTGTAGTAATCTTATAGCACAAAAAGTAAGGCTGGAGGATATCAAACTCACATTGTATAGAGCCTTCCCTGGTTCCACATTAGTTGCCCAAGGATCTTTCACAGTTACAGGTACACATATGACCACTGTATATAGAACTACTTCCTTAAGGTCAGAACATCTGCTTCACCCAGGTCATAGAATAAAGAAAACACAAGGACATCCAACCCTAGTGCAACATTGAATGGAACTTTGGTATAAAATAATGTGCGAGTGACTTCCATAATTTGGAGCCCTCTAAAGCTCCCTTCTTGAGCGCCTGAATTTTTGGAAAACCCGATAACCAGTATAAAACAATGTGTGAGCGGTCACTTACGTAGTTTGTAGCCCTCTGGTTCCACCAATAGTGGTTTTCTGCAGTATCATCAAATTTAATGCTGTTCCTTTGGAATTGCATAAAAACATTTAGGCTAAACTTAAGGGTTCTTTCGCAAAGTAAAGAATACAAAGCTTTCTGTTTTTAAGAGTTAGAGACGGAGATCAAAAGAACACAGGATGAATGGAAGGAGCTGGGAAAGCCGCATTAACAATTCATACATTTGTTTGCAGCTGCTAAATTTCAAAGAAAGACAATTTGGTTCCATATATGAAGTTCCGGAGAAAAATTCAGAGACATGTAGAAAAAAAAGCCATAAAAAAAAAATAGATGATGATGGATAAGAAACATTCATTTACCAAGTCCATTTGCACCCAGCCTGGCTATCCAGCATTCAACCATCCCTGGTCCTCAATTAATTTTAATAGCATTTTTTTGGTTTATGGCTTCTTTTCTTCTTTTTTTGACCTGTACGCACGTACTAATGCGTGGCAGGATTACTGAGCCTCATACATATTAATTATGGCAGATGTCTGTGAATGGACAAGAGGACACGTTCCTTTTGTTCCAAGTGCTTTTCAAAGCTTTGCGTTGATATCTAGGGTCTATTTCATTTTGATATGTGTAAAACCAGAAGATCACATCAAGATTATAACCAGAGGAGGTATCTTCCTTTAAAACCGTGTTCTGTGTTGTATCTTGACTTTTTGTTACTTATTGCAGTTTTCATCTCGCTGTCATGGTTTCCTGTGTGACTGTAGTATCAATTTGTAATTTTTTTGGTATTTTTTTCTCTCCCACGAGGCTCACTGAGAATTGTGTAACATTTGTTTGTGCCATTTCTTTAGAATATTCATTAATTACACTTCTTGTTATAAAAAAAAATCACATATATATATATTGTGGGACCCAGTAACCACACGGTCTTAAGGAAAATATAGTGTTTCTCATCTTTAAGGTCTCGCAAAACAAAAACAAAAGCCTAGCTCTGTCCGAGCATTAACCGACAAATATTGCTGTCTACCAAGCTTTGGCTTACATGCAGCCGAGTATTACACATATACAAAAATACACAGACCTTTTCTCTCTTAAATCAGTACAAAGTTTAAGCTTTCTCTGCGGAGAGAGCTTCAGCTTTACTTCTTGAACAGGACACACTCTGCGAATTCCCCACTGGGAATCCTTTTACACAGCAGGTGACGAACTCCCAAGGCAGTCCAGAATACCCGGACTGGACCTCTCACCTGTTGAGCTGTACAGAAGGTATGGAGTAGAGCGCTAGCCCACCCTACTTTCCAAATGCTCCAACCCAGGGAACCAAACTATAGGACAAATCTTTGAGTGTATTAACCCAAAACATTCTCCCTGGGGCAATCAGACCAAAGATCACACTGCAGCACTGTTGAAGGGACATTTACACCCTCTGGGACCATGCCCTGTTTTCTGTCGCACACATATATATATATAAAATAACCACATGTACACAGACATACAGCCAATTCATTCTTTTTATCAAGATAAGCAGCATCCGATAAGTGCAAGTTGGAGCCTAAATGGGGGCAGACAGGATCAATTCATCCACGCCAGGATCATCTCAAGTGCACCTTAATTGTAATTAGTATCATCATCATCATCATGTATATAGCGCCAACAGTTTCCACAGTGCTTTACAATAACCAAAGGGAACAAGACAAAAATAAACATAGGATGCATAAGTGTGAAGAGGGCCCTGCTCATAGGAGCTTACAATCTAGAGGGATTGGGGTTGAAGAATAAAAGAGGAGTTTTATTGGTTGTCCGGATCACTAGTGCCAGTGGTTCAGGAATGGTGGGATCCATGGAAGTGGCCTCAGATCATGATGTGTGAGTAGGTGAGCAGAGGGATGAGCTGCATCCGTAACGTGGTACGTTAATCTGAAGAGATGGGGTTTGAGGGACTTCTTGAAGGTCCGAAGAATAGGGGAGAGTTTGATAGGGCGAGGCAAGTCATTACACAGGACCGGAGCTTCCCTTGAGCAGTCTTGGAGGCAAGAGTTGGTGGTGCGGTTCAAAACAGAGGACAGGCAGAGGTCCTGTTGTCTAGTCGGGAAGTGCTTGCGGCGTAACGAAGACATATAAAGGAGGGGTAATGGTTTTCTCCTGTACTGCATCTTTGGGTCTGGATTTCATAAGGAGCATTAATGCTAAAAGATTTCACAAGGCTGTGTCTATCACCATTGGTTGGAAATCGGTTTACAGTGGACCTGGCATACCCAATTTACTTGGGTACAGGGTTCCACCATCTTGGTAATAACATTAACTCAGCAATCTGATGTCCATTCGGAGCTGCTTTTGAATACCTGTCAGGGGGAAAAGAGACAGCCTATAGCAGCTGGGCAATGGTGATGCCTAGCAATGATCATGATTGGTGTACGTTAGGTTTATTCGATTTTATATATTTTATATCTGTCACTGCTGCTGATCCAAGAAGGCAATCCCCTAATCCATAAAATTAATAAAGCCATTTCAGTTGACACAAAATGGGTAAAAAGAAAAAAAAACAACATAATGGGAACACAATAGAGGGAAAAAAGTAAATATTGTCAAGATACACCTATTACACCAATTATTATATACAGTTGTGTTCAAAATTATTCAACCCCCACTGAAATTGAGTGTTTTGGCCAGTTTGACATTGATTTTGATCGTTCAGTCATCTTGCTTACAATTAAATCAAAGAGGCACGTGTAGGTCAGACAAATATAACATAACATTTATAATGAAATAACCACAATTGTCTTTTCTGTGCTCACATCATTATCAGTTTTATTCAACCCCCAAGTGACATTCAATCTTAGTACTTAGTACAACATCCTTTTACAGTTATAACAGCTTTTAAACGTGAAGCATAGCTTGACACAAGTGTCTTGCAGCGATCTACGGGTATCTTCGCCCATTTGTCATGGGCAAAAGCCTCCAGTTCAGTCACATTCTTAGGCTTGCGCACTGCAACTGCTTTCTTTAAGTCCCACCAGAGGTTCTCAATCGGATTTAAGTCAGGTGACTGCGATGGCCACTCCAAAATGTTCCAGCCTTTAATCTGCAACCATGCTCTAGTGGACTTGGAGGTATGCTTGGGATCATTGTCCTGTTGAAAGGTCCAACGTCTCCCAAGCCTCAGGTTTGTGACGGACTGCATCACATTGTCATCCAATATCTCCTGGTACTGAAGAGAATTCATGGTACCTTGCACACGCTGAAGCTTCCCTGTACCTGCAGAAGCAAAACAGCCCCAAAGCATGATTGACCCCCCACCATGCTTCACAGTAGGCAAGGTGTTCTTTTCTTCATAGGCCTTGTTCTTCCTCCTCCAAACATAGCGTTGATCCATGGGCCCAAACAGTTCTAATTTTGTTTCATCAGTCCACAGAACACTATCCCAAAACTTCTGTGGTTTGTCCACATGACTTTTGGCATACTGCAGTCGACTCTTCTTATTCTTTGGAGACAGCAAGGGGGTGCGCCTGGGAGTTCTGGCATGGAGGCCTTCATTACGCAGTGTGCGCCGTATTGTCTGAGCTGAAACTTCAGTACCCACATCTGACAAATCTTTTCTCAGTTCCTCAGCAGTCACACGGGGACTTTTCTCCATTCTACGCTTCAGGTAGCGCACAGCAGTCGAAGTCAGCATCTTCTTTCTGCCACGACCAGGTAGCGTTTCAACAGTGCCCTTTGCCTTGAATTTGCGAATGATGCTTCCTATGGTCTCTCTTGGTATGTTTAACATCTTTGCAATCTTCTTATAGCCATTGCCCTTCCTGTGAAGAGTAATCACCTCTTCTCTTGTCTTCCTGGACCATTCTCTTGACTTCACCATGTTTGTAACCACACCAGTAAATGTCTAGAAGGAGCTGAGTATCACAGTCATTTTAAAGCTGCCTAATTGGTGCTTATTATGCTTTATTGCTGCTCCGTGACATCCACAGGTGTTCTCAATACCTGATTGAAAACATTTGAATGAACCTCTGTTCTTCAGAGTGGTAGTCTTTAAGGGGTTGAATAATTGTGTCAATGAAGAATTCACAAAAGAAACATTTACTACTGTATTACAAAACCAATTGATGTCATTTTAGTTGCATATGGTTCTTTAAAAAGTCCTTGTAGGATTTCATTCTGAATACAATTACAAATGTACACTAAATTCCCCAAAACCCTTTACAGCATTGGGGGTTGAAGAATTTTGAACACAACTGTACACCAATTATCTGAGTAAAAATATGGTCTTATTGAATAAGATCGTGACTGGCTTTTTTCCAGATTCGAGTGATGCTCCATTCGTCTTTCTGACATATTTGTACAGAAGGCATCGACAAAAAGTTTGCAAAAACACTCAACCATAAGTTAAGAGTAAGAATTTGGGAAGCATTTCTGAGTTCATACTGCTCTAAATCACATTATGGATGTGAACATTTCCAAGCAGACGTCACTTTGGATTCCACCATTGTGTACAATTCCAGATTGGAAGAGCCAAGAAACAAGAAATGAAAGCACCTCAGGTGTGTTTGAGCCTATCCTAGGCCTCACCACTGAGGTGCAGCTGGTTTCCTTCTTCAAGAAGACATTAATTATTTTCTTGTCAATTCTCGGCATGAAAACAAGATAAAGGAGCAGACCCGCTTGACCTTTCAATCACCGGTCACGGAACGAAACACCTGAAGCTTGATCCGGCCAGTGTTACAGGTGACAAGTCATCCGGTGCTGGGTAACTATCTAAACCAGGTGAGGTCCTATAGACTAGCTCATAAATAATTAATAGAAACAATCACAGGAGGCATCTATAACATTAGAACTGTTTGCATTGTAATTTGATGTAATGCCACCAAGAGCTAGTGTCAGCAGACCCTAATAATCCATTCCTTGAGTTTGGCCAGACACATATCAAGAGAGGCACATGATAAACATTGTATATATGTGTGTACACTATGTGCGAACATAAAGGATTAAGAAAACCATCTTTCTTGGAATAAGTATGTCCTTCTGGGAACTGAACTCTGTATTTAGGAATAGATGTCTATTGGTCTGCACCTGCTGATAAAGTCATTTTAATTATGTACCTTTTAACCCTTTCGCTGCTGAGGCATTTCACACCTCTGTGCTGAGCTAATTTTTACCTGTTTCGCTCATCTTGTTTAAACGCGTTTTGAAGCCTTATTTTAGTATATGACCCAGACATATTATATATCGTTCTTTCCGTCAGACTCGGCAGATTCATAATATGTCATTATTATATGTATACGTCATGCCCTGTCTGTATAATATAACAAAAAAATGCAATAAAATTTGAATTTTCAATAATTTACAATGTGTAAAGTGTTTTTTCTCACATTTTAACATGCGAGCAATTGCGGTTATATTTTGTATGGGGTGCGCTTGTTAAAAATATTAGAAATGGGGTCTCGTTACATTGTTTTTGGTGGAAAATTACGCAATTTTTAACAAACACACCCCAAACAAAAATCGTTAGTGCAGCATCATTGTTCACATTATAATTGAAATGGGAACAATATTGCTGCATTAACAAAAAAAAAAAAAAGCTTGTTTATTTTTTTATATAATTTTTTTAAAAATATTTATTTTTATTAAAAAAACTTTCTACATGGTCATGTTTGGTATAGTTGGAAAGGCCATGCTCTGACCGATCCAACGATATCAAACATTAACCCCTAGCTGCCACGGATCGGGAGATAGGGGGTTCATTGGAACCCCCTATCTCCATCATTGCTGGCAGCTGGGGGTTAACTACAGGACTGGCGTCATCGTGCTATGCACGATGACGCCAGTCATCAGGGGGACTTCCTGGAGGCTTGGCCGGCATCCAAGATGTTGGCCAGCTCCGGGAGAGGATCACGATCCGGCGCTTTTCGGCGCCGAATCGTGATCCGGCTCCCCAGAGAGCAGAGAAAACGAATGTAAACGTAAAGGAGTGGGAAAGAATGAAAACAAGAGAAAAATAAGAGAATGAGAAAGAGTGTTAGACAGAAAAAGAGAAAAATAAAGAAAACAGAAAAGCAAGAAAAAGATGAAAAGAGACAGCAAGACGAGAGAGAAAATAAGGAGAATGACCGCAGAAAGAGAACCAAAAAGCTAGAGATAGTAACAAAGAGAGAGAAAAAGTTAGAAAGAGATTAAAGAAAAAGAGAAAAATAAAGAGGAAAAATAGAAAGATGAGAAAGAGGTAGCATTATTTTCAATTATCTATATTTATTTATTTTATTTTATTTATAAAGGATTTTACCAGGAAGGATACATTGAGATTTTTCTCGTTTTCAAGTATGTCCTGGGTTCAAGACCATTGAGTTGTTACAGTTACAGAAATACAAAGTAATACAATGCAAGATATTAAAAAACAACACAAATATACAGATTAACAGAAAATAAATATGTAGGAAATATAGTCACTATGTTACATGTTTACAGGTGCATTCTGTATATAGTCACTATGTTACATGTTTACAGGCGCATTCTGTATATAGTCACTATGTTACATGTTTACAGGTGCATTCTGTATATAGTCACTATGTCACATGTTTACAGGTGCATTCTGTATATAGTCACTATGTCACATGTTTACAGGTGCATTCTGTATATAGTCACTGTTACATGTTTACAGGTGCATTCTGTATATAGTCACTATGTTACATGTTTACAGGTGCATTCTGTATATAGTCACTATGTTACATGTTTACAGGTGCATTCTGTATATAGTCACTATGTCACATGTTTACAGGTGCATTCTGTATATAGTCACTGTTACATGTTTACAGGTGCATTCTGTATATAGTCACTATGTTACATGTTTACAGGTGCATTCTGTATGTAGTCACTATGTCACATGTTTACAGGTGCATTCTGTATATAGTCACTATGTTACATGTTTACAGGTGCATTCTGTATGTAGTCACTATGTTACATGTTTACAGGTGCATTCTGTATATAGTCACTATGTTACATGTTTACAGGTGCATTCTGTATATAGTCACTGTTACATGTTTACAGGTGCATTCTGTATATAGTCACTATGTTACATGTTTACAGGTGCATTCTGTATATAGTCACTATGTTACATGTTTACAGGTTCATTCTGTATATAGTCACTATGTTACATGTTTACAGGTGCATTCTGTATATAGCCACTATGTTACATGTTTACAGGTGCATTCTGTATATAGTCACTATGTTACATGTTTACAGGTGCATTCTGTATCGAGGTATGTTAATAGGGAGCTCTTGAGTGACTTAAGACTGGGGGAAGATTTGATGGTGTCTGGGAGGTTATTCCATAATTGTGGTGCTCTGTAGGAAAATGAGGACCGAGCCACTTTGTTTTTGTATTGTGGTATTGCAAGTAAGGTGCTGGTCCTGGATCGGAGCTTATAGGATGAGGGAGCTGCTGGGGGAAGCAGTCTATTCAGGTAGGGTGGTAGCTTCCCAGAAAAGCTCTTAAACACCAGGTTGGAAAGGTGAAGGGTGCATTTAGACTCCAGCGACGACCAGTTTAGCTCTTTTAACATGTCACAATGGTGGGTCATGTAGTTACATTGTAATGCAAAGCGGCAGAATGAGTTTGACTTGGATCAAAGCTCGGAGACACGTCCCCCATTGAAGTTACTTGTTCACACTTACTGTTTAGTCACTGTATTTTCTACAAGAACTATTTGTAGATTCAATAAAAGACAAATCTCTAAACTGAAAGGTATAGTTTCTGCTACTGTTTTAAAGTAAAATCTCCGTCCCTATGTTTTCTTTCCCCTTCGTCTCGCTCCAGATAAACACATTACCTTACACTTTACTGTTGTCAGTTTGCCGGAAAGCACTTATAATTTGCCACCTGCAAGACTTCCATTCTTCACCCACATTCAATCAATTGCAATTGTTTTGATTTTATTGAAGCCAAGGGTCAGGCAATGCATTGTTTTTATTCTACCTGCCAAACTCTACATGCGGTTACATTTAGCCGGGGAATTTTCTCATTCATTAGCATGATCCCTGGTTCCTCTTCCTATTGTGTAACCGACTCGTTCATGTTTCTCTCAACCCTTATAAGTCTGTTGACAGCTGTAATAGCACATAATTCAGCTTTGCTTGGCTGAACGCGCTGTGTATATACCTATATATTTATATACATATATCTTTCCTCTAGGCATATTATCATTACGGCGCAAGTCTTGCGTAACAATGTATACTTTTCAGTTTATACTTTTGCTGTGAAATGTTGACGTTGAAGTTGGGGTTAAAAAAAAAACTGTCAATCTTGTTTGTTAATTTTATGTTTATTTTGTCCCTCCCATTGAACAGCACTGCGGAATAAGCTGGTGCTTTATAAACAATTGTAATAAAGAAGAATGTATACTCTTTAGAGGAAAAAGGGGTTTGTGAGGGTCCTGAGAACGAACAACGGCACTAGTGGCCTGCAATAGGGGCGAAAGGATAAATGGCAACCATACAACTGCGTTATATACGTGTTATTGACCCATACATGCAGCTGCGCCACGCAAAAAATATATATATTTGTATTGAATTTGGATCACTTTCAAACTTCTATACATACCATGTAACAAAAGAATTCAGTCCATGACTGCGTTAAAAATGTATTATTTCCATTTTGAGGAATAATAAAGACAATTTAAGACTTTCTGGAGACAGTAGAATTTACATAACTCAGTTCACAGTTTAGGAGATCCAAATCATCTTATTTATTGTTTCTTAGAAAGAGCCCTCCATGAATAGAAACCCATATGTTGATGCAACATTCTCTATATTTGCTGCTTTTTTTTAGCCAACTTGCCTTTGGATGACCTTACTCCTATAGTAAGACAGCATGACTAATTCATGTCACACCTTAGTAAGGGTAACAGAAAGCGCCCGTGGATTAGTAAATGCCCACCCCATCCCACCGGTCAGTCCAGATTGTAGAGTTCAACACTGGATTTCTAAAATGAGTTCATGAATAAAGAGCGTTCTTTAATTTACATAAAACGCAACCGCCCTATGTTTATGAAAAGGGGCTTAGAGATAATGGGCGTGAAATATATGAATGCTTTGATGATCACTGAGCCGCGACTTCCCGAGGTATATCTGTCAGAGTGTAATTATTTAAACATGTAATACTTTTTACCGATTCGCTGGTAATGGCATTATATACATTGCAATAACCAATCAAGTTATCACGAAATGATAAATAGTGAAAAGCAAGCATGGCTTGATTATTTTAAAACAGGAACTCAAACTCATGATGCAACATCTGTGCTTAAAACATTCCCCTTATATACAATATTAAGTCCTGTAAGAGCACAAGATTAATGCCATAAATATATATGGACATACATGAACAGAGCATCCTGCAGCGTGCATTATTAATAAACAAATACCAAAAATTACCAGTAATATACTTTGCGGGAATTTATATCATATGCCACACAGGAGAACAAAGTGTGAAAACCAGGGACCAGCTAATACACGTGTCATGTCAAATACACAAATGAAAATAACCCAAAAAAAATACATAGATATAAAAATGCAAATAACAAGCACTTATCGAGAGCCTATCGGTACCCGACGTTCGGCAAATTGACGTCAAGGGTATAAAATTTTGAAGTTTGTCAATTTGAAGAAATCAACTTGTCATAACCAGGGTAGAAAATTGTGGTTGGCATTCTCTGGTTTGTGATTAGTTGCTTTTCACACTGCCAACATGTTTACCGTCAACCACACAGTGACCAACAGGTCACTAAGTCAAAGTTACTCAAGTGTCTCTTTAGCAGAACTTCCTGTGTGCAAATAGAAAAAAAATGTGACTGATCAAGTGTAGGTCATCCATGATTGTCAGGACTCATTCGCGCTCACCCCCTTGGCCAACATCCAGCTGCTCATCTCTGCTCCCGTTGGATCTCAGTGACAACTTACGATCTTGCTGCAGGGCCACCAGTCTTGCATCCCACAGAGTCCACATGGCATGGTGGTCGAAACCACGAACTTCCTAGTGGGAGGTGAGTCTCTCGAGTCTTGGGCAGCTCCAGCCAGGGTCCTCTACTGGGGGGATGACTGGTCTGCCTGCAGGCAGAAGGGCTGCTAGGGTGCTCACTTCCCATTGGCCTATGGTAGGCATTGTGAGGTAGTGGCTGAGGCAGGACCGAGCTGGTGTAGTCTCATAGCATCGTATTGAAACCCCACCACTGTAGTCAGGGTGCTCAGTGTTGTTCCTCTTGTGCACACATCTATTGGTTTTCTGATGGCCTTTCTGGGCTTTCCTGATTACCACATTGCTCAAGAACCTTTGCTGCCTGGACCGACCCAATGCTTCTGTATGACTACTCTTTGCCTGGTGACTTTGTGCTGCAAACTTGGACTATCTCCCACCATCCCTGACAACCAAAGTACTGCATACTGGTCTCCAACCAAACCAATTCTGACAACGACAGCCTTGTTGTGCATAGCTATCAATGGTTTGGTATTTGACTAGGTTTTTTGGTTTGTGACCACTTTTTTGCTGAGGGGATTTGACTCATCCAGCTTCAAATCCAGTGCTTGAAGATCAATGTGACCAGATTTCATCTTCTATCAGGGACACTCACAGAAGACACAAACTGCAATGAAAAGGGACTATTTTGATCCAAAGCTTCATTCCTTCGCCATTATGAAACAAAGGAATAAATCCTGGAGCTGCAACAACATTAAACATTTCACAAACACTCTAATGGGTTGAGACATGGCCAGGCACGTCCTTCTTAATGTGCCTGAGATCTTCAATGATGTCGCACTGATAAATTTAGAATTGGATTCCCTGCTCGTTGCCATTAGCCAGACCTGGCTCCAGCCTCGCCTTTGAACTTTGCTTTTCCATCTTAGACCTAATTAATATCATATTTATACTTGGCCAATCAAAATCGACAGCCGATCGTAATCTGACATTAGTAGTAGGACTTATAGGAAGGTCCACTAATTGAGAGACATGTATGGGGTTTCTGTGTTTTCAGCAAGAACATGTAACCCTAAAGTCTTCGTGCAAGTTATTTTCTGCAAAGTTGTTAACGTATCACATAAGAATGAGGTCTCCTCTGCACAAATGGTTGCTTCGAGTTGTATATAGGGCTGACGTAAGCCTCTGGGGATCCACAACTCATTCAAGAGAGTGATCTAGAGGGTTAGTCACTAGGTGTTAAACCGATGGTGAATTTCAGTGGAAATTTATATTTTTGGTCAAAATAGAATAGCTGAAAGTAACACATATTGGAAAATAGTTTCAAGTCAGCTATTTTTGGGATCTATTACACTCTTCGCGTTAAAACGCGGGCGCAAGGGAGGAAAAACAGCGCCCGTGGTTTTCCCCTTGCGTCCGCGTTTTAACGCTGGATTACAATGCAGGTGCAAAAAATGCTGCCTGCATTGTTTCCGAGCGTAAAATTCTGGATGCTCGCGGCAGCGTTGAGCGCAGCCGCGAGCATCCACTCGCTGTAATCCATAGGACTCCATTGAGTTCCTCCCTGCCGGTCACATGACCAGCCGGATCTCGCATTGCGTAGTGATATGCAGGGAGAGACTGGGGGGACTTTTCCCCCCAGTTTTTTTACTGCTCCCGCCGGCCCGAGGAGGCGAACAGAGCCGCGGTCCTCGGCGCGAGACAGAGGGTATGTGCTTCTTTTTTTATTTTTTAAGGCTGGTGTTAATGGATTCTGCAGAAGCGGAATCTGTTAACACCAAGTCCTGGCTCTGGTTATCTTTCCGCTAACCAGAGCCAGGCGTTAATCAGCGTTGGGACTTTGTAATTCCAGCGCTGATTAACACTTTGCGCTCCCCATGTTAAGTATAGGGAGCACAAAGTACAGTAACCTCGTGCTGCAAAGCGCAAGGTACCAAATGCAAACGGCATTTTTCACCCATTTGCGTTCGGATTGTAATATGCGTTAAATACCGCGGCAAACGTTAACGCTGCGTGAGCGTTAATGTTTGCATGTAGATTGTAATAGAGCCCTTTGGATTATAATATATGCTTTGTAATTATCCACCATTTAGTGAATAATAAATGTTTGTAATGTTGACTGGAAACCCATCCATAGGAAAAGGTCTGGTTAAGGTGTGATAAGCAGAATATGTTGCCTTAAAACAGTGTTTCCCAAACCTGTCCTCGGGACCCTCGACCAGGCCAGATTTTACTTTGGGGAAATGCAGACTGAATCCTACAATCACTGAGCAGCAAATCATATCACCCGTGCTGTGCTTCACATATCCTGCAAACCTGGCCTGTCAGCGGATCCTGAGGACAGGTTTGGGAAACACTGCCTTTAAAAAAAGAAAATGGAGTAGAATCTGGCACAGATTGTTAAAAAAATCGTGCAGAATCTGCTGCATAAAAACAAAGCAGATTCGGCTCCATTTTTTTGATGCAGTCAACAAACGCGAGTGGAAAATTGCACAGGGACAAATTGTTGTATAATTGCATGGCAATGGCTAATTTTAGGACAAAATAGGCTGGAATAATCCTTAAAATTGGCACTTGCCTAGAAATTCTCTCCAATACCCAGCTCAGGGAATAATTCATAGCACGTGGTTTAAGATTTTGGGATTTTCGGTGTTTTCTGTACAAAGTGAACCTTCTAAGATAAAAGCCAATCAGTTATTGCTTCACTTTTGAGTTTTGAACTTCGGATAAATGTTTTATTAAGATATGAAAATGCTTAATTTTCACTTATCGTTTTGCGTTAAATATTGTGTGATGTCACCAAATGCACGCTGTATTTATGGGAAGTTGATGGGGAAGGAGGAGCACGGAGATCAGTCGCAGCTCTTCGATTATCAATCATCTGATAAACGTGACAATTTTCTCTCCTCTTTCAACAATTAAAAAACAATGAAATGAAAACCATGTGGCGGTAAAGGCTTTGTTAATTAAGTTGTATGTCAGCACTGTAAGAAAGGGGGCTTTGAAAATGCCAGTGTTTGATTACAAAAGAAGAAAAGTACAACGCTGTACAATATAGAGAGGCCAACGAAAATATATATGTCTAACAATCATGATGGATGATAGACGGGGTTTTGCCATTTACGGTTTTCTTTCCTCTATTTTTATTTTTAAACTTCTATGCATTTCAATGTAACACTTTACATTGGACTAAATATAGCAAAACAACATTTATCATTCTTGTCCATTTTACACATGTATTATAGAATACATATTTTTCCACCCTGCACTGTGAATCTTTACATGTTCTGTTCAATAAAAACATGAAAACATATAATGTTTGTGTTGTATTATTTTAAGCAGACTGTGTTTTTCAAATTGTTGTGACTTAGATGAAGATCAGAGCACATTTTATGACCAATTCATGCAAAACTCCACCTAATCCCAAAGGGTTCACATACTTTTTCTTGCCACTGTACATTCTCCTTTCTTTTGAGATATTTCCATCATCTCTGGTATACTACCACCGAGTGGAGATGGGTGGGATCCTCCATAGAGATCCAGAGGCGTTCCATTCTGAGCCAAAAAAGGCTCCATCTTTGTGAGTGTATACATCTACTGATACAATAGGGAATTTTTTTCCCGTGTACTTTATGCTGCGCGATAATTTTTTATTGCTTTCATTATAGGTTTATAACAAAACCATTGAAGAGAATATATAGAGAATCATCTTGGGACATTAAGATAAGTCTATTATTGATTTCTCTCTATATGTGTATAGTTGATATATCAGGAGCGCTCCCTCTACACTAAGTGTTTCCTGTATATATCATGATAGGCTATTTATCTAGCATAACTTTGTGTGTATCTTAGAAATTGTTCTCATGTAAAAGGAAGTATAAGATCTGTACATTGATCAGTAGCAGATGTAAACGTTTGGCAAGCAGGGTCTGCCGTACAGAAACCCCGCGAGAGACACATATGGTGGCCGCTTGGACGTCTCTGCTCAAGCTACCATGTAGCTTTTGGTTTACTACAGATGACTCCAAGAATCCTGCTCCTATCTTGTTATTTACAATGTAGTTTTAAAGAAGGAGAATTAACACTATCCTAACAATGTTTCAGGTTTAGAACGTGGAAATGTGAGCTCTTAGGGATACTCAGAGAGTGGCGTCCACGTTGGGTGAGTGCAAACTTATTCTGCAACATCTCACAATAACTTATGCAGTGTATAAAATGAACGTGGAAGGGCTAACATCTTCCTACACCTCTCATAAGTGTTTTGAAGCATAGCACTGGATGCTGGCACCCCAAGCTATTGATGATAGTAAGGATCGTTTGCATTCAGTCCAATCTCTCCATTATGTCAGAATACATTTGTCTTCGTGAATGAGACCAGGCATCACTTATCCCCATACCAGCGTAATTACTGGTTTTATAAATAATATCCTTCATAACGAGCTGTATCGAGTGCTGTTGTTTAATTATTCATTCTTATAATCTGAGCTTTTGTAATGATGTACGAGAGAAACAATGGTCACAGGGGACTTTTCATGAGTGAATGAGCCAATCGATAGACACAGTCTCTGCTCTGTCTGAATTCGTTACACACTTCCAGTCCGAGATCTCAATCTAAGTGTGCCTCTTCCTCTTCTCTGAATAAGTGGATTTAGAATAAACTCATTTAGGTTTGTTATAAGGATCACAATATCTTACCCATTCAATTATTCTGTTCCCAGTTTCCTGATGAGTTTGTTTTGCAAACTCAACCCAGAAAATAATAAGAAAATGTGAAAAGTAATTGCTTAATAATAGAAAGGGGACATGTCATTTACTCACATATATATATATATATTACACACACACAAACTGGCATAATATATGTTCTTTTTGATATTCCTAAAGATAAAAAAGTCTTATCTCACTATCCCCACATATAACAAAATTGGCTTTCATTACCCCTGGGCAGGAGAAAAGCAGGCAAGGCAGTGATCTCATGATAACCCAAAGTTTTAGATGATTAAAATGTTCATAAACAGAATATTTTGTTATAGTAGGTCTCCTTCCCCCTTTTGCATGTGTCAGGAATTCTAGGGAAATGCTATCGGAGCTGTACTGGATACTATAGCTATGTAGCAGCAATATACACTCCACGGCCACTTTATTAGGTATACCTTTCTAGAACTGGTTGGACTCCCTTTTGTTGTCAGAACTGCCTTAATTCTTCGTGGAATAGATTTTGAACCATTCTCTGTAAACCCTAAAGATGGTTGTGCATGAAAATCCCAGTAGAGCAGCATTTTTTGAAATACTCAGACCGTCTCGTCTGGCACCAACAACTACGCCACGCTCAAAGTCACTTAAATACTCTTTCTTCCCCGTTCTGATGCTCGGTTTGAACTTCAGCAAGTCATCTTCAAGACATCTAGATGCCTAAATGCATGGAGTTGCTGCCATGTGATTGGCTGATTAGCAATTTGTTTTAACAAGCAATTGAACAGGTGTATCTAATAAATTGGCCGGTGAGTGTAGATGGGGAAAATACTTGGGTTCATCAGGTTCTTCATTTCCTTTCACGTTTTTTTCTGTTGACCAAAAAAGAAAAAACAAAACTGAACAAAGCAATTTCAAATAGTATCCAGATGTAGCCCAAAAATGTGAATATTTTTGGGGGAAGATTTGATGGCGTCTGGGAGGTTATTCCATATATGTGGTGCTCTGTAGGAAATGAGCATCGAGCCACTTTCTTTTTGTATTGTGGTATTGCAAGTAAGGTGCAGGTCCTGGATCGGAGGTTATAGGATGAGGGAACTGCTGGGGGAAGCAGCCTATTCAGGTAGGATGGCAGCTTCCCAGAAAAGCTCTTAAACACCAGGTTGGAAAGGTGAAGGGTGCGAGGAAGCGCATTCCATATGGTTGGTGCTGCACGATAAAAGTCCCCCAGCTTGGCATGTGAAGAGGTGATAATGGAGGATGCCAGGAGCAGGTCATTGTTGTATCTTGGGGTGGGATGGAGTAGATTTGATGATTAGATAAATGGTGTCACTGCATTGTATCTTACATCCTTCACAGGCCTATTTCCTCCTTTGAATCATCCTATGCATCATATATCCCATTCCCTCCTTCTGCCCAGAATTGATAGGGATGTGTCACAATGAATAGAATCCACTATCAACAGATACACCGTAAACATGGTCTACCTAGTGCTGAGGCCCATTCCCAGGGCCCTCACAAACCTTGTTTTTGCTCACCATATTCAGACACAAATTAACCGGATAGGTGACGAATGAATGAATATCAAAGGTTTTACAAATGAAAACCGTTATCCAAGCTGTCTACTGAGCCTTCATACTCACTGATATACCGCGATTGCTGCTGATAATTAAATATATATTTGTATATACATTTTATTGCAAGAGTCAGAAAAAAAAATGGAATTTGTTGTTCACCCTTTTTCTAGGGCAGGGAAGAGTGTTGCTTTTGTCCATCGTTTGGTCAATGTCAGCGAGCTAAAGGGGCTCGTAAATCTTCTGTATCTTTAATTTTCACTAGAATAGATAATAAAGCTATACGATCTCTATATAAAATTAGCCAAAAAATTATGGGCCACACTGATGTATCCATTTCAAATCTTTATTCAATGCATATCAGGGTAATAGCATGCAACGTTTCGGCATACAGCCTTAATCATGCATAGTACATCCTCCTGCTTTCATTCCTTAAATACAATAAAATCTATTGAAATCTGATAGGGAGGTGGGGCTTAGGTTCACTTATTATTCTTAACCATTCTTAGGCCCATCGTTTGATTTTGAAGTTTATTGTGGGATTGCGGACCCCTTTGTGGAGCACTTAAGGTATACCGTTGATCGTCTCAATCCCACCGTGTTAGCCACGCTTGCTCTTCGTATTATATAAAAAGATCCAGCGTAGTGACCTCACAAGATAAACTGCAGCAATAGCAGTGATTACCTGAGCTTCAAAAGCCCTTATTGGAATGATTGATCTTCCTTGTGCGTACTATGACCCGACATCACAGTGACCCTGTCTTACCGAAGGCCCCAAAGTATTTCCTGACCTGTTCAGTGTGTCATATTAAATAGGTCCTTTCCATGCAGCCCGTGCCTGCTTGTGCGTTAACACATGGAGTGCGATGATAGATGTGTCGAATTATAGACGAGATTGCTTTGAGTTATCTCCATCACATCTGGAAATTGAGCTGTTATTTAGGGATCGATGGATAGGAACCAGGAGGGTATTAGAACCAAATGTGAGAAGCTCCGCTTCTGCAGGACGACTGGTGGATGGATTTGTGTTTAAATAAAGTCCAGTCAAAACAACAGCTTAATCAAGAAATAACACATGGCCGAAATTACAAATTGTAGCAGAAGAACACAATTGCACCCTCAAAATTTGCAGATTGAAAAAAAGAGGGAAAGGAAAGAGATACGAGGAGATACTACTGCAGTGTCCAAAAGGGACTATTAGGCTGGGGGCACACTAGGCGTCTTCTTGTGAGCACTAGCGCGCATTGCCGGCACCCATCGCAGCGTTGTAATGCTGCGGACGGAGCCAGTCAAATGCTTGCGCGCGAGCACACTTAGTGCACCTAGAGATCATCACTGTCGATGCACTAGGATGCGCGTCGACGGGGCTGCAAAGCGCGATCCTCCATAGGAGGATCACACTTTGCAGCCTTGTGGAGGGGGGCATGTGGGCGTCGAGGGGGGCCGGTGCATTAACATTTTCTTTAAGGCACGCTAGTGCGTTAAAGAAAACGTCTAGTGTGCCCCCGGCCTTAGTGTCGAAGCTTACAATTTGAGTAATAACAAACGGTGACAGTTGTAACTGATAACACACAGAAATGATGGAAACAAATTCCTGAAATGTAGCAGTCCTTGCCTTTACATAAATCTAGTGCAGAGAACACAATTACCCCATTTGAACCGCATTTGTGAAATTAACAAATATCTAGATAAATAGAAAGTATGCAGAGAGCCTTATGAATGAATAGAGATTGATCATAGAGAAATAAGTTGATCATGGATACATAGATTGATCACATAGAGAAGATGATTGATACAAAAAAATTAAAGCACTAAATGCCAGACTCGATAGAGTCGAAATGTTGTCTCTGATCATGCTCCAGTAAAGTTGCCCTGCATTGGTAGACATGGATTGACCATGCCTTCCTTTGCCACATGTGTTTTTGCTCATGTCAGGCCAGCTAACAATTGAAAAGCAATTGTCCAAATTGCAGGTCGTGGTTTAAAGTGTTCGGTAGGCAGGGGAGAAATTTCAGGCATCGTGTCTGTAAGAAATGGAAAGGTACATAGCTTAGCTACAATGATTTGTGTACATGCGTAGAGATCTAAGATCTACATACAAGGAGAAAGAGGTATGATCTCACAGCATATCAAGAACATAAGTGGTTATATTACCTGGTCTGTCCTCTAAAGACCATAAATGTAAAGAGACACTCTAAGCACTCAATGTAAATTGAGTGGCAACACTGATCTTCGTGCCCTCACTTATCTCCCCCTTCCAAGACAGCTTGGAGGGCTAATTCAGTCCTATATCCGCAGAGGATTAGTTCTGCCCAGAATCTAGGCTTTGAGCTCAGGTTCCAGGATTTTGAGATGTAGGTCCCACCAATGGCTCTGAAGGCATTCTGGCATTTCAGGCCACTGAATTCGTTGACTACTGGCTCAAGTGTCCAGAATGTCATGGCCCACACCGCCGGCGGCAGAAAAAGTCCTAAACCGATGCTGCCCCATCCTGACTTCTGTGGCAGCATTGTTCAGACACCACCATTCAAGACTCTGGCTTACTTGCAGGCATTGCAGGTGCAGCATCTAATGAGCCCTAGAGTTCCTTATATAATGGAGACACACCCTTTCTTCAGTGCTTCGGCATTGCACTACCTGCAAAACCTCCACTCTGAAGCTGCTCCTTTTTCCCCCTCAAGACTCTGGGCCTGCTGCTGTTGCTTTCCAAGCCCTGCTGTTCCAAGACCCCTGACTGTTCCAAAACCCCATGCGAGCCACCACGTTCCTGTTCAAGCTACCCACCACGTTCCTGTTCAAGCTACCCACCATGCTCCTGCTCCAACTACAGCTCCGTACATCTCTGGATTCCCACCTTCAATACCATTGCATATCTGGACTCTTATCTACAGCCCTGCAATCTGCCTACAACCCTTTAACCTGCTTTTTTGTAGAGGTGTGCACTGCTGAAAATAATTTTTGGTTTCAAAATAATTTCGTTTTCGTTATTTCGTTTCGTTATTTTGTTAGGTATATTGGATCACTAAAACACCCATTGTAATTTGGAATCAATTCGATATTTGATAGAAAACCAATAAATCAAATCCTTTGGATTAAAATTGGGAGTGTGAAGAGCAGAGCGGTCAGATGGGCTTAATGTATAACCCTTTAATTCCCCCTCTTACTATTTTAACCCTAGAGTAACCCATTAATACACATGGTGGGAGCATGATTGCTTGCAAATCTACAGATTAGTAACTATCCACCATCTATTCCCATTAAAACGCATGTACTTTGTTCCTGTAGATGGTATAACTGGGAAGCATTCACATTTCATTTAAACATTCTAAAACATACGCAGTACTGAGCTATAATGGACATATTGATTGTGCACAGCGGGGTTAACATTTCTCTTGTACGTCTGCCACGTAGTAAAAGGTACAGAGTTCACATTAATTGTAACAGTATGAGGAAATTATGGAATTCTTAGGAATCAAAATGTTTAGGTAAAATAATGAAACATCCAGCTATTGCAGCCTCAGACTGTGAGTTATCTGCACATCACACGTTCAGCGCGTAGTCCCGCTTTCTTTTTCCACTTTCTTACAGTAATGTTGACCCCTGGCCTCCTCATTCTTGTGCACAATATAATAATTTGTGGTTTCTCCATCTGGAATGAATCTCTGTATCTCAGGAGTGCAAACCAACATCTGAATAAGTGGAAGCGTTGAGAAATAACTGAATGCGAGTGATGTCATTTTATACAAAACCTTCTCAAACAGAGCATTAGTTACCGAACATTAAAATCATTTCTGTTTTTCTTCGGTACGCTTTGTTTAGAAGACATGCCATTTTTATAGGTCAGTGACGGCAACAGAGATATTGGTGAACCACAATTTCCAGGATATTGAGTTTATAGAAAATGTGTTCGTCTGACCACTGTTGTAGTGTTCAAAGAATGGTGGTTTTTACTGTAGAAAACTTTGTTGGCTCAAGTATGGTGAAACTACTACGATAAATTTCTTGTTTATGGAACTCCCATTGTAGTTTCCCATATTTTTGCCCCTTCTTTCCACTGTAGTTTCTGCCAAAGTGGACTAGTACAGTTACTTTTTTTGCACGTTAAGGGATATTGTGGATTTTTGCGCCCATGTTTGTATATCTCAATTATATGCAAAATATACTAAAATTTGAAAAAATCCGGAATCCAAAACACTCCTGGTTCCAATCAATATGGATAAAAGATAATCAACTGGTACTTTTTGCTTACCATTACTTTAACCTTGTAAGGCGGCGTGCGTCATTGGCTGCATGGGGTCGGCCTGAGTTCAGGCCGTCCCGCTGCAGCCAATGACACATGTCGTGCGCCAACTGGTGGGAGGGGCTATTGCGGGCCATAGATGCCAGTGGGGCTTCCTATGCTGCCACCCAGCGTTAAGGCCCACCCGTCACGGGGATGGCATAGTACAGCCTGCAGTGGGAAAGGGTTAAAAGGGACAAAATGGGAAAAGGGAAACAGGTTAAACATAAACCTCTCCTGACCCCTCCCGATACCACCTTCCCGTTTTAACCCTTCATATCATTTTAAAAAGGTACTTTCTTTCCAGCTCAGTGCTTGCTCTCCAATACTCGGGAACAGGGGCGGATTTATAACTAGGCAGAGTAGGCATGTGCCTACAGACGCCTGCCACAAATTTGTTTTACAATTTTTTACAATTTACAGTCATTTAGACCATTATCTCTGGAGCCCTATGGGAGGTATCATTCAAAAGGCCAGATTATGGCCTTTCCAGTGATGCCAAACATATACCCAGGGCCGTAGGGAGGGCGAGGCGCGTGAGGTGCTCGCCTCAGATACAGAGCTGCAGGGGGGCGCAGGCCAGGGGTGAGAATATCGCTGCCGCCGGCTGTTCTTCTCCCTGTGAATGGCCGCATGCAGCTTGGCCTCTCACAGGGAACCACCTAACCTGCTTGCGAGAATGCACCTGTGCTGGACCAGCGCAGCCACGTTCTCGTGAGATCACGGAGTTCACGTGAACTCCGCGATCTTGTGCCCTGGTCAGGTGGTTCCCGGTGAGCGGCCAAGCTGCATGCGGCCGCTCGCAGAGAGAAGAACGGCAGCGCTGACAGAGGTGAGAGCTGGGGGGCAATATATGCATGAGAGCTGGGGGTGGGGGCAATATATCCATGAGAGCTGGGGGGTAATATATAACATCTTTGCAATCTTCTTATAGCCATTGCCCTTCCTTTGAAGAGTAATCACCTCTTCTCTTGTCTTCCTGGACCATTCTCTTGACTTCACCATGTTTGTAACCACACCAGTAAATGTCTAGAAGGAGCTGAGTATCACAGTCATTTTAAAGCTGCCTAATTGGTGCTTATTATGCTTTATTGCTGCTCCGTGACATCCACAGGTGTTTTCAATACCTGATTGAAAACACTTGAATGAACCTCTGTTCTTCAGAGTGGTAGTCTTTAAGGGGTTGAATAATTGTGTCAATGAAGAATTCACAAAAGAATCATTTACTTCTGTATTACAAAACGAATTGATGTCATTTTAGTTGCATATGGTTCTTTAAAAAGTCCTTGTAGGATTTCATTCTGAATACAATTACAAATGTACACTAAATTCCCTAAAACCCTTTACAGCATTGGGGGTTGAATAATTTTGAACACAACTGTATATATACACACACACACACACACACACACACACACACACACACACAGAAAACTACTAGTGTATCCCAATAGTGTTTTTTCATTGCACAAGTGAAAACCATATCCAGAGACTATCAGGGTTATTCAAAGAGATCCGAATGGCTGCCGAAAGGGAACCGAACGCTTAAAATCAGCATTCGGTTACCTTTCTTGGCCATTTGGCTATCCAGAGAGCAGGCAGTTTGCCAAATGTTGGCGAATTGCCTGCACATACGGTGCCTGTTCGGTGCCTGTTCGAGAGCAGTGAAATCCCCATAGCTTCGTCTAGTCAGAAACCAGCAGTGAAAGTTGCTGAAATGCCCTGCCCTTCGGTGGTTTAATTCGGCAGATTTATTCATGCGAATCCCATAGGCTTCAATGTTAAAAATATTCCCGTTTTAATCCAATATCTAATAGACCGTTTATTATAATATTCTGCAGTAAAAAGTCTCTTTATAGATTTTTTGGGATATTTTAAGCATTTTCGGGATTTTTTGGCCAAAAACTTTTGCCGATTTTTAAAAAATAAAAAAAAAAAATTTAAATCGTTTTTTCGTTTTTCTGTAACAGCCCTTTTTATTATCATTCATTGGACCTCATATGAAAATTTCAGACATTTTCGTTCAGTAGTTTCTTTGCAAACAGCGTTTCACTTTTCAAACATTCAAGCGTACTGTTTTTTTTCTTCACCTCCTTCGTCTGCAGTGTTGACTTTTTCCGGCGACTGCGCTGCGTGTGATCGGCTCCTGCTCTGATTTCTCCGGCGTCTTCGGCGGGTTAATCCAGTTGTTTTTGCTGGTTTCGGTGTGCGTTCGCCCTCGTTTTGCGGTGAGTTTTTGGTGGTTATGCGGCGACTTTTTCCTGCTTTTCGGCGGCCCTGTGGTGCTTGCTGAATACACCGCAGGGTTGCCGAAATGGGATTGCCAAATCGTACCGAATTGAAGAGAACGAAAAGTCACCAAACGTGTGGTTGCTTTTCGATTCTGACAGAGGTGAGAGCTGGGGGGCAATATATGCATGAGAGCTGGGGGTGGGGGCAATATATCCATGAGAGCTGGGGGGTAATATATCCACGAGAGCTTAGGGGCAATATATCCATGAGAGCTGGGGGGGAAGATATCCATGAGAGCTGGGGGGCAATATATCCATGAGAGCTGAGGGGCAATATATCCATGAGAGCTGGGGGCAAATATATCCATGAAAGCGGGGGGGGGCAATATATCCATGAGAGCTGGGGGGCAATATATCAATTAGAGCTGGGGGCAATATATCCATATCCATGTGAGCTGGGGGCAATATATCAATTAGAGCTGGGGGCAATATATCCATATCCATGTGAGCTGGGGGCAATATATCAATTAGAGCTGGGGGCAATATATCCATATCCATGTGAGCTGGGGGCAATATATCAATTAGAGCTGGGGGCAATATATCCATATCCATGTGAGCTGGGGGCAATATATTGTGTATAAGCATATCACAGAGCTACAGAGCAGTAATGTGTGTGTGTACAGTATAAGCGTATCACAGAGCTGCACAGCAGTAAACTCGCAGTAATGTGCTGTGTGTAAGAGCGTATCAGAGCTGCACAGCAATAAAATTCACAGTAATGTGGGGGGCGCACAATTTTCTGTTCTTGCCTCGGGTGCAGAAAGAGCTAGCTACGGCTCTGCATATACCGGCTGGGTGGAGTAGAGGTAACATCACTGCTCTGCGTGGAGAGAGCCTGTGGAGACATGAGTTCAATTCCAGCAAGAGCACCTCTCCAGTAAGTGTCCTTGGGCAAGACACCTAATGGTACATGCTGGCCACCCAGGACATACTTGAAAACGAGAGAAATCTCAATGCATCTTTCCTGATAAAATCCTTTGTCCAAAAAAAAAACATAACCAGGTTAGATTTATGTAAAATATCAAATAAAATAATATTTCTCTTTCTTTCTATTGGAGCACTATTATTCTGTTTACAATTATAAAATGAACAGTGATGCTGCGCTAACTCACCGTCCTCACCTGGCCAGCAAGTGTGGAACTGATGATGCAACGCCTTGTTTCATCGACAACCTACAGGGTTATCCAAAGAGATTCGAAAAGTCACCGCACGTTCGGTGACTTTTCGTTCTCTTCAATTCGGTTCCTTTTGCCGATTGCATTTCGGTGACCCTGCGGTGTATTCAGCAAAGAGCACAGGGTCCCCGAATTGCAGGGAAAAGCTGCCGAAAACCTGACGAAAACTAACCGAATGCACACTGAAAACAAGCAAAAACATCTGGATTAACCTTCGAAGAAGCCGAACAGGAGCCGAACATGAGCCGAATCACACAGAGCCGAAGCAGCTGTGACGTAGAGGAGGCAGTGAATAAATTAGAAAAACCATTTGTATGAATCTGGGAAAAAGAAACGCTGTTTGCAAAGAAACTACTGAGCGAAAATGTCTGAAATTTTCACAGGAGGTCCAGGGAATGATAATAAAGAGGGCTGTTACAGAAAAAATAAGTTAACTGAAAAAAAAAAAAAAAAAAAATCGGACTTTTTTAAAAAAAAAAAAAAAAAAATGAAAAATGCTTAAAGTATCCTAAAAAATCTATAAATACAGAGACTTTTTGCTGCAGAATTTTATAATGAACGGTTTATTATATATTGAATTAAAACGGGAATATTTTTAACATTGAAGTCTATGGGATTCTCCTGAATAAATTTGCCGAATGAAACACCGAATGGCAGGGCATTAGGGGAACCTTTCACTGCTGGTTTTCGTTCTCTGAATAGACAAAGCAGTGCTTTTCATGGGGATTTCACTGCCCTCGAACAGGCACCGAACAAGCACTGTATGTTCAGGCAATTCGCCAGGATTTGGCGAATTGCCTGCTCTCTGGATAGCCGAATGGCCAGGAAAGGTAACCGAACGCTGATTTTCAGCATTCGGTTACCTTTCTCAAGCAATTCGGATCTCTTTGGATAACCCTGCTAGACTGTGGCACTGCAGTGAGGAGAGACAGTGAGACTTTGGAACCCAGATCTCTGAATTGTACACCACACAATGTTTTTTTTTTTCCATATAGAAAGTTTTATAACTTCACGCATGTACAAAAGAAAGATTTGGCTACCCCAAGTATAATAGATATTAAACTCATATGGCGAACTTGTATATTGGTGGGTATCAGATGCAATAAATACATTTTTGGGCAAAAAGGGAGTGTGAGGGAAGTGCAGTGAGATATGAGCCTACTTATCTTCTCCCAATAACCCCCCACTCTCGGACATTTCCATAACACATGAAGGAGAGAGCCCAGAAACAGAAGGCATCTCCAACACAGCCCCGACTGTCCCGAGATATGGACCAACCTGTTTGGAGTCAGATACCACCTATACAGCAACGTAAGATGGGATTCACGCAAATGTGTACACCGCACAATGTTAATTGAGGTGTCATTGGAAAGGTCAGAGTCTGGTCTTTACAATGATACCAAACATGATCATGTAATATGTAAAAAGAAAAAACTGAAAGCAAGTAAATGCAATTTTTTTTCCCTCTGTTCTACGGCAAAGGCAATATTTACTTTTACATATAAAACAAACAATGCCATTGCACTAACTCAACTAAGGCCACAGATTCTGCCTCTTCTTTTGATTTGAACGCAGAGAGAAACAGTTTCAGTTTAATTTATTTATTTATTTTTAAAAAAATTTAGTTATCAGCCCCAAAGCAAAAATGTAAAAAGTCATTTTGGCGTGTTTCTTTTATTTTGTTAGAGTGGAGACTCCTGAGTTGCAAATCCGGCCCTGCTTGGGACGTGACATTCTGCCTGAAGGTCGAAGCATGCCACGTGGCCACAGGGGGATTGGACACTGCAGCGCGAGCATCAATCTAATCCAATGGTTGGGTGGAAGGGATGTGGGACCTAAATTGCTTCCTGGTCCCAGATCCATAAAATTCAGGTCTGATCTGATCATCTGGGGGTAGCAAAGTCCCTGCACTCGGAGGGCTGAATCAGCCATCACAAAGAGTGGTCACAATGCCTAGAGTGTCCCTTTAATGTTCATTGACTAGCTCTTACAGTATTATGAAATTTACATTTTATCAATAACTTTGGGATAGCGATTATTCTGCTAAACACCTGATTTTCAGATTTAAGCAGCCCAAATTTTTATCCATGTGGTGTGTTATTTTCCATCTGTTCTTAGAAATGTTACATGTACACCATATACTTAGACTACTATAACAACTCTCTAATGTACAAGCGTTTCCTGAAGATTATTTAATCCAGCAATTTGAAAAAAACGACAAGTTCTGCGGTCAAGATAATTAATAGAATATGCATGACTTTGCATTTCAACATGCATGTTCCTTTGCAAAAATTGAATGTGTTCATTGTTTTGTAACCATGAAATAAACCACAAATAGTCGCTTCACTGGGTCACAGTTTATACTGTGTGGTCCAGCTCTGATGTCACTGAATGTTTGCATGAAAAATAAAGTTCTTCATTTTCATCTCAGTGACTATTGATTTTACATAGAACTTCCATCATTTATCCAAAAAGAAAAGTCTCATCCAGAGAAAACCATGAGCCTGTTACGACTGCAAAACTCTCTCCTGAAAATGTGTTTCCGCCATCTGCCATTTTCAACATAAAGCGGGGGATGGTAATTGTAAAATGCTAATTTATAACAAAATAAACATATCTGCTTAATTACTGACAGGGGACAAATGAGGACTTCAAGAAGATCCCTTTAACAGAGTAACCCACTACCAAGGACCAGGGCTGGTGCCCCCCAAGAAAAAACTGTTAACTGTTGAAATGTGGGGGGGCACACACTGTGCTCGGGGACACACTGCACGGGGGCCGCACACGGTCGTTCGGTGACCATCTTTTAATCAAAAACTGATTATTTTCATTATACTGTTGCCCAAAGAGAGGAGATGGAAATGTAAAAGGTCAAACTCTAAAGCAATTTACCCAGTGGGCACACTCTTCTGCACACGCCTATAATCCTGGACACGCCTCCACTCCTGGAACTAGTCAATGGCGCCTCCAGGGATTGGCCTTCCTTTTCACAATTTTCTCAATGCCGTATCCTTAAAATCAATCATAAGTACCCAAAATAAAGTTCCTCTATGGTGCGCAGCGAAGAGTAGAAGATGCAATGTCAAGGGAGATCAAATTACAGAGGGATAGAGGACGACAGGAATCTGACCATGCATTCACCACGCTATTATTTTTATTTACCATTTTTGCCTAATAATTTTTATTTGGAAAGGATTTATAAAGATTTGAATAGAATATTGGTGAGGTTGGTAGTGTGTGTGTGTATATATATATTATAAAGTTTATTATTACAGAGGCCATTTACACATCACAGCAATTCAAAGAACTGCATCACAGAGCTCATGTGCTACATTTCCCATATGCAGCGCAGACCTCTGGGAAAGACATGCAAATGACATCTGCAATTTCTTTGACCAGTTCCATAAACCTGATCTCTGCTAAAATAAAAAAAATAAGCCATCTACTATTGCAGGACATTGATTGAAAGGTCCTGTGTAAAATAGACCCAGGATGTAAAAAAATAAGAAATTACACACGTCATTTGCATGTCTTACCCAGAGTTCTGTGCTGCATATGGGGAACGTAGCACATGAGCGTTGTGATGCAGTTCTTTGAATTGCTGTGATGTGTAAATGGCCTCTGCAATAACAAACTTTATTATTTGCAGTGTGGAGGCTTTTAATCTCATTATTTGCCTTACATCACAACATACAGTTGTGTTCAAAATTATTCAACCCCCACTGAAATTGAGTGTTTTGGCCAGTTTGACATTGATTTTGATCATTCAGTCATCTTGCTTACAATTAAATCAAAGAGGCACGTGTAGGTCAGACAAATATAACATAACATTTATAATGAAATAACCACAAATGTCTTTTCTGTGCTCACATCATTATCAGTTTTATTCAACCCCCAAGTGACATTCAATCTTAGTACTTAGTACAACATCCTTTTACAGTTATAACAGCTTTTAAATGTGAAGCATAGCTTGACACAAGTGTCTTGCAGCGATCTACGGGTATCTTCGCCCATTCGTCATGGGCAAAAGCCTCCAGTTCAGTCACATTCTTAGGCTTGTGCACTGCAACTGCTTTCTTTAAGTCCCACCAGAGGTTCTCAATCGGCTTTAAGTCAGGTGACTGCGATGGCCACTCCAAAATGTTCCAGCCTTTAATCTGCAACCATGCTCTAGTGGACTTGGAGGTATGCTTGGGATCATTGTCCTGTTGAAAGGTCCAACGTCTCCAAAGCCTCAGGTTTGTGATGGACTGCATCACATTGTCATCCAATATCTCCTGGTACTGAAGAGAATTCATTCAAGAGAAAAATTTTTGCCGATTTTTAAAAAAAAAAAAAAAAAAAAAAAATCGTTTTTTCGTTTTTCTGTAACAGCCCTTTTTATTATCATTCCCTGGACCTCATATGAAAATTTCAGACATTTTCGTTCAGTAGTTTCTTTGCAAACAGCGTTTCACTTTTCAAACATTCAAGCGTACTGTTTTTTTTCTTCACCTCCTTCGTCTGCAGTGTTGACTTTTTCCGGCGACTGCGCTGCGTGTGATCGGCTCCTGCTCTGATTTCTCCGGCGTCTTCGGCGGGTTAATCCAGTTGTTTTTGCTGGTTTCGGTGTGCGTTCGCCCTCGTTTTGCGGTGAGTTTTTGGTGGTTATGCAGCGACTTTTCCCTGCTTTTCGGCGGCCCTGTGGTGCTTGCTGAATACACCGCAGGGTCGCTGAAATGGGATTGCCAAATCGTACCGAATTGAAGAGAACGAAAAGTCACCAAACGTGTGGTTGCTTTTCGATTCTCTTTGAATAACCCTGTTAGTTCTTATTTCTTTTTTCCGATCCTAATACAATGATTCTTCATAGTACTATGTTTCAGAAATCACTTTCTATATGCAAAAAAGTAAAAAAAAAAAAAAAATTATCGAAGGAACGGAAAAATTATTTATTTAAATAAAACAGTGTATACCAGATGCATTGGACACGTCCCAGTTATTACAATGTACATTAACGATTTGTATTCAACCAAGACAAGACATGGAATCTGTAAGCATCCAGGCTTCAGGTCCTTCGCTGAACTGTTTGTTTGGAGTTCTAACATGGAGTGACATGGCGAGATGTGATATTCTATTTGAAGTGAAACAGTTAGGTTAAGCGAATTGACCCCGGCACAGTTCAAGCTGTTCTGCAGGCAAGACGCCTGCCGAACCTTCCACTAATCGAGGGATCTCTATGAACTGCAGGCCTGCACACTATTTTACAAAAACATATAAAATCGCTTCAGACTGGATAAACATGGATCCTGTTATTAGGGTCACAAGGTCCCGGGCAGTAAATAACTAAAGCATTTATATAGTGCCCTTTATTTTGTTGTTTTTGTTTTTTCTAAAGAAATTACTACATATGAGATCTAATTCCAGTCTACTTATCTGGTCATTCTACTCCAGAAAAAACATAAGCATTATTATGGGTTTTAGACACATTCCTATCTCTTTTTATGAAGTCCACCTACCTTAACACCACAGTCACAGTGTCCCATTTCTCGCTCCTAATTTCCTGCCTTCAAAGAATTGTAAAAATGTATCTTATTATCTTTTATTTTTTAATTTAAACTAGTCTTCAAGACTACGGGATAATTTAGAGAATTATTATTTGTTTAACAGTCGGCAACCAGGTTATCGAAAGAGAACCTGGAATTCGACATGATTGGAGTGCTGCATGCACGCTCTTTGTAAACGTTTTGTGCTAGACCTCAGGGGATTTTGGCCGAGCCATGAAAGTGTCATTTGGATCAGCACTAATAAGTACCATTAACAGTTGCAAATAATTAGCATTTGAAATACAGTTAATACCTAATTAGAGTGAGAAGCAACAAACCTGTCTGACCTGGCAAACAACCTGCATGTTTTGAATAATCACTACATATCATCTGTTCTTCCTTCAATTTGGTAAAGGAATAGGCACTGTTAAAATATACATGTCTATTCAGTAAAAGGTGAAACTCCGGAGAACTGGCAGGAGAAGAGAATCTAGACCAGATAGCAGATTGGGAAGGTGAGATAAATTGGAGCATATTTCTGGTTTGTCCATTTTGACCTAGATTTTTCACTTCTCCAGTCAATTCTCCTGAGTTTCACCTTTATTGAATAGACCTGATGGTTAAACAACTCAACTTTTTAGTTTGGTATAAACTGACTTGGTAGTTCACTTGGTTAAGATACCCACCTAATCATTCCACAAGATAGAAAACTTGGCTATTGGTAAAACTCCATCTACCTTTTATCCTACAAAGGCTGATAAAAACGAGTTTTTGTGGACTTCCAGGAGGCGGGCTGTATGAATTGCTGCACTTTTACTGAGCTCCGATTCCACGAAATTCCCAATCTCGAGCCATCCTGCTTCTTGCTGCTGTGGGCATATGAGGAGTCACTTCACTGCACAGAGACCCTTGGCATAGGAAACATCGGCGATGGAGTCACCTGTCCCCAGAAACCCTGGACCAGTTGCACAGAGGCGACAGTGGTCAGGGGCTCCCCTAGTCATAAGTGCCTGGAGGTGGTTGCTGCCAGGTGGTGGACCTCAGCAGGTCAAGCTGTTGTTCTGAGCTCTCACGTATCGTAAAGGTACCCTGCACTTCAATGTACCTGGGTCCAACTTTTCCAGTTCATCCCAGAGAGGCGCCATCTTGAGGCCTACCCCATCGCAGCCTGTCAGACGGTTTTGGCTGGCCAGAAACAGGGGCTTTCCGTGCCGGCAGCTGCAACACTTATTGTCCCCACTTACAAACAAAGAGGAAATTTACAGCTGCAGCAGGTCCCGGACCTAATTTTTCAAGTCGGGCACTATCGGGTGTCATACCATGTCTTTCCAGAAGGCTCTAACAGAGGCCCCAACTGCAATCTGGGATCAGTTTACTACCATAAGGGGTGAAGTGTAGAGCTCTGTTCTGTACTACTGTTTCGCCACATTTTCCATTAGGCTTGATCTACTTTACACTCCACTGGTTATTCATCGGAAGGAAAAAAAAAACGCAACAACAACAACTTCATAGAGACAACCAAAACAAACAAGCGAGCCATAATCCTCTCCAGACCATCATGACTCAGTTCTGGACCTTAGCGCATCACTAATCTCACAATTAACCATGGAACTCCATTACTCTCCACTGAGATCTCATTGGTCCTCTCAACCCTATTGGAATCGAAACTGGACAGACTCACTTCAACCATAGAGTGTCAGTCTTTTCTCTATGATCAGTGCAAACCCAATGCATCACAGCAACAGAAGAATGCATTTCTGATCTGGAAGGCGAAAGCACTCAAACGCAACTTCAACTATAATACTGGATGGAATGGACTTGAATCTCAGTTAATTAGCTGCACTTTTATATCTGGTGCTGCATCCTTAGACGGCAATTGGAACCAAAACTGCAGTGGAATGCCTGCCCACCTACTAGCAGGTGGTTTAATAGAAGTTAAACCAATTAATAGACTAGGCAAAGGTAGATAAATGATCAGCGATCTGCTTGTGTTCCTTGACCATTTGTCGCAGACACTCAACTATTTATCAGTGGTAACATGAAGCCATAAACAGTATATTGTAATCATTTGTTTTCTTCAATTAATTGATTTTTATGCTGTAGATGTAATATGAAAGATATGCAATGGGAATGCTTAAATGAAGTCACTCGTTTGCTCTGCCAGTCCTGTAGATGAGGAGTCTTCTTTGAGAAGAAATTAAGTGCTTCTCCGATGAAGTGAGGTGCTTGGATAAAACAAAGGAGGGTAAAAGAGTGTGTGCAATCCATTTAGCATTTGTCCTTTCATTAATTGCAGTATGCGTTGGTGTCATATAAGACAAGAACCACAGATCTGATAAACCTTCTGTTTGAGTTTTAGTTACTTTTTCACCATGACCACAAGAAGCAAATAATCCGCAATGATATGAATCAAAGGTCAGCGTCCGTCACAGGAATTTACACTAACCTTGCAACTTAAAGCATTCTATCACAAAAGATACCTTCTCCAAGACTCTTATTCTCCTAACCTTCCTGTTTCCTGTAGATGTTTAGTTCACTGCCGGTTAACCTGCTGCGGCAAGGGCGAGCAACCTGCTCGATACACTTACTGAGAATAATGAGATACGCAGTCCTGGCACGGCACTGGGGAATCGTTTTGTTTACTCCTGTCATCGTGCTCTGTTATTGTATTTTCAAGATGTTCTTGTAAATCAGATGTATAGAATGAAATGAAGGTAAAAAACATGTCATTTGTGCCTTTTGCTAGTTTAACCTGTCTGTGAGATTATTTGACCAGGCTTTGCTGTATCTGTTCCGGTTTACATGAATTTCATTGCAATATAAAACATAAACATAGTCAAACGGTTTCAAGTTGTTAAACAGGGATCTCAAACTCTGGCCCTCCCGATGCTTTTGACCTACAACTAGTAGGATTCTCTGACCATTTATTGCAATGGCATTATCTAGAAATCCAAGTGAAGCCCCTATTAGAGTGAGGCCTGAGGCAACCGCCTATTTTGCCTAATTAGAAAGATGCCTCTAAGAGGCATTTAAAGGAGTACTGTAAGAGAAAACGGGATGGGGCAGAGGGGATCATTTGAAACTTGTTTATCTGCATTGACAGACATTTTGGACTTCAATCAGCTGTCTTTACATTAGATTACAGCCTCACAAATACGCACTGATGTAAATTTCCCTGCAAGAGCCCCCAAACCCCAGATTGCTGGCCAGAAGATGCAGATTGAAAGCCTTCATGGAAGAGTGAGTATTCTGCTTTGAAGGTCTGGCAAAGCAGCCAGGGACATCCATGTATGAGTGAAAGTGGGGCATTTTCTAACCACCATCATTAACTTAAGAGGTCATGGTGATTAGAATATCCCTTTAAACTCATTTCAGACACATACCCAACCAGCCAAAAGATAATGGCCGAGGAGTCACAAATATCCTGTGTGCTGGCTAAAGTCAACGCTCACAATTCCTAATATAAAAAGGTAAAATTGACAAGAGTGAAATATTACTTTCTCCAATAAGCAGCAGAATTCAAGTTTTCAATGGAACACTCAAGTGATCCAATTGGCTATTTGTATAATGTTCTGTGAATAGTGGAATGTTAAATAATCATATAGTATCAGTAGTAATGTCAGGGAAAGATGTCAATTAAACACTTCTGTGTTGTTAAGGACATATTTTGTTGTCCCCCCCCTCTCGCAAATCCTACAGGAGTATATCATGTTGGTCACCTGTGACCTAAACTTTAAAGGCAGCGACAACATGAAACACAGAATATTTTTCAAATGACTGGATGTAGCAAGAGAAATTCCACGTATTGGAGTGGCCATGTCAAAGTCTTGACCTTACCCTGAGTGAAATGTTGCGACATGACCTGTGCAGAGCAACTCGTGCAAGACAGCCGAGAAAAATCCGTGACATGGATCAGTTCTGTAAAGTCAAAAGGTGTCAAAATATCCCATAGCTGTTGTGTGAAATTATTCAATACGTACAGAAAGCATTTGATGTCTAAAGGGTTAAATATTAATCCTACAAAGACAGTGACTGTGCTCTATGTGTGATGTGATTCATCTTGTCCTTTCACTAAAACTGAAAAGAATAGATCATGTCAGTTCAACACAATAAAGTATGTACAATATGAACATAAGGAATAAGCGCCAGTCAACGTTAAGTAAGAAATAGCAAGAATAGCCAGTAATCCCAAGGAAAGAAGTGGTGTGCCTGACCTCCTATGCATTAATAGCTCTGCACTTATGGGGCCAATGGGTTATACCAATGGTTCCAATCCCTGGTCTTCAAGTATCCCTAACAGGCCAGATTTTACTGATTAACTTGAAGAATTGCATATTGAATCCTGCAATCACTGAGTCGCAAATATCACATGTGCTGTGCTTCAGATATCTGGCAAACCTGGCCTGTTAGGGGGACTTGACTAGGGTTGGGAACCACTGAGTTCTATAACAAAAGTAGCTTCTGTAGCTCAAACCCGACCGACTCAATTAAAGGGACACTACCACTTACATAAACTGTAACTAGATTACTTGTGCATGGCAAACAAAACCATTTTATGAAACACATGCTGCGGTTTGGTTTTCTTTGAAGTAATTGCATGTAAAAAGGAAAAATAAGTTCGTTTTTTTTAATCTCCTGTTACCATGTTGTTGCTTTTACCCACAATGAAATTTTCCAAAATGTGTGCAAAGATTTTACTTTACTTTCGTGGTTTATCTAATCTACAGTATACAACAGTTAGTGAGGTGGAGGAGGGAATGTTTAGATAAGGCTGTAAGAGGTTTATTGTTCTGTAAACTACCTGAGATAAGAGAGGACAGCTGACTGAGATGAGACTTCTAATCTACCCACTGGTGATGTCCTTTGACTGCATCCCACACAATACAACGATTTGAGTCAGTGATCAACCGATTCACTCCATTCTATGGCCAAAGGCACACAGTGAGGAGCAAGTGATGGAAATATGCTGGGGGGGGGGTAGATTACAACGTAAAAGATCACACAATGAATGCACCCAGTGACACATGTAGAGTAAAATATTTTCTCTACTAAACAAGAGAAAAACAAAGAACATGTAAGATATCAGCAACATAAAATAAACACAGTAAGACACTTCATTTTTTGGTGGTAGTGGCCCTTTAAACTTTTCCTGCCCAGTGGCCCAATAACTTTCTTTAAATGTTTTTACAAACAAATACATTAGGTAATTTATTACTTTGTATTTCTGTAACTGTAACAATTCAATGTTCTTGAACCCAGGACATACTCGAAAACGAGAGAAATCTCAATGTATCCTTCCTGGTAAAATACTTTATAAATATTGCATTACATTTTTTCCTGCAGCCACATATATGTAAACGAAACAAATTTGGTGTATACAAATACTTAACTTATAAATACCAGGACAATCTTCCAGGAGACGGTTCACTTTCTTCTTTAAAGCCAGAAATAAATAGAAATCGGAAGATCTATGTCCTATGAGTCAGATATAACGAATATAACTCACGAAATGATGAAAAATGTCCTTGGAGTAGATGCGATAGGTCTGAATGGATTCGGCTTCCATAATTCGCCAATGGGAGTCGTGGTAGATGTTTTTATGCCAGGAAATCACCGCAATGAGTTCAAAATAAAAAGATATTTATTCTCAAAACTGATTTTGCTTTGCACTGATTTATACATTGCCCCTGAGGAAGTCTGTTTTTCTTGCAGACGAAATGCGTCGGGTTTATGGGCGTTTTAGTTGTTTTAGCATAACAGTTTTAAGAATAAATATCTTTTTATTTTGAACTCATTATGGGGATTTCCTGGCATAAAAACATCTACCACGACTCCCATTGGTTAATTATGGAAGTCAAATCAAATTCAGTCCTAGCGCATCTACTCCAAGGATAATTATTCATCATTTCGTGAGTTATATTCATTATATCTGACTCATAGGACATAGATCTTCCGATTTGTATTTCTTTCAGCCACATATATGTGTGTATGTGTGTGAGCTTGAAATAACAAGCAGCAGATAGAGAGCTTGAGGTATAAAAATTTTAAGCTAAGCAACTCCAAAATTCTTGATGTCTTACAGTTCTGTTAATCTCTACCCCTGATCTCTCTCCCCCTGTCCTTTCAAAAGTCAGTGACTGTTTATCTGGCATCTCCTCCTGGATGGCCTCCCACCACCTAAAGATCAACATGTCAAAGACTGAACTCCTACTTATTCCTCCCTCCAATGCCTCCCCACCTCCTGACTTCTCTATCACGGTGGAGGGTATCACCATGTCCCCATCAAACCAAGTTCGCTGTCTTGGAGTTACACTTGACTCTGCTCTTTCCTTCATCCCCCACATCAAGTCTATTTCCTCCTCCTGCCGATACCAACTGCGTAATATTTCCAGAATTCGGCCATTTCTTACCGCTGTCACCACAAAACAACTCATACACGCCCTGGTAATCTCCCGACTCGACTATTGCAATAATCTCTTATCTGGCCTCCCTCTGTCCCGCCTCTCCCCCCTACAATCCATCCTGAACGCCTCCGCCAGACTAATTCACCTCACCCGCCGCTCTGTCTCTGCCGCTCCCCTCTGCGAGTCCCTTCACTGGCTCCCCATCCACTGCAGAATTAAGTTCAAAATCCTTATCCTTACCTACAAAGCTCTCACTAACTCAGCTCCCCATTACCTGTCCTCACTAATCACCAAATACACCCCAGCCCGCTCCCTAAGGTCAAACAGTGACCTGCGCCTAGCTTCTCCCCGCATCACCTCTTCCCTTGATAGACTGCAGGACTTCACACGCGCAGTCCCCACTCTCTGGAACGCTCTCCCTCGTACTGTCAGACTTTCCCCTAACTTCTCTTCCTTCAAACGCTCCCTTAAAACGTTCCTATTTAGGGAAGCCTACCACCCAACTCACTGACGCAACCATCAATCACTCTCACCTTACAGTCCTCTCCTCCTGTTTCCAACCCCAACCCTCCTAGATTGTGAGTTCCTACGGGAATAGGGCCCTCATCTCCCCCTGTACTGTTTGTCAAATGTTGTTCAATGTATTGTAACCCTGTCTATACTGTGCCTATTGTACAGCGCTGCGGAATATGCTGGCGCTTTATAAATAAAGAATAATAATAATAATAATAAAATAAAAAAACCTATTCGAGTTGATTTTGTGCAGTTTGCAGTCGCATTGCCGCGCCAAGTTATCAATGAAACAGAGCTATTATAATGCTCTGTTTTAATTACATTATAGAACATTGTACCTACAACACATATTTAAATGATAAATTTGTTTCCAGAATTGGCTAAATAGCTGCGCGTTCAGTATACAATGCAAGGGTGCAACCTGTGGTGTGGCTTTTGACCCTACTGTTTGGATAGAGAGAACCTGATGAAGTCCGTGAGATTGTAAACCTCCATGCAAGTGAATTGGTTCTGGCAATTTTCTCATTCCTCTACTCCCTCGACGGATCACCTCTTGGCTGGAAAAATGAATAAAGTAAAGTATGTATTTCTGGATGCTTGTGTCATGCCATATATGTAACCCAGCTGTCACAAACACACGTAGTGCTGTGTCTCTTGGCAATACTAGTCCAGTGTTGTGCTGCCAGCATATTGACTGATGGATGGATATGTTACCTGCCAAACAACAAAGCAGGTTACTGGCTGACCATCTATTTCAAGGATCTGAATGTGCAGATTTCTGAAATAAAATAGAGAGAAAATAGATTTTTAGGGCAAATTAGAAAGTTTAATTCACAAATTTACAAAGTAACAAGTTCCATTTCGCATGCGTTAAATAAATAGAACTTAAATATCCATATCATACTGCAATTGGCAATAGTTCCTTAATATATCCCAACCAGCTGCATCATGATCTGCTTTAAATATGTGAAGAGGCTGGCCAAAAAGTTACTTATTTATTTGCTATTTAACTGGAAATAGAGAATTGGATGGATGTTCTCAGGTTTGTTTTTCTTATCGTCCCCATTACCTATAGGGGAGGAGGTTTCTGCTGTTCTGTGTTGAACAAAGACCATCAGTATCAGGTTGCAGAGTTGAAGCTCAGCTGAGTCGGCAGTTTCCTGAAGGCTGCAGAATATTCATATCTTTAGTTCCTAGTTTATTACATAATTTGTACCCTAGCAATAATACCATCTAACCCTAAAACACCCCAAATGTGACATAACCATACAATTAAGAAATAATGGCGAAAACATGAGCGCCCAGACATAGCTCATCCAAAAAGCAGAGCCAGATAATTATATTTAAAAAAAATTATGGTCACAAAATTGGCATTTTCAGCACTATTATGAGACACACATTTGAGCATTGTGATGGGTTATCACAAGGTACCAGAGATAATAATGAAAAAAAAGTGTGGCACATTGGGTTCTATGATGGAAGGATTCCTGGACAAAATTCTAAAAATGTAACGATCAGCATGAACGTTTTATTGGTTTTCATGGAAAAATCTACCAGATCTATCACTTCCACCCATAATTCAGACTTTATGAAACAATCCATGATACAAAGACATTAGAGAGTTTTATCCCATAACTTGATGTTGTTGGATAGTTAGATAAAGTTGACCATTGTAAGTTTGAGATGAAATAAAGATGACTGAATTATCTTCCTTGATCCGCTTATTCTTTGAGCGACACGGCGTTGTTGGTCTTGTACTCATCCAAGAGTCAGACTAAACATTCGGAAGACTTCAGGGTCTAACACGCCCTTGGGGCGGTCACAAATTCTTTATAATTATATGCGTCGTTACCCTGGTGGTTGGAATGTGTGAGCCTTAATTTGGACTCTGCCACCGAGCTTATTGTAGATCACCAACTTATTTCATGTTAATTGTAGCAGCCTTGCGAGCGGCAAAGCAATGGAATACTACGCACATTTTTATGGGAATTCCCCAGTATTATTCTTTCAGTCTGTTTACTCTTAGGCTGGGTTCACACCACGGCGTAGCGCAGCGTCGCGCAATGCGCGCGTTTTTTTGACGCGCGTTCGCGCATACAAAAAAACGCGCAAATGTGCGTTGCAGCGCGTTCGCGGCTATGATATGGCCGCGAACGCGCTGATAACTGCCCCAAAGAAGCTCCCGCACTTCTTTGAATGTAGGCCGTTTCTCAGCGCGTTCATGCGCGCTGAGAAATGGCCAGGTGTGATATGCCCACATAGGGAATAATGGTATTTCACTGTTTGAGCGTTTTACAGCGCGCAGGAGCGCGCTGTAAAACGCTTAGGTGTGAACCCAGCCTTAGAGACTTTCCATATCTTAGCAAATCAATCTTTTAACAAATCAACAACACCTCGATTACCAGTAGATTTTACTATACCCCACCTCCAGAAATAATTGAGATTTGGAAGGGAGGGGAAAATAAACTGTTGCACGGATCAGTTTTCCTTGCTAATATTTTTTTAAATACCTATAAAATATGCAGGGTTATTCAAAGAGATCCGAATGGCTGCCGAAAGGTAACCGAACACTGAAAATCGCCGCTCGGTTACCTTTCTTGGCCATTCGGCTATTCAGAGAGCAGGCAATTCGCCAAATGTTTACGAATTGCTTGCACATACGGTGCCTGTTCGAGGGCAGTGAAATCCCCATAGCTTCATATATTCAGAGAACAAAAACCAGTGAAACGTAACCAAATTTCCCTGCCATTCGGTGGCTTCATTTGACAGGTTTATTCAGGCGAATCCCATAGCCTTCAATGTTAAAAAAATTCCCATTTTAATTCAATATCTAATAAACCATTCATTATAATATTCTGCAGTAAAAAGTCTCCTTATTTATAGATTTTTTTTAAAATATTTTAAGCATTTTTTGGGATTTTTTTGCCAAAATCTTTTTCCGATTTTTTTTATTTATTTATTTATTTTTTTAAATGTTTTTCTTTTTTCTGTAACAGCCCTCTTTATTATCATTCCTTGGACCTCATATGTAAATTTCAGACATTTTCGCTCAGTAGTTTCTTTGCAAACAGCGTTTCACTTTTCAAACATTCAAGCAAACTGTTTTATTTTTTTTTCACTCCATTCGTCTACGCTGTCGGGCTTTTCCGGCGGCTTCGCTGCGTGTGGTTGGCTCCTGCTCAGGTTTTTCTGGCGTGTTCGGCGGGGTTAATCCAGATGTTTTTGCGGGTTTTCGGTGTGCCTTCGCCGGGTTTTGCGGTGAGTTTTCGGTGACTTTTCCCTGCACTACGACGGCCCTGTGGTGCTTGCTGAATACACCGCAGGGTCGCCGAAATGGGATCGCCAAATTGAAGAGAACGAAAAGTCACCGAACGTGCGGTGACTTTTCGATTCTCTTTGAATAACCCTGATAATTTATTAATGTAAAAATAAATGTATCCATTCACCTTGAAGATTTTGGCCTAAAGATTGCACGCCCTCACACATTCAGTACGTTGTAAATAAACCCTTTTAGGTATGAGACCTGTATCTTCGTAAGTAAAACTGAAATTATTTAAAGTACACTTGCCATGCCAAGCACATGTTGGGATTGTATGATCGGGAATCACTCCCCATATATAGGCTAGCATTTTTTTGCCAACACAAAATATATTATTTATAATCATTCTAGTATATTTATATCACATCAGCAGAATGTGCAGCAATGTACACGATAAGTAGACAATGGGATAATAGATCAGAAACACATCTTAACAACAAAAACTTGACAAATACCGGCTAGGTGGACTAGAGGTAACATCACTGCTCTGCGTGGAGCCTGTGGAGACATGGGTTCGATTCCAGCAAGAGCACCTCTCCAGTAAGTGTCCTTGGGCAAGACACCTAACGGTACATACTCGCCACCCAGGACATACTTGAAAATGAGAGAAATCTCAATGTATCCTTTCTGGTAAAATACTTTCTCCAAAAAAAAAAAAAATGATACAGTAGGATTGGTAGACCTGGTGTTCAAAGGGAAATTACAATCTATATGGGAATTCAGGACGTGAAGACGACAGGGAGGGAAGTGCTTGGCCAGTGGTGCTTTAAGTAGAGTGCAGCTTGAGAAGTACTGGGAAGTGTCCTTTTGGACCTATCTTAGATAAGATCATTGAGGACTTTAGTAAGAGCAGATTCAGTGGAGTGAAGGAGCCAAAAAACAGATTGTAGCTGGTCCACTATGGAGTTGCAAAAGAGCAGGTCAGTTGGATGATTTTAAATCAGCCTTTGGAGGAGTGTTGAGGCAAGGGGGTGTAGTAATAGGGACAGTTGTAGTCAAATGATTGAGGGTGACCATTGCATGTTTGAAAGAAATCAGATCGATGCTAGAGCAGTTGTTGAAGATGTTGGTCACCATTGGAGATAGTATAGAAGAAAAGTAAAGGGGGCAGATTTGAGGCAGTAAGGTCTAGGAAGCAGGTGGTGAGTTGTGAGGATGATAAGGAGGTGGTGTACTTCAATTTCAGTACCTGGGTAAAGTAGCAGAAGGTGGGAGGAGCCAGGAGTGGTTGTGGTGGAGTGTGTTCCTGAAACATTGTTGTGATGTTTATGTTGTTGATTTTGTTTTCAAAATGTTTGGCGAAGTCTCATGAGTGTTAATGAGTAGAACAGAAGGCAGAGTTGGGGCTGGAGTGCACAAGAGTGAATTCATGGTGGAAAAATATAGGAAATTATTGAGTAACGTCCAGTTAAAAAATCTGTCCCTCACTTCTGGTGACGTGCCGACTAAGTGCCATTAATGTGGAAAAGCTGACCTACAGGACAGCTCTCCATACAGCTTAATCGATTGAGTATCGATGTCATCACAGAGGGCCAACCATGCAGTGGTGTGTGATGACCCTCTTCTACTGACGTCCACAGAGGAAGAACGTGACAATGAATGCTGCTGGAACCAGAGAAGTAGTGATTTGTGATATCAAGGAATGAGATATAGCTTTGATCTTTAGGATTAATGCATTATCCATCCCCTGATCTGACACGAGTTTCACAGATATTTAAAAAATACTTTACTTCTCTCATCCATGCCTGAAACCCATATATATTTTTACCGTGTCACATTATTTATGTAAGAGAATGTCCTAATCCTTCACATTAACGAGGTGGAAATACCCTTTTCTATTTCGCATAATGCTATAAAATTTACTTTTTACAGGATGTCAGCTTTTAATTGCTACCAGTGACACCATGATCGTATCTGCTCATGGTTAATGCAGCGCTCGAGTTACTGATGGGTTCTCTTTATGAGTGGAAAGTTGGGCTGTAAGACGATCTGGCCAGAAAGTCGAACCCATTTTAGCCATCGTTTAGCGACATTGTAATTTAGCATTTCCTCGCCTTTAAACTTCACGGTGGGATGGCACCAACCCTTCGAGTCTGCTGTCCTTCACTTAATGAGGTGATACTACTAATAATGCGTATCTGTAATTTTATTGAATTCTTGCCATCTTTTAACACATACCAACATGTACTACAAAGCGACCACAGAGAACAAAAGGTGACATTGCATCCAACCAACACATTCTTTCCTAGGCAAACGAACACTGATAGCTTTCATCGTTACTTAGCTTGCGTTAGATTTGAATAGAGTTTGACACACAATACGTTTTCATTGCTTGGGATAAATTAGCCTTGCTCGCATCTCGGGCTAGGTTTACCTTTAAGTTATTGCCTGTCATATATGCTTAAGTGCATTTATTAAAACAAAAGGTAATAGAGTTAAGAAGGGTCTTATTTGTTGGAGTAGAGCGTGGCTTAAATAATCACGTCGGTTGTAAAACAGTATCGTTTGTTACAGTGAAAATCAATTGGTAACATGAGTGTGTTTTATTGTGAGAATGGCAGGATCTTGTTCGTTATTGAAGTTTTATGCAGGACGCATTGACCTGTAGCCTGATGGTAAAATAAATTACATTTTCTTTATGTTTATTTGAGCACAACGTCTCAGTGGTTTAGATTTAAACAATACAAGACAGAATCACTTTAATACATGAAGATTCTAAAGAACCACCTGCTACCTTTTGTGTTTTGGTGATTCCCTGGGGCCTTATATGTGAGAGATCTAGTCTACAGAAGGTATTTGGCAAGATAAATAAATAACAAAATGATAGTTTTGATGGCTGCTAAAAGTCAACTGGTTCATCTAGTCTACTCAGTTCCCAGCACGTCCAGTCTGGTAGTCTAGTCCAGTTTGGTATAAAAGAGTGGTTAAACCAAGCGTTCAACATATTAGACTCTATTTGGGGTTGGAAGGACTATGGAAGAGGCGGGATTGTATATGACTGGCAAAAGAGCGCTCAGACATTACTAAGTCCCTATCTACCAAACATTAATAATGTCAGACGAAAAGAAGGATTTCTATAAAAATAATGGTGTGTGGTAGATACGGGACCTGAGAAGATTTCACAGAGGAAGGTTAAAATTCCATAGATGGCAACAATGTGTACTGAGTTGCTATGGCAACACATGTACAAATGGAGACAGCATCATCATTGCCATCATATTACAGACATATTTTGTAAGAATATAAATTTTTGTATAAAGTGATTCAGGTGTAATTGGACATTGTGGTCATGTGGAAGACTTTGAATACTTTGTGGCTTCATAGTTGGTCTTTGTGGGGCAGCCACTGTGTTGACGTCTAATAATGACATGTAGATCTTCCAGATTCTGTATAATTTTATTTATTTCGGCACATCAAACACTATCAGGCTGACTGCTCACTGTTCTCTGCTTTCTGGAGCCGCACACTCTTCCTGCTCTGATGTCACATCCTACAGAAAAGTAATATCGATCACATTGCAGGAGGACGCAATACAGCCACCTATTTATCAGCTAAGAGGCAAACTGATGGGTTATATTTATACCCTCACCAGGAACATTTACTCTTTAGACTGGGGTCAGACGAGCGTCATTGGAGAGTGGACGTTCCTTCCACTCGACGCCTGTCTGGCCACCTCGCTGAGCACAGTTAGTGCACTCGTCCGACACTGGCCTTAAGATTAAAAAGAAAACACTGAAAAGGGGCAGTTGCAATAATGACCTGGCTGGGGATACAACAACATATACACATATGCAGAAAAACCAGTTTCGCACCTATTCCCTATCAGGGCGGCTGCGTGGACCAGTCGTATCCAGCCGGCCTTATTTATAAAAAGTTGTTTTGTTTGGCATGGAGCTACAGTGGTTAACGCAAATGACAACCTTTTTTTTTTTTCTTGGTCACTTTTGTTTTGTGTCTTTTAATTTTATGCTTAAAGAAATACAGTAAAATGGGAAATGAATGTGAAATTGGCTTTTGAAGACAGTGATATGAATAGTAAAAATGTTAGTCATCACCCAAGACACTAGGAGTAAATCCAAAGTGATAGGGGGATAGAGATAAAAGCGGATGCAGGGTTGTCACAAGATGCGATGTATGGAGTTGAAAGAATGAGGGGAAAAAAAGGAGGTCATGGATGGTCTGTTGAAAACAGTCAGCACATTCTACAGGGCACAGCTGAAGACCTGGTGAAGCCATCTAATGGTTATGAATTATTGTGTAGTTACAGCTGCTGTTGACCCTTGTAGTGTCGGTGCGATTGAGAGAGGTTGGGACTTTTTAGTGAACCACAGTAGGGACCACAGCTTCTAACTGTCAATAAGCTTTAAAACCTGAGATCATGAAGAAGAAGACTAAGCCATTAAAGGTGTATGTGAAGTGAGTTTCGGGCATAAGCGGTTGGTGAAACCCAAATCCGATAGGACCTAAGAATTGGCGGCTGGAACACGGCTGATAGTATTTCATCCCTCCTACTGAAAGTTATAAGGGCATAATAAAAAGAAGAAAGTGATTACTGTAACTTAATTTACAAGCATGCTCTTATCTGTTTACTGGGTAGAAGTAGTTCTTCTGAACAAACAATGGCTTTCAGAATAAAAGATGATCAGATGTTTGGCTGCCCGGTCAGCGTTTACATCAGACAAGTCAGAATACATTTCATAAGAGAGATTAGTGATCACATTATGAAAGTAATATAAAATATATTGTAAATTAAATTTAATCGGTGACTTTGAAAAGAGAATTCCTACAATATGTGTCGGATGTGAAACAAATGTGCGCAGACGCTATAGACAAGAAAACAAAGTTCCCATCAGATTACAAAGCGATGAGAGCGTTAATGCTGCGTTCCCACCTGGATAAATACATCTTATAAAATGCTTCCCTTTTCCAGGGAGCGATAAATAAATTCATGATGTGCATCAAACTCTATAAATGAAACTTCTTGATGAGCTAACAAAACAGTGCATGCCCACACGACAAAGAACAATAACTTTAAAGTGTGGAGGTTATGCAAGCACTTAACTATTTACACATTAGAGTACGGAATATTGGGGACTTTCTCGTTCGACATGAATCTGTCAAAGTGATCCATTCAGTGAAACGTGTTTTCCAGTTCAATGAAAACAGCGTGAAGAGGTGCGTGAAAATGAACAAAACTTAATATGTATCCACTTTGTGTTTGATTTGGACCGGAATAATCCCCTTTTGGCTTGACAAAATATGATATATACATGTATTTACACACAGTACTATATATGTTTTAAGTAAACCGCCAAGCATACGGACTTTAGACTCTTTAAAAATCCCCTGATGGTATCTGAATGTAACCTGTTCTGCATGTTTAGTTGGAAACTGTTAAAATATCTTTCAGTAACTATAATGTTTTTCATATGTTTACAGAGGAATAAAGTGCAAGTACCAATGGCATTCCGTAAAACTATAAAAAGATAAAAATGTAAAGCATCAGAGGATCTGATCAAAAACCACATCTGAGGTTTATGGGAGTCAAACTCCAGGTCTGAAGCCTTAGCTCTTAGCAAGAATCTTTTTTTTCAGCTCCCCAGGTGAGTCGGATCAAGAGAAAACAACTGCCGTGGAAAGACGCAGCTGAGAGCAGATCATAACAAGACAATATTTTGAAGGACTGATTTTGGGGTGATTTTAGTTAGACCTGCATTGCTTCTTTAACACGGTGTCATGGAGCTGATGTAACGCTCCATGCTTCAAACCCCAAGAGACTATATGTTCATTTATATCGTGTGTTTTTAAATATTTTACATCGTTTGGTTTTAGTTTAATTTAGTTTAGTGTAAAATGGCATAGCTTTGGTTTTAAAAATACTTATATTCCTGTAGGTAAATGTGTTTTTGTGTATACAGTAAACAAGCTTTACTGCTGTGTAATTTATGCACCAGGGCTTTTCCCATTATCTAGCTGCATGTTTAATTCAAGGGATCTCTGATAGTGTGTGTTTAATCTGATATGTTAGAACAATGGATATACAAATGTTGTGTGAGCTGAAGGCTAAAGAATGTAAAGAATGTTTATTGTAAATAACTGACCTAATGTAATTAGTATGGGTATGCAAATTATGACTGTTGGATTTCAGCATAAATGGTGGCGTTTTGTTCATTAAAAAGGCAGAGAACTCTCAGAGCTCAGAGAGAGAGGATCCTGTTTTAAAGCATACAGCCGCGCCTGGTGTCTTTATTACAAACTATGCTACACTCCACACTCACCCTCAGAAGGCAGAGAGCGGCCTTCTGGAGATTCCTAACGGCTCCAGGGCAGAGGAACAGAAGCAGGCAGGTCAAGCCGCTCGAGGCGCTGAGGACAGCGCTCCCAGTAGCCGGGCTGACCGCAACGAAGGGGTGTCTGGAGAGCCAGGACAGACGGAAGGGAACGGTTCTTAATGACAGTTTTGGGGCTTAAATTTGCAATTCCTATACAATTCCCAAACATTCACCAAACTGGGAATACCCCTTAACCCCTTCACTGCCAAGCAATTTGTGGTTGAAAGAATATTAGCATAACATTTATTTGAAACACGGGACGCATAGAAAACACAAAAAAAAACACAGTTTTACAAATATATTTCTATTCTGAAGTAGTTAGAATATTAAAATGCCAAATGGGTTTTGCTTCCCCAAAAGCACGCAAGCCAATAAAAACGTGACTTCATGTTTTTGTGTTACGGTGTGCAATTGTATCAAGGTTCCATAGAGTTATTATTACAGGAACAATACTTACAGGGTAATTCAAAGAGAATCGAAAAGTCACCGCACGTTCGGTGACTTTTCATTCTCTTCAATTCGGTTCATTTTGCCGATCCCATTTCGGCGACCCTGCGGTGTATTCAGCAAGCACCACAGGGTCCCCGAAACGCCACCGCAAACCAAATGAAAACTAACCACAAAACCCAGCGTATGCACGCAGAAAACCCACAAAAACATCTGGATTAACCCACCGAAAACGTCGAAAAAACCCAAGCAGGAGCCGATTACACGCAGCGAAGCCACCGGAAAAAGCCGACACGGCAGAGTGAAGTGAATAAATTAGCAAAACAGTACGCTTGAATGTTTCAAAAGTGAAACGCTGTTTGCAAAGAAACTACTGAGCAAAAATGTCTGAAATTTACATATGAGATCATAGGCGTGCGCGCGGGGTGTGCCGGGTGTGCCTAGGCACACCCTAATGCCGGCCCGCGACACATTCTGGGTCCCGGCTGGCCGAATCCGATGGATAGCCGCCGGGACCCCTCAACTCCGCGGACCTGGTGGCAGCCTCCGCTTCCCTGGTGGTCCCTGTGGTTCGTGGGGTGCTGCACTGCGATCTGTGCATGGCGCACAGACCGCACAGCACATCCCACACTGACCCGAGCGGCCGGCGATCTCTGATGACCTGTCACCTGACCGCCGGCGCTCTGACACAGTCAGTAAGCGCCGGCGGTCAGGTGACAGGTCATCAGCGATCGCCGGCTGCTCGGGTCAGTGTGGGATGTGCTGTGCGGTCTGTGCGCCATGCACAGATCGCAGTGCAGCACCCCACGAACCACAGGGACCACCAGGGAAGCGGAGGCTGCCGCCAGGCCCGCGGAAATGAGGGGTCCCGGCGGCTATCCATCAGATGCGGCCAGCCGGGTTCCCCCTCCTCGACCCCCCCCTCTGTGCCACTGGACCACCAATGATACATATTCAACCCCCTCCCTGCAAGCAGAAAAAACAAACAAAGGTGAGCAGGAGAGGGGGCAATTTTTATATATCAAAAATATTTTTTAATAGTGTATTCAAAATATTTCTAAACACAGAGCTTTATGGCTGTGGATTCTGTGATACACATACTGCTGAGTTTTATGGCTGTGGATTCTGTGATACACATACTGCTGAGTTTTATGGCTGTGGATTCTGTGATACACTGATACACCCTGCATAATGCTGAGTTTTATGGCTGTGGATTCTGTGATACACATACTGCTGAGTTTTATGGCTGTGGATTCTGTGATACACTGATACACCCTGCATACTGCTGAGTTTTATGGCTGTGGATTCTGTGATACACATACTGCTGAGTTTTATGGCTGTGGATTCTGTGATACACTGATACACCCTGCATAATGCTGAGTTTTATGGCTGTGGATTCTGTGATACACATACTGCTGAGTTTTATGGCTGTGGATTCTGTGATACACTGATACACCGTGCATACTGCTGAGTTTTATGGCTGTGGATTCTGTGATACACATACTGCTGAGTTTTATGGCTGTGGATTCTGTGATACACTGATACACCCTGCATAATGCTGAGTTTTATGGCTGTGGATTCTGTGATACACATAAACTGCATACTGCTGAGTTTTATTGCTGTGGATTCTCTGATACGCTCATTCACACAGCACATTGCTTGGTTTTATTGCTGTGGATTCTGTGATATGCTCATTCACACTGTATACTGCTGAGTTTTATGGCTGTGGATTCTGTGATACACTGATACACACTGCATACTGCTGAGTTTTATGGCTGTGGATTCTGTGATACACATACACTGCATACTGCTGAGTTTTATGGCTGTGGATTCTGTGATACACATACACTGCATACTGCTGAGTTTTATGGCTGTGGATTCTGTGATACACATACACTGCATACTGCTGAGTTTTATTGCTGTGGATTCTCTGATACGCTCATTCACACCGCACATTGCTTGGTTTTATTGCTGTGAATTCTGTGATATGCTCATTCACACCGCACATTGCTTGGTTTTATTGCTGTGGATTCTGTGATACGCTCATACACACTGCACATTGCTGAGGTTTATTGCTGTGGAGCTCTGATATGCTCATACACACTGCACATTACTGTGGGTTTTATTACTGTGGAGCTCTGTGATACAGTAATGTGCAGTGTGTGTGAGCGTGAGTTTAATTGTTGTGGATTCTGGGATATGGTCATACACACTGCACATTAATGTGGGCTTTATTGCTACATACCCCCAGGGTGTAGGAAGGAGGATATATAGTTATGTATGTGAACGTATGGCTGTGTGTATAAATGCATGTACCTGTCTTTAAATAGGCTGCTTTGCGTAAAATTCTGCACCTGTTTCCTTGTCGCAGTCCGGTGTTGCCCCCTTGTCTTGCACCATAAAGGATTGTATTGTGCACAGAAATCGCCACAATATCTGCTGCCTGCACTCCACAAAAAGAATTACAGTGAGCGTCTTGGCAGCGTCGTGAGGTACAGGTAGGAGACTGTATTGGTGCAAGTCAGCAAGAGCTTATATGGGCCACTTTACTCAAATTTCACTCCCTTTTTAACATTTAACCACTTTGCTGCTGACGACGTGTTGAGCGCATCCTCTGATTTCATGTTTGTGTGTAGAGGATGTACTCGGCACGTCGTTGAAGTCCTTGTGAGATCCGGCAGGTCGACATAGTGATTCCCAGAGTGAGACTGAGGGACTTTTTCTCCCAGTCTCCCTCTGCTCCTGGCGGCGAGAGGAGGCGAATGGAGCAGTCGTTCTTTCTGCAGGATGAGAGGTGAGTATCTGATTTTGGGGGGGGGGGTTTCAGCTGGTGCTGACTGATTCTGCAGAAGTGGAATCCGTTATCACCAGGTCCTGGTTGTGAGTAATGTTCAGTAACCGCAACCAGACGGTAATCAGCGCTAGTAGATTGTAATGCTAATGCTGATTAACACTTTCCACTCCCCATGTTAAGTATAGGGAGCTGAAAAGAGCAAGATTCTAAATGGTAAAGGGTTTTCTAACAGATTAGCGTTTGGATTTTAATATGGTACACCCGCGGTAGGACCACCAGTGCTAACGTTAACGCTCACTCAGGTGGACACTAACATTAACGTTAGGAATGTAATATGGCCCGTAGAATATATAACAATCTTTTGGATGAAAAAATGTGGTAAAATAAGTTTACACGCTGTATGTGATCGAAATCCAAATTTAAATTTTTTGATCTAGCATTTTGAGGTGACATGATGTATACCGGGGTCATTGGTCCTCTAGCTCATTTGGAACTATATCTCATATGTTGCTTGGCCCCTAATTAAGATAGTTGAGACTCATTGGAAATGTAGTTTCAAAATGTCTGGGTATCGAAGGTTGCTTAACCCCTGAAACATACACATACAGGGTTCTCCAAAGAGATCTGAATTGCTTGAGAAAGGTAACCGAACGCTGAAAATCAGCGTTCGGTTACCTTTCCTGGCCATTCGGCTATCCAGAGAGCAGGCAATACGCCAAATCCTGGCGAATTGCCTGCACATACGGTGCCTGTTCGGTGCCTGTTCGAGGGCAGTGAAATCCCCATGAAAAAGCACTGCTTTGTCTATTCAGAGAACACAAACCAGCAGTGAAAGGTTCCCCTAATGCCCTGCCATTCCGTGGTTTCATGCGGCAGATTTATTCAGGAGAATCCCATAGGCTTCAATGTAAAAAATATTCCCGTTTTAATTCAATATCTAATCGTTCATTATAAAATTCTGCAGCAAAAAGTCTCTTTATTTATAGATTTTTTAGGATACTTTAAGCATTTTTCTGAATTTTTTTTTCTTTGCAAACAGCGTTTCATTTTCACAGATTCATACAAACGGTTTTGCTAATTTATTCACCTCCCTCGTCTGCGGTCTCAGCTGCTTCGGCTGCTTCGGCTGTGTTCGGCTCCGGTTTTCAGCAGGTTAATCCAGATGTTTTTGGAGGTTTTCGGCATGCATTCGGTGGGTTTTGCGGTTAGTTTTCGTCAGGTTTGCGGCAGCTTTTCCCTGGGTCACCGAAATGGGATCGGCAAAAGGAACCGAATTGAAGAGAACGAAAAGTCACCGAACGTGCGGTGACTTTTCGAATCTCTTTGAATAACCCTGATAGTAATGGTGTGTGTGTGTCGTTATATGTATGTATATATATATATGTGTGTGTTTGAGCTTTTGGGTGCACACCCTAATGCAATAGGCTGCGCACGCCTATGTATGAGATCCAGGTAATGATGATAAAAAGGACTGTTACAGAAAAAATAAGTTAAAAAAAAAATCAGACTTTTTAAAAAAAAAAAAAAATCCAGAAAGATGCTTAAAATATCATAACAAAATCTATAAATAAAGAGACTCTTTACTGCAGAATTTTATAATGGATGGTTTATTAGATATTGAATTAAAACGGGAATATTTTTAACATTGAAGCCTATGGGATTCGCCTGAATAAACCTGCCGAATTAAACCACCGAATGGCAGGGCATTAGGGGAACCTTTCACTGCTGGTTTGTGTTCTCTGAATAGCCGAAGCAGTGCTTTTTTATGGGGATTTCACTGCCCTCGAACAGGCACCGAACAGGCACCGTATGTGCAGGCAATTCGCCAGGATTTGGCGAATTGCCTGCTCTCTGCATAGCCGAATGGCCAAGAAAGGTAACCGAACGCTGATTTTCAGCGTTCGGTTACCTTTCTCCAGCAATTCGGATCTCTTTGAATTACCCTGTTAGGATAACACAGTGACTGGTTACTCGAAAATCTTAAAAAGTACAAGGACCTATAAAAAGAAAATACTGTGCAGTGTTTTTAAAAGTCCTGAAGTATAGGAAATGTTTTAAAATGTTCACCACTCACATGAAACAGAGCCCATTATAGCTGGCTCTGTCTAAATGACAGCGTGTCAATTTCTGGGGTGACACAACCCGCTCTGTGGTGATCCACTGGCAGATCCCCAAATAAGTATAGACAAATCATAGGGTAGTAGGTATTCCAAATGGTATTAAAAGAAACATCACTATGATTCCAGTTACGAACTTCAGAGCCACTGGGATAGATGGCTCAGGTGTGTGTGCATGCATTGTTCTTTTAGGGTGGTGTGTGTTTTCCTGGAAGTCTCTGTAGCTTATTTGCTTTTGTTACAGATATGTTCATGTGAAGTAAAGAAATTTCATTACTTCACATTTTGCAATTTGTTCTGTTGACGTGAGCACCACAGTGTGGGAATATAGCGAATCCTTAAAGTGTATATCTAGCGTCACGGAGTACAACCTCTCTGCTCTTCACAGATATGTTCATATCCAACAATTCCACAAAGTAACTTTCGTAAATTTGCTCATTTGTTATTTTCTATTTATTTGCCTATCTTCTGCAGGAATATTGTTGGGACAATAAGTTCTAGACACAAGATGCGGTCCCTCATCTTTCACAATCATAAACAGACACTGCATTATTGGCATATATTGCCTTTGTAGCAGATTGTGATATTATGAAGAAATGAATTTAATTTACTCTGTACGCTTTTCTTTAGCATGGCCTGCCTGTATTTTCATCACTTTGTGCTTGGTATACATGCATCAAAACCTCAGTTTTGTTTCATGGCCTCATTTCTGTGACAGAACTTTGTTTTAATGAGTGTTATCACACTTACTTTTTATTGTTAAAGGTTTTGAGTTTGGATTAGCTGAATGTGAGCTAAGGCAGAAGATTTGACATCTCGTAGAAGACTCACATATACCTTTTTCCCCCTCTGGGAGGAGCAGAGCTATTTCAGCATGTTCTTCTAGCGGCTGCTTGATTGACATCCATCACTCGCTGGGGAGTAAAATCACACTGATGGCCGACTTACGAAATGCAAGGTATTCCGAGACTCGTTTGAGAGCTGCAAAGGCTAAACAGCACATGTACGATACTTTCTATCCAAACTGAATGTTTTACCAGTCAAGCACTTGACAGAGACCAGCTGCTTGTGCGGTTTGTGGAATCCATCTTGCATTTCATAAAAGGGATTTGAGCCTTAACCCCTCAACCCTTGAAAGCCATTTTTATGAGGAGATTTGTACATGATCCGCAATGACAAGGGCCAGCGCTTTGATTGTCTTACGAGATAACGCATGTGGCTGTAATGGTGTTTAAAGCTGTCATTTCCAAAATGCCGGCTAAATGTGATTCGAGACGTATAAAATAATGTCGAGTATCCCTTCAAAGAGTTTGATTCAGTTACAGTGTGTAACAAAAAGCTGACTAATGTTTCCTTTCAATGGCCGAGAGGTTCACGCGACGTTTCATTATTCAATCAATCTGTATATCCTGTCTAATTAAGTACCACAGAAAACCGAGGCCTCTGAAGTGGCGGAACCGGCGTTAAATCACCCCGGTTTATTACACGTCAGTTTAGAAGTAGATTTTCTATAAAAGACATACCACAGGGGATTAATTATTCCCCGCGGGGTATCTTCAGACATAAAAACCTAAGGAATTCATTTTTTAAAGAATCTGAAAGAATTAAAAAAAAGACGAAGAAAAGAGGAAACGGAACCACTGGCGCAGCCGTGCTCGTCCGCTCGTTTCCAGCAGAGTTGGATTTTATGGTAACTTGTCTTCATGAATGTTAAATTCTTCTCTTTTATCTCCTGCTCTGGTATAAGTCAATGAAAACAGATGCAAAATGTAAAGTTCTCCAGAGCTACTCCCCCCCCCCAAAAAAAAAAAATCCCTCAACGCAGCACTTATCTCCGAGACCTCTCCTGCCGTCGAACACAAAGATATTTGTACAGGAAAAAATTGACACAATTGGTACACAATATTATTTATACCATCTGTGTGAAGCGCTCTGAGGAAACAGTAGTAGGTCTCATAAAAATAGAGACCCTTCTCACCCCGGCGTGCTTTGAAGTTCATCCTTTCAGCGGTGCCGGCTTTTCCCTCTTTCCATTTTTTTTTCCAGAGCTGCATCCAATTTCCGCTTGCAAGTCATCATGCTGTGTGTGTTATTTCTTTGCACTTCTGTGTTATATTCTTTTATTATTGATTAGGTCTGTAAGTCTATTGATTACGTCATGTTCTGTATTATTTATAAATATGACACTTAGAAACCATTAACTGTAGATCTGCCAGAAAGTAGTGAAGCAATTTCCCAACAATAATAGACACAAAAAATGGAGACACAAGATGACGTAGAGGGGCTATTTGATTATTTTGGTATCATATAGTGTAACACTATAGGGGTTATTGAAAGAGCACTGGAATTTCGGTGCTCGTTCATTCCCCGCACTTCGCGGAATCAAATTCCAGACCCTGCAGTGAATTCAGCATACACCGCAGGGTCCCCGAAGTGCAGGGAAAAGCCGAACGGATCTGGAAAACTGCAACAAAACCGACGATTCAAATGCATAAACCGCTGCAAAACCGTCCAAAAAAAAAAGCCAAACGCACCTGACGAACTGCCGCAAAGCTGCCAAAAAAAAAAGGCCGAACACGTCTGAAAAAAGTCGACAATCCGCCGAACAGAGCGCTGATCAGCCACAGGAAAAAGCCGTCAAACGAGGTAAAAAACCCAAACCAAAACATCACAGCTTTTAAAAGCTGCTTGCAAAAATAACTACTGCACGAAAATGCCTGGAATATATAATGTCCTATGAAAAAAAAAAAAAATAAAGAGACTTTCTGCTGCAAGTTTAAAGAATAAACGGTTTAATATTTAATAAGAATGGGAACATTTTTAATATTGAGACCTATGAGATTCGCCTGATTACACCTGCAGCATGAAACCACTGAACATCAGGGCTTTTCACTGACATTTCACTGCTGTTCGGTGTCTGTGAATAAATTAACCATGTCTTCTCTATGGGGATTTCACTGCTGCCGAACAGGCACCGTATTTCACTGGCAATTCGCCGGCAAATTGCCATCCTTTGAATAGTCGAATGGCCACGAAATTGGACCATAAGGGGGAAATTTACCGTTAGGTGCAATTTCGGCGCCAAGTCGTCTCTCTCTGAATAACCCTGTATGTATGTAGTTTCTTTTGTATTGAGTGAGTTCCCCATCTTTTGTAATTTGATTTCTAATAAGTGGATAAAAAGGAGGAGCCATCCAAGAGCACTTTTTAAGATACAAAGGTCCCTATTACATTATCTGCGCAATTGTGCTCGTGCAGTGCAAATTTTTTTGGCGCACGAAAAAAAACGTGATCGCGCAAAAATTAACGTGGTATTCTGATCCGAGCGCATTTTTTCTTCCTTTAAGATTTTTCGAGCACAAATCGGACGCGCAAAGCCGTTCGCAAATGAACGTTGCGTGCAGGAATCGGTGGGCAGACTGTTTTGTCACGGGATTTGTCACGGGAATCAGCCAACATCAATCACGCATTTCCAATAAAATATTTACAAACTAAAAAAAATTATAAAAAAAAATTAACAACCACCAGCCAAAAAAAGAAAAAAATTTACAATGACACAATTTATAAATTTTAATGTTTGGGTATGTGTAGAATGTGTAACTGTACTGTGTTGTATTTTTTTTTCCTGCTGGTGTATTTCGTTTCGCCCAGAACGATCACATTTACAGTTACCACCTGCTCTTCAAAGACGTTATGAAAATGCGCGCAAACTTTCGTTGCGTGAAGCAGTGGTGTATTTTGGCCTAGGCAAAGTATTTTTGCAAAGTATTTTGCCAGGAAGGATACATTGAGATTTCACTAATTTTCTAGTATGTCCTGGGTAGACAAGGCCTAGGCTTTCACTTTCCAGGGGGCAGCAAAACACCTCATCACTAAATGGGTAACTCACAGAGCACCGAAATGGCGCCAACATTTTGGTGTTCTGTAGTTCCCTGCACTTCGGGGAATAAAATTTCACCACCCTGCAGTGAATTCACCATTCACCGCAGGGTCCCCAAAGTGCATGGAGTCAGCCGCTGAATGTTGCCACCGCAAACCCGTGGCCTGCTGTTTTCAAAAGAACTACTGAACGAAAATGTCTGGAATTTACATATTCTGGACTGAACACCCACCGGGAAGGGAATCAAAGCCACGGTGCACCCTCTGGCAGTGGCACCCCACTGCTGACAAGATGGCTCCACGCACAGGCACAGCCGCGATCCTAACGTGGCCTGGAGGGACCTCCTGCTCAGTCCATACACAGTCCCTGCTAACTCTGCACACAGTCCTACCGCGGACGGAGGCCGGTAAATATAGAATAAATAATTGCTGTGTGCTCATATTCACTCGGTTTGCTGGGAGTCTTATTGCAGTGGATTCTGATGCACTCATACACACCGCACATTGCATTGCTCAGACTTTTATTGCTGTGGATTCTGATACGCTGACACACACCACACATTGCATTGCTGTGAGTTTTATTGCTGTGAATTCTGTGATACACACTGCACATTACTGTGAGTTTTAGTGCTGTGCAGTTCTGATATGCTCATACACAGTGCCCATTTCTGTGGGTTTTATTGCTGTGCAGCTCTGTGATACTCTCATATGCAGTGCACGTTTCTGTGGATTTTATTGTTCAACCAATTAGAGCGGCTGTGATCCAGTATACTTGACATGCGTGGCTGTAAAAATGCTTGAATTTAAACATTTCATAATTTTATTTATCTAAATAGATACATTTGAAATGGTATACAAAATATACAAGTAGGCACTTGGTATCCACTTTTAAAATAAAGCGAGGAAAAGGCGGAGCTCTAAGAGGAAAAGGTGGAGCTTTAAGAGGAAGGGTGGGAATTAACCAGGAAGGGGTGCATCAAATTTAAATTAGGGGTGCACGAGTTTAGTCAGGCCTAGGGCAGCACAAAACCTAAATACACCACTGGCGTGAAGATTGTAATACCATCCGCGCACCAGCGCACTAACGCATTGGCGCTCACAATGTTAAGTATGGGATGTGCGCATGAACTTGCGCTCGCGCTGGGTTTCGCGCAGGGTCACTCGCGTTGGATGTTAACGCGCATCGTTTGCAAGAACGTCGTAATACGACGTTCTGCGCAAATGGTTTTGTCCTTGCGCAAATGCGCATTTGCGTCCGCGCAAAACCGATGCGCGAGGAATGTAATAGAGCCCAAAATGTATATAAGTCTTAACGATACGTATCTGATTGTGTGACTACACCTTTTGAACTTTTGAAACGTTTACAAGATGTTGTATACCTTTAAAATTATGCATAGACTGGCAAGAATAAAATAAATGCAGAAAAAGAAAACAAAAAACTTAAATTATACACTGTATGTATATAATCAATTTAGTGTTTATTGTTTATTTCTGTATCTATTTTGTTTTATTCTTGCCAGTCCCTACATGGTTTTGTCATGTTCTAGCTGATAACATTTTCAAACAAAACTCTTAAAAGATTCCTGTAGGAATTTGTGATAATTTTCTACACAATCGCTATAAAATGATATATATTATTTCCAGACATTTTCGAGCAGTAGTTTTTTTGCAAACACTTTTTAAAAGTTGCAATTATTTTTCTTTTTACCTGTTCGTCAGCTTGTCGGCTTTTTCCAGCAGCTGGTCGGCGCCCTGTTCGGTGTTTCATATGCTTTTTTCGGTTTTATTCGGCAGGTGCATTTGGCTTTTTTCGGATCGATTCGGCAGTTTTTCGGATGCGTTTGGTGGCTCGTTCGCTGCAATTTGGGGACCCTGTGGTGAATGCTGAATTAACCAATGACATGCAGTCAGGGGTGGCAGGGCCTCCCCTGCCATTCCAGTAAATTAATGTGCTCATTGTGCTGTAATGACAAGTATGTATATTTAATATGTAAATAAAATGTTATTCATTGAAAAAAGTTTTCATACTCTTTGCACGCTCCCTCGCTGTGCTTCTCTGTCCTCTGCTTCCCCACCTCCCGTACTTTCAGTTTGCCGGCTGGTGTGTGTGTGAGTGTGTGATTCACTACACAGACAGCAGGGGCAGCACTGAGCCAGCATAGCCTATGCAATTTGCGCAGCTGAACGCTACGCTAATGGCGTAGCTCAAACTGACTTCCTGGTTCTACGCTCTTCAGTGCCTCCAGAGGCACTGACAGCAATTGAAAGCTTGAGCCAATGGGAAAGCTCCATTGGTCTCAAGCAATTCCTTTTTTTTTAAACAAAATGCCCCCCCATGGGAGGCAGAGCTCCCCATGGATTGATTGACGCAGGACAGTCATGTGACTGTCCTCGTCAGTCATGGGGGGAGGGGCAGGCAGAGCTCAGCAGTCAGCATGTGTGTAATAGCGCCTTTATTAGTCAGTATTGTAAGTGCATGCTCTTAGAACTGTAAAAAAAATGCAAACTTTACTTTATAAATAGTGAAACTCTATTCTCCTATATAACAATAATCAAATGCGTAAATTGCGCCTGCGTAACCCTGTGTATATCTGGCTCTGATACTAGCCAGTGCCTCACCAGCCACTGACCTCACCGCACGTCACTGGAATTAACCGCAGGGTCGGCGAATCGGACTAGCCGAAGTGCTGGGAATGGGAGAGCACCGAAATGTCATCTTAAAAATATATAACAATTGCCCTTTCTACTGCTTACTTTTTTGCAGGGAGGAGGCTTAATCCCTTGCGGTCTAGTGGCAGAGGAAGAGGAGGGCAGTTATGCAGCACCGGTGGTCGGAATGGCCGTTCAGCACAGAACTGCTAAGAATCTTCCAGACTGGATTCCATCACAAAGTCCGTGCACTGGCGCTCTCTGAGGACATGTCAGTGGATGCTGGAGTCCAGCGTGGGACAGGGGCGGATCCAGAGACTAGTCTCGGGAGGGGCACTGACAGAAAATAAGGTGTTTTAGCAGAGAGCCCGACTCACGAGAATTTACAGAGGGCCAGGCTCACAGGAGCTTACAATCTAGAGGAGCAGAGGGCCCGGCTCATAGGAGCTTACAATCTAGAGGAGCAGAGGGTCCGGCTCACAGGAGCTTACAATCTAGAGGAGCAGAGGGTCCGGCTCACAGGAGTTTACAATCTAGAGGCGCAGAGGGCCCGGCTCACAGGAGTTTACAATCTAGAGGAGCAGAGGGTCCGGCTCACAGGAGCTTACAATCTAGAGGAGCAGAGGGCCCGGCTCACAGGAGTTTACAATCTAGAGGAGCAGAGGGCCCTGCTCACAGGAGTTTACAATCTAGAGGAGCAGAGGGTCCGGCTCACAGGAGCTTACAATCTAGAGGAGCAGAGGGTCCGGCTCACAGGAGCTTACAATCTAGAGGAGCAGAGGGCCCGGCTCACAGGAGCTTACAATCTAGAGGAGCAGAGGGCCCGGCTCACAGGAGCTTACAATCTAGAAAGGCAGAGGGCACCCAGGAGCTTACAATCTAGAGGAGCAGAGGGCACCCAGGAGTTTACAATCTAGAGGAGCAGAGGGCACCCAGGAGCTTACAATCTAGAGGAGCAGAGGGCACCCAGGAGTTTACAATCTAGAGGAGCAGAGGACACCCAGGAGTTTAGAATCTAGAGGAGCAGAGGGCACCCCGGATTTTACAATCTAGAGGAGCAGAGAGCTCCCAGCTCACACATGGATTTGCCCCAGCTCATGGATTTGCCCCAGCTCATGGATTTGCCCCAGCTCACACATGGATTTGCCCCAGCTCATGGATTTGCCCCAGCTCACACATGGATTTGCCCCCAGCTCACACATGGATTTGCCCAGCTCATGGATTTGCCCCCAGCTCATGGATTTGCCCAGCTCATGGATTTGCCCCCAGCTCATGGATTTGCCCAGCTCATGGATTTGCCCCCAGGTCATGGATTTGCCCCAAGCTCATGGATTTGCCCCCAGCTCATGGATTTGCCCAGCTCATGGATTTGCCCCCAGGTCATGGATTTGCCCCCAGCTCATGGATTTGCCCCAGGTCATGGATTTGCCCCCAGGTCATGGATTTGCCCCCCTGCTCATGGATTTGCCCCCAGCTCATGGATGCCCCCAGCTCATGGATTTGCCCCCAGCTCATGGATTTGCCCCCAGGTCATGGATTTGCCCAGCTCATGGATTTGCCCCAGCTCATGGATTTGCCCCCAGCTCATGGATTTTCCCAGCTCATGGATTTGCCCCCAGGTCATGGATTTGCCCCCAGGTCATGGATTTTCCCCCAGCTCATGGATTTTCCCCCAGCTCATGGATTTGCCCAGCTCATGGATTTGCCCCCAGGTCATGGATTTGCCCCCAGCTCATGGATTTGCCCCAGCTCATGGATTTGCCCAGGTCATGGATTTGCCCCCAGGTCATGGATTTGCCCCCTGCTCATGGATTTGCCCCCAGCTCATGGATTTGCCCCCATGTCATGGATTTGCCCCCAGCTCATGGATTTGCCCCCAGCTCATGGATTTGCCCCCAGCTCATGGATTTGCCCCCATTGAGTTTACACATGGATTTGCCCAGCTCTCACCTGGATATTGCTCCAGGCCTCCAGCTCCGGTGTTCAGGGGTTGAGGGGACCCAGATGCCGCCGGGCAGCGCGGGAGTGCCTGCCCGGTCCTGAAGAGTGCGTCCTGTTAAAGGCATGCGGCTGCGTGCGTGCGCAGGTCACGCGGTCCGGCCAGTCAGGTGGTACAGAGACTCAGTACCACCTGATTATCCGGACCATGTGACCGGCTGCGCCTGCACGCAGCCACCTCCCCTTTAACAGGACGCACTCTTCAGGACCGGGCAGGCACTCCCACGCTGCCCGGCGGCATCTGGGTCCCCGGCTCAAATCTCGGGGGGGGGGCAATTGCCCCGTTGCCCCCCCTGGATCCGCCCCTGCTATAATTATTATCATTTTGTATTATTTTATTCAGAGCTGCTATCTTACCTTTGGGTTTTTTTAGGTTGCAAATTAAGATACAGACCACTGAGTTTTTAGTGTTTTTATTAACACCTCTTATTCTGCTTGTAGAATTAGGAGTCAGTATCAAAATTACAAATATAATTATTGTGTAGTAAAGTCGAGTGCAAATAAAGGGATTTTCAATATATAAAAGATGCATAACACTGACTGCACTTAATCGTCTACATTTTGAAATTATTTTTAACATGTTATTTTTTTTTAAAGACATATCTTTTATAGGTTTCCACTATATTCCATTTTTCAAACAATGATGTTTCCCCTTATCCTATAAAATCCATGGCAAAATATTACGGGCCCTATTACATTCTTAACGCAAAAACTCACGCTAAACGCATGTTTTTTTGCGCAAAGCGTTAACCGTTAACGCACGAAAAGGAATTACATTCCTTGCGCATTTTTTCATCCATTGCGCTCGTAAAATTGATGCGCAAAAATGTGCGCGCAGAAATCAGTGAGCGCAATGTAATTTTTAACGCGAGTCCGTCAGACGAACACAATTTGTGCGGACTGCGCGCAACAGACATACGTTCTGACCGAAGACAAGGTAGTGGCCGTCATTTTTGACGGATCTAGTTAAAAAAAAACGTGCGCATCGACGTTCTCCGTTGTGAATCCGCAGTTTGGTACGGTCAGGTTGTTACAATTTGCAGTTACCACCAGCTTTTCAAAGGCGTTAAAAAAATTATGCGCGCAAACGTTATCCGTTAAATTTTGAGCTAAGATTGTAATACCATGCGCGCACCAGCGCACAAACGCATTTGTGCTCACAATGTTAAGTATAGGATGCGCGCACTAAATTGCGCTCACAAAGGGTTCGCGCAAGGTCACTCGCGTTAGATGTTAACGCGCATTTCGGCGCGAACGTCGTGATACGACGTTCAGCGCAAAGGATTTTGCCCTTCACGTTAATGCGTTTGTAATAGGGCCCTACATTTTTAAAAAGGTTTTTCCAGAAAGAAAATAAAAGAAATTTAAAATAAAAGTGTTCTGACATTTGTTTTTACCAATGTTTGCAATACAATTGTGTCAATGTTAAATAAATATTGCCATCCAAAGACCGTGCGATTTAAAAACAAAACAACAAATGTGTAACACATAATCTGGGGATACCGTCAGAGAAAGTGGGGTTCGAGAAAAGAAATAGGACAATTTTGAAGTGAATAAAGACACTTCTCAAAGCGAATGAAGCAGAACATGTTGATGTCTTCTATTGATCTCAAACGTCACTATATATAGGATATCGCACCAGATTTATCCCAGTGCCACGATGATAAATCACATCCATTATCTCTGCGATCGCCGTTCCTTTTCTTCATGGATAATGTCCTTATTTTCTTCATTGACTGAAAGTAGGTTGATGTCTTATTGATTCTGTGGAAAAATAAAGTGCATTGTCTGCAAGTGGGTTTTAATTATGGATCAGAATAAAACGCTCCTAATGCGGGCTTTGCGTGTGAAATCACCGGGTAGCAACGTTGCATTGTTGGTGTTAAGTCAACTGATGGTGACATTAGGTTCTGCATCAGTAGGCCATGAAAACCAGGTCAGTGGATGTCAAAACCTATAGGATTTGCTGGCAGCGAGATATACATTCAGTTTTTACCCATTTCCCATCAACACAATGGCACGTAAGTGCTGCAACATCACAAGAATATCTTGGAGAAAAGCCTAATTTGTCATCAACCATAAACAGAAATCTTCTGATCCTGACATAAGGAGACTCTTCGGAGGATGCCTCTGCTCAAACATACTTGTACATGTTCCCTTTTAACTCATCCATTGGCAAAACAAATGTTTTATTTCACCTGGTGGTTAAAATGTCGACTTCTATTCCGCAATCACGTTTTATTTCAAGACGCTTGGGTAAGACCCATTGACGAGAAATGAGGCTTGTAAGCATCGGATGACTGTATGACTGGTGGACACAAAGGAGGGGTCATGCATGGAGGACCTGCTTCTTTACAGCTTGCAATTAAAAGAAGAGCACCACTCTGTCACCTCTTGGTAAACTTCTGCCACATCCAGCCTAGAAAATCTTTACGTTTAATGATATTTCCCGGGAAATGTTTGCGATTGTCAAGTTGCACATTTTGCCATCATTCCTTGAAAGGAGTTATTCCCAAAGCAGCGCCTCAATAGAGAAGCACGAGGAAAAGTGAGATTTTTAGGTTAAAAATTGCAGAATGGAAGGCATGCCGGAGTTTAATTTTTTTTTATAGTTGAGCTGTGAAATTACTTAGCAATTCTCAATAAGATACCCACTTAGAGAATAAATTCTTCAGTGTTTGTTAAACTTTTCACTCCTTTTAAAAACAGTCGCATTCACAAAATCTTTGTCCAGACATTTTGGTCAAAAACATCAATACTGTTTTGACCCTTTATGTAATCGCAACAGAATTTTGAGATGGAGACCATCCTTGTTCTTTTGCACAGCCCTACCACGATTAACCCTTTCACTGCCAAGTTGGTGTCCTTAAGACCACTGCCAGGACCCACCGGATTTATGGAAAAGAAATATGCAGTAGAAATACATTGAAAAATGTGCTTCAAATTTCAAAAACACATTGTCAACCTGTATGTACTGTTTGAAAGCCAAAGGCGCCATCTAGTGGCCATGAAGTGCTACTACATCTCAGACAGTTTGGAATCCGTATTTCCTTGAAGGAAACAAACAAATTGATTCCGAGCTGATCAAACGGCTTTGGTTCCTCGTCTGTCAAATTTTTGGGGAATTTTAAGGAGATCATTTCAAACAATTTTGGACAGTGGTATAGATTCAAAATGTATCTTCTTTGGAAAAAGTGTACTCCAGGTGGGATAGGGCAGAGCTTCATTACTTATTATAATTTCTCTACGGTTGAACAAGGAAGATATTTATGCATTCAGTAGTAATTACAGGACTGTAACAGACCTCATTATTTAAAGGGTTATTATATTATATACATAATAAAAATACATAAAATATAGAATAATGCCTCAATTTAAAACAAGTGTGAGTTTTACAATTCTCGTGGCTTTACAGATTTTACAATGATCACTGCTCACTAGATTTATGGAAAACAAATTTTCAGAAACCATACTTTAAAAATGCACTTCAAATTTCAAAAGCACATTTTCAATCTGTCTGCACTATTTGACAGCCAAAGGCGCCATCTACTGGCCAAAAAGTGTTACAACTCAGACAGCTTTGAAACCTTTTTTTTTCTTCTCAAGCTGATCAAACTGCTTTGGCACCTCTGCTGTCACGCTCGTGGTGCATATTCTGAAGTCCATTTCAAACTATTTTGGCCAGTGGTATAGAATAAAAATTTATCTTTTCTGGAAAAAGTATACTCGAGGTGGTATAGGACAGAGCTTCATTTATTATTGTGAGAATTGATCCAACTGCTCATCATCTGACTATTTAACTCAAATTGCAAAAGCAGAACAAAACCAAAAAATTGTGTTCACCCTATATCTCAAATCTCAATATAAAATAAAGGTTTGGGGGGCGTGTCCGGATCTAACAGCACGCGGTCGCATGGCTGAGTAGCTTCCGCGGCCGGCGCTGACTTTTACAATCTAGCGGCTTCTGAGGGACAACCCAAGGCATCATTTCGGCATCACCCGGTGCGGGAACTTATTCTGCACCCCTGATGGCACCTCCTAAAGCCCAACGATCGCTGGAACCATCGAAATCCACCCGGAAAGACCGCGGTAAGGAGGCCCAAGATGGCGGATCCCTGCAGCGTGAGCTATCCCCTGGCTCAGATGCAGCATCCTCAGCCTCACTCAGCCTATCTGACTCCTTGCCTCCATCAGAGAGCAGGTTACATGCCATGCTGCAGGATCTGCGTACGACCATACCGGCAGATATCAAAGGGGCGCTGCAGGAGCTGAGCCGGGACGTCCAGGATTTGGGTGAGCGTACGGACGCGCTGGAAACCAAGGCAGATGACTTATGCTTAGCCCATAATGACCTGGTGGACAGGCATCAGACCTTACAAGCGGCCCATGAATCTTTAGCACTTAAAATGGCTGACATTGAGGATCGCTTGCAGCGCAATAATATTAGAATCAGGGGTGTCGCAGAAGCAGTCGCTCTAGCGGACTTACATCCATACCTTCTGAGGTTGTTTCAAACTTTGCAGCCCGAGGCTACGCCACAAGGCCTACTGCTGGATCAGGCGCATCGTCTCCCACGAGCGAAGAACCTGCCTCCCTCGGTGGCCCGTGATGTTATTATACGGGTGCACTTTTTTCACATCAAAGAGGCTTTAATGTCTGCATCACGGAAATCTATGCCTTTATCTGCCCCATATGCTGATATCTCTTTCTTCGCTGACCTGTGGGCATTGACCATATCCAAACGCCGTGAATTCTCCTCTCTTACCAAGCTTCTTCGTAATCACAAGCTGGCGTACAGATGGGGGTTCCCTACGAAGCTACTGGAAAGCTATATGGAAAGATGGAATCCTGCACGTTGTTCCTGATGTTGCCACTGGATTACAATTTCTGAAAGATTGGAATATTCTGGCTGATTTCTCACCTCTGCGTGAGCCTTCTTCATCACCGATCAAAGTCTCCCCAGAATGGCACAGAGTCCGGCCTAAGTGATGGGTATCCCTATTTTTGTGCTGCTCCTAAATTGTCCGGCCTTACTGGACAGTTATTCCCATGGGGTGAATGGTTCCTCTACCTGACCGCCTCGGGACCCTCTGCTTGTTGATGCAGCGCTTTGGTAGTCGCACTGAGCTCTGAGTAGCGATCGTCCCCTCGCCACCCGTTGAGTCTTCCTAGACGTTTATATAACATCGTTGTGGTTACTTACTCATGAGTAAGCCTCAGTTCCGACTTTTTTCAATGAATGTTAGGGGGCTGATGAGATAACTCGGTTCCTCCAGATTGCAGATCTCCCCTCATTATCCCGCTCGCAAGCGGCGGATTTATTAGTTCCTTTTATGGAGGAAGAAGTGCGTAAAGCTGTTAAAGCTCTTCCAAAGAATAAGGCCCCTGGGCCAGATGGCTTTTCTAATTTATATTATCAGACCTTCGCAGATATCCTTATACCGACCCTTACGAGATTTTTCAATCATATCAAAACCACAGGTGTAATGCCCCAGAAATGCTTCAAGCTACTATCGTTATGCTACCTAAACCTGGCAAACCCCCGACGAGCTGCACTAATTTCCGACCTATCTCCTTATTAAATGTAGATGCTAAACTGTATGCCAAGTTATTAGCATCTAGAATAGCACCCCTTTTTCCCCTTCTGATCTCAGCAGAACAGACTGGTTTCATACACGGTAGACAAACGTGTGACAATACCCAACATTTTATAATATAATTGACATTGCCTATAGAACCAATATGCCTGGGCTCCTCTTGGCATTGGATGCCGGGAAGGTATTTGATCGCCTGCATTGGGGCTATATGCGTATGGCATTGGAGTCCTCTGGCTTCCCTGCTCTATTTATTAATAGTATCATGAGTCTCTATTCTTCCCCGACAGCGAAGGTCCTGGCATATGGGTTTCTCTCCTCCTTATTCTCCATTACTAACGGTACCAGACAGGGATGTCCCCTCTCCCCACTGATCTTTGTTTTGGCCCTGGAGCCTTTGGCCTCGCGTATTAGGCGAGATCCTTCTATCTCTGGTATCTCTACCTCAGATGGAGTCCATAAATTAGCTATGTTTGCTGATGATATTTTGGTTTTCCTTACCTCCCCCAAAACTTCTTTGCCGTCCCTAATTAACCAGCTTACCTCCTATGGCCTGGTCTCTTATTATAAAAACAATGTAAGCAAGACGCAAGCACTACCCTTGCATGTTGATAATTCTTCGCTTTCCACCTTAAGTGCCTTGTACCCCTTTGACTGGAGGACGACTTCCTTAAAATACTTAGGTATCTCTCTCACCAAATCCAGGAGCTCTATCCTCAAGCTTAATTATAACCCCCTAATGACCTCTATCTCTTCCCAACTAGCCTCCTGGCATGCCCTGGAGGTTTCCTGGATGGGTCGCATGGCGGCTCTAAAAATGTGTATTTTGCCCCAGATTCTCTATTTTTTCAGGAACATTCCGGTTTTTATCCCAGCCCATATGTTGCTTCGCCTGCAAAAACTGCTTCAAGCACACATCTGGAAGGGGAAGCCTCCGCGCATTTCAGCCTCCACACTCACCGCGACTAGGCACAGGGGGGGCTTAGGCTTTATAAATATTACTGCGTATTATAAGGCGGCACTACTAGCTCAGCTGCTGTCCTCTATGTCCCAGCGAGAAACTCCTCTATGGCTACGGATGGAGAATGCTTATATTGCCCCTTTTTGTGTCCATGACCTGCTGTGGTTTGTGACGCTTCCACTCAGTAAATTAGAAGGTATTCTACCTTCAACTTCTCTTTCCCTTATGTCATGGCACCAATGGGGTAGACCACTTTTACGACCCTTCCCGTTGCTAAGCATGGCCCCATTGCACTTCCTTTGCCGAACTATCCAGGACCTGAATCTTGACCATTGGCTCAGGTTGGGTCTTACCCATATTAATCAGCTCTTCACGGCCTCCTCAATGAAAACCTTTCCGGACCTAACACGAGAGTTTGCCCTTCCCGCTAGCGACTATTTCACTTACCTTAGAGTAAAACAAGCAATGACTCAACGAGGCTTCTCCTCCTTTGTATCGACGGACCGCACAGCCTTTCATAGATTGCGTTTAGGTAAAAAAGTTATGAAAAAAACATTGTCTTTGTGTTATGACAGTTTGTTAAAGGTGAACCCTAGTAGGACACTGCCTTACATGACCAGGATGGGATAAAGACCTGTCAATTAATTCTTCCAGGGATGACTGGTTCTATGCCACCGAAACAGTATATAAATACACTAGGAGCACTAACTTACGGAAATCACACCTTAAACTTCTATATAGATGGTATCTGACCCAGAATCATTTGGCTCACATACCCGGACACTCTGGTATGTGTTGGCGCTGTGGTACCAGTGTCGGATCTATCCTTCATATCTTTTGGCAATGCCCGCTCCTTGCTACCTTTTGGGATAAAATTTGTAGATTGATCTCTCATTGTACCGGCCTGTCTATGCCTCTATGTCCCAAACAATACCTACTGCATATGCTTCCTATTACTATACAACTACGTCATAGAGGTATAATCTCGATTATACTTAGCGTAGCCAAATCTACCCTAGCCCGCCACTGGCTCTCCAAGGTCAGTCCCACTATGAGAGAAGTCATGTTATCGCTGGAAAATGTTTACCATTATGAGGAAATGTACCACAGGGCCGCTAACTCTCTATTCTTGTTTCAGGGTGTATGGGAGGGTTGGAAGATTTTTGTTTCCTCTGGGGAATTGATATAATTGATGTTGATATTGGACCTTTTTCTCTTTTTTTTATTTTTTTTTTATTTTTGTGTGCTCCTTTGTTATGATTTATAATTTCACTGCAATTTAGCTTAGAATGAAAATGTTTGGTTCAACCGATTTGTTACAAGTATTCTTTATGATGATGCAAGACTTGTTTTTTATGTAGGGTCCTGCGTGACCCTTTCTTCTGTCAATATTCATGTCTTATTTCTGGCATTTGATCTTTACGTGCGAATCTCAATAAAAACTTTTATATGGAAAAAAAAAATAAAGGTTTTATTGCTCTTACATTATAAGTTCATCTGTCAACTGGAAAGGCAAACTCCTAGGTGAGAAAAAATATATATTTTTTATTACTCAGAGATTTAACCATTAAATTGTTTCCCTTACATATAGGGATAGTTAGGTCTGGCAGTAGGGTAGGGAGAAACCTGGGGAGAATTGGAATCTTTTTAAGTTGAGAGGCCGATAGAGAAGTAGAATGATTTTGGGGAGAAATGGGAAGAAAGGGGAAAGGAAGAAGGAGAAAAAAAGGGGAAAACGACGTAAAAACGACGCGCAAAACAAAGAGTAATACGCGCGAAGTAATGTAGCACACGTAAATCAGTGTGCGGACTGGTTTTTTTCGCGGGATTCAGCCAATCAGAGTTAAGAACCTTAATTGACATCAATTTACCTTAATTGACTCACTTAAGTTTTTGCGCCTGTCAAAGTAAATCTGAGTATATATGCTGCAGCAATAAAAAAAAACACGCACGAATTCACAATTTTATTGTTTGGGTATGTGTAGAATGTGTAATTATACTTTGCTGTATTTTTTTTTCGTGCTGGTGTTTTTCGTTTCGGCCAGATCGTTCCGATTTGCAGTTACCACCAGCTTTTCAAAGACGTTAAAATTATGCACACAAACGTCGTTCGTAAAAAGATGCACATCGATTGTGATACCATCCGCATACCAGCGCACGAACGCATTTGCGCTCACAATGCTAAGTATAGGACGCGCAAAGTACATCACGCTCGCGCAGGTCCATCCGCGTTAAACGATAACGCGCATCGTTTGCGCGAATGTTGTAATACGATGTTCAGCGCAAAGGGTTTTGTCCCTCGCGTTAATGCGTTTTTGCGCAAAGAATGTAATAGGGGCCTTAGTGTGTAAGGTGTGTCTATATGTTTCTGTTTTATGTATTTTGAAACTGAAGAAATTGATTAATAGGGGAGAAAATTAGGTAATAATGTGTAATTTGCATAGTCTCTAATTGTATATGTTTTAGGTTTGTATATTATCTTGAAAATTTCTAATAAAAAAAAAATTGTTTCCCTTACATACCTTCAGTCTCAGTGGGATCAACAATCTTTTTGTGTTCATGAATAAAAACTATTTTAAGAGTTTCTAACCTGGGATGTATCTCAGGGGGACATTCTTCCTGTTCCTTTTAGTGTGTGTGTCCTACAAGATTCTATCATTCGCGATATTGGTATTGACACTTCCCTTAAGCTATGCATCCTCAGGGACTAATTTTGCTTATTCCTATAGCTCGTACACATGCCATTTAGGGCTGGGGTTACGTGCATTGCTAGGGATCTTGTTTCCTGATTACTCTGACTTGTTTTCCTGGCAAGCTGTGTCTAATCATTGCACATGTATTATCAGTGTATAGTTCAGGTCAACCAATAATTCAAATTAGAATGTGATCTGAACCCTGTCTCGGTATTGACCCTTTTCCTACTGTGTTATGATTTGTCATGTGGTTGTAGTCTGGGCAATTATACCTACGGAGTCAAAAGAGGTAAACCCATCTCATCGAGCTATATGAATAAGATTCACAGTCAAGTCTTTTATACCCACGGAGAAAACGGAGCCAAAGCTACCTTATATCTCTTTACACCAAGTAAGTATGGAAGCAATGATGAGTCCTGGACCAAACCAGGCTGTAGAGGAACACCGAGAAGAGAAAAAAATAGTTTGCCTCTATCAAACTAGTTTTCCCTTGGGTCTCAAACATTTTAGGCAAATACTCACTGGCCACTTTATTAGGTACACCGGATCAATTGCTCATTAATAGGGATGAGCTGTTCGGTTCGGAGTTCGATTCGAACATTGGCTGTTCGAAAGTGCGCGAACTTCGAACTTTTTGGGATGTTCGCCAAAAGTTCGAAAAAAAAAGGTTTTTTTTATAAAAAAAATGCTTAAAAAATCCTAAAAAAATCTAAAGATAAAGAGACTCTTTACTGCAGAATATTATAAGCAATGGTTTATTAGATATTGAATTAAAATGGGAATATTTTTAACATTGAAGCCTATGGGATAAAACATTCTTGTTGCTAAAACATCAGGCAGACGAGGCCCTCTAATCAGGCACTGTAGAGGGCAGCCCGCCGGAGCCTCCCTCCCAAGGACCCCTTGAGGAGCATGTGGCCGCAAGATTTCAGAGCTGCGACTGTGCGGGCTGGCCAGCCGGGTGCATGTGGCAGAGAGGTGGCGCAGGGACTCCAGGGAGGGAGCCACGGCAGACCCCCCTTCCCCACAACCAGGATCCAGGGAGCCCCCACTGACCACCAGGTTAAGGTAAGGCGACACATTTTTAAAAAAAATAAAATCCGAGGACATTTTTAAATGTCCCCAGGATCATATATTAAAACTTTTTTTTCTTTCTAATACTCACCTGATTCCTGGATCCACAAACTGTAGAGGTGCTGCCCGGCAGTGTGCGGAATCACATGCTGCATTAATTATACTGTAAGGCTGGGTTCACACCTGCGGTTCTTTTACACGCGCAATACTTGCATTTTTTAATGTGTGTATCGCGCAAACGTAAAAAACATGCATACGCGCATTGCAGCACGTTCACGGCCATAGACTGCAGAGTGAATGTGCTGCAATACGCCCCAAAGAAGCTCCTGTACTTCTTTGGGCATAGGACGTTTTTCAGCGCATTCCTGCGTGCTGTAAAATGCCCAGGTATGAACGGGTCCCATAGCAAATAATGGGATTTCCCTGTTTATGCGTTTTACAGCATGCAGGAACGCACAGTAAAATGCTTAGGTGTGAACCGGGCCTTAAGGTGCTGCCCGGCAGTGTGAGGATTCATATGCTGAATTAATTGTTCTTCTTACAAATTTGGTTACTTAACCAGTTTGCGATTGGATTGTAATATTGTGACATCCAGGGCCCCAGGTGGCGATCGGGGGGCCCCGAACGCATGGTGCCACCAGCTGGCCGAATGCCAGGAGCTCCGGCGGCACCCGGCACAGCTGTGAGTGATCAGGGGGCAGGGCGCGGCGTGATGACGCAGAGCCGCCGGGACTGGTGTGCGCCAATTCTTACCATATACAGTTGTGTTAAAAATTATTCAACCCCCAATGCTGTAAAGGGTTTTAGGGAATTTAGTGTACATTTGTAATTGTATTCAGAACGAAATCCTACAAGGACATTTTAAAGAACCATATGCAACTAAAATGACAACAATTGGTTTTGTAATACAGTAGTAAATGTTTCTTTTGTGAATTCTTCATTGACACAATTATTCAACCCCTTAAAGACTACCACTCTGAAGAACAGAGGTTCATTCAAGTGTTTTCAATCAGGTATTGAAAACACCTGTGGATGTCACGGAGCAGCAATAAAGCATAATAAGCACCAATTAGGCAGCTTTAAAATGACTGTGATACTCAGCTCCTTCTAGACATTTACTGGTGTGGTTACAAACATGGTGAAGTCAAGAGAATGGTCCAGGAAGACAAGAGAAGAGGTGATTACTCTTCACAGGAAGGGCAATGGCTATAAGAAGACTGCAAAGATGTTAAACATAGCAAGAGAGACCATAGGAAGCATCATTCGCAAATTCAAGGCAAAGGGCACTGTTGAAACGCTACCTGGTCGTGGCAGAAAGAAGATGCTGACTTCGACTGCTGTGCGCTACCTGAAGCGTAGAGTGGAGAAAAGTCCCCGTGTGACTGCTGAGGAACTGAGAAAAGATTTGTCAGATGTGGGTACTGAAGTTTCAGCTCAGACAATACGGCGCACACTGCGTAATGAAGGCCTCCATGCCAGAACTCCCAGGCGCACCCCCTTGCTGTGTCTCCAAAGAATAAGAAGAGTCGACTGCAGTATGCCAAAAGTCATGTGGACAAACCACAGAAGTTTTGGGATAGTGTTCTGTGGACTGATGAAACAAAATTAGAAATGTTTGGGCCCATGGATCAACGCTATGTTTGGAGGAGGAAGAACAAGGCCTATGAAGAAAAGAACACCTTGCCTACTGTGAAGCATGGCGGGGGGTCAATCATGCTTTGGGGCTGTTTTGCTTCTGCAGGTACAGGGAAGCTTCAGCATGTGCAAGGTACCATGAATTCTCTTCAGTACCAGGAGATATTGGATGACAACGTGATGCAGTCCGTCACAAACCTGAGGCTTGGGAGACGTTGGACCTTTCAACAGGACAATGATCCCAAGCATACCTCCAAGTCCACTAGAGCATGGTTGCAGATTAAAAGCTGGAACATTTTGGAGTGGCCATCGCAGTCACCTGACTTAAATCCGATTGAGAACCTCTGGTGGGACTTAAAGAAAGCAGTTGCAGTGCGCAAGCCTAAGAATGTGACTGAACTGGAGGCTTTTGCCCATGACGAATGGGCGAAGATACCCGTAGATCGCTGCAAGACACTTGTGTCAAGCTATGCTTCACGTTTAAAAGCTGTTATAACTGTAAAAGGATGTTGTACTAAGTACTAAGATTGAATGTCACTTGGGGGTTGAATAAAACTGATAATGATGTGAGCACAGAAAAGACATTTGTGGTTATTTCATTATAAATGTTATGTTATATTTGTCTGACCTACACGTGCCTCTTTGATTTAATTGTAAGCAAGATGACTGAATGATCAAAATCTATGTCAAACTGGCCAAAACACTCAATTTCAGTGGGGGTTGAATAATTTTGAACACAACTGTACAGTAGCGCAGTACTAGTGCCTAAAGATTGTTGAGCTGGTTTTGTTATAACAACTACTCTCGCTCTGTGCCCCTGTCTGGTATATTCCGCTGCTTGTTACTGCTGGTGCGCTTCCATCCTGCCATACACTATAGCGCAGTAATATTTGGGTGCACTGCCACTGACGCCTATATTACCAGATTTATATCATTTTAATATTGGACTGCAGGGTCCAACCCTGCACTCTTCCACAATACCACAGAGGAGTTATGGTGTGAAGGCACTGTTGCCGACACTAAAGGCCCAATTTTATAGCAGCTATTGTTACTTTCATCCAAAGCCTGCATAAGGTTCACCATAATTTAGCCAAGAAATCACTAAACTTGTTCTGCGTGTCCTAAAATGTCTTTTCATACAGGCTGCCGCCCCAAGCAGTTGTTTATGAATAGACTAAAGGAAAACCGTTTACCGTAATTTGAAATGTCATTTTTTTGTTTTTAATTGTTTCTATACATCCTAGAAATCTGCCACTTCACGGGCAGGTTATGGGGACCTCCTAGGCACGATATTTGAAGGAATTTTTCGTTTTTATTTTTAACCCTTATTTCATGGAATAAATTTATGTTTTTAAACTTTTTTTCCTTGTTTCCTGTCCCCCAGGGCACTACCCGGACCCCCATACACCTTTTCTGGCAAATATCTTGCATATATGCCCTCTTGGAGGGCACACTAAAATTCAAACTTTCGATTCCCATTGACCTGCATTGAGTTCGGATCGTGTTCGCGTTCGAACTCGAACTTTTGAAATTGTTCGAGTTCGAATGCGAACCGAACACGAGGGTGTTCAGCTCATCCCTACTCATTAACAAAAATTGCTAATCAGCCAATCACATGGCAGCAACTCAATGCATTTAGGCATCTAGACGTGGTGAAGACGACTTGCTGAATTTCAAACAGAGCATCAGAATGGGGAAGAAAGGGGATTTAAGTCACTTAACATGAACGTGGCATGGTTGTTGATACCAGACAGGCTGGTCTGTGTATTTCAAAAAATGCTGCTCTACTGGGATTTTTATACACAACCATCTCTAGGGTTTACAGAGAATGGTCCAAAAAAGAGAAAATATCCAGTGAACATTATGTTGGCATATAGATTTTGCTGTTTTATCGTCGGTATTTAGGAGAGTTTGTGTATATGTGCCGCTGTGCAGTGTTACAGTTCAAGTGTTTATACAGCGCCAACAGATTCCGCAGCACTTTATAATGGAGAAGCACAAACAGGTGACATAATAAATAATAAAACATAAGGAACCTGCCAATAAGAATATTGTCCTGCAAATGCAGCACTTTATACAAGTGCTCAGCCAGACACCCCGTGAGCTTACAATCTAAGACTACAGACTAAGGCAAGTGAAACAAAAGGGAGCAGAGGGAGTGTGGAGATAATTACCAGAAAGAATATAGCAGACACTGCATAAAGATAGACCAAGAGTTTGGGCATGAGCGAGGGTTGAAGCAGCTGAGAAAAGGAGGCTATATAATTAGGATAGGGGCTGGGTGGGAGGGTGTATGGAGTCGGCAGGTGGGACAGCAGAGGGAAAATGGTAGTGAAGTGTGACTTTCTGGCAGGAAACAGAGGGAGAGATTGGTAGTGAAGTGTGACTTTCTGGCCTTTTTTGCAGGAAACAGTGGGAGAGATTGCTTTGTGTGTTGTCTTTTTTTTGCTTGTGGCACAGCAGCCACAAATAATGTCAAAATCACACAGGCCGTAGTCAGTGGAAATAGACGTCTCAAACGCAGGAAAGAATGGGTCCAAGTCTTTGTCTTCCTTAGAAAGACTAGAAGAAAATATGTACTGGATTAGAATATGACAAAATGCAATGAAACAAAATAGCCAGGCGTCAAGTGGAGCAGGAACGTGTAGGAACGCAGTTCCTCCACTATTTTCTCAGAAGGAATGGAGTTCCCCTTTGGACCACACACTGAAAAGCTTTTATTAGGTTCCAATCATATGTTTCCTTATTAAGTCACCAGAAATGTATGATATTGATTATAGTTATGATACGAATGGCACGGTTTTAGGAAACCCTTAAGTTGAAACCCTCATATCGCATTTGCAAGTAGTGTTTTAAGTGTAACATGTTAAGGATTAATTGAGGAGTGCAGCATTCCTGCACTTTTTTTAAATAGATTAGAAAATAGCCATAACTAGATGGCTTGCCTAATGGTTACTTTAGCTCACGCCCCGGGTTTCAACAAGTATTAACCGTCAATTCAAAGAGTAAATATAGCTTTTGTATTCCAGACTGACCCTACCCACAATGGCAATCCATAAATCTGTGTAGACTTTGGATACTGTTCGGCAGAGTTAAATTAATGATCCTGCGTGATCTCAGGCTGCCATGGCTACATAGCAAGTACTAGTTTTGGGGATATATTGACTTAGTGCTATGAATGGGATAGGATGAATGAGCCAGGACTGGAGTAACTCTTGTCTCATATGGCTTCTAGTAGGAATATTGTGTCTTGGGATTTCTGAATTTCTGAAGTCAACGGTTTCCATAGCAGCTAAACACAAAAAACAACAAAAAACACATAAATCACTGGACACCTCCAGTTTATCTAAATGGTTCTAACGTCAGCCAGGAAAACCCTTCTGGACAGATGGATAACGGGAGACTCCCGAACATTGACAATGGACAAAACCAAAGTATCCTTTGTGTTCTGAATGGAATTGATAGAAGCTAACAGAGAATGTTGGGCTACTAAATTCTGGACATTTTGGGAACCTTATGCAAAAACTCTTGTTAAACAACAATGAAACCACACAACCAGCTTTCCAGTTTACAAGCTATACTCCAATTCTTCAGGGATAAACTCCTTTATTAATCAGTGATTAATTAATGATATGGTGATAGTGATATGGAGTTACACGGAACAGAGACCCTAGTAAGGGAATTGAGAAGATGTCCTCAAAAGGTTTATAGAACCTGTTAGCAAGTAGACCACACATCACCCTCTCTTAATAAAGTGTATCTATATATTGCTTTAGGTTATTTAGGTTACTCCGCAAGCACGTCCCATCTAGACAACTCCGTTCAGCGGGCGATCTCCACCTGTCATTGGTCTACACACACACAGCCAACTCTCGCCTCCAAGACTTCTCAAGGGCAGCACCAGTCCTGTGGAATGACTTGCCTCGCCCTATCAAACTCTCCCCTGACCTTCAGGCCTTCAAGAAATCCCTCAAAACCCAGCTCTTCAGATTAGCGTACCGCATCACTGATGCAACTCATCCCTCTGCTCACCTACTCACACTTGATTGAAGCCGCTCTTATGGCCCCACCATTCCCAAACCACTGCCACTAATGATCCTGCTATCTAGTGCAATTCCTCTTGTCTTCCTCAACCCCAATCCCTCTAGACTGTAAGCTCCTATGAGCAGGGCCCTCTACACCTCTTGTTTCCATCCTATGTTCATTTATATGTATTTCTTTCCCTTTGGTTATTGTAAAGCGCTGCGGAAACTATTATTATTATTATTGTCACCATTTATATAGTGCCAACAATTACATTTATTTTTTTCCCATCATCAGCCTATTGCAATGAATTCTTTCTGTGCAACATAATGTCTTCTAAATCAGTGCACTGATATTATAAAATGGGAATGACTTTGGCACTGGCAGTTGGAATTGTAACCCGGACACAACCAGACTATGTTCATTTGATTATTTCCCCCCCAAAAAATTGTAGAATTATATAATATAAATTAGGATACACCATCAAAACACCTCAGGTCCTATTACACATTCATCATTAATGTAAGACTCGTAAAGAAATATATTTTTATCACCACATTGGTCATTTGAATTCGATGTATTGTCCTTGTTGACCTCCTGCTCCAACTGCATTGCCAAGTGTGAGATTGCGGTCAGCATCGAAATAGGAACAGTATGGATTGCAGCTGTCACCCGCCTGCTGCAGAGCAATGGTACGGCACATTTATTACATAACCTAACACAGTCTGCTGGAAGGTGATACGTTCCTAGACAGACAGTATTAAGGAATAAATATGCATTCAGTGCAGCGGCCCGAGCGCAGTTTTAGTTCCTCTCATATGACCCACGAGGCAGACGCGGTGTTCGGTAGACATGGCTTCTAATGCTTTAGTTGGAGAATCCATTTACCCATCAGCTGACTGGCTTCAATCGGCTCTACCAATGGAAACGCTCTTTGATTTTCCTTTCCCTGTATCTATTTATGTTTTATTGCCTGCTGGGAACAGGTGGTTTATTTCAGGTGTTAATAGCAGTGGTTATATTTCTTCAATGAAATAAATGTGCGTAGATACAGATAGATCTGTCTGTGTGTAAATAGTAGTTTTTAAATATAATAGCTAGGACCCTGAAGATTTGAATCTAGAAATCAGCACCAACATAGATACACATTGAGATGTGGATGTACTGCATATAACTTGAAAAAGTTAGTTTTGAATTTGGGTCTGAAACATAGATCATTTTGTGCTTATAAATACTATATAGGATTAAGCCACTATATGAATGAGTACATACAGAAAAAACGGTGTCACGCCTGATCCCTGCCAGGGCGGCTGCAACTACCAGAAGTATCCAGCCCAGTAACATGTATAGAACATGACAAGACAAAGATGTCATCTGCACTTATCCCTATGACTCCATGTGAAACAAAACAAAGGTTTTGGTTTACTTGGATGGCCATGGAAGTTTAAGCTCACCTGCCACGTCACGGCATCTCTGGTAGGCGAGTCCTACCTAATGAAACCAAAAGCTGCTTTCTAAGCAAGTCACTATATCAATGAGTGCCGCAATTTACCCTGCAGTCTGGGGTGATGAGCTCCAGGGCCCCTACCTTGTAGTGGGGGTATTGCATGCAGTCTGGAGACGTCTGATTGCTCAAGTTCTTTTGGTTTTCACCCTTTTATAAACTAGACCCTTCCTCAGTTCTTTGCCAGAACATTGTTGGTTCATATTGTTGTAATTTGATCTATAGAGATCCTGTACCTGTCTTGGGGGTTCTCCAAAGAACACCAGCCTTTACTTCCTGGGAACTTGCCACCCAGTTCACCCTTGCTTTTGTATATTGTTTACTTCATAGAAACATAGAAACATAGAAAAATGTCGGCAGATAAGAACCTTTCGGCCCATCTAGTCTGCCCAATTACATGGATACTTTACCTGGATTTATCTTTTGTTTAGGATAGCCTTATGCCTATCCCATGCTGGCTTAAATTAAAATACTGTTTTGGCCTCTACCACTTCTACTGGAAGACTGTACTCAAGACTTCATTGATTTATTGTAATTGTTTTGTATATTTTCATTCAAATGTATTATTAGTTTTCCAACCCTTAACGCTGCCAGGTGTGCTATGCCTTCCCGGTGGTGGGCAAAAATATCAAGGGGCAGCATAGAATGCCCAATGGCTCTTTCGGCATTTCCTACAGCCCTCCTTCCTTCTCTGTGGTCAATCAACGTCATTGGCTGCAGGGGGGCTGCCTGCCTCCCTGTGCTGTCCCTGTGGCAAGTGGTTAATACACTTGCTGATCCTTTATGTTATCGGTGTTACTATGTGTTGATATCCAGCAGAATACCAACAACTACTCTGACAGTGTGCCGGCATTGTGTAGCATAGCAGCACTCAACCCGACAATACGTTTTTAATAAAGTTTCTGCTGAGACCATTGAACACAACAGGGCACTCCAAAGATTTCAATAATGCCTGATTTGGGAAAAAAGTATCAGTCCAAAGGTCATAAAGGGACAGGAGACAAAAGGCAACAGGGGAGTGACCTTGATGACCATAGGGAGCATGAGAAGGATACAAACTGTCAAGTTTCCCCCAATAACTAGGAATCCGATCTCTAGATGCAGCACATCTATCCTAAACCTCTGATCCCTAGAATGGTCGGTAAGCTCTCTATAACCTAGAACCAGAATAAAGTAACCAGGTACTCAAGATATAGAGGATAATAAAACACAGAGATAACAGAGTAGGTAAGTCATTAGCCAAGGGTCAGTTTTCACCAGAGAGTATGCAGGGTATCAATATACAAAGTGCAGAACTGAGAGGAGGTGTAAACCATGTCAGAACAATGAGAAAATGAACGGCTGGTGGTTTTAAACCCGGCAGTGCCGCGTCATCGCACCGCACCCCGCCCCGGTGTCCGACGTGAGCACCGCGATCCTGCTCATTACTTGGTGCCCGGCCAGCGAGCAGCGAAGACGATGCTGCCGGCCGTGCAAGTCTGGCGTGGGACGTGACACAAACACTGCAAAGGCTGTGAAAGCATTAGGCACATGGAAGAGTGAAAATACCTGGAGGCCGACAGCATAAAAGTAAACCAGGGACAAGAGGAAGAGCAGTGTATGAGTTACTGTGATGAGTTGATTAAATTAGTAAGATCTGAGGATGATGATAGGGGTTGCAGTAACTGCGCGGAGTGGATGGATTTGGTCTTAGGGCAAATCTTGGCTGACGATCAGAGTAAAACTTGTGAGTTATTATATTTTTTTCAGTGTGTTGCCTGGCGTCAGTTCTCTCGGCGCAGTACTATTTTATGCAATTATTTGTTGTAATTTGTGGTTTGGTTACAACTCGTTCAAAAGCTCTTTGCTCTGCCCCATGGAGGATCATTTGCTGAAATATTCAGCAACATTGTATTTATATGTTTTTCACTTATTTGTGTTTATCAGAAGGGCTACTTTTGTGGCTAAACTAAGATTCAGACAATGAACACGGGCAAAGGGAGAGTAACCAGAAACCTCTCTAATAACAGAGGTGTCTGCCTATAAAACCACATGTAATGTGCTGAGGTTTCAGCTCCTTACTGGGATCTCTTAACTCTTCCAGGAAAAAAAAACAGGAATATGCCAAGGAATAAAAAGTTGAAGGCAGCGACAGGCAAAAATCTGTTTGTAATCAATGTCATTAAAATGGATCAAGTTGCTCAGTAAGGGCGAATTAAAGTAATGCCACATAACAAGAGCTAGGTTTTCAAATACAGAAAAGTAGGAAAGGTTTAATGAGGAGAATTGAATCTGTGCACATTTTTTCATCCGTCAAAAAATAACGCGCATAAAAAAAGCCGCTCAAAACACGCGATGTCACAGCGATTAGTATCGCGCGCGAGAAAACGGTGTGCGGATGACTGGTTTTTTCACACGATTCAGTCAATCTAGAAATTAAGACCCACAATTGTCTCGCATTCAGTTTGCGTTGCGCTGTCAAAATCAATCTGAGTATATATGCTGCAGCAATAATAAAAACACGCACAACTTCTCCATATTATTGTTTGGGTATGTGTAGAATGTGTAACTATACTTTGCTGTATTTTTTTTCAGGCTGGTGTATTTGGGTTCAGCCAGGACGTTCAGATTTGCCGTTACCACCAGCTTTTAAAAGACGTTAAAATTATGCGCGCAAACGTTGTCCGTTAAAATTTGCACATAGATTGGAATACCATCCGTGTACCAGCGCACAAACGCATTTGCGCTCACAATGTTAAGTATAGGATGAGCAACATACATTATGCTCGCAAAGGGTTTGTGCAGGTTCACCAGCGGTAGACATTAACACGCATTTTTTACGCGGACATTGTAATACGACGTTCTGCGCAAAGGGTTTTTCCCCTTGTGTTAATGCGTTTTTGCGCACGCGTTAACGTTTGTGCTAAGTAGTTAATAGAGCCCCTAATGTGTTTTTCAGTCTAGCATAACCTGTTATGTGAAGGACAAGTATTACATTTGGCGTTTAATACATGTTGAATGGTCTTATTTTTAAGTTGTATGATGTGCAGAGAAGGGAAGCTCTACAAAATCATCTATTTCTGTCCTGATTGGTTCCAATAAGAGGAACATGTGTCACCTGAGCTCAAAATCTGATAAACCTGCAAAGAGAGAGATTTTGTATTGTACTTAAATGACCAATGACTTCATAACTCCGCCACCACGTCAAGTAAATCTCTAAGGTGAGTCCCAACCTAGTGAAATATAGTGGAAAACAAAACCAAAAACAATATGTGCGGGGAAAAAAAGTGACTGCAAGCAGATCAAATCCTTTATAGATACAAAGAGATATTTGGATTGTAAGTGTATATTTGTGCTTGTTGTATACTTTGTGGCTATCTGCTAGTTGTACTGTGCTGCCCTTGAGTGATGGGATTTGTGCAAACAAACCAGTTATCTGCTGTTGACTGGTTTCAATGACATATCATTAACCCCTTGCTGCCTCAGGATGTGCTATATCATCCTCACACCGGGTGGATCTAAACAGCACAAGCCGGTATAGCACGCCCCGCTGGCTACATGTGCACGCCTTTGCCCCACCTCCCCTGCGTGCTCTCCAATGGCGGCATTGTCTGCCGCAGAACTTCCTGAACTCAGGCAGTCCTGCGGCAGTCAAGGATAGGTTTGGCCCGTTGGGACAGGAGGTGGGCTGAAGGAGGACTTCAGAGAATTCTATGTGACCCTGCAGTGTGTAGTCACCTCCGAGGGAGAGGGGGGGAGAGAGAGAGAGAGAGAGAGAGAGAGAGAGAGAGAAAGACAGATGGGAGAAAGAAAGAAAGAAAGACGGGAGAGAGAAAGAAAGACGGATGAGAGAAAGAAAGAAAGAAAGACGGGAGAAAGAAAGATGGGAGAAAGAAAGAAAGATGGGAGAAAGAAAGACGGATGGGAGAAAGAAAGAAAGAAAGACGGGAGAAAGAAAGACGGATGGGAGAAAGAAAGAAAGAAAGAAAGAAAGAAAGAAAGAAAGAAAGAGAGAAAGAAAGAAAGAAAGAAAGAAAGAAAGAAAGAAAGAAAGAAAGAAAGAAAGAAAGAAAGAAAGAAAGAAAGAAAGAAAGACGGATGGGAGAAAGAAATAAAGAAAGACGGGAGAAAGAAAGACGGACGGGAGAAAGAAAGAAGAAAGACGGGAGAAGAAAGAAAGAAAAGAAGGAAAGAAAGACGGGAGAAGAAAGACGGATGGGAGAAAGAAAGAAAGACGGGAGAAAGAAAGAAAGAAAGACGGGAGAAAGAAAGACGGGAGAAAGAAAGAAAGAAAGAAAGACGGGAGAAAGAAAGACGGACGGGAGAAAGAAAGACGGATGGGAGAAAGAAGAAAGAAAGAAAGAAAGAAAGAAGAAAGAAAGAAAGAAAGAAAGAAAGAAAAGAAAGAAAGAAAGAAAGAAAGAAAAGAAAGAAAGAAAAGAAGAAGAAAGACGGGAGAAAGAAAGAAAGAAAGAAGAAAGAAAGACGGGAGAAAGAAAGACGGGAGGGAGAAAGAAAGAAAGACGGAGAAAGAAAGAAAGACGGGAAAAGAAAGACAGGAGAAAGAAAGAAAGAAAAAAGACGGGAGAAAGAAAGACAGACGGGAGAAAGAAGACGGATGGGAGAAAGAAGAAGAAGAAAGAAAGAAAGAAAAGAAAGAAAGAAAGAAAGAAAGAAAGAAAGAAAGAAAGAAAGAAAGAAAGAAAGAAAGAAAGAAAGAAAGAAAGACGGGAGAAAGAAAGACGGATGGGAGAAAGAAATAAAGAAAGACGGGAGAAAGAAAGACGGATGGGAGAAAGAAAGAAAGATGGGAGAAAGAAAGAAAGATGGGAGAAAGAAAGACGGAAGAAAGAAAGAAAGGACGGGAGAAAGAAAGAAAGGACGGGAGAAAGAAAGAAAGAACGGGAGGGAGAAAGAAAGAAAGAAAGAAAGACGGGAGGGAGAAAGAAAGAAAGAAAAGAAAGAAAGACGGGAGAAAGAAAGAAAGAAAGATGGGAGAAAGAAAGACGGGAGAAAGAAAGACGGGAGAAAGAAAGAAAGAAAGACGGGAGAAAGAAAGAAAGGACGGGAGAAAGAAATACGGGAGAAAGAAAGAAAGAAAGACGGGAGAAAGAAAAAGGAGCAAGAGCAAGAGAGAGAGGGAGAAAAAGGAGGGGGAAAGAGTATGAAAAAGAGGGAGCAAGAGAGAGATAGGGAGAAAGAACAAAACAGAAAGATGGATGAAAGAAACGGAAAGAAAGAAAGCAAAATATTTGCGTTAATGAAGGAACCGGCTACTTGTATATTGTTATTTATTATCTCTCTATATGTGTTGGGGCAACATATTCCACAGCAGGGCACAAGGGTTACAATAAAGTAGAGGAAGACGTGATGCAGAGAGGGCCCTGCTCCCTAAGAAGCTTACATTCTGATGGAATTTACAAAGCCGAATGACTAATTTAAATTCCATTAAAAAATACGCTATATGTAAATATTTGAATTGTCTCAATTTTAAGGACTCTTGCCAAATCCAAAGCCACGCTCAAGTATCTATAAAGAATAGGCTTGCCAACCGTTCCCAAATAAATTCCTCCAGGTCTGGAGAGTCGTGTGACAGAATGATCTTTTCAGTGACTGGCTTGCAATGCCATTAATATTTTAATCCTGGATGCTTGAGCGCATTCAGCTATAATGAAGAGATTCCATCCTAATCCCCGGGTCTCTAGGGAGAAGAAAAAGCATACTTTTTCAAATAAACTTTATTCTGCGATGGCCTTCCTTTACAACGAACAAACGTCTCCTCCACATGAAGCCTGCATACCCTTAAAGACTTCTGTAAACATTTTTGTAGCTGATCTTTATTAAGCTCCTCTCTTTTGGGTTGGATTTGTCCAAATTCAATTCCAATGTTTGGAAATCTCTTTTCTGATGGTCTTTCTTTGTATGCAAATGGTAGTTATTTAGCGATCCTTTCAAGATTAGCTTTAAGCTTGAAATCCGCTGAAAGAACTTTCTGTAAGGTCCATTGGTCTCGGCAGTTCTTCTATATATTGATTAAATAAAGCCCTTCAGAAGGCACAGCCATGTAGCTTCAAGAAGTCAAACTCACACCTTTGTGAAGCTTTTTTATGTTATCTATATGTTCAAATGCTAAATATTGTGTCATGTTCCTAGGCATGCCATTCTCTCCATCAACCACATTCTACACTAGATCTGTCCTGTTGAAGTAGTAGCTGCTACATTAAACAGTTCCTGTACCCACATTTTTACCAATGCTCTTATACGTTTGCCTACCACTGCCTACAGAAAAATAGGAAAGGTTTCATAAGGAGAATTGAATTGTCCTTTAGGCTGGGGTCAGACGAGCGTAGTGTTCACGTCCGTGATGGCGCCTAAAAGTACGTCCGTGATAGCATGACAGAAAGCCCATCGGAGCCCGACACACAAAGTACATCCGCACTGAACTGCGGATGCACAAAGGCCGCGGCCCACGGACGCAAGGCAGGCAAGAACGTACAACCCCTAGAAAGGCCGCACAAAGTGCGCTGCGTCCGCAACGTCTGCATAGCTTTGTGTGTGAGTGATGGAACGTGGTCAGACGGACTGCATTTATACGAACCAGCATTTTTCACGGACAAAATGGTTTTGCTTTTTAATTTATTTTCCCTGCTACATCCGTCAAAATATACGTCAGTGAATAAACGGACTGTGTGGCCACTACTGCGTCTTCCGTACTAACGTACGTCCGTACTGCACGGACGTACAGTCCGTAGAAATCACGTTCGTCTGACCCTAGCCTTAAGGTTTAAACAAATTCAGAATAACTAAGCCAAAATTCCTGGCTTTAGCAGATTAGGATATAGACAAACTTTGGTTGATTCCAGTAAACCAGTTAATGTGTTTTTCAGTCTGTCATAATCTGTTTTTTGAAGGACAAGTATTAAATTTGGTGTTCAATACATGTTGAATGCTCTTTTTTTTAAGTTTTGTGATGTGCAGAGAAGGGAAGCTCTACAAACTCTCTACCACTGCCTTTATTCCAATCTCTGAAGAAAGCAGAGGCTTCCTAATGCTGTATATATTACTATACACATTTAGGGGCGTATTCCAATCGGATTGAATGATCATAGACGAGCACAAATGGCCAACGGTCAGTATTCAGATAGCAGCATAAGGCTTTATATGCCAAGCTATACTACAACAACCTGTGACAATCACTGCTGGCTTCTCCGTTGGACTCCATATGGTGTTACCACTGGGAGATGTGACAGCTCTTAAAGAATATCTTGCATAAAGGAAGTTTTGGCAGAAGGACAACGAGCAAATATTTGACTTTGATTTCCTTCTTTTTGCCCATCATAAAATGAAGGATTAGCAAGATAATCTTCAGAATAACCTTCTATCACCTTTTATTTAAGTCCTCTTCCTTTTTGCTACTTTTACTTTCCGCCAATATCCGGTGTTGATGATGGGAGAGTCGGAGCACTTTGTAAATTCTTCTCCATCACATTATCCCAAAATTTCTCAATGGGGTTAAGGTCTGGACTGTGTGGTGGCCAATCCATGTGTGAAAATAATGGCATAATTTGAGCCAGATGAATACTGGCATTGTCATCTTGGAATATGCCCGCACCATCAGGGAAGGTAAAACCCATTGATGGAAAAACATGGTCACTCAGTATCTTCAGGGAGATAGCAGCTGAGGTCATCATTTGGACACATAACATTGCTGAACCTAGACCTGACAAACTCAAGGGGCCCCATATCATAACAAGCTTGTATGGCAGGGGATGAACTTTTTTGGCCAGGCAGTATAGAAGAATTTATCCCAGCCCTTGCTTGATCCTGAGGGCCACTGAACTTCAGTAGAACCTTCTACTTAAGCCCTTTTTCTACTTTTCTTCATTATTTTTTATTTTTTTTAAGAAGACTCGCTGCTTTTATAGGGTATGAGGGTATATTTCCATATAATCACATTAACCCCTTCACTGCTTAGCCATTTCGGGTCTAATTTTTCTTCTTTACTTTAAACATGGTCATGTTTGGTATCATTGGAAAGGCCATGCTCTGGCCTTTCTGCTGATAACAAACATGACCCTCTAGCTGCCAACAGTGGGGAGATATCGTGGTTCAAAAGAACCTCCTATCGCCACCCTATCTTTCCTTAGGAATCAATGAGGACTTTCCCGACACGTCCTCAGCAGTGAAAGGGTTAATAACTAACTTCCCACTTTTCAATAAATAATTCAATTTACATTTGTTTCAATTAATTTGTTAAAAGACATTTAACGAGAGAAAAATACCCCAATGATAAAGCATAAACATAAACAAAGTAATACTTTGGTTTTTTTGTATTTTATATAAATGTTAAACGTGGCATGATATGTCTTCCGTGAAATATATTAAGTGTTGTCTTTACGATTTATATGAATAAAACAGATTTTATACGTGTTTTGCAATCGCCTTATTTTCTTAAGAAATGCAGTTATGAAACTTCTTAATTTTGAGACAATATACACATTTGTACTTGGCAATACCCCCATTCCTTCACACAATGACCGTGAACGCCAGCAGTGAAGCACACTAGGCGCTGCGTTGCAGTCTATGGTCGACGGATTAGTTACAGGAATAATGTGTCACACAGCAGACCATTTGACTGTGCTACAAGTTCACCTCAAGGACACACGTCCACCATGTATTTGATAAGAAAGTTCAGGGATCGGATGGCAAGTCGTGCGTGTTTATGTAAAAATGAAACAAAAGGGGAAATCGCAATTTCTGTTAATTATTAACCTATGAAGATTAATTGGGATATCTAGAAGGTATTTTAATTAAAATAAGTAATATCCCGGTAAAGATACAGCCATAAATCTGAAAGTTATTTATTTACTGAATATTAATGTGCAATCTCTTTAGTAATAGGCACATAGGCGTGCACACAAGGGCCTGCCTGTTCTGTGGATTGCTCCAGCCTTCGACCTTTAACCCCTTAAAGCGATAAAAAATAAATATATATTATTTGGTAACCATAACATTTATTTGAAACAAGGGATGCGAAGATAACGATTAAGCCCTTACAGTTGGATGGGATGTGCGCTGCGGAAGGGGTTTTAACGCTGGTGGCGCTTACTAGCAGTCAGCTGCTGCGGCAGTCCCCTCCACCGGCCTGCCTGCGCAACTGACGCACCGCACACGTCATTGGCTGCAGGGGGACGGCCCAAGTCCAGGCCATCGTGCCACAGACAATGACGGGCGGCGCACCAACTGCTAGGCAGGGCACCCACTGCAGGGACGGCATGGTATGCTCCGCATCGGAAGGGGTTAAACATGGGGGTAAAATAGAAAATTTGCACAAAAATTATTGTTCTCAGATTAAAATCAAAATAATAATAATTTGCTCATATTAATTTCTAATTTATCTTTCGCAGTAATATTGTTGGAATAAAAGATTCTGAACTGTAGATGGGGTCCCTTATCTTACACAATTTCACACCGGGTCTGCACTATCAGCCTACAGACAATAACACAAATATATTAACTGCGGTACAAGAAAATAATAAAAATGGTAAAATCTGTTTATGGGGGTTTGTAGTGATCATAATGAGATTATTAGCAATGCAGCTTCCAAAAAATACCAATAGAATATAGAAATAATATCTGTATGTGACATAATGCCTGTATATGGAAATTACAGTAACACCTTGCATCTGTACTGTACAGGGATTGAGTCATTATATAATCCCTGTAAAGCAGTGAGCCCAGAGCTCTCCCTGTATTCTGCCCTCTCCCTGGCTACTGTAATGTAGCAGCAAAGTGTTTGAATTTTTTTGTTAAAGTGACATGTGGGGCTGTTATTCGGAGCTAGTTTCATCTCACTCCAGGACGGCTGAAAAGAGATCTGACAGTGGATTTCATTTCAAAAGAGGGGGCAAAAGAACTCAGTTTTAAAAAGGTGTAAAATGTCTTTTTGATATGCTAATGATTGCTTTTCAGTGTATTACTGTCACATCTCACGGCGACGCTGCAGAAAATTTCCTCCTGCATCATCTGCATCTCATTAACATTGGCTGGTTTTCTTTAAAACGACCACACCCGCATCCAGCCAATGCTCTGACATTCACGCCTGAATCCTCACCTAGTGAGTAGGGATGAGCTGTTCGGTTCGATATGTTCGGAGTTCGATTCGAACATCGCCCGTTCGGATGTTCGCGAACTACGAACATTTCCGCGTGTTCGCTGCATGTTCGCCCACAATGCACCACAATGCACTTTTTCCACTGGCCTGAAGCTTGTAATTGGCTACAGCCTGCACCTGAACACAGTTTAGGTGCAAGACTATGCCAATAACGGCTCAGGGGAGCTAAGTCCCGCAGCACACTATATAAGGCGTCCCTTGCAGCCCCAGCACGTGTTATTTGAGAGGAGATTGTTGTGTTAGTGTGTGTTCTCACTGCCACCAGCTATTGGGGGGGGGTCCCACTTCTAGAAGATATCTGGGAAGTGTGGTAATCTGTGTGTTCTCATTGCCACCAACTATTTTGGGGGTCAGTCATTTCTACAAAATATCTGGGAATTGTTGTAATCTTTGTTCTCACTGCCAGCAGCAATTTTCGGGGTCTCACTTCTACAAGATATCTGGGAATTGTTGTAATCTGTGTCTTGTCACTGCCAGCAACTGTTTTGGGGGTCTCATTTCTACAAAATATCTGGGAATTGTTGTAATCTTTGTGTTCTCACTGCCAGCAGCAATTGTGGGGGTCTCACTTCTAGAAGATATCTGGGAATTGTTGTAATCTGTGTCTTGCCACTGCCAGCAACTATTTTGGGGGTCTCATTTCTACAAAATATCTGGGAATTGTGGTAATCTGTGTGTTCTCACTGCCACCCATCAGGGGGTCTCACTGATTTATAGGAGGTTTCTGGGAATTGTAATCTGTGTCTTGTCACTGGCTGCCAGCTATCAGGGTGTCTCACTGAGTTATATCAGAGTTCTGTAAATCTTTAATCTTTATACCAGAGTTGAATCAGAGTTCTGCATATCTCCAATTTTTATAACAGAGTTGAATCAGAGTTCTGTATATCTTTAATCTATATATCACACACCATGTCAGAAAGACCAAAAAGGACAGGCAGACGCTCCCAGACACAGATAAGAGGGCAAGCAGCCTCTGTGTCGGGAGGCTGTGTCTCTGGTAGTCGTGGACGTGGTGCATCCTCTGCAGGGGCACGCTTGTCCTTTCTAACTGGTGCTGGCCGTCTTAAGCAGCAGCAACATACAGAGGATTTGGTGGATTGGCTAACCAGGCCATCCTCATCCTCCGAGTCCTCCGCCAGCCAGGCTTGTAGTGCTTTACAGTCCTCCTCAGCTGCCAAAGCATCTAATGCAGCCTCCATGTCCACAGCTACACCTGCCGTAGCCTCACTATCACACACGGAGGAGTCAGCTGAATTGTTTGACTACAATGACCGTGACATGCTGCTTGAGGATGCGCAGCAACTACAGTGCTCTGATTCAATCTCTGAGGTTGAGCAAGGGAGTATAATCAACCTAGAAGAAGGGGGTGCCAGTGACACACAAATAACTGGCACTCATGTTGCCCCAGCAGCTGCAGCATACTGCCAAGTTGGCTCCAGTGACGAGGAGATAGGGGGTGATGACATTGATGAGGTCACTGACTCCACCTGGGTGCCTGATCGAACAGAGGAGTCAAGTGAGGAGGAGGCACAACAAACACGAGGCACAACGTCCTCTATGACCAACCGTAGCCAGTCCAAGGCATCAGATGTCAGAGCTGCTCAGGTGCAGAGCGCTGTTGTCTGAAAGCACACATCCAGGAACTCTGCTGTCTGGGAGTTCTTTAAGAAATGTGCAGCAGACCACACCGTTGCTATTTGTAATCTATGTCAGATGAGGATCAAGCGTGGGAAAGACACCGGACGCTTGGGTACCACGTGCTTGAGGCGACATATGACCACCTGCCACGCATCCCGTTGGTGCAAAACTTTGCGTAGGTCCTCCTCACCTGTCTCTATCCCCACTATATGTCCTGCCATGTCATTGACTCCAACCTCCACTGACAGGGATGATGCTACAGTAATGGATGTACCAGGTCCTTCCTCACAATGTGACAGCATCCCATCTGCTGAAGATTTACGCAGTCAGATTACGTTGCCCAGCTGCTGCAGCGTAAGAAAAAATATAGTCCCAACCATCCCCAAGCACAGTGTCTAAATGCCAGCTTAGCAAAATTACTCGCATTGCAGCTGCTGCCTTTCCAGCTGGTGGACTCTGCTTCCTTCCGTGAATTTGCTGAATGTGCTGTACCACAGTGGCAGGTTCCAAAATGCAATTTCTTTTCACGGAAGGCGATTCCAGCACTATACCAACACGTGGAAGACAATGTTATGGAGTCATTGGGAAAGGCAGTCAGCAGCAAGGTGCACGTGACTTTAGACACGTGGTCCAGCAAGCATGGACAGGGCCATTACATTTCCTTCACGGCACACGGGGTAACTCTGATTGCAGCTGGGAGGGATCCAAGATGGGGCTCTGTGCTGGAGCTTGTTCATCCACCACGCCTCCAGAAAGCTGCTTGTATGAGGTCTGTCTGCTCCATCACCACCTCTCCCTCTTCCTCCTCCTCCTCCTCTGTCTCTGGTGAAGTGGCAGTTAAACCGACGCCTGACAGGGGCTACGCAATGGCTCAAGCAAAAAGATGCCATACTGTGCTTGAGCTGGTTTGTTTAGGGGACAGGAGCCACACCGGGCCAGAAAATCTGTCAGCTCTGCAGGGGCAGGTGCAGAGATGGTTAACACCATGCCAGCTTCAGCTGGGAATGGTCATCTGTGATAATGGCAGCAACCTTCTCTCCGCCCTACGCCAGGGTAAGTTGACACGTGTACCATGCCTAGCACACGTCCTAAATCTAGTGGTACAGCGTTTCCTAACCAGGTACCCAGGGCTGGCAGAGCTTCTCAGCCAGGCCAGAAAAGTCTGCAGCCACTTCAGACGGTCATTCCCAGCAAGTGTTCGCCTGGCAGAAATTCAAAGAGAATTCCACCTTCCCACAAACCGTCTGATCTGTGACATGCCCACCAGGTGGAACTCGACATTAGCAATGCTGCAGCATCTGCACAAGCAGCAGAGGGTCATCAACGAGTACCTTTGTGAGTATGGCACAAGGACAGGTTCAGGTCAACTTGGTTCCCCCCCCGCAGTGGCTGATAATCAAGGATGCATGCACTGTACTGTCACCATTTGAGGAGGCAATGAGGATGGTGAGCAGGGACAGTGCATGCATCAGTGACACAATTCCTTTAGTGTTCCTGCTGGAGCGCACTCTGCGGGGAATTATAGATGTGGCACTAAAGGCAGAGCAGCAGGAGGAAGAGGAGGCCTTCCCTAGCTCTCAAGGCCCCAGTCTTTCCACAGACAGCATTCCTGCGGGTCCTCAGATCAGACAGGAGGAGGATGAGGAGGAATATTTAAGCAGTGGGGGCATTGAAGATGGGGATTCCTCAAGGGAGGGTTTTTTGTGCTCAGAAACCCAAGGACTAGTACGTGGCTGGGAGGAGGAAGTGCACGATGGGGTCATCCTCATTGACCAGGAAGACTCGGAAGCTAATGCCACCTCCAACCTACGCTGCATGGGCTCCCTTATAATGCAAAGCCTGGTAAAGGACCCCAGGATTCGTGCTATCAAGGAGAGGGATCATTACTGGTTGGCAAGCCTTCTTGATCCACGATACAAGGGTAAAGTTGCAGAGCTCATCCTGCCCTCACAGAGGGAGGACAGGATGAAAAAACGTGAGGACGCTCTAAAGCAACACTTGTGTAACAGCTTTACAGGCACTGGTAGGTGCTTCTGAGGCTGAGGTTGATCAGAGGAAAGAGCGGTGAAAGGGGCCGCTTGACTGATGCCTTTTCCAATTTTTTTAGTCCACAACGCCCAGGGACATCAAATGTAGGCACCCATTGCCAGCGTCTTCACCATATGGTGCAGGACTACCTAGGGGCAAGGGCAGACCTGGATACCTTTCCAGCAGATGATCCACTGGCTTACTGGGTGTTGAGATTGGATCACTGGCCAGAACTTAGCCAATATGCTATGCAGCTACTAGGTTGCCCTTCATCCAGCGTGCTTTCTGAAAGGACGTTCAGTGCCGCTGGAGGTTTTGTCACAGACAAAAGAGTGCGTCTGTCCACCGATTCTGTAGACCGGCTGACATTTATAAAAATGAATCAGTCCTGGATCAGCCAGGATCAATCCCCTGATGCTGACGTAACGGAATAGATCGGGGATCTCTTCTGCATTCACAAAACCTCCACCACAGCACTCTTCCACAATACCACAAAAGGGTTATGGTGTGAAGGCACTTGCTGCCACCAAAGGCACAATATTTGGGTGCACTGACGCCTGTACCAGATTCATATCATTTTAATATTGGACCGCAGGGTCCAACCCTGCACTCTTCCACAATACCACAGAGGGGTTACAGTGTGACGGCACTGTTGCCGACATTAAAGGCCCAATTTTAAAGCACCTATTGTTACTTTCATCCAAAGCCTGCATAAGTTTCACCATAATTTAGCCAAAAAAATCACTAAACTTGTTCTGCGTGTCCTAAAATGTCTCCTCTTTTCATACAGACTGATGCTCCATGCAGTTGTTTATGAATAGATTAAAGGAAAGCCGTTTACCGTCATTTTAAATGTCATTTTTTTTGTTTTTAAATGTTTCTATACATCCAAAAAAATACGCCACTTCATGGGCAGGTTATGGGGACCTTCTAGGCATGATAATTGAAGAATTTTTTTGTTTTTATTTTTAACCCTTATTTCATGGAAAACTCACTGTTCCTTTAAAAACGTTTTTTTTTAAAAACTTTTTTCCTTGGTTCCTGTCCCCCAGGGCACTACCCGGACCCCCATACACCTTTTATGGCAAATATCTTACATATATGCCTTCTTGGAGGGCACTCTAAAGTTCGAACTTTCGAGTCCCATTGACTTGCATTGAGTTCGGTTCGTGTTCGCATTCGAACTCGAACTTTTGAAATTGTTCGAGTTCGAATGCGAACCGAACACGGGGGTGTTCTGCTCATCCCTACTAGTGAGGACCTGCAGTTGAACTTCCAGAGCCTTGTGGCTATTCTTGTATGAACTACCTGTGTACCGAACCTCTACCTGTTTTCTGACAAACCAAGATTGCCGCCGGCCTACGACCATTGCCTGTTTCTGGACTTCCCACTACAATCCACAGTTCCTCTTGTTTTCATCTCAGAAGGATTATTAATTCATCCAGGTTCCTTTCAAGTTTTATCTTTTGTTACCAAGGACTGTATTGAATATTTTTCTATTGTTTTATCAAGGATTTATTGTTTATACAGATTCCTGCCTTTTTGTGTTCAATCAACATATGTTTGGCAATTTTATACCAATTCTTGTGTTGCATTCATTTTATTACTGCATATTGGGTTCTCACCTGGTTCACCGGTATTTACTGGTTACGATTCCTGACAATTACAATGCAAAAAATCGAGTTAACTCGATTTAGGAGGTGAAAGGGTGAAGTTCCTCATCTATACTTTTGTTTCTTTTTATCATTTATTTCATGATACAGAACAGTGAACAGTTTTTGGTTATAGTTTGTAGGTAGTAAATGTGATATGTGTGTGTAAGGAGATGTATAAAAGAGTTAAATACCTCTGCCTTAGAAATAAAGTGTTTTCAGCTTGGTTGTATCATCAGAAGAAGGAGGGGGTGGTCAACAGTGTGAAAAGCAGGATGAGAATAGTGGCTGTGGTTTTTAGCAGTTAGGAGGTCATTGGTGACTAGTGATGGGCCAAACACCCCTGTGTTCGGTTCGTATTCGAACATTAGAACAGCCCAAATGTTCGATGACAAACTCGAACACAATGTTAATCAATGTGGGTTAAACCTGCAAAATGTGTTCACAGTTTTCCTAAATGTATCAGCAGCTGCCGGTACAATTAGGAGTCCTGTGGCTGCAGCCCCCCGGCCCCCATACCTCACCTGTCCTGCTGCTGTCCCGGCCTCCTGTTCCTCTGGTCCGTCTGCTCCTCAGTCCGGCCGCAGCTCCTCTGCCCCACGCCTCGTCTTCATGCTGCGCCCTGATTGGGCAAAGTCCTGCGCCTGACCTGGACTTTGCCCAATCATGGCTCTAATTCAATACTGAGCCCTGATTGGTCAAAGTCCTGCACCTGACCTGGACTTTGCCCAATCAGGGCTCAATATTGAATTAAAGGCACAGGACTTTGCCCAATCAGGGCTCAGTCAGCATGAAGACGAGGCGTGGGGAAGAGGAGCTGCGGCCGGCCGGACGGAGGAGCAGGCGAGACGGACCGGAGGAACAGGCACGGGGGTCGGGGGCTGCAGCCACAGGTCTCATAAATGTACCAGCAGCTGCTGGTACATTTTGGAGAACTGTGAACACATTTTGCAGGCATTTTTTTATTATGGAATGTCCGCGATCAAGCAGTCCGCAAACATCCCATAATGTTCGGCATTCACCGAACACTAGAACGGCCGATGTTTGATTCGAACTCAAAACCGAATCGGCAGCCCATCCCTATTGGTGACTTTGAGGGCAGTTTCCGCTGAGTGTAGGGGGCGGAGGCCTGATTGCAGCAGGTCAAGTAGGGAATTAGAGGACAGGAAGAGGGAGAGGTGGTTGAAAACTAGTTTTTCCAAGAGCTTAGAGGTAAACGGAAGCAGCGATACAGGACGATAGTTGGATGGAGAGTTTGGATTGAGGGAGGGTTCGTTTAGTATAGGGTTAACCTGTGCATGTTTGAAGGCGGATGGGAAAGAGCCGGTGGAGAGAGATAGGTTGAAGATGTGTGTGAGAGCAGCGGTGATGGAGGAGGAGGAGAGCAGAGGTATTAGATGTGAGGGAATGGGGTCAAGCGGGCACGCAATGAGATATGAGGAGGACAGTAAGGAATGGACTCCCTCCTCAGTGGCAGTGTATAAATGATGATTAATGGATGTTGGACTGGTTTTGCACAGCAACAATGTTGAAAATTGAAAGCAACAAGTACGTTAACCCTCTACTGCACGATGCAAAGAAATGCACACATGCCCGTTCACATTAAGGTGGATGAATAAATCCTTCATACGCCTGAATAAACATGATCTTTTTCTGCTCCTGAATACTCCGATAACACGAAATCTTCACTATAAGAATGTCAGAGACTTGTGCAGAAATGTTAAATAAAGTTTTGTTTTACAGATGGTCAAAGATTCTAAATTTAATTTGTGGATATATGTACAGTAGCTTGACGCGGAAAATGATTTACTGCACGTGGCTGCTTCGGATTCAATCAATGCATTTGGATTTCACCAAGTATGAGGAGGTAAGACGATCCATCCATGCTGTCCGTATGCACTGTTAATGTAATGCAATCCGGTTGGCTAAAGATCCAGTGGTGAGTTTTTATAACTTCTCTACCGAGTGGTTTTCCATAAAGCCACTGCCAGAACTCAGTGGATTTATGGGGAAAGGAAACACTATTACAGTTGCAAAATGTATGTACCATTCATACAAGCAGTTTAGAGACAGTTGGCTTATTTTATGGGCTCCCCCTGCTGGCCAAAAAGTGCTAATACGTGCATAATAATACTGCATGAGCCTGGACTCCAAGCTGTTTCAACAGTTTCAGTACCTCGGCTGACATGCCCGAGGTGCTGAAAATCTGGACGGGCACATTCTGGAGCCCATCAGCAAACATATTTCACTTGCAATATATTAGACTCCCCTGCCTTGCTCCAGGATATTTCCAGATCATGTTTACGCAATGTTGGACTCCTGCAGGAGATTTTGAGGTTTGAGTAAACTTGAAAATTTTGGCGGGTGAAGGGTTAAGAATAATCAGCCATTCACAGGAACCCTTGTACACCAAGGATGATGTACATGCGATTGTTTGAAATAATATTAAGGGGAGGATATCAGACATGTTTAAAGGAACACATAAAATGTATTCATGTTGATGGGCAGTGCATGAAGAATGTGACCCGCAGCGTGCAGAATCTATGTGCTGCAGGTAAGAAATAAAAGGAAATAAATAAAAGGACCTGCCTTGATTTCCTTCCTGCAGCATATGAATTATACATGTTGCAGGGCAGCACTTTTCCCTGTGCTCCCCTCTGCATGTAATATCAATAGGTGTCCCTTTAACCCATTCGCTGTTGAGCCATTTCACCTCTATGTGCGTAGCTAATTTTTACCGTTTTGTGCTAATTATGTTTAAATGCAATTTGTAGTCATGTTTTATTATACAACCCAGATAAATTATATATCCTTTTTTATGGCAGACTCGGCAGATTCACAATATATCATTATTATATGTATAAGACATGTCCTACCAGAAAGATGTAACAAAATGTAAAAATAATATAAATTTACAGAGTGAAAAGGTCTTTGTGGTTATATATTCTATGGGGTACACTTGATAAAAAATAAAAAATAGAAATGGAAACCTGTTACTGTATTATGCTGAGAAAATATGCGATTTTAACTACAACTGAAAAACCCCAAAGTTTTTCATCGTGGGAAATGAGAAGGTGAGTAGTGTAGTTTCAATGTTCACATTATAATTGAAAAGTGAACAATAGTGCTGCATTATAAAAAATAATGATCAGGGTTATTCAGAGAAAGGTGTAATCCAGGAGAATTGGCAGGAGAAGAGAACAATCTAGACCAAATAGGAGAATTTTTCTGGTTTGGCTATTTTGACATAGAATTTTCACTTCTCCAGTCATTCTCCTGAGGTTCACCTTTCTTTGAATAGACCTGAATGTTTTCATTTATTTTTGTTTTTACATATAACCTGGTCATGGTTCGGTATCATTGGAAAGGCCAAGCTCTGGTCTTTACAATGATTCCAAATATAACCCTTTACCTGACTGAGAGATACAGGGGGGGGGTCATCCACAAGCGCCACAATCCACAATGTCGGGAGCCCGCCAAATCTAGCGCCGAGACAGCGTGTGCGGGGGTGCCGAAAAACCTCCCTCCTCATACATGTAGGAATAAGGCCCTTTGTGGCCGAAACGTCACATTTTTTCCTTGGGGAGATTCACTCCCGTGAATAAAAATTCATTCTCTAGCTGCCTGAGACCCAGATTACTTGGTTTACTGAGAGATACAGGGGTCCAAAGGACTCCCATATCTCTAACATAGGGTATCCTGGGATTCCTTTTCTGATGTCATCACACACCCATGCGTGAGGACGCCAGTGGATGACTGGAGGCCCCGGAGGCGGGGCTGACATCCAAGATGTCAGTCCCCACCGGAAGACTATCGTGATCCGGCGCCAAATGATGCAAGATTGTGGTACTGGCAGGCAAGGGATTAAGAGGGACATAGCTGGAAAGGTCAGACTCCGTAACCTTACCAGTAGACCACTTCAAATGAATACGGTTGTCACATTATTAATATTATCAAGAGGATACTAAAACAATAAAGTCAATTAAAATAATTTTCAATATGTCCAGCCATCTTTAATAATGAAGAATCATTAACATAAAATTCCTATGGTGTTACATTGTCAAAGAAAAAAAATGCAACCAGGTCCACCAAGTATGTTGGCACAACATAATGAAATAAAATAACAGTCTAATCTCTGCCACTTACTGGGTTTGTCAATGCTCATTAGATACAGCTAGAAATATAAATGAATAGTTATTAAAGCAGCTATAGATAACACTTGTGCTTATAGGATACATATACTTTGATTAATAGAGAGTATTTTGACGACAATGTTTTAAAGAGATTTGGAAGTTTGGAGGCTGTGGGGGGGCCCCTGTCCATTTGGATTTGCCTCTGTTAAACCGAATAAATTGCCAGATTATATATAGTCTTGTAGATTTGACAGCTACTGTATACATACGAGAGAGAGAGAGAGAATCTATATACATTATCTGACAGAGGTGAGTACATTTTTGTAAATATTTTATTCTACCTTTTCATGTGACAACACGGAAGAAATGATACGTTGCTACAATGTAAAGTAGTGAGTGTACAGCTTGTATAACGTTGTAAATTCGCTGTCCCCTCAAAATAACTCAACACAGCCATTAATGTCTAAACTGCTGCCAACAAAGTGAGTACACCCCTAAGTGAAAATGTTCAAATTGGGCCCAAAGTGTCAATATTTTGTGTGGCCACCATTATTTTCCAGCACTGCCTTAACCCTCTTGGGCATGGAGTTCACCAGAGCTTCACAGGTTGCCACTGGAGACCTCTTCCACTCCGTGACGACATCACGGAGCTGGTGGATGTTAGAGGCCTTGTGCTCCTACACCTTCCATTTAAAGATGCCCCACAAACACTCAATGGGGTTTAGGTCTGGAGACATGCTTGGCCAATCCATCACCTTTACCCTCAGCTTCTTTAGCAAGGCAGAGGTCATCTTGGAGGCATGTTTGGGGTCATTATGTTGGAATACTGCCCTGCGGCACAGTCTTCGAAGGGAGGGGATCATGCTCTGCTTCAGTATGTCACAATACATGTTGGCATTCATGGCTCCCCTCAATGAACTGTAGCTCCCCAGTGTTGGCAGCACTCATGCAGCCCCAGACCATGACATTCCTACCACCATATTGACTGTAGGCAAGACACACTTGTCTTTTTACTCTTCACCTTGTTGCACCCTCACACGCTTGACATCATCTGAACCAAATAAATGTATCTTGGTCTCATCAGACCACAGGACATGGTTCCAGTAATCTTCAAACTGTTTGCGGGCTTTCTTGTGCATCATCTTTAGAGGAGGCTTCCTTCTGGGACGACAGCCATGCAAACCAATTTGATGCGGTGTATGGTCTGAGCACTGACAGGCTGACCCCACCCCCTTCAACCTCTGCAGCAATGCTGGCAGCACTCATACGTCTATTTCCCAAATACAACCTCTGGATATGACACTAAGCACGTGCACTCAACTTCTTTGGTTGTCCATGGCGAGGCCTGTTCTGAGTGGAACCTGTCCTGTTAAACCGCTGTATGATCTTGGCCGCCATGCTGCAGCTCAGTTTCCCGGTCTTGGCAACATTCATATAGCCTAGGACATCTTTATTTAGAGCAACAATTCTTATTTTCATATCCTCAGAGTTCTTTATCCATGAGGTGCCATGTTGATCTTCCAGTGACCAGTATGAGTGAGAGCGATAACACCAAATTTAACACACCTGCTCTCCATTCACACACGAGACCTTTTAACACTAACGAGTCACATGATACCGGGGAGGGATAATGGATAATTTGGCCCAATTTGGACATTTTCACTTAGGGGTGTAGTTCCTTTTGTTGACAGCGGTTTAGACATTAATGGCTGTGTGTGTTGAGTTATTTTGAGGGGACAGTAAATTTACACTGTTATACAATCTGTACACTCACTACGTTACATTGTAGCAAAGTGTCATTTCTTCAGTGTTGTCACATAAGATATAAAATATTTAGGAAAATGTGAGTGTTGTACTCACTTCTGTGAGATACTGTATATCTGGTACTGATGATGTCATAACTCACAACTATTTCATATTCATTTATTGTTTTCTGTAAAACCAGATAAGATAGTAATATGACAATGATTATTTTCCGTTGACTATTGATGAAATTTCTATTTCAACTAAGGGTTTTGAAAAATAATATTTGGTCAGAACATAATGCTAAGAAATATTTTCTTAAATTTTTTGGTATAAATCCATGTTTTTTTTTCTAAAACAATGCAAATGCCCAAGAATCACAGTTCTCTAACAAATCGCTTTTAAATTAAAATATCACAAAAATAAATAGAATACAGCCATTAATATTTAAAAAAAATAAGGATTTTTTCTTTTCAGAGATACATATACATATATATACATATACACATACAGATATAGATTTGTTAAAAAAAGTAAAAGGATGATTTAACAGTTTGGATGCCAGAGAGCGGAGCAGCAATGTTACAGAACAATACGTTGCTTACTCTGCTGCCACTCAAAGGGTTAACCATAGACATTGTATTAAATAACACAACAGGGGTCTTTTCACTAAACAATGAGAAGTAGCTAGAGTAGTGTTGGATCAATTGGGAACATGGAGGACAAGATTGTTGATATGGGGGGGGCAGAATACAATTCAATGAACTATTTTATTATCACGACTCTCTGTTTAGTGAATTAACCCGAAATGACCTCTTTAAGGTATGTTTTTTGCATTTTAGAAAGTGCTCATTTGACAGACTCCATTCATTAATACTTATATCAAGCACAAAGATAAAATATATAAATCGCTAAACAGCCTTGTATTTGCAGGAAGCTTTGGTGCATTGACAACCTGTACATAAGTCCACCATGAGGATATGCCAACATGGCCGCCATCAGGTGGTGGCAGCCCATGATATGTTCAAGGGTCCAGTGGCTCCGGGAGGGGCCTGACCCTTTGCGAAACCCTATTCAGCTTGTCTAAATGCCACAGATGTAAGAGCCACAGATTTAAGGGTCCCACCAGGTCACCCAGGATTGGCCCACAAAGATACCCACATATTTCCTAGTGGGTCGCTGCATCTGAAGCCGGAAAGTGATCACTGACTCAACGAGGGAGCGATTATTATGGTAGGCGCCAGGTAGAGGTGCAGACTGAATGCTCTCCCACCACAATATACTTTTTATTTCCTTGCTGGACCAAGAAGGATTTAGACCACTCCCTGTAAAAATCAGGTAAGCCGGAGAAGAGGCAAAATAATGTGTTTGTAGCTAGTTTACTGAAATAGACAGCTGAGGGAAGGGGGCCCTGACCAGTGTTTCAGTATGGGGCTCCGGGATTTCTGATGATAGCACAGTATGCCAACTCCGGTATACATAACCATTGTGGGAATCTGGAATCTGAGGTTTTAAACCATCATTTTACGTATAAATTCTCACTCCACCAAGTTCATACTTTAAATTTTTTTATATAATATATAAAACTCTATATTTTGTTCGCTATAAACTTCAGATTAAAAGCTATGAATGCAGCCTGGTGTTTCTTGGGACATCGGAGGACTTTACGCAAACGAGTCTCTTGGTGGCCGAGATGAAGCTCGTTTGACGACCAACTCTCAGCCGTTTCAGAAATAAATATGGGCAACTAGAAAAAGAAGAAGGAAATATTTTGGTCTCTCGATCTCTACAATGTATTCCTTTTTCTTCTAGCGTTTTGGTGACTTCGATGTCCTTATTGGGTTTGCTTTGGCCTAGGTGTAGGTTTTGGACAGTGAGACAAGCCATTATTTTGTGTCATGAAGATAATGCGAGAGAAAAATCAAACGTGTGCAGGGTTTGATGGTCACAAACATGAAATCTAGTTTCCCTGCGATTGGTGGCATGACCTGGGGTTGCATCTAAGCTACTAGTAAACAATTTCTTACAAAATTCCCTTAAATGCACGTTTATCATATGCACCATGGTTGTCATTAAATACACATGTCCCATCCGGTTTTTGTAAAAGGAAACATTGCTGGGCTCCGGTGATCAAATTTATCCAAAAAGTAGGTAAAATGTAGTCTTTTCTGGCTCGTCTCTTTGCATACACGACTTTGGCCATGATTAATTCCATCTATCCGGCGCGTAATGTAATGCCAGCAGTGGATTTGTAGAGTAAGGCAAGGAGCACAGTATCCAGATGGTCTTAGTGCAATATCTTTTCCATAGGTTGCTTTAATCCAGTGATGATTATGGGAGACTCGCTGAGAAAGACAATGAAGATCATCTCAAGTCACGGCCAGACTTGCAGGAATTCCAAAAGGGCCAGACTGATTCCTCAAAGGAGCTTCCAGCATCCCATTGCTTCCATAAATGGGACAACTGAATAGACAAGAGAAAAACCCCAGGAGGCATAAGGCTGGGGTTTGGGGGGTGTTTTTGTCTTTACTGATTTTGAATATCACCTTGGGGTCCGGAGCCAGACAAAACCAGATAATACAGTATAAAAAGGGAGCTAGTTTCCAGTCCAACCAACTGCAAAATAGAGCGAGAAAGAGAGACGAAAATTAATCTTTCGAACATCAGATCAGTGATTGAGAAAAAGAATTTCAGTTATAAAACCCACTTAAGAGTATAAAATTAGACATTATATTGGGCTCAAGGCCATTCAGCTGCATTTCATTGGGCTCTAATGGAATCCAGCTTTAATGCATAATTATGTTTCTTTTCAGAGAAATTTTTCCAGGGAATTGACAAGTACTTTATATTTTTACTAAATCACTGGGAATGTTAGTGCTGTTCTTTTTGCTCATTTCATTCTATTTATTTATGTATAAAGTATTTTACCAGGAAGGATACAGTGAGATTTCTCACATTTTCAAGTATGTCCTGGGTTCAAGAATATTGAGTTTTTACAGTTGTTACAGAAATACAAAGTAATAAAATGCAAGATATTAAAAAAAACAAAACACAAATATTCAGATTAACACAGAAAATAAATATGTAGGAGATAGTCACTATATGTTACATCAGGCTTCAAAATTTAAAGTCCCAAGCTACTAACCAGGCGAAAAAAGTTACTCGCCACCAGTTGCTCCACCTATGCCCTACCCAGCCCTTAACTCTGCCCCTAAACACACCCCGTTAAATTATTTTATGAAATTACACTGTTAAAGGTTTTATTTGGAATAAAGTTACAAAAATAACATACCCAGTCAGAGCCCAGTGTGAGCAGAGCGAGGAGTCAGGGAAGCTCCTCTCCACCCCCCTGCCAGTGACCGAGATGAGCTGGGTCAGGTTAGGCAATGGTTTCCTGACATCGTGCAGCCTGGGTAAGGGGAGGGCTGCACGGCGACACTGCCGGAATACACAGCACAAAATAATTTGTTGTGCTGCCTGTGTGTGCATTTCCACTCGCCCTCACTTAATTTCTACTCGCCAAATGCGAGTAGGCGAATGGAAATTTTGAGCCCTGTGTTACATGTTTACAGGTGCATTCTGTATTGAGGTATGTGAACAGAGATCTCTTAAGTGACTTAAGACTGGGGGAAGATTTGATGGCGTCTGGGAGGTTATTCCATATTTGTGGTGCTCTGTAGGAAAATTAGGTTTGAGACACTTTCTTTTTGTATTGTGGTATTGCAAGTAAGGTGCAGGTCCTGGATCGGAGGTTATAGGATGAGGGAACTGCTAGGGGAAATATGCAAAGAAAAAAACACACACTGAATCACTTAGGATCTTCCCTCTGCGGGCTCCCGGTAACCCGTAAGTAGTATACAATAAGAAGAAAGTAGAGCGTGATCCTACAACTAATTAAAATCACTTAGAGGTGCATGTTAAATGAACAAATAGTATTTGAATCAATTCACGCACATCAAAAAACAAGATCATTATCACCGTTACATGGATGCCTGGGACCTGGGGTATGATTTCCTCCACAGCCGGTGCACTTCAGGAACAATCAGCCAAGACCAAAGTTTCTCCAGTCAAAGGATTTTATTAATAAAAATAAAAATAAAGATAAGACTGCTCACGCTCGACGCGTTTCGTCAAAAGACTTCATCAGGAGCAATATGTGCAGTCATAAGTACATGGTTAAAATACACTTTTATTTTTTAAACATGTACTTATGACTGCACATATTGCTCCTGATGAAGTCTTTTGACGAAACGCGTCGAGCGTGAGCAGTCTTATCTTTATTAATAAAATCCTTTGACTGGAGAAACTTTGGTCTTGGTTGATTGTTCCTGAAGTGCACCGGCTGTGGAGGAAATCATACCCCAGGTCCCAGGCATCCATGGAACGGTGATAACGATCTTGTTTTTTGATGTGCATGAATTGATTCAAATACTATTTGTTCATTTAATATGCACCTCTAAGTGATTTTAATTCGTTGTAGGATCACCCTCTACCACCTTCTTATTGTAACTGCTAGGGGAAGCAGCCTATTCAGGTAGGGTGGCAGCTTCCCAGAGAAGCTCTTAAACACCAGGTTGGAAAGGTGAAGGGTGTGTCTAGATTCCAGCAACGGCCAGTTTAGTTCTTTTAACATGTCACAATGGTGGGTCATGTAGTTACATTGTAGCACAAAGTGGCAGAATGAGTTATACAATGTAGTAAGTTTATGAAGGTGTGTTTGCGGGGCTGCTGCATACACTACATCTCCGCATTCAATAGCCGGCATAAGCATTCGTTGTACAATCTGCTTTCTTACCGCGGGGTTCAGGCAGGATTTTTTCTGTACAGGGCACCTAGTTTTGGGTAAAGTTTAGATGAGAGTTTTCCAATGTGGGGGCCAAAGGATAGATTTGAGTCTAACCACATACCTAGATATTTGAGAGAAGTGACTGTGGTCAGCGTGCCATTTGATTTTGTCCTGACACATACAGTAGATGGGGAGTTTGCAATTTATGTAGTTTAGGTGTAGGTGTTTAGGTTAAAAGACCCTTATGCTTAAGGCAGGAGAATAGTAGGTTTGTAACACAGCAACTGTTCTCACCCATTCAAGGTTCAATGAACAACGACTTACTAGTATCACTGAGCACAAATAATAAATATAAAATAAGATGTGACAAGAGTGGAAATTCAATGGGAAAAACAAAAACAGAAGAAGCATTTGATAAGAATGTTCGATAGACAGGTAGATGTATGATGGTTGTGATAACTAAAGAAAAAGATGGATGAATCTTCTACCTGTTCTAGAAGGGCATAGGACCCTTGTGTGAAAGTCGTGGTCTTTGACGCCTGTTTTTTCTCACATTTCCAAGTCGTTGAGGAGAAGGGTGACGGACCGTTTTGGGGTTGATCAGTGTTCGAATATTTTGTTCATCATCCTTTGCATCGGAACCCTCAGCCAGAGGTGCTAGAGAAAAGATATACATATATTTGTTATATTACATTTTTCCCTTAACGTTGCAATCTTTGAATCGCTCAGAGGAGTATAAAAACAGTCAACTGTTGAGATCTACATAACATCAATCCATCATCAAAGCACTAAATGGCAGGAGCGGACCCTCCTTGTCTTAAATTTGGAAATGAAACGTGCATTAAGATACATGTTCAAGAAAACAGCCTTTTTTATTTCTGCAGTTCTAATGCTTTGAATAAGGATTGTTAATGTGTTTCAGATTTAGTGAAGGCAGAACACGCACGCTTATGTGACTGTTAAGCAATGTTGGTATGGAATAAAATAGTTCACATAGAATGAAGTAACAGGAATCAGTGTAACAGTCTGTTACTGTAAATCATTTCAGAAACCCAGTGCTCCCTCTGCTCATGACATTTATAGGAGTCCATGTGCTTGTGTTTCAGGCTTTCAGTAAATCAGTTCTCGATCTAACATTACATCATTATTTCAATAAAAGTTTACATTTTCTCTGCATGGGTTGGGACGTAGATTTCTCGCAAATTGATACAAACGATCAGTTTTGAGCAGTTTAATAACTCTAAATCAGGTGTAACATTTTAATATACAAAAAATTCTTCTAAATGACATGGCTAGATCAAAGACAGAAAACTAATAGTTCAAGCCCTTGAACGGTCACTTCAATGACATTCTAGAAGCCATCGTCCTTGGCCTCTGGGCACCTCAGAGTGGACACTTGGATCTTTTCATACATGATCAACCTTCTCAAGATCAGTGGACTACGCTTGTAACAATTTAACCACGAGTAACGGTTTTGGTCGGTAATGTCAAGTCTTTCCTGTTCATATTCATAAAAGTACAGATGCAATATTAGAATCGTGCACACGGTTCACTAAATGACACATGGATTATCCCTTTTAGTACTGTTACTTAACACATTTACTACCATGGAACAAGGATATGGAAGATAGTTAAAAAGTTTCAGAAATTTTATTGAGTATATTCCAATGGGGTCTTTTTTTCTTTTTTTGAGAAAATATTTTACCAGGAAGGATACATTGACATTTCTCTTGCTTTCAAGTATGTCCTGGGTGGCGAGTATGTACCGTTAGGTGTCTTGCCCAAGGAAACTTACTGGAGAGGTGCTCTTGCTGGGATTCAAAGCCCAGTCTCCACGGTTATAGAGCAGTGATGTTACCTCTACTCCACCCAGCCGGTGGAAGGGTTGCAACTTTGACTATAACTTTTGTTCCTTGAGTACATGAAGGGTTAGTAGTCACTTCAATTTGAGATTAAGGCTGGGGTCAGACGAATGCAGTGCGAATGTACGTGGAGCCGCACTTTATTACAGCTGTAGTAGCAGCAAATGACGGCCAATATATGAAGTACGGCCGCACGAAAGTTCGGCCGCGCAACGCAAGCGGTAAACAAACGCATTTTTTTGAGAACGTAGAACCGCTAGTACTAACACACAGAGTACGCTGTGTCGGCATAGCGGCGTGTGTGTGTGATTAGGAGACGTCAGACGCTGCACATGTCCGGCCAACATCACGTCCATTTGTTTTTAATAGCTGCGTCAAAAATCACGCACGAAAATGAGCATCGTATGACCGCTTTCACGTCTTCCATTAAAAGATACGTCAATGCGTTTGGACACACTTTTTTACGGACGATGCGAAAAATGCGTTTGTTTGATCCTAGCCTTCCCAAGTATATATCACCGAGAAAATACCCTTAAAGCAATCCTGGCACTCAGACACCTGGGTTGAGGCGGAGCAAATGTTAAAAAAACCCAAACAAGGTTCTTCACCACCAGCATACTTTAACCGTAGACACATAGGACCTTCACCAGCATGGAGACCCAAGGACAAAGACAACGGGAATTAGTGATAATGTCACTGAATTTAACACATCAAGTCTTGAGGTACAAAGGTTTCGGGGCTAACATCTCTTTATCAACACACATTGCCCAAGTGATCCAAAATGATCTGCATCTAGAAAGGAATGTTAGTCCCAAAATGTTTCTACCACAGCACTCAATGTGGTCAATAAATTAAATGACACGATCACAATCTGGAACCAATGCTACTTCCCGTTGTCTTTTTCATTCTGGCACGGAACTGCGCTCTCAGTCATTACACATCCGATTTACTTAAGACAGAACTTCACGTCATGCTTACTAGAACCATTCATGTTGTTCTGATTAGTAAACACAGAGAAGCCCCTTGTAAATTTGCACATTGTTTCTATTAAAATACAAAGGAAACCTCATCCCAACACTTTTCCTTTAGGTAGATGTTAAAGATGAGAAATACGAAAATAATAGGGTGGCTAGAGTTAAATTGCTTGCTTTTAAAGAACACATTCTAGGAGATCATAAGGGTTGAGTCCATAAAACCATATATAAACCAGGAAAAAAAAAAGCCATAAGTGACAAATTTAAACTTCTGAGGTTTTGCTAACTCTAAAGACCCCAATGGAAAACCTAGGAATTAAGTCCTGAATGTGCTAATTTGTGGGATAGCACGTCTAACAGATGTGGATTAACCAAGAAAATGTCGAGTCTCGATGGCCCAATGAAATCCTTCATCTGCATTATTTCAGCATTTCAAAAGCGTTACAAAGCACCTAAAATAACAAAAACCCAACCAACCAACCATTAGTGAATATGGTCTTTCTGAAACAACTTACAATGATTCTTACATAAGCAATTTATCCAACTTTCTGTAACGGAATCAATTCTGGCCGTAAACCCAGGGTGGTAGTAAATATTATTTCTGGAAAGACCCAAGGAAAGACCTGCGTAAAAGTAACTTTCAAAACCATTCAGCTTCTCTTTAATCTAAAAATACACGTAGAATCCAAGACACGTCTTCTAATAACAGAGCGGCCGTGAGTACCGAGTGTGAAGATGGATAAAGAAGGACCTCAATGTTTCATAAAGTGTAAGGTCCATGGCTAGGAGGATAAATCATGTATTTCTTCCAGCACAGACAGAAACCACATTCTATTCCATGTCACAAATTTCCACCACTGATTGATGCCCTTGTAAAAGTATTGAAAAAGAGATCTATGTGTATTTCTAACCATCAATACAGATTAAACCTTATCAAAACACACTGATTTAATAAATTCATACAAGGCAATTCAAAGAGAATCAAAAAGCTACTGCACGTTCGGTGACTTTTCGTTCTCTTCAAGTCGGTGCGGTTTGCCGATCCCATTTCGGCCACCCTGCGGTGTATTCAGCAAGCGCCACAGGGTCCCCGAATTGCAGGGAAAAGTCGCCGCAAACCTGCCTAAAACTCCCGCAAAACGAGGGCAAAGGCACACCGAAACCCGCAAAAACATCTGGATTAACCCGCCGAAAACGCCGGAAAGGTAACCGTACGCTGATTTTCAGCTTTTGGTTCCCTTTCGGCAGCCATTCGGATTTCTTTGAATAACCCTGATAGAGACCTGTCTTCTTATGCTGCACCCACTCACGCTAATGTTTGACAATCAGTGGTTTAAGACTAATAATAATTCTTCTCCGTCGATTAATTTGGGACCAAATCGGCTTGTGTAATTATTTTAATTCATACTATATCATTTTATGGAGATATGAAAATTGGTTTAGTTTTCACGGGACGACGTAATTCTTCTAGTGAGAAAAAAGTGTTAACATACCAAACATAACGGCATTTATTTAGTAACCATGTTGAATTCAGATATATTTTATATATAATAAATACAAATATTTTATATAATGGTATTACAAATAATATTTTTACTATTATCATTTATATTATTATCGTCATCATTTATATAGCACTAAACAGTTTCTGCAGCGCTTTACAATAACCAAAGGGAACGAGATACAGATAAACAGACATAGGATGGAAACAAGAGGTGTAGAGGGGCCTGCTCATAGGAGCTTACAATCTAGAGGGATTGAGGTTGAGGAAGAGAAGGGATATATATATATATATATATATATCTCTATCGGACAGTGAAAGGGATTGAATTAGTAAATGTTGAAAGCCTTTGCATTCCCTTGTTGTCTTGTTCTAGGACATTGCATCTAGTAAATCAACTTTCGCTGGACATCTGCATTCATCTGTAATAGGAAAACAGACGTCTGAGCCATGTTGCTGAGCAACAGGACGAAGCTAGAAGCCAATGTTTGGTAGTGAGCCATATTTTACTTTTGGGAGACATCCCCAGCTGAACGGCAGGCGTAACAGCAATGTGACATATTCTAAAAGTGCCAGAAGAGAGAAAAGCAGAACTTCAAGCAGTATAAAAATATCGCAATTAATTAGGAATGGAGTAGAAGTTACAACAATGCTGAATTAAAGATCGATATGTTGTTATTTATACAGCTGGATTCTACTGGATGTCCTTTGTCAGAACAGGATTAAGGAATGGTTGACTAGACAACAGTCAACAAGAACTGACCCAGTTGTCAGTTGTGCATCGGTAGTTGAACGCTAACTCAATGAGACTCCTACTCCAGTATGTAGCAAACACTATACCAATGGTGGGTAGTCAATGGTCCTCTGGAGTAACCAACCCCAAAAGAGATTCCAGCAGAAAAACCATAAGACATCCAGGAACTCCAAGGGCAAAGTGCCATTTTATTAGAAACTAACAATGATATATTTGCATTAGAGCCTTTCTAAAGCCTAAAGTACCCTTGAGGAGTGACTGATTCTCATATGTTTTTAGCCAAGTGATTTTCCTGTAGCCGAAACACAAATATTAGATCATTCAAATTTTAGGTCGGTCTATTGCAGTGTAGCCAAGTCTACAATCAGAGTTTGGAGTTGATTAGAAAGTTACTCAAATGGAAATCGAATTCAAATTGTGATTTAATTCAAGCTCATTTAGGTCTAATGAATCTTTGACGCTTCACTACAGTCTGATATTATTGCAAAAGATTCTGTCTCCTCCACTTAATGAATCCAACCTAATCATGCCATTGTTGTTTATTTCCCTACTCCCAATCCAACCCAGACACTTCTGTCATCATTTTTGAATAATTGTAATGTCCAGACATCTGAACCCCTGGAGAACTTTCAACCAATATTTTTACACGAGGAAGGACACTGTAGACCAGACAATATGTCTTTTTTATGGCTATGTCACTCCGGTTCTTTTTGTGGTATGCCTGCCCATTTTACAACACAACTATAACACTTTTACAGTGTACAGAATGAAACACCGTCAAAGTGAAGTGTAATAGACCTTTATCATAAATGTTTTTACTGGTTTGTACATCATTCATTCTTCGGTCACTGTTAATCGTGATTTATGTTCCATCACCAAGTCTTTAAGCTGCAGCACTGCTAGTTTGTAGAACGGAAAGTCATTTGAAACCGTTTATGGCCCTTGTGATGTTCTCGGGGAGACAATGGCTTACAGGTGGGGCATGTTTGGGATGCAAACAATCCGCAATGGGACGCTTGTTTAGTTGCTTCTAAAAAGGAGGAGATGTTTGATTAACTACTGACTTGGCAACCCGCATCGAGGTCAATTTTGGATGCTATTCATGCCGGAACAGGTGACAGATGTGGAATCCGCCACGTGCTTTCTTCACTTGTTACATAGATATTGTACTCGCGGACCTTTGAAGAGAGATCAAGGTGATTTTTACTTAGGCGGAAACCATAAAGTGTGAATGGAACCCAAACACAAATATAATCTAGCAGCTTAAACATAAGCAAATCCATATGTGTTTATTACTGCTACAAGGTTTGTGTAACAGTATAATGATAGACTTGACCCAACATTCTTACACCTCATAGCCACAATGTTTATCCATACAAATAAACGAGTTATTGGTGTAAGATCACATATATAGCATCTCAATACACTAGCAGGCTTCACCATATCCATATGCCTCTAGCATGGATTGAGTTTACCAGTACATAGCAATACAGTGTCTCTAAAATAGACACAATGATAGAGATTATTAGTGGTGGTTATAAATAAGGTTTCCTGCAGGGTCAGAATATTACTTTTGCAGCTTTGATTTCTATTAGAATGTTCACTAAAGGTTGTGATATATTATATGTAAGCCTAGTTACAGCCGGGAACAGGAAACTACTACTTGGCTTCGCTAAAAATATTTATATAAATTAAATCATAGTGCTCCGTCAGCCTCAAGGCTGGACATTCGACAACTACGTTTGCAAGGATGTAAACTATACGGTTACCTTTCTTCTGAATGCAATTATTGTAGCAACATAAATAGGAAATACTCCTTCCTGGAGACCCATATCGTTGTTTCCCACCTGGTGACCTGGCACTCAATGAACCATAAAGTCTTCGTAATTAAATTGTGCAGGCCTTGTTGTAGCAGTGGACAGCAGGGATACACTAAATATTATATATCACCCATGTTATTTAACTGCACAACTCAAGTCTCTTGGTTCAGCTAATGTGGTTTGGTTGAAATGGTTGGCACAGACCCGATCTTGTACTAAAAGACCATATAACTGTTAGAATCTGCAATTAAAGTGACTGGCAATGAGGTTGGGGAAATTATATCCTAAATATATTTCTCCTCGCATACCTCCCTCTCTGCCAGTCCCTCTCCTGGCTTCTGGTACACTTCCGGATACAGTATAAAATGCGGATGCTCACATTCAAAATACTCAATAACTCGACCCCTACTTACTTGTCTTTGTCACTCTGGTCAGCGAATGACCTACGCCTGTCCTCTTGCCAGACCTGCGCTGCCAACTCTCGCCTCCAAGACTTCAAGGGCAGCTCCGGTCCTGTGGATTGACTCGTTTCGCCCTAATCTTCAGGCCTTCAAGAAATCCCTTAAAACCCAACACTCCAGATTTAGGACACATCCAAGCTCCACCATTCTTGAACCGATGGCACTAATGATCTCGGTCAACCAATAAATTCATGTCTTCCTCCACCCCAATCCCTCTAGATTGTAAACTCCTATGAGCAGGGCCGTCTACACCTCCTGTTTCCATCCTATGTTTGTTTGTGTCTTGCTCCCTTTGGTTATTGTAAAGCGATGCAGAAACTGTTGGCGCTAGATGAACAAGGATAATTCATAATACTATGCTTCTTTTGTATGAAAAAAATTCTCCAAAATGACATTTGGCCGCCACATCCCTCTTAATGTTTGCAGTTCTCTCTAAACTATCAAGTGTTGGTCTGCTTAAGACTCCAATTAAAACAATTAAAGAATATAGGAGGTTTTCTAATATTATTATAACTGAAGGGCTCACTGCGACTACAAGACAGAGGCCAAGGCTCAGTAATGTCAGGACATGGCTAGGTTAGGTCAATCCTTGTTTCTCTCAAACGATCTGGTTTCTTCTGTGCATTGTTTGTCTACATTGCCCGTAAGGAACTGGCCACACAAAACGAGGTTTGTTCTTTGCCTAAAAGAGCTATTGTGCATCCCAAAGGAAAGGGGAAAGGCAGTGCATCAAGTATCTGGGAACAAATAGGACATCTTTTAACCCTACCATCTTTCTTTTCACACTTATCAGCCATCATTTAACATACAACAAAATAGTGTTCCTCAGCCAAGCTGGACGATGAAGAGACTTAACAAGGGAAACTAGAGATTTGGAGAAAGATTGACCAAACTGGTCACATTAAGGTTGGTTATTTAAACCTTGAGCGTAATTTAGACCAAAATTGTAAAGTTATGGAAAAAAAAGTCCAATTGATTTGAAATAAATATTTTATTCCTCTCGCACACTATTGTCGACAGGCATTTATGGAAGGTGTCGGTCAATTCAATACAGAGTTTAGTGAATGGGCCAGTAGAGGTTGACACAACAGTACCACAACCAAGAAGCCGTAGAGTCAACTGAGCAGATACTGTAACACCATGAGGGACCATGTCTGTAAATGAAAACTTCTACCTTATGCTTTCATAGTGAGATACATGCAACGTAGTGTGGCCTGCGTCACGCTGGATACTCTGCGCCGACTGCTGTTTTCGCTTACAAAAGGAAATCCCTACTCAAGTGCACCAGTCACTCAGAATGATTGAGCTGCTGAGTGACCCATGATTGACTCGCCACCTGGGCTCCAGCAGGATGTGAAAAGTTCATTGAGAAATTTGGGCTTAAAAGTAGTAGTAACTTATTACCAAGAAATTATCAAAGGACTGCTTGTTTTATTCTCCAAACAAGAAGTTGACACAAGTTTCAAAAAATTTAAACATTTATTTAAAGCTGCTAATGTGGAGGGGGAGGGAGGATAGAATTATTATATATATATATATATATATATATATATTTTGGATCTGACTTATTGCCTCAGAGCCTTCAGTTGACATAAGCAGCTATTTAATTAAAAGGTTTCCCATTAAGGGCTCTATTCTAACCTTAGCGTATACTTAGCCAGAGCTGTTGCAACTCCATATACTAAGGGCCATATTACATAGTTGGTGCTAACTTAACCAGCGCTGTTGTAAACTTAAAACCTCCATAGGCTATAATGGCTCTGGGAAGTTTACAACAGCTCTGGTTAAGTTAGCACCAACTATGTAATATGGTTTTAAATTTACAACAACTGCTCTGGTTAAGTTAGCACCAAGTATGTAATATGGCCCTATAATGGCTCTGGTAGGTTTACAACAGCTCTGATTAAGTTAGCACCAACTTTGTAATATGGCCCTATAATGGCTCCGTTTAGTGTATTATTGGACTTTTTTGTGTGGAAAAGATGTGGTTTTCTGTTTGCACTTTTGTTTACATGGAATTAAAAGTAGTTATGTCACAGCCTGTCTAATATCCTACACCCTTGATGTACAGTCTGCGGGACGGAAGGCGAGCAGGACTGCCAAAAGTGACACATGCTCTTTATGGCAAGCCAATGCATGCCTTAGCACATTATTTCCATTGAAAAATGCCTTAGAAACTTGAACTGTGTTTCAGGACATTATCCGGCCAATCGCGTCTTTAATTCCAGCACATATGAGATTCTACAGTCCCCAATTGTGATAGTAAACCTGGTTCATCAAACACTGGAATACAAAATGTCAAGTATTCTGCAAAAATAGGGGCCATAATACATAGTTGGTGCCAACTTAACCAGAGCTGTTGTAAACTTACCAGAGCCATTATCATCTATGGAGTTGTTAAGTTTACAACAGCTCTGGCTAACTTAGTACCAGCTTTGTAACACAGCCCATAGTGGGCTAGGTGTCAAAGTTGATGCTAACTTACCCAGAGCTGTAAATTTAATAACCCCATAGATTATGGGCAGTATCACATTGTTGGTGCCAATTTAACCAGAGCTGTTGTAAACTGAAAACCTCCATAGGCTATGGGCCATATTACAATGTTGGTGCTAACTTAACCAGAGCTGTTGTAATCTTCCCAGAGCCATTATAGCCTATGGAGGTTTTAAGTTTACAACAGCTCTGGTTAAGTTAGCACCAACTATGTAATATGGCCCTATAATGGCTCTGGTAAGTTTACATAAATAAGAATATAAGGAGTCTCACTGTAAGACAAATGAAAAAACATAGGGCAGAACTGCATATATAAATGATACAGAAACCCCTGCTGCTTTTTTATTCTGGTAAGTTTACAACAGCTCTAGTTAAGTTAGTCCCAACTTTGTAATATTGCCCAGTGAGTCCACCTATTAAGGGCCATATTACATAGTTGGTGCTAACTTTACTAGAGCTGTTGTAAACTTACCAGAGCCATTATAGCCTATGGAGCAGTTATGTTTACAACAGCTCTGGTTAAGTTAGGGCAGTATTACATAGTGGGTGCTAAGTTGTACAAGGACGAGGCAAGATTCACATTTTGTAAGGGGTTATACAAATGCCGCATTCCGACATCAACCACTCTACTGCTGAAATGATAGACCCCTATAAATCAGGCATACCGCCTTAATAAAATATATGGGGCAGTATTACAAAGCTGGTGCCAACTAAACCAGAGCTGTTGTAAACTTAACGGGCCCTATTACACTCTGCACGCTAACGGTAGTGTTCACCTGCGTGAGCACTACCGTTAGCTGCGGTGTTTAGGGCATATTACAATCCAAACGCAAACGGGTTAAAAACCCGTTTGGGACCTTGCACTTCTCAGCGCGAGGTCACTGCACTTTGCGCTCCCTATACTTAACATGGGGAGCGCAAAGTGTTAATCAGTGCTGGCTCTGGTCAACACAAAGTTAACCAAAGCCAGGACCTGGTTTTAACGGATTCCGCTAGTGCAGAATTCATTAACATCAGCTTTAAACAGTAAAAAAAAAAAAATCAGATACCCACCCTCTGTCCCATGGCGAGGACCGCGGCTTCCGGTCGCCTCCTCTGGGCGGCGGCAGCAGGGAAAGACAGTGGGAAAAAGTCTACCCTGTCTCTCCCTGCGTATCCCTACGCCGACCGGCCGGATCTCGCATCACGTGACCGGCAGAGAGGAACTCAATAGAGTCCTATGGACTCCAGCAAGTGGATGCTCGCTGCTGCGCTCAGCGCTGCCGCGAGCATCCTGATTTTTAACGGACGCAACAATGCAGGCAGCATTTTCTTGCACCTGTATTGTAATCCCCCGTTAAACCGGCGGCGGTAGGGGGAATACCGCAGGTGCAGTTTTTTCATCCTGCTGCCCCCGGTTTAGCACAGGGATCGTAATAGGGCCCAACAGCTCCATAGGCCATAATGGTTCTGGTAAGTTTACAACAGCTCTGGTTAAATTAGCACCAACATTGTAATACTGGCGATGGACTTTTGTACACTTCACTGTATAAGGTGGTCCTGAAGTCATCAACACTGATTGAAATGGAAGGTGGTCAATGTTAGTCCCTAAACATGAGTGTATCCCAAACCTGTCCTCAGAACCTTTTAACAGGCCCAGGTTTTAAGGATGCATTTAGGGAAATGCAGACTGAATCCTGCAATCGTATCACCTGTGCTGTGCTTCAACTACCCTGCAAACCTGGCCTGTTAGGGGGACTTGAGGACTGCTTTGTGCTTTGGGAATCACTGCTCTTATACAATCTCAAAAAGTCATGGGGGAGGTGGGCTAATGCAAGGCTCAGTGTTGCCTTCTGTGGTTGACAATAAGCCCCCCCCCCCTGCATTGCCATTGTGTTAGGCAATATTTTAGAGGTTTAGGAGATAATCCAAGTGTAAATAGGTGAGAAATGCATCGCTTTACAGCATGTAATCCACCTCTTCTCACATTCAGGAGCTTAATGCCTAATCCTAGCGCCTCTGCTAGGGCCATATTGCCCCATCGACAAAGCCTATTAATTTAAATGAAGGCTCTTTCTCCTTCACTTCTACTGCATTAATAACTGATCATTTATCAGAAGGTTATTAGCAATGTCTGTCTATCACTCTAGAAGTAGCCTGTATCACACTGGACACTTAGAATGCCACATCTCGTTCTCTAAACCAATTAAAGCAATGTATTAATAATGGAATAGCTCCCTTGGAATAAATTTTGCTAATGCACTGGCTAAACTCTATGCTACGATAAACAAACCCGCTGCTAGACATGACTGATTACATTAAACACATACAAGGTTTGGAGTCCGTGTTTGCCCGCACGTAGCACCTTAGGTTTAAAGGTAAAATGGCAAAGCTGTAGCGGACACAGGGATCTAACGGGCACAGGCAGGCTCAAAAATGTAATCCAAAAGCAGTTACACCTGGATAAACCATTTCCGTTATGCTGTAGCTTGTAATAAAGCAGAGGCTTGTTCTCATGACAGATGGCACCGATGGTAACATGCTTCATTAATGTATATTGCCTTCAAGATGCAAGATATGGGTTTGGATTTTCCTCTAGAAAAAAAATAGTTGGACTTCCCCAGGAAAACCTTGACAGCTTATGACAAACCCTTATATGAAAAGATACCGTTGAGGATGGATGCATGAATGACGTCTTTGTATACCCAGAGGAAGGACACACACATATTAACAATTACCCAGATGTGCTTGTGTAAGCAGATAACAAAGACATGAAGGAAAAACTGGAATCAACTACCACACGCCTGGAAAAACCTCAACAACAGCTTGTATTAGGCCTGGATGGTCTCTGGAAGCTGCTATGACATAAAATGATTAATATCTTCAGATGTTCAAAGTGGTGGCCACACAGTAGGCATTGTTGGGTGCCACACTTACGATGTGCACTGTGCAACATAGAATTTAATGATGATCAAGGTTAGTCTTCGCATTTCCTAGACATTTGGACATCATGATGCTATCTGTTAAGTGATAAGATATCATCATGACAGATCCACTTTAACTCTTTCCATTCTGGGCGGCTTTCAAAAAGGGGTGCTTAAAGGAAACAGGTCAAATGCGTTGAAGAGCCTACCAGGACCACACACCAGCATTAAGCGTATTGTCACTCACCATCAGCCAAACTTTATCACTTGTCTTTAGCATGTGACATTTAACCCCAGATAGAGTCTTGTGGGCAGGTCCAAGCATTTGAATTGGCTAGTGTTCCTTTGTCTGCAGGGATGGCTCGTCCATTGTGCCACACTGTGGGATTTGTTGCCCGTCCATACATACTGCTCCGCATTCAATAGACGGCTAGATTTAACAAGATCCTGGAATTGTGGCAAGGCTGAGAAAACTTTGAGCCACCATATGAAAGGAGTCTACAACTTCAGACGCTTACCGGCCTGACCGCAACTCCCGCCATCTTTTTTTTTGTTACTAGCGTCAGCATTAGCTACTCTACGGATCCATCTGGCATCAAGCAAATTTCTAGAAAGCCGACTCTTTTTCCGAACTTAAAAAAAAAAAAATATTTAAGAGCTGCGTTTGCCGCAAAAAGAAATATAAAAATATTCACTTCTACTTTCCTGTTGAGCATAGAATTCGCTTTTAGAAGAAAATATTATGAGAACAACTGAACCTACCGTGTTAAAAGAACACAAACACGACTCTATTGCTTTGATTATACCTTTTTTTTTTATGAAGAAGTGTCTCCTGTCTTCAGGTGGAAAAATGATAAAAATCCAGAACATGCACAATGCTTGCCTGTAAAATGTTGAATTTCTGCATTAGAGGTGTAGCACGCACATTGATGTTATCAAAAAGATAATCCTTGGAGTTTTTTGGCTGGATAGAAGCATCGCTAAGACTGAGTTTAGTAAACAGAGTGAAGTAGATAAAGCAGAGGTCACCCACAGTGTCAGGGTACATCTACAAATCTAGCCTCTGGGCTTAAATTTCTGACTCTGAATTACAATAATGAGTTTATAGGACACCCTTTATCATTTGGGACCCATGTCTTTTTTTTCTCTCCCCTCGGAGGACTATCTCGGAAAACTGGTTTGAAAGAAATATTCTCACACTATCACGATCTTCATTTATCAAAGGCCATTGTACTTCTCATCTGATCGCAACAGCAGTGATAGGGGATTTTAAAGCTTAGCACCCATTTGCTGATCTAAATCTGGTTCTTGAAAGGGCTTACTAAATGCTCCTTTGAATAGAAGACCTATACCTAAGAAAAAACCATCCTGGGGGGCATCAATTATTTAAATGCAGCCCCTGCGGAATGTGTGCTATACCGGGTTCAAGCATTGCCACCAGATCACCCTAAATATGAGTTGGCACACACACACGATTAAAAAGTTCTTCAATCAAGTGTGAAATACTATAATGTGTCCAGCATTTATTCAGCATTCTCATTCAAAGCTTTGAAGCCGACGAATTCTTTGCATATTTTGACTTTTCCGATACATGGTGGTAAGGGAGGGTTTCTCCAGCAATAGTCATAATGCTCGTTTGAGATAAAGATCTGTATCCCATACTCACCGTGTTGTGAAATCAATTTGAAGCCATCATTATCATTTCAAGTGGGCTCAGAAAATTCCTTGAGCTACAGATGTGCGTGCATATCTCAACAACTATGGCACCCTATGTCTCATTGGCTGGATAGCGGCTAAGCCGTCACAGGATGAATTAGAGATAACGGTCTACAAATCAAAGGGATCTGAAGGACCCTTGTATCTGAAAACCCTTAAAATGCATTAGTGTCATGTAGCAATGAAGTACACAAAAAGCGATGTTCCAATGGAATGTTCGCATAGATTATGCTATTTTGTCTGTAGGCCACCAGAAGAAGACATTACTTATACATATCCTGGCGGGACTTTCGAATTAGCATTAGGCTGGCCGTCCACTGGATCCGTATTTGTGCGATGGAGCGATCATCCGATAGCGCGTCTCGTTGTCCGACCGAGCCTACAAAATGCAGGTTAATGGACCATCGTCCATTGCGTCCGACTTCCTGCGACGGAGAAAGAGGCCATCAGATGTGCGATGCCTTCCATTTGAGGGGAAAATCGCAGACATCTGACAGATCCCTGGAGAGAAGATGGATGTGGACAAGCTGATCAGGTGAATGATTTGGATTGATTTTGATCTGGAAAGGTCAAAAGAAGTGGCAGATGGAGGCTGCAGGTTCTTTTAACATGTTCTGCCTTCTCACCTGCTTACTGACTTAATACAGACACTAGGGTTACCAAGTTGGCCATGTTTCACTTACTCATGCTGATGGTCATTGCATGAAAAGTGCCACCCTGCAACATGTAGAATCCATACACTGCAGGTAAATCAAAAAGGAATCCCAAGTGACCAATCACTACAATGAAACTGATTGTCCTGAAGCTTATAAGTTATACATGTGCAGGGCAGCACTTTTACCTGTGCTCTTCCTCTGTATGAAATAGTAATGTGTGTCCAGGAAAACATGGCTGCCCTGGCGACCCTAGGCGGCCAGACATGTGCATAGTTTGGCCGAGTGCCCCAGCCTCCTTGTAATTTTTTTTTAATTTTTTTTTTTCTGAACAATTTTATAATATTTTTTTTAAAAACGACTGTTTCAAAGAGCAGGATATGCTGGTTGTATATGCAAAACCAGTTCATTCTGGTTTTGGTAGCCTCTGTCTGATTTTGATCTGGGTCATCCGTGGTCGCGCGACAGATCACACTCAGTGGTCGGACAACCGACGTCGTCCATGGTCTGACGAAAAAGTCGGTTGTCCGACTACGAATCCAGTGGACGGCCAGCTATGCACAGCAGATGATATAGGTATATACTGTATATATTTATATGGGATGTATATATTGGAGTATTTTTCCCAATTCTCCAAACAATGGTCAGTCTTTACATTATGCACAAAGCTATGGCTAAGGCAGGGAATAACCATCGCACAGTGACTGGAAAAGCCAGATTCATTTTCTAAAATGTACAAAGTGTCAACATGAGAGTTTACCTGCAATAGGATGTGACACCTTAATAAAGAGTCAAATCAACTTTCAAACTGATGAGCAATCTGATTTGACCCATTGCAATATAAACTCTCAGCTGACGAAATGTCCCATGTCCTGTGTGAGCAGATTATGAAGCTCAGTAACATGGTCTTTGAAATGAGAATGGGGAGTTATTCTGCTTTTCAATTTATATTTGTGTTCGTGTCCTTAAGGGGTTTGAAAGCAGTCAGGCATGTCTCTTTTTCCTTCCCTTACAACAGGAGGAAAGATACAGTGAACTGCGGTTGTGATTCTTCCTTCTGCGGCACCGTTTTAAGACAGGGCTGTCAAACGTCACGCCCTCAGATGTTTCTGAACTACAACTCCTATGATTCCCTGGCCATCTATTGCATTGAAGGAATTCTGGGAATTGTGAACATCAACATGGGGGGGGGGGCATGAGTCTGACAGCCCTGATTTAAGACATCTGGGCAAAAACAGATCGTGTTCACGAGATGTCTTCTATGATGAACTGAAAATCAAACATGCAAAATTCACACAAAAATCTGAGTTTGGAACAGTTTTTTCACTATGTGTCTATTTACCTATTGTGCCGCATCAAATTGTAAGTTCTGCTTTGCTTCCTGTCTGTTTAGCAGCCTTTCACTCTAAAGTATATAGGGCCATATTACATAGTTGGTGCTAACTTAACCAGAGCTGTTGTAAACTTAAAACCTCCATAGGCTATAATGGCTCTGGGAAGATTACAACAGCTCTGGTTAAGTTAACACCAGCTTTGTAGTATAGCCCATACTGTATATATATATATATATGCCTTTTCCCAACTATTTGCCCATCTGTCTAACCCCCCGCCTATTGATACCCAGCTATTTTTTATTTATTAAATTTTTTTGGAGAAAGGATTTTACCAGGAAGGATACATTGAGATTTCTCTTCTTTTCAGTATGTCCTGGGTGTCGAGTATGTACCGTTAGGTGTCTTGCCCAAGGACACTTACTGGAGAGGTGCTCTTGCCGGGATCGAACCTGTGTCTCCACAGTCTCCACGGTTATAGAGCAGTGATGTTACCTCTACCCCACTCAGCCGGCACTATTGGCATCTGCCTAACACAACTATGTATCTGCCCATCTGTCAATTCCCTCATGTCCCTGCCTATATATTCTCAATCTATTTCCCCACCTATAGATCCCCCATCTCTATCCCCTATCTCTAGCTATCTTATCATCTACCTTTTACTGTGTTTCCTTAACTGTATTTGGATTCCTTGGCCATATCCCCATCAGTCTATTCCCCATCCATCCAATCATCTGTGTATAACCAAAATTGCATGAGATTTTATCACAGAATGATTTCTCAGACTAAAGGTCTTTGCACTTTCCTGCCCAGACTAACAGAAAAGCCTCTGCACCGTATACCAGCTCTGCGCTACCTGCTCGACGGCAGAATGTGAGAAGCACTAAGGTCTCCTAGCATCGTGGCACAGGTGGGAATCCAAATTTGAATAAAAAGGCCAGAAATGATCGCCTGCCAAAGGATACCAAAGGATACCCATCACTGTTGTAACTCTGTCCTACCCTACACTACAACAAAAGTAACACAAGAATCACTGCCTTCATCATCTTTTGCCTCATTACAGCGCATGACACCGACAAACTATTATTATGCAAACAAGTGCAGATAATTGGAGACGATCTCGTGTTACAGCATTATCAAACCACTCCCAACAGTGAACGCAGACCACCACTTCCAGACAATCAGCCTTTTCCAGTTTGTCCATCGGTTCCTAATAGAATGGTCACATTAGTTATTACCATGCACGTTCTCACTTATCAGTGATGCAGCCTGGCAAACCTGTCTCATTATCGTGCCAGATTCCAGTATAATGAGGCGGGTTTGCCAGGCTATGGATATTTCCTAGACTAGACAGCGCACTTGTAAGAATGATATGTAGGTCATTCACTAAAACGCGCAGACGCATCGAGTTCCCAGCCAACGCGCATCTGTATACCACCAGGAAAAGAAAATTGTGCAAGCTCTCGATTTTGCCAATTGCCCTAATTTGTGTAATTTAATTGCGCGTTTGCCATTCTATGACTTGCAAGCTGAGGTTTGTTGCAGACCCCTTAGCAATTCCCTGAATACCAACTGCATAGCATTTCTCAAGTGTCTTGCTCCTGCTGGCACTGAGCCATGCGCTGCTTGTCACAATGTAACAGTATGGTAAGGGAAACACACACTGCTACATGCATTAAACCTATCAGAATGTAGCGATGCGAGTACTCCATGTCAAATATTACATGGGAATAGTGATACTATTCCTCCCACTAACACAATGCTGACTATAGCTTGGTGGTCAAGTGATTTGGGACCCAGGTGTGCAATAAATGCAAATCCCATACCATTATTAATAGTAAATATGTGGAATCTTATCCTGTGACTTAAGGAATAACTTTAAACACTGACACAAGCTCAGCTCCTGTGTGATCTTTCCAGGAAGATCAGAATAAAATCAAATGCTGAAAGTGACTGGCAACAAGTGCACAGAGTTTTTCTCAGCCCCACAATTGCAAAATTCCGCTCATATTTTTTGGGCACTAATTAGATCTGGGTATGCGAGCTATTGTTCCCACAGCATATGTTAGGCTGACATGCAGCGCTGCCTCCATGGAAATACCTTTAACCCATTGTGAGCATCCCAAGCAGCGGAATCATTTATCATATAATGTATGTGCATAATAAATGGCTGGAAAGTCGGGTCCACCCAATGGGCACCGTATGCTTAACATGAGCTGATAATAAACCTTAATATCATTTTTTTTTTAAAAAAAAGCAGATTTCACTTAAAATAGCACTTAACTTTCAACGATATGTCCAAATATTACAAATAGTAATATGTACATGCAGCTACAACAACCAGGAAAAATATATTGGAAGATAAAATAAAAATAAACAAAAATATTTTAAAAAGAAAAACAAAACAAGACACAGGTGAAGCAGGTGTAGCAATCAGACGTTGGCATACAATATGCAAATTATACAATAATACATATTAATATTTGCAAAACAAAAACCAGTTAAAATGATCAGGTCTACATGATATGTTACACTGCATAAAATCTATTTGGTTTAGAATAGAAGCAGAAGAATAAAAAGGGAATGAATGGATTTTTAGTATAGTAAGTGTTCCAGGAGTACATCTGATATTGGTGCATTTTATTTGGGTTTTGTTCCCCATTGCTGGATTTATTTTTCCCCTGTGCAATGATTTACAAAAAAAAATTGTATATCTATGCACGGATTTATAAATTATAATAAAATTAAAAAATTAAATACATTTATTAAGCAAACATTATGAAAGCACATGTTCTGTATGTCAGGACAAGGAACTGGAGACTCACCTCCAAAGGCAGACGTCAAGGTTAATATGATCAGGACTAATGCCAGAAGCCAGAGCCTGAGATTCATGTTTCTGGTGGCTGTGAGAGACAGAGAGGGGAGAGGGAGCTGTGTGTGTGCTGATCCCAAATCACAGGAGCTGCTCTCACTGAGTCTCTTTGCACTGAGTGCTCTCACACACACCAGGGGCTGCTCTTTGTATTGCACGTCTTGGACCAATGCCTAGTGGGTCATGTGCTCAGCAATGCAATAGGAAACCTCCTCTTTCCTCTGATTTTTTTTTATAACACCCATAATGAATTGGAATGGGTAACAGTGAATTGCAGAAACAAAGCACTTGGCTTTGACAAACATATTGCAATAGAAATTGGATGGCTGCCAGATGGCTCCCAGTCACTTGGACCCAATTCAGTAATTATATATTGTACAATAAATCACTAAACTATGGACAGATAGATTGAGATAGATGACAGATAAATGGATATGTAAATCGCTAAATAAACATAACTTCATAATTAGATAAGTATAGCAATAGAGAGAAATACTTCTTAGATATTATTAGATGATATGGAAACCGACATTATTAATAAATGATTTGGATATATATATATATATATATATATCACATGGGGGGTAGCACTCAACCTGAACTAAGCATTCAGTGCGGGTGCATCTCAAAAGTATATATATAAAATATATATATATAAATTATGAGTATAGCAGTCTGTAGTGATACCTTTTTTATTGGACTAATGTTACATTTAAAAGACAAGCTTTCGAGAGTATCACTACGTACTGCTATACTCATTCGAAAGCTCGTCTTTTAAATGTAACGTTAGTCCAATAACAAAAGGTATCACTACGTACTGCTATACTCATTCGAAAGCTCGTCTTTTAAATGTAACGTTAGTCCAATAACAAAAGGTATCACTACGTACTGCTATACTCATTCGAAAGCTCGTCTTTTAAATGTAATGTTAGTCCAATAACAAAAGGTATCACTACGTACTGCTATACTCATTCAAAGCTCGTCTTTTAAATGTAACGTTAGTCCAATAACAAAAGGTATCACTACGTACTGCTATACTCATTCGAAAGCTCGTCTTTTAAATGTAACGTTAGTCCAATAACAAAAGGTATCACTACGTACTGCTATACTCGTTCGAAAGCTCGTCTTTTAAATGTAACGTTAGTCCAATAACAAAAGGTATCACTACGTACTGCTATACTCATTCAAAGCTCGTCTTTTAAATGTAACGTTAGTCCAATAACAAAAGGTATCACTACGTACTGCTATACTCATTCAAAGCTCGTCTTTTAAATGTAACGTTAGTCCAATAACAAAAGGTATCACTACGTACTGCTATACTCGTTCGAAAGCTCGTCTTTTAAATGTAACGTTAGTCCAATAACAAAAGGTATCACTACCTACTGCTATACTCATTCGAAAGCTCGTCTTTTAAATGTAACGTTAGTCCAATAACAAAAGGTATCACTACATACTGCTATACTCGTTCGAAAGCTCGTCTTTTAAATGTAACGTTAGTCCAATAACAAAAGGTATCACTACGTACTGCTATACTCGTAATTTTGGCATCTGGACTAACACGGCCTATCGAATTATATATATATTATATATTACCTATGTATTTCTCTATAGTTATCTATCGCTCTCTACTTATCTATTTATGAATCTATGCATCGTTTCTGTTTACTTACAAATCATTTAGAAATATCAACGTAAATAGATGATAAAGATATATAGATACCTAAACAGATAAGATGAATATAATATAGAACTATAAACAGAAATAAAGAGCTACTAATAAATGATGATAGATATGGATAGATATGTAAATAGAAATAGATAGGAGAGAGAAATACAGAAATAGCTATACGTAGAGATACACAGATAGATGTGCATAGAATATTGAAGGGCTTGATATCTCTATGCTTAAATTTATTGTGGAACATAACTGAACGTTGGCGCTTAGAGTTAGGAATCAATGTAAAAATCTACATACTATGTAGCACAAAGGGGCAACGTATTAATATGTAGTTTATATTGAGGTGGATGGACTTTGTATCCTAATGGAAAAACTATTGCTGATCCTACAAACCCACAATGATATTAAGGGCGGAGAGTGCTGCTGAATTACGGTGCACGGGTATATATGCATTCAATTTTTCATGCTTTCATCTCATGATATTGGTTTCTTAGTCCCGCTCTACTTTTTGTGTATACTTAGCTGTAATGTAGCTCATGTGATATTGTGAATACAATTTACTGCCTGAATTGGATAATTGGGGCATTACGGGTCATACGCTTATGTTTGTGAGTTGAGGTGTTGTGCCTTAATTTTTTATGGTTTAGAAACATAGAAACATAGAAACATAGAAAAATGTCGGCAGATAAGAACCTTTCGGCCCATCTAGTCTGCCCAATTACATGTATACTTTACCTGGATTTATCTTTTGTTTAGGATAGCCTTATGCCTATTCCATGCCTGCTTAAATTCAATTACTGTTTTGGCCTCTACCACTTCTACTGGAAGGCTGGTTTGTTTTGATGTTTTGTCGTTGTGGCCATGTTTTTTTGTGAAACGCATGTCTGCTTTTTATCAGATACCAATAAAAGTTACGTTTTGTTATCACAGGTAGGGAAGTTTGTTCATCCTGTGATTCAGGAGAACACCTGATGTTTAGGTTTTCAGGGTTAATCCCATGGTCTCTTGTGATTGTCAGAGATTCATCTCCCCTCACGTATTTGTTACATTAATGGTGATACCAGTAGTTGCTTATAATGGAATGTGTGCTTCATTGTATCTATCAGCTTTCCTTCAGCAGAATAGTTTATCTTTTTGTGAATAACAGTCCTTTTGGAAAAGTGTGTGTGTCTGTCATGAGCTACATTAACAACATACATTCCATGGCATACTTATCCTCTCTGTATCACCCACCAGGTAAGACCACTAGCAGGCTTCTCCGGTGTTCACTAAGCTGACAATGGAGACTGGTGTTTAACTGTAAGGCAGTGATTGCAATTCTCCTGGTATTTTATGATTATGCTTTGAACAGACACAGCATACTTAGTGATTCTGAGCATTATTCTCCCTTATTGCAATCTGTTCTGCCTCTAAAATCTACTGATGAAAACCACGTTCCTGATTTCAAAATATCAGTAATCATGACGCAAGATCGTTTTCCCCTCTGGGGATCGTGTTCCCCTCTGGGGATCGTGTTCCCCTCTGGGGATCGTGTTCCCCTCTGGGGATCGTGTTCCCCTCTGGGGATGGTGTCTGTCAGTTCAGTTTACTGTCATTTACAGGAGAGATGGAAAACCAGGATACCAAAAATTAATGGGCAGACGGGTGTGGCGAGCTGGAATCTTTCTCTATTTGCTACCAGTAATAAGAACCTAGACCCTTATATTCCTGAAACTCAGATGCAATGTCCTGCAACCGGCTGGGTGGAGTAGAGGTATCATCACTGCTCTGCATGAAGAGAGCCTGTGGAGTCATGGGTTCAATCCCAACGTGCACCTCTCCAGTAAGTGTCCTTAGGCAAGACACCTAACGGGACATACTCGCCACCAAGGACATAGTTGAAAACGAGAGGAATCTCAATGTATCCTTCCTGGTAAAATCCTTTCTCAAAAAAAACAACTCAGAGGGGTCTTGTCATGGAACTTTTGGTCCACAATGAAGGCATCTCCTACCCTGAAAGTCTTCTTCAAACTACGTAAAAGAAGCCGTATTTGGCAAATCAGGACAACTGTGCTTTTGAATACAATGATGGCACCACTGGAATTCAAGTGGATGCGGATCATGCTTCATCATTGATGCTTATCCATTGCCTACCCTGTGTATTAAAAATTTGGAGACATCTGGATCCCTATTCTGGTTGAGCTGGCCATCGGGAGGACACAAATGTTGAAAGTTGGTGTGAGCCCTAAATTATTTTTGACTCCTCTGCATTCTATGCTATGAGTGAGCCTCTGTGTTAGCAGCTTGACTCGCAATATTTGGAAGTCGCCAAGCAGTGGTGCCATGCGGTAACTGATTCTATCCTCTCTTCAGAGTCCATAGTACTCCATGGCGTCTTGCCCATTTGTGCAATGACATGTATGTGATCTTGTGGGAGTGTGTAACCACTCCTTCTCCGGCTGTCTCAACATTAGCTCTTTAATATACAAACGTATAAGAGGAGATCACGCACAGTAGTAGCCACAACAGCCAAGAGAAGTTTGTGGCTCAGCTGGAATAAAATGGGAGCCACTAGTATTAATGAGTGGGCCTTTCATATTTATTGTCCCTCATTAATACATTACTATTGACATTTGGAACAAGGCCCATAGGACATTTGTTTTGTGAAGTACTTCAGCAGGAAAGGCTTGTTCATAGAGTCTGATGTCAAGGAGGTGTTTTTTTTTTGGAGTTGGCCCATAATGAGGAGTACAGCTACCTATGACCATTAAGTTGGGGCCCCATGTCCAACTGAGCCACTTAGACTGAAAATCATTGCCAGGTATTGCAAGTCTTAGTGGCTTCCTATTAATTACGAGCCAGATGCTGTATTTCCAGCTAGGAGCTCATCTCGTAAATGTAGGATACTGCTAAGAGTGGAACAACACAAGAGCAGTTAACATTTTTTGAGTGGGGCTGGTTTACTTAATGGTGCACAAATCCCAGATTTTCTATGCTTGAAGGTACATGTGGAGTAATATAATCCATCTCTACCGATGTAAGCGCTTCCGGGTAATTGCAACCCGACTACTGCCGTTATCTTATTTCGACCCATTCAAAATCTCACGTAGCAACCACAAAACATTTATTTTAATTCTAATTTCTCTCTGTCGTGTCGGTGTGCGCACCAGAAAAGGCACTCCTGTGCATCCTGTACCTGAAGATCTGCAGTGCATGCACAGACCATCATCTTCATGGGGTACTCAAGGCACAAGCAGACCTTTAGCAAGGTCTAGATCCGATGATAGGGGGCGTGGCTTCTGAGGGGGGTGGTACCGCAATGTGATTGCATCATCATCATCATCATCATGGCCATGCCTCAAACAAATGAACGTGTCATAGCGGCATATGCAGGGGAGACCATTCAGCTGCCCTGCCGAGCAACAGCTTGCAGCTCTCAGCACGTGTTGCAAAAGCCTGGTTTTAACCCTTTAATCGCTGTGAATGCCAATAATCAGGCACTCCTACGATGCATTATTCATCAGGCCTCCTGAAAACTGGGTGACGGCCTAAAGCTGCCAGTGATCAGCAGGTCTGAGGGAAAATCCAGTGTCACAAGGCCGGACCATGTGAAGTGGCAGGTCTGCAGTAGTCCCAACAACAAGCCCTGCTCCTCCATCAGTAAAATCATGCTATTCTATGAGCGGTTTCAGACTTTAAAAGAATCATGAGGTTGTTGGTAGATTGAACAATACAAGCATTTCCCTTTAAGGATTACAATACCATATTTTTGATTTAATAAATTGTTATGTTAATGTTAAAAAAAATAAAGTTATAAAAAAAAAATGAGTTTATGGATGTACATACTGTATACGTTTCTCCTAGAAAATTTGCTTTCTACATTTTATTGTTTGGATAATGCAAACAAACACTGCTTGTAAGGATGATTTTGTTTATCGCTGAATTCCTACCAAGACCTGGAGGAGTTAGTGGTCCGTGTTCCCAACTGTCAACAGTTTTAATTATCTTTACACGGATTTAGCGAAACAGTGTTTTCAGTAACTGCACGGAATTGGGAAAATAAGCAGAATTTCACTTACATTGGAAGACTTGTACTCCCCTTACCCCTAACATACAATAAAAGGTAAATATCTTATCACCATGGGTAAGTGGGCACAGGGCAGCCATCAGAAATGATGGGGCCCCTTACTAAACCTCACGATGGGGCCCCCCAGGGCCCCCCCCCCCTCAACCTCTAACAGCTTTTCTCCCCCTTCAAAAAAAAAAGGACATAACATAGCACCACAGCAATAAAACTCCCAGTAATGTGCAGTGTGTATTAGCTTATCACAGTATCCACAGCAATAAAACTCACAGTAATGAGCGCGTGTGTCTGAACATATCACAGAATCCACAGCAATAAATCTCACAGAAACGGGCTGTGTATGATGGCCTTTGGGTCTGGGTCTGGGCCTGGGCCCTGGGTCTGGTCCTGGGCCTTGGGGTCTGGTCCCTGAGGTCTGGGCCCTGAGGTCTGGTCCCTGGGGTCTAGCCTGGCCCTGGTCTGGTCCTGGGCCTTGGGGTCTGGGTCCTAGGATCTGGGCCCTGGGTCTGGGCCTTGGGGTCTGGGCCTAGGGTCTGGGTCTGGGCCCTGGCTCTGGGCCTTGGGGTCTGGGCCCTGGGTATGGGGTCTGGACCCTAGGGTCTGGGCCCTGGGTCTGTATTTGGGCCTTGGTGTCTGGGCCTTGGGGTCTGGGCCCTGGGTTTGGCCTAGGGGTCTGGGCCCTGGGTTTGGGCCTAGGGGTCTGGGCCCTGGGTCTTAGGGTCTGGGCCCTGGGTCTTAGGGTCTGGGCCCTAGGGTCTGCCCTGGGTTTGGGCCTAGGGGGTCTGGGCCCTGGGTCTGGGCCTAGGGTCTGGGCCTAGGGTCTGGGCCCTGGGTTTGGGCCTAGGGGGTCTGGGCCCTGGGTCTGGGCCTTAGGGTCTGGGCCCTGGTCTGGCCTTAGGGTCTGGGCCCTGGGCCTTAGGGTCTGGGCCTAGGGGGTCTGGGCCCAGGGTCTGGCCTTAGGGTCTGGGCCCTGGGTTTGGGCTTGGGGTCTGGGCCTTAGGGTCTGGGCCCTGGGTCTGGGCCTTAGGGTCTGGGCCTGGGTTTGGCCTAGGGGGTCTGGGCCCTGGGTCTTAGGGTCTGGGCCCTAGGGTCTGGGCCCTGGGTTTGGGCCTAGGGGTCTGGGCCCTGGGTCTGGGCCTTAGGGTCTGGCCCTAGGTCTCTGGCCCTGGGTTTGGGCCTAGGGGGTCTGGGCCTTAGGTCTGGGCCTAGGGGGTCTGGGCCCTGGTCTGGGCCTTAGGGTCTGGGCCTTAGGGTCTGGGCCCTGGGTTTGGGCCTTGGTCTGGCCTTAGGGTCTGGGCCCTGGGTTTGGGCCTAGGGGGTCTGGCCCAGGCCTAGGGGGTCTGGGCCCTGGGTCTGGGCCCTGGGTCTGGTCCTGGGCCTTGGGGTCTGGGCCTGGGTTTGGGCTTAGGGGGTGGGCCCTGGTCTGGCCTTGGGGTCTGGCCCTGGGTCTGGGCCTTGGGGTCTGGCCTAAGGGTCTGGCCCTAGGGTCTGGGTCCTGGGCCATGGGTTTGGGCCTAGGGGTCTGGGCCTTGGGTCTGGGCCCTGGGTCTGGGCCTAAGGGTCTGGGCCCTGGTCTGAGCCTAGAGGTCTGGGCCTAGGGGTCTGGGCCTTGGGGTCTGGGCCTTGGGTCTGGGCCTAAGGGTCTGGGCCCTAGGGTCTGGGCCTAGGGGTCTGGGCCCTGGGTCTGGGCCCTGGGCCTTTGCCCTGGGTCTGGGCCATAGGGTCTGGGCCCTGGGTCCGGGCCCTGGGTTTGGGTCTTGGGGTCTGGGCATTTGCCCTGGGTCTGGGCCCTGGTCTTGGCCCTGGGCCCTAGGGTCTGGGCCCTAGGGTCTGGGCCTTGGGGTCTGGGCCTGGGTCTTGGGGTCTGGGCCTAGAGGTCTGGCCTAGGGTCTGGGTCCTGGGCCTTGGGGTCTGTGCCATGGGTTTGGGCCTAGGGGTCGGGCCTTGGGGTCTGGGCCTGGGTCTGGGCCTAAGGGTCTGGCCCTGGGCCCTAGGGTCTGGATCCTGGGCCTTGGGGTCTGGGCCTAGGGGTCTGGGTCCTGGGTCTGGACCCTGGGTCTGGGCCCTGGGTCTGAGCCTAGAGGTCTGGCCTAGGGTCTGGGCCTTGGGGTCTGGGCCATGGTTTGGGCCTAGGGGTCTGGGCCCTGGGTCTGGGCCTTTGCCCTGGGTCTGGGCCATAGGGTCTGGGCCCTGGGTCTGGGCCTAAGGGTCTGGGCCCTGGGTCTGAGCCTAGAGGTCTGGGCCTAGGGGTCTGGGCCTGGGTCTGGGCCCTAGGTCTGGGTCCTGGGCTTGGGGTCTGGGCCATGGGTTTGGGCCTAGGGGTCTGGGCCTGGGTCTGGGCCCTGGGCCTTTGCCCTGGGTCTGGGCCATAGGGTCTGGGCCCTGGGTCCGGGCCCTGGGTTTGGGGTCTGGGCATTTGCCCTGGGTCTGGGCCCTAGGGTCTGGGCCTTGGGGTCTGGGCCTGGGGTCTGGCCTTGGGTCTGGGCCTAGAGGTCTGTGCCCTAGGGTCTGGGTCCTGGGCCTTGGGGTCTGGGTCATGGTTTGGCCTAGGGGTCTGGGCCTTGGGGTCTGGCCTAAGGGTCTGGGCCCTGGCCCTAGGGTCTGGATCCTGGCCTGGGTCTGGGCCTAGGGTCTGGGTCCTGGTCTGGGCCCTGGGTCTGAGCCTAGAGGTCTGGCCTAAGGGTCTGGGCCCTAGGGTCTGGGCCTAGGTCTGGTCTGGGCCTTGGGTCTGGGCCATGGGTTTGGCCTAGGGTCTGGGCCCTGGGTCTGGGCCCTGGCCTTTGCCCTGGGTCTGGGCCATAGGTCTGGGCCCTGGGTCCGGGCCCGGGTTTGGGTCTTGGGGTCTGGGCATTTGCCCTGGGTCTTGGCCCTGGGTCTTGGCCCTGGGCCTAGGGGGTCTGGACCCTGGGCCCTAGGGTCTGGGCCCAGGGTCTGGGCCTTGGGGTCTGGGCCCTGGGTCTGGGCCTTGGGTCTGGGCCTAGAGGTCTGGGCCTAGGGGTCTGGGTCCTGGGCCTTGGGTCTGGGCCCTGGGTTGGGCTTAGGGGTCTGGGCCTTGGGGTCTGGGCCCTGGGTTTGGGTCTAGGGGGTCTGGGCCTGGGTTTGGGCCTAGGGGTCTGGGCCTTGGGGTCTGGGCCTAAGGGTCTGGGCCCTGGGCCCTAGGGTCTGGGTCCTGGGCCTTGGGGTCTGGGCCTAGGGGTCTGGGTCCTGGGTCTGGGCCCTGGGTCTGAGCCTAGAGGTCTGGGCCCTGGGTTTGGGCCTAGGGGTCTGGGCCTTGGGGTCTGGGCCTAAGGGTCTGGGCCCTAGGGTCTGGGTCGTGGGCCTTGGGGTCTGGGCCATGGGTTTGGGCCTAGGGGTCGGGGCCCTGGGTCTGGGCCTTGGGGTCTGGGTCCTGGGCCCTGGGTCTGAGCCTAGAGGTCTGGGCCTAGGGGTCTGGGCCTTGGGGTCTGGGCCTTGGGGTCTGGGCCCTGGGTTTGGATCTAGGGGCCTGGGGTCTGGGTCTGGGCCCTGGGTCTTAGGGTCTGGGCCCTGGCTCACCACTCGCTGTCTTCTATCTTCTTTTCTTCTGTCTTCAGCTCTTCTTTTCTTCACCTTTTCTTTAATTTTCTTCTCTTCTTTTCTTCTGTCTTCTTCCTGGTCCCTCCAGCTCCGGCGCGCAGCTTCACTGAGTGGAGGGGCGGAGCCAAAGCAACGTGCTTGGGAGGCCCCTCACACGCTGCTTGGCCCCGCCCAGCCAGGAAGTGAAGCTGCCAGGAGCCAGAGGAGACACAGTGTCTCAGTCTCCTCCAGCTCCTGCAGTAGCAGCAGGGACACAGCTCCGGATTCGGACTCATCGAGTCCGATACCGGAGCTGTTAAAGGGCGACGCCGCTGTCGTCGGGGGCCCGGGATCCTCCCCCCAGGCCCCGGCGGCCCGGGCCCCAAACGGGCAACCACACATACAATACATTACCCATTTAACTGCCATGGCTACCGCGGACACGATAATTAATGCATAATTCTTACATGGGATAACGGAGTACAAAGGGTTATGTGTTTATGGCTGCTGAGCAGGTAATATCAATTGCAATTTAAAAGGTATTATCCTCTGTACATGTGAGTCTATGTCAGGAAAATATTCATAATGCAATATTGATAAAGGGCGGCCATGTTGCTTCTTCATATCATTCTCATTATTCGCAATTCTATGGAAGTCTATTACATCCGAAGTTAATATTTCTCCCCATCAGAAAGTTTGAAAATGATCAGGCCTTTGATCTAAGACAGAGGATCATAGAAACATAGAAAAATGTCGGCAGATAAGAACCTTTCGGCCCATCTAGTCTGCCCAATTACATGGATACTTTACCTGGATTTAGCTTTTGTTTAGGATAGCCTTATGCCTATCCCATGCTTGCTTAAATTCCATTACTGTTTTGGCCTCTACCACTTCAACTGGAAGACTGTTCCATGTATCCACCACCCTCTCAGTAAAATAATGCTTCCTGATGTTACTTTTAAACCTTTGCCCCTCTAATCTAAGACTATGCCCTCTTGTTTTGCTACTTTGTTTCCGTTTAAATATACTCCCTTCCTCTACCTTGTGGATTCCCTTTACGTATTTAAATGTTTCTATCATATCTCCTCTGTCTCGTCTTTTTTCCAAGCTGTACATGTTAAGATCATTAAGCCTTTCCTGGTAACTTTTCTCCTTCAAGCCGTACACCATTTTAGTAGCCCTTCTCTGAACTCTCTCTAAGATGTCTATATCCTTCTGGAGATACGGTCTCCAGTACTGCACACAGTACTCCAAGTGAGGTCTCACCAGTGCTCTGTACAGTGGCATGAGCACTTCCCTTTTCCTACTGCTAATACCTCTCCCTACACAACCAAGCATTCTGCCAGCATTTCCTGCTGCCCTATTACATTGACTACTTACCTTTAGATCCGCTGAAATAATGACCCCTAAATCCCTTTCCTCAGATGTTGAGGTTAGGACTGTATCAAATATTCTATATTCAGCCCTTGGGTTTTTACGTCCCAGGTGCATTATCTTGCACTTATCCACATTAAAACTCAATTGCCACAGCTCCGACCATTTTTTTAGTTTACCTAAATCATTTGTCATTTGGCTGATCCCTCCAGGAACGTCAACCCTGTTGCAAATCTTTGTGTCATCAGCAAAAAGACATACTTTACCATTAATACCTTCTGCAATATCACTAATAAAAATATTAAAGAGAATGGGTCCAAGTACTGACCCCTGAGGTACCCACTGGTAACAAGACCTGGTCCCCAGGGTCCACTAACAGGCCAGGTTTGCAGATATGTGAAGCACAGCACAGGTAATATGATTTGCTGCTCAGTGATTGCAGGATTCAGTCTGCATTTCCCCAAGGTGATCCTTAACCCTTTCGCTGCTGAGCCATTTCACGCCTCTGTGCTGAGCTCATTTTTACCGGTTTCGCTCATGTTTAAACGTGTTTTGAAGGCTTATTTTAATATATGACCCAGACATATTATATATAGTTCTTTCCGGCAGACTCGGCAAATTCATAATATGTCATTATTATATGTATACGTCATGTCCTGTCTGTATAATATAACAAAAAATGCAATAAAATTTGAATTTTCAATAATTTACAACGTGTAAAGTGTTTTTTTTTCACATTTTAACATGCGAGCATTTGTGGTTATATTTTCTATGGGGTGCGCTTGTTAAAAAAATTAGATATGGGGTCTCGTTACATGTTTTTTGGGGGAAAAATTCGCTATTTTTAACAAACGCACCACATACAAAAATCATTAGTGCAGCATCATTGTTCACATTATAATTGAAATGGGAACAATATTGCTGCATTAACAAATCAAACAAAAAAAAAGTGTTAATTCTTTTTTCTTTATTTTTTTAAATATTGTTTTCTTTTTCTTTTTTTCTTTACTTTTACAGTGTCATGTTTGGTATCGTTGGAAAGGCCATGCTCTGGCCGATACAACAGTACCAAACATTAACCCCTAGCTGCCACAGATCGGGAGATAGGGGGTTACAATGATAGGGGGTTCCTATCTCCACCATTGGTGGCAGTTAGGGGTTAACTCCAGGGACTGGCATCATCATGCTATGCACGATGACACCAGTCATCAGGGGGCATTCCCAGAAGCTTGGCCGACATCCAAGATGTCGGCCAGCACCGGGAGAGGATCACGATTAGGCGCCGAATCGTGATCCGGCACCTAAGGGGTTAAAGGCAGGCACAGTTTGGAAGGGCAGGCTGTGCCCTTCCAAACCGTGCCTGCCTTCAGTCGCAGAACCCCGGCGATCGGGAGGGAGAGAGGTCCGAAGGACCTCCCCCGCACTCGCGGGGGGGGGTGCCTGAAATAGATGTCATTGCGCCGCTGCGATGACATCTATCTCCCCCCGGGGTTCCGGAGTGCCGGGCATGCAGATGTCAGCCTGCACCGGGGGGGGGCCAGCAATCAGCCGGAATCCCGGCTGATTGCTGCCTCCTGTGCTAGGACGCGCTCAGCGCATCCGTAGCACAGGAGGAACACTTGGAAGGACGCTCTGAGTGCGTCCTTAGCAGCCAAGTGGATAAAACCTGGCCTGTTAGGAATATATAAGGACCAGGGTTGGGAACCACTGCTTAAGACATCAAAATAGATCACCAAAGACCCAGGAAAATAAATCCCTACACAATCGCATGACATTTTCCTCCCGTGGTCAGGTGAGGTACTACCAAAAAGGTGCTGTATTAATCCCCTGGTGCACACGCCACATGTGCGCTTCCAGCCTCTTAGTTCCTACAGGGGTTTAGGGTGACCCTGGACAGAATGCTGACGATTTTCCCAAGTGTGGCTCAGGGATAACTTTCATTGCTGAAAGCGGTATCCCCGAGCCACACTCAGGCTGATCTATACCTATACCTGTGCTCCCTCGCTGACCTCCGCAATTGCGTTCTCCTCAGTGCGGTCGCGTCATCCTGGTTCCCTTCTCGCGAGAAGGGAACCAGGAAGTATGACGTCGCGATCGTCCGGAGGACAGTGAGGGAGCGCAGGGCCAGGTATGTATCAGCCCGAGTGTGGCTCGGGGATACCGCTTTCAGCATAGAAATTAGCCCCGAGCCACACTCTATCACCGCTGAGGGGGTTAAAGTTTTTTAAGGATTTTGACATAGAAAATATATCAGAATCATAAAGCCAGGGAGGTCAAGACACTTGCACAGTATATTCAAAAGTATGTAAAAAACCATTTAGTAGGGTGAGGAAAATTTTCATTTTTTTAACGTGTTTTCCTACTGACATCTCACTGAAACACGTTGCTATGAAAATAAGTGGGGAATAGTTCCACCAGGAAAACAAAAATGTAACTTTTTCCCCATTCCTTCTTAGTTTATCATTAGCCTTTCCTCACAAGATGCAAATATGCCATTATTTTCTGCAGTCGAGCAAATTATTATGAAGTGTCAAGTAAAGCACACTGGACGCGTAGACACCAACACTGAAGAACATGTTTTAGAAACTTTTGTTATTGAGCAGATGTATGAGAATTGATATGTAAGAGCAGCAGTGAATTGAATGACTTAAACGGCTTGCAGGATTTAAACCAAGAAGCTACTCGAGTGGGAAACCTTAAAATACTGAAGTCTCGTTTTGGTCAGTGGGGATAACACCATTTCAACGCTTTACCGAAAAGAACCTGAGACGTTCAGTCTCATAATGGACTGTGATTTTGAACATAGGTGGTTTCTACCCAAGTATTATCTACAGTCTTGGTCCTCTTCTTGCAAAGCCAGAAACGGGGGGGGGGATTAAAACACTAACAGGGCGTTAACGAGTCCATACCTTATTGTACCAAATAGGGCCTTGGGCTGATGGGCTGATTCCTGGGAGTATTGAGATCTCGTACAGATACTTTAGTCAAAAGCCTTTCAGAACTCCTAAATAAAGTCCCAAGCAGTGACGAATCTCAAATGTTTACCAGCATTTTTGCAGTTTGTAAAGATCAGTTGCACCCCCAACCTTTAGGCTTACCCAGTCAAGGAGGGGTGTAACAGGACAAGTGTACCCCTTGCAGCTGTTGTGATGGGACTGGGATTCACAAGGCTAGCAGTGGGACAGTGAGGCGCACCGGACACACGTGGGCTAGTGAGGTGCACCGGACACACGTGGGCCAGTGAGGCGTACCGTACACACGTGGGCCAGTGAGGCGCACCGTACGCACGTGGGCCAGTGAGGCGCACCGTACACACGTGGGCCAGTAAGGCGCACCGTACACACGTGGACCAGTGAAGCGCACCATACACACGTGGGCCAGTGAGGCGCACCGTACACACGTGGGCCAGTGAGGCACACCGTACACACGTGGGCCAGTGAGGCACACCGGACACACGTGGGCCAGTGAGGCGCACCAGACACACGTGGGCCAGTGAGGCGTACCGTACACACGTGGGCCAGTGAGGCGTACCGTACACACGTGGGCCAGTGAGGCGCAACGTACGCACGTGGGCCAGTGAGGCGCACCGTACACACGTGGGCCAGTAAGGCGCACCGTACACACGTGGACCAGTGAAGCGCACCATACACACGTGGGCCAGTGAGGTGTACCGTACACACGTGGGCCAGTGAGGCGCACCGTACACACGTGGGCCAGTGAGGCGCACCATACACACGTGGGCCAGTGAGGCGCACCTGGCAGGGAATTGTTTTATGAATAGGTTTTAATGAGTTTGGATAACAGGTGACTAAATGTCTGTTGTAGGCTATCCACATTAGAAAAACCATATCCGAGCTCTCTAAAGATGTTATATATTGCAATTCTCTTAATCCCCAAGATAATGATGCTCACACCATTGTAAGAAGTTGAAAATGGTCCAGTATCAGGCTTATGGTGCATTTTTATGTGTTGCGGAGACTCTGACCAAATGCTGCCAAACACAGGGGTGTATTCTTGCAAAGGCTCACTAGACCCGAGCCTAGGGCAGCAGATTGGAGAGGGTGCAGAACGTTACTATCCTAATAATCCATCATTTAGAAGCCCAATATTTTTGGGTTGTGTGTTTTAGAACAGCTGTAAAGCAGTAAAGTTACAGCAAGGACTTTTCAAACTGTAATAAATGTTGCTAGAAATCACTTGGGTTTAAATAAGATACTGTTTGTAAGATACATTCTATTGATAATTATGTCATGGATATTTGTCTTAATTTTCATATATGTTATTTTATTTGGTGTGTTGTGGGGAAGCAATATGTGGAGACCGTCAGCATTACCAAACCTAAATATCCTCCTGCTTAAAAATATTTGTGATGGTTTCCAGTTTATGCTCAAATTTATTTGGGGGGAAGGGCGCAACACTGTCTAAATACACTTCTGACCAAAATTAAAGACAATGCCACATTTTTCAATAACTCGCAACCGCAGAGCTACTGTAGATTAGCACTCCTTGAGTATTTCATTCAGGTGTCTGCACCGGTGTCATGTTCCACGAAATCTCACACAGCTGAATGATCCCTTAGGTATCATGTGTTTAACTGGTTAAACTTCCAATTAACCCCAGAGTGAAACAATGCTGGGAACCGCAGGTGGCGTGTCCTTGTTTACTCCTCATATACTTAGCACTTGGTGCACACAATGTAAAAGCTCTCTTTGAGAGAACAAAGGGATTAAAGAGTCTCCATGAGATCGTTTTTATTATTTAATGAGGTATTATCATGAAAACTGTTACTTTGTTTATACCTTTAATTCTTTTAGATAATGGAATAATTCTATGATGCCATTGACTGTTTTTCTTCTGTCCAGTCGGCAAACTAATTAGCGCCCTTGCAGGTGTCTGCTCACTTATTCACTGTTCATTTGCAGATATGAGAGGGGTCTGCCCAAATTAAACCAGGTATTGTGAACACATACGGTCAAATATACCACAAGAGTTCTTCTGTAACTTATTTATTTATTTATTTATTTATAAAGGATTTTACCAGGAAGGATACATTGAGATTTCTCTCGTTTTCAAGCATGTCCTTCAAGTGGATGTCAGTAAAGAATTAGAAGTGACACTGAAAAAGGTTTTGTTGACCAGTTTTTTGCATCCAATTCAAGAACGCGTGGGCATAGGTCTCAGATGTTCTCCATGGTTTATTTTACCAAGTGGTTAACGGCTTTGAAACAGTTATTGGCTCAGGGAGAGGATTTAGGCTAGCGTCAGTCGAACGCAGTCATAACGTCTGTGTCAAGGCACAGTTTAACGTCCGTCGTAGCATTGATTTGTGATCAATAGAGACCAACACACGAAGTGCAGGCGCACCGAAGTGCACATGCACCACGCAGACGGACGTCATTTAGGCCACATCGCAAAAGCGCTATGACGGACGCCCAGAGTGCGCCGCATCCGCATAGCAGCCTGTATGTGTGTTGATGCAAAGTCAGACCAGCACATTTTCGACGTACATCACGCTGATGCTAAGAAGTTTTTTTTTTTGGTCTGGCTGACTGTTCCGGTCTTAATTTTAATTAATTTCGCTTCCCATATTTCCCTTTCTTCTACATCCTTTAAAAAAAAAAAAGGGACCGTGTGGTGTCTACAGTATCTTCCGTCAGTACGTCCATCCGTTATGCACTCACGCAGAGTGCGCTCAGACTGCGTTAGCCTGACATTAGCCTAGTGGTTTATGAGAAAATTTTACCCACAGAGCTCCTGACTATGATCACATTGTCCAACAAGTTTCCATTAATTACATTATATTTCTGAAAGTATTTGTAAACCTCTGCTGTGTACCAGCTCACGCACTCCGTTTCCCATCCATCCATCATTTCCAAAAATCCCATTCTTCCAATATCTTGTTTACTCCCAATAACAACTCCTTTCATCGATCTCAGTACTTTCTCCCTCCGATAAATCTAGCACTTATTTTCCATCTATACATCTCAGCACTCGTCTTCCATTCCCAAATTCCTTTCATTTAAATCGAGGCACAATCTTCCATCCATTCGTCTCAACTCCCTATTTTCTGTCAGTCCCTCTCCCCTGGCTACCATCACCCACTCCTTTTATCTTGTGTGCATCTGCTTCAACCACCAAGTATTCAACTTAGGATCTCTTCACAGCCAACACCCACTTCTTCCATCTCAACAAACCCTTTCATCTTTGTGCACACACCCATTCAACTCCCTTCAACTCTTCACCTTCCCTCTCAGCACCCATTCTCATCATCTTAGGAGCCCTTACCTTACAGGAGACAAACTTATTTAACCGGGAACTATCTGCTTTACCGAAAAACAGTTTTTTGTACAGCATCCTTTACTTCAAAGTATCACCATCAAACTAGATCATGCTCTCGTCAGTATGACTAGAAGCATTGTGCCGAGTACAACTAGAATCCTTTAATTTCCATTTCATACATCATTCATTATAAACCATTCTCCGCCAGCAGCACCTAACCAATCTATGTCATTGGCTTCTCCAATCATCTACCTCAAGCTGAGATTTGGGGACCCAAGTAATTATCTCAGACACTGGGCCCGGTTGAGGCTGGACTGGTAGGGAGCCACTAATGGCTAAATGCAAGACTGGCTGGGTGGAGTAGAGGTAACATCACTGCTCTGCGTGGAGAGAGCCTGTGGAGTCATGGGTTCGATCCCAGCAAGAGCACCTCTCCAGGAAGTGTCCTTGGGCAAGACACCTAACGGTACATACTCGCCACCCAGGACATACTTGAAAACGAGAGAAATCTCAATGTATCCTTCCTGGTAAAATCCTTTCTCAAAAAAAAAAAAAAAACCCTTGAGCCATTAACCCTTAGTGGTTCCATATTACTGACTACATTACAAGTGAGACACTATCAGGGTTATCCAAAGAGATTCGAAAAGTCACCGCACGTTCGGTGACTTTTCGTTCTCTTCAATTCGGTTCCTTTTGCCGATTGCATTTCGGTGACCCTGCGGTGTATTCAGCAAACAGCACAGGGTCCCCGAATTGCAGGGAAAAGCCGCCGCAAACCCGACGAAAACGAACCGAATGCACGCTGAAAACAAGCAAAAACATCTGGATTAACCTTCGAAAAACCCGAACAGGAGCCGAACAGGAGCCGAATCACACAGAGCCGAAGCAGCTGTGACGTAGAGGAGGCAGTGAATAAATTAGCAAAACCATTTGTATGAATCTGGGAAAAAGAAACGCTGTTTGCAAAGAAACTACTGAGCGAAAATGTCTGAAATTTTCACAGGAGGTCCAGGGAATGATAATAAAGAGGGCTGTTACAAAAAAAATAAGTAAACTGAAAAAAAGAAACAAAAAAAATCGGACTTTTAAAAAAATTAAAAGAAAAACAGAAAAATGCTTAACGTATCCTAAAAAATCTATAAATAAAGAGACTCTTTACTGCAGAATTTTATAATGAACGGTTTATTAGATATTGAATTAAAACGGGAATATTTTTACATTGAAGCCTATGGGATTCTCCTGAATAAACTTGCCGAATTAAACCACCGAATCGCAGGACATTAGGGGAACCTTTCACTGCTGGTTTGTGTTCTTCTGAATAGCCGAAGCAGTGCTTTTTCATGGGGATTTCACTGCCCTCGAACAGGGACCGAACAGGCACCGTATGTTCAGGCAATTCGCCAGGATTTGGCGAATTGCCTGCTCTCTGGATAGCCGAATGGTCAGGAAAGGCAACCGAACGCTGATTTTCAGCGTTCGGTTACCTTTCTCAAGCAATTCGGATCTCTTTGGATAACCCTGTATGTTGACAACTTAACTTACAACATTAGGGAGCTGCTAATAGATGCCAGCAGTACCACCATGCCCTGTCGGTGCTATATTCTCCTGGGGTCTGTAAGACATCAGAGACTTGTTGAGCCCTGCTCAACCTTGTGGTGTCTAATTTGCAAATGCAGGAATTATAACGTCTTTTTTGAGATTGGTGTAATTTTTATTGCATCCTTTATTGAAGCAACCAGGAGGTAGTGTTGCTTCCGCAGGATAACTCGCGTAAGTGGGCTCGCACTGGTTTCAGCAGAAGCATCTACTAGTTCCCAGGGACCTTTTTCTTGCGGTAAAAATCGCACCATCTTCTGCACCAGAGACCAGAAATGAGTATAACATTTTTTGAAATGTTAAGGGACCATCGATTCTACATCTCAAGCACAAAAATGCAGGGTTCACAAAATGTAGGCAGCTATGTACCTCTCAAATCATTGATCATTTATAACACTGGGTGACATTTACACCATCCACCAAAATTATTATTATTATTATTCTTTATTTATAAAGCGGCGGCATATTCCGCAGCGCTGTACAATAGTCACAGTATAGACAGGGTTACAATACATTGAACAACATTTGACAAACAGTACAGGAGGAGATGAGGGCCCTATTCCCGTAGGAACTCACAATCTAGAAGGGTTGGGGTTGGGAACAGGAGGAGATTAGTAATTGATGGTTGCCTGGGAATTAGAATCCTGGGATTAGTAAGAGTAATTAGAGAAAGAAGTGTAGACAGTTGGAAAGGATGCCTGAAAATAGAGGCGGGTCCTGGGAGAGAGGTGGATCCTGGGAGAGAGGCGGGTCCTGGGAGGGAGGGTGGGACTGCTCAGTGTGTGAATGGATCCTGGCTGTGTGTTTCCCCGTGTGAAGAGGAAATGAGTTCAGGTAAGTGTTAGGCATCAGAGGCCTTTGAAATGGGGGGGGCACAGGTTAAAATTCTATCGAAAAAAGCGGTATTTTTAGAAAATAAAATCAGCCAAAAATTAAGAAATGCAGATACAAAATACAATTGCGAGGATAGCATATTGTGGAGTGCGCTGGTGGCCATCATGTTGAAAACTGTATACCTGGAGTGTTCTTATGATGCTTGCAGCAGGGAGATCAGTGTGTGAATGGATCCTGGCTGTGTGTTTCCCTGCCGTGTTCTCAAGATGAATAATGTTCATCTTTATAAATAAACTATTATTCTGAAATCATTTTACCAGGAAAGATACATTGACATTTCTCTTTTTTTCAAGTGTGTCCTGGGTAAGTATTAGTGTTGTCAATGCATCATTCTTTGCTCTGCTGTATCGGTTCAGTTATATGTATGTTGTAACTTTAATGACAATTTGGCAAGTTCTCACTGATTGGTGCAGGATTTCTAGCAAAAATTGGTAAGTTTGATTGTTGATTCAATGGTGGAAGCCATAAATACAGTTATGATAAGCGTTCTTAATTGTCGTCTGTCGATTTCCTGCACAAAGATGAAGGAAAGAAGTCAAAGAGCTGGATAATGATAGTTGTAAGCTAAAAGTCTGATTAAATATACAGTATTTATAAAGTTTCTTATCCAAGTCACTTTACACCAAACAAACTTAGGTCGGGTTACAGACCTGGGAGAATACAATTAGACATGCTGGTATGATAAGAAAAACCATGCCTGTGGGCTATAACTTTGTAGCACTTTTTATACAAAGCCTTGTGCCAGACGGCCCCTGGGCTTACATTTTAAGCTGTATCTGGGGGGCGAGTGGGCTGTGTTGGATGGGGGAACGAGTATTGTTGATCAGGAGTTTAATGTACTGCTCTCACAGGTCTGTAGATCAAAGTAGTCGTTGATCAATTCAAGAGGGATTCCAGGTATGAACAGGATTGATTTGAAAAGAATTAAACGATAGTCTGTATTGTAGCGTTCTTAAATTTGTTTGCTTTTCATGTTTCCATTCCTTATCGCAAAGTGACAAATTACTCAAATAATGCCGAGACATAAATGCCGATAAGTTAATAATTATACAATAACTATGATAATTGTAATAACAAACATACAGTTACTAAATGATGATATAATTATCTGTAATTGTATAATTTATATACGAGTATTACAGAATTTATTAAACTGCTTCTGATAATAATAAATTTATAAATTATTATCTGCTATAGATTATATTATAATTATACTTAAAAGTATTACAGAAAGGTATAGTATTGTGTCATCCAGGACATACTTGAAGTTGAAAACGAGAGAAATCTCAATGTATCCTTCCTGGTAAAATCCTTTGCAAATAAAGAAATAAAATAAAAATAAATACACAATACTGTAGGACAGGCCTCAAAATTTCCACACGCCTGCTCGCATTTGGCGAGTGAAAATTACGTGAGGGCGAGTGGGAATGCAAAGGCAGGCAGGGCAGGATAGGGGTTAGGTGGGGCAACTAGTGGCAAGTAACTCTTAAGGCCTGACTAGTAGCTTGGGACTTGAAATTTTGAGCGTATCCTGGTGTAGGATAATGGTTGTACATCAAGCCTGTCTAGTTTTGTTTTAGTTAATGTTATAATTCTTTTTGTAGCAAAACAGAATATGCAAAAATAAATAATAAAAAATATAAATATAAACATAAAAATATAGGTGTAGTTAAAAGCAAAGTCAATTATGGGACTATTTTTTTGCATAATATTTATCCCTGTAGCACCCATGTGATTACTCTATAAATCTGTATGTGAAAGTGTTTATTCACCTGCATAAAAAGAGTAAAACCTGAGGATTGATGGACGGATAAATGGTTTCCTGAATACACGACGCACTAGATAACTTTTATCTGAACGACTTAAACAATATGTCCTCTAGATTGTAAATTCATCTGAGCAGGGCCCTCTACATGTCCTGTTTCTACCAAGGTTGTTCAGAGAAAGGTGAAAACCAGGAGAACTGTCTGGAGAAGAGAACAATCTAGGCCAAATAGCAGATTTGGAAAGGGAGATAAATGGGAGGATTTTTCTGGTTTGGCTATTTTGACCTAGAATTTTCACTTCTCCAGTCATTCTGACTAGTTTCACCTTTCTTTGAATAGACCTGTATGTCTAATTTTGTCTTGTTCCCGTTGGTTATTGTAAAGTGTTGCAGAAACTATTGTCGCTATGTAAATTATGATAGTATTAAATTCCCTAGAAGGTAGCTGGTGCAATATTAATGGTGAAAAAGCACTGTAACTCTGTAATGAGCACAATAGTCCTCATACAAAATGCTTAAGTCACTCAGTACATCACTTCCCTGTAAATACCGCACTAGGAGAGATTAGGCTCGGGGTCAGGATCCCTATGGTTGGTCCAATGTGACTTATCGTGTACACCCACTGCCCTTTGCTAATAAAACCAGAGGGGGATTTGAATATCTGTTTCAGTTGTTTCCTGAGGTCAATGACCCACCTAAATCCGACACAGTGGTCCAACGCCACAAGACAGATTTTGACCCATGACCCACAAGAAGAACCAGATGGAAAACGAGAGCCAACAAGACTAGTGGAACAATGGAATTATTTTCAAAACACCTACAAGTGTCAATTCCCTATTATTACATGAGATACCTCATACCAGAGAGCCACTAATATTTGGTTTTATTTAGCATGACCTGTAAAAGGATCCTCCTGATCTCTTCATAAAATCCAGAGTCATGGGGATGGAACACGAAGACAATTGCTTTTTTTTGGGGGGGGGACAAAAGGAGCCGATCGTAAATCTGCTCTGAAACAATGTGTCATGTCCAAAGAACATCAAACACAGTAAAAAAAAAAAGAAATAAAAAAAGTTTCATTAGATATGTTATGGGCTCTATTACATTCTTTGCGCAAAAAAGCTTGCGAAGCGTGTTAATTTATTCGCGAAGCGTTAAACGTTAACGCGCGTAAATTAACGCTGGTATTACAATCCGAGCGCATTTTTCATCCGTCAAAAAGTATGCGCGTAAAAAAGACGCACAAAAACGCACGGGCATGAACGTTGCGCGGATTGTTTTTTCACGCGATTCAGCCAATCAGAATTAAGAACCACAATTGTCTCCCGTTTGATTTTGACAGGTGCAAAAACCTATCTGAGTATATATGCTGCAGCAATAATAAAAACACGCACAACATCTATATTTTATTGTTTGGGTATGTGTAGAATGTGTAACTATACGTTGCTGTATATTTTGTTTTGGGCTGGTGTATTTGGTTTCGGCCAGGACGTTCAGATTTGCCGTTACCACCAGCTTTTCAAAGAAGTTAAAATTATGCACGCAAAAGTTATCTGTTAAATTTTGCGCATAGATTGTAATACCATCCGCGTCCCAGCGCACAAACGCAATTGCGCTCACAATGTTAAGTATAGGACGCACGCAGTACAGTACGCTCGCAAAGGGTTCGCGAAAGTCCACCCGCGTTAGACGTTAACGCACATTTTTTGCGCAGACGTTGTGATACGACGTTCAGCGCAAATGGTTTTGCCCGTCGCGTTAATGCGTTTTTGCGCACGTGTTTAAATTTACGTTGGGAATGTAATAGAGCCCTATATGTGCAATTCTTCTTTCCAAGAGAATGTACGGTCATTAACCTAATCTTTCAGCCTTAGGAAAACCGTCCTCGATCGATCCAGAGGTTGTTAGTGTGAGGTATGAAAGCGCAGAGAATGATTAAAATGTTTATAAAAAGGTCATAAGTGACATTTAAGAAGCTAGATGATATAAACAATAGGAGCACCAGTAGCCGATTGAGATCTGGGGTCAAGCAGCGAGACATTGATCTCGAGATTAATTGTTGGGCGTCTTCAGTGTAATAACCGCAATTCAGTTAGATTCTTACGTTCACAATTATCAGCTCAACTTTCTAATAAAGTGCAGACATGTGACAACTCTAAAATATTTGAAGACTTCAAAATCAACATCTATGAATTCCATTCCGTGGGATCATAGGACCGAAGAGTTTATTAAACCACAAGTTGTGGAGAGCTGATTAAGTATTTTAGATGTAGTAAAGTTGTGGGAAAACCAACCATTTGAATGGAATATCCACAAATTGGACATTTGAGCCTGTGGCTTGTATGCAAGTTGTTATAAAATGCAAGATTTCCCAGGGGTCTATCCATACAGCGCGTGAATTGCCAGCCAGGTTCTTCAATTTGGGCATCTATAATAAAAAAATAAATGAGTAGGTTTGTTATTTTTTCCTGTAACTTGGACAATTTAATATAATAGATTTTAATATAAAACATCGGTATATAAAATGCAAGTTGGACAAATCCTAACAATTTAATGATAGTAAATTCTCTAATTTCGGACACAGACCAAACAACCTTTTGTCTTAAGTTCTTACAAATTTCACACTTTAAAGTTATTTACATTAAAAAAAATCCTATTAATTTATTCATTATCTTTTTTTAAAATATTTATTCCGGGTTATCTTTAGAGGGCGCGACGACTAAATGTTTTTAGCTGCCACGGAGGGAGAACACGACGCTGCAATAACATTGTGTAGTGAAATAGTTTGTTTACCAAAAATACAAAACGTCTAGTGTTACTTGCTTCAGGCTGTTTATTGCCAGGCACGGGGTAACCTCATCAGTTCAAATACTCAAATGGTTCCAGGCCTGCTTTTATTTCCCCTTTTGTTTTTCCAGCTACAGGCTACATTAAGAATTTTATTCTTTGTATCTACAGCACCGGTTTCAGGTGGAAGCAGAACTGTCAATTTATTTATTTATTTATAAAGGATTTTACCAGGACGGATACATTGAGATTTCTCTCATTTTCAAGTATGTCCTGGGTTCAAGAACATTGAGTGGTTACAGAAATACAAAATAGTAAAATGCAAGACACACAAAAGCAAATATACAGATTAACAGAAAAATAAATATGTAGGAAATAAAGTCATTCTGGGTTATTCAGAGAGCGTGAAAAGCAGGAGAATGACTGGAGAATGACTGGAGAATAAAAAATTCTAGGTCAAACTAGCCAAACCAGAAAAATTCTCCCTTTCATCTCACTTTCCAAATCGGCTATTTTGACCTAGAATTTTTAATTCTCCAGTCATTCTCCTGCTTTTCACGCTCTCTGAATAACCCTGATTATGTCACATGTTTACAGGTGCATTCTGTATTGAGGTATGTTAATAGGGAATTCTTAAGGGTCTATAGACTGGGGGAAGATTTGATGGCGTCTGGGAGGTTATTCCATATTTGTGGTGCTCTGTAGGAAAATGAGGATCGAGACACTTTCTTTTTGTATTGTGGTATTGCAAGTAAGGTGCAGGTCCTGGATCGGAGGTTATAGGATGAGGGAACTGCTAGGGGAAGCAGCCTATTCAGGTAGGGTGGCAGCTTCCCAGAGAAGCTCTTGAACACCAGGTTGGAAAGGTGAAGGGTGTGTCTAGAGTCCAGTGATGGCCAGTTTAGCTCTTTTAACATTTCACAATGGTGGGTCATGTAGTTACATTGTAGCACAAAGCGGCAGAATGAGTTATACATTGTAGTAAGTTTCTGGAGGTGTGTTTGAGGGGCAGCTGCATACACTACATCTCCGTATTCAATGGCTGGTATAAGCATTTGTTGTACAATCTGCTTTATTACCGCGGGGCTCAGACAGGATTTGTTTCTGTACATGGCACCTAGTTTGGGGTAAATTTTAGATGAGAATTTTTCGATGTGAGGGCCAAAGGATAGATTTGGATCTAACCACATACCTAGATATTTGAGAGAAGTGACTGTAGTCAGTGTGTCATTTGATCTTGTCCTGACACATTAGATGGGGTGTTTGCAATTTGTGTAGTTTTGGTGCTGTTCCAAAGAGCATCATACAGTTTTGTCAGTATTTAGAAAAAGTTTGTTATCTGCTATCCACTTTTCTACCCCGGTGAATTGTCTTGCAGCACTGCCTCCAGCTGCGGGAGATTTGGTTTGCTGGTATAGATTACAGTGTCGTCTGTGTACATATGTACAGTTGAGGCTTTGCAGACATTGGGCAGATCATTTATGAATATCATGAATAGAAGGGGGCCGAGTATTGAGCCTTGGGGAACACCACGTGTGACTGGGAGGGGGAGGGAGGAGCTGTCAGAAATGGACACATATTGTGACCGATCAGATGCATATGATTGAAACCAGGTTAGCGTGCTATCACCAATACTGGAGTTAAGTTTTTGCAATAGGATGCCATGGTCTACTGTGTCAAAGGCCTTGGCAAAATCAAGGTAGATGGCTCCAGTTAGGTTACCTTGTTCCATCCCAGCTTGGATATCATTACAAACTTTTAAAAGGGTAGTTGTAGTTGAATGATTTGGACGAAAGCCTGATTGATCTGGGGTTAAATAGTTCTGATATTGATAATATTCATGTAATTGAGTGTAGACACATTTTTCCCGAATTTTTGACATTACAGGGAGCAGTGATATCGGGCGGTAATTGGATACGAAAGTATTGTCTCCACTTTTATGGATAGGTACCACCCTTGCAGTCTTTCAGAGTTTGGGTATGTATCCAGTCGCCAGTGATTCATTGATTATGGTTGTGAAAGGTTTTGCAATTGCTGGCACTTTGATTTTCAGCAGCATTGCTGGGATTTGATCAGGTCCAGACTGCTATTTCATTTTTGGTTACGGAGAAGTTTAGTGATGACACTGACAGGCACTGGTCTAAAAATGAATTTTTCTGTGTTACAGGGTCTTTGCACAGTTGGTGGGGCCTCACCTGAGTGTGGCCTTTCTGATTGCATGTCATTACCTAGCTTAGCAATCAGGGTGGTGGCACATCCAACAAAATAATTATTAAAGGCATTTTCTACATCTAGGGGGTGTTGTACAGTTTGTTTGCTTACTTTGACAGCAGCTGGTCATTTCATATTTCCTAAAACTAATGTAGCGCTGCTTTAAAGACTGTTCTGCTGCATTTAACTATTATGGCCACCAGAGGGAGACAGAGACCATGGTAAGATTATGCTGGACAAGCAAGGAAAGCACTGAACTACATTTTCCATGATGCTTTGCGTGAGGACAGGAAGTGGGTGTGTAGGAAAGGAAAGGCATCAGCAGCCTCATGGAAAGCATGCTCAGAGTGAGCTTGGAGCTGAAAGGAGAAGGACGCAGGCAGAGCTGTTAAGGATCGTGACCAGGCCAGAGCGCAGGGGCTACCTCGCTGGTGCTGGGGATCGGGACAGTGACCTTGGGGAGATCTGTCTACACCAAGCTGGGAGGTCTGAGGACAAGAAGCTGGTTCCGGCTGGACCCCGTGTAAGGAGACTGCGATGATCCATTGGGAGTGCAGGCAGTAAACCGTTGTACGCAGTGTGGCGATCGGACAAACAGGGAGCGGATCCGGTGGCACAGAGTCCCAATAAACAGCGTAGAGAAATCCTTGATCGGGTCCTGAATAGATTACCTATCGGATGGGTGAGAGGCCTCCCAGGCCGCAGTTCAAGTAAAATAAAGAAACGCACGCTGCAGCATTGTTTAATTCCACAGGGCCCCAACTTGACTAGTCAAAGATTTGTTTGTTTATTCACTGGCCAGTTGAATCTTGTACCCGGGTACCAACACACGCATACACGTACACCTTTTTGGGACACAACCTGTACGGGACTCACATTCTAATAACAAAGGGGTTAATATTCATTTTTCTTTTCCGCTGCGCGTTTCTCACATTACGAACTTCTGTAAATATATATGTATACTGTGCTGCTTTATATATGCCAGTTTATTTGAGATCAGTAAACTATATAACGTATAAAATCCACAACAGTGCTGGTGTATATTTATTCCCTAGTGCAGGGAGACTGACCCGAGGATTAAATTCAGCGTCTCCTCCGGGAGTGAGCTCTACACGTGGGGGCTCGTCCGGGATTCAGTCTCTGGAAAAACCGCATTTAAAGGATTAAATATGGATCCAGACGAAGCAGCAGAGTGGTGTAAAGCACAGGGTGGCCAGTTAGAGTTGAGTGTAGTAATGGATATTCCTGTAGACACCTGGGCAGAAGAGCAGATCCGCCTGGCCGTGGCAGCGTTGGCACCTGACCAGCGCGGATTTATAGCAGACATTAAAGTGAACCCAGAGTCTTCTCACACGTATGTTCTTTTTGAGTGGAGAAAGGGTGTTCCCGTGTGTTTTCAGGGCGTCAGTATACAGCTAACCGATGACGTGGAAGTTCGTCTGATCCAGCCAAGTAAGCCACGTGGTGATTCAGCGAACATTCCTGCATCCAGCCCACTGGCCATGATCGGGCCGGAGTTCATTGCTGCTATTGGAGACCTCGTAGTTAAGTGTCAGAGAGCCCACCCTTCTTACATCAGCTTCGGATATCGGAAGTTGGAAAAATTTTCAGGAAACTTGTCCAACTCCGGTGGGAGAAGAAACCTTCGAAGAATGGGTAGAACAAGCGATGCAGGCTCTGGATGAGTGGGACGTCTCTGAAGCGCAGAAGAAGCAAAGAATTACTGAGAGCTTAAAGGAACTTGCGTCAGAGGCTGTCAGGAATCTGAAGCTGAGTAAGAGAGACTGTACTGCTCAAGATTACCTGAACATATTACAGGAAGTCTTCGGGCAAACGGAAAAGGCTGCTGAGCTTATGTACCAGTATGAACATACCAGAAAAGGGGTGAGAAGATGACAGAATACATGAGGCGCCTGGATAAGATACTGTACCAAGTACTGTTGAAGAAAGGAACAGACCCCACTACAGTAGATCAGGTTAGAATGCATCAGATATTGAAAGGTGCTTTTCCCTTAGATCCTGTGATGTTGCAACTGAAGACTCGAGAAGATAATAAAGAGTTAAATTACCTAGAACTGATTCGAGTTGTTCGGGAAGAAGAAGCCCTTCTGGAAGAGAAGCTTGGAAGAAGGGGAGAAAAGGTCTATGCGCAACCCATAGAGTATAACGAGTGTTCATCAGATGAAGATGATCCGGAAGAGACATATGAGCCGGAGATAGCTCAAAAGTCGTCAAACCAGGTGTATGGTGAGATACAAAAGACTCTTGAGAAAGTACAAGAAGTCCAAGTTAAGATGGAACAGACACATACGGATCTATGCCGGGCCATCTTGAAAGTAGCAGAAATGCCGACTGAGATACAGAGGTCTCTCTCAGATATACGAACAGCAGCGGTTGCCGGGGCCTCCGACAGGGGATTTTCAAATGAGCCACAGGAAGAAAGTGTGCCCTCATCCTCGTGGGGAAGATGTTTCGGCTGTTGAGAATTCGGCCATTTCAAGGCTCAGTGCACGGAAAGGAGACAGGGAGGGTCCATATATGTGCCTGCTAGACCTAGGAGATCCTCTCCCTGGAGGTCTGGTCCTATGTCACTGGAAGACAATGTACACCCGCAGTCACCATGTATGAGGACATGGGTTAGAGTGCAACAGACTGGGTCTACCTCTCCTGCGGCTACGAAAAAGTTCCCTGACAAGTTGATAGGTCCTTCGCCCATCATCCCGGTTCAAGTGGAAGGAGTCTATACTAAGGCTTTTCTAGATTCGGGTGCTCAAGTAACGCTAATTTACCAAGACTTCTATCAGAAATATTTGAAGCATATACCCCTGAAGAAATTGAAGGATCTCAAAATCTGGGGTATGGGAATGGAGAAGTTTCCCTATGATGGATATATACAGGTGAAGCTAGAATTCAGTTCGGTAATCGCTGGACAACCGGGAGTATGTGACACGTTGGCAATTGTGTGTCCTCGTCCCTCGGGAGCTAATCGAAGTTCTATGATAGTGGGGATGAACACTGATGTGTTGAGACACCTCTTAACCCCACTGGTCACGGAAGAGAGTCCTGCTCCTAAGAAGGCACACTCGATGTCACGACCGGCCTGTCCACGAAGGGTCAAAGAACAGAGAGCCACTACAGAAGTAAGAAGGCTGAGGAGAACGGAAGGGACAGAGAAGGTCCTACGGTCAGGAAAGACTGTACAAGTACCGATTGGAGACAAATTCTCTGTGCCTGGTCTGCCTATATCTCGTCCGACTTCTATTACTCGGTCTCAGCAGTTACGTCCCGTCGGAGAGAGTGAAGAAGACAGTGTAGAGGAAGGCTGGTGTCTGAGCTGGGTGTGGACACCTGAGTCTCAGGGTGTCAAGCCGGTCTCTGACCAGAGTGAGAGTGATTTAGAACCTGATATTTCTGAAGTTATGACTCAAGCACCAGAAGTTCCTGAGGTTCTAGAGGAAATATCCATAGATTACAGTTCTATGCCTTCACTGGAGGGCTCATACACCGAAGATGTATCTATTCAGTCTACAGAATTGAGCCTGTGGAGTCAGCTCTCCCGACTGAAGAGGATCCTGAAAAATTTGAACCTAAACGTTCAATACGACCCCCTCAGACTCACGTATGATTCACCAGGACATAGCACAGAGGAAGCTGTAACAACTGTGCGGAGGTTTCCTGAAGTGTCAGTCCTACTTACAGAGGTGTCTAGGGGTTTGGGTGAGATTGAGGATATTTGCTGCCTGTTATCAACCCTGGATATATAGGTTATAGTTAGAACTGTTGTGTTATGTTATGTTATGTGTGACCGATACATGTACCCGTTACACGCCCTTGGGAGGACCCAAGAGTTTAGGGGGGAGAGTGTAGCGCTGCTTTAAAGACTGTTCTGCTGCATTTAATTATTATGGCCACCAGAGGGAGACAGAGACCATGGTAAGATTATGCTGGACAAGCAAGGAAAGCACTGAACTACATTTTCCATGATGCTTTGCGTGAGGACAGGAAGTGGGTGTGTAGGAAAGGAAAGGAAAGGCATCAGCAGCCTCATGGAAAGCATGCTCAGAGTGAGCTGGGAGCTGAAAGGAGAAGGACGCAGGCAGAGCTGTTAAGGATCGTGACCAGGCCAGAGCGCAGGGGCTACCTCGCTGGTGCTGGGGATCGGGACAGTGACCCTGGGGAGATCTGTCTACACCAAGCTGGGAGGTCTGAGGACAAGAAGCTGGTTCCGGCTGGACCCCGTGTAAGGAGACTGCGATGATCCATTGGGAGTGCAGGCAGTAAACCGTTGTACGCAGTGTGGAGATCGGACAAACAGGGAGCGGATCCGGTGGCACAGAGTCCCAGTAAACAGCATAGAGAAATCCTTGATCGGGTCCTGAACAGATTACCTATCGTATGGGTGAGAGGCCTCCCAGTCCGCAGTTCAAGTAAAATAAAGAAATGCACGCTGCAGCATTGTTTAATTCCACAGGGCCCCAACTTGACTAGTCGAAGATTTGTTTGTTTATTCACTGGCCAGTTGAATCTTGTACCCGGGTACCAACACACGCATGCACGTACATCTTTTTGGGACACAACCTGTACGGGACTCACATTCCAACAACGAAGGGGTTAATATTCATTTTTCTTTTCCGCTGCGTGTTTCTCGCATTACGAACTTCTGTAAATATATATGTATACCGTGCTGCTTTATATATGCCAGTTTATTTGAGATCAGTAAACTATATAACGTATAAAATCCACAACAGTGCTGGTGTATATTTATTCCCTAGTGCGGGGAGACTGACCCGAGGTTTAAATTCAGTGGCTCCTCCGGGAGTGAGCGCTACACTAATATTATCACCAAGGTTAGGAGCGAAATTATTTTTTCTTCCTGATCAGTTCTTAAAATAACCATAGATAATAAACTTATATTATGTTTCTTTTGTAACAGCCTGAATATTTGTTATTTTGCCTCCAATTGTACATCACTACGAACTTGTTAGCGCTTTATAATAGCTTTTAACTAACTCATTGTATATTTATATACAATACACTCAAGAATAAGGACAAATAGAAGTCCATGGGAATTTTCAGGCTGGTGTCCTTGATAAAATATATCAACAGTATCGTTCTTGTCCTATGAGATGTTGAAAAAATTTTAAGTAAATTTTAAGTAGCATGTATCTAAAATTTGACATAACATTTACAAAAATGACATTGATCTTTTAAAATTAGTCACGTTAAAAGATCGTTTGACAGGGGGCGTGGCCTTACTCCGTTCGATGGTGGACGTGTAGCGCCGGAGCTCCGCACGAGGGACCCACTAAAAGCGGGGAAAAACAACGGTGAGACAGCGCAGCCGAGACCCACGACCCGGGGAACTATTGGAGCACGGTATGTCCTCCCGCAGCGGCAACAAAAAGGCGGGTTCCGCCGACTTTTTTGCTCCGAAGAGCCAGAAACAGCGCGGTATCATGGTCTCCCAAGATGGCGGCGGCTCATCCTCTTCGTCCCCACGAGCAACTGCCTCCCCCGCTGAGGAGAGCTCGGGAGTCGATGCGGTGACGGCCAAACTGGCACCTATGCTGACAGCTCTATCTGAGGCATTATCGACTCGACTAGATAGCGTGGCGGCAGACATTAAAAAAGATATTAAAGAAATAGGAGACCGCACGGACAGATTGGAAACAAAGATGGCGGATTTTGCAGGGGCACATAACCATTTGACAGAACAGGTAGAGGATTTGCAATCTCAACTTCTGGGGGCACTTACTAAAATTGCGGACTTGGAGGATAGATCACGTCGCCATAATTTGAAAGTGAGAGGAATTCCAGACTCGGTTTCAGCTCATAACCTCCCTGATTATGTTACTGAACTTTTTCAACATCTCCTGCCAGAAGCCACCTCAGATTCCCTCCTTTTTGATCGAATTCATCGACTTCCTAAGCCCCCGTCAGCTCCGGCTAAGGCGCCTAAAGATGTCCTACTTCGCCTTCATTACTATAAACCTCGCGAGGACATACTACGTGCCCTGAGACACCCTGGGGCATTATCCCCGACCTACGATCACATTGCTATTTTCCCAGATCTGTCTAGAACTACCCTCCAACATCGTCGCAACTTTAAACCGGTGACGGCGATGCTCCGAAAACGCAATATTGCATACAGGTGGGGCTTCCCAACCAAACTGTTGATATCTCGTAATGGAATTTTCCACTCGGTGACTTCAGTGTCGGAAGGCATACAACTCCTGAAAGACTGGGGAATGGAACCTGGTACCCCTCCGTCACAGCGACAAGATCCTACACCACGTCTTGACCCTGAATGGCATAAGAAGAAAAAGTGATTTTCGTTCTTGCTCTGACAACCTACAACTATTCCAGTTGCCACGGGTTTTTGGCGGAGGAAGAATATTCTCGGGACATTTCATCGTCTTTACGGTATCGTACTTCACCGAATGTGACTCAAGGGTATTTTTTCTTGTTTTTTCATACTCTTATGAGCATTCTCTATGTTTCGGGCCTGTGGGATCGGTTGGCGTTTTTGGGTCCCGGCGTGCGCAGCACGGCGCAGCTTTTTGTTTCTCCATCCGGTCGCTTTGTTGGGCTTTTCTTTTTTGGCTCCCCACTCTCGCTCTTCATTAGAGGAGTATGAGAAGTACTCCCGCTTCTCGGGGCTTCTCAAGAGAGGCTGTCCCTTCGGGGCATGTATATAGTTTTCTTGATACTTTTTATGCTGTTTTCTTTGTTCTTCATCACCATTCACTAACTGCTCTCGCACACACTCGGGCTGAGTCACGGGAGCTGCTTTGACTTTCCAGAATGTGAATTGGGGGCTCTTTTGGCCCAGGATCCGTATACAGTTTTTACTCCCAGTTTTATGAAATTTATGTCCTTCAATGTTAGGGGTTTAAATGCTCCGTTTAAAAGACATGCCTTATATTCAGAGATAAAAAGGGGAGACCCCGACTTGGTTTGTCTACAGGAGACACACTTTCGTAGATTGTCTCACCCGTTGTTACAGGTGCCTCGTTTTACTACGCAATTTCATGCTACGGGCCCCACCAAGTCTAGAGGGGTATCCATCCTACTACATGATAGGGTGACTTTTCAACTTCACAGAAAACTTAGTGATCCGAAGGGCCGCTACCTTATTTTAGTGTGCACGATAAATCAGAAATTGTTTACTATATGCAATGTCTATAGTCCTAACTCATCCCAAATATCGTTTCTTAAACATGTATTGCTTAAAATGTTAACAGTGTCAACTGGTGAGGTGATTGTGATGGGTGATTTTAATGCATGTCCAGATCCGATTCTAGATAGGCCAGCCTCAACATACGCACACATTAGAAAACAAGGTAGAGAATTAGCGGAACTTTTGTCTCATTTTAATTTATATGATATATGGAGGGTTTTTCATCCAGGAGAAAAAGGATATACTTTATTTTCCCCACCTCATAATTCATACTCCAGAATAGACTTTTTTTTGTATACGGGGCTCTTTGCTGCCTTCTGTTCGAGGCTGCGACATCTCTAGCTTTACATTGTCAGATCATGCCCCAGTATTCTTGACACTAGCAGATGACTTCCAGGTGTTTAGCAGGCCTCCTTGGCGCCTCAATGACACTCTTCTGAGCGATCCAGAGATAATGTCGGTCTTGCAGTCCACACTTGCCAATTACTTCTCAGAGAACAAAGATTCTTCATCGGATCCAACTATTCTCTGGAGAGCTCACAAGGCGGTTATGAGAGGGGTGTGCATTAGATGGGCATCTATTAGGAAGAGACAATATATATCGGATAGACTGGATTTACTGACCCGTATAGACGCTCTGACCAAAGCTAACCAAAACACACCCAGATCCACTTACGGCTCGGGAACTGGCTAAAGCGGGCGCGGACCTGACAGAACTAGACAGTACAAAACACTTTTATGCATTACAACGCCTTAGAGCAAACAGGTATTCAACCGCAAATAAGGTGGGACACTCGTTAGCGCTCCGACTACGTACTCTTCAGCAATCAACTAGAACTTCCTTTTTGTTAAATAGCCGAGGTGAAAGGATATATAAACCCCAAGATATAGCGAACGAATTTGCGAACTATTATCGGGCTCTCTATAATCTAGGAGACGGGACCACAGACACTGGCCCATCGTTATCGGACATACGCGGCTATTTAGATAAAATAAACTTACCTACTCTATCTCAGACACAACGTACATCTTTGGCCTCTCCGATAACATGTGAGGAAATTACGGCGGTGATTAAATCCTTACCTAAAGGCAAGGCTCCAGGCTCAGACGGGTTCACGTCCTGTTACTATAAAACTTTTCACCAAGTGCTACTTCCCCATATCCATGGCTTGTTTACCTCAGCGATGGATAGTGGAAACCTCCCTTCTGACCTACTTGATGCCGCCATAGTCACCCTACCCAAATTAGGTAAACCTCCTACTCTGTGTCAAAACTTTAGACCCATATCCTTGATAAATGTAGACCTTAAAATTTATACTAAGATTCTGGCAAATCGCTTGGCATTAACTATCACGAGTTTGATTGGGTTGGATCAGGTCGGATTTATTCCCGGCCGTCAAGGACCGGACAATACTCGTCGACTACTTAATCTCATTCAAGTGCTTACATCGTCCTCTACGCCTGGCCTAATATTATCATTAGACGCGGAAAAGGCGTTTGACCGAGTACATTGGGGCTTTATGTCGGAGGTGATGGCCAAATTCTCTATCCCACCTGAGTTTGTTAAGGGGGTTTTCTCGGTTTATACTTCTCCGACTGCCATGGTACGATTTGCGGGCTTTCATTCTCAAGCATTCCCTATCACGAATGGTACACGACAGGGCTGCCCATTATCCCCGCTACTGTACGTGCTAGTTTTAGAGCCTCTTGCTCAAATGATCAGGCAGTCCAGTGACGTACAGGGTATTGAGGTGGGTCCACAAACACACAAACTAAATCTTTTTGCTGACGACATTCTCCTTACATTAACGTCCCCTTAAATCTTCCTTAGAGGCACTTAATCAAATATTGACTGAATATGGCAAATTATCATATCATAAGGTTAATTTCTCTAAGACTCAAGCGTTGCCGGCGAACATACCTGATGACGTTCTGACTGCACTTAAGCAGGAATTTTCATTTGATTGGAGAACTAAATTTCTCTCGTATTTAGGAATCAAGCTCACTCTCTCGCCTCATATCTTATTCGATGTCAATTATGGGAAACTGTTAATAGAAATTAAAACCTTACTGCGGACTTGGCAACCACGACGCCTATGTGGTTTGGTCGCATAGCGGCGGTGAAAATGACGATACTCCCGAAAATTTTGTATGTTTTTCGAGCCCTACCTATTTTTATCCCCCGAAAGTATTTTTCTTCTCTGCAGAGAGCGGATAATTCCTTTATATGGAACTATCGGCGCCCCAGAATTAAATTTCCTATTCTTTCACACCGGATTGAATGGGGTGGATTGGGTATACCGGATTTTGTGAAATACAGCCGTGCTGTCCATGTTGCAGCGATGATAGTATGCCTGGGTTATGCTTCCCACCCCCAATGGGCAGTTATGGAGGCCATCGCTCTGAACCCTCATGACTTAAGGGTGTTGTTATGGGCTCCTCCTATGAATAGACCGAGAGGGATGTTTTCTTCTCTGTTTATTACGACGAAACTCTCCCTGAGAATGTGGGACAGTATGTTCCTGCGTATATCGGGGACGGGTCCCATATCGAGAGCGGCACCACTGAAGATGTTTCATTATATCCTTCCACATTTTAATGCGCGACGTTGGGCGGCGAAAGGGGTTATCAATCTATGTCAATTAACAGATAAATGTGGGGTACTGGATTTTTCGTCGGTGCAATCTAAATTTCACCTTAATGATACTTATTTCCTATCCTATTGCCAATTGCACTCATACTTGAGGACTCAGGATTTCACAGCCTTTTACTCGACTCATAAACCGGCCTTGACATTGATTGAATCCCTAGGTGTATCCCAGATGTTACCAAAGGGCCTAATCTCAATCGGCCTCAACGCAATTATGACGGACAAGGAGTTACCCTTGTGGCGATATCATATTGTGTGGGAAAAAGATTTGGAACACTCCATTAAGCCAGAAATGTGGGCATCTGTGTTCCGTAGATATGTGGGGGTGTCTAGAAATGCGACGCTTCTTGAAACAAGTAGGAAGGTCCTTTACCGATGGTACTGGATGCCGGATAAAACGTCTAAATTTGCTCCATCCTCATCTCCAGCATGTTGGCGATGTGGGTCACAGACAGGTACTTACATACACATTTGGTGGCACTGTCCGTTACTAATTCCTTTTTGGACTCTGGTTGTGGAGTTTGCTACAGCAGTAGTGGGCACCCCTGTACCTATGGATCCTGGATTCGTATTGCTGGGATTGGGGGGCCCCAAGTTAACTAGGCAACAGATCAGAATGACTCTTCATATTGTGTCCACCGCATTACTGCTGATAGCACAGAGATGGAAATCAGATACAGTCCCCTCTATGGTGCTCATTAAGACATACATGACAAGAGATAGGAACTATGACAGGATGGCTGTAGAGTTTCTCCCTGTGACCCCTCCTAAACAGGATCCATGGGAATTGTGGGACATATACCTCGTGAAACAGTGTGTACCTAGAGGGGAAAGCAGGCCCACTGACAGGAAAGGTGAGAGTATAACATAGGATGATGCGTGACTTTGCTACTATGCGAGCTAAGGCCTAAGATTTCGGGAGTCAGTACTCTGTATGTAAATTGTATGCAATGGTTGTTAATATATATGATGGTGATGCCCCCCCTCTTCCCCCCCTTTTTATTTTTTTATTTTCTTATCTTCCTCCCCTCCTCAGTTCTATATTGTATTATCAAGCACGTCTGCCTCCCCTCCCCTATCTTTTTTTTCTGTACCCCCATTTGACTTCAATTAAATAAAAAATTTAAATTTAAAAAAAAAAAAAAGATCGTTTGACAGATCTCTATTAGTATTGTATAGCCAGGATCAAAAACAGGTTAATTATTGGCTTTAGTGAGTTCCATTTTTGTATGGAATGTTCATAAACTGGCGAAAAATAGTAATTATGCTTCCAGTATTCACATTCCATTTCAGCATTCCAGGAAAATGCCACAGAGGCTCCTTAATACCTTACAAGTACCTTAAAAGTAAAAGTAGCACACGTCGGGGAAGTCATTCCCAAAGGTCAAAAGAGGCGTATTTTCCCTATCAGTGCTGGGAAAACAGTTTTACGAGACATAAAACTCAAGGAAAAACAAAGGACCACCAGGCATTCCAAAAGAAATTGAAGACTTTGTTCCCTAGTAGAACGTCCCCCATCAGAACGAACCTTCCCTGTGTCTCCTAAGCACATCATTATGTCAACTTTCTCCCATTGATTGTTTTATGTAGATTCTAGGGTCCAGTAAGAGGGTTTGTTCATGACCAATTTAAATCTATTAATTACGCCAAATATATAAAAAGTATTTACAGAAGTTTATATCATGAGTTAGAAAATCGAATGAGTAACTCCTTTTTTTTGGGTCACTTTGTGATGAAATAGGAGCGAACGAGATCAAAAATATTCAACCTATGGCAAATAATCACATGTGAACTTCAGCTGTTGTTGCCGGGACAGTCATTTAACTTTACTCTGAAAAATGTATGAGACCGGACCCTGCAATCCAAGATCGCTTTATTAAAGGGCCACTACCATCAAAAAAACGAAATGTTCTTATTGTGTTTATTCTATGTTGCTGACATCTTACATGTGCTTTGTTTGTTTAGTTAAAATATTTTCCTCTATATGTGTCACTGGCCTGGGTGCATCCATGGTGTGATATTTTCCTCTATATGTGTCACTGGGCGCATCCATTGTGTGATATTTTCCTCTATATGTGTCACTGGATGCAGCCCTTGTGTGATATTTTCCTCTATATGTGTCACTGGGCGCATCCATTGTGTGATATTTTCCTCTATATGTGTCACTGGGCGCATCCATTGTGAGATATTTTCCTCTATATGTGTCACTGGCTGCATCCTTTTTGGGATATTTTGTGTTGTAAACTGCCTCCCCCCCACAGTATCTTTACCTCACTTGCTCCTCAGAGTGAAGCATTGGCCATAGGATGGAGTCTAAGCAAAAGCTTTTGGTGAATGTTGCATCATGGGAAATATACACTAACTGCAAACAGAGCAAAACCTTACTTTATTTTTCCTTTTTTACATGACATTACTGCCCCCTTCCTATGGAGCTCCTTCCCCCCGCAACATTAGACTCTGTCTCTCCAGTCCTTCAAGAAGTCTTTGAAAACATATTACTTTAGTGAATCCTATCGGCTCAGTCCCTAATCCCCACTGTTAATGCCTTACACCATATTCCTGCAAAGCCCCCATGCACCCCACTACTTCATGTCCTCCATTTACCCTCACCTAGTTTGTCACCCTGCTCCTTTTATAGTGTAAGCTCTCAAGCAGGGTCCTCTCTCCTACTGTTCTGTGTGTTTAACTTGTATGTATATTTGTTATTCTGCCTCTCCCATTGTACTGCGCTACAGAACTTGTTATCGCTTTATAAAAACTTGTAAATGTGGTTGTCTTTGTAATGCAAAAGAAATCTACTTTCTTAAACTAAGTGGTAGTGTCCCTTTAAGGGTTTACAAGTCAACAACAGTTTACAGTGACAATGTTTCAGCTGTCTGGCAACGTTTGCCAAGTCAGACTTTCATTGGCATTCTCTGTAACGGTGAGCTGGCCACCCTTCCGCACTCCTATTTCATTCTGCAGTATAGTGAGTGCATTTCCCTGCTTTTTATTTTCCTGCAATTATGCTCAAGCAGGAGCCGGGGTATCAGTATGGAGCTACTTTAGAAAAGTCAAGCGGGGCGCGTGGCCGGCTGCGGACTGGGAAAGACGTGTCTAGCTGTAGCTCCGCTCTGTCTCTCTTTGGGGTATTTTGGGGATATATTTCCTGCCGCTGCTGGGACCGATGCAGAGTTGGTGGACAAGGTTGGTGAGACCCGCCATCGGGATACCCCCCATGTTGAAGTGAAAATGGCCACGATCACAGGCCTTGACGCCTGTCTGGCATTACTGGAAGGGGATGATGAGAGCCCGCTCACATGGGGGATCTGGTGCCGGATGCTGTCGGTGTTGCAGGGGAACCCTGGATTCTCGCCCAAGAGGATTGGATGAGGCCTTACCCTGCTGCTGTGCGGAGGCGGTGGATGGAGAGATCATCGGGGGTCAGTTTGCCGTGCCACTGGTTGATTCTCCATATACGGAAGAGACCCCGGAGCCAAGCGATGAGGAGGTGATGCCGCCTGATGTGTCTGCAGTTGGTGGGGAGGTTCCTGGGGTGTCCTGTGGCGCAGCTGCAGCCCCTCTCGAATCACCTTGTAACCTACCCGCCTGGTGGATCCTTCGGGAGAAAGCTGCATACGGAGAGCTACCTGCTGATCTTCCTCGGGACCTGGTCGGGGCGAGAGGGGACCTTACCCTGGCCTTGTCTCTTCTACGTCCTCTTTGCCGAGTATGCCCACCTGAAGGAGTAGAGGGGCCTGGGCCTGAGGTGACCTGGCCTCCCTTGCGGGACACAGGATGGCTTTGTCACTCAGACTTTTATGTCTTCGTCTGGCGCTCCTTTTGTTTGTTATTTCTCATTTGCGAAGATTTACTGGCTGCCTTTTGAGAATCCCCCCTTCCCTTTATTTTGCTACGTTTTTCTGAGGACACTTTTCTGACCCCCCCTTTTTTCATTTTGTATTTTGAGACATCTTTGAGGACTCTATGAGGACTCTTTTTTCCTAACTGCCAAGCTGAGACGATTATTCTTCTTTTTTTTATTTTTCATACGCGATTTACTAGATGACATTCCTGGCCATGCGTGGCCATTTTCGCATATGTTTGTCCTACTTTGTCAATGCAAACTTTCAAAATAAAGAATTAAAAAAAAAAAAAAGGTCAAGCTTTACAAGCCATCGTTTTGTAAGGTGGTCTTTAAAGACTTCTACACTAACAATATGCGGTTCAAGTCATTATTCCGTGACAAAACCCAGTTTAACATATGTTTAGATCTCATCCCTCACCTTTATTTAAATATGAGTAAATATTAGGCTATAACTAGGCAACCATGGTCTTGGCTAATGTTAGTCTGCAACTCCAAGGGGCCTGGAGGAGGTACAGGAAAGGTGAAGGATTTATATATGTAAAGACCTCTTTTAAATGCCCCCATTTCAGTCAAGAAGCAACTGTCAAAATAGAAGGAGGCAAACACAGTACATTGTCTGCTTTTGGTCTACAGCTCTAAAACGACCTGGTTCAACAAGGTAAAGGGAGGTAGGCCGATTAGAAACCCTGAGAAATTTGTTCCGATAGACCTTAGCCATTTTGGGCATATATCCTTATAATATCCATAATAGTCAATCAGGGACCAAGCTCAGCGGTACATAAGAGGATCCAAAGGACTCGTGCCTCCACTTTTGCTGTAACATAAAATGCGTCGGTACCTTCGAGTTCTGGGTCAGATCTTGCATCCACATTGATTCACCTGAGCAACCACAGATGTTCTCACTCAGCTCCTATTGAAGTATGAACTGCCAGTCCTCAGGGCTTCATCAATGCTTTGCCTAAGGCTTTGCTGTGATTCTATTTGCAACCTTGTCTGCCAAACCAGCCACCCTTATCCACACAAGAGATGATACGGGCACTCCATATTCAGGAAGGCTATATTGGAAAACAGACAACGTTACGACTGTAATAAGACTATGAGTCTGTTTTCCAGTAAAGCCTACCTGAATTTGGAGTGACCGTATAATCTTGCGTGGGGATTAGTATCCCAGGAGTTGGCCTTGGATATGAGGAGGCATCCAACTCTTTAAAGGGATTGTGCCACCTGGATTATTTTTCAATTGTTCAATCCCTTGTCTGGATTTTACCTTCTGCCCTCATTTGATTTCCCCATGAATGGTTTCACCTTGACTGTGTCCAGCTGGTTTCCTGCCCCATCCCTAGTTGCTACCCAGCCACCAGTTCCGTTATTTGTCTGTGTGCTGCCTCAATAAATATTCTGCTTCTACCACATTTTCATTTATACTGTGCCCCAAATCACTGCATACTGCGCTCATATCTGTAACCGTGACACCGTGACACAATGGCATCTACATATAAAGGGCCCTATCCACTCCTTAACGCTAGCGCTCACATATGTGAGCATTAGCGCTAGATTATTTGAGGTGATCTGGGCGTAACGCTAATGGGTTAAAAAAATCTGTTAGCACATCAGTATTAGCACTTTTTAGTGCGATTTTACTGTACTTTGCGCTCCCTATACTTCACATGGGGAGTGCAAAAAGTAATCAATAATTAGCGTTAGGATCACAAAGTCCTAACGCTAATTACGCACTGCTGCGGCTAACTGAAAAGTTAGCCACAGCTCTATGCTGGTGCTAACCGATTCCACTTCTGTGGAATCGGGAGCAGCTGGAACCCCCCAAATAATCAGATACTCACCTCTCATCCTGTGGCGAGAACGGCAGCCCAAGCAGGTTTTCCCAGTTAGTGTCCTCATTTTAGCATTAACCTCCCTGGCGGTATTCCCGAGCGTGACTCGGGGTTAAATTTCACTACCGTGAACGGTAACCCCGAGCCACACTCGGGCTGGATGCATACTCACCTCCTCCTGGCTCCCTTGCTGTCCCCCGCAGTGTGATCGCGGCGAGCTGCTTCCTGGAAGGCTCCCTTTGAGTCACACGGTGCAGGGTGGGCAGGACCAGCAGCAAACTTATAAACAATTCATAAAACACTGTAATCCAAAGTGCAATGTTTATGAACGGCCACTAGGTGGTAGTACAGGATATGAAATAGACCATACATCCTCTTACCCTTGTTTTCAGACAGATTTCAGTGTTTTTGTTGTTTTTTATTGAATATCATTTATTTGCATTATTTTGGATAATTATTTTTGGGATAATAAATTATTATGTCGTGTTTCAAACTTTAATCGGACTCAGTGTATTTACTATTTTATTTATTTATTTATTTATAAAGGATTTTACCAGTAAGGACTCTTGATTTCACAGATTTCAGTGCGTGATTCCTAATTATTACAGGCTAACTATGTACAAAAACACGTTTCCTTTAAAAAAAAATTGAGACGCTTTTAGACACGAAATTTTGAAAAAATTAGACCGCCAGGGAGGTTAACTACGTAATTTAGCCCACAGTGTTCTACCACAATGAATACATTAAAATGTATCAGGGTTTAGAAGTGTGCCTTATAATGGACAGACATATTTTTTGTTGCCCGGTTCTATCTCACTTATTTTATGAACCTGAAAAAGTTGGACAGCTTAGTTTATGCAGCGAGAATAATATTCTGCTTGAGATTTGCAGCACAATAAAACGTAACAGAAATAACCACATATTGCAGCACTTATTGGGAATAAACGATGGATAAAGGGCTCTACTACATTCTTCGCGCAAACGTTACCGCGTGTGCAAAAACGCATTAATGCGAGGGGCAAAACCCTTTGCGCAGAACGTCGTATTACAATGTACGCGCAAAAAATACGCGTTAACGTCTACCGCGGGTGAACCTGCGCAAACCCTTTGCGAGCGTAATGTACTGCCCGCGTCCTATACTTAACATTGTGCGCTGGTAAGCGGATGGTATTACAATCTGAGCAAAATTTAAACTGACAACATTTTGATTTTAACGTCTTTTAAAAACTGATGGTAACGGCGAATCTGAACGTCCTGGCCGAAACCAAATACACCAGCCCAAAAAAAAAAAAATACAGCAACGTATAGTTACACATTCTACACATACACAAACAATAAAATAAAGAGGTTGTACGTGTTTTTATTATTGCTGCAGCATATATACTCACATTGATTTTGACAGGCGCAGAAACTGAACGGGAGACAATTGTGGTTCTTAATTCTGATTGGCTGAATCGCGTGAAAAAACAATCCGCACACCGATGTCTGCATGCAACGTTAATGCGCGCGTGTTTTTGCGCGTCCGCGCGTTATTTTCTGACGTGAAAAAATGCACGCGGATTGTAATACCAGCGTTAATTTACACGCGTTAATTTGTGCACGAAGCGTTAAACGTTTTTTGCGCAACGAATGTAATAAAGCCCAAAATATGCATATAAAAGTTCCTCACTTGAGCTTGTGGGGTTTGTTTTTGATGGCTGATTCTTCATTCCTACTTTTTTCTTTAATTTTCACTAACAGAAGCAGAAATAACACAGTTAAATGGAAGAAAACAAACAAACAAGCAGACAGTGGACATCCTGGTCCATCTCCATCTTGAATCTATAGGTTTTCGACAACCAGCTTCTTCCAAAAATATTTATGCATCATCTCGCTAATCTTCTGAGTGATGCTGCTTTCCAATGATCCCTTTGGGAGCTCAGATGGCTTAATTAACAACTTTTAATTGATTTTCCCCGAGTCCCTGTTGGCGCGTCCATAAATCCAGGCTGGCGAGGAGCTGACCATCTCTAACTTACTGCGACGTCTCGCAGAATAAAATGCTATAAAAAGAGGTTTGGAAAGCAAAACATAATAACATCGTCCAGTTTGTTTTACGGTTATGACATACATTAAAACAGCTTTTGTTTCTTTAGAGAAGAAACAAAGGGAAGGAGGCGATAGCGTTGAGGTTTATTTATTGGTCTTATTGTTAAAGGAAACCAGCAGGACTCGAGCTTTAATTATCATTGCACCCACTTTTACAACATGCTCTCAAGCAGGATCTTTAGATCGGGAATTCATTATTGTCTTTACATTACAATTCTACATGGTTTATCCATCTAGGGAAGAGAAAACTTTACCCGCTCAATGGCGAGCAATGCATACTTTTCGTGTGTTGCTCCTTAAAGAGGTAAACCGGAAGAATATCAAATGAGGAATATCAAACTTTAACTTAAAATATGTGATCTGAAGGAATAATGGAGTTTAAAAAAAAAATTGTCAACTATTTTGGCCAACAATTTGCAATTCTCCACCAAAAGCGCACACACACACTTTCCTTGAATTTAAAGATAAATGGCATAATGAACAGCAAAACAGAAGATCAAGTCAAGTCTAGTCTGTCAGTACTGTCACCAGTCCCAAGGCTGACATTTATATGCGAACAATCTAATAACACTTTTTTAAATTTTTTTACACAAAAGAATCCTAATTTCAGGTTCCCATCAAATCTTTTCTTCCATGTAGACTGTAAGATCACCTAAGGAGGTCCCTTTACACCTCTGTTACTATGTTTGCTTTTTTTATGTCCCGTTCCCCCATTGCTTATTTTCAATTGTTGTTCTGCCTCCCCTTGTACAGAGCTACAGAACTTGTTAGCGCTTTATAAAAATCTTGCAACTGTAACTCACAGCTCCTTCTAGATGAAATATGATAATAATGACGACTTAATGACACTATTCAACTAAAATGTTAATGATGAAATGTTAAAGTTATCTTTGTTAAGAAAAAAAATAAGAGATTTCCAATAACACCAAAAAATATCTAGGTATGTGGTTAGACCCAAATCTATCCTTTGGCCCCCACATCGAAAAACTCATCTAAACTTTACCCCAAACTAGGTGCCCTGTACAGAAACAAATCCTGCCTGAGCCCTGCGTTAAGAAAGCAGATTGTACAACAAATGCTTATGTCGGCTATTGAATACAGAGATGCAGAGAATACAGAGCCGCCCCGCATACACACCTTCATAAACTTACTACATTGTATAACTCATTCTGCCGCTTTGTGCTACAATGTAACTACATGACCCACCACTGTGACATGTTAAGAGCTAAACTGGCCGTCGCTGGACTCTAGACGCACCCTTCACCTTTTCAACCTGGTGTTTAAGAGCATTTCTGGGAAGCTGCCACCCTACCTGAATTGGCTGCTTCCCCTAGCAGTTCCCTCATCCTATAACCTCCGATCCAGGACCTGCACCTTACTTGCAATACCACAATACAAAAAGAAAGTGTCTCGATCCTCATTTTCCTACAGAGCACCACAATTATGGAATAACCTCCCAGACACCATCAAATCTTCCCCCAGTCTATAGTCCCTTAACCCTTTCGCTGCAGAGGACACGCTCAACGCGTCCACCCGCAGGTAATATCCCTTGCGGTGGACGCGCTGAGCGCGTCCTCCCTTTGGGGCCAGCGTTCGGCCAGGTTCCGGCCGATCGCTGGCCCCCCCGGTGCGGGCTGACATCGTCGATGTCAGCCCAGCACCCGGAACCGCCGCCGGCCTAATTAGGTGTCATCGCGGCGGCGCAATGACACCTAATTCAGGCGCCCCCCCCGCATGTGCAGAGGAGGCGCCTGAAAGGGAGGGGGGGAGGTCCTTCGGACCTCTCTCCCTCCCGATCGCTGGCGTTGCGGGGGTTAATCCAGGCACCGTTTGGAAGGGCACAGCCTGCCCTTCCTAACGGTACCTGGAATTAACCCCATGGGGGCTGGATCACGAATCGGTGCCGAAAAGCGCCGGTTCGTGATCCTTTCCCGGAGCTGGCCGACATCTTGGATGTCGGCCAAGCTTCCGGGAATGCCCCTGAGGCCTGGCGTTAACCCCTAACTGCCACCAATGGTGGAGATAGGGGGTTCCAATGAACCCCCTATCTCCTGATCCATGGTGGTTAGGGGTTAATGTTTGATATTGTTGGATCGGCCAGAGCATGGCCGTTCCAACAATACCAAACTTGACTATGAAAAAAGTTTTTTAAAAAAAATAATAAAAAAATATATATTTTAAAAAAAATTATAAAAAAAATAAACAAGTTTTTTTTTCTTTTTTTGGTTCGTTAATGCAGCAATATTGTTCCCATTTCAATTATAGTGTGAACAATGATGCTGCACTAACGATTTTTGTATGCGGTGCGTTTGTTAAAAATCGCGTAATTTTCCCCAAAAAAAAATGTAACGAGACCCCATCTCTAATTTTTTTAACAAGCGCACCCCATACAAAATATAACCGCAATTGCTCGCATGTTAAAATGTAAAAAAAAACACTTTACACATTGTAAATTATTGAAAATTCATATTGTATTGCATTTTTTGTTATAATATACAGACAGGTCATGACGTATACATATAATAATGACATATTATGAATCTGCCGAGTCTGACGGAAAGAACGATATATAATATGTCTGGGTCATATACTAAAATAAGCCTTCAAAACACGTTTAAACATGATGAGCAAAATCGGTAAAAATGACCTCAGCACAGAGGCGGGAAATGCCTCAGCAGCGAAAGGGTTAAGAGCTCCCTATTAACATACCTCAATATGGAATGCACCTGTAAACATGTAACATAATGACTTTATTTCCTACATTTATTATTTATTTATTTATTTTCTGTTAATCTGTATATTTTGTTTTGTTTTAATATCTTGCATTTATTACATTGTATTTCTGTAACAACTGTAACATTTCAATGTTCTTGAACCCAGGACATACTTGAAAACGAGAGAAATCTCAATGTATCCATCCTGGTAAAATACTTTATAAATAAATATACCCCCAAAAAAAACAAAATAACAAAAGTATTGTTGCACAATGACAAAAATGCATATTTTCGTAAAATATAAAAATAAAGTACAAAGGGATGTGGATCAGATAGATCAGTAAGAAATATGTATTAGTGCTCTAATTCGATCCCGACGAGCACCTCTCCAGTAAGTGTCCTTGGGCAAGACACTTAACGGTACATATTCACCACCCAGGACATACTTGAAAACGAGAGAAATCTCAATGTATCCTTCCTGGTAAAATACTTTCTCAAAAAAAACAAAAACATTTCCCACTCATTGTTGGTCAAACATTTCCCACTGAAATGGCTCAGCAACGAAAGGGTTAAAAACGGGGATTTTTTTAAAACATTTTTTTCATTGTTTCCTGTCCCCCAGGGCAGTATCCGGACCCCCATACACCTTTTATGACCAATATCTTCCATATATGCCCCCTCAGAAGGGACCTTAATTTTCGAAACATTCGAGCCCCATTGACTTGCATTGTGTTCGCATTGTGTTCGAGTTCGCGGTCGAACTTTTTCAGGTGTTCGAGTTCGAATGCGAACCAAACACGGGGGTATATATATATAATCTAAGGATAACATTACAGAATAAATTAAAGATTTTATGAAAATAATCAAAAAACATTTTAACCACAACATTAAGATTGTGTAACGCAGGCAGAAATATTTACTGTACGGTTACAATAAAATTACAACATACAAAAAAACATTACTAAATTACTGATGTAACCGAACCAGGTTATGTTAAGGATGGCGTTTGCTCAGGGGTTATATAGTTTCTAGTGATCGGCCACACCACCAAAAAATGAAATGTCCTTATTGTGTTTATTTTAATGTTGCTGATATCTTACATGTGCTTTGTATTTCTCTTGCATGTTTAGTTAAAATATGTGTCACTAGGTGCATCCATTGTGTGATCTTTTGTGTTATAAACTACCCCCCCCCCCCGGAACCTTTCAATCACTCACTCCTCACTGTGTGGCTTCGGCCACAGAATGGAGTCTATGGATCAGTCACCCACTCAAATCTTTGTATTGTGTGGGATGTGTTCAAAGGACATCACCAGGGGGTAGATTAGAAGTCTGATAAGCTCCCTGTATTATCTCATTCAGCTGCCATCTCTTGGAGTAGCCTGGAGAACACAATACACTCCCTGCTGCCTTATCATTCCCTCCTCCACCACATTAACTGTTTCATTGCCGATTTGGAAAGTGAGATGAAAGGGAGAATTTTTCTGGTTTGGCTATTTTGACCTAGAATTTTTCATTCTCCAGTCATTCTCCTGCTTTTCATGCTCTCTGAATAACCCTGAGTGGCTCGGTCCTCATTTTCCTACAGAGCACCACAATTATGGAATAACCTTCCAGACGCCATCAAATCTTCCCCCAGTCTTAAGTCACTCAAGAGCTCCCTATTAACATACCTTGATACAGAATACACCTGTAAACATGTAACATAGTGACTATATTTCCTACATATTTATTTTCTGTTAATCTGTATATTTGTGTTATTTTTTTAATATCTTGCATTGTATTACTTTGTATTTCTGTAACTGTAACAATTCAATGTTCTTGAACCCAGGACATATTTGAAAACGAGAGAAATCTCAATGTATCCTTCCTGGTAAAATCCTTTATAAATAAATAAATTTATAAATGGTAGTGTCCCTTTAAGTTACGAAGAGTCACATGGCTAGAGGATGGCCTGCCTTCCTGATGCTAGGGATGTGCGTTTCGGCTTTCGGAATTTCAGAATTTTCGCGAAATTTCCCGATTCGGGTCTTTCGATGCGGCCGAAATTCCGAAATTTTTTTGAGCCGAAAACGGCAAATCCGAAAATTTTTCCGAGCCGAATCGAAAATTTTTCTGAGTTTTCGAATGGACTTGAAATGTGTCAAATCGAAATCTATTGGTTTGAAACGAGAACAGACTTTCCGAAAAAAATGAAAAATTTGCCAAATCGAAAATTTTTAGGAATTTTCGAATGGACTTGAAATGTGTCAAATTGAAATTTATTTTCCCTCTATTCATGATTTCAGTTCCATTCGGGATTTCGGTTCCATTTCGGTAAGTCTGGACATCGTATATTTAACTATTATCGGTTATATCGCTGACTCTGTAAATTTTGTATTTGTAAATGCGTATCACTTTTTTTTTTTGTTTCCAATGATCCGATAAGAATCCTCGTATTTGGGTCAGATCCGATTTGTCCGCGGGTCGCGCATGCGCGCGCGCGGATGTCGTAACTTTATTGAGCCAGTTTTATTAACAACTTTTTGAACAAAATATTGTTTTTATTATTCATCATCATGGCCGCTGCAAGAGATGAATGACGTTCAAGCACCTCATCGTCTTGCAATGATGAACCACCACCACCCAGGAAGAAACGGGCCACCAATATGGCATTTGAAGAGATGTTGGAGCTGGTACGGATCTTTGATCGTAAGGATTACGATTGCAGTAAGGGCCCTTACCGCAGGAAGTCTAACGCTAGGAAGGATCGTATCTTAGACAAGCTACGCACCACCATTTTGGAGTTGTTTGGGAAGGACCGGACGAAGGACCAGCTCAGGAAACGCTGGTCTGATCTGAAGGCGCGCGAGCAGGAGCAGCTGAGACACATCCGCCGCGTCATAGCGAAACGTAAGTGTCATGTTATATTGTAAAGCTCTGCGCAAACTGTTGGCGCTATATAAATCCTGTATAATAATAATAATGTGCTTGCATGTGCTAATGTGCACAGAAATACGCTGATTTATCTAGTCCTTTTTTCATGCAATGTGATTGTGTATAGCTTTGCGTTTTCACGACTCGTCATACATGCATTTTTGCCATAGCTCTTCCTTTTTGTGATTTTACGTATTCGTGAAAATTGTGACATTTGATGTATGTAGATGAAGTTACAATGCTGGATTTCTTTTGGCACTGTGTGTATAGTCTGTAGTGTGTTGGGGGGGGGTTGTTGTGATTGAGTGATGCATACGAGAAGACCCGCAGCTTGCCCAATATTGGCTCCCACCTGCGCATCAACAAAAATCTCTGCGTCTCTGCTAAGTGATAGGATGGGACATGTAGTTCTTCTGAAAGTGCATCCAAACAGAGCTGCGTTCAATACAGCCTCAGCAGCTGCTGAATTGTTGCAGCGCAGCGATTCAGTTTGCTGCAGCAGTGTCATTGAACGCTTTAGATGCAAATTTCAAAACAAAATGGTGGATTTCTGTTGTTTCTGCAATATCCAGTTTTATTATTAGCAGAAACTGAAAGTGAAACTGAGGCTGAGGCCTTCTATAAAATAACTAAAAGCAGTCGGCACAATGCGTTTTGTACGCACACAACACAAATAAGGGTTTTTATTGAATAAACGTAATGTTTACTTCTGAAAAAAATATATAAATGAACGGTAATATATGTCTGTGCAGAGGAAATAAATAAATATTTTGTGACTTTAGAGCAATGAGATGGGAGTAGTGGGGGGTCAAGCTGGTAGTGGGGTAGTGGAGGGGTGTCGCAATACTTTCAGCAATATAGTGTATAGATATACCATTTTTTCCAGTCTGCATTATTTACGTGTTATTTTTTGGATTTGGCAGAAGACAGGAAGAAGAAGGCAGTAGCATCTGCCCCGGCGGGGACCAGTGCCCCAGTGGAGGAGGAGGAGGAGCCACGGGTGTCCACCAGCGCTGGTATATACTGTTTTATTTTGCAACGACTTTTGGTCAAAAACAGAAACATTTTTTGTTTACTGTATTTTAATTACATTTTTTTATGTATAGCACAAGAGGAGCAGGAGGAGGAGCAGGAGGAGGAGCAGGAGGAGGGCGAAGTTGGAGAGAGGGAGCTGGTGCAGCAGGAGGCCGCCAGTCAAGGTTTTTCTTTTTTTCTATTGTATTTTGCATCGACTTTTGTTCAAAAATAAATCAGTTTTGTTGTTTACTGTATTTTTTATTTCTTTAATTTCTTACATATAGCACCGGATATGCTGACGGTGGTGGTGGGGGAGGAGTCGGAGGAGGAGTCGGAGGAGTCGGAGCCTCAGGAGGCCGCCAGCACTGGTATATACTACTGTTATATTTTTTTCAAGACTTTCAGTCAAAAATAGAAACCTGCTTTACTTACTGTATTTTCCTTCTTTCATTTATTGGATATATAGAAGGAGAAGCCAGACCGAGCAATCGGGAGGCAATTGGCGAACTAAGGCTGGCTGTTGCAAATATTGATAATATCCAGGAACTGCTCCAGGAACTGCGGGAGCACCTGAACAACACCGCAGACATCCTGGAGCGGCAGTAAGACAGACAATACTCAATACGGATGTGCCTCAGCTGCTCCTGCTCGCCCTTTGTTTGACCAGCGTTTTCGGATCTGGTCCTTCGTCCCGTCTTTCCCAAACACCTCCAGGAGGTGGTGCGCGTAGCTTGTCAATGATACGATCCTTTCTAAAATTATTCTTCCTGCCGTAAGGGCCCTTACTGCAGTCATAATCTTTGTAATCAAAGATGCGGACCAGCTCCAACATCTCCTCAAATGCCAGTAATTCTCCAGTGAGTGAACCAATACTCTGAACAAGATGTTCGCCTGGCTTGGAAGATGGCCGCCATTGTATGTTTGTTTGTGTTGTTTGTGCCCCTGTTGGGCAGTTTGCCATCCTTGGCATGTTCCCTTCCCTTCCCTTCCCCATGTTGTAAATAAATTTTCTATTTTTTCTATATTTTCCTGTTTGTGTGCGTTTCTTTACGTTGATAAGTTAATTATGTATTGCTTGGTTTCCACACTGTTAAAATTATATGTACATAAATGTATTGACATTTCTATGGACCCTTTGTCATAAATTTGTCAACATATTTGTGGCCATGAATGTGACTGTGCACATTCTACACTTCCTGCCTGGCCAAAAAATGTCACACACTAACACAACCTTGTTGTACTGCCTTGAGATTTGATTACCGACGTGGCCTGGTTTTGTTAAGCTTATGCGATGTCACAACAACACGGATTTTTGTCCACAGTCACATTCATTGTATAACCAAGAATTTATCAAAAAATATTGATGGCAGCACTGCGTGAAGTCTTCTCCAACACAACCCAAAGATCCTTAGTGCGGCTCAGGTCTAGTTTATTTGTCCCTGTTTGCAGCTTCACGCAACACCTCCTCCCAGCTATGAGCTCTCTCTCTCCCACCGCTGCCCGCTAAGACGCTGCCCGCCAACATGGTCACGTCTTTGCAGGAAGCTGCGTGCCGCTGGACGCTCTGAGGGAGCGAAAAAGGCGGCGGAGGTGAGCTGGGGCCATTATCATGAGGTGCTGGGGCATTCCATGTGCTGGGGCAAATCCATGAGGAGCTGGGGCATATCCATGAGGAGCTGGGGCAAATCCATGTGTGAGCTGGGGCATATCCACGAGGAGCTGGGGCATATCCACGAGGAGCTGGGGCATATCCACGAGGAGCTGGGGCATGTCCACGAGGAGCTGGGGCATATCCATGAGGTGCTGGGGCAATATCCATGAGGAGCTGGGGCATTATCCACGAGGTGCTGGGGCATATCCACGAGGTGCTGGGGCATATCCACGAGGAGCTGGGGCATGTCCACGAGGAGCTGGGGCATGTCCACGAGGAGCTGGGGCATATCCATGAGGTGCTGGGGCAATATCCATGAGGAGCTGGGGCATGTCCACGAGGAGCTGGGGCATATCCATGAGGTGCTGGGGCAATATCCATGAGGAAGGAGAGGGGTGAAGCGCCCACCGGAAAGGCGTCTATCCCACTCGCTGAATGCTGTGTGTGGGGGTTTCTCTAAATACCCGGGTAACAGTTGAATGAACGAAAATACAACACAGCGCTTAAAAAGACCAAAGTCCAGAAAAGACAGTGGGGTAGACACCCTGTATGTCCATAAGCAGAAGTTGCTGACTTTAGGAATGAATCTTCTCAATAATGTAGATGCGGTATGCACTGTAGGGAGGAAACACAAAAAGGAGGGACCAAAAATTGCGCAGTATCCCAGCAGCCAGAATGAAAGTAATACGTATAGATAATAAACTCACATTCTGTGGAGCCTACGACCGGCTCTTAGGAATCAGGCAGGCTGGGACTTTATTTCAGGTGCCATATAACCTTCAAGCGACTTTTCCAGAAATCTCCAAAGATAGGAACACTGTAGGAGAATGGGCAAAAAACCAAGAAGGCACCTCCTAGTGCAATAAATCAAGGGCAGCTTAATATATTAGGAAAGAATTTGCCAAATTCAAACTCACACTTGATTGAGCCTCTATTGGCTCCGTCACAATGCGCATAGGGAATCGTAAGGTGTTCCCCAAACCTTCTTTGCAAGAGTTATAGAGGCAGACAGCAGTTAGAGTTGTTCAAAAAATTAAAAACATTTATTAGTTTTAAAATAGATAGATCATATCTACCAGACCAAAGACCAGGACGCGTTTCGCCTATACAGGCTTCCTCAGCTGGTAATCATATGTCTGCTCTTGCTGCTGCCTTTTTATACAATACACATTCAATTAACAATGTAAAAAATCAATTACTCAGAATTAATTATACTTTGAAACAGGTGTGGCTAAGTGGTTCCCGCCATCTTGCGCATGTCTGGAGGGCTGCGTGTCACCCCAAAACGCGGAAGTGCTAAATAGGCACAATTAGAAAGAGATTTTTTACTCATGTGAAAATATATAATGCGCCCGCCATTTTGCGCATGCGCAGTAATCCTGCGTTTCAAACTGAGACGCAGGATCTCCAAATCGCCGCGCTACTTGGAATATAGCTTCGAAAATTACTCCCACTCGTCAAAAAAGGGGAGAGAGAGGGGGACGCACGCCCGACAGTTACTACAAAAATGGGGGGAACCCCTTAATCGGATACGGAATAAATATAACAGTACAAAACATCACTAACATTGCGTTATTATAAAAGAGAGGATCATCATTAACATGGTGTATGGATTAGACACCATATGTAGCGCTACAATGAACAATGTCATACAGGCCACTGGCTGATTAGGTGTATAAACATCTATATATATTAAATAAACTGTATATACAGAATCCAATTTCCTCAAATAAAATAGCAAAGACAATATATAAATTAATATTGGCATTTTTAAAATACTACAATAAAAATAAGAAATTAAGACAATCTGCATATTATTTGCATATGTATAAATAATGCATAATAATGAATTTCGTGAGTTCTAAGTGATACATTCAATTTAAGAAATTCAACTATAACAAGTGTAAGATGAGTGCTTCATTATACTAATAAAGGTGATGGCCCATAACTCACGTGTATTTAAAGTGACCGTGACTAAAATATGCGTTCTCTAAGTTCCCCAGATTGCACTATAGCACCTTAACCCTAGGCTACCTTTAATACATATATTGGCATCACCGAAGTGATAGTTTACGATTTTTAGGGATGTGCGTTTCGGGTTTCGGAATTTCGGAATTTTCACGAAATTTCCCGATTCGTGTTTTCGGATGCGGCCGAATTTCCGAAAATGTTTAGATCCGAAAATTTCAGATCCGAAATGTTTTCCGAGCCGAAACGAAAATTTTCGGATTTTTCGAATGGACTTGAAATGTGTCAAACACGGAGACCAGATTTTCCGAAAAACGAAAATTTTCCGAAAAACGAAAATTTTCTAAAAAACGAAAATTGTGTAAAAACGAAAATTTCTGAAAAACGAAAATTTTGTAAAAACGAAAATTTCTGAAAAACGAAAATTTTCCGAAAAACGAAAAGTCGATACAAAAAACGGGCAAAATGACACGAAAAATACGAAAAATGGTCGATATTCCGAAAAATGTGCAATTCCGAAAAACGAAAATTTCTGAAAAACGAAACTTTTGTAAAAACGAAAATTCTGAAAAACGAAAATTTTCGAAATTACGAAAAGTCGATACAAAAACCGAGCACAGTGACACGAAAAATACGAAAAATGGTCGAAATTCGAAAAAAAATTGTACCCGAAAACCGTGCCGAACCGAATCGATCGAATCCGAAATCGTCGAAACTGGCCGAATCGAAAAGTTAAAAATCCGAAAAATCGAACCGAATCGAACCGAAAAAAAAATCGGTGCACAAGCCTAACGATTTTAGTCAGCATTATACTATCTAATTTAATATATGCTATTTTATATATATGGGATTGCTGTGGTTCAAAGGGTCCAGGGACCTTAGGCCACATGTGGGCGCCTATACTTCCTCTTTTAGTCATGAGCCCTTTAGGTACATGTAACGCATTTGTCTGCACATGTACTGAAGCACTTACAATGCACCTTACTAATTATATATAAGATATCTCAATATTACACTGAGTTTTAACGTCACTGTCTAGACATATAATGCCCTACTATAGATTTTAATTATTATTGACTACACTTCTAACTTAGAGAACGCATATTTTAGTCACGGTCACTTTAAATACACGTGAGTTATGGGCCATCACCTTTATTAGTATAATGAAGCACTCATCTTACACTTGTTATAGTTGAATTTCTTAAATTGAATGTATCACTTAGAACTCACGAAATTCATTATTATGCATTATTTATACATATGCAAATAATATGCAGATTGTCTTAATTTCTTATTTTTATTGTAGTATTTTAAAAATGCCAATATTAATTTATATATTGTCTTTGCTATTTTATTTGAGGAAATTGGATTCTGTATATACAGTTTATTTAATATATATAGATGTTTATACACCTAATCAGCCAGTGGCCTGTATGACATTGTTCATTGTAGCGCTACATATGGTGTCTAATCCATACACCATGTTAATGATGATCCTCTCTTTTATAATAACGCAATGTTAGTGATGTTTTGTACTGTTATATTTATTCCGTATCCGATTAAGGGGTTCCCCCCATTTTTGTAGTAACTGTCGGGCGTGCGTCCCCCTCTCTCTCCCCTTTTTTGACGAGTGGGAGTAATTTTCGAAGCTATATTCCAAGTAGCGCGGCGATTTGGAGATCCTGCGTCTCAGTTTGAAACGCAGGATTACTGCGCATGCGCAAAATGGCGGGCGCATTATATATTTTCACATGAGTAAAAAATCTCTTTCTAATTGTGCCTATTTAGCACTTCCGCGTTTTGGGGTGACACGCAGCCCCTCCAGACATGCGCAAGATGGCGGGAACCACTTAGCCACACCTGTTTCAAAGTATAATTAATTCTGAGTAATTGATTTTTTACATTGTTAATTGAATGTGTATTGTATAAAAAGGCAGCAGCAAGAGCAGACATATGATTACCAGCTGAGGAAGCCTGTATAGGCGAAACGCGTCCTGGTCTTTGGTCTGGTAGATATGATCTATCTATTTTAAAACTAATAAATGTTTTTAATTTTTTGAACAACTCTAACTGCTGTCTGCCTCTATAACTCTTGCAAAGAAGGTTTGGGGAACACCTTACGATTCCCTATGCGCATTGTGACGGAGCCAATAGAGGCTCAATCAAGTGTGAGTTTGAATTTGGCAAATTCTTTCCTAATATATTAAGCTGCCCTTGATTTATTGCACTAGGAGGTGCCTTCTTGGTTTTTTGCCCATTCTCCTACAGTGTTCCTATCTTTGGAGATTTCTGGAAAAGTCGCTTGAAGGTTATATGGGCACCTGAAATAAAGTCCCAGCCTGCCTGATTCCTAAGAGCCGGTCGTAGGCTCCACAGAATGTGAGTTTATTATCTATACGTATTACTTTCATTCTGGCTGCTGGGATACTGCGCAATTTTTGGTCCCTCCTTTTTGTGTTTCCTCCCTACAGTGCATACCGCATCTACATTATTGAGAAGATTCATTCCTAAAGTCAGCAACTTCTGCTTATGGACATACAGGGTGTCTACCCCACTGTCTTTTCTGGACTTTGGTCTTTTTAAGCGCTGTGTTGTATTTTCGTTCATTCAATATCCATGAGGAGCTGGGGCATGTCCACGAGGAGCTGGGGCATGTCCATGAGGTGCTGGGGCAATATCCATGAGGAGCTGGGGCATATCCATGAGGATGTCGGATGTCGGCCAAGCTTCCGGGAACTCCCCCTGAGGACTGGCGTCATCGTGCATAGCACGATGACGCCAGTCCTGGAGTTAACCCCTAGTTGCCACCAATGGTGGAGATAGGGGGTTCATTGGAACCCCCTATCTCCCGATCCGTGGCAGCTAGGGGTTAAAGTTTGGTATTGTTGGATCGGCCAGAGCATGGCCGTTCCAATGATACCAAACACGAATGTGAAAAACGTTTGTAAAAAAATAAAAAATAAAAAAATATTTTAAACAATTTATAAAAAAAAAATAAACAATTTTTTTTTCTTTTTTTTGGTTTGTTAATGCAGCAATATTGTTCCCATTTCAATTATGTGAACAATGATGCTGCACTAACGATTTTTGTATGCGGTGCGTTTGTTAAAAATCGTGTAATTTTCCCCAAAAAAAAATGTAACGAGACCCCATCTCTAATTTTTTTAGCAAGCGCACCCCATACAAAATATAACCGCAATGGCTCGCATGTTAAAATGTGAAAAAAAAAACACTTTACACATTGTAAATTATTGAAAAATCATATTTTATTGCATTTTTTGTTATAATATACAGACAGGTCATGACATATACATATAATAATGACATATTATGAATCTGCCGAGTCTGACGGAAAGAACGATATATAATATGTCTGGGTCATATACTAAAATAAGCCTTCAAAACGCGTTTAAATATGATGAGCAAAACCAGTAAACAAAATGACCTCAGCACAGAGGTGGGAAAAGCCTCAGCAGCGAAAGGGTTAATTAAAAAAACACGATAGAATCGCCAGAATTATCGTATCGACAGAATGAATTATCGGATCCGAAAAACAAACCAAAAATTTATTATAAAAAAATATATAAAAGTAGTATTAAAAAAGTAAACCATAGTAGTTTTCATCAAAACTAATAGAGTTAGACAGCTTTGAAATTTCCGAAATGCAATGTGACACGAAATACGAAAAATGGTCGATATTCCGAAAACCATGTGCAATGACGAAAACCATGTACAATTCCAAAAAACGAAAATTTCCCGAAATCACGAAAAGTCGATACCAAAAACGAGTAAAGTGACACGAAAATACGAAAAATGGTCGATATTCCGAAAAATAAATGTACCCGAAAAACGAATCGAGCCGAACCGAATCGAAACAGAAAGCGGTCGAACCGAGCCGAATCGAAAAGTTTAAAAATTCGAAAAATCGAATCGAACCGAAAAAAAAATCGGTGCACATCCCTACCTGATGCTGTCAGATATAGGCAAGTCAACCCCTTTTCCCTCCTACCAAATGACTCCTCACCTGAAGCCCCTCAAATATGACAACAGTATATTCGTATAGTATATTTACCAATATCTACATTCATTAAATTTTATTTATAATAAACTCATTGTTGACTCTTAACATCTAAAACCAATCATTGCCGCCGCCGCCCCCCCCCCACCAGTACTTTGAGGTCCTTTTGCAGTTTTAATGATATTTTTTGTTATTTCATAATATTTTCTTTTTAGTTTGATCACTTTGACTGTTTTGTGAGATATTTCACTTATCACGAAGCCAACAAATAAAACCACATCCTTATGTTTAAACAAAGCTATTCGATACTTGCAAGATGCCTATATGGGTATAGTGTCGCAGCTCACTGTACGCCCGTACGTAGATCATCCAGTCCCCACATCTAATGTAATATTTCAAAAACATGATTTAAAAAGTGTGTCCATATTGCTATAAACAAAACTTCAAAACTGTATTCTAAGTAGCACCATGTGGCTTGTCTGACAATACTTTATGCAGGACATTTATCTCAGCGCTTCTACCTTGCACGGAAAGCAGATGGTTCTGTTTGAAGGCTGCACCTGTAGCTTTTTTATTTTTTTTGAAGATGTCTCCATGTTTTGTGCTTCTCCAGTTGAAAGCATCAGACCGCTATGACTTAGCTGGACTAGCGCCAGTTTCCTAAAATATGAATGTTTCAGTATAAAAAAAAAATGGAATTAAAACAGTCACGTTCTCCTTGCAGGATTTGAGGTTATCGAATGCAGTGTACGCAGATGTGGGATTCTATGTAGAGGATCTGAATCCCCCGCTGGGTCGTAGCAAGGAATGCCAAGAGCACAGTTGCCTTCCAAATGTATACATTGCACCAGAGCTTCTGTTTAAATAGGAAATAACACGTATTTACTATTTAAGTATTTTGTAGCAGTTTTACATCATTTTAACAACCCTATTAGTTTTAGACAATGTTTTGAAGATGTGGACCCTGTTGCAGAAGATGACGGGCCCTATTACCATCGTCACGCAAACATTTGCGCATGCGTAAAAACGCATTAACGTGAGGGGTAAAACCCTTTTGCTCAGAACGTCGTATTACAACGTCAGCGCAACAAACGCGCGTATACGTCTACCGCTGGTGAACCTGCGCGAACGCTGCGTGAGTCTACTGTACTTTGCACGTGCAAATGCATTTGTGCGCTGGTACGCGCATGGTATTACAATCTATGCGCAGGAATTAACGGATAGACGTTGCGCGCATAATTTAAGCAACTCCTAAAAGCCTATCAACCTGGCCGAACCCAAATACACCAGCCCAAAAAAAAAATACGCAGCAAAGTATAGTTACACATTCTATACATACCAAACCAATAAATTTGAGAAGTTGTGTGTGTTTTTTTATTGATGCAGCATATATGCGCAGACTGACTTTGACAGGCGCAAAAACTTAACGTGAGACAATTGTGGTTCTTAATTCTGATTGGCTGAATCGCATGAAAAAAACAGTCCGCACACTGATTTCTTCGCGCAACGTTGCTGCGTGCGCGTTTTTGCGCGTCTGTTTTACGCACGTTATTGTTCGACGAATGAAAAAATGCACGAAGATTGTAATACCAGCAGTGCTTTACACGCTTTAACGTTTAACGCTTGGCGCAAAAATTCACGCGTTGCCTGTGCGTTTTTGCGTGAAGACGAATAGGGCCCGACGTATGGTACAACAGGGTATTCTTGTAGGTTTGGTGGTGTTTGTGTTTCGGGGCTTTATTTGGTTGAGGCTCATTACTACCTGTGGAATTCTCAAAATCAAACAAAAAAAAAAAAGTATCATATTTGCCCAAATTACAATTGAGGGATGAGCACCGGCCGTGGTGACATATTCCTCCGACATGCTGTCTGCTACTCTATAAACTGTGGAAATGGGACATGTGTGAACACTTGGCCACCTACATCCCAGCTTGTGCTTCAGCACTGATTAGTTACTCTAGTCGTTTACGAGGGATTTGTGCAGCTCAGATTATTTCCTATGTATTCTTCTCCTGATTAGCTCAATGTCATTCGCTTCCCATTGGGTTTCGTTTCAACGTAAACATTCCATTAAATAATAGCACAGCCGTTGTATATCTTTTGTAAGTATTGTACAAGCAAACGTCAAGCCGGGAAATGATACAGCTCGCTTAAAAGACAAAGAACACTGCGCGAGCCACATGTTGTGAATATTTCAGATAGCCCTAATGTAACCGACGTGAAGGTGCAGATGGAATTCATTACGGCCAAAACAACATTATCTAATCGTCAATTAGCCGGCACATGGGTAAAGGGATAACCCAAAATGATTTCACGCCTCCGAGAGCCTGATGGACGCAAGGCCTTAACTGACATCACAGCGGAGCTGACGTGCAGCAGCACCATGTCTGTGTAATACATTAGGGCTTATTCAAAGAGCGCCGAATTGGCAAACGAATTGCACCAAATGGTGAATTTCACCGTACGGTGCAATTTTGTGGCAATTCGTCTATTAAAAAAGCTGTCGATTTGACAAATATTGGCGAATTGCCAGCAAAATACAGTGCCGGGAAATTCCCCATAGAGAAGTAATGGTTAATCTATTCAGAGAACGCCGAACTGCACCGAAAAGTTTGCGAAATGCCCAGATTTTTCGTGCATTTGTTCAACAGGTTTAAAACAGGCGAATTTCATAAATTTCAGTGTAAAAAAAATGATTCAACCATTTATTCTTCTCATTTGCCTTTTATTTTATAGAATTGCTAAGGCTCCCCCCCCCCTCGGCACAATTTTTGATTCAGGTTTTTTTTAAATTGCGTTTTTTTTATTCTGTAACAGACCTTTTCATTGTTACTCACAGGACCTTATATATATTATTTCCATTCATTATTTTTGGTTTAAACGTCTTAATTTTTTAAATGTTTTTTTACCCTCATTTCGGCAGCTGGTTGGCTTTTTTCGGAGGACCGTCGTCTGCATTCAGCAGTTTTTCGGTGGGTTTATCAGCGGATCCATTCAGCACACTTCAGGGACCCTGCGGTAAATGCCAAATTCACCGCAGGGTCGGCGAATTCTGCTTGCTTAAGTGCGCCGAATGAAAGCACTGAAATGTCGGTTCTCTTTGTAAAACCCCCTATTGTTTCTAAAGAGGTGCCGTGCTGCTTGGAAGCCAACAGTGCTGTGACTCCTTACAATGGATAAGATGCGGTGTTTGCATACATGCCACAATAATTGGCAAAAAAAGTCTGGGAAGGTTTGAAAACGTATGTGGAAAATAAAAAAAAAAGATCCATTACTTTGTCAGTGATTTTTTTATTGCATTCTTCCCATAGCAATGCCAGCGCTGCGTCAATTCCAAAAGGCCTTTACCCAGGTGGACATACACCCATTGGGGTTGAAACCTCACGAGTCCCTTATGGGAAGAATGTAATAAGATTCGAATGACTTATAGCAATGGGAATTGGGGGTAATTTCAAATGTCGTCTATGCTGCTCCGGGCCGGTGTAGTGACTGGATGATCATGTACAGCACAGCTTCCTTGGTGAGGAATTTGAGCGCTTGACCATGATTTGTCATCAGCTTGAAAAGTGACCTTGTAGATTGTAACAAACAATTATTTTTTCACTAAACTTTCTACTATTCAAATTTGCTTCTCCCGAACCTATCACGGCTTCCATTGGTAATTTTGGAAAAATGGTTAGAGCAGATTTACCAACAAACAGGTTATATATGAGTGGAGTCCCATTGTCATGCCCCATGAGTTAGGATTTATTTATATATTTTTACTGTTATGTGTTGAATCTGCCTTTTGCTGCTAGCAGCTTTCATAGCTATTTTGTCCCTGCTGGCTTTCCTTAGCCTTGCTGCATCCAGCTAGTTTCCACCCCTTTGCTCAGTGTCTTGTTGTTAGCAGCCATTCTGTGCTCACTGCTGGACAGAAACTAATGTCTTTCACCTGCATTGCTGTACACTATTACAAGATTGTCAGTCTGATCATTAAAGTCTTCAACTGGATTCATTTTACTACGTGTCAGTTTTGCTGAGTTGTCACTATCTGTGGATCTTCATCGTGTGAGTACTGGTCAAATACAGACTTAGCTAGTCTAAAGCTTCCACGCCTCACAGCCTTGTTAGGAAAACAGAATACCCATGCAGGTGTTTTTCTGCTCTTGGCAGACTTTTCATTGGTAAAATGTCAGTGTTGCAGTGGAGGGCCAATACACATTTTTTGGGACTGCCGAAATCTGTCTTCATTTCAACAACAGTTATTTTTACCCCTGTTTCCATCAACAGTAAACGAAGGTGGTTAATGAATAACGACGTAAATTTCTATCTTCTAATATAGCTCAAATTTATTTCTATTCACAATTTCAACATTAAAATATAATGATTCTAAAGAAATTAAACCACTGGAATATCCTTAATTCATATCCAGTATATTGTATCAAATGCAGAATTAAGCAACATGTAATAGATTTGTGCGATTTTATATTAATCTAGAAATGTTATAATGTAGCCGGAGTCAGACAGGTTCACTTCATTAACGGCGCCGGACCAGACACAAGCAAGGATTGTCCAAACACGAGTCTCTTCAGGAAAGGCAAGAGTTTATTGTGTCGTCACACAAGTGCTCACACAGGATTGAATCGCTTAGAGTGAGCCCCGATTACACAGAGACATGAGGTTTTATGCCCCAAATACATAATTAGGTACATCCCCATTAGCCCACCTCCCTATGACACTCTATTCCACCCCACGTGGGTTAATACCTCCCATCATTAATTCGAACACAAAGAACATTCCACATATAACTATAAATTGATACACTTCTCGTTAGTTTGACAGTCTGTGATTTGTTTGTGCTGTCTTTCTCCGGGGAGTGCCTCCCTCCCTATCGGCTATGTTTATTCAGATGGCCTGGGGCCCGGTCTTCTATACTCCTTCGTCTTTTCACGGGCCCAACGACCTTGGAATATCTACTTCTCCATGCCAGAAACAGCAAAGATCTTTCATAAGACTTTAATTGCTTTTCTGCTAATCTAAACGCATTCCTAAATTTCTACGTATACCTCATTCTAGTCTCAGCTACAAACCTGTCTAGTTATATACAAGTGAACCAATATTCTGAACAAGATGGCCGCCTGTGTACAATGGCGGCCGTCTTCCAGCCTATTTCCACTTCATTCCCCCCTTGGCTCAAGTGTCAGGATCTTTTCCTGGCACTTGTAGCCATTATACTCCACTATTCTGAAACTACTGAAAAAGGGGGGTTTCTTTCACTGGGAACATACCCTGTGGAATTATCAGTGCTGACTTGCACAGTGGCCATATGCATAGCCCTATGCGGTATATCAGTATCCCTATGATCAAGATCACCACTATCATGAGTATCATGGATCCAATCTTTGAGATGAATCTCAAGATGGAACCAAACCATTCTCCATTGCCCCAAACCCCCGGAGCGGATTCCAGCCTTCGGCAGCAATCCTCCTGGCTGTGCCCTGCAACTGTGCTACCTTCTCCTGATGATCTTGAATTACCTGGTAATAGTCTGGGACTTCGTGTGTAGTGTTTCTGATGAAGGTGCAACATTCATAGTGCATTGTCATTTCACACAATCCATTCAAGGCCGCACTGATCTGCTCAAGCGCCATTTCATATATCATTTGCACCTTTCATAACTCACGCATTTCCAGATTCAACAGCTGGATATCCATACTGGTCCTATTCAGAATCTCATCCATCAGATTGACATAGCTATTCAATCTCCTCATCATCTCTCCTCCCCATCCAGTCCATACTGGCAACCATGTCCATATTCGATCCATCTTCGCAAACAATTCTCTCTTCGGTCTTTCAAACACCAGTGGGTACCTAGGGTGTAGTTCTGTGTCTGTGTTTGTGTCTTCTCCCCTTAGTTTCTGGATTGGGACCAGCTTAGCCAAATAACACATTCCCGTTATTGTTGGTGGTACCTATGTGTAACACACCCTTTCACAGCACACCTGGTATCCTCCTTTCACTATAAATAGCAATAAATGTAGTGTTCCCTTTGATATCTCTATCGCAAAATGTCTCAGCCGTCTCATCATATCCACTGCACCCTGCCTCCCATTGGTCACATTCCCAATCACCGCCTCTTGGTCTCTAGTGAGTTGCCTGCATCGTATGTATAAATAAATCGCCTTTTGTCCTGTTTTGAATATGTAAATGTATAATGTCCAGTTGAACTGACTTGAGTTACATAACCCCTCTCGTTATTTGTTTCTTTATCTGGTCCTAGTTGAAAACACCATTCTGGTGGATACACTGGTCCTATTATAGGGTACCCGGGACTGACTGATTCTGCCTTTTCCCTGATACAAACATACTCAAATTCATTGGAACAGAGGCAAATGGTAAATGAATTGTCTCTGGGTGCAGTCTACTACACACCCAGCATACAGTTTGCCCAGACTTTTTAGCATAGTCATATTTGAATTGCACAAGTAAGTGTCCTCTTGGGTTGGTTCCAGATAGCGCCTCTCGTTTTTGTCTCCACATGGTACGGTTCTCCATCACCGGGTGCGTACCATTCCAGATATGGGAAATATCCACTTTCCCCACATTGCCTGTACAATTAGAGCATACTCCACGCGAGAGTCCATAAATCAAATTAGCAAAATATAAAATCAGCACCACAAATGCCCCGAGTGTCAGAATTCCTTGGGCAATTCTTTTTACAGTCACATAAACCCAATCCCTCCCCACTGGAATTTCAAAAGTAAAGAACATTTCTGGATAATCAAGGGTGGGGGCCGGGCCCCTAAAAAACACCCTGTGGGTATCCCCCGTTGGCGGGTGGTCAGGACCTGTGCCCATCAAAACACCCACTTGTTGATCCTCTGTATTATCTGGGTTAGAATCATTTAGGTGCTCATGGCTGTGGTCTTTGTCAGCTTCAGCCTCAGTGGGTTGGTCTCGTTGGTAACAACCTTCCATGTTGGTTCAGGACTGGCTGCGGCTGCTTTTACCCTGGAGTGATATATCCACGGGACCACCTCGGCAACCTTTACTGCTATAGGGGTTGATAACAGGACAAAATAAAAACCTCTCCATTTTGGACCTAGTGGATCATTTTTCCACTCTTTTACCCATACTGAGTCACCCGGACAATACTTATACAGTGAAGGATACAGAGAATACGGTATATTATCCCCCACCCAAATATTTAACTTCTGCATTGATTTACCCAGCATTACTACCTGATCATTTAGTTTAATTTCTCCCAATGCCCGAAGGTCCCCCCTTAGTCCATTAATCAGAGGGGTTGGCTGTCCAAACATAAGTTCGTATGGACGTAGCTTCAATTGGGGGGTTGGTCTGCACCTAATGTGCAAAAGGACTATCGGCAGTAAGTCCAACCAGCCTAGTGACGTCTCTTGGCACAGTTTGGACATCAAAGTCTTTAGGGTACGGTTCTTTCTTTCAACTTTTCCCGAACTTTGGGGCCTGTTCTCGGGTTGTTCTTGGCACATGTTACACACTGCTGAGCTGTTGCTTTGCAGATTGCTGACAATCCTGGTACGTAGAAATGTGGCTCCAACTGTTGCTCCATCATTTCTCTTCCTCCATGGGTACTTGCGTGAAGTGCTCTTACGATTTCAGGAGCCAGTGTTGCTGGTAGGACTATTAGTCCGTTCTCCATCTGGAACCATCCATCTTCTCCATACCCTCCGGGTTCGTCTGTCAGCCACTTCTTTTCTTTCTCTGAGTACACAGATGTCCATTCGCTCAGTGGCGCCGGTAGGAGTGCAGCCACCACTGGTTTTGGTTTGTATCGTGCCAATTCTCCATAATTTCCCCAGATAAATTCTCCTAGACTGTGCAGTATTCGTGTGATTCGTAGATTATTGTGAGAATTGATTGTCAAATTTTCAAAACGTGACGCGAAATTTCAATTTTCTGCTCGTTCAACTTCAGTTATTTCTTTGTCTTCCTCCTCCCCCACTATTTTTACGCCGAAGAATTTCAGCCTCATCTTGCAGACTCTGCGCAGTCTTTGCTGAACTTCTGAGGTGTTAACCATTAGACATGTCTCTTGCGGATTTAGGGGAGTAGAGTAGAAATTTCGGCCTTGTGTTCGAGTTGGAGAAAACCATTGGATATAATCATAATTGAGTTCTAACAGTTCATAATCATCTTGCCATTTGTTCAATATTATTTCAATGAACTCCCCGTGGGGTTCAAATTTTTTTTTTAAATTCATATAGAACTCGTAATTTGGCATGGAAGATTGAGGCTCTTGCTTGCAGATCAGTACTTTAGCTTGAGCTTCTGCTTCTGTTGGTGGTGGCGGTTTTGCAGCTGCTTTTGCGGGTTGGTCCGCGCGTCTGTTACCTTTTGGAATTTCATCACGGCCTTTTTGGTGGCCTCGACAGTGCATGATGCTGACAGCACTTGGTTTCCACACTGCTTCCAGGAGGGCCGTGATTTCTGCAGCATATTTAATTTATTGTCCTGAAGACGTGAGTAGGCCTCTTTCTTTGTAGAGTGCGCCATGTGCATAGACTGTCATAAAGGCGTATTTGGAATCTATATAGATATTTACTCTTTTGCCTTCAGAAATTTCAAGGGCTCTGGTTAAGGCTGTTATTTCAGCTAGTTGTGCCGATGTATGGCCTGGCAGTGGCTTTGCTTTGATAACTTCTTCTGTTGAGACTACTGCATAGCCGGAGACTTCCTTCCATCATCCATATAGCTGTAGATCGTATTTGTCTAGGGGTACGTCTTTCAAATCTGGCCTGCTACTGAACACTTCTTCCATGACTTGGAGGCATTCATAATTTGGATCCTCTTCACAGTCAGGCAGTAAAGTAGCAGGGTTTAAAGTAGCGATGAGGTCCAAATGAACCCGTGGATTTTCACACATCATGGCTTGGTACTTCGTCATCCGGCTGTTGCTAAACCAGTAACCTCCTTTGACATCCAGCAGAGCCTTGACAGCATGGGGCACCTTGACATAAAGAACTTGTCCAAGGGTCAGCTTGTCTGCTTCTGCTATCAGCATTGCGGTGGCAGCCACTGCTTTCAGGCATGGGGGTAGGCCGCAGACCACAGGGTCGAGTTGCTTGGAGAGGTAGGCCACAGGCCTCAGCCACGAGCCAAAGGTCTGGACCAATACTCCTGTTGCTGTTTGGTTATATTCATGTACGAACAGCTGGAAAGGCTTGCTATGATCTGGCAGACCCAGCGCAGGAGCTTCCATCAGCAGAGTCTTTAATTTCAGAAACGCTGCGGTTTGCTCTTCTTCCCAATGAAAGGGGTCTAATTCTCTTTCCTTGGTTGCTTGATGAAGCGGCTTGGCAATTTCTGCGAAGTTGGGGATCCACAGGCGGCAGAAGCCTGCAGCTCCCAGGAATTCACGGACTTGTCTCCTGGTCTTTAGTTGGGGTATGCGGCACATTGCTTCTTTCCTTTCTGCCCCTAGTGCACGTTTGGTACCTGTTAACTGGAATCCCAGGTATTTTACACTCTGTTTACATATTTGTGCTTTCTTTTTTTTAGACACTCTGTAACCTGTTTGGCTTAGCAGATGTAGCAAAAGTTTTGTGACAGATAAACAGTCTTTTTCTGAGGGGGAAACCAGTGTAATTAATCAACATACTGTAGCGTGGAAGGACAAGAGGTCCTGGCTGAGCGCGCATCCATTGTAGATACCTCCCACTGAGAAATAAAAAAAAAAATAAAAAAAAAAAAAAAAAAAGTTGTCTTGCTGGAACAATGGTGTGTTCCACGGTGACACGCAGAATTTCAATATACCGTAGTCTTTAAATCTCTGCAAATATATTTGTATATTCTGCTTGGCTTTCTTTGGGATATAATATTGTCTTAGAGCCACCGGTATTGCGCCGGACTTTAATTCAACTAATCTGGGCGGGTTGTCCTCCCCCCCCACCTCAGGAATTCCAAGGAGTAGTGCGTGCGGATCCAGCGTGGCAGACAGAGTAGGTGCCGTGCGCCATTCTTCTTCCCTCGGCATAACTACTGCGATTTTCACAGATTGGGGGTTGTGCGGGCTGGCTGGATTATACTACCGAACAAAACTGCCACCCTCCGGCAGGTTTAATTGAACGTGACCCCCGGGAAAAAAAAAAAAACATAATTTGGGCTTGCAATTTGCAAAAAATATCCCGCCCCAGGAGCTGGATGGGACATTCGGGCATATACATATACACATTGTGTAAATAATATTCTCAGAAATATTTTCCCATAGCCCAAAACAGACTCTTAATACTACATCGAAAAAAAAAAAAACAATAAAAATAAATCATTCCATCAAAAATCAAACAAAAACATACCTTGTAAAAACAGTAAAGAAAAATTACTTTAATTATTTCTCGAATTAATTTTTCTAACCGTTTCATATATTTCAATTTAGTTTGTTAATAAATTTTTATATTTTAGTAGGCAATATTGTATACTATTACATACTTATTAAACTTAAACTTTTGGAATAATATCAACACAAAATATAAACATATATCTTGCACTCAACCGACTTCAGACAAATATTCTATTGTAACACACACTAAAATCAGCTAAACATAGTACGCTGCACAAGTACACAAAGGGTTATTTTTTCCACCTTTCAGAGAGCAAAGAAAAACAAACTGCTCCCTCCTCCTCCTCTCTCTTGCAAACAGTCTGTCAGAAAAAGGAGGGGGCCTATTACACCAGGGACGACGCTCAATCTCAACTTTTAATTGAACAGTTTAATGATCAATTAAAAACACAATCGGACAAAATCAGTCTGAACCACACATATAAACTATACAGCACCGCAACTATCTCACTCCGTGAAATATTAATTAATTTATATATGCTCCCATCGGGCATCTCAATCTTTTCTGGTGGAGCCTCTCTATCTCCCTTATTTTGGGGGTCCTGTTTCTTATTCCTCCCCGCTATCATTATAAAATGACTCTGGTTTTTAATGCAATATCTCCATATATCTATATACGGGTATTGTTCAGGATGTCCATACTGCTCTGTAACTTGGGAATGTACCTTCTGTACTAACTCCGGGTCCATTGACCCCTGCTCTGGCCATCCTGGGACTAATAACGGCCACACAACTGTACACATTACTTTTAATTTCTCTTTTGTCAATTCTACACCATAATCATACGTTTTTATATAATGCTTCGAAATTCCGCACCATATATTCTAGGGGCATCTCACCCTCCTTTACCTTCTTGGGCTTAGATGACCCGTTACCCATTGTCACTCCTGAAAACAATACTTTTTGCGATACAAATATCTTATTTCAACAACAGTTAAAATCTACAGTCTGATACTTCAGTCAACAATTTATCCGCATCCACATACGCTTCCCCCTTCAGTAGCCGACTGCAGTCGCCTGAGCCGAAACCGTAATTATCTGGGTCAAATCTCGTATTTGCTTCCTCGTGGAGCGAGTAGGCGCACGTTCACTCACAGCACTCAAGTCAATTCATTCACAACACATTCCGTATCAGATACTTTCAGCACAATACAGAACATATATCACTTCAACTCTTTCCATTAGCCGAGGGCGTATTCCCTCCTTAGTGGCTCCTTATACCCCGTAATTTGAACTCTAACTCTTGACTGCTTGTGGCTATGTGCACCTCGTTCCTTGTCTATCTCTGTAGCTATCGCTGGCTTCACTATAAGCCCTTTTCACTATACGGCGTACACACTAGGCACTGACTCAGGCTCTTAGCCCAGTCACAGAAAAAAAAAATCCCTCTTCCTTTCCCTTTTACCCACGTGGCGAAGCTCTATTTACAAACACTGAACTATGCAACTCCACGCAGCTACCTTCTCCCTCTCATACAGAACTACCCTTTGATTGGCATTCAATTCCCCCGAATCCAGACGCCCGCTAGCCACTCTGGCTCCTTAGCAATGTCAGCGCTACCAGCGGCGGGAAAGATATGCCAATAGGATGGTGGCCATCGCATCCTCTTATCCGTCTATCGCAGTCGGACGTTTCCCTTAGATACCGGTATTTCCTTTAGACATACAAAACATAGAAGACACGTTACCTATCGCCGGCGCTGCTTGCTGTTTCCTCAGACTCGTTGGTGTCCCAGTTTTCCCGGGTCAGGGGGGTCTGTTTGGGACGAGATGAGGTCCACTGTACAGGAAATCCTGCTTGGCGCCTGCAGATGTCAGCTCACCTTCAACGGACGCCCCCAACCATCGGGATTCTGGCACTGCTGCAGTCAAGCGCCGCACTGTGTTCAGCAGCCGTTGCCTGTGTCTTGGCAAAAGGCCCGTTATCCCGGCTATCGAGACCCCAGAAAATGTAGCCGGAGTCAGACAGGTTCACTTCATTAACGGCGCCGGACCAGACACAAGCAAGGATTGTCCAAACACGAGTCTCTTCAGGAAAGGCAAGAGTTTATTGTGTCGTCACACAAGTGCTCACACAGGATTGAATCGCTTAGAGTGAGCCCCGATTACACAGAGACATGAGGTTTTATGCCCCAAATACATAATTAGGTACATCCCCATTAGCCCACCTCCCTATGACACTCTATTCCATTCCACCCCACGTGGGTTAATACCTCCCATCATTAATTCGAACACAAAGAACATTCCACATATAACTATAAATTGATACACTTCTCGTTAGTTTGACAGTCTGTGATTTGTTTGTGCTGTCTTTCTCCGGGGAGTGCCTCCCTCCCTATCGGCTATGTTTATTCAGATGGCCTGGGGCCCGGTCTTCTATACTCCTTCGTCTTTTCACGGGCCCAACGACCTTGGAATATCTACTTCTCCATGCCAGAAACAGCAAAGATCTTTCATAAGACTTTAATTGCTTTTCTGCTAATCTAAACGCATTCCTAAATTTCTACGTATACCTCATTCTAGTCTCAGCTACAAACCTGTCTAGTTATATACAAGTGAACCAATATTCTGAACAAGATGGCCGCCTGTGTACAATGGCGGCCGTCTTCCAGCCTATTTCCACTTCAATAATGCGTGAAATAGGTTGCTGAGTGTCGCGGTGTGATCCCATCATTTCATGTATAGTTATCATAATAAATATTCTATTTAAGAACATTTACCGATTAAATCTCTGCCTGTTATACAAAAGATTGCTAGTTCTTGTGACTGCTCAGTCATTCATAATTTATCAAGCATCAGGGGTATTTTAACTATTTTATTTTATTTAGAGATTTAGCAAAAAATTTTGAAAAAATTCCAAGTAATTAGCGTTTGGAAATAAATCCTCTTTTGGAAACATGTAAAGCTTCTGTGAATGAGAAGGACTCCGCAATGTAACGGGTTTAGGAAATCACTCAGTAATGTTCTCGTGGTGCCGTTCTGTCAGTCAGCGCTGGTAATTACGCTGATTATGACATATGACGGATTCCCTGGAAATTAATAAATATGTTCGATACTCTCGGTGAGGATTATTACTCGTGCTGCTCCACAACACTGCATAAAACAATATGTTGGAGAAATTCCCAAATATGTCCCAAATAAGAATGAAGAAACTGAAAAAATGCTCAAATCCCTACTGGACACAAAGGGCCCTATTACATTCTTCACGCAAAAACACACGTGCAACGCGTGAATTTTTGTGCGAAGCGTTAAATGTATTACAATCCTCGTGCATTTTTTCATCCGTCAAAAAATAACACGCATGAAAGGGACGCGCAAAAACGCGCAGTAACGTTGCACGCAGAAATCAGTGTGCGGACTGTTTTTTTAACGCGATTCAGCCAATCGGAATTAAGAACCACAATTGTCTCACATTAAGTTTTTGCGCCTGTCAAAGTCAATCTGCGCATATATGCTGAATCAATAAAAAAAAATTAAAAAACCACACGCAACTTCTCCATTTTATTGGTTTGGGTATGTGTAGAATGTGTAACTATACTTTGCTGCATATTTTTTCTTGGGCTGGTGTATTTGGTTTCGGCCAGGTTGATAGCACTAGCTTTTAGGAGTTGCTAAAATTATGCGCGCAAAGGCTGTGCGTTACAAACTGCGCATAGATTGTGATACCATCCGCGTACCAGCGCACAAACGCATTTGCGCTCACAATGTTAAGTACAGTAAGCTCGAGCAGGTTCACCCGCGGTAGACGTATACACGTGTTTGTTGCACTGACATTGTAATATGACGTTCTGTGCAAAGGGTTTTGCCCCTCGCGTTAATGCGTTTTTGTGCGTGCGCACACGTATGCGCGAAGATTGTAATAGGGCCCAAAATATAGGTATTTTTAAAAATTTTTTCCATTTTCTGCACATATGCATGTAGAAGCAATAAATGTAGATGGGGGGGGTCGCTTCTCTTGGTTTCTAGGGCTGCTTTATGAAACGATTCAATCAGATCTTTATAGAACACAAAGTATGGGTGTGGGGGGGCTAAAAGGGTCCATCTGTAAAACGATTAATGAGTTTAATCATTAAGGGCTTTATTCTACGTAATCTCAGCATAGACTGAAAACTGCCTCATGTTATCACTCGACTTCCTACAACTGCCTAGAATTACCTACATGAAGTGTGGCAAAGGGAAATCTCTACTTCCGCTTTGCCCAAAAATTTGTTTTTCTGCAGAATAGCCATTTTTTAAAACTTTTAAGTCAGCCATTAATAACCAGCATTATACAGCCTGAAACAAAAAAAAACAGCCACGATAAGAGAATAAAAAAAACAGCCACGATAAGAGAATAAAAAAAACAGCCACGATAAGAGAATAAAAAAAACAGCCACGATAAAATAATTTAAAAAAAAACACAATTTCAAATGGATCCACAAATGTAAAAGCATAGAACTTTACTCCGATGCATCTGGAGAGCAGAGCTTTGATTGGAAGTTGTTTCTTTGTAGAAAGCCGTTTGCAGCTTTGTCACCGAGATCAGGTTACAACTCAAATATTTTTCTTCGGGTGAAAATGATAGGAGGCGCGTCATCCTTGTCAAACTCTAAAATCTCAAGAACCTTATACGGACAGAAGTCATAAAGATGGTGACATCCCTGATTAGACGTGCTTTGTGGAGACTTTGAATATTTTATAGACAACGCACATATAAAACCCTAATCGTCCTCATTGACAAACCACCGCTGTGTCCGGAAATCCACCCTAAGGCTAGGGTCAGACGAACGCATTTTTTGCATCATCCGTAAAAAAGTGCGTCCGAACGCATGGACGTACTTTTTCACGGAAGACGTGATCGCGGTCATACGATGCAAAATTTCGGCCGTGATTTCATATGGATCCAGGAAACTTTGGGTGTCTGGACGTTATGTTGGCCGGACATGAGCAGAGTCTGACGTCTCTTAATCACGCACACACGCCGCTATGCGGACGCAGCGCACGCTGTACGTCAGTACTAGCGGTTCGACGTTCTTGCGAAAATGCGTTAGTTTGCCGCTTGCGTTGTGCAGCCGTGCTTCGTGTGTGGGCCTGCGTTGGACGTCATTTGCTGCTACTACACCCGTCATAAAGTGTGGCTAAACGCACGTTCGCACTGCGTTCGCCTGACCCCAGCCTAAATACGGACAAAGCATTTACACGATGAAAGAATAATTACAAAAAAATTAGCTAGAGATTATTCTTCCATATTTTACTTGTGATAAGTGTTTTGTATTATCAGTTAAAATTAAAACGGATCTGGCAACAAGTGCAAAGCCGACACTGTGATAACACTGTGTGGCCAAAAAAGTCGCCACCTGGATTTAACAAAGCCAACAGGTGCTCGTCTTCCTTTGGATAATTATTACAGTGATTAATAGGTTTCAGCATAAACTAAGGTCATGTGTCTCCCTAGATAAACTGCATGAGCAGGTTTTTCCATCAATGGGTTTTTTCTTCCCTGATGGCACAGCGGGCATATTCCAAGATGGCAATGCCAGGATTCATCAGGCTCAAATTGTGCAAGAGTGGTTCAGGGAGCATGAGACAGTTTCACACATGGATTGGCCACCGCACAGTCCAGACCTTTATCCCAAAGATTCTCAATGGGGTTATGTGCTGGAGAAGACTTTACACAGCGCTTCGACTCTCCCGTCATCAATACAAGATCTTGGCCAGAAAATAATGCAACTCTGGATGGAAATAAATGCTGTGACATTGCATGAGCTTATCGAAAGGATTCCATGGCAAGTGCGTGCTGTAATCGAAGCAAAAGGCGTCCCAATGAAACATTACAATGTGTGACACTTCTTGGCCAGGCTGTGTATTAAATGCTAGCAGTGGTTTAGAGCGGTGATAGACACTGACAAAAATCAGGGTTGGGGTTTGGAGGGAGGAAAATAGCATTGTATCATTTGTAGACTCATAGGATGTAGTGGGAATTCGAGGTACGGTAAATTAGAGGTACATGTAACATTCCGTTTTTTCAGCATCCTCTTTTCTTATTTTAAACCTGTTGAAAATAAAATTTTCTAAAAGATCAAATGTCATAGGTTTTCATTTCTTATTCTTAATGGACTGGCGCTTTCCTTTCTGCGGCCAAAACACACAGTGACTCTTTTTGGTAACTGACAAACAGCCAGGGGCACAGATGTCGCCGATGCTCGTAAAAAAAAAAAAAGTCTTTGCATGAACTCATGGGAAGAATGGAACTGATCGTTAACACTGAGCCAGATCTTCCATGAATCTTGGTACTGCTGGTAACCGACAATGACACCTCATAGGGAGCTGTGGAAATAAGCAGCGGATTTCAGCTTAAATGCAACGGTTTTTAAGATAAAGTTCTATTTGAAATATTTGTCATGGGTAAAATAAAGAAAAGGCACCATTTACAAAATGTAAGTTGGTGGCAACGCTATCGACTTGAAACCGGTTACTATTATTCTTTATATAGCGCCAGCATATTCTGCAGCGCTGTACAATGGGCACAATGTAGACAGGGTTACAATACATTGAACAACAATTAACAAACCGGTACAATAGGAAACGAGGGCCCTATTCCTGTGGGAACTTACAATCTAGAAGGGTTGGGGGAGGTAGGAAAGAGATAGAGGATGGTTTCAATCCATCGACCTCTGTGTTATGGGCCCAGCACGCTTCCAATGCGCCACATACTATTCTACAGCTGTAGAGCATTTAAAAAGGACACTCTAGTTGCCATGGACACTTAAGCATATTTAAGAGGGCATGGTGGCAGTGGTCAGTCTTCCCCAAAGCTTCAAAGTTTGGACTTAACATCCAGTGGTCAGGGGCAGCCTTCCAGTAGTTGGATTCGTATCACGGTCTTATCTCCAGTTCCATACTAAGAAGTAGAATTGGGAGGAAATATAAAAGTCATAGTTCACCAAGTGTGGGACCCCGGTACCGAAAGTCTTTAGGGTGTGCATAAGTAGTCTTGGACAGAGACACTGTATTGACCTCTTACACAACTTCTCTCAATCCTTCCAGGGTTATTCAGAGAGCGGTGAAAACCAGGAGAATTGGCAGGAGAAGAGAACAATCTAGATCAAAATAGCCGATTTGGAAAGTGAGATAAATGAGAGGATTTTTCTGGTTTGGCTATTTTGACCTAGAATTTTCACTTCTCCAGGTCATTCTCCTGGTTTTCACCTTTCTCTGAATAACCCCAATAGTCTCTGGCATTTGGGAGGTAATTAGGAGTCTGCCGTCGTTGAACAGGACTGATGCATGAGTAAATTTTTCTTGATGCTAAACCATTGGTAAACATTACGGGATGACGATCAAAAAGTTAAAAGCGTGAAACGTTTGAAGCAGCTTTGTCAAACCGGGGCAAATGTAACATTTCTGTACTGGCCATCGTTTGACCCATTGCCCTCAAACATATTTGGTTTCCTAGTGTAACTTTGTCTCAATCTATCATGTGTGTGATACAGGTATCTAGAGGCTACATGTAAGCATATCCAATGATATGGTAAACTTCAAAACGCTAGACTTTAATGGCTTTGCCAAGTTGTCCAGGGCATTTGGTTAGACTTACACTTGGAACAAGACAAGCCGACCTGTCATCGCCGACGGAAGGAGACGGTCTCTCGGGTAAAGTTGAGATTTTGATTTAGGATCTTTGCTTGGTTTTCTTATCAAATTACACTCGGCTGGCAATACTTTCGATTGAAAGTGAGATACCTTGGCACATGTCCAACTTCATGGACGACTAATCCATAAAAACTCAATGATGAAACTCTAGGCCTATTAAATCTCTTCCCTCCAAGCAAGGGCAGAACTACCATGGGTTCAGTGGGTGCCACGGCATCCGGCCCCTTGAGTCCAGGGTGGCCTTTACAATACGCCGCCAGGTCCTGGACCTCGTCTGGGCTCACAATCGGCCATTAGGTTTTTCCATTGGAAGAGGAATTCCGACCCCTCCTTGCAAAAAAAAAGTTAGGAAAGGTAGTAAGTATATAATTTAAGAATATAAATAACAAATTTAAAAATTGTAATATATATATATATATAAATATTTTATACTTCGTGATATACGTAGTGCTCGTTACATTAAAAATGGGATGTACTGAAGTGGTCATAGTGGACCTAGTGCACAATATCTATAACCATAGAGATATAGCTTACTAGAAAGAGTGGATCAAGATAGTGGAAGACGAAGCTTTAATAACTTTTTAATTCCAGGGCTAGATGTATAGATATTATTAATAGCAAAATCTAATGGCCAATAAAATGTGCTGTGTGCATATAAGAGCATATTTGTGGGAGTATGGGTGCAGGTGTTTATGGATATGCACATATAAATGTTTATGTATTTTTCTATTTTTTTATTATATTTATTTATTTTATTTTTTTCTCCTTTTTACGCAAACAAAGCTGGTAAATATCTTGAGGTAAATATGGATAGTTGGGTCAAGTAGTAGGGAAGGGAGGACCCTGGGGAGAATGGAATCTTTAAATTGAGAGGTCGATAAGGAAGTAGAAGGATTTTAGGGAGAAATGAAGAAAAAAAAAAAATCAAAAATGCTAAAGTCTGGAGTATCAGGAAGAGAACAGTTTTACGTACCATAGTGTGTAAGAGATATAGAGATATATATATATATCAAACTCGATCTCTGCACACCCAATAACGATTGAATCATGCTCCGGTGCAGGAACTTGGTATAGATTGTTAGATATTCCTCGATGTTCCGCCACTCAGACTCTTTGTTGTAAAAAATTCCTTTATTGGATCATGGATACAGCGTCAACGTTTCATTCCCGTAGGACTTTCATCAAGACATGTCTTGATGAAAGTCCTAGTGGGACTGAAACATTGACGCTGTATCCATGATCCAATAAAGGAATTTTTTACAACAAAAAGAGTCTGAGTGGCGGAACATCGAGGAATATATATATATATATATATCAGTGGCAAGAAAAAGTATGTGAAGCCTGTGGGATTAGGTGGAGTTTTGCATGAATTGGTCATAAAATGTGCTCTGATTTTCATCTAAGTCACAACAATTTGAAAAACACAGTCTGCTTAAAATAATACAAAACAAACATTATATGTTTTCATGTGTTTATTGAACATAACATGTAAACAGTCACAGTGCAGGGTGGAAAAAGTATGTGAACCCCTAGCCTAATGACTTCTCCAAGAGCTAATTGGAGCCAGGAGTGAGCCAACCTTGAGTCCAATCAGTGTGATATTATTGGATGTGTTGCTGAAAGCTGTCCTGCCCTTTAAAAACACACCAGTTTTGGGTTTACTGGTTTCAAGAAGCACTGCCTGATGTGAACCATGCCTCGCAGAAAAGAGCTCTCAGAAGACCTACGATCAAGAATTGTTGACTTGCATGAAGTTGGAAAGGGTTACAAAAGTATTTCCAAAAGCCTTGATATTCATGTGTCCACGGTAAGACAGACTGTCTGCAAATGGAGAAAGTTCAGCACTGTTGCTACTCTCCCTAGGCGTGGTCGTCCTGTAAAGATGACTGCAAGAGCACAGCGCAGAATGCTTAATGAGGTAAAGAAGAATCCTAGAGTGTCAGCTAAAGACTTACAGAATCTCTGGCACATGCTAACATTTTTGTTAACACATCTACAATAAGGAAAACATTAAACAAAAGAATGGAGTACATGGGAGGACACCACGGAGGAAGCCATTGCTGTCCAAAAAGAATATTGCAGCACGTTTGAAGTTTGCACCTGGATATTCCACAGCACTACTGGCAAAATATTCTGTGGACAGATGAAACCAAAATTGAGTTGTTTGGAAAAAACACACAACACTATATGTGGAGAAAAAAAGGCACAGCACACCAACATCAACACCTCATCCCCACTGTAAAACATGGTGGAGGGAGCATCATGGTTGGGGCTGCTTTGCTGCCTCAGGGCCTGGACGGATTGTTGTCATTGATGGAAAAATGAATTCCAGAGTTTATCCAGACATTTTGCAGGAAAACGTAAGACCATCTGTCCGCCAAATGAAGCTCCGCAGAGGATGGGTGATACAACAGGACAATGACCCAAAGCATACAAGTAATTCAACAAAAGAATGGCTTCAACAAAACAAAATACGCCTTCTGGAGTGGCCCAGTCAGAGTCCTGACCTCAACCCGATTGAAATGCTGTGGCATGACCTTAAGAGAGCGATTCACACCAGCCATCCCAAGAATATTGCTACACTGAAACAGTTTTGTGAAGAGGAGTGGTCCAAAATTACTCCAGATCGTTGTGCAGGTCCGATCTGCAGCTACAGGAAATGTTTGGTTGAGGTTATTGCTGCCAAAGGAGGGTCAACCAGTTATTAAGTTCAAAGATTCACATACTTTTTCCACCCTGCACTGTGAATGTTTACATGTTCTGTTCAATAAAAACATGAAAACATATAATGTTTGTGTTGTATTATTTTAAGCAGACTGTGTTTTTCAAATTGTTGTGACTTAGATGAAGATCAGAGCACATTTTATGACCAATTCATGCAAAACTCCACGTAATCCCAAAGGGTTCACATACTTTTTCTTGCCACTGTATATATGTTTATTATTGCAGAAGCCACCTGCACATCACAGCAATTCAAAGAATTGCATCCCAGAGCTCCTGTGCTACTCTCCCCATGTGCAGCAAGGAATTCTGGGTAGGATATGCAAATGACCCCTGTCTCGCTTTTATGCATCATGGATCTGCTATTACACAGAACCCTAAAATCAATGCTATGCCACACCGTGGCTTTCTAGCAGAGATAAGGTTATGCATTAATTAGGGTTCTGTGTAAGAACAGATCCAGGATGCATAAAAGTGAAACAGAGGTCATTTGCATATCCTACCCAGAATTCCTTGCTGCATATGGGGTATGTGGCACAGGAGCTCTGGGATGCAATTCTTTGAATTGCTGTGATGTGCAAGTGGCTTCTGCAATAATAAACACACATATTATAGTGTGGAGGCTTTTTATCTCACTTTTAGTCCTTCACCACAACCCTTGTAGACACTATGTTTTGTTTTATGCAATTGAAGCTGAAGAAATTGGTAGTAGTGGAGGAAAGTATGTAATAATGTATAATTTGCATATTCTCTTATTGCATATGTTACATGTTTGTATATTATTCTGAAAATTTCTAATAATAAAAAGAAAAAAAATATTTTAGACTTATTTGTGAGTTTTACTTTGATCTGCTCATACGCATCGTACATTACCGTGCGATTTATTGCTGTGGAGCTGAGATATACATACCGCTCATTACATTAAGAATGGGATGTACAGAAGCGATCATATTGGACCTAGAAAAAATATGGGACACTGATTGTATATGGAGACAGTATTGTGGACCAGCGGGGGGGGGGGGGACATCATAGATTCCTGCACCTGGGCCTTGAGGTTTCTAGTTACTCCTCTCCCTCCAAGTGTCAACAAAGTATAAAGTATGTATCAAGTACACATCCCAAAAAGAGGTTTGTTAGAATGCGATGGAGGACCGTCTATACAATACTACTCTATAGTAACCACGCTACTGAACAGGAGCACTACAAGTAGGATAATAGTGCCATGGGTAATTCTCTAATTGAGTTTTGTTACTGTTAAAACCCATAGTACGGTGTGTGTTTGTGTGTAGACAATGAATTAGGGAAGATCAGTCAATCCATGAGCAGGGCACAGCTATTCCTTTATTCCTAATCTCCCTTCCAGTTTAAACGCTTTATCTCAACATTAGATATCACCAAAATCAGTGCAAGACAGATACTTTTCACTGGTAAGAAGTGGCCTAGTGTCGGTGGATCGGGCTAATGGCCATTTATTGACTCACTGTCTGTAAAGGGGCTAAGCCTTTATTTTAAACCCTGGAATACCCTTTGCTGTCACAACATCAAGGGAAGAAACATTGTGCTGGCTGGCTATTTGCGGAGGAAGTTTCTTGGTTTTTGGAGTTATTTGCTCTGGTGCAGCCCCTCCACTAGATTACACAAAAGCTTTGATTAGATAAACCGGCAAATAAAAAGCTTTTATTTGCCAAATCCATTAGAGTGAATCAGAAGAATAATTTGCGAAGCAGAACACTTAAGTGAGCATCGGATTTCAAATATTTTCACATTGCACGTTCTGATGCCTTCTGATGTTAAGGAAAAAGAAATCTGGGGTTTAAATATATATGTATACACAGCGGGTACATTAAAGCAACATTTTATCATCCATTACTGATTTTTAAATCCTCACTTTAAAATGCATCAGATTATAAAGAGCCATTATAAAGAACTATTACTGATATTTTCACATTGGATGAACAACAGGAGTAAAGTTTGTAAACAGTAAGGGCTCTATTACATTCTTTGCGCAAAAATGCTCGCGCAGCGCTATTTTTTTGCGTGCAGCTTTAAATGTTAACGCGCGTAAATTAACGCTGGTATTACAATCCGAGCGCATTTTTTTCATCCGTCAAAAAATACCGTGCTTAAAAAATACGCGCAAAAACGTGTGCGCATTAACGTTGCGTGCAGACTGTTTTTTCACGCGATTCAGCCAATCTGAATTAAGAACCACAATTGTCTCCCGTTCAGTTTTTGCGCCTGTCAAAATCAATCTGAGTATATATGCTGCAGCAATAATAAAAACACACACAAACAATAAAATTGAGAGGTTGCGCATGTGTAGAATGTGTAATTATACTGTGCTGTATTTTTTTTTGGGCTGGTGTATTTGGTTTCAGCCAGGACGTTCAGATTTGCCGTTACCACCAGCTTTTCAAAATATTAAAATTATGCACGCAAACGCTGTCCGTTAAATTTTGCTCTAAGATTGTAATACCTTGTGCGTACCAGCGCACAAACGCATAGGACGCGCAAAGTGCATTACGCTCGCAAAGGGTTCGCGCAGGTTCACCCGCGGTAGACGTTAACGCACTTTTTTTGCGCGCACATTGTAATATGACGTTCTGCGCGAAGGGTTTTTCCCCTCGCATTAATGCGTTTTTGCGCACGCGTTAACGTTTGCGCGAAGAATGTAATAGTGCCCTAAATATTCCATGTGTGCAAACCCTAATGATATGGGCTGCATACATTAGTGTATTTTTTATTATTTCCTTTTGATTCCCATAATAAACTTTCCTCCTTCAACACGACAGCTCCTAGAGCTCACCTTAGGTTTCATTCCTCCATAAATTGCATTAATTAATGAATTTCCAGCATTACCAGCCATATCATCCCCCAGAGATTTCTGGATAAGGGTATCTACATCAACAAACCTGTGCTCGTCTAGTTAAAACTAGAATATGTTGCCATACCGGACAGCGAAAAAGATGCATGTACAAGCAGGGTGTGTCTTTGCCAGTTTATCAGGTGCCCGCTTTATCTCCTTAGCACTACCAAGTGATTTACAAAAAATAAAAGTCAGAAACCACTATTTTTTATAAAAATCATTTAATTATAAAGTAAGACATATTTGAGTTTATACCCATTGTATGTCTTACTGTAAATAACCTATTTTTTGCCAGTAGATGGCGCCATCTACTGCCAAATTGAGTTAGGTTGTAGTAGCTGGTCTATTTTCTTTTTTTTTCCCCTGCATCGGCTGCTGAAAGCCCGAGATTTCAGAGATTCGAGCAGCTGATTTTACAGTTTTAGCTCTTTGGGTATTATGCTCACAGGGCTAAAACTTTGCTTTTGGGCTGAAGAAAGTGCCCCCAAACAAAATTTCTTTTTTGCAAAACAAATTTAATTTTCTTTTGGGCTGCAGATCAACATAACGAGATCTCGATATCGGTGCACCAGATGGTGCCTTTGAAGCCCGAGATATTTCAATATCTGTAGTGAAGGGGTTAAATGACACATTGGACATGGGTCTAAAAAGTGGGGTTTCTTTATCCATGCTTTGTAGTGTGTGTGTGTTTCTATTATTCATATGGTTATGCTTGAAAATAATATTTTGCAATCAAATCAATATATTCAATTAAATTTATTCACTTTCATGCCTCAATAATAACCACTCTCTCCCTGACTCAGCATGAAATCAAGTTTCAAAGTGCAATAAACCAGAAGTTGATTTTAATATAGAGATCTAGTCACTAAGCGGACTTGAAAGAAGAATACATTTTTAATATTTCAATCTAAGCTATAAAACTTCATATGTCAATCACAAGTCACGCGTCCTCTTAGTATGACGATATATGTATAAATTGCTTTAGGTTTGCCGAATGTACATTGCAAGGTGAACCAGTGGACACATTTCATTGGCTAAAGATGCTGCATTTCCTTCGATGCGGAGCACACTTGTTATTGAATTTCTGTTCTGGACATTGCAGAAAATCAATGATTAATCTGGAATAGACAGGGCTGGTCAGTCTGCAATTAATCTTGATCAGAAGATACCATTAGACAAATCTTAAATTGTATCACCCAGCTTCCATGCCTAACGCTCCATTTTTAAAGTGCACAAGACGGACTTCAACAGGCTAATGAATTTATTATTTTTATTATTTTTATAAAGCTTCCGATGCATTGTTTAATGATAAAAAAAAATTCTGTCATAGGGATATGTGCTGGCAGGTGTACAAATTCTTTAGGAATGTGTGCAGGTGCCCCATGGGGACACAAAAAAGACGTTGGCCACTTCTTGTCTTGGCCGATACTGTAAATACTTCAGGCCAGCTGTTTGGCGCGTTGCTTCCTTCAGAAGAAACCTCTTGATAGAGGATTTCCGCATTCCAAGTCCATCATTCATAAGGAATTTGCACAGGAAGAACATAAGAGGATTTGCAGATGTGACGCGCTAACGCTCTTCCTCTACCTTTTCCTGAATTGCCGGCCGTCTTGAAGGACGATGAGGAAAGTGCCCTTTGTCTCCAACGTCTGACACCTGCTTCAAATGTCCTTCCTTTTTATTTTTCGCTAACCTTTCCACAAGGAAAGCCAAGCAAGGAAATACTTCTATTAGGTCACTGTGAAAATTAGTTAAGAATCTGTCATTTTCAAAACATTGTTGTTGCCAAAAAAAGGTTAAACGGCGTTTTCATCCTAGAAATATTTTCCCCTTTTCTTCAAAATATTATGTGAACTTAAGTGGTTTTAATGACAAAATCCACGAGGATACAATAGGAAAGTAGAATGTGTAATGAGGCACACAAGATCATTCTGTTATAGCGGAATTAAACTTTAGTGAAGGCAGGGAGAGAACTGAGACATTATAGCCGACACATATGTATGCTGTTAGTAATATTTACTTAATTAAGGTTATAATGACTCCTCCTATTATCATTTACACTTCTGTCTTGCTTTGGTTTTAGACTTTTATTGTTTGGAATTTACATATATGCCATCATGGATGTTTCTGTCATGTTCGCAATGACGCTCACCCCAGATCAGCATGGTTTGGATCCTTATGGACAGATTTCTGTGATACTCGATTTGATAGCAGTTAGAACTGCCACACCCAGCACTCCCAGCCAGGGAGGTGCTATAGAATACTAGATACCACTCAGCAGCATAGGATTTTGTGACCAAGTGTCTACTGAGTGAAGGCAAGTTAACTATACACAGAGATAGTGTAGCAAGATATAAACATAACTTGGTTTATCAAAAGCGTGGTCAAAAGTACGTTCTGAGTTGGCACCAGAGAGGGTAGTCGAACAGGCAGGTTTGGCAACAGAGAGGACTCCCATATACTTGTTCTCAGCAACGTAGAATGCACGTACAATGAATTCAGAAACCTGCAGAGCAGACCCACAATCAGTGACAATGCAGTATGATGTGTACAGACTTAGTACCAGACAGGCAACATGAGGGGTCGATGGATTCAGCAACCAGCAGGGCAGACCCACAATCACAGACCATGCAATATGATCTGACATACACTCTGTGTATACAGAGTTCAACATATGCCCATATATGGGATAAGAGAAATAATCGTCAAAAGCAGTCCGGGTCAATCACAAGCAGGGTCCTCATACAAGCAGAATTGGCAACTAGGCAGAGATAACAGACAGTATACTGAGATCAGCTGGCGATGCGGAATAACTCTACGTTAGGGCGACAAGCATAATCTCGCGCCCTGCATGTAAGGCCGGCGACTCCACGTATCACGCTAAGCCCCACCCCCTCAGGCGCTGATCAGCCAGCTCGAGCTCCTGGGCGCCCGGCCAGCCAGCGATGCTGCCGGGTGCCCAGACCCCACAGGAAGTGCCGCGGGGGCCGAAGATGTGACAGTTTCCTTATAATAAAAGTGTGTTTTAAGAACATACCAGAATTACATTTATCATTTCTAGCGGCACAATCCTATAATCAGGAGATGTTTTAATATTTTATTTTGTGGTTTTAATAAAAGGTGATAACCAGGAGTCGAGTAAAAAAAAAAAAAAAATGGTGAGAACTCACCAAGATTTGGCCCCCAATTAGCAATTCTCGTAACCAATACAAACACCACACTCAAATCTATAAACAAAAATATATCATGAATCATTTATTGTGACTTAACAGGAAATATAGGAGAGACCACCTGAATACAAGCTTTATAGTGTAGGGCACGAAAGGGAACTCAGTGCAGGAACGGGGTTCTCACACAGTCCCCCCCCGGACCTGACCCCTGTGAACACTGGCAACACTAGGATCAATATATAGGGGGCGGGGCCTACATAAAAGGTACCACAGTCAAAACTGCTAGAGGCACTAATAATTTTCACCACTAAATCATACCACTAAAGTAATTATCAATACGATTCACGAGTAATGTGGTGCCATGACACCTTTTTGTTGTACTAACCTGATACTTAAATTCAGCATTTTATTCACCACAATTCGGCGGTTTTCACCACGCCATCCAATAACTGCTTCAGGAACTACAATTTTTGCAAATTACGGCGACCATTTGCTAAATAGTTACAAGTATTTATAAAGTGCTAACAAGTTTTGTAGTGCTGTACTACAGAAGAAACAGAATAACAAATATACGTACAAGTTAAACACACAGAACAGTAAGAGAGAGGACCCTGCTCAAAAGCTTACAATCTTAGGCTAGGGTCAGACGAGCGTGATTTCTACGGACTGTACGTCCGTGTACACGGACGTACGTCAGTACGGAAGACACAGTAGTGGCCACACAGTCCGTTTATCACTGACGTATATTTTGACGGATGTAGGAGAGAAAATAAATTAAAAAGCAAAACCATTTTGTCCGTGAAAAATGCTGGACGTATAAATGCAGTCCGTCTGTCCATGTTCCATCACTCACACACAAAGCTATGCAGACGTTGCGGACGCAGCGCACTTTGTGCAGCCGTTCTAGGAGTTGTACGTTCTTGCCTGCCTTGCGTCCGTGGGCCGCGGCCGTTGTGCGTCCGCAGTTCAGTGCGGACGTACTTCGTGTAACGGGCTCCGATGGACTTTCTTTCATGCTATCACGGACGTACTTTTAGGCGCAATCACGGACGTGAACACTACGCTTGTCTGACCCCAGCCTAAGAGGAGGGGGGTGACACACTTTGTGAAGGTTTATAGAGAACCTGAAGTAGCGGGCGCATATGGGCTGGGTTGGAAGATGGCGCAAGAAATTTACAGTGGGGGATTATAGAGTGAGCCGATAGGCTTCTCTAAAGTAATGTGTTTTCAGAGACTTCTTGAAGGACTGGAGAGACGGGGAGAGTCTAATGTTGCGGGGGAGGAAGTTCCATAGAAAGGGGGCAGCTCGGGACAAGTCCTGAAGGTGAGAGTTGGGGGGTCCGGGAGGAAGATAACATCAGATCATTGGCAGAGAGGTGGCCGGGATGGGATATACCAGCTAATAAGAGAGGCGATGTAGGCAGGGGTGCAGTTATGAAGAGCTTTGTATGTGAGCACCAATATTTTGAATTGGATTCTAAAAGGAGACAAGGAGCGAGTATAGAGAGTGACAAAGGGAAGAGGTGCGTGAGGGGAGGTGTATGAGTCTGGCACAGGCGTTCATTACAGACTTCAGAGGGAGAATCTGGGATCTCTTAAGGTCAGAGAAAAGGAGGTTACAGTAGTCAAGGTGGGCGATAAGAGCTTGGATAAGCATTATAGCAGAGTCCTGTGTAATGTTTTATAGGTGGAAGTGCCAGGATTTGGTTAGTGACTGAATGTGAGGAGTGAAGGAGAGATCAGAGTTGCAGAGGACCCCGTGGCAATGAGCCCGAGAGGTAGAAGTAATGGTGGCACAATTCACCTGAATGGAAACTGGTGCAGGAATGTTGGTTTTAGAGGGAGGGAAGACGATAAGTTCAGTGAATTCACCATATTTTCATCTGAATGGATTCCTCGAAATGTGGCGAAAAGCAAAGGGTCTAAAGGTGATTTGAACGTTTATAATAACCCCTAAAAAGGCCATAAACCCAGGGAAATCGAGTAGCATATAGCCTACCCATTAACCCCTAAAATGCCATTCATCAAATGTATAATGTGAGCGATGAAGCCTGCCTATTAAACCTCAGTAGACAACTAAACCAAGGGAATAGCGAAAGTAATTCACAATCTGATATATAGTCTGACCGTTAACCCCTGCCTTGCTGAGCCATTTCAACCCTGTGAAAAAGAAAAAAGTTAAGGTTTTTATTATTTATGATTTATCTTTTACACTGAATATGGTCATGTTTGATATCACTGGAAAGGCCAGACTCTGCCCTTTCCAATGGCATGTAAATCAACCATATATGACTCACAAGGATGGAGATACAGTGGTCTGATGGAAGTGGCAGAAGCTGGATGCTAATTGTTGGTGGAGGCCACAAGGGTGGGACTGGGGAGGAACCCCCCCTCACCATATTGATGCCTGTGAATACCCCCTTAAGAATTTCAAATAGGAACTACTTTAAAAAGATTGGTTCTATTTAATATATATAAAAAAAGATAGAATATTAGGGTCGTGAGATCAGAGATCATCCGTAAAATTAAAAGTTTTCAGTAATATAACAGGACATCTCTATTACTAAAACATTAAACACATCACTGACGTTTTGTTATTACACACAGGACGGGTGTAAATAACGGAGGAACGAGTAGGTAAGGATTACAGGATTATATTCTCAAAAACAAATACAGTTTCCAAAAGCGCAAAAAAGGATATTTGGAAACAGTATTTGTGCTTCTGTTGGTCGTCAATATTTAGGAGAATATGTTACTCATAGTCTCCAGAGCAGCATTGATTAGAATTTAGACTTAAGAGACTCTAGGCATACCCTTTCCTCCAAGGAATAAGAGGAGGATACTGTATCATTCTTCATCATGCAAAGTTTACCGTGAGAAGACATGCAATAATATTCCCTACGTCTTTTATAAAATCCATCACACACACGATTTCACCAGTCCTTCCTTTTTTTTGCCTTAATATTTGTTGTTCTTTAAAATCCATGATGATTTCACATGTTTAGCACCATGTTGGCCATCCCATCCCTTTCTGAACGCGAAGAGGATAGTCGATTATTTGTAGAATCTGTAACACAGATCCCCAGCCGACCGAGATAATTCCGAGCATATGAACATTGTCGCGTTAAAAGCAAAATTGCCAGGGAGAAACGGTTTCCATCTGGTTTCAATCAGCCCAGGTCTGTTTCTACTTTATATATATTCCCCCTAGGGCACAACTAAGGGCTGCTTTATAACTTAAAGGTGGCAGTCTTTCCAGCTAAATCAATCTGGAAGTCTACCTTCATCTTATTTTCCCCTGTCCTCATTAAGCTACAGTAGTATCTACTACAGGTAACTCTGCTCCAACGTGGTCTCGGTGCTGGAAGGGATAACGATACACTTATGATGATTGGTAAGGTCAACCTATCGGGTCAAGACAATGGTTCAACAGTACAAAAATGGCCAGTTCTGGGCCACTGCCTTGTGTAACATATCACCTTTTATTGTATAATTAATGTAATTAGGAACTCCTTGGGGAAATCTTCAGGGATATGCGGAGACCAGCACTGGTTAGATGTTCCATTTTTAAAAAAAAATATGTAATTAGTGTGAAAGCTGAAAGGAAGTTTGTAATGATGAAATGCCGACTGATAGGGAGAAACAGAGCCTTGTTACATATGCGCGTGGTGAGATTCTTGTAGAAACAATGTATCTACATTCTTAATTTTTTACTTAAAGGGATACTCTAGGCAACATGACCACCTAAGCTTTTTTTATGCCCCCCTCTGTCTCCCCTCCCTCCGCTCAGCAGATCAACTAAAAAAGCTGAAAACAGCTGAGAGAGGCGGAGGAGTTTTACTCCACCCTCCCAGCTGTCAGTCAGCAGAGCGGGATTCAGATTTCCCGCTTCTGCCGACTATTGCCGATTGCTGAAAGCGCGATGACGTCTCCAACTCGCCTCAGTAGCTGGCGGCAGCCTGAGGATTAGTGTTGCGCGCATCCTCTTGTGCGCAACACTAATCCTCAGCAGATGGAGCCGGGAGGAAGCCTGCCGATTGACTGGCTTACATGAGAGGCGCGCATGTACGCTTCTCACGTAAACCAGAAGGCAACTGAAAGCAAGAAGGACGAGAGCGGAAGAGGAGGGAGGTGAGTATATTAAAAAATAAAATAAAAAAAAAAAGACGCCGCTGGAAACAAGTGGATTTTAGGGCAAGTATTACAGTTACAAAAAAAAAAAATCCCTACCTAGTTAGTGAGGGAATAGGGATAGTTTAACCCTTTCGCTGCTGAGGCTTTTCACACCCCTGTGCTGAGGTAATTTTTACCGGTTTTGCTCATCATGTTTAAACGTGTTTTGAAGGCTTATTTTAGTATATTACCCAGACATATTATATATCGTTCTTTCCGTCAGACTCGGTAGATTCATAATATGTCATTATTATATGTATACGTCATGACCTGTCTGTATATTATAACAAAAAATGCAATAAAATATGTATTTTCAATAATTTACAACGTGTAAAGTGTTTTTTTTTCACATTTTAACATGCGAGCAATTGCGGTTATATTTTGTACTAGTTGTAAAGCCTGCCCAGAGGGCAGTCTATTGTGGATATACTGCCCCTGCTCATGGATACTGCCCCAGCTCGTGGATACTGCCCCAGCATGTGGATATTGCCCCAGCACGTGGATATTGCCCCAGCTCGTGGATACTGCCCCAGCTCGTGGATACTGCCCCAGCACGTGGATATTGCCCCAGCTCGTGGATACTGCCCCAGCTCGTGGATACTGCCCCAGCACGTGGATACTGCCCCAGCACGTGGATATTGCCCCAGCACGTGGATGCTGCCCCAGCACGTGGATACTGCCCCAGCACGTGGATATTGCCCCAGCACGTGGATATTGCCCCAGCTCGTGGATACTGCCCCAGCTCGTGGATACTGCCCAGGTTGTGGATATTGCCCCAGCACGTGGATATTGCCCCAGCACGTGGATGGATACTGCCCAGCACGTGGATACTGCCCCAGCACGTGGATGGATACTGCCCCAGAACGTGGATACTGCCCCAGCACGTGGATACTGCCCCAGCACGTGGATACTGCCCAAGCACGTGGATACTGCCCCAGCACGTGGATACTGCCCAAGCACGTGGATACTGCCCCAGCTCGTGGATACTGCCCCAGCACGTGGATACTGCCCAAGCACGTGGATACTGCCCCAGCTCGTGGATACTGCCCAGCATGTGGATATTGCCCCAGCACGTGGATATTGCCCAGCTCGTGGATATTGCCCCAGCTCGTGGATACTGCCCCAGCACGTGGATATCGCCCCAGCACGTGGATATCGCCCCAGCTCGTGGATACTGCCCCAGCTCGTGGATACTGCCCCAGCTCGTGGATACTGCCCCAGCTCGTGGATATTGCCCCGCACGTGGATACTGCCCCAGCACGTGGATATTGCCCCAGCACGTGGATACTGCCCCAGCTCGTGGATATTGCCCCCAGCACGTGGATATTGCCCCAGCTCGTGGATACTGCCCCAGCTCGTGGATACTGCCCCAGCTCGTGGATATCGCCCCAGCATGTGGATACTGCCCCAGCACGTGGATATTGCCCCAGCACGTGGATATCGCCCCAGCTCGTGGATACTGCCCCAGCTCGTGGATACTGCCCAGCTCGTGGATATCGCCCCAGCATGTGGATACTGCCCCAGCATGTGGATACTGCCCCAGCTCGTGAATATTGCCCCAGCATGTGGATATTGCCCCAGCTCATGGATATTGCCCCCCCGCTCGTGGATATGGCCCCCCCGCTCGTGATATGGCCCCCCCGCTCGTGGATATACTCACCTACATCGGCCTCCAGCGATGGCGGTCCCGCTTCCAGCGTCCTCTCTCTCTCTCCGTTGGTCGCCGGGATGACGTCACGGAAGCCTTTGACCCCCGGGGTCAAAGGCTTTCGTGACGTCATTCCGGCGACCAACGGAGAGAGAGAGGATGCTGCAAGCGGGACCGCCATCGCAGGAGGGCCGATGTCGGTGAGTATGTTTGGGAACCTCGGCCCTGATCCCCAGCGGTGACCTCCTCCGGTTGCCGCTGGCAGCTCAGCGGGCCTCTAGGCTTAGGCGAGTCCCCGGCTCGGCTGGGCCTGTAGGCCCAAACCGAGCCGGGGACTCGCCTAAGCCTAGCGGCCCGCCGAGCAGCCAGCGGCAGCCGGAGAAGGTCACCGCTGGAGGATCGGGGCCGAAGTTCCCAAAAAAATACACCCCAAAATCGGCCCTGAGCTCCAGCGGTGACCTCCTCCGGCTGCTCGGCGGGCCTGTAGGCCTAGGCAACCCCCCGGCTCGGTTTGGGCCTGTAGGCCCAAACCGAGCCGGGGGCTCGCCTGAGCTTGGAGGCCCGCCTAGCAGCCTGCTCGGCCGGAGGAAGTCACCGCTGGAGCTCCGGGCCAATGTAAGAGGGTGTTGCCATACACATACTCACCGACATCGGCCCTTCTCCAGCGATGGCGTCCCGCTTCCAGCGTCTTCTCTCTCCGTTGGTCGCCGGCATGACGTCACGAAAGCCTTTGACCCGGGTCAACATGCCAGGGTCAAAGGGTTTTGTGACATCATGCCGGCGAGCAACGGAAGAGAGTGGACGCTGCGAGCTGAGACCGCCATCGCTGGAGGATTTAAGGGCAGATGTGGGTGAGTATGTTGTGAACTGGCGCAGGACTCGAGGCCGATGTAGGTGAGTATATGCTCTCAACACCCACCCTTTCTAGCTCACCCGGTATCCAAGATTAAGGCAACCCCCGGCCCAGTCGAGTCCCGGCTTGGCTGGACCTCTAGGCCCACGCCAAGCCGGGGGCTTGCCTTAAGCTTGGATTCATGGGCGAGCTAGAAAGGATAGGTGTTGAGAGCATATACTCACCTACATTAACCCAGAGCTCCAGCGGTGACTGTCGTCCGACTGTCACAGGCTGTTCGGGCGGCCTCCAAGCTCAGGCGAGCCCCCTGGCTTGCCTTTGGCCTACAGGCCCAGCTGAGCCGGGGCTCGCCTGAGCTAGGAGCCGGCCGAACAGCCTGTGACAGCCATTGCTGGAGCCCCGAGCCAATGTAGGGGGATGTAGGTTACACATACTCACCGACATCGGCCTTCTCCAGCGATGGCGGTCCCGCTTCCAGCGTCCTCTCTTTCTCCGCCGGTCGCCGGCATGATGTCACGAAACCCTTTGACCCTGGCATGTTGACCCGGGGTCAAAGGCTTTCGTGCCGTCATGCGGCGACCAACGGAGAGAGAAGACGCTGGAAGCGGGCCGCCACCATCGCTGGAGAAGGGCCGATGTCGGTGAGTATGTGTATGGCAACACCCTCTTACATTGGCCCGGAGCTCCAGCGGTGACTTCCTCCGGCCGAGCAGGCTGCTAGGCGGGCCTCCAAGCTCAGGCGAGCCCCCGGCTCGGTTTGGGCCTACAGGCCCAAACCGAGCCGGGGGGTTGCCTAGGCTTACAGGCCCGCCGAGCAGCCGGAGGAGGTCACCGCTGGAGCTCAGGGCCGATTTACGGGAGTATGTTTGGGAACCTCACCTCCGATCCTCCTGCGGTGACCTCCTCCGGCTGCCGCTGGGTGCTCGGCGGGCCTCTAGGCTAGCTTAGCGAGTCCCCGGCTCGGCTGGGCCTGCAGGCCCAAACCGAGCCGGGGGCTCGCCTGAGCCTGGGGCCCGCCGAGCAGCCAGCGGCAGCCGGAGGAGGTCTCCGCTGGAGCTCAGGGCCGATTTTGGGGTGTATTTTTTTGGAACTTCGGCCCCGATCCTCCAGCGGTGACCTTCTCGGCTGCCGCTGGCTGCTCGGCGGGCCTCTAGGCTTAGGCGAGTCCCCGGCTCGGCTGGGCCTGTAGGCCCAAACCGAGCCGGGGCTCGCCTAAGCCTAGAGGCCCGCCGAGCAGCCAGCGGCAGCCGGAGGAGGTCTCCGCTGGAGCTCAGGGCCGACTTATGGGGTTATGTATTTTTGGGAACTTCGGCCCCGATCCTCCAGCGGTGACCTCCTCCGGCTGCCGCTGGGTGCTCGGCGGGCCTCTAGGCTTAGGCGAGTCCCCGGCTCGGCTGGGCCTGTAGGCCCAAACCGAGCCGGGGGCTCGCCTGAGCCTGGAGGCCCGCGGAGGACGGTCACCGCTGGAGGATCGGGGCATCTGGCCGTGTAAACACACGGGTAGCTGCGCGCGGCTCGTGCCGTTTTTTTTTTTTCTTCACGCGGCCGGCACGCGCAGCTACTGTGTGTTTTAACGGCCGCTTTCAAATGTCCGTCGCGCATGCGCAGTAGGGTTTTGGCGATTGACAGTTTTTAGCTTACTCTTTTATAGTATAGATGTGCTTGTTAAAAAAATTAGAGATGGGGTCTCGTTACATTTTTTTTTGGGGAAAATTACACGATTTTTAACAAACGCCCGCATACAAAAATCGTTAGTGCAGCATCATTGTTCACATTATAATTGAAATGGGAACAATATTGCTGCATTAACGAACCAAAAAAAAGAAAAAAAAAATGTTTATTTTTTTTATAATTTTTGTTTTAAATATATTTTAATTTTTATTTTTAATTTTTATTTTTTTAAAAAACTTTTTTCACTGTAGTGTTGGTATCGTTGGAACGGCCATGCTCTGGCCGATCCAACCATACCAAACTTTAACCCCTAGCTGCCACGGATCGGGAGATAGGGAGTTCCAATGAACTCCCTATCTCCACCGTTGGTGGCAGTTAGGGGTTAACTCTAGGACTGGCGTCATCGTGCTATGCACGATGACGCCAGTCCTCAGGGGGAGTTCCCGGAGGCTTGGCCGACATCCAAGATGTTGGCCAGCTCCGGGAAAGGATCACGAACCGGCGCTTTTCAGCGCCGATTCGTGATCCGGCTCCCCAGGGGTTAATGCCAGGTACCATTTGGAAGGGCAGGCTGTGCCCTTCCAAATGGTGCCTGGGTTAACCCCCGCAACGCCGCCGATCGGGAGGGAGAGAGGTCCGAAGGACCTCCCCCCCTCCCTTTCAGGCGCCTCCTCCGCACATGCGGGGGGGGCGCCTGAATTAGGTGTCATCGCGCCGCCGCGATGACACCTAATTTCATCAGCGGCGGTTCCGGATGCTGGGCTGACAACGAGGATGTCAGCCCGCACCGGGGGGGCCAGCGATCGGCCGGAACCCGGCCGAACGCTGACCCCAAAGGGAGGACGCGCTCAGGAGCCATGCGGAGGACGCGCTGAGCGCGTCCTCCGCATGGAAGTGGTTAATGTAAAAAAAACGGGGGGGATTTTTGATTAGAGTGTTCCTTTACGGAGTTATTCAAAAGAGCACCGAAATTTCGTCGCTCATTCATTCGGCTACCCTGCGGTGCATTCGGCATGCACCACGGGGTAACCAAAGTGCGCTGAATGGATCCGCCTGAAGCCTCCGATAAAAGAATAAAAATATATAAGGTCCTATGAATAGCAGTAAAAAAGGTCTGTTACAGAATAAAAAACTAAAATTAGAATCAAAACTTTGCCAAAAAAAAGAGACTTTTTGCTGCAAATGAAAAAAAATCTATAATTTTTTTTGAAAAAGACAGGGATTTTTTTAACAGAAGAAAAAGTTTAAAACAGGGATTCGCCGGTTTAAACCTGTCAAAAGAAAGCACCGAAATTCCGGGAATGTCACCAAGTTTTTTCTGCTCGTCAGGACTCTCTCAATAGATTGGTGAATTTCACTGCTGCCGAATTGCACCATGTTTCTCTGGCAATTCACCAATATTTGGCAAATTGCCAGCTTCCTGAATAGCCGAATTGCCAAAAAACTGCACCGTACAGGGAAATTCATCACTAACGCCTTTGGATGACAGTTACATCCAAATACATCATAAAATCAAGATCAAATTATCTTAGAAATATTCTCATGTTGTAGCTTTATTTAGGTTTCATGGTTCATTATGAATAAACAATGATTCTTAGCTGTTCTACACAATCAGGTACTGTATAATAAAATATTGCACAGAATCACCATAATAACCTTAATGTTGTGCATGGGCTGAATAAGGAACATTTAGCACTGAATAATAAGGGTTAATGACAATGAAAGCATAAAGGGAAAAAAAAGCCCCCATTCTGCAGATAATATCTCCATCTGATAGCGAGGTATCTTGTAACCTGCAGGCTGCGCACCATCGCTTTCTACATCCTTTACGACAAGGATTACCTGGCGTGCAATGAGATAAAGGACGAATAATGTAAAATAGTGAGGCATTTCTCCATTTGTTAGCAAATGCTCCCCTCCCTAAGAAACGCTGCCGAACAGCCTCATCCAACTCTAAAGCAGATCAACACAAGACAACAGTAAATAAAACGATTGTATACATTGAATGAAAGTGTTAACTGGAAAAACAAAACTTTACTGATCTACCAAATTATTTGGAATAGTTTCTCAAACACCACTCTGAAATTTCTTCAAAAAGGTCTCATTCTGGTGAATTAACAAGGGACTTGTAAAACGCGAAGGATAAAATATCCAAGTTGGGTGGGGGGGGGAGAAACCTCCCCAAAAAAACACAGATTAGGTTATTTCTCTTTTCGCATCTTTTCTTTCATCGTAAACGTCCGTATCTGCTTACAATTCCATTTGTAAAATGGTAAATGTTTAGTGAATAATCCTCCGGGGGACTGCCCCCCCCCCATACAGAACTATCCATTTTCACGTTGGCTGTCAGCTCCTTACAACCGAGCCCATACATCTTGTGTCACGAATGCATGGCGGTGTGACAGTTATTATTTTCGTCATTACTGTACGACTATGGTCATCTGGTTACACGGCTCTGCCGTGGGGTATTCACGGCGCTACATACTATCTGTGTACTTTTATAAGGATTTAAACACCCCTACCCACGATTAATTTCCAAGGATGACATTCTGTTGATGGCTCACATGGTTTTTAAAGAAAGCCAACCTATAAATGCCAACTTCAATATTATGCTGAAATATTATACCAAGGATACATTGTTACCATTCTAGACAGCCTCCCCTTCAAAGGCTCTAAAGAAACTTTTAAACTTGTTTGAATTTCTCCTCTGAGAAAGCTGTCCTTACAGGAGGAGATATATATAATTTCAGGACGTAGTGACCCCTTTTTTATTGGATCACTACATACTGCTATACTCGTGATTTTAGCATCTGGACTAACAGATATAAATACAGTGGCAAGAAAAAGTATGTGAACCCTTTGCGATTACGTGGCGTTTTGCATGAATTGGTCATAAAATGTGCTCAGATCTTCATCTAAGTCACAACAATATGAAAAACACAGCCTGCTTAAAATAATACAACACAAACATTATATGTTTTCATGTGTTTATTGAACATAACATGTAAACATTCACAGTGCAGAGTGGAAAAAGTATGTGAACCTTTGGACTTAATAACTGGTTGACCCTCCTTTGGCAGCAATAACCTCAACCAAACGTTTCCTGTAGTTGCAGATCAGACCTGCACAACGATCTGGAGTAATTTTGGACCACTCCTCTTCACAAAACTGTTTCAGTGTAGCAATATTCTTGGGATGTCTGATGTGAATCGCTCTCTTAAGGTCATGCCACAGCATTTCAATCGGGTTGAGGTCAGGACTCTGACTGGGCCACTCCAGAAGGCGTATTTTGTTTTGTTGAAGCCATTCTTTTGTTGAATTACTTGTATGCTTTGGGTCATTGTCCTGTTGCATCACCCATCCTCTGCAGAGCTTCAGTTGGCGGACAGATGGTCTTACGTTTTCCTGCAAAATGTCTTGATAAACTCTGGAATTCATTTTTCCATCAATGACAACAATCCGTCCAGGCCCTGAGGCAGCAAAGCAGCCCCAAACCATGATGCTCCCTCCGCCATGTTTAACAGTGGGGATGAGGTTTTGATATTGGTGTGCTGTGCCTTTTTTTCTCCACACATAGTGTTGTGTGTTTTTTTAAAACAACTCAATTTTGGTTTCATCTGTCCACAGAATATTTTGCCAGTAGTGCTGTGGAACATCCAGGTGCTCTTTTGCAAACTTCAAACGTGCTGCAATATTCTTTTTGGACAGCAATGGTTTCCTCCGTGGTGTCCTCCCATGTACTCCATTCTTGTTTAATGTTTTCCTTATTGTAGATGTGTCAACAAAAATGTTAACATGTGCCAGAGATTTCTGTAAGTCTTTAGCTGACACTATAGGATTCTTCTTTACCTCATTAAGCATTCTGCGCTGTGCTCTTGCAGTCATCTTTACAGGATGACCACGCCTAGGGAGAGTAGCAACAGTGCTGAACTTTCTCCATTTGTAGACAGTCTATCTTACCGTGGACACATGAACATCAAGGCTTTTGGAGATAATTTTGTAACCCTTTCCAGCTTCATGCAAGTCAACAATTCTTGATCGTAGGTCTTCTGAGAGCTCTTATCTGCAAGGCATGGTTCACATCAGGCAGTGCTTCTTGAAACCAGTAAACCCAAAACTGGTGTGTGCTTTTAAAGGGCAGGACAGCTTTCAGCAACACATCCAATAATATCACACTGATTGGACTCAAGGTTGGCTCACTCCTGGCTCCAATTATCTCTTGGAGAAGTCATTAGGCTAGGGGTTCACATACTTTTTCCACCCTGCACTGTGAATGTTTACATGTTCTGGTCAATAAAAACATGAAAACATATAATGTTTGTGTTGTATTATTTTAAGCAGACTGTGTTTTTCAAATTGTTGTGACTTAGATGAAGATCAGAGCACATTTTATGACCAATTCATGCAAAACTCCACGTAATCACAAAGGGTTCACATACTTTTTCTTGCCACTGATATATATATATATATTATGTTATTGCAGAGGCCCTTTACACATCCCAGCAATTCAAAGAACTGCATCACAGAGCTCATGTGTTACATTCTCCATATGCAGAACAGAACTCTGGGTAAGACATGCAAATGATGTCTGCAATTTCCCATTTTTTGCATCCTGGGTTTTCACACAGAACCCTCCAAATCAATGCCTTGCCATACTAGATACCTTTTTTTACATAAAGAGTAGATATACCATTTTCCAGATGATCAGTTTTTCCATGACTCGATTTTTCACAATTCCAAGTAACTATATTTGATAACTGTGAAGTCAACATATAAAATAAATGGAATATACTATCCTACGTTTTTATAATTTTTCAGATGGACTGTCATTGTCCAGTGGTAACTGAAGTTGGTATTTATGATTTGATCTGTAAAAGGCAGTAACTCACACATACTAATTGCTCACCTTGGAATTTCACATGTGGGGTTCTCAGGGCCACTTCTGACAGCAACATCTGAACCTATCACACCTGATAGTGTGCAAGAATGGCAAAATAATTTCAAGTTTATTAAATAATGTTGATTAATGGTAATCGTTTTAGTATTTGTAAACAGTGATATTTTGTATTCAATTATTTCTATTAAAAAAAGCAGTTACAAAAAGGAAACGGCTTCAGAATGCCTTTGTTTGTACTGTCGGAAAAGCAACGCTCTATTTATAAATAGAAATATTTAAGGTTTTGATTTGCTTATGTTTTTGTTGTTGCTTGACACCACTTGTGGTGCATTTTTTGCAAACAGGTGCCAATACATTCCATGCAGCCGATTCTTCTTACATTAGACATGTACGTGCCAAAAGGATTTAGAAATGAGATCTAGTAACCGAGCGTATTTCGTTTTTCCTCCAACACGTCCATCACTTCCTGTTTGTTTATGTTGCATTTTGCTTCCTTTCTTTGCATAAATAGAATTCCTCTCCACGTGACGGAAATCCATCAGTAACGCACAAAAGGAGGATGTTGCTTCCTCTCTCCTATCCAAGATGTTGGAAGAGAGATCTTCGAGGAAACCAAGTTCGCAAGAAGGAAATTCCACGTGAAAATAGGAGGGAAGAAAAAGGTTTTCCAGCTTTCACAGACATTCTCTAACCTGTTTGGCACCGTTTGACAATGTTTTTGCTTGCTGCGTTTCAGTAGTTTGTTTTCCTCCACGAGGAATGCGGAGATGGAGAAGAGATGTCCAAGTTCAAGTGTATCTGATGGAGATGGAGCCAATACCCGTGCGGTGCTTTATTAGTTATCTCTCAAGTGCTGCGCCAGGAGATCAGAGAGCTCGATCTCCGCTTTATTTACAATTAAAAACACAAAATAGACTTGGTTTAAAAAAAAAAGCAAAAGGAAAGGTCATTTTAATTTCTATGCAGCGATACCTTCCAAGAGTCAGTTTGGTAGAAGGCGTGCAATTCTAGAATGCAGTGACTCCTTGTTTCTTTGAAATTAGCCTGATGTGCGAGGCCCCAGAGAGGGACATTAACCCCCTCACTGCCAAGCGCTTTTGTTTTTTGTTTTTTTAAATAAAAATTAAAACTAACATTTATTTGAAACATTGGAGCAAAGTTAGTAAACAGCGGGTAGAATAGAAATCTGGCACAGCAATTGTCCTGAAATGGGTAAATAAAAATAATGCAACTTTGCTCATATTTATTCAAATTTTCACACGTTTAATCTTTACAGAAGTATTATTGTAATGATAAGGGACACATGTACAGTCCACTCTCACACAAGTCTGCATTATCAGCATACAGGCAGAAATAGCCTTTGAGTAAAATACAGTACAGTATGATAAAAGTGGTCAGATCTCCTACTTCTGGTGATTAAAGTGAGATTATTAGCAATGCAGCTTCCAAAATAAATACCAATAGAATATAAAAATAATATATGCATGTGGCATAAGGCCTGTGTATGGAAATTACAGTATCACCTTGTATCTGTACTGTACAGGGATTTTTAGTCATCATTATAACCCCCTAAATCTTATCCCTGTACAGTGAGGAGTGACCCCAGAGCTCTCCCTGTATTCTGCCCTGGCTGCTGTAATGCAGCAGCAAACTTTTTCTTTTAGCTACAATGGATGTGAGTGATGCTTCTTGCAGCTTGTTTACAGTAAGAGAAGGGGAAAAGGACAGCTACAAAAAAAAAAAAAGATTCTTATTCACCACAGGGGCACACTATTCTCGCTTTTAAAAAAATATTATGCAAATTGGATTTTGATACATTGGAAAGCAATTATTAGCATATTACATTACAAAATAGAGGTATCTCGTGAAGGGGTTAATCCCCCAGGCACGCCATTATTTCATTTTGATTCCTGAGTATAGTAAAGAAATGTTGGTTTTAAAAGGACAGCTATACTTACACATTTGGGGGTTATTCACAGAGCGCTGCAGTAACAATAAACATTCGGCGTTTCCCATCAGGGAAATTTATCCGGCAGCGAGAGAAGGTCCAATGAATCTTTTGCCTCTGAGTTTCCCCTCTCAAGAGCAAAGTTTATCATCACTGCAATAAAAGGCGATGGTTGCTGTTTGCAATAACAGTTGTGCACTGGTGTGCGCAGCGCGTTACATTAGGGTGTGCACCAAAGGAACATTTATTAAATTTAGAATTTAGATTTTGCTCAAAATACACATTTTTCATTAGCAATAAGAAGCCTGTAATCAGAGATAGTCAGTTTTTAGGCTTTTTCCTCATGAACCAATTAAGGGACATCTAAGGCTAGGGTCAGACGAACGCATTTTTCACGTCTACCGTCAAAAAGTGCGTTGATGTGTCCGAACGCACTTTTTCACAGAAAACGCGATAGCGGTCATACGATGCGCAATTTCGGCAGTGATTTTTTACGGATCCAAACCAGGAAACTTTGGGTGTCTGGACGTTATGTTGGCCGGACATGAGCAGCATCTGACGTCTCCTAATCACGCACACACACCGCTATGCGGATGCAGCACACTATGTTCGTCAGTACTAGCGTTGCGCGGCTGAACTTTCGTGCGACCGTACTTCGTGTGTGGGCCTGCGTCGGACTTCATTTGCTGCTACCACGGCCATAATAAAGTGCGGCTAAACGCACGTTCGCACTGCGTTTGTCTGGCCCCAGCCTAAAACGTCAATGTAGGAAGTGAAAGAGGACCTCTTCACCCAACATTATGGTGTGCCTGGGCACACGCCCTGCGCACGCCTATGCACTTGTGAATAACCACGACAGTGTTAGTTCACCTTCTCTGGTCAATATAAAAGATCTAGAACTAAACGTAAAAACCAAAAAAAAAAAACGGCACAACTCTGGGTTCTCTAAAAATAATGCATAAATGTGACAAAGACGTCAACAGATCATTACACCCGATTCAGAATCTAGCCCTCTTGGTGGAGTACATTTTATTCAAGCTACTCGAACACAGCCCTCCCTCAACTTACTTTTCATCAAAGAAGAGTAATTTTAATCAGATTAATAATAAAGTATTTGTTACATTCAATTATTGATATATTAAATGAAATGGGGGAAAGAGTCCCAACACTAGCTTGTATTTACTTTGTCTCAGGACGTTGAAATTTATTATTTCTTTATATTATTTCTACATTTTCCATTTAAATTAAATATCCTGATCACAAAGCAATATCCGTGCACCATCCTGCCACAAAGGCCACGTGCAGATCTACTCAGAATTAGATTAAATCGGGTGTATAATAATATATATATGTATTATGTATATATCTATATATATTTTATTTTTTTTTAAACAAACTTTTCTTGCAAGAAAAAAAGTTTTATTATTATATTAATAAATCCGGAAGTTGTTCGCTATTAATTGAATTTGAGAAATGCAGTGGAAATGGGGGGGGGGGGGGTTGGTAAAAACTTAAAAGATACCATCAGATAGACTATTTTGGCTAAAAAGTTTTGCACCATTAAACCCGTTACTGAAGAATCCCTTCAGGCAGCGAAACGGTGTTAACAGGCCTGATATGACCCCAATTACTGGTTATTTATGGTTTCTACTCTGATAAACTAGTAGACTATTTCACGCTGCCGTTACAATCCAGAGGAAAAAGATGATCTAAACCAGTGAATTGTATGTAGCCATATGAACGGTGTTTTCACCTCTTAAGAGCAAAGAAACAACCCTGGAAGGTAACACCCTGGCCTGGCCGCGCTCCGTGCCTACGCAAGCCTTATTTATATACTTACCTGTGTGTTAATCAGATCAATTTCTGATCCGGCCAATGAGATCGCTCAGAATGTATTTTGGTGGTTAAAGTTCACCATAGAAGCCCTGACCTTGCTTTTCAAAATACAATTCAATTAGCGATCTCCCAGACGCAGAGCATTCCACAAATTACCCATGTGTTCCCGCCAGGAAGCTATGCAAACAAACAACAAATATCTGAAAACCCAAAACATGCTCAAAAAAAACAGAAGACAGATGGAGCCGAATGCTGGCGAAACAGAATCTGGTGGGTGTGATCGTGTGCATCGTACACAGATAATTACTTATAATTGCATACATGGGACCAAAAGGAGCCAGAGATACTTTAAATTAAACATTTATCCTATACGATTACAAGAGATTCTGTAGAGGTTGTTACCTAATTGGTGGCTTTGTGGGGAATTGCAATGGAATTTCAAGTTATAGTCAACTTATACCAAAGTTTGGAAAACATTTCAGAATCTGCTCTTTTTGTGCAAAATTTCCTGAAAATTCCCGACTTTCCCATTTAGTGAAACATAGAAAATATCGGCAGATAAGAACCTTTCGGCCCATCTAGTCTGCCCAATTACATGGATACTTTACCTGGATTTATCTTTTGTTTAGGATAGCCTTATGCCTATCCCATGCCTGCTTAAATTCAATTACTGTTTTGGCATCAACCACTTCTACTGGAAGACTGTTCCATGTATCCACCACCCTCTCAGTAAAATAATACTTTTAAACCTTTGCCCCTCTAATCTAAGACTATGTCCTCTTGTTTTGCTACTTTGTTTCCTTTTGAAGCGGCCCTTATGTTACAGTTCCCTATTGCCAGCAGAGCCAACTCAAGGCCATTCATGGTTATGGACAGTGGTCACAAATTACATCACCGTACCGTATTCCAAGGGTCAAGTCCTAAGAAAATTAGTGTGGGAACTCACCAAGGTTTGTTGTACGATTCTGGTCATGAAAGAGAATAATGGAAGTTGTAACAGTTGCGGCGCTGCTTTATGTTTGAGAAGTCCATTCCTCTGCAACACGCAGATGTGCTCAAGCCTTGAAATGCCCTCAAAATGTAGACATTTTTGCAAACTTGTTCAGACACTAAGAAGTATTGCAGCTTTCTAGTGCATCAGCCAAACAGGAACGAAGTTCCCTCGGCTAAAATAGGGAGAACTACGGTCCCACGTGATCCTTCTCAACCTAACCCTTGCTTTATTCCCCAGCACTGGAGTTCATTAATCCCCGTGCACAGAGGCTGCATGGGGAGGGATTTCTCTCCCAAAAGACCAAGAGGTTTGGTGTACAACTGCCAGTACAGACATCTCTTGCTAGAGGTGGGTTCCCCATGCAAATACCCCCATTCCCCTCTGCACCCGTTGAGCTCTGAGTCACCTCATCATCAGAAAGTAGCACGGAGCCCTCCAGTGGAGAAGGCTTATGGCCCATCCCTTCCTCTCTAAAGGATGGGTCCTTGCCAGTCAGAGGTACTGTGTATTTAATAAAAAAAACAAACAATGTTTTATTCACCAATTCAAATCAATTGGTGGAGAGTTACAAAGGGAATAGCAAATTTTGATCCAACTCCTTTAAGTTGAATAAAAGGTGCAAAAGAATTGTATTGTAGCCATTCTCAGAGTCACAGATTGACCTCTTCAACCGGTTTAATTAAAAGCATCATGGCAGAATTAATATTCTTTACTTTAAAATCATACAAGTCTCTGTTTAAGAAAGCAAAGACTGGAAAAGCTCACAAATTGTATCATAGCACAAGGAGGAAAATGTAAACATCAATTGGTAATGTAACAAAATAATGCACGATAAAACACAACCATAATAATAAAGGATTTTATGGGAAGTATCTTTCATACTCTAGGATTGTTATTGATGAATTGCCACCTGCCTATTGTCAACGTTACAACTAGAGATGGGCCGAATGTTCGATTCGAACATTGGCTGTTTGACGAACATTATGGGATGTTCGCGGTCTGTTCGACCGCAGACATTCCACAATTTATTTATTTATTTATTTATTTATAAAGGATTTTACCAGGAAGGATACATTGAGATTTCTCTTGTTTTCAAGTATGTCCTGGGTTCAAGAACATTGAAGTGTTACAGTTACAGAAATACAAAGTAATACAATGTAAGATATTGAAAAACAACACAAATATACAGATTAACAGAAAATAAATATGTAGGAAATATAGTCACTATGTTACATGTTTACAGGTGCATTCTGTATATAGTCACTAGGTTACATGTTTACAGGTGCATTCTGTATTGAGGTATGTTAATAGGGAACTCTTGAGTGACTTAAGACTGGGGGAAGATTTGATGGTGTCTGGGAGGTTATTCCATAATTGTGGTGCTCTGTAGGAAAATGAGGACCGAGCCAATGACTTTGCAAAATGTGTTCACAGTTCTCCTAAATGTACCGGCAACTGCCGGTACATTCAGGAGACCTGTGGCTGCAGCCCACCGGCCCCCGTGCCTTTGGCCCTCCTCTGCCCCAGGCCTCGTCTTCATGCTGAGCCCTGGTTGGGCAAAGTCCTGCACCTGACCTGGACTTTGCCCAATCAGGGCTCTAATTCAACATTGAGCCCTGATTGGGCAAAGTCCAGATCAGGTGCAGGACTTTGACCAATCAGGGCTCAGCATGAAGATGAGGTGTGGGGCAGAGGAGCCGCGGTCGGACGGAGGAGCAGAAAGACCTGAGGAACAGGAGGCTGGGGTAGCAGCAGGACAGCAGAGGTACAGGGGCCGAAGGACTGCAGCCACAGGTCTCCTAAATGTACCGGCAGCTGCCGGTACATTTAGAAGAACTGTGAACACATTTTGCATGTTCGACCCCCATTGGGTTGCATTGTGTTCGAGTTCGTATGCGAACATTTCGGCTGTTCTAATGTTCAAATACGAACCAAAACACAGGGGGTGTTCGGCCCATCACTAGTTACAACAGCATTTTTCACAGTTGTTTGCAACTTAGCCAAACTACTGTGCTTTGTTATTTCATAACGTTAAAAGGAGGTTATTAAACAATATACTGCATAAAACAGAAATACAATATCACAAGAAGCATTTCTCCCTTGAGCTTGTTCAGTCTGTGTGGTTTTGCCATGTCTCTGGTATTATATACATTGTTACTATAAACGTTTCCTTTTTGTTGAAATGAAGTCCGGTGACTTTGACGCTGCTTATAACTATGTGCTGCGGCTGTTATTTATTCATTAAACACAATAGAATTAAACAAATAAAACACTCTAAAAGAAACTGATGACAGATAACAAACACATTAACTCATTTGACCTCTCACGTAGATCTTGGATAATATTAAACAAAATCCCTCAATGCTTAATACAGCTGTTGGCACCAAGAAACTTTTAACTTGGGTTGATTAAAAAAAAGTTTTTTTATTTAGGCATTATTTACTGAAATGGTGCTTACAAAAGTGCCAATGGGGGGAATTTTTGGAAGCTATCAAAAGGAACTGTCCAAGGGAGGAACTGCACTGTACGCTTATAAGGTTTATTTAACTTTCATGTAAAGTATAGTTTTTTCTTATAATAAGGTAGTGAATAAATGGTTTAATTTGGTGAGGGTTGGGGAAGACACCAAACAGTGTGCAGACACCTCTACTCCATCCCACGGTCTGCCTGTTTCAGCAGCATCGTATCCAGTTTACTAAACAGCAGAAATGCCTCCTAAAACTCGAGGGGCGTTGAAAGAACCTGCTAAAGGACCTTCATGGCATGCGTGAAACTCATCGACTAGAAAACTAATCACTCATTGATGTAGCCCACCGTGTAGTCAGTTCCTAAAAATATCAGTTGACAAAAGAGATATGGTGGTTTATCACAGGACTGGCCAAACAGAGCATCTGCTTTTGTAGAACTATGACGCCCACTGCACTTTTCCAGGGTCAGAGTTGGAGTTGTATTTCTATAGGCCCAGGTTTATTGGGAAATGTTTCTAATTTTCTGCAATGCAGCCTACACATGCGGGAGGCCTCCAGACCCAATATGAACATTGATTGATGAAGCTTACAGCTCATTTGGTATTAGGGAACCACTAAAGGGTAAGTACAGTGCAGGTCATTGAGCCCTTAGAGGCTTGCCATCACCATCCCAGTTATGAGTCGCTACATTACCGACTCAACTTGTAATTGAATGGGTCTGCTAATTGATACTGGCAGTGGCACCATGAGCTATTACTAGTTTTGTCTCCAGGAGTCAATAAACCTTCATAGAGACTTACGCAAGCTCTGTACCACAAACTGAAGCTTCCTTAACAAAGTAGGACTTGTTACCAGCTGGGTGGAGTAGAGGTAACACCACTGCGCTATGACCGTGGAAACACAGATTCAAATCCCAGTAGGATCACCTCTCCAGTAAGTGTCCCAGGGCAAGACACCTAATGGTACATACTCGCCACCCAGGACATATGTGGAAATGAGAGAAATCTCAATGTATTCAGCTGGAATAGCAGGGAAGTCATCATGGTTAACCAGTGAGCTGTTGGCAATAATGGCTCTCTTGGACTAGAGACACATATCTATATGGTTTAGCTACATCTTCCAGTACGAGCAGCAGGTTCCCCAGGGCAATTGGAAGTTTTTCATAACACAGGAAGCACAGAAAAAGAAAAGCTTTTCCCATCCAAATTATGGCCACAAAGTATATAAAAGCTGAAGGGGACACTCTACACATTGTGATCACTCCATGTAAATTGGAACAAATGCCAAAAAAGGAAAGTCTCTGCTAATTTCACTCCCTGAATGGGTGCTTCCTCGACCACCATTTTTTCTTTACTCAAAGAGCTTTTGGTTGGATCTCGACTATGAAGGGCTCAAGTCAACAATGGCATTTGGCTATAACAAAGTATTGCACCATGTGACATGAAAGATCTATTGTATTCTAGAGGAGGTTCAAGGGATTCTTTACAGAAAAACGTGACTCGGGTTGTCCGTAATAAACAGACACAAGAGAGACATCTCTACAGTTCAATTGGTATCTGCGTAAACATTTTCACACAATGTTACTGATTTGACAGATACATTTTTTTATTTTTTCACAAGCTTTATACATGTGAAACCAAGAAAAGGAATCTTGATAGTTTCCAGTTCCTCCATAAAAATCCCTTAAAGGATCGACAGGTCCCTAGCAGGCAGACGATGGCTCTCATCAAATATGGCAGCTGCCATGTCTCAGTGACTTCCCTGTGGATATTACACAGATTTTTCAGCTTTTATTTCATGTCGGCCAGTTCCAGCATTCTATGTGAAGAAAAACATATTTCCCACGGAAGCCTAAATAAAAAATAAAAAAAAATGATCACAGGATTGTGTTAGCGTGGATATGAATTTAATAAACAAGCTAAATTTCCAACATACACCCGGCTCATAGAAACCATTATAGCACTAACGTAACTTGTGTTCTCAAAAGTGTATTGGACCTGATGCTCAAGGGGAAATACATTTAATGGCTGTCAGACATGTGGGGCTCCATTCCTTTATGAGGGTTAATCTGCAAGAGCAAGATCTTTGAATTACCACTCCTAAAAACAACTCGTGAGAATGGGTTACCGACGATATACTAGTAACTTAAGCCATTTTATTCTAAGTAATACTACAACAAGTGGTGGCTGTCACCTCTTGCAGCTTACATTCTGGAGTCCATAGAACTCCATCCAAAGTAACCGTGGAAGCTGCAAGAGGTTTCGGAAACAGGGCTGCCATCAGAAATCTTGGGGACCCTTACTAAGCCACTGGTTTGTGCCCCCCCCCTTTCTTCTTCAGTAAACCAACTAAAACATCTCCCAACCCCCTGCACCTAGTGCAACCCATGCCAATTGCTTCCTCAATGATGAGCCTGCGTGTCCTTACAAGTTCCAGATGCCACGGCGCAGGCCAGTCAACGGTGGCATGGAGGGACCCTTAGACAAGCTGGACAGGGTTTGGCAAGGGACAGGGCCCCCTGGGCCATTGAACATATGGACTGTCGCCCCTGATGGCTGCCCTGGTTGTAAAGCCACACAAGTTCTGGAGGAAGTACACTTGAAGAACTATTTTTCCTTTGTCTACTTCCAAATACATCACAAGGAGATGGTGTAGCACCACAAGAACCTCTGGGGAAAGCGGTAGGTAAGTTTAGATGAGGGGTAAAAGTCCCCAGAATTCTGACCCAGTACGTTTTTACAGCCCATCCAGCAAATTGATACAGTTGGAGATATCGGCTATTTACAAACATACAGGAAAGCCGTATGTGACACATTGTGAGCGAAGACTCCGCTCCAAAATGCAAACCTTACAAAAAGGTGGAGTATATTATTTCAAACTGCTCCCGCAAAATCACTTTGAGGTTTAATGAGGTGCAATTGCAGCACGTGTCTTGCTCTTGCAGCATGATTGACAGGTGATACGGAATCGCTCGTCATTCCAGCACTAGTGAAGGTTTGCACATCATAAACAGATTATAGTGACGCCGCACCCAGGCGCAGACAGCCTGCATTAACCTTGATTATTTGTAAACAGATGCAAATGCTGAGTGGTAACACGAGTTGCTGCTCAACTTGGTATAGTAAGCGGTGCAGTAATGATTGCGAGACGGTCCGCTTTCATCACGACCGAGCCTGATGTAACTGATGAGACAAGTGAAGCAGCTCTGTAAGCTATCGATGCGAATTTAACTCTTCATGGTCTACGATTCATTGCAGCAAGATATTTGGATCATTCCAGAATTTATTATACCGAACAATAACAGAGGTCACATTTTGCAGCCAATCAGAAGTACTGTAGTTTAATTCTCACATTGTATACTTTGATCCCAATTTTTAAATCAAATGTTTGATTGAGGCTAATGTCAGGCTAGTGCGTTTTCTACAGACTGTGCGTCCGCGCATTACGGACGCTCTTTTTAACGGAAGACGCAGTAGTGGCCACGCGGTCTGTTTTTTTCACTGTTATTTTTGACGGATGTAGGAGGGAAAATAAATTAAAATAAGAAACCATTTTGGCCGTCAAAAATGCTGGACGTATAAATGCAGTCCGTCTGACCACGTTCCATCACTCACACGCAAAGCTATGCAGATGTTGCAGACGTGGCGCACTCCGCACGTCCGTTCTAGCAGTTTTACGTTCTTGCCTAACCTGCGTCCGTTTGTCGCGTCCGTCATGCGTCCGCACTTCTGTGCGGACGTACTTCGTGTGTGGGGCTCCATTTACCACAATTGTATGCTATCACGGACGTACTTATGTCCGGCAACACGGACGTGAACACTGCGCTCGTCTGACACGAGCCTTAGGCGAAAAGGTAAGCCGGCGTGCTGCTCTGCTCAGTGCTTTAGGAGTGCAGGGACAGGGAGCCAATGCCGAACCCGTAAGCTCTATCACAATACATTTATATGGACGATTGCGCAAAAAGAAATACATTTTAGAGCTTTTCCTATCAGCATAACATGAAATAAGATCTCACGCATCAACTGGGCTTAGACAATACAATCCCTCGTAAAAACATAAATATGGTTTAATTCTAACACGCAGAGGCCCAGATCCAGCTGGTATAAGAAGCAATGGATCACACACCCTGCCTAGAGGACCAGAGCCGAGAATGGAATTTCTCGTTTTATTTTCTATTGCAATAAATGATTTTGCGTTTTGTAAATTCACTTATCAGCTTTCCGCAGCCAGCAATTATTTTTCATTACCAGCTACATGCGAGAATAAGTACAGGTATTCTCCAGCTGCCTCCACGCTAGGATCGTTACACAGATTGCGTCTTGGCTGGAATAAGACGGGAGCGGGCTTAGTATAACGGCCCCACTCATTGTTGAGGTTATCAGGTCAGCTGGAATAGAAACCACACTGCATTTCAGAGTATGTGCGATGCTGCCCTCTAGTGGAATAATGATACATTTTTGTGAATGTTTAATTCACATGTAGCACCACTTCTAAAATAAAATTATATATACAAAAAAAAAATGTAAAAAAATTACAGAATTTTAAGTATTTACTTTCAAATAAACTATAAATATTCCTGTACATAAAACAACATTTTCTTGAATCCTTAAATGGAAGAAAGAGAAAATCCATGCTCCATTTTATTCCTCAAGTCCCAAATTTGATATAAGCCAAGTACCGTGCAATCAGACGGGTATTAACGGCCACCTTCGCGACATTCATATAAACATTGCTCTAAAGAAACTCGGAAAACCTCTGCTGTCTCCCTGGATGATTGGTTGTGTCATGTGATAACGTGTCAAAATCCGCAGTCCTTTGCCAACCTTATAACGGGCATGGTGTCACTACACAGGTCAGTGCTGGGTTTGGGCTACATGTCCCTGGAACCGAAGGTTTACAAATGTCATGGCCCGATCCATAGAGCCTCTGAACAAACTCCATTGTCCAACCCCCCCCCTATGGAACGGAGACAAAATAGCCAATTTTTCAATGGGTCTATATTGGGGGAATGGACCTAGAGCTGCAGCTTCAAAAGCTTGAACACATACAGGGTTATTCAGAGAAAGGTGAAAAGCAGGAGAACTGTCAGGAGAAGAGAACAATCTAGACCAAATAGTCGATTTGGAAAGTGAGATAAATGGGAGAATTTTTCTGGTTTGACTATTTTGACCTAGAATTCTCACTTCTGCCAATTCTCCTGATTTTCCCTTCTCATTGAATAGACCTGATAATTTATTCATGTTGATGGGCAGTGCATGGATAGTGCCACCCAGCGGGATGTAGAATCCATATGCGGTCAGTGACAAAAGGAATTCCAGAGGTGCTCCCATCAAAAAAGGCTTTCCTGCTAGAAGCTTTTGAACTATACAGGATGCAGGGCAGCATCTTCCCTGTGCTCACCATCTGTAGGACATAGTAAAGTGAGTCCAGGAAAAAATGGGATGCAGTGTTCCAAACCAGTTGTGTGTCCTACATAGCGTCGTTTTATTTAGGCTAGGGTCAGACGAAAGCATTTTTCCCCGCGAACGTGAAAAAGTGCGTCCGAACGCATTGAGGTATTTTTTCACGGAATGCGCAAAAACGGTCAGACGCCGCGCATTGTCGGTCGTGATATTGTACGGATCGTCAATAAAACTCTTTTTGCGTCTGGACGTTATGTAGGCTGGACATTAGCAGCGTCTGACATCTCCTAATCACGCACACACGCCGCTATGCCGCAGCTGCGCACTCAGTACGTCACTACTAGCGGTTCAGCGTACTCAAAAAAATGCGTTCAAATTCCACTTGCGTTGCACGGCCGGACTTTTGTGCGGCCGTACATCATATATTGGCCGTCATTGCCCGTCATCTGCTGCTAGTGCGGCCGTAATTATGTGCGCCAGAACGCACGTTAAAAGTGCGCTGGTCTGACCCCAGCCTTACATCTACAGGAATGCAAATCCTCATTGTTTTGGGTAATATAAGGACATCAAAACACAAACATTTTCATTTTAAACCCTAAAGTAATTTCTACGGAGCCGTGAAAAAGGCACAGACGCCTCTTCACTGTAAGAGAAACAATGTTACATGAAACAGGACAAAACATTCAACACAAACTGTAAACCGATACACTGAAGTTAATTGGCTCCTTGGTTCTAGTGTTGCGGATATAGTGCAGATTCCCGTGGGTAACAGACGAATGTGCACATTTTCACTCATTGTTTGTACATATACCAGAATTACTATATATTTACAATACACTCTTGTTGAAATGTGAGTTAGGGTTTTATTCAGTTTATTATTGGTTTTATGTGACATTTCTGGTCATCTGCTGCCACCTCCTGGTGGAAAATAAAATTTCCTGAACGTCAATACTACAATTAGAAAATATCATTACTTGACTTTTACTGCAACAAAAAGCTTCACGGCTTAAATTCCAGGCATTTCAGAAATGGGCAGGCTAAGATTTTACAGCGAACAGAGGGATATGTAGCGTAGCACAGGAGATCTGTAAAGCAGCTCTGAATTGCTGGGATGTGTAAAAGCGCACACACACACACTTTAGTGCCTAGGTGCTAAACTCCAAATATATTTAGAAATTATGCACATGGAGGCACTGCAGGACGTCAACAAAAATATTCAAAGCTTTGAATAAATATTTTTATTGACGGCCTGCAGGGATTAAATCAAAATGCTCAAAGGATGTTTTAAAGACCACCGTGAACACAAAACATATGAAATGAAAATGATCACATATGTTAACACTATAAATGCTGGGCTCAAAGTGGACTCTGGGTTTTTTTTTTTTAAACTTAAATTTTTATTAGTGTTTTCAGAAAAATACAAAACATATACACACAAACAAGCAGGAAAGGGAAAAAGAAAAAAATAAATAAATAAATAAAAATAAAAAAAATAAAAAATTATAATAATAATATCAACTGTCTAGAAAAGGGGGAGGGGGATCTCAGAGCACGATATACAACACCTTGTAAGTTCATGACAGGAATATAGCATAGTTATAAACCGCACGCTTTATAGAGCTTGTGGATATCCCATAACGACCAGGGGTCTTTGGCAGGCGGAGAAAGGCCACACTGGAATGAGGCTCGGGAATCAAATTGACGGTATTGGTCTAATGTGTCCACGATCTGTTTCTGCGTAGGAATCACTGCAGATTTCCATTGTCGAGCGATTAGCAAAGCTGTGGTTGAAATGATTATAAAAAGCATTTTTGTATGAGTGCGAGGGAGATGTATAACGCCCAACAGCAGAACTTCTGGCGTGCATGGAATCGGGGTGCCCAAGACTTCCGTCGCCAGTTTAGCTATATCTTGCCACAGCGGGGATAGGATGGGGCAGAGCCACCAGATGTGTCCCATTGTTCCTGTTGCCTGTCCGCACCTCCAGCATGTATCAGAAATGAGCGGCGAGAAGCGATGTATCTTATCCGGTGTCATGTACCAGCGGTACAGAATCTTCCTCTGTGTTTCCACCAGCGTCGCACATCTCGATGCTCCCACCGCAAACATATGTGCATTTGCCCATTGAGTTGGGGTTAAAGTGAGTGAGAGATCGTGTTCCCATTGTCGTTGATAGGGCCATCGTTCCGCTCTTTGGGGGGTGTTAAGCACGCGGTAGAACATTGAGATCGGTTTAATCGTGGACAACGGATCTAGGCAAAACAGTTCTGTCTCGGAGAGTGGAGGGAGAAGGGAGGATAGGGATGAGGAGATTGGGCTCTGTTTGAGGTAGGAATATAGTTGCATGTATGATAAAAACATATTATTCGACACCCCATATCGTGTTTGTAAGTCTCCGAAGGGCAGGATGGCTGTTTGTCCAAATAAATGGTGTATGTGCGTTACTCCACATTTGAGCCAAGGTCTTATAGCAACATGCGGGAGTAGATACCTCAAGGCCTGCAGCGGGGCGGCCATCGCGAGGGGGTGGTAGTTTGTGAATAGTGACATATGTCGATCCCAGCCACATAAGTGGAAAACCGTGGAGGCGTGCATCTCTCTCATATTGGGTCTCAGGGTCGGAGGTATCCATAACAAGTCGCTCAGTGAATGACCCTGCATGTAAGCCGCCTCCACCGCCAGCCACTGCGGCATCGGGGAAGGTCTAAACACTTCCGAAAGGGATGCCAGGCATGAGGCCCAGTGGTACCTGTGGACGTGAAATAGGTTGAGGCCTCCGTCTCTGTGGCGATAATACAACAGTCTCCTAGACACCCTAGGGCGCTTATGATTCCAAACGTATGTCATTAAAAGTGATTGGAAGGAATCTAGGTACGATTTGGGTAATTTAACTGGAAGGGTTCGGAAGATATACAGGAGTTTAGGGATGATCGACATTTTTACAGCAGCCATTCTACCTAACCAAGAGACTTCCCCCCGCTGCCAGGTCCCCAACAGGGATTTTACATTGGACATAAGCCGTGTGTAGTTCTGTGGTATCAGGTCCGATGCCTTTTTAGTAATCCGTTACCCCAAATATGTCAAAAATGAGCTGCGCCAGTCAAAATGGTACCGTCTCGTAAGTGCCTGCAAATGTGTGGGAGATATGTTTATGGGGAGGGCTTGTGTCTTTTGTGCGTTAACAAGATGATAGGACGCCGCAGCATATGAAGTGAGTTCTGTCTGGAGGGCCGGGAGGGACACGTCAGGGTCCGTTAGGGTCAGGAGAATGTCATCAGCATATAGGTTTAGTTTGTATATGGTTGGGCCTATAGAAACCCCCCTGATCAAATCATTTTGTCGGATGGCTTGCGCCAATGGCTCTAGGACTAGGGCGTACAGAAGAGGTGAGAGGGGACAACCCTGTCGGGTCCCGTTCGAGATAGCGAATTCATCGGAGAGGAATCCTGAGTTTAGGACTCTGGCTGACGGGGCGTCATAGATCGCCTGCACGGCATTGAGGAATTTGGGTGGGAACTTGAACTTAGAAAGAGTTGAGCGCATAAATAACCAGCCGACCCTGTCGAACGCCTTCTCCGCATCTAAAGAGACCACAAGGCTAGGCTGCTCGAGCCTCCTCATCGCCTCCATCAGGTTCAGCAGTTTTTTTGTACTATCTGGGCCTTGACGTCGATGTATAAATCCCACCTGGTCTTGTCCTATCAAAGATGGTAAGATCAGTTTTAATCGGGCCGCCAATGCTTTGCTGTATATCTTGAGGTCTACATTCAATAAGGATATGGGTCTTAGGTTCGGGCATAAGTCTGGCGTTTTACCCGGCTTAGGGAGCGTGATAACGTGGGCTCGTAACATGTCGACCGGGAAGGAGCCCAGTTCCGAGGCCTTCTCAAACGTTTTGTGGAGGTGGGGCAATAGAAGTGAAGCAAAATTGGAGTAGTATAGGTCTGTCAGGCCGTCAGGGCCCGGGGCTTTGTGACGTGGGAGGGATTTGATAGTGTCAGAAATTTCTTCTACGGATAGCGCGGATGACAACAGAGTCGATTGGGCGTCCGACAGGGTCGGCAGGTGTAAGGCCTTCAAATAGGCCTCGACTGAGTCCGTCGTGGGATGTGTCCGTGTCTCATCAGTGGCGAGGTTGTATAACTTCTCGTAATATGCTGCAAACTCGTTGGCTATGGCTGTGGGTGTGTGTATAGGGCCTTGTGGTGTCCTAAGGGTTGTGACCTTCGTCTGGGGTTTGGTGGGTTTCAGGCGCCTGGCTAGTAATCTGCCTGGTTTGTTCATGAATGTGTAGTGTTTCATTTTCAATCGTGACAAAGTTGCAAAATAGGCATCCGCCTCCAACGTCTTAAGGTCTCCCAACTTGGAGTCTAATTCCGCGGCCAGTTCCGGAGATGGTGAGATTTTATTACGGCAATCTAAGGAATGGATGTCTGTCAGTGTAGCTAAACGTTTAGACATATACTCCTTTCTCAATCTAGACTTCCATTGGATGCACACCCCCCGAATAACCGTTTTATGGGCCTGCCAAATTGTGATTGGGCACATGTCAGGGGTTACATTTTCCGCGAAGAAATTCGTTAAAGCGTCTCGTATTGCCGCAGTCGCCGGTTCATGTTTAAGAAGAGAATGGTCCAGTCGCCACGGGGGCCTCGTGTGATATTGATATGTATCGCTAAGAGTCAATTGTACTGGGGAGTGATCCGACCATGTAAAAGGTTTGATGTCGCAATCCGTCACGTACGGGAGTGTCCCCCCAGCCACAAGAAAGTAATCGATTCGTGTGTAACTATTATGAACCTGTGATCTAAACGTGTAGTCACGTTCAGTGGGGTGAAGCAGTCGCCACACGTCGTAAAGTTGATATTTCTCTAGTATGGAGCATAGGAGTCGAGGTGGTCTCGACGGACGCAGAGGATTGTCAGGGCCTGAACGGTCTCTGTCCGGGTCCAAACTAAGGTTAAGATCTCCACATAAAATGAATGTGCCTGTGAGGACATCCGAGACCTTGTCAAGGAGTGTCGCTAGGAAAGTACTTTGGGATAAATTCGGGGCATAAACCGACACTAGTGTGTATGTGCGGTCATTGATAGTACATATTAAAATGATATAGCGGCCCTGTGGGTCAGTGATGATGCGGTGGGATTGAAACGCGACCCTGTTGTGTACTAGGATGGTGACCCCTCGGGATTTTGCTCTGTATGTGGAATGGTATTGTTGGGAGTATTGAGGGAGATACAGCCTAGGGTGGTCCAGACGGCGGAAGTGGGTCTCCTGCAAACACACTATGTCAGCATTATAAGAATGAAGATCTCTGTAGAGAGAATGACGTTTAATCGGGAGGTTTAATCCCTTTACATTAAAGGTAATAATTTTCATTAGGGAGTATCGAATATGGTGTGACTGAGGAGTTAGGGTGGTTGTATAAATCAACAGGTGTAGTCACTACGGTGATCGTCGATACAAGTGATCGTCTTAGTGTATACGTGTGTTATGCCCTGAGAGTAAAGAGGGAGAAAAGGAGGAAAAAAAAATAAAAAAAATAAAAAAAAATAAATAAAAAGGAGAAAATAAAAGAAAAGAGATAAGGCACCAGAGTCGGTGTGACTATCTACAAACAACGTTTGTCGTCTCTCCAGCGGGACCTCCGGGGTGGGAATAGCCCTGCGCTCTTCTAGGAAGAGGGAGAAAAAAAAGAAAAGGGGGGGGGAACAACTTCTGCAACCAGAACACGGTGAACATTGTGTATTAAACAATAACATTACATATCGTAGATCCAAGTGCGGATCAATAACCTCACAGTCAGTGGGTACAAGGAAGAACTTGTGCTTCAGTGCGTAGAGTCATCTAAATGTATATAAGCCATCCCATCCTTGTACCGCAACCGCGACCGTTGGGGGAACTATCGGAGGATTGTAATCCACAGGAGCTTGCATTTCAGCGATTATGCCGTTCTTGATTCCAGCGTTTGGGTAAGGAGCGTGTCGCTTCTTCGTCTTCAGCGATCTGTATGCCCCAATTCTCCAGGATTTTTCGAGCAGCCGTCGGGGAGGTTAGCACCGTGACCTTGCCTTCTCTGGTAACGATGAGTTTGTGGGGTATCCCCAACGATATGTCACCCCCGCAGTACGCAGCGCCAGGGTTAGTGGTCGATACAATCGGCGTTGCTGCAGGGTAGCCTTCGATAGGTCCGGGTATATATTTAGGTGGGCATAATCGTGGCCTAGTGCTTCTGGCTTCCTCAGGGCTTGTAGCAGATCCTCACGCGGTTTATAATAATGCATCCTTAAAATGACGTCACGAGGGGCTTTTATTGGAGCCGAGGGAGGTTTGGGTAGACGGTGTATGCGGTCTAGTAATAAGGACTCCAGCGTGGCATCCGGTAAAAGGTGTACAAATAACTCCGTTACATATTCCTGTAGTTGTCTCGGGTGCACTGTCTCCGGTATCCCCCTGATCTTTAGATTGTGCCTGCGGGATCTGTCCTCCAGGTCTGCCAACTTGTTGGCGTACAGTAGTAAATTAGTTTCCAGTTCCTCCACCCTCATGGCCATAACATTGTGAGCCTCCGCTGTCTCTGACATTTTGGTCTCTAATCTAGAGGTGCGTTCCCCGATCTCTCTTATGTCTTTCCTAATTTCCCCTGCAACAGCGTCTAGTCTGGCTGTTAGGGTAGAGGACAGGGTCTGCAACATACCTTCCATGCGGTTTGCGAACATTGCCAAATCCGCAGGGTCTCTTCCACTCGGAGTTTCCTGGGAGGGAGGGGGGGAGCCGCCGCCGCCATCTTGCGAGTCTGTCCCCTCTCTGCGCTTGCTAGATTTCGGCGCGAAAAAGTCAGTTTTTCCTCCCGTTTTCTTCGCTTTTGGAGTGGCCATTGGGGTCTGAGACAGGGTAGGCACCTTTTCTAGGGTGTTATTGTGTCCTTGCTTGTCGATGTCCGTGGTCACCGTTTCTATGGGTGCAGAGCCGAGCGTTTACACGTCCACCATTATCGGCCTGTAGCCACACCCCCCCGGACTCTGGGTTTTTAACCCATTATCATAACGTCACATAACATTCAAAATTCTGGCTGATGCTTGGTTTTTCATGTCTCTTTCAGCCTTCACTGTTCTATGTTTTTTCCCTTTTCCATTCAAGTTGTATGATCTTATCTCTGTTATATTATGGCCCAAGATCCTGCATGCCTTCATTTTCCCATTTTGAACATACCATTTGACACTCACTCTTTACGACATCTAACCCCCCACCCATGTGACCCTTTATGTCCTAATGTTTAATTCTAGGAACTGCTCAGTAAGCTTCCAGACCTGAAGAAGAGAGGAATCCTCTCGAAAGCTTGTCTTTTAAATGTTACGGTAGTCCAATAAAAAAAAAGGTATCACTACGTACTGCTATACATACATACATACATAAAAACCCCGGAGAACTCACAAGCAATGTATGCAAATCTTAAATTAAAAAAAAAAAAAAAAACACAACTCCGGAAGATGTTGCTTCCAAGTCTCAAAATTTAGAAGGCGAAATTACTCCATTTCAGGAACTCTAACACCTTGATTAGGATATCAGGCAATTCAGCATTGAAAGAGTTATTCAAATAAGCAGGTTTTTAAAGTTTCCAATGTTGCCAGTACAGTAAACATGATAGAAACTGAATTTTACACCAGCAGGGGAGGCTGTTGCAAAGTTAACTAATGCAGAACAATGACACCACTAAGCTTCGTTAGAAGAAGTCAGATGGGACTGCTCAGCATTTATCCGCCATTGCTCAGAACAGTTATTTAACCCTTTGACGTGTGGAATTACTCCGTAAACTTTTCAGCATTATATACAGTTGTGTTCAAAATTATTCAACCCCCAATGCTGTAAAGGGTTTTAGGGAATTTAGTGTACATTTGTAATTGTATTCAGAATGAAATCCTACAAGGACTTTTTAAAGAACCATATGCAACTAAAATGACATCAATTGGTTTTGTATTACAGTAGTAAATGTTTCTTTTGTGAATTCTTCATTGACACAATTATTCAACCCCTTAAAGACTACCACTCTGAAGAACAGAGGTTCATTCAAGTGTTTTCAATCAGGAATTGAAAACACCTGTGGATGTCACGGAGCAGCAATAAAGCATAATAAGCACCAATTAGGCAGCTATAAAATGACTGTGATACTCAGCTCCTTCTAGACATTTACTGGTGTGGTTACAAACATGGTGAAGTCAAGAGAATGGTCCAGGAAGACAAGAGAAGAGGTGATTACTCTTCACAGGAAGGGCAATGGCTATAAGATGATTGAAAAGATGTTAAACATACCAAGAGAGACCATAGGAAGCATCATTCGCAAATTCAAGGCAAAGGGCACTGTTGAAACGCTACCTGGTCGTGGCAGAAAGAAGATGCTGACTTCGACTGCTGTGCGCTACCTGAAGCGTAGAGTGGAGAAAAGTCCCCGTGTGACTGCTGAGGAACTGAGAAAAGATTTGTCAGATGTGGGTACTGAAGTTTCAGCTCAGACAATACGACGCACACTGCCTAATGAAGGCCTCCATGCCAGAACTCCCAGGCGCACCCCCTTGCTGTCTCGAAAGAATAAGAAGAGTCGACTGTAGTATGCCAAAAGTCATGTGGACAAACCACAGAAGTTTTGGGATAGTGTTCTGTGGACTGATGAAACAAAATTAGAACTGTTTGGGCCCATGGATCAACGCTATGTTTGGAGGAGGAAGAACAAGGCCTATGAAGAAAAGAACACCTTGCCTACTGTGAAGCATGGCGGGGGGTCAATCATGCTTTGGGGCTGTTTTGCTTCTGCAGGTACAGGGAAGCTTCAGCGTGTGCAAGGTACCATGAATTCTCTTCAGTACCAGGAGATATTGGATGACAATGTGATGCAGTCCGTCACAAACCTGAGACTTGGGAGACGTTGGACCTTTCAACAGGACAATGATCCCAAGCATACCTCCAACTCCACTAGAGCATGGTTGCAGATTAAAGGCTGGAACATTTTGGAGTGGCCATCGCAGTCACCTGACTTAAATCCGATTGAGAACCTCTGGTGGGACTTAAAGAAAGCAGTTGCAGTGCGCAAGCCTAAGAATGTGACTGAACTGGAGGCTTTTGCCCATGATGAATGGGCGAAGATACCCGTAGATCGCTGCAAGACACTTGTGTCAAGCTATGCTTCACGTTTAAAAGCTGTTATAACTGTAAAAGGATGTTGTACTAAGTACTAAGATTGAATGTCACTTGGGGGTTGAATAAAACTGATAATGATGTGAGCACAGAAAAGACATTTGTGGTTATTTCATTATAAATGTTATGTTATATTTGTCTGACCTACACGTGCCTCTTTGATTTAGGCTGGGGTCAGACGAGCGTAGTGTTCACGTCCGTGATTGCGCCTAAAAGTACGTCCGTGATAGCATGAAAGAAAGCCCATTGGAGCCTGACACATGAAGTACGTCCGCACTGAACTGCGGACGCACAACGGCCGCGGCAAACGGACGCAAGGCAGGCAAGAACGTACAATCCCTAGAACGGCCGCACAAAGTGCGCTGCATCCGCAACGTCTGCATAGCTTTGTGTGTGAGTGATGGAACGTCGTCAGACGGACTGCATTTATACGTCCAGCATTTTTCACGGAGAAAATGGTTTTGCTTTTTAATTTATTTTCCCTCCTACATCCGTCAAAATATACGTCAGTGATAAACGGACTGTGTGGCCACTACTGCGTCTTCCGTACTAACGTTCGTCCGTGTGCACTGACGTACAGTCCGTAGAAATCACGCTCGTCTGACCCTAGCCTTAATTGTAAGCAAGATGACTGAATGATCAAAATCAATGTCAAACTGGCCAAAACACTCAATTTCAGTGGGGGTTGAATAATTTTGAACACAACTGTATGTTAGGATTTAAGCCGGTCAACCGAAAAACATTAAATGCTTGATACGGTTACCTTGACATATTTTGCTACATCAGGAGTCCCACGCTATATGTCTGTAACCCCAATGTGTGCAGCGGTTATCACACTTTACTCTAACACCAGGGAATGCATTTGTTTTGTTGCATAATTACCATTTTAAAAAGGGAATAAACTCCCATCAGAACGTACGAATACCCAAAACAAACATTGCGGAGACCGTCATCACATCATACTACAAGGGTAGCAAGATTGGCACCTTGAGAAATGTTATTTTTTTTAAAGAGCAGAATTTATAGCACAACCCCCCCCCCCCCCTGCAATTAAATGCATCCCACCAGGTGACCGGCCTGGATTTCCTTCCAGTAGCATATTATACAGGTTGCAGGGCAGCACTTTTCCCTGTGCTTCCCCCTGCATGAAATAGTAATAGGTGACCAGGAAAACATGGCCGATCTGGCAACTCGAACATCCACAGCCGTAATTCGACGAACATGATCTGCTCACACGTCACTCCGCACTGTCCCTGCTTTACTGTTAGAGTTTTATGTATGAATGTATTCTCAACTTTTTTCAAGTGTTTTCCTTTTAATTCCTACTACACCCAATTTCCTCTTCAGTCTATGCGCTCGCGCGCTCGCGCACTCCCACATCAACCCATACATTCAATTTCTAACTCAAGTTGTACCTCCGCAGCTATAACCTTCCAGCTCCTAAATTTATAGCTCCTCTCACTTCCAGGTGCTGTCACTTTCCTGCAATCAATGAGCAGCCAATCAGATCGCATGTGCTGTGCTTCCCATATCCTGCAAACCTGGCCTGTTCGACAGGGTTGGGAACCACTGGTTTAGATCAGTGTTTCTCAAACCTGTCCTCAGGTCCACCTGACAGGCCAGGTTTGCAGGATATATGAAGCACAGCACAGGTGATATGATTCGCTGCTCAGTGATTGCAGGATTCAGTCTGCATTTCCCCAAGGGAATCCTTAAGGCCCCGTTCACACTATGCGATTTATCGCGTGGATTTTGCCGCAAAATCCGCGCGATGTTGCGCTATGTCGCATCTCCAATGCATTTCAATGGAGCTGTTCACATCTTGCCGCGCGATGTTGCATGTCGTGTGTCGCGGTAGCATGTCGCTGGTACATAACCCTTTTTCTGCGATTTGCGTTTTGCGATTTCCATCAGTGGTGTTTTGCAAAATTGCAACATCGCACGGAAAAACGTGCGATTTTCAAATTGCACAGTGTGAACGGGGCCTCAAACCTGGCCTGTTAGAGGGTCCTGAGGACTGGAGTTGAGAAACATTGGTTTAGATTGTAAGCTCACGTGATGTCTGGCAAAACATTTATATAAAGTGCTGGATTTCCTGGGGATATCCTACGGGCAGGAGCCTGTGCTCCTTATGTATTTCCCATTTGTAAAGTGCCACGGAATTAGGGTTGCCAGATCGGCCATGTTTTCCTGGACACATTATGTATCATGCTGATGGGCATGGCATGAAAAATGCAACCCTGCAGTGTGTAGAATCCAATCATAAAGGAATCCCAGAAGACCTGCCTTGATTTCCTTCCTGCAGCTTTTGAATTAAACATGTTGCAGGGCAGCACTTCTGTCTTCACATCACTCTGCATGAAATAGCATTATGTGTAAAGGAAAACATGGCCCATCTGGCAAACCTACTGCACAATTGTTTAAAACCTTTCACCCTGTTCCAATATGTGAATTTGCACTAGAGCAGTGTTTCCCAAACCTGTCCTCAGGACCCGCTGACAGGCCAGGTTTGCAGGATATCTGAAGCACAGCACAGGTGATCTGATTTGCTGCTCAGTGATTGCAGGATTCAGTCTGCATTTCCCCAAGGTGATCCTTAAAATCTGGCCTGTAAGGCTGAGGTCAGACGAACGCAGTGCGAACGTGCATTGAGCTGCACTTTATCACGGCCGTAGTAGCAGCAAATGACGTCCAATGACGGCCAATATACGAAGTACGGCCGCACGAAAGTTCAGGCGCGCAACGCAAGCGTCAAACAAACACATTTTTTAGAGAACGTGGAACCGCTAGTACGAACGCACAGAGTGCGCTGCGTCGGCATAGCGCGTGTGTGTGTGATTAGGAGACGTCAGACGCTGCTCATGTCCGGCCAACATCACGTCCATTTGTTTTTAATAGCTCCGTCAAAAAATACGGCCGAAATTGCGCATCGAATGACCGCTATCGCGTCTTCCGTGAAAAAATGTGTTCGGACGCATCAACGCACTTTTTGAGGGTAGACGTGAAAAATGCGTTCGCCTGACCCTAACCTTAGAGGTACCTGAGGACCAGAGTTGGGAAACACTGCACTAGCGTGTAAGGGCTGAACAGCCCTTTTAGGTTTGCAAAGAGATGCATTGTGGTTACAGGAAGCTCAATAATGGCAATATATATATATATATATATACATATATATATATATATGCAGCTGCAGAGGACGCTATAGAAACATACGCTCTTCAGTCTGCTGCTTCTTTCTTTTTCCATTTATGTTTGTAGTTTGTTTTTCTTACAAGTTGTATTTACTTACTTTGGATCCTAATCCATATCTGGTGCTAACTTAACCAGAGCTGTTGTAAACTTACCAGAGTCATTATAGTCTATGGAGTTGCTAAGTTTACAGCAGCTCTGGTGAAGTTTACACCAACCTTAGAATAGGTCCCTGTTATCTCTTTATGTAACTGCTAGTATTCACTAGAGACACAGCGTCTGTTCCCCACCTTGTGGCTAGTAGAGGTATTACACTCCCGCCAGAGCTGCTGATCCTCAGAGTCTCCATGAAATCATTTAACATGACATTTGCCCAGGAGTTCTACCATGTACACCTAGGGTTGCCAGATCGTCCATGTTTTCCTGCACACATATTATTATTTCATGCAGAGGGGTGGACAGAGAAAAGTGCTGCCCTGCAACACTTTACACCTCACTGATACACCTCACTGCCCCTGTTCTGAAAAAGGAGGCAATGCCTCAAACCAGGCAATGTGCTTCACTCCCGGCCAAATGTGTCTGCGCGCGTGTACCCCAGTGCAATCAAGTGAGAACTCACAACAGGCACCATGTGTCACTCACAGCGCGTTGCACATGCGTGCGCATACCGCTGATCCATCGGAGATGCTCACGCTATCAAAGCAGGCATTATCATGTAATGCGCATGCATTGTCCCTCGCTCATTCAAAGCAGGCAATAGGCCGAACTGCGCATGCGCGCCCCACCATACTAGAGAATACTCATGGTGTTGTTTACTGTTGTCATGCAAACCGCCTCCATGACCGTTTTTGCCGCAACAGATACAGTATATACTGAGTGGGTAATGAAAAGTGATTTTCCATAAAAGCACTGGCTCCTGCCTGTGATGATTTTATGAAAAATAGCTTGGTAGTAAAGGGGTTAAGTGAAGCTGCTTTAGCGGTCTGAAACAACTAGAAAATATGTTTTTCTTTTAAATTTAATTTTTTTTAACTTCTTTTAATATATATATATATAGGAGTACAGAAAATAATAAGGGTAACAACATAAAATAAGTACCATGATTTTCTACAGTAATTATTCAAATGATTAAGATACATTGTAACCAAATAAATCCTGAAATACATTACACACAATGAATTCTGACATTATATAGATGCATCTACCATGGATATATGACTTTCTTTTATTGAAATCGGATATAAACAATATAATCAAGTGATATTAAGTTATTAAGTAGGGCAGGAAAGGTGAACTCGTTACACTTCTGTCTTCCATATGTTTCCTCTTGCTCCTCCAGGTCACTGTGCAGACGGTAACTCAATGAAAGCGTATGGTTTATAGATGCCCCAGCCTACATAGAGCAATGAGCTGAACTTTCTGTGTGTTGAGGCTGTCTGTGAATGATGTGAGTATGTTTGAGCCGTGCTGTAAGTGATATGAGTGTGCCTGGGCAGGTTATGAGTGGTGTGAGTGATTTTGTATTGTCTGTGATGTGAGTGTGACTGGAAGCTCTGAATGGTGTGAGTGATTTGGTATGTCTGTGATTGCTGTGAGTATGTCTATAATCTCTTTGATTTGAGTGTGACTGGGCAGGCTCTGAGTGATGTGAGTATGTTTGTAATGTCTGTGAGTGTGACTGGGCATGCCCTGAGTCATGTGAGTGATTTTGTGTGTGTGTGATTGAAGTGAGTATATTGGTAATGTCTGTGATTGTGAGTGTGACTGGACAGGCTCTGTGTGATGTAAGTGATTTGGTATTTCTGTGATTGCTGTGAGTATGTTTGCAATGTCTGTGATGTGAGTGTGACTGGGCAGGCTCAGAGCAATGTGAGTATGCTTATAATGTCTTTGATGTGAGTGTGACTGGACCGGCTCAGAGCGATGTGAGTGATTTAGAATGTCTGATGTGATTGTGACTGGACAGGCTCTGAGCGATGTGAGTGATTTGGAATGTCTTTGATGTGATTGTGACTGGACAGGCTCAGAGCGATGTGAGTGATTTGGAATGTCTTTGATGTGATTGTGACTGGACAGGCTCAGAGCTATGTGAGTGATTTGGAATGTCTTTGATGTGATTGTGACTGGACAGGCTCAGAGTGATGTGAGTGATTTGGAATGTCCTTGATGTGAGTGTGACTGGGCAGGCTCTGAGTGATGCAAGTGTTTTGGAATGTCTGTGAGTAACAAGAGTTGTGTGAGATCTGGTGAAATTGTATTTTTTTCTGTTTTTAATAAAGTTTAATCTAAACAAATCACCTTTTGGGCGATCTGACTGTGATTGTGTTTGAGAGAAATTAGAGTCACAATACTCTTAGAATATGGGAGGGAGACTAACAGTATCACAGGTGCTTACACATACCTGGAATAGCCCAGCCCCCACTGCAACAAACCATACAAAAGTACACCGCGCCCTGGAATGCCCAAGCTTCAGTCTTATTGTATAACCAACGTCAAGCAATGTTTCAGCCTTTAAACGTGTTTTTCTCAAGTAAAATTAAAACTATCAGCACCTGAATACCTGTAAAAGCCCCAAATTAATAACTTAAAAGACTCGTTCTTGTTGTAGTCAAGCGCACAATCCCAGGTCTATGGGGGGGGGGGTATAAAAAGACATTATCATTTTATTTTTTACGTTTCACATAGCCATGTTTGGTATCATTGGAAATGCTGGACTCTGGCCACACCAGTGACACCTCATTGATCTTGAACTGGTGATAAAGATGACCCCTGCATCTCCTATAATGGGAGACACACTGGATCCACCAGTATGTTCATTCATGCTTGTCCATAGAAACGGCTATCGTGACCTTTGTTCCAGTTAGGCCGGGGTCAGACGAGCGCCACTGCCTCCTGGTGTTGTGACGCTTCAACGGGGCCAGCCACACGCTGTAGTGTGTGTACGAATTGCGTGCGCTAAGCGGGCGTGCTGCGGATGTTCTGACAGCCTCCCAGCTGTAGCGCTACGACGCGCTTTCGATGTGACCGCACATAGGAGGATTGAGCCTTGCAGCAATGAGCGCACTAACTACGCTCAGCGAGTGGCCAGACGGGTGTCGGAGTGGAAGGAACGTCCACTCTCACGGACGTTCCTTTCTCTCTCCAAAACGCTCGTCTGTCCCCGACCTTAGCTCTCCTCTGCCATTATCTATGGAAATGTGCTCAATGGTGAATGTTTGTCAGACAGAGTTTACTCTGAAAAGTCTTAATTCTTTCCTCGTGAATATTTTATAGAGTTTCCAAAAAAAGATTTTTATGATGTCGGTTGCGGCCTTTATCGTTTTCCGAAAATCACGCAGTGCGATGTGGCTTTTCAGAATATTCTGACGTGCACAAGGACCCGGGGAAAGTTCTGAGAGCCATTAATAAAGGTATTTCAGTGTTTCTCGTGATAATTGAATGGGAGCCAATCTGTTGATGTTGAAGCAGACACAGTGTCTGTAATGTGCTTTTACACAAGAGAGCTTCAGGAATTCTCACGAGGAGGCAGATAATGATCCTGTTTTCTCGGGTGCCCTCGTTTTACCCGTGTCCAGATGGATCGATTTAGCTGGAATTTTCGTTAATCAGTAATTCAGAGCACGAGTCCTCGTCCGGTTCCATAAAGGCCCGTGTCTACAACATTCGCTCGCCTTTTTTATTCTTGATATTAATTTCTGGCTCGTTCCGCTGTGTTTTCCGCAGGAATATTCGCTGCGGCCAAGTAAAACAAAATCTGGTTACAATAATGAAGTCAGTGTTTCTGGTCAGGATAGGAGGCAGTTAGTCGCTCGTCAGTGTCAAACCCTCGGCCACAGGAGTGAAAAGATGTTCGTCATGTCCAGGGGATGGGAGTTTTCAGAGGAAACGTATCTCTTTTACAAGGATGAAGGAGGATGAACGGCGCCAATTAAGGTAATCAAGCAGGTTTCTTCTCCCTCTATCCAGATAGAATGTGTAGTATATAGAAAATATTAAGATCTCAGGGACAGATTTGTTGCTCTTTTTGTCCTTACTTTGTTTTTCTGTACCTACTGTAACAACTCAATGTTCTTGAACCCAGGACATACTCGAAAACGAGAGAAATCTCAATGTATCCTTCCTGGTAAAATCCTTTATAAATAAATAAATAAATGTTGCTTATACTGAAATGTATTAACTTAAATCTTAGTAAAAGAGACTTTTAATCAATGTATTTGTAATAAATGTATTTATTTTTTGAATGCTGTTACAGCTGCTGATTTTATATGTGCAAACTCCCTCTGCTATATCATTTGCCTTTTTCGAAAGCCTAGCGTTAAAAGATTCAGGGCCCTATTACAATCTTCACGTTAAAACGCTCGCGCAACGCGTGAATTTGTGCACCCAGCGTTAAACGTTAACGCGTGTAAATCAACGCTGGAATTACAATCCTCGCACATTTTTTCATCCGTTGAGCAATAATGCGCGTAAGGCTAGGGTCAGACTAACGCATTTTTCGCGCTGTCCGTGAAAAAGTGCGTTCGAACGAATGGACGCATTTTTCACGGAATAAGCGATAGCGGTCATACCATGCGCATTTTCGTCCGTGATTTTGTACGGATCATCAATAAAACCCTTTTTGCGTCTGGACGTTATGTTGGCCGGACATTAGCAGCATCTGACGTCTCCTAATCACGCAAACACGCCGCTAGAGGGCGCAGCGCACTTTGTACGTCCGTACTAGCGGTCCTACGTTCTTGCAAAAATGCGTTCATTGCCACTTGCGTTGCGCTGCCGCACTTTTGTGCGTCCATTCTTCGTATGCTGCCCGGCATTGGACGTCATTTGTTGCTAGCACGGCCGTGATTTAGTGCTGCTAAACGCACGTTAATACTGCGTTAGTCTGACCCTAGCCTAAAACGGACGCACACAAATGCGCGCGCAGCAACGTTGCGCGCAGAAATCAGTGTGCGGACTGTTTTTTTCACACTATTCAGCCAATCAGAATAAAGAACCACAATTATCTCACATTAAGTTTTTGCGCCTGTCAAAGTCAATCTGCGCATATATGCTGCATCAATAAAAAAAACACACACAACTTCTCCATGTTATTGGTTTGGTATGTGTAGAATGTGTAACAATACTTTGCTGTGTATTTTTTTTTGGGCTGGTGTATTTGGGTTCGGCCAGGTTGATAGAATTTGCCATTAACCTCCCTGCCGGTATTCCCGAGTGTGACTCGGGGTTAAATTTCGCTACCACGAACGGTAACCCCGAGCCACACTCGGGCTGGATGCATACTCACCTCCTCCTGGCTCCCTCGCTGTCCCTGCAGTGTGATCGCGGCGAGCTGCTTCCTGGATGGCTCCCTGCGAGTCACATGATGCAGGGGGGCTGGACGCAGCAAATTTCATTCATAATACTCACTGAATACAAATGGCAAAGTTTATGAACGGCCACTAGGTGGCAGTACAGGATAAGAAATAGACCATACATGTCTCACACTTGTTCTCAGACAGATTTCAGTGATTTTTGTTGTATTTTATTGTACATCATTTATTTGCATTATTTTGGATAATTATTTTTGGGATAATAAATTATTATGTCGGGGGGCGTGGCCTGGACGCGAGGCAAGATGGCCGCTTAGTTCTGCAGCTCTGCACCCGGGCGCACCAAATAAGCTCTTCGAATGTCCGCAAGACGTCCCACGGGACAAAAAAAACGAGCCGCTGCCTCTGTGACTCACCCGCACACACCGGCGCTGACCGGGAGCTCCCCGATGCGCCACTACCTCCGCGGATCACAGGCTGTCTCCTCGCAAGGCCGCAAAACCAAGATGGCGGCGGCCGGGGACCGCATGGTAGAATCGGAGGATGATCTGCAAGACAGCCGGACTTCCTCTCTGAGCGATATACCAACGGCGGAGGTAAGGGAGACCCTGCGCCACCTTCCCACTAAGAGAGACTTGGAATCTTTATTTTCACGCTTTGAGGCGAAATTTGATGCAAAATTCGCTGAACTAGGGGCTGATGTGCGGCAGCTGGGAGGCAGAGTGCAGGATTTAGAGGAGGATAGAGACGCTTCCATGGCCCACCTGGACAGACTACAGGCCCAAATAAATGAACAGTCCCGATATGTTACTGACTTACGCCGCTCTGTAGACGACTTAGATAATAGAGGGCGCCGCAACAATGTCCGTATTAGAGGCGTCCCTGAATCGGAGGATGCAGAAGATATACCCCTCACCCTACGAACTTTGTTCAATGCGCTCCTCGAACGCCCGCCTGATACGCCGATATTGCTTGATAGAGCACATAGGGCGCTGCGCCCACGGGGAGCCCCTTCGGCACCCCCAAGAGATATCATCTGCCGCATACATCATTTCCCGCTCAAGGAAGAGATCATGCAAGCGGCCAGAAAGAAACGCTCAATCACACATGATGGACACGCGGTTGAAGTCTACCAAGATCTTTCCAGATTCACTTTGCAAGCTCGGAGACACCTTAAACCGATCACGGATGTCCTCAGAGATCGAGACATTAGATACAGGTGGGGCTACCCTTTTGCTCTTACTGTACGAAGAGATAATCAGCTCATGTCTATTATGGAACCTGGAGACGTGCCTGAGTTTATTCGCGCTTTGGAATTACCGCAGGTGGAGATCGCTAATTGGCATGGAGGAGATTTACTGGATTTCCCCCCTCCCAAGCCCCAACGGCAAAAATGGCAAGCAGTCCGTAAACAGAAGCACCGCCACCCCCCAGGGACGAGGCAACAGATCCAGGACTCCGCCCGTCCTTTGGCCCGGCGAGGCAGGACCCCTGAGAAGTTCTCCCCCTCTTTATGGTTTCCTACTCCCCCTTCTACTGTGTTGGCTACAACGACCGGCAGGTCCATTACGACACCTACATTCCGAGGACGGAGGCCCAAAGCCCTCGGGAGCATCCATATGTCTCTATATCTCTTGTTCTCCTGTTTTTTTGTTTTTTTGCTATAAGATATTGGACGTCGGGACATGCCCTGTGGTTATGTCCTTCTGTTAAGGACGACACTCGATGGTTAAGCTTGCTCTATATTTGCCCGGGTGCGGCAGAATTAGGTGGCTGTTACACTACTTTAACTGTAGTGTTGTATTTTGTTTATTTAACACTCACTAAGGTTTCCATGTTGCGTATTTTACTTGTGTTCTACACCATCCCCCTTACGGTGTTTGAATTTCACCAGTACGCCTGGAACGGCTGTTCCACACTCTCATCTTGCTGGATAGACCCCATATGGGTCTGTACCCTACGCGGGTACCCACACCGATCTTCATTATGTGTTCTGCACTGTAAGGTGCGGTTTATGATTTTCCTTTTGTCTGTATTTTGGTCTTTATTAATGTATGTCTATTTGGGTCCATGCAACATGTATGACTTGTCCGTGCCGGAACCGCTTGTGATGAGCCAGCGCAGGGGAGTGCATTCTCTCCAACAATGTAAATTTTTCAGGGACACTTTTTTAGACTATGGCTAAGATACGACTTATATCCCTGAATGTCAGGGGACTGAACCACCCGGCTAAGCGGCGGATCGCTATGGCTGATCTCCGTAAGCAAAAATGCGATTTTGCCTTCTTGCAAGAAACCCATTTTCGGTTAGACAGTGCTCCAACTTTGCGCTCAACTTATTTTACCCAGGGCTTTTATAGTAACTTTGAGGCGTCCAAATCTAGAGGGGTGGCTATTCTGGTAGCTTCGCATATACCTTTTACATGCACCTCCCAGATGACGGACCCACAGGGCCGTTTCATCTTTATTAAGGGGCATATCGGAGCTAGATTGGTTACGCTGGCAAATATATACCTTCCCAACACCCATCAATGCACTGCGTTCAGAAAAATTTTGAATAAACTCGCTAAGTTTGCTGAAGGCCCCCTATTTTGTGGAGGAGACTTCAATATCTCCCCGGACTCCCCGAAGGAAGCTGCCGCTTCCCCGGGAGCGTCACAGCCATCTAAACGGAGGAGATTTCACCAACTGTTACAGACGTTTCAATTGGTAGATTGTTGGAGAGCAATGCACCCCGCTGGGCGCGATTACACATTTTACTCACACGCTGCCCGAGTTTACTCCCGTCTGGACCTTTTTCTCATGTCTCATCATACCCTTCATTTAATTCGCACTGTGTCCATAGGGAGTATTACTTGGTCAGACCACGCCCCAGTGTTGATGGACCTTGAAGTTCCTGATTTACCCCCTAGACAATACCAATGGCGTCTTAATGAATCTCTTCTGAAAGACGTGGTTCACCGGGAGTACCTCACGGAGGCCATTACTCGCTACTTTGACGAGAATGATAACGGGGAAGTCACGGATCCCTTACTGTGGGAAGCACATAAGAGTGTACTCTGGGGTCAGCTGATACAGCTGGGGGCCCGATGTAAAAGGGATAGGGGAGACAAGATCCAATCTTTGCTCGCGGATATACAAACTTTTGAGACCCTCCACAAGACCACTCCATCCGCTGAACATTATTCCGCCCTGTCCTCCCTCCGATCAGAACTGAGGGAACTGCTCCATCACCATGCACGTAGGTCGCTCCTCCTTACTAAACGCTCTTATTACCTTCACGGTAATAAATGTGGCAAACTATTGGCGAGAGCCCTACGCCAGAAGTACCAGTCTACCTACATCCCCAAACTTAGACGCTCCGACGGCTCCGTCACGCATCTCAATGACGAAATTATAGCTGAGTTCCATACCTACTATCACTCCCTATATAACCTTAGGGACTCACCCCCTCCAGCTAAGCTTATGGCGGATTACTTGGCTAAAGCTCTGGATGTTACTATCTCCCCGGACCAGGCTGAGGCGCTGGATGTCCCCTTCACATCTGGGGAATTGGCGGAGGCGCTTAAAGCTACCCCGACGGGGAAGAGTCCGGGTCCAGATGGCTTTTCTATTGGGTACTATCGGACCTTTCTGAAGTCGCTGGGCCCCTACCTTCTCCGCTCCTTTAACGCGATTGATGAAGGGACTAGTTTCCCCGCAGAAGCTCTCCGAGCAACAATCTCGCTTATACCGAAACCTGGTAAAGACCCTTTATCATGCTCTAACTACCGCCCCATCTCTCTAATAAATAACGACATAAAGCTTATGGCAAAAATGCTGGCCCGGAGACTTAACCCTATACTCCCCTCCCTAATCCATCCCGACCAAGTGGGATTTGTTCCTCTTAGAGGCGCTCGGGATAATACTCTGAGAGCCATAAACCTTCTTCACATATCCAGGGTCAGCTCTATCCCTATGCTCTTTCTTTCGGTCGACGCCGAAAAGGCGTTCGACCGAGTAGATTGGTCATTTTTAATAACGGTTCTAGCGAAACTAGGTTTGCCTCGCTGGCTTGCCTGGGTTTCGGCACTTTACAGTAACCCGACGGCCCTCCTTCGCGTAAATGGCTCACTCTCCAGCCCCTTGTCGGTCCGGAACGGGACGCGTCAGGGATGTCCACTCTCCCCGATACTGTTCATTATTACACTGGAACCTTTCTTACAGAGGTTACGGGACAATGAGTGTATCCGAGGATACAATGGCCCCTTACATGAGTATAAAGTTTCCGCTTTTGCGGACGATGTGCTACTGACGATCATAGATCCCTTACAATCTCTCCCTGCGTTTTTGCGGGAGGTCCATCTATATGCCGCGGTCTCCAATTTTAAGATTAACACTACTAAATGTGAGGCGGTTGGAGTGGACATCCCTGACGCCACTCGCTTGCAGATCAGATCACTCTTCCCCTTCTCTTGGCAGTCAGAAGCTATCACATACTTGGGCCTCCGCCTCCCCTCTGACCTTACTCTATTATACACTCTTAACTATGAACCTCTCTTACACAGGGTACGGAGCGACCTGCAGGCATGGGATAAGCCCCACTTCTCTTGGTTCGGACGGATTAATATCATAAAGATGTCCATACTACCTAAGTTCCTCTACTTATTCCAGACTCTCCCTATCCATGTTACCCCATCATTCTTCAACACACTACGCAGCTTATTTGGAAAGTTCATATTGGCTGACAAACGACCCAGGTTGGCCTTCCGCCTACTGACCCGCCCTAAACACCGGGGAGGATTGAGTACACCTCACATGGAATACTACTATGTAGCCGCACTGCTCCTTCGCCTGTCAGACTGGTCCATGTCCCCTCCCCATAAGCTGTGGGTCCTCCTTAAACAAAAATTCCTTCAAGTCCCCATTGCTTCGGCACCCTGGCAAACGGTCTCTCACACCACTATCTGCCCGACACCGCATCCAACGATATCCCCGACCCTGAGGTTATGGCGCCGCTATCGCCACAGACTGGATCTATCTCCGCTCCCCTCCCCCCTTACTCCCATAACCAGCAACCCTGACTTCCTACCCGGCCGCCAGCCCTCATTCCTTGATATTGACTATGATGGCCCTTATCTAACGATCCAGACGTGCACTGTTGAGGGCACACTTCTACCCTTAGAGCAATTAGTGCCGCAGCGGATACCGTCCCCAATGGAGGCATATCGCTATCTCCAACTCAAACACTTCTGGTCCAGCCTGACTGCACACCAACCGTACAGATCTACTCTGTCCCCCTTTGAAAACCTCTGTACTCAGGACCCCCCACCACCTCACCTCCTTTCATTAATATATGCCCTTCTGATGGCCGCGGAATACCCAGACCTACCCTCCTACACTACTAAGTGGGAAGCCGAGACACCCCCTCCTTTGACCGAACGAGCTTGGTTAGATATCTTCCACATCACTTTTCATTCTTCCAGAGACCTGAAAGTACAAGAAATGAATTATAAATTGCTATCACGATGGTATCTCACACCTAACAGATTGGCGTTGATGCACCCGGGTGTATCCCCGGATTGTTGGAGATGTGGGCTTTCGAAAGGAACGTTCATCCATATTTGGTGGTCCTGCCCGTTTATAGTGCCCTACTGGGAGGTGGTGTTCACCTATGTTACAGAAATCACCTCTATGGAAATCCCCTTCACCCCGCAAGCGGCTCTCCTACATGTGGTCCCCCTCTCCCCGAATAGATATATTAAGTCTCTAATGATTCACTCGTTTAACTCAGCAAAATCCCTGATCCCCAGACACTGGAGATCGGAATCACCACCAACGATCTTCGAATGGATAGATCAGGTCTCCAGCGTTAAGGAAATGGAGGAACTCCACCTCTCGCTGGAAAACAAATATGATATTTACTTTAAAACGTGGTACTGGTGGTCTGACTTTGTTATGAAACACCGTAAGGATAACCCGGAGGCCATAGCTAGGTCACATGAAAGGCGAGCCATATCCCCCGTATTCCCCTCAGAGACCGAGCTGGCTGACTGAGACAGTATTTTGGAACCGGCAGACGAACGAGACTCTCCCATGTGACCATAGGGATCACAAGACCCAACGTTGTGTTTTTGTTTTTGTTGTGTGTTTTTTTTTTTTTGTCTTTATGGTTTTTGGTTTTCCTTTTGTTTTCTCCTTCCTTGCTTTTTCTTTTCATAAGAATACCTTACACTAGATGGTATAAGCTTATTTTATCGGTACTTTTCTGTATCTCACTTATCATTCTGTAATTGAACTGAAAATGCCTTGATTATATGCAATCTTTTATTTCAATAAAAAAGATATTATACAAAAAAAAATAAAAAATTATTATGTCGTGTTTCAAACTTTATCGGACTCAGTGTATTTACTATTTTTTTTAAATTAATTAATTTATTTGTTGATAGAATGATGTATTTAGTTTTTTTTGTGGTGAGGGGGACTGGTAACCTTTCTGCCCACATGGACAAGCGTCTGCTGGCTTTTAAAGGGACACAGTACTCATCCTAACCAATTTAGCTTCTTAAAGTGGTCACAATGTGAGAAGTGCTCCCCCCTCTCCCCTCTCTTCTATTGAGCCCTGCCCTGGAGTAACCGCTGTGTGAAGCGGAGGAGTTTCTTCCACCCTGCCCGGTGTCATGAGCAGCCAGGATTTTTTTCTAATTTCCCTGCTGCCTGTCACCGGATAGGTCACTAGTAACATCAGCATGCAGCGATCGTGCCATATCACCTCTTCGACATCACCCACTGCAGCTCCGATCCATTGCTCTGCACAGGCACTACAGAACTTACATACGCAAAGTGCGTAAATCCCGTAGTGGAGCGCAGTTTGCAGATTCTATGCTACGCAAGTTGCATAGGAGAGATAATTGGGCAGAAAAGCTTTAGGGTTCAGGATAGACTTGTGCACCGATTTTTTTGTTCGGATCGGTTCGTTCGGATTTTGTAAATATTCGTTTCAACTCGTTTCGGCCGATTTTCGTTTCGGTTCGTTTTTCGTATCGACTTTTTTTTCGTGATTTCGGAAATTTTCGTGTTTTTCGGAACGTCTGTTCTCCTCGTTTCAAAGTGTCTATTCGTTTTGACGTAAACTAATGGTTTTTCGGAAACGATAATTATACGATACGATAATTCTGCCGATACGATAATTCTGTCGATACGATAATTCTGCCATTGAGATTTCTCATGTTTTACAAGAAGCATACATTGAGATTTCTCTGGTTTCCCAGGAAGGATACATTGAGATTTCTCTGGTTTCCCAGGAAGGATACATTGAGATTTCTCATGTTTCCCGGTAAGGATACATTGAGATTTCTCATGTTTTACAAGAAGGATACATTGAGATTTCTCTGGTTTCCCGGGAAGGATACATTGAGATTTCTCATGTTTTACAAGAAGGATACATTGAGATTTCTCATGTTTTACAAGCGGGATACATTTAGATTTCTCTAGTTTCCCAGGAAGGATACATTGAGATTTCTCATGTTTTACAAGAAGGATACATTGAAATTTCTCTGGATTTCCAGGAAGGATACCTTGAGATTTAAGAGCGATATAAATATGATGTCCGAAATTACTGAAATGGAGCCGAAATCACGAATGGAACGAAAATGAATTTCGATTTTACACATTTCTAGTCCATTTGAAAAGTTTTTGTTTCGGCTCGAAAATTTGTTCTGATCTGCCGTTTTCGGATCCGAAAATTTTCGGAAAATCGGCCGAATCCGAATGCACGAATCGGGAAATTTCGTGAAAATTCCGAAATTCCAAAACCCGAAACGCACATCCCTAGTTCAGGAGTCTCTGAGCCGAAGAGGAGAGTTAAATCACCCCAAAAGAAAAAAAATGATTGGACAAAGGCTGTCGGCAACATCTGTCCAATTATTTAACGGTATAAGTAAATAATAATAATATTTTTAAGTAGAGTATCCCTTTAATTTATGTAACCTATATAGCCTGATGAAGTTGTCATTTGTGTGTTACGAGAAACTTTGTAAGTGTAAGAAAGCTACCTTATTGCAAATAAAATAAACAAGATCTGCTGTAAAAGCAATGAATGTTTATAGCAACCGCAGGGAATTCATTAGGTTGTTTATGCATCGTGTGTTTTTGGTGCATTTAGTGGACTGTATTATCTATCTGTGATGAAAATTATGAGGCTATTTAAAGTTAATAAGTCACTCACTCGAGATGATCTTGAACCTCATTCTAAAGGTGAACGCATGTACTTTGTATCAAGAAAGCGTTATTTTAAAACGTCAGATTCAGCAGCGAATAAACAGAAAAAGTAACATTCTCACGGATTTATTAACCAAAACTGATAGTTATTAAGGGTTATAATATTTAATATGTGGGTAAAGGCTGCTTGATCCAAGGAGAAATCTGAGGCCATCTCGGGTCAAGAAGGAATTTTTTTCCAGTATGTTGCATATTGGCGAACGCTTTAGACGTTTTTTTTGTCTTCTTTTGGATCAACAGCAGTAGGTGATGTGTGAAAGGCTGAACCCGATGGACGCATGTCTGTTTTCAGGCTGTGGAAGCTGAGAGTTGCTCGTTCTCCCAGCCTCCTTCTGAATTTTAGAATAAAACGACCCGTTTCAGAGCTGATGGATTTCTTTTTTTAGTTATATTTTGCAAATACTCTGTCAATATCAACACACTAAGGGCCCTTTTACATTCTTCGTGCACAATTTTGCGCGTACGCAAAAACACATTAACGCGAGGGGCAAAACCCTTTGCGCTGAACGTTGTATTACAACATTCGGGCAAAAAATGCACGTTAACGTTTAACACGGATGGACCTGCGCGAGCGAGATAAACCGTGCGCGTCCTATACTTAACATTGTGAGCGCAAATGCGTTTGTGCGCTGGTGCGCGCATGGTATTACAATCTTCGCGCAAAATTTAACGGACAACGCTTGCGCGCATGATTTTAACGTCTTTGAAAAGCTGGTGGTAACGGCAAATTGTAACAACCTGACCGTACCAAACTGCGGATTCACAACGGAGAACGTCGATGCGCAGGTCTTTTTTACTAGATCCATCAAAAATGACGGCCACTACCTTGTCTTCCGTCAAAACGTATGTCTGTTGTACGCAGTCCGCACAAAAATGACGGATGTGCGTAAAAAAATGACGGACTCGCGTCAAAAATTACATTGCGCTCACTGATTTCTGCACGCATTTTTGCACGTTGGTTTTATGAACGTTATGTTTTGACGGATGACAAAATGCTCGAGGATCGTAATACCACCGTTAATTTTCGCGCGATAACGCATTGTGCTGTGCGCAAAAAAAAATGCGCTGAGTGGGCGAAATTGCGTGAAGAATGTAATAGGGCCCGAGTGACATGCAGATAAATCACCCTGACATGTATCAGAATGACAGTGACATATGTTTCATTTGTAGAAAAATGAGTTCTTCAAGTTGGCAACATAAACCAGGCCATTAAATTTCGACTTGTATGATCCTCATCCTCCTGCAGGCTGATTCTGCCCAGTGGAAAATGTTCTACATCATTAGCTATGGAAAACAGAAAATTCTCCTTCTTATTCATTATATATATATATATATAATCTTATAGGACAGAAATAGCAGGCTGAATGTGATATGACCGCAAACTGAGAGACAGCAATTGCTGTCCCTCCTCCACCAGCCCAGTTGTTGGCTGTCATTAAATTGGGAGTTGTTATGGAATGCCTGTAGGAGGGATGTAACAACGTAATGACACTGTAGACCTGATCTCTTCATATCTAGCTTAGATACTCGAGTTCCTTTCTCTTTTTGCATGCAGATCTCTGGCACGATTTGGAGTGAATATGGCAGCCGGTCACTGGCTCGTCCTGGGCACTTTGATTGCCATCCAATGCGGTACGTTTCTCATGATATAATCCCTTTTCAGACATTAAACAATAGGACATCAGGGATACAAGACATTAGGAGTTTCTGGCGATTATGTTTCACGATCTGTTTAGAGAGATCTAAAAACGCTCTAACTAGGGATGATGAATTTATTAAATTATGTTTTTTGTTACTTGCAGGAGGAACGTGAATTGGTAGATTAAGCGGTCGTTTGTATCTCTGCAGGACAGACATTGATACTGTGTATTTGTAGATAACAGGACATTGTAAAACCTTTTAGATTATGGAACCGGTGCCGCTTTATTTATCAGCAAAAACGTCAGCCAAATATTTATTTTTCCTACAGAAATGCTGAGCGTCACAAAAAAATGATGGTCACACCGTTACTTGTCAATTAACAGGCTTTGTAACGATGCACGGCTGCAAATAGGCAGCTTACCAACAAGATACTGCGTGATCGAAAAAGTAGAGTGCGTTTGTTATGGATGAAGTCATCATTAAATCAAATCCGATATGGCAACACAATAAAATGATGCTCAGACTAATTAGTGCTCCGTTTAAATTTATATTGCAGATTAATGGACATTTTATTTCACTGCATCACTTTTATTTATATCTCTTATTTCCCTGTCTATACATCTCTATTTATTAATATTATTTTTATTTATTAAGTGCGAACAAATTCCACCGCACTATATTAAAGGTACAATGGATGGAGACAATTCTATTATACATTACTACCACCCATCTATCCATAGCTTTCATATCTTTTGTAAATATATGTTTATTTATTTGGGGTTTGGGTCGAAATCCCTACAACCAGGTTCCCTAATGCCGAAATCCCGACGGCCAACTTCTCTACACAGACAACTCCCTGATGGCCAACCTCCAGACATCCAAAATCCCAGCGGCTAACACTAACCTTACTCCCTAACCCCCTAAACCTAGCCCTAACCCTAACCCCCTAAACATAACACTAACCCCTAAACCTAGCCCTAACCCCTAAACCTAACCCTAATGCCCTAAAGCTAGCCCTAATCCCCTAAACCTAACCCCTCCAAACCTAGCCCTAACCCCTAAATCTAGCTCTAAACCTAGCCCTAACCCTAACCCCCTAAACCTAGCCCTAACCCCCTAACCCCTAAACCTAGCCCTAACCCTAACCCTAACCCCCTAAACCTAGCCATAACCCTACCCCTAAACCTAGCCCTAACCCCCTAAACCTAGCCCTAACCCTAACCCCCTAAACCTATCCCTAGCCCTAACCCCCTAAAACCTAGCCCTAATGCTAACCCAACAAACCTAGCCCTAACCCTAACCCCTAAACCTAGCCCTAACCCCTAAACCTAGCCCTAATCCCCTAAACCTAGCCCTAACCCTAACCCCTCCAAATTTAGCCCTAACCCCTAAATCTAGCCCTAACCCTAACCCCCTAAACCTAGCCCTAACCCTAACCCCTAACCCTAACCCCCTAAACCTAGCCCTAACCCTAACCCCCTAAACCTAGCCCTAACCCTAACCCCTAAACCTAGCCATAACCCTAACTCCCCTAACCCCCTAAACCTAGCCCTAACCCTAACCCCCCTAAACGTAGCCCTAACCCCCTTAAACCTAGCCCTAACCCCCTTAAACCTAGGGTTAGGGTGTTATTATTAGAATTAGCTGCTGGGATTATGGATGTCTGGAAGTTGGGTGTGTAGGGAACTTGGTTTGTCCGGCACTTGTTCTGTCTGGAAGTTGGCCGTCAGGATGCTGGCATTAGGGAACCTGGTTGTAGGGATTTTGTCCGGCACCCATTTATTTGCATATCAATAAAATATTTCAAACCATTGTCAATACAGTAGCATGGGTTTTCTTGGTCACGCAAGACCGAAATGTAGGTAATCGAACACGCAGGTTCGTGATAACACAATATGTAAAAGCAGAAAGGGAGTTATAGATGGAAGGGGTGAGGAAGGCGTGGAGGGGTCGGCTTGGGATTCAACAGCGTGGTGTTAACAGTGGAGGAGGGCACAGAAGCTAGAGGTGGGCGAGATCAGGAGCCACCTGGACCCGATTAATAGATAGTGGGGCATTCTATTGGGTGCAGAGTAGTGGAGTTGTTCCACAGAGCAGAGATGATTCATCTTATCATACCAGGTCATGAAAGAAGGACAAACGTGTCTTTTCCAGAGAAGGGAGATTAAGCCCTTAGCCCCCCTCAGCGATGGGGAGACGTGTGTGGTGTAAAAGCATCACCCCCGGGGCAAAGGGTGGCAGCAGGACCAGAAATTCCTCCAAGATCACATGACTCTGTCGCCAAAAAGGTTGCAGAGTTGGGCATTCCCACCAGATATGTAACATCGTCCCTCGTCCCTCCAGACCCCTCCAACAGGTGTCAGGAGTGTCAGGGTAAATGTCGTGAAGGAGCGCAGGAGTGCGGTACCATAAACTCAGCAGCTTATACACGGTCTCCTGTGTCTTGCTATCTATTATTATTTATTTATTAAAAGCCAACACATTCCACAGCGATGAACAAAAGACAAGACTATTCGACAGTTGCTGCATATTCTCGACCTCATTATATATCGTGTTTTTTTTTGTTAACTGTAATAATTCATTTTGGGCACATTACAATCTTGTAACTAACGTTAGCGCTCACCTGCGTGAGCATTAACGTTAGCCGCGGTGGCTACCGCATATTACAATCAAGTACCTTGCGCTTTTCAATGCGAGGTTACTGTACTTTGCGCTCTCTATGCTTAACATGGGGAGCGCAAAGTGTTAATCAGCGCTGGATTACAAAGTCCTAACGCTGATTAATGTCCGGCCGCAGTTAACAGAAAGTTATCCAGAGCCAGGACTTGATGTTAACGGATTCCGCTTCTGCAGAATCCGTTAACACCAGCCTAAAAAAAAAAAAATAATCGTACGGCGAGGACCGCAGCTCCAACCGCAGCTCCAACCGCCTCCTCCATCCAGCGGGAGCAGGGAAGGACTGGGGGAAAAAGTTCCTCAGTCTCCCCCTGCGTATCACTACACTGACCGACCGGATCTCGCGAGGCGAGATCCGGCAGGTCAGGTGACCGCCGGCGTCTGGCTCAATGGAGTCCTATGGATTCCATCGAGTGGATGCTCGCGGCGGCGCTCAGGGCTGCCGCGAGCATCCAGGGGCTTTGCGAATGGGAACAATGCAGGCAGCTTTTTAAGCGCCTGCATTGTAATTCCACGCTAAAACGGGGGCGGTAGGGAGAAAACTGCAGACGCGTTTTAGCGTGGAGAATGTAACGTGGCCCTTTGTGTTTCTTGCATGCAATGCACAATTGGCTACTACAGTATACACACATGAAAATACACCATTATTTGTATGTTTTCTGTATTAACATCACCGCCCCAGAACATTAAGGGAAACCAGTTAAACGCACGCTTCCTGACTAAATCATTTTTTATCATTATTAACTTCCAGACCTAAATCACCATCAGGGTTATTCAGAGAGAGGTGAAAACTAGGAGAATTGCCAGTGAGATAAATGGGGGAATTTTTCTGGTTTGGCTATTTTGACCTAGAATTTTCACTTCTCCAGTCATTCTCCTGGTTTTCACCTCTCTCTGAATAACCCTGCTATTGTTATGACCAATCTAACCCTACACCAGCACCAGCTCACTGCCTGTACTCAATGCTTAGTTTAATGCAATGTATTATTACTCAGATATTTGTTATGAGCTATTTGTATACTTTGTGTCAAGTATCCGGTATCCTGCACAAACCACAACATGTCAATGAGCGGATTCATATATTATAGAAGAATAACAATCAGCCACATGAATATGAGTTTCTTCCACGTTTATCCAGAGCCTTGTTTAATACATGATTCACTGTATTGTATATTTTGTACAGGTTGTACTGTGGGTCTCCCTAAAGTCGCCCGGGATGCCACTGAGAGGGATTGCACCAGAAACCCACCGGTAAATCTAAAATAATTGTTATAATTAAGCTTTAGAGTGAGGGGAAACAACAGGCAAAAGGTGATGAGTATAAAAAAAAATGATTTGTAAGCTGTGACGGGATGGCCGCCACTACGCCGTAGAGCAGACGGCGGATCTACTCACCCCGAGTAGCGGGATCCGTCACATAAGCAAATAAAAAAATGTGGACAGTTCATGGAGACAAAAAATCACTGAAATTAAGCTGAAAGTTTTTTTTCTCCTGAGCCACAGCCTTTGCTTGTGACACGCACCTTGCGATTGCTTTCTCTAAATTAATGGCTCCTGTACTTTGCATATTTTCTATGAGTGCCTTAAATTAGGAGCTCACCGACGAAGAACAAGCTATTCCAATCTCACTCATTGTCCTCAGCTCGAGACATTATTCGGAAAAAAAAAATGATTCCTATATCCTGGTGTTAAGTGATTTTGCTTGGATTTAGACCCTGTCAAAAAGTCCCGTGCCACCCTCTATCCTGTGGTGCGGCGTGCGCAATCTGCCACATCCTCGTTTTCAAAGCAACAAAAGTCTGGGAACAAATATTCCCCGGTGTGACCCAACATGCACGAACTCACGGCACGTTTCAGAGTCTTTGGGTAGGGTAGAGTTGTGGGCTAATGGAACACAAAGGGCATAGGTCACAGGACAACTCCAAACTAGGTACAAGTGGGTAATCCGATAAGTGTGGTCAAGACGATATCCGAGGTCAAGCCAGGCAGCATAGCTTCACAAATGGAGAGGATAGCCAAGGGTACACAAACGGTTAACAGACTTCTAAACATACAGATGGGGCCATATTACAATCTTGGTGCTGACGATAGCGCTCACCTTCAAAAACGGGGGTGCAAAGGAGAAACCTGCGTGTTAGCGCGACCATTGTAATGTGGCCCATGGCGTACAACGCTGAAGCAGGGAATGAATGGACGTCTGGCCCTATTTAAAGTGGGTAGGGTGGAAACACCCCCATTGGGCAGATCCTGTGTTCCCATAGGTGCATTCAGTAAGGCGTCCTCTGAAAATGCCTTGGCCAGCCGATGCTCATCCCCATGCCCACTGCATAGTCATAGGCTCTCTTACCTCCATAGCGCCATGTTGGAATTTAACTCATGAGCAAGTGCCACAACAGGCGGTGTGTCTCGGTGTGCCTGGCTGCACACGTAGTTGCTAGGTGCCAGCACTGTGGGTGCTACAAGGACCCAGACTTTGGTCACTGTGAGGTCTGAGCGCCCGAGTGCCAACCATGTATCGCGAGTGGAATCAGCATTGAACCCGGGCCCCAGAGTGTCCACATGGTAGGCAATGACACTCCTATGGACTCCAGGAACCGATAACAGCAACAGCCATTGCCATCATGAACCTGCGGCTCACAAATATTCTGACTTGAGGCACTTATACTTGGATTTTTAGGGGGGTTGCACTGTTGCATCTTCCAGTTTATAAGTATTCATTCATATACAAATTTAAAGCTCGACAGAACTTTAATGACATGTTTTATGTGAAAAAAATCATTATTATTACCATTATTATATTAATATGTCGTGTCGCTGTATCAGTGATATGTAAATTGAAAATATACATACATTATATATGTTCTCTCGTCGATACTCCATACTGTTTGTTGTGTCTCTTACAGTACCTCCCACCAACGGTTAAAGTTAGCACAGAAGACCTTAGAAGACTTCGGCTACAGATGGCAGACCATAACATCACTGCTTATATCATTCCACCCGTAGACTCACATTTGGTAAGGGATATCTTCAGGAATTCAGAGCATGAAATGGTTACATTTTAATGTATCAGGTTCTGGGGTTGGCCTTTCCATAAAACATAAGACTGCCAAGTGTCTGACTCTGAGCTCTGCGTGATTACTAAGTACGATAATAGTCTGCAAATAAGTGTGAAGAGAAGAAAGAAAATACCCAAACTCTCATTTTCATCGGGGATAACTGGTTTTGAGTAAAAGGTCTGATATGATGCGGATAGCATTTCCTTGGCAAACCTAACCCATGCTATGCAAAACTGTACAACTCACCAGTGACGTAACAGAGAAATGCCGCCATGTTTTTTTAAGGTTGCTTCCAAAAATGAAAACGTAGGGGGTTTTATTGTCTTATTATGTGGTGGGAGTCTTATTGCGAGGGTCTTATTGTCTACTTCCATGGTAGTAGTCTTAATGTGGGGGTCATACTGTCTAGTTATATGGTGGGATTTTTAATGTGGGGGTCATACTGTCTAGTTATATGGTGGGATTTTTATTGTGGGGGTCTTATTGTCTAGTAATATAGTGGGAGTCTTATTGAAGGGGTCTTATTGTCTGGATCCATGGTGAAAGTCTTATTGTGGGGGTCTTATGGTCTAGTTATATGGTGGGAGTATTATTGAATGGGGTCTTTTTGTCTAGTAATATAGTGGGAGTCTTATTGTGGGGGTCTTATTGTCTGGTTACATTGTAAGTCTTATTATGGGGGTCTTATTGTCTGGTTACATTGTGAGTCTTATTGTGGGGGTCTTATTGTCTGGTTACATTGTGAGTCTTATTATGGGGGTCTTATTGTCTGGTTACATGGTGGTAGTCTTTTTGTGGGGATTTTACTGCCTGGTTAAATAGTGGAAGTCTTATTGCCGGTCTCTTGTTGTGTTGTATAGTCCTGGCATCTTATTGTGGGAATGTTTTGTAGAAGACTCTTGCATTCATGGATTGTCGATATAAAAAAAGTAATTTTTAAGAATAAATCTGAATTCTGAATGCCAGTTTGGCTGCTCTGCAATAAGTTGAGCATGGAGTCATACATTGTTTGCGTTCCCAAATTTCCTGACGTGCATGTTACTAACACACCACAGCAGACCTGCTGCCAGTACCAACCAGCTATAGCTCATTGGCCGAATTCATTTGGGAGGAGATATGGGGGACTGAGTGAGAAGGAATTTGGGATGCAAGACCCATGGGCAGCAGCTTAGTCAAATCCGTTGAAATCAATGGGAATTAGCCAATGGACTGCAGCCAAGGACCCTCATGAGACGTTTAAGTGAAGAGCTCACCATCATATAAACCTAACCCACTGTCATTAAGTAACATCAGGACATATTTCCATATATTCTCGAAATATCTAGTAGATATAAATCAAGATGTCACAAACTATAAGAATTTGTTCATAGATAGTAACTGAATCATTTTGGCGTCTGGTAAGCGTATGAGGTAATACCCTATAATCTCTTTCTGTTTTGTACAATCAGGGTACATATTCGGCGGCTCGAGAAAAAAGGAGACAATGGTTGACAGGGTACACCGGATCCGCAGGTAATAAAAATATTCCATGAACACTATCTCTGTCCCTCACGCTGAATTGCTGACGGATAATATAAAGTATACAGCATATTATATGAGCCGGGACAGTTCACTGTGTTGGCTTTCCTTTAAAATGTCAATATTGTTACCTGTGTATTGTTCTATAATATGTTCATTTAGGTTGAGTAGAGTCCTGTTACCGCTACACCACTAAAATGCAGAGGTGAAAAAGTCACGTTGTTAATGCACACCGGCATTTTGGCTGCTCGGTAATACTGACGCATTAACTGACACATTAACAAGAATGCATTACAGTATTCTTAATGCAAACCTGTCGTGGTCACTTCCTGGGTGCTGCCGTCATCTGTCTCCTATAGACCAGCTCTACTGATCTATTCTGATCTGACAAGCTATGATTGGACGTTAGAAGGGTTCTTATAAGGGTCCGTGTCTGCCGTCCATTGGCACACTGGTTTGATTAAACCACTGTCTATGGATCATCCAGTCCAAAGGTTTACTGATTATATTCCCCATATCTCCTTCCAAACTCTAGTGAAAGGGTTATCAGCCTTTGCCCTCTAGATGCTTTTCTAACTGCATTCACCATGAGACTCAGCCAATCCAATGAGCAGATGAGCATCAAGGGAAATGTAGTTCCAAAGCATCTCGGGCTCGATTCCAATCTAGCTGCTAAGCTAATGCCTGGATCTGGTGGACAAAACAGCTCCAGTCTTTAGCTCAACAGCTACAGGAACTATTACAACCGAGCCACAAGCCTTGCTTTGCTTGCGTCTCAAAGGTTTTGACAGCTTACTGAAAATATAACATCTCCTATACCTTATATAGAAGCCATTAACTGGCAGCAGCCTAGGTTAGAATGAGATATTCCAACAGAGCTTGTTCTCCTCTAAACGAGCCAATATTCAGAAAAGAATACCAACTATGAAACCCTGGTGCTAAGTGATGTTTCGTTTGCAAAATCCTTTAACACTTCAATTAAACCCTAGCAAAAAATCTCTTCCTTACCTCAGGTCCTACAGTGCAGAAAGCGGTGGGATCCGCCACTTCCTCTGGCCGCGAGAGGTGGAAGACTGGAAACAAATAGTTCCCAGAGTTCTTCCATGGCTCTTTTTGTGGCCCTTTTGAGTAGCTGATATCTGAATTTGGCTCCTCATTATCTAAACCCAAGGACAATCATCCATTGGTTGAGTCGGTATGGGCTCAGTAACAGGGAGTCAGTGTGGGAATTTGTCTTGCCCGATTTTCTTCCTTGACGGCCCTCTGTTCCTGGTTAGGTTAAAATCAACCTCTGGAGGGCAAAGGACGCTGACCCTTCCTCTAATGCAGGGATGTCAAAACCTTGTGGGAGTAGACGCTTTGCTTTTTACTGTCGTTGTATCTCTGAAATGATTTATCTGTTAAGACACAATGCTTCCTTGCTATCCTCCAAAACAACCACCCAGGGAAGGGTTACATGACTTACAGGGCAATATAATGAGCCAGCAATCTTAAGGTTGTGCAATTCAATGAACACTCCGTGTGCAGGGATCATAAATGTTTATATCTTGTCTCAAATGATACTAATATAGATAATAAGGTACAGTTAATAACTAACAGATTAGGGAGATCACAGTCTTGCCCTCGCGCTTATCATATCATTAAGGAAACTTCTTTTTGTTCTTTAGCCATGTCTTCACAATAAATTCTAAGCTTAATGCCATCCAGTAACATTTCTATGGTTTGATGCGACCTCTGACATCACCAGCTGCGCCATGTTCTGGCAAACACAAATTGATGATGAATTTCAATAATAAACGGCAGTCCGCTCTGCAAATATTTAGCCCCTTCAATATTATGATTGTGTTTACATGACCAGCAGTAACATATACAGCAGCCCAAGATTGTGTTAACATGTTACCGCCACGGGGCATGCTATGCCTTCTACGTGGCGGGTGGGCCTTGAAGCCACTGAGTGGCATAGTATGCCCTGCTTGCTTCAATGTGCCTCTGTGCTCCTGCCCACCAGTTGGCGTGCAAAATTTGTTGTCTCAGGACGGCCCGAACTCAGGTCACCCCTTGCAGCGAATGACGCATGTCACACGTCAGCTGCATAGCCAGGCTGAAGGAGGTGTCTGCTGCAGCAGTGGGCCAGCGGGGCGTACTAGTTCCCGCCTACCAGTTGGCGTGCGGCATGTGCCATTGGCTGCTGCAGGACGGCCTAATCTCAGGCCATCCCCCTGCAGCCAGTGACACATGCCGCACATCAGCTGCATAGGTGGGCCGGAGGGGCCCACCACAGCAGCCTGCCAGTGGGGCATACTAGTACACGACCCGCCCAGCGGCAAGGGGATAACATGATCTGGAGCTCTGCTGTATCATTGCAAATTAAATTTGTTTGTTGCAAACACATTTCATTAACGTTTGGGCCCCAGGAGGTATCCCCCTAAAATTCTAACACCCTGGGCTTGATGCACAAGGTGCTAACACTCTTTCAAACCATCTGGAGAATGTGTCTAACTGACTTTTCCCCACCTGATTAAGCACGAAGCTCTGAGCTGCAGTAACTCCATTTGGCCAGAAGATGGCGACATTTGCCTTCCAAATAGGTTATTACAGTGAGAAATACACTGGGAATATTCTCTAATATTTCTTACTGTACAATTAAAAATAATTTTACAAAAAGCACTGGATCCTGAAAGGTTTTTTGTAAAATCACTTGCTAGGGAAGGGGTTAATCTTCTCGAGTTCTGTAATAGACCACAATACCTATAGTTTTCATTTTGCATTTTATTATTATTATTATGTTCTAGCGCTAACGTTTACATATTGAAATGCTACAATATCAACAACTATGGAATAGAGTCTGTTGTTTCCTCTTCTGCTTACTATACTTTACAGTGGACTAAATCCTTGGGGGGATAAAAAGTGTCCGCGTCTCTCTAAAGCTTTTCTATTGAAGATAACAAATAGACACCGAATCCACCCAGCTTAGAGATTGAAACCAGAACCAAACACCGGCTAAGTGCGGGTCAGCTCTACTGAAACAATGAGCGTTAGTAAAATATATATGTTCATTAAATATTGTATAATAATCAATTTTTAATAAGTAACATGAAGGTGTTTAGAAACAAAAATATGGGTACAGAACTAACATTATGAAAGGCTCTTGTCCGTCTCCGTTTCAACATGTTAAGTGAATGCTTACACATATCTGATCTGTATATCTGTTTATAAGAAATGAATGCTATGATTTTTAGGCTTTGCCGCTGTGACGACTTCCAGAGCCGCTGTTTTCACGGACAGTCGATACTGGACGCAGGCAGAGAGAGAAATGGACTGCAACTGGGAACTTCAGAAAACCAGTAATATATCTCTTACAATGTATTCCAAATGTATCAAGTTTAGACAAACCAAGGCCAGATTATGGTTATTTTTGCACGGAAACAATTTATAATATATTGTCGGGGCGAGGTGAGAGGACCCAGGCTGCTGGAGCTCTGTCCTGAGCTGGGCTTTTCTGGAGGATTCGAGCCTCCTGTAAGACATACACCTCTCACCTTGCTCCTGAGGAGCTTTATTTGTTACTCCCGTTATGTTGGCCAACTTCATGAGGACTGTCCCCAAAGCTGTGCTGGAAGTTCTCCCATCCCTTGGCCGGCATGTCTGATTGGTGGACATCTTGGGGCATTACCCTACACTGCGGCGCCCCTTCTGCCCCCCCCCCCGTGTCTCCCCTTGTATAGAAGAGAGGTCCACGGAGATGGAGGGCCCACATCTCCTGGCCATTGCGGCTCCCCGGGTGGCGGGGGCGGATGGAGTGAGTGTGGATTGACGAGTGGATGGTCCGTTCCCCCCACTGATGTAATTACCCCTATGCTGGGCACTGTATGCGATACTGCGGACTTTTGGATGCCAGCTAGGATAAGCCCCTTCTCTATTTACATCACAGTCCCCCCCTCCCCTGTTTTGTGTTTGGAATCTCGAGACTTTCCTACTCGTTTGCAGGCCTTGGCTATTTATTAGGCTGTAGGGGCCCTGGGATTCCCCCCCCTTTTTTTTGTTGGTGATAAAATAAATATATATAATTCTAATACAGGACACTGACCACACAACTATTCTGATCATTAGTCCATATGCCCTGGTGCAAAGAAGTCCTCAAAAGCCCAAAATATATAAATCCATAGTCGCAAGGCTCCCTGAGATCCAAAACATTGATCCCATTTTATGTGGATAAAATAAAAGTTTTCTTGGTGACCCGGGAGTGCGTCTTTGCTGCTATGGATCTATATAAATACATATATGACCTCACATCTGGCAGTAACACTATTTACCCATGTGTATAATTACATTTATTCTATTTATTCTTAGTATATTTTAATTAATGAAGTGTTTTTCTTTTGTATCAGTATCATCCAGCGATATTGTAGAATGGATTTTCCAGGAAATTCCCAGTGGCCAGAACATCGGTTTTGATCCTTTCATATTCTCTATCGGTATGTTTATCCCGTGGGTCTCCCGTGTTTGATGTTCTATCTATGTGACGGTATTTAGATGAGGAAGTAACACATTCCTTGTGTCAAACTCTTACAGGGTTATTCAAAGAGATCCGAATGGCTGCCGAAAGGTAACTGAACAGTGAAATTCAGCGTTCGGTTACCTTTCGTGGCCATTCGGCTATCCTGGCGAATTGCCTTCACATACGGTGCCTGTTTGGTGCCTGTTCGAGGGCAGTAAAATCCCCATAAAAAAGCACTGCTTTGGCTATTCAGAGAACAAAAACCAGCAGTGAAAGGTTCCCGAAATGCCCTGCCATTCGGTGGCTTCATTCGACAGGTTTATTCAGGAGAATCCCATAGGCTTCAATGTTAAAAATATTCCCGTTTTAATTCAATAGCTAATAAATCATTCATTATAATATTCTGCAGTAAAAAGTTTCTTTATTTATAGATTTTTTTAGGATCTTTTAGGCATTTTTGGGATTTTTTTGCAAACATTTTTTTTCCGTTTTTTCTTTTAATCGTTTTTTCTTTTTTCTGTAACAGTCCTTTATTATCATTCATTGGATCATATGTAAATTCCAGACATTTTCGTTCAGTAGTTTCTTTGCAAACAGCGTTTCACTTTTCAAACGTACTGTTTTTTTCTTTTCTTCACCTCCTTCGTCTGCGGTGTCGCGGTTTTTCCGGCGGCTGCTCTGTGCTGTGATCGCCTCCTGCTCGGGTTTCTCCTGCGTCTTCGGCGGGTTAATCCAGATGTTTTTGCGGGTTTTGGTGTGCGTTTGCCTTTGTTTTGCGGTGAGGTTTCGGCGAGTTTGCTGTGACTTTTTCCTGCATTACGGCGGCCCTGTGGTGCTTGCTGAATACATCGCAGGGTCGCTGAAAAATTTCATTTTGAAAGAAATCAGTGAGTGATTTTGTCCTTTTTTTTATTGTGTTAATATGTTGACTTGTACTTTATGTTTTTACTTAAAAAAAACAATAATTAAAAAATTCAGGGTTTAAGTCCAATAATAAATTTGAGCTATTAGAAATTTCTGATTCACGTCTGCAGTGTTAGTAACTGATTGTACACTGTGGGGCAGCAGATCCCTCACTGGAAGGTGATATTTAGTTACTTACTCGTGTTAGTAAACATGTATCACTTAGATCAACCTAGGACCTGTAATGTTTCATATGGATTTGTTACATGTCTGGGAATAGGGGGTAAGATCACAACTAAGCCGTCAAGCTGATGGATCCTGACGATATTGCAGCCTCTGCTTGTGACTGATATGACGGAAGCTTGCTGCACATTAATGGCTCCTATTCTTTCTATAGGGGTCATGTATCTGTGGCTAGAATGAGGAGAATCAGCTATTCCAACATAGCAAGTTCCTCTCCTCTGGAGCTGGTAATGGAAGAAAAAATGTTGGCTATCAGAAATGGGTGTTAAGTAGGGATGGGCTGCCGGTTCGAATCGGTTCGGTTCGATTCGAACATCGGCTGTTCGAAAATTCCGAACTTCGAACTTTTCGGGATGTTCGCGGAGAGTTTGAAAAAAAAATTCAAAAAAAATCAAAAAAATGCTTAAGAGAAATCTAAAAATAAAGCGACTCTTTACTGCAGAATATAATAATAAACGGTTTATTAGATATTGAATTAAAACGGGAATATTTCCCACTTATTGTTGGTCAAACATTTCCCACCCAGCCGGCTGGGTGGAGTAGAGGTAACATCACTGCTCTGCATGGAGAGAGCCTGTGGAGTCATGGGTTCGATCCCAGTGAGCAACCTCTCCAGTAAGTGTCCTTGGGTAAGACACCTAACAGCACATACTCGACACACAGGACATACTTGAAAACGAGAGAAATCTCAATGTACCCTTCCTGGTAAAATCCTTTCTCAAAAAAAACAAAAACATTTCCCACTCATTGTTGGTCAAACATTTCCCACTGAAATGGCTCAGCAATGAAAGGGTTAAAAACGTGGATTTTTTTAAAACTTTTTTTCATTGTTTCCTTTCCCCCAGTGCAGTACCCAGACCCCCATACACCTTTTATGGCCAATATCTTCCATATATGCCCTCTCAGAAGGGACCTTAATTTTCAAAACATTCGAGCCCCATTGACTTGCATTGTGTTCGCATTGTGTTCGAGTTCGCGGTCGAACTTTTTCAGGTGTTCAAGTTCGAATGCGAACCAAACACGGGGGTGTTCGGCCCGTCAGTAGTGTTAAGTGATTTTGATTTAGCAAACTGGATGAACACTTCAATGTAAGACCTTGATATATCCTTTAATTACCTGAGATACCATGGTTACAGGTATTTATAAAGTGCAGAAGTAGATATTAGAGGTGACGTCAGTATCGGTCGGCGGCTGAAAGATATTCCAGCTCGAGCTGCTGATACAGAGACTTATCACAATAGAAACTTCAATGGCGAGTCGCTCACACAGCTTTTTCCCATTTGCAGCTCACCATTAATCGCCCTGGGTTTGGCTTGACCGCCAAAAATCATCAGAAAAGTTCTACTTTAATATCATAGCATAATTCAAAATGTATAAAAAATCTGACAATATATTTCTATTCCTAAACATTGGTTTTACGGCGCTATAGGTCAGGCTGCTGCTGGGATCTCCCTCTATGTTATACATAGATTTATTTCACGTGCATTATCTGCTTTCTCACAGAGGAATGGACAAATTATAACAATTTGATAAAAGATTCGGGAAGGATTCTGAAATCGATTCCAGTCAACTTGGTGGATATAGTATGGGGCGCTGAACGTCCTTCTCTGCCCAACAGTGAGGTTTATTCGCTGCCAGATGGCTTTGTCGGTAATGTATTATTTTAATATTTATTCACACAGCTCCCCTCCTGTATTAAAATAATTGATGCAGCTCATCGACATGGCCTCGGTGACCGATCTCTGCTCACACCAAATTACTTTTTCATCTTGATGTAGAATAAAATATATTAATCACAAACTGACATCTTTTTGCCTATTTAATCTTTGTTTTTGTAAGAATTAATCTGCTAAGTATATTTTTATAATAAATTGTATACTAGAAAATGTGATACGCGTCTCTTTAACACAATAAAATAAGGTACCAACAGTCTGTGATTGTTTTCATTGAAACAAAATTATTCCGAAGGGGTATGAGGGTGTCCCTAATAACAGAGAGGACCATAAGGAAGATCTTGCCCTAATGTCATGGTGGGATGGCCCCAAAACCCCTCAGTGACCTGGGAAGGAATTCAGGTTGGCAGGAATTTTACCTTTGGCTTTCTAGTGCTAATTCAGTCTGCCGATCTGTTAGCTAAGGGGTTAAGTCTTAGTTCATTCTGTGTATACTGGGTAACCTATCACTAACTGGAAAGCTTTCCCTTCTGTCACCGGTACCCGGTCAAAGAGCCAGAGTAAAAATACGAGAAAAATACACTACATTAAAAAACTGACTATGGAAGGTCCGCAAGGTGTTGCTTGTATGTATGTACTAACTAGATAGATAGAACTATAGATATACGGTATATGGATAGAGAGATGGTAGAGATAGGTAGATAGATGATAGATATTGATAGAGATGTAGTAGATAGATAGATATGGATGGATGGATGATAGATAGATGGATAGAGAGATATGGATAGAGAGATGACAGATATAGGTAGATAGATGATAGATGGATGAATGTAAGTAGATAGATAGATAGATGTAGATTTAATCCCCGCCGGACGAGGAGTATTGCGCTGGACGCATAGTGTTGGCCGTTTTTTGTCACCGGCCTGGAAAGTGCCGACCTAGGCCTACGTCTTGTCGGCTTAGGCCAAGATACAGCACTGGGTAGATAGATAGATAGCTAGACAGACAGGGGGTAGATGGATAGATATAGAGGTAGATGTATATATAGATAGAGGGATAGATATATGGATAGATAGATAGATATACATGTTATAGTGCACTCCACTTAAATATAGTAACGACTGTGAAACCACTAGATTTACACGTCTATTCACTAAAGGGTGAAGCCAGGAGAATGACTGGAGAAGTGAAAATTCCAGGTCAAAATAGCCAAACCAGAAAAATTCTCCCATTTATCTCACTTTCCAAATCGGCTTTTTGGTCTAGATTGTTCTCTTCTCCTGCCAATTCTCCTGACTTCACCCTTTAGTGAATAGACTTGATAGTCACAAAATTGAGGTAACACAGCACGCTTTTTTTATTTATTTTTTCTTGAAGGCGTCGCAGCTCACCTTTCAGTTGGTGTATTAGTCATTAGAGTTTGCCGGGAACCCAAACCACAGCGTTAACGCACAGACATTCGATGTAGAGTTTGTGTTGGCTTTCGGTTACATAATGAAAGGCTCAGGTTACAGCAATGACTCTGCCGGCTTCTGGCGCACACTGTATGGATCGCTTCTCAGCGGATACAGGCGCTGCGCTTCAATCTGCAGTTTAAATGTACATCAAGCGCGATCCATAGTGACGAACATGCTGTCTGACATTGGCAGTGATAACCCGGTGCCTTAAAACATACGCCGATATTGCTCCTGACATGCATCTTCTAAACATGCAGGAGCCAGTCCGCTCCCTGTTATTCTTCAAGGAATTGATTTTTCTAAAGTGAAGTCACCGCTTGGTTCATTTATCCCTGAGATATTCCATCAAGCGATGGATCTATCAGATCATAATGATGAATGTGACATCCCTCGGTATAGCGTGATGAGTCAACACAAACCGCAGAACGAGGAGCCTCCATTCAGCTGGATTGGAGCTCTGCATAATTACAGCAATTACGCTTCTTGTGGGAGAACCGCCTGCGGAGAGGCTCTCCTGCTGGGTCCTATCACTGCTCGTGGGCATAGAGGTCTGCTTAACCCATTGTGCCATGGCTCAGCAACCATGGCCCTCCAGATGGTTTGGGATGATGATGATGCCCAGCCATTCATTAGGTTGGTGGAGACTCATGGGAAATGCAGTTCCAAAACATCTAGAGGGTTGAGGTTTCTCACCTCTGTTTTATGCCATCAGGCAGCAACTTTGGCCATCAAGATATTTTAGAACTGCATTTCCCACCAGAATCATCCAGCTTAACGAGTAGATGGGCACTATGGAGGATGAAGTTCCAAAACATCTGCAGGGCCAAATTTGCCGAACCTTCCTCTTTGTCATGTGTGGTAGGAGTGTGGATGGACCATTTTATGGGTAATTACTAGGGTGACCGTATCGGCCATGTTTAAAGGGACACGTATTGCTATATCATGCAGAGGGGAGCACAGAGAAAAGTGCTGCCCTGCAACATGTATAATTCATTTGCTGCAGGAAGGAAATCAAGGCAGGTCACCTGAGAATCTTCTTTGATTTCTTACCTGCAGCATATAGATTATACATGTTGCAGGGTCACATTCTTCATGCACTGCCCACCGGCAAGAATAAATTATATGTGTCCCTTTAAACATGGCCGATATGGTCACCCTAGGAATTACACAAAATGTTGTTATACGCTATCCTAGCCAAGCTGACAGCATAATATAAAGAATATCAATCCCTATAAAATGACTCAAAGCCCAAAAAAAAACAATTTTTTTTTAACTTCAGATTCATTTGGTGATTTCAGATGAAAGCTAACAGTTTCATAGTAACGTTTCTTTTTATTCACAAGATTAGTTTAAATACGTTTGATGATGCCAATAAAATAACTAGCACTCATCCATTTCTATATGTTAACCCCTGCACTACCATAATTTACTCGATGTGGTCATATTCAAGAGCAGTGTAAAGGAATTAAATCTACTGCAAATGTAATCCACTTGCTAATGGGCTCCAGAATGTTTCCCCACATTTTCAGCACCTTGGACATGTCAGCGAAGGTGTTAAAGCCGATTGGAGTTCCATTTTTCCTTAACAAAAAGAGACGGAGCAACAGATGTATTATTTCACATGTAGTAGTACTTTTTGGCCTGCAGGGGGAGCACCCTGCCTGTCAAATAAGCATACTGTATCTAACATACATACAGTATTAGGAAGGTACATACATTTTTACAGCCTGCAGTGGAAAGTAGTTTTCCATAAAATCTCTTGGTACTTGCAGTGGTTTTATTGAAAGCTGCGTGGCAATGAAGGGGTTAATGCCGTATTGAGCATATTTCTTCACTACGGACTATTTGTTTATTATTTTTCATTATTACGTGAGATAAAATGGTCTTTGGTTTCATTCTCATAAAATTTTTCCTTTTTCATTTTTATTGATCTATTTTGCAGGAAGAACATGGCAGGAAAAGGTGTCAAACATCCGGAGCCAGATGAGGGACCATTCCCAGAAGCCCACGGCTCTATTACTGTCTGCTCTGGAAGAAAGTGCATGTAAAGCGCAAGAGACATATTATCACATGGGAATGTTGTATAGATCATGGATTTGGGGGATGTCGAAGTTCTCCTTAACAGAAGGAGGCTCCAAAAAAACCTAAAACACATCCGACATTGTCATACTGGGCGTCAGAACCCTCTGGGTCGACACTGGTGCTTTATTCACCCCAATGTAATCTCATATGAAATTAGGGACATTCCACTGGGCTGTTTTGGTGTTATTTTTGTGTGGAGGTACATGATTATGTATAACTCGGTTATTGGTGTAAGACGCCCTTGGTCTTTTTTCTTATAGGGCTTTTCAATCTCCGTGCGCAGGACATTCCGTACAACCCTTACTTCTACTCCTACACATTATTGACTTTGACCTCCATCAGGTATAGTATGTCAGAACCAATAAATGTGACAGTGCACCTATAAATATGCAAATATATAAAAATCACATTTTATTATCAGTATAGGAATAGAAATAATAATCCAAAATCCTCCCCTCCTGGTCCTCACCCCTCCATCCATCTACGTCAATAGAAGGCATCGTGAGTGACCAGCACCTGGTGGGATCCCACATCCACGTTGCATCCGCAAGATCAAATGTCAATAAAGCAGGTCCTCAAGCGGAAAGTAATGCCGGTGGAATACATTTTATGCGATGGGATAGCAAACCCCACAAGTCATTCAGTGACATTACGGCCTAAAGGCCTTGATCATACATGTATGATTAAGGCCTTTGGGCCATAAAGTCACTAACGGACATCTGGGGTTTGCTATCCCATCGAATAAAATTTATTCCACCGACACTACTTCCCGCTTGAGGACCTGCTGTATCTACATTGGATGCCCTCCATCCTTCTAGACTGTAAGTAGGACTAGGGTCCTTCGTTCCTCCAGTGTCTGCTGGTGATGGTGGTGAAGTATTGCTTGCCTTTTTCATGTAATGTAGAATAGTTTTGTCTTTACCCGCTGTACCTTTGTACAGCGCTGCGGCACGTGTTGGTGCTTAACAAATAAAATAATATTAATAATCTTCAGACGATAAAACATCTGGAGAGCCAACGCTGAGCAGCCCTACCTTAAACCTTAGTTCAGGTTTATCGTTATGCTACTCATACCCATAACATCTGGAACAGCTCCTCATATATAGTCATTGGGTGTTTGTTTCAAAAAAAGTTAAAATAGTCGGGTTGCAGAATTCTCATTTATCACATTTTGTATCTGTTCATCATTAAAAATGTGCTGTAATAAAAACAACCCAGTACTAATCTAAGCATTAACCTCTACACTACTGTGAACATGTTTACAAAATCAGCAGTAGCAAAGACTGCAGCCCAAGATCGTGATGAATAACGAGGTGTGAGAGGTGCGGGAAGTAAGGTGTGAGAGGTGCAGGAAGTAAGGTTTGAGAGGTGTGAGAGGTGCGGGATGTAAGGTGTGAGAGGTGTGAGAGGTGCGGGAAGTAAGGTGTGAGAGGTGCGGGATGTAAGGTGTGAGCGGTGTGAGAGGTGAGGTGGATGAGTAGAAAGCTGAGTTACATTGCATACTATTTATCATTTAATCTGTTTATCTTTTTTGTTTCTTCTGTAGCCTATTTGTAAATAATAGGACCCGAGTCCCAGCAGCGGTCACTACGTACCTGAGGACCAATTGTCCAGAATCTACTTGTGTTGACGTGCTGGACTATGAGCAAGTCCAGGACAGGTTGACTGAATATGTGAGGGGGGACGTGAAAGTATGGATCGGGGCCAGATACACCAATTATGGGTTATATGAAATAATACCCCCGGTAATATTGCTGCTTTCATTATTCCTTTATGCAAACACTAGTAATGTGTACAGATTTTCATTTGGATGAGCTATGTTTACAACCTGATCACTAGTTCTTAACAAAAAAAATGTTTGTTTACAGTAGAATTTCATATTGTTTGCAGTATTAAGGACAATTGACACCGTAAATCTGAATGCTCATGGCTTCAAAATGCACAAATATGGCAGCTTAAGATTTTAATTCTTTAACTTTATTTTTAAATATGTATAATTGGCTTTAATTAGAATCTAGTAAAACAATTTGCAACATAACATTTAATCAAGTTCAGAGGATATTAGAAACAAGATGTGGGATTTAAAGATGTTGTAGCATTGCAATGTCATGCCATTTTGGATGTGCCATATGGAATAGAATGCATAATAACCTTTTAATCGGTCATTATACATACAGTCACATGTATGTTACAAACGGTTCTAATCCACAGTCGTTCTAGGTTGCCAATTTTTTCAGTCTATCTCACTTGGTCACATTTTTATATTTGGGATTCTGTAATCTCTTCTAAAAACCTTCAATTATTCATCTTAATAAATAAAGCAGGGCTCAAAATTCCCACTCACCCTCTCACCTAGGGAGGTTGATATATTAAGCAGGGCTAGTGGAAAATTGCTGCTTTGCAATTGTGGAATTTGTCGCTGTCCACTTGTGATCAGAAAGTGGCGAGTAACTTTTCAACCTGACTAGCACCTTAGGACATTTTGAACCCTGAGTAAAAGTATTAAATATAGCAACTTTTAGTATATGCACATTTGATAATAGGGAGAGTAGGCAGCAGGTAGTGCTTTCCTATTAGTTACAATCATTTTACCCCTTAGAGTCATCCTTATGCAGAATCTCCTTCAAGTGAAATTCTGTATCTTCTGTTTCTTGAGAACAAGCTACTTTCTTCTTTTCCTGTAATTATTTATAGTATCTGACAAGTCTGATCCCTTTATCCCCTTCATTTTCTCCTTCTCTTTCTCCTTCCTTAGTTTATGTTCACATTTCACTTTCTTTCTTTGTAAATTTTTCATTCAATTAATTTTCTAAAAAAAATATATAAATATATCAATAAGAAAGAAATATAATTGTATTTTTGAAGAAATTCAATAAATAGATAAAATAAATGTAATTGTCTCTTTGTTCTACCCTGTATTGTAGACAACACATCTGAGAGCAAACCTTGTCCCCATGGCTGTGCCTCATGTTGTACTACAAAAGTCATCACTGGCAAAGAATGCTTTCACTGAATTCTATTAATAAATATTATAATATTGATAAATATTGGAGGTGTAGGATTATCCTAAAACTCGAAAAATTATATTTTATAACCTCATGGTCATTCTGATATGGACATGATAGCAGTACTGGATACAAGGATAAGAAGAGGACACAGGCTTTTTGTAGTTGATCACAGCAAATAACAATCCAGGCAATAAAAAAACCATAATAAACTTGTACTAGTGTTAATGAGATTCATTTTGCTTGCTTCTGTTTCAAGATGAAAATCTTGTCCGAAGAGTACTCTCCAGCAATGGTGACAAGAGCGGTGAAAAATGACAAGGAAATACAGATGATGAAGGAATGCCATGTGAGTTGAAGTAGTTCATATTACAGGTTTCGTTTGCAGTGTTGATGATGTTGGATAGCAGGAAAATATAACATACAATGGCCAACCCTGTTTATAACCATTAGGATGCGGTGACACGAGCGCACTGAGTGCGTCCGTACTTCCCTGTGTCCATCACAGCTTTGTGAAGGCTGGGCAGGGAGGGCCACACAGTTTAGCGTCCGCACGAATTGCTGACGTGATTTCAGCCTCCCCGTCAAAAATCTATGATGGACGCAGTTGGGGGTTACAAAGCGCGATCCTCCATAGGAGGGTCAAGCTTTGTAGTGTTGAGCACACTGACTGTGCTCAGCAAGGTGGCCACACTGGCACCAGAGTGGAAGGTATGTCCACTCTCACGGATGTTCCTTCCGCTCATAGAATGCTCGTGTGACCGCAGCCTTAGTGTGTGTTTTGTAAGGGAAAAAGGGAAAACTAAGAATAAATGGATGTTTACCCAACACTCTATGTGCAATTCATAGATCCGAGATGCAGTGCCGGTAATCCAGTACTTATTGTGGCTGGAGAAAACTGTTCCCAATGGAAATATCCATGAAATGGATGGTGCAGCGTATGTAGAGTCTCTTAGAACGTGAGTACGCCTTCCTACTATATGTGTATATACAAGATTTTACGACAACTTGTGCTTTATTCCAAGTGAGTGGGGAAAGAAACAGTGTGTTGCAGGCACCGTGGCCTGCTGGGTTAAAACATAACTTTTACTGATGAATAAAATAAAAAAGTAAAATAGTATGCACCAAAATACATAAACACAAACGGTGAGACAAAAAGGGGAGGGGCTGGTACTCTTCTAGGTGTGTTTCCCTGTCTAGGGTGCTGTCCTTGGGGATCTTTGGATGGTCCCAGTAAGCTTAATCCTTGACCTGGGTATAGGCAAATAGACAGGGAAACAAACACGTCCCTGTAAGTGGACTGAAAAAGCGAACCTGTATATCAAGAGGAAAAGGAGAGGATACATCCATCTGCGGTCCACTGATACGGTCCACTGATACGGTCCACTGATACGGTCCACTGGTACGGTCCACTGATAATTTATTCCAAGTAACAATATATCCACCCCCTCAGTGCAAATTAAATTAAAAAATATCATGTGCGCCAGCTGTCATATCCCACAGAAATGTATCTAGTAATGAAGTTACCGTCACATTTGAGAATTACCTTTTTGGTATTTCCTACGTCAAACAGCAAACAGGTGTGCGCTGGACCCTCCCATCATCACATCACAGTCCTGTGAAATAGAATTCAATGTAAAGTCACCCCGGCGACAAGATATTTTCAGCAAAATCTGGCAGTTTATCAGCTTTTAAGTCTCGGATATCTTTAGGGTGTGCATTATTTGCTGAATAACATTGTAACATTAGTAAATAGTCTTTAGCGGTAACCATGAGCAACTATAAAAAAAATCTTAACTCCAGTGAAATCATCTAAAATATAAAATCTTATAAAATAGAAGATCTTAGTGTTATCTGCAATAAAGACATATAAAGACATTATTTTATTCTTTCCGTGAATTTGTTGGTTGTCTGTCAAAGCAGCCACTATTAACTCCTGGTCTGCTGTACCAATGATAAGTATAATGATACACTGGTAAGGTAACTGAAAGGAAGCATGCGTGCCACAATAATTCTTACAGTGGACAGAATGATACATTATTACTGAAACTTTCTGGGGGTTTTCTTCTTTTTGGACATTATGCAAATGTACTGCTTTTTCAATTGTCTAATAAAAGAGGGTTCTATGAAACAAAAAGGAAAAATATAAAATCTTATAAAATCTTACAATCTAATATATATGCTATCAGCTCCTCGTACCCGCACCCCCAACTCCCACCGTCAAGACTTCTCCCGAGCTGCCCCCTTTCTATGGAACTTCCTCCCCCGCAACATCAGACTCTACCTGTCTCTCCAGTCCTTCAAGACATCGCTGAAAACCCATTACTTTAGAGAAGCTTATTGGCTCACTCCCTAATCCCCCATTGGTAATTTCTTGCTCCTTCTTCCCACACAGCCCACATGCACCCCGCTACTTGTACTACTTGTACTCTATTCACCCTCACCTAGCGTGTCACCCCTCTCCTCTTAGATTGTAAGCTCTCGAGCAGGGTCTTCTCTCTTACTGTTTTGTGTGTGTAATGTGTATGTATATTTGTTATTCTGTCTCTCCCATTTGTACAGCGCTACGGAACTTGTTGGCACTTCATAAATGCTTGTGACAGTATACGTATTAAATATGCCAGCACCCCTGGACCGTTCTCAAAAATGTAACTTTTTTTTCAATCCATTAAAACATTGTTACTTTTTGCTGAACTGTCCTGGAGTGTCGGCACATTTAGGGCCATATCACCTCTTTAACGTCAGCGCTCACATAAGTGTTAGCGCTAGGTTAACTGAGGTTAACGCGGTATGCCCATATCATATACCGACCGAACGCTACCAGATTGAAAAAAAGATTAGCACATATTTAACCACTTCGCTGCTGAGGACGCGCTCAGCGCGTCCTCAGCAGTCCCGCTGGTGTGCTGAGGACGTGCTGAGCGCGTCCTCCCATTGGGGTCAGCGTTCGGCCGGGTTCCGGCCGATCGCTGGCCCCTCCGGTGCGGGCTGACATCCTGGATGTCAGCCCGGCATCCGGACCAGCAGCCGCCAGAATTAGGTGTCATCGCGGGGGCGCGATGACACCTAATTCAGGCGCCCCCCCGCATGTGCGGAGGAGGCGCCTGAAAGGGAGGGGGGGAGGTCCTTCGGACCTCTCTCCCTCCCGATCGGCGGCTCTGCGGGGGTTAACCCAGGCATCATTTGGAAGGGCACAGCCTGCCCTTCCAAATGATGCCTGGCATTAACCCCTGGGGAGCTGGATCGCGAATCGGCGCTGAAAAGCGCCGGTTCGCGATCCTTTCCCGGAGCTGGCCGACATCTTGGATGTCGGCCAAGCCTCCGGGAACTCCCCCAGAGGACTGGCGTCATCGTGCGTAGCACGATGACGCCAGTCCTAGAGTTAACCCCTAACTGCCACCAACTGTGGAGATAGGGAGTTCCAATGAACTCCCTATCTCCCGATCCGTGGCAGCTAGGGGTTAAATTTTGGTATCGTTGGATCGGCCAGAGCATGGCCGTTCCAATGATACCAAACATGAAAGTGAAAAATTTTGTAAAAAAAAAAAAAAAATGAAAAATAAAAATAAAAAAAAATTTTAAAAAAAAATGTAAAAAAAAAAATAAACACTTTTTTTTTATTTTTTTTGGTTTGTTAATGCAGCAATATTGTTCCCATTTCAATTATAATGTGAACAATGATGCTGCACTAACGATTTTTGTATGCGGTGCGTTTGTTAAAAATAGTGTCATTTTCCCCAAAAAAAATTGTAACGAGACCCCATCTCTAATTATTTTAACAAGCGCACCCCATACAAAATATAACCGCAATTGCTCGCATGTTAAAATGTGGAAAAAACACTTTACACATTGTAAATTATTGAAAATACATATTTTATTGCATTTTTTGTTATAATATACAGACATGACATAACGTATACATATAATAATGACATATTATGAATCTACCGAGTCTGACGGAAAGAACGATATATAATATGTCTGGGTCATATACTAAAATAAGCCTTCAAAACACGTTTAAACATGATGCGCAAAACAGGTAAAAATGACCTCAGCATAGGGGCGGGAAAAGCCTCAGCAGCGAAAGGGTTAATAGTGGTTTATACCGCGAGCTTACTGTACTTTGCGCTCCCTATACTTAACATGGGGAGCGCAAAGAGTTAATTAGCGTTAGGATCACAAAATCCTAACGCTAATTACTCACCTCTGTGGCTAAATGAAAAGTTAGCCACAGTCCCAAGCTAGTGCTAATTTATACGGCTTCTGCAGAATCAGTTATCACCAGCTGATAAGCCCCCCAAAAAAATCAGATACTCACCTCTCATCCCGCGGAGCGAACGGTGGCCCTATCTGCTGCTTCTGGTCGCTGGGAGCAGGGTGAGACTAGGGACAAATAGTCCACAGTCTTCTTTCCCTATTCACTCTGTGGCCCTGCATGATCTCGCGAGAGTGAGATCATGCAGGTTACATGGCCAGAAGCCCAACCCTCCTGGAATCCTGTGGACTCCAGGACGGGATACTCGTGGCGAGCGCAAGTTTTTCCCCTTACCATCCCTGATTTAGCTCAAGGCAGGTGATAGTGTCCTTAACCCCTTCCATGCGGAGTACGCGCTCAGCGCGTCCTGCCGCATGGCCACTTCACTGCGGAGGACGCACTGAGTGCGTCCTCCCTTTGCAGCGGCGATCGGCCAGGACTCCGGCCGATCGCGGCAGCCCCCCCAGGGTGGGCTGACATCCTGAATGTCAGCCCAGCCTCCGGGACCCAGGCGGGCACAATAGACGTCATCACGCCAGCGCGATGACGTCTATTGCAGGCACCCCCGCCAGTGCGGAGAAGGTGCCTGAAGGGGAGGGGGAGCAGCTATAGGCAGGCACCGTTTGGAAGGGTACAGCCTGCCCTTCCAAGCGGTGGCTGTCTTTAACCCCTAGGGGGCTGGATCGTGATTCAGCGCCAACAGGTGCTGTATCGCGGTCCCCTCCCGGAGCTGGCCGAGCTTCCAGGATATCCCCCTGACGACTGGCATTATCGCGCACAGCAGAGCGAATTAACCCCTAGCTGCCACCTAAGGTGGAGATAGGGGGTTCCAATCCGATCCGGGGCAGCTAGGGGTTAAGTGCCAGAGCATGACCTTTCCAATGATACCAAACATGACCACGTTAAATGTAAAAAAATAAAATAAAAAATATTAAAAACTGTTTTTTTTTGTTTTATTAATGCAGTAATATTGTTCTCATTTCAATTATAATGTGAACAATGATGCTGCACTAATGAATTTTTCTATGGGGGCATTTGCAAAAAAACACGTAATTTCCCCCAAGAAAAAGTAACGAGTCCCCATTTCTAATTTTTTTAACAAACGCACCCCATAGAAAATATAACCGTAAAGGCTCGCATGATAAAATGTGAAAAAAACACTTTACACAATGTAGATGATTGAAAATTCTATTTTTATTGCATTTTTTGTTAGAATATTCAGGCAGGACATGACGTATACATATAATAATGATATGTTATGAATATGCCAGAAAGAACGATATATAATATGTCTGGGTCATATAATAAAACGTGGCTTCAAATCGCGTTTAAACATGATGAGCGAAACCGGTAAAAATGAGCTCAGCACACAGGCGTGAAATGGCTCAGCAGCGAAAGGGTTAATATGTTTATAAATGGGAGCCAGGTTTCAGGCACCAGGCAATTAGGAGAACAGGAGCTGGAGCGCAGCATCACTTGTGATTATATACACTCAGCATATCTATATCTATATATTTAGTTATACAGTGGAATAAGTATGTGATGTATACATTTCATCTTTTTAACCAATTCTAGGAAACAAGAACATGAAAGAGGTCCAAGTTTTGAGACCATTTCTGCTGTTGGCTTGAATGCAGCCCTCCCACACTATAGGTAAGGTCTCTCTGGATGAATTGGAGGAGGGAAGTTGAGGTTGATTGTTCTTTCTAAAAGTAATATTGAGTGTTGAGCTGTTCTCGCATTGAGCAGGTCTAATTCCTAAATATAAATCACTATTGTAGGAAAGAGCATGAATTTCAGAGAACAGCAGGGTAAAGCAGAAGAGAAAGATGTCCTTAGGCCAATGGAAATTGAACGTTATTGGTATCGGTTTCATTCCGGTTCCTGCTAAATAATACCTCAATTTCACTCATTTTTTTTTCTACGGGCCATGCCACCACAATCCCCCTCATTGGTTATCAGTCCTGTTCCTGATATAATATGGCTACGTTTGGTTAGATCAGTGTATTGCTCTTGGCCTTCCTGGACCCAGATGTCCAATCTCCTACCAGAACCCACTGTGAAACCCAGACAAGACTTTCAGGGTTATTCAAAGAGAATCGAAAAGCCACCGCACGTTCGGTGACTTTTCATTCTCTTCAATTTGGTACGATTTAGCGATCCCATTTCGGCGACCCTGCGGTGTATTCAGCAAGCACCACAGGGCCGTCGCAATGCAGGGAAAAGTCGAAAACTCACCTAAAAATGAGGCGAATGCACACCGAAACCCGCAAAAACATCTGGATTAACCCCACTGAAAAGGCCGGAAAAACCCGAGCAGGAACCGATCACACGCAGCGCAGTCGCCGGAAAAAGTCAACACTGCAGACGAAGGAGGTGAAGAAAAAAAAACAGTACGCTTGAATGTTTGAAAAGTGAAACGCTGTTTGCAAACAAACTACTGAGCGAAAATGTCTGAAATTCACATATAAGATCCAATGAATGATAATAAAAAGGGCTGTTACAGAAAAAAGAAAAAACGATATAAAAAAAAACGGAAAATAAATGTTTGCAAACAAATTCTGAAAAAATGCCTAAAAGGTCCTAATAAATCTATAAATAAAGAGACTCTTTACTGCAGAATATTATAACGAACGGTTTATTAGATATTGAATTAAAACGGGAATATTTTTAACATTGAAGCCTATGGGATTCTCCTGAATAAACCTGTCGAATTAAACCACCGAATGGCAGGGCATTTCGGCAACTTTTCACTGCTGGGTTTTGTTCTCTGAATAGACGAAGCATTGCTTCTCTATGGGGATTTCACTGCCCTCAAACAGGCACCGTATGTGCAGGCAATTTGCCAACATTTGGCGAACTGCCTGCTCTCTGAATAGCCGAATGGCCAAGAAAGGTAACCGTAAGCTGAATTTCAGCGTTCGGTTACCTTTCTCCAGCAATTCGGATCTCTTTGAATAACCCTGTTTGTATAAATGATTCATATTTATGACGCAAATAGCCACTAAGCCTGTATAGGTCGCTTTAACCTCTTCACTACCAACTGATTTTTGTTGCACAGAGATTGTTGTTTTGAGTTAGTTAAACAATTTTAAAAATGTAAATTTGCTAATTTTTAATTATTCATGCATTTGTTTATCCTTTACAGAAATATTGTTGGAATTAAAGGTTCTGAACTCTAGATTGCTTTCCTTATGTTGCACAATTTCACACTGGGTCTGCATTATCAGCATACAGGCAGAAATGGCTTTTGTGTCAAATCCATTAAATGTGATGCAGATAGATTAAAAATGGTTAGATCTCATGCATATGGGGATTTGTATTGATCATACAGAGATTATTAGCGATGCAGCTCCCAAAAACACCAATATAATATCTGTATGTGGCATAATGCCTGTGTATAGAATTTTCATTAACCCAGTGGGACTTTACTGTACAGGGATTTTCAGCCTTAATAACACCATGATTCTTATCCCTGTACAGAAGTGAGTGACCCCAGCGCTCTCCCTGTATTCTGACCTCTCCCTGGCTCCTGTAAAATATCAGCAAAGTGTTTGAACATTTTGTTAAAGTGAGGTTTAGGGATTCTATTTGCAGCTCATTTTATATCTCTGCAGGGTGACTGGAGAGAGATAAAACAAAGGATTTTGTGTCTCCACTAATATTGTTTTGTTTCTACACTAATATTGCTTTAAAAATTTATGAAAATGGGTTTTAATATGCGAATGAGTGCTTTTCAATATATTACAATGCAAAATCGAGTTAACTCGAGTGAATGGGGTTAATTGAGCATACTGGAGGATCGCAATGTATATAGAGCTGCTTGCGCATTGGTTACTTCTTGCTGATAACATGTATTAATTGTTATTTAAAGAGCAACCGAAGAAACCAACCGGAAGTTAAATGTCGATGAAATATACCTGGTCGATTCTGGTGGACAATACCTGTGAGTGCTCACTTTTGTACCTTAGTGCTCAGTCTATGTGCTTCACTACAGAGCAGGGGTTACGTTCAAAAAAGTAGGTGTGGAAAATCACCAAAATGTTTCCCCTCAATAATCCTTTTGCACTTAACTCACCACACATCAGAATTTAAAATGAATATTTGTTTATGTGTATATATAGGCTGGGTTTTAGAGATAAACATATCATAAATCATTGATTAACTATGACTTAAAGGGCCACTCTGCTCATCCTGATCACTTTACAATTGTAAAGAGGTCAGGATGTGAGGAATGACCCCTCCCCCACCCAGCTCCTCCGATCTGGAGAAAATGCTGGGTGAAGTGGAGGAGTTTCCTCCACCCCACCCAGCAGCTGGAATGTTTGAATTTCCCATCTGCTGGTCACCAGATCAGTCACTAATGACATCAGCATGCAGAGAGTGTGCCAACGTTACCCTCTCTGAGACCTCCCACTACAGCGAGCGGTCTCAGAGAGGCATATGCATGTTGCGCATGTGCGCAGCTCCAGTCCAGGCAGTCGATGGAACGGATCTGCGCGTGCATGCAGCTCTGATGTGCTCTGCGCATGCGCCATGGAACCTGCATATGTATAGTGTACACGTCCCGTCGCACTGTGCATTTTGTGCTTCCTATGCTACGCAAGTTGCGTAGGAGCGCAAAGTGAGCAGAAACATTTCATGGCCTCCGGGTTTGGGAATTCCTGAGCTGAAGAAGAGGAGCTGCGCTCGGCAAGGGGCAAAAGGTGAGAAAATTCACCTAAAAAAATAAAAATAAAAATAAAAATTAATTATCAAGCTGTCAGCAGCCTCTGCCCAATTACTTAAGGGCAAAAAAGGAACTCTGTTTTCCAATAGACTATCCCTTTAACAAGGAAATATATAATTAGCCCAACGGCAACTCAGCCCCCCCCCCTTCAAAAATAGTGGAGGAACTACATTCTCACGCGATCCTGCCCGACTTGACCCCTGCTACAGACCCATCAAATAATATTTAAATAAAGAATTGATTTTTATAAAACCTCATTTTCATGTTTTTTCCTGTATATATTCCCTATATATATATTGCTCCTATCCTATATATGTTCCCTATAAGTGCTATCAGTGCTTTAGCTATCATATGTGACCCTTAAAAATGTAAGGCTGTCCCAGTGGAAATATGAAGATACGTTGGGGTCTATTCAGAAACTGTTAGGTAGGAACTGAAAGCATCAAAGGCTAGAAGAAGTCACGTATACACAAACAGGGTCTTTATAATAGATGCTGGGTTCTGCAGCCTGAAGGAGAACGTGTTGTACAAAATAAATCACCTTAGACTTCTAATGACACGTCTTCTAATGACCATATCTGGCCTGCTACTTTGCAATTAAGGACCACCGTCAGATGGCTATTGCCATTAAGATTTGAAGATTTGCCTAAATGTTTAACAATTCCTTGGAGGCTTCCTATTCCAGGATGCTCTTCATAGAAAGAAATAAAACACGGTCATCAATGGTCCCATTCCAGGGTCATCACAGAGTCTGTAAGGCACAATGAGATGACATTGGCTTATATTATGGGTGGGATGTGCTCCATCCTGGCAGGTTCCTAACTGTAAACCTAATGCCTGCTCTTATAAGCCTAGCTCACTTATTGGGACTTGCCATCTCCTGGGCTGGGGCTCTCTGAATCGCACGAATATGTAATGAAGAACTGGTACCCTTAGACAAGCTGGCAGGAGCCTCCTGGAGCCACTCGGCCCGTGAACAGATCATGGGCTCTCAACCTCAGATGGCAGCCCTTTACATGTATCGGCTCTCAATCTCAGATGGCAGCCCTGTACATGTATATACATGTACAGGGATGCCATCTGAGGTTGAGAGCCCATGACCTGTTCACGGGCCGAGTGGCTCCAGGAGGCTCCTGCCAGCTTGTCTAACGGTCACAGATGTTTGAGCACCTCCATGCCATTTAGGACCGCTGGTATACCAAGAAATTTCCCGGTGGGCTACAGCCTCTGGGGTCGGTAAGAGCCCTCTGACTCTTCACTGTATGGCCTGCACCTGGTAGAGGCGTAAAGTGAATGCTCTCCGTCCAGGCAACACCTTGCTGGACCCCGGGGATTTAACACACTGTCTGTAAAGTAGGGTAAACAGAGACGTTTACTGAAATGGGTTACTGAGGGAAGGGGCCCCGACCAATGGTTTAGCAAGGGGCCTCAAGATTCCTGATGGCAGCCCTGTATATGTATTTATTTATATATATAATTCTATATAATGGCAGCTGAGATGTTTATTTCCCAATGTCTTTCAGAGATGGGACGACTGATATCACAAGAACCGTTCACTGGGGGAAACCAACTGCTTTTGAAAAGGTTTAAGTATATTTATTTTAATGAGAAAATATTCGTCAGTGTAACATGTACTTTCCAGTAAGACAAGGAGGGATTGTATGGCTGCAAACGCAGAAGATCGAAAGTGAACGCAGAAGACCAACATGTTCTACAGCAGTGTCTCCCAAACCTGTCCTCAGGACCCTCAACCAGGCCAGATTTTACAGATCAAGTTGGGGAAATACAGACTGAATCCTGCAATCACTGCGCAGCAAATCATATCCCCTGTGCTGTGCTTCAGATATCCTGCAAACCTGACCTGTCGGCGGGTCCTGAGGACAGGTTTGGGAAAGCGTTCTACAGGATAAGACTGGCCGTCTACTGGGTCCGTATTTGTGCATCTGCAACGTCGTCCATAGTCGTCTGACTAATCCCACAACACAAAGCAGAATCAACGCTCTTCCACTGCCTCCGACTTCCATCAGACGACTTCAAGCGACAACATCAGACTAGTGATCTTTCTCATTTGAATGGGATTTGTCGGATGAAATCGGATGACCTGGAACATTATACATGAAAAAATATTATTTTTGTTTTCATTTTAAGCAAAAAGTCTTTTTATTTATTTTTCTAAACATCTTTTTGTATTTTTGGTAATTTGTTTTAAGAATTTTCTGATTCCCTTTTTTTTTAAAAACAAAGTCGTGTTTTTTTCTTTCTTTTTCTTCAATCCGGCGTTCGGTGGTGCTGTAGAGTCAGGAAAGCGGCCCTTTCAGCACCAGGGACAGTTCGGCAGCGTTTGGCGATGCTGTAGTGAGGAACACAGTCCTTTTAGCACCAGGACAGCAGCCAGAGTTCAGCTTGGCTGCTTGGCAGGATATTTTTCTTCAAGTCTGCCCATCAGTCGAACTGGGTTGTTCATAGTAGCTTGCAGTGGATGACCCAGAAGGTCTTGCTCAGAAAACAAAGTCTGACCATTAACAGTGTTCTTTTACGTTCACTGCACCTATTGGACAGATATTATTATTATTATTATTATTATTGTCATCATTTATATAGTGCAGCGTTTTATAATATCAAAAGGGAACTAGATAAACGGACATATGATGGAAGCAAAAGGTGTAGAGGGACGGTGTAGAGGGCCCTGCTCATAAGAGCTTACAGTCTAGAAGATTGTATTTACAAGCCCTGATGTATCCTGTATTTACATTAATGCAATTTGATTACATCAATAGCAACAGATTTATAGGAACAAATGCTGTATATTTAGAACCATTAGTAAAATATATAACGAATATTTTGTCATTCTTTATTATTTTCCACATTAAAAATTGAAAAAGAGTAACGTGGTTTGGGGCATTTACTCGGACACCTGATAGTAGTTGTTTCTTTGGTTAGTGCTTGGGAGGTAAAATAAACTATTTTCAGAGATAGAAAGCTACCGGTACTCAGGCTGCTTAGCGCACATTCCACTAGAAATCTATTATTAATCTATTATTTCAAATTGGATTTAAGCTGCCAAACACCCAAAAGTGATTCCAGATAAAGATCTGAGATATTCGTGCTGATAACATTGTACATTGTATCTTCATAGGACGCTTATACACGTGTCCTTATAGGAGGCATTGAGTTGACCAGACTTATATTTCCCCCACGGACATTAGGTAAGTGGAATTATTTTATTACGCGTTCTTTAAAACAAAATAAAAAAAGAAACAGTTAAAACGATTTAGGTATCTAGTAGAAATATTAAATTATTAATCATCCTAATTAGCTCTTTACTGTTTTTAGTATCAGAATCACAAGCTACGAGCATTTTTAGATAAATAGGGTTAGACATCAATTAACCGTGCGTTGCATTAACTTGTTATTTAACTTGCAAAAAGTTCCCCAAAAATCTACTTCCAGCAACCAACAAGTTGGTTGAGATATATATATATATATATTATATATATATATATATATATATATAAAAGTATATATATATATATGTAGATTAGGTCGGCCATGTTAGTCCAGATGCCAAAATCACGAGTATAGCAGTCTGTAGTGATACATTTTTTATTGGACTAACGTTACATTTAAAGTACAAGCTTTCGAGAGGATTCCTCCCTTCGTCAGGTATAGAAGCCTGACGAAGGGAGGAATCCTCTCGAAAGCTTGTACTTTAAATGTAACGTTAGTCCAATAAAAAAAGGTATCACTACAGACTGCTATATATACAGTTGTGTTCAAAATTATTCAACCCCCAATGCTGTAAAGGGTTTTAGGGAATTTAGTGTACATTTGTAATTGTATTCAGAATGAAATCCTACAAGGACTTTTTAAAGAACCATATGCAACTAAAATGACATCAATTGGTTTTGTAATACAGTAGTAAATGTTTCTTTTGTGAATTCTTCATTGACACAATTATTCAACCCCTTTAAAGACTACCACTCTGAAGAACAGAGGTTCATTCAAGTGTTTTCAATCAGGTATTGAAAAGACCTGTGGATGTCACGGAGCAGCAATAAAGCATAATAAGCACTAATTAGGCAGCTTTAAAATGACTGTGATACTCAGCTCCTTCTAGACATTTACTGGTGTGGTTACAAACATGGTGAAGTCTAGAGAATGGTCCAGGAAGACAAGAGAAGAGGTGATTACGCTTCACAGGAAGGGCAATGGCTATAAGAAGATTGCAAAGATGTTAAACATACCAAGAGAGACCATAGGAAGCATCATTCGCAAATTCAAGGCAAAGGGCACTGTTGAAACGCTACCTGGTCGTGGCAGAAAGAAGATGCTGATTTTGACTGCTGTGCGCTACCTTAAGCGTAGAGTGGAGAAAAGTCCCCGTGTGACTGCTGAGGAACTGAGAAAAGATTTGTCAGATGTGGGTACTGAAGTTTCAGCTCAGACAATACGGCGCACACTGCGTAATGAAGGCCTCCATGCCAGAACTCCCAGGCACACCCCCTTGCTGTCTCCAAAGAATAAGAAGAGTCGACTGCAGTATGCCAAAAGTCATGTGGACAAACCACAGAAGTTTTGGGATAGTGTTCTGTGGACTGATGAAACAAAATTAGAACTGTTTGGGCCCATGGATCAACGCTATGTTTGGAGGAGGAAGAACAAGGCCTATGAAGAAAAGAACACCTTGCCTACTGTGAAGCATGGCGGGGGTCAATCATGCTTTGGGGCTGTTTTGCTTCTGCAGGTACAGGGAAGCTTCAGCGTGTGCAAGGTACCATGAATTCTCTTCAGTACCAGGAGATATTGGATGACAATGTGATGCAGTCCGTCACAAACCTGAGGCTTGGGAGACGTTGGACCTTTCAACAGGACAATGATCCCAAGCATACCTCCAAGTCCACTAGAGCATGGTTGCAGATTAAAGGCTGGAACATTTTGGAGTGGCCATCGCAGTCACCTGACTTAAATCCGATTGAGAACCTCTGGTGGGACTTAAAGAAAGCAGTTGCAGTGTGCAAGCCTAAGAATGTGACTGAACTGGAGGCTTTTGCCCATGACGAATTGGCGAAGATACCCGTAGATCGCTGCAAGACACTTGTGTCAAGCTATGCTTCACGTTTAAAAGCTGTTATAACTGTAAAAGGATGTTGTACTAAGTACTAAGATTGAATGTCACTTGGGGGTTGAATAAAACTGATAATGATGTGAGCACAGAAAAGACATTTGTGGTTATTTCATTATAAATGTTATGTTATATTTGTCTGACCTACACGTGCCTCTTTGATTTAATTGTAAGCAAGATGACTGAATGATCAAAATCAATGTCAAACTGGCCAAAACACTCAATTTCAGTGGGGGTTGAATAATTTTGAACACAACTGTATATATTTATAAAAGGCGAAATCCAGATGCACACGAAGACTTAACTAAATATATATAATTTTATAGCATGAATCAATTCATGCAATGAAATTATATATATTTTGTTAAGTCTTCGTGTGCATCTGGATTTCTCCTATTATTGTACTTGCAGTCAGATTTTGCATCAAAGCAAGTATATTTACTTTTTTGACTCGCTATATATGTGTGCAGGGTTCCTTGGAACATACATAGGCAAGTAAGCACGCGTCTTCTGTAAATTGGTGCCAGTGGTGCAAAGATTTTACTTAATACCCCGGTGCAACTCCAAAACGATGTAAAATATATACAAAATATGTAGAGGAGGCACTCGGGGTCTTAGCTGAAAAATGTATATTTATTATAATAAATTAAAAAAACATAAGGGTGCTTCGGCTCCTAGAGGGATTTATCAAGGTGAGGTTTTATCACACCTTGATAAAAGCCTCTAGGGGTCGGAACATTGGTATATTTTTAATTATTATAATAAATGTTTTTTTTTTAATTGAGTGCCTCCTCTACATATTTTGTGTGTGTATGTATGTATATATATATATATATATATATATATATCCACACAAACGCTGAGGCTGTAGGCCTGGAGATGTTGGAGGGGTTGTTGACCCTTGAAATACTTCTAATCTTTACTTTTCCTTCCAGTTCTACCCTGTGTATTTCGGCAACAAACATCAAGTGACCTGCCCATGTTATGTGTTTTCACAATTATATATATATATATATATATAAACACAAAGCATAAAATAGTACAATATAAATATATTTATTTAAAAAAAAACTTTTCAGAGCTGTATGAAACACTATGAAAAATGAGGTAAAACGCATCATTTTGTGGGGAACCGTGCTTTATACGCATTCTCGCTTTTGTTAAATTCGTCATTTGAACATTCCGTGCCCTGTGCTTCCTTTTTCCAAGCCATGAACGTAGCCGCGTGTAAAGATGAGCCACACGCAGCCATTATTAGTAGTGACAAGTGACAGACTCCACTGTACATCCCACTGTTACAGAACGGAAAGAATGATAACATTTAAATGAAGAATTCCATGATTTCCTTATAGTTTTTAAAGTGTATATAATTTTTGGTTTTATACTTAAAGATTTTTTTTATTGTTTTCTCCTATGTTGTATTATATTACGAATAATGCTGCTTTTTCACATAAAATGAAATACCTGTAAAACTAGTGTGAGTACATTATTTAATGGATAAATGAAGTGATTAGTGCAGTGGATCTGCTTCTGATGGAGAATGTCTTTGTGTCTTTTTTTTGTCCAACAGGAAGGGTAATTGAAACATTCGGCAGAAGAGCATTATGGGAGAAAGGGCTGAACTTCGGTCATGGAACTGGCCATGGGATAGGAAACTTCTTCTCTGTCCATGAATGTAAGAAAAATGCTGCTACTCACTACCCATTTCTATTAACGTGAGCTGCATTCATTATGCGCTGTGTATTGAGGTCAGGTGCCGATACAGACACCAGTCTCAGGAGCGGCACTCTACCAACTTTGGCAATGAGTAGAAATGAATAGATAGATGGCGGAATTTATTAACAGACAGAGATATATGCAGAGATACATAGATATATGGAAGGGTAGAAAGATATGTAGATAAACGATAAATAGATGGAAAGAAAGGTAGATGGATAGCTGGATGGATGGATAGATAGATACTGTAGATAGATATTATAATATATAGACAGATTTATCTATATCTCATTATATCTATCTACAGTATCTATCATTATATCTATGTGGGTGGGTGGGTGGATGGATAGATAGAATGATATATGGATAGATAGGCTAATAGATATATGGATAGATAGGATAATAGATATTAGGGATGTGGGTTTGGGGTTTCGGAATTTCAGGAATTTTCACGAAATTTCCCGATTTGTGCATTCGGGTTCGGCCGATTTTCCGAAAATTTTCCGATCCGAAAACGGCAGATCCGAACAAATTTCTGAACCGAAACGAAAACTTTTCAGAATTTTCAAATGGAATAGAAATGTGTAAAATCGAAAATCATTTTCGTTCCATTCGTGATTTTGGTTCCATTTCAGTAATTTCGGACAATGTATTTTTCGGTTATATCGCTGATTCTGTAATTTTGTATCATTCCCATCTCAATGTATCCTTCTTGTAAAACATGAGAAATCTCAATGTATCCTTCTTGTAAAACATGAGAAATCTCAATGTATACTTCCTGGAAAACCAGAGAAATCTCAATGTATCCTTCTTGTAAAACATGAGAAATTTCAATGTATCCTTCCTGGGAAACCAGAGAAATCTAAATGTATCCTGCTTGTAAAACCAGAGAAATCTCAATGTATCCTTCTTGTAAAACCAGAGAAATCTCAGTATCAGTGATAATCAGCTAGGAGGTAGGCATGACCAGTTGCACTGGATGCTTGGACCCGTAAGGTAAATTAGTTTCTACAAGGGTTGTGGTGAAGGACTAAAAGTGAGATAAAAAGCCACCACACTATAATAAGTGTGTTTAACATTGCAGAAGCCACCTGCACATCACAGCAATTCGATGAATTGCATTCCAGAGCTCCTGTGCCACATTCCCCATATGCCTAGCTGATGAGGGTCCAACAAACCCGAAACAGTGCTGTCCTAGGAGTGGCTTTGACCAGTTGCGTAAACCTTATCTCTGCTAGAAAGCCACAGTGTGGCATAGCATTGATTTTAGGGTTCTGTGTGATAACAGATCCAGGATGCATAAAAGTGAGATAGAGGTCATTTGCATATCCTACCCAGAGTTCCTTGCTGCATATGGGGAATGTGGCACAGGAGCTCTGGGATGCAATTCATCGAATTGCTGTGATGTGCAAGTGGCTTCTGCAATAACAAACACACTTATTATAGTGTGGAGGCTTTTTATCTCACTTTTAGTCCTTCACCACAACTCTTGTAGAAACTATCAGGGTTATTCAGAGAGCGTGAAAAGCAGGAGAATGACTGGAGAATGAAAAATTCTAGGTCAAAATAGCCGATTTGGAAAGTGAGATGAAAGGGAGAATTTTTCTGGTTTGGCTATTGTTGACCTAGAATTTTTCATTCTCCAGTCATTCTCCTGCTTTTCACTCTCTCTGAATAACCCTGTATATATATATATATAGGCTGGCCTAAACAAAAGAAAAATTGACCCCTACTTTCTTTTGTAGTATAACACAACAAAAAACAACAAACTAATGTGAGCCAAAACAATACAATAAAACGATAACAAGGTACAAATGAGACTGATCAGACGGTCATTTTATTATCATTATCATTTATATAGCGCCAACAGTTTCCGCAGCGCTTTACAATAACCAAAGGTAACAAGATACAGATAAACGGACATAGGATGGAAACAAGAGGTGTAGAGGGCCCTGTTCATAGGAGCTTACAATCTAGAGGGATTGGGCTGGAAGAAGACATGAGGAATTTTATTGGTAGTTAGGATCACTAGTGCCAGCGGTTCAGGAATGGAGGGGCCATCCAGTCTAAATGGTTAAAGTGAGAAATGTAAATTTATATTTTTTTCATATCAACGTAAACCTTTGCTTTCTGTCCTTTTTTTTAGGGCCTGCTGGGTTTCACCCCACCAATATTGCTTTCACCAAAGGGATGTTTACATCAATCGGTGGGTTCTACTTAAAGTTTATTATTTGATTGAGCTATGATAGATAGATAGCAAGGTGGGTCTCTTATATGTAACTAGAACAAATGAAATGTACTGTATCCATAAGGGAATCATTCCCGGGCACTGGCATACCTACAGAGGTCACAGTGGTTGTGATGGGGACTGTGCTGCTTCTCTTAGACTGCAGTGACGTTCAAGGCTTGAGGAGGATTGGAAGGGGGCTGAGGGTTAAGGGGTCTTGTTGGCTAATAAGGACTGGGGGTTTAATAGGGACTGGGAGATAAGGGGACCTGGTGGCTGTTGGGAGTTAAAGGGACACTACACATCCTGACCACTAGAGTTTTAAAGTGACCATACTGTGTGGACCCCCCCCCCCACCTGGTATGAAGTGGAGGAGTTTCATCCACCTACACATGCGTGTAAATTTCCCAGCTACTAGTCACCAAATTGGTCAGTAGTGACGTCAGCAGGCTTTGCATGGTGACATCACCCTCGCACTGTCTGTGATAGCGGGTGTCCTGAGAGAGGCAGCCGATTGATTGCTTCTGCACATTCAGCTTCAATCCACTTGTCTGCACAGGTACTAGAGATGTCGTACAGAAGTGCGCGAGTCCAGTGCAACTGTCACAAACCTTGTGTTGTTGTTTCATCTCAGGCGTCTCACCTTGTTCTTGCTAACTCATAGTGATTGGTTTGTAAAAAAACGTTCTATGAGTGCACACCCAGATACTTACCCAGATGCACACCTATGTGCTAATATCTGAGTAAATCTACCTAGCAATCCATTTAACAAAGTGTTGGAAATGCACTGCATATTTTAAACATTCTTTAAGAAGCTGTGTTATCATTGTCAAGTGCCCCCTCAATAATTATGAGTTCTCCAGCAGTAGATGAGCAACGTGAAATAAGCCTGAGTCATAATATTATTTACACATAGGTTACACCAAAAATTAGGGCTGAAACAACTAATCGATTAATCGATAATGAGAATAATCGATAATGAAAATAGTTGTCATCCAATCGGATGTCACTTAATCACTTTGTAAAAAGCACACACTGTTTAGAGTCAGACGGAGTTAACCGTTATAACCTCAGATTCTGCTTCGTCCTGTGCCACCACCTCAACCTGCCTGTCATCCCCTCTTTGGTCCGGAGCTGTCATTCTTTCCCTTTGGTCCGGTCCCTTCCCACAAAGTCCCTTCCACACTCAGATCCGTCTTTTGCCCAAACCCAATTCCTCTCACAATCGAGTCAATCTCACAATCGAGTCAGTCCCTTGCCCAAACTCACTCCCTTCAACCTCTGGACCCTCCTCCTGCTCAGTTTGTTTATAAAATTATTGTAATAAGGTAAAGTGGTCAGGCTGCAGTGAGTGCTCCCCCTTCTCACCCTGCTTTGGTACTGACATCATGTCTATGTGAGCGTGTGTAGCAGTGTTCGTTTGGGGAGAAGGCAGACATGGGCTTAAGCTGCGCACGCAGTATCAATCCATCACTGTGACCAGGTGCTTGTGTACATTGTGTGCGAAAAGTATGCAATTTGCATATGTGTTTTTTTTTTATCCGATGAATCGATTAATCGAAAAAATAATCGGCCAACTAATCGATTCTGGAAATAATCGTTAATTGCAGCCCTACCAAGAATTAGTATGGTAAACCTCAAAGGCCATGTAGAGCAGCAAAGTTTTTTTTAAGCATTTTTATTGATTTTTATGACATACCTGTTTGAATGTGCATGTGCTCATTGCAGAACCCGGTTACTATCACGTTGGAAGTTTTGGCATTCGTATCGAAGACATAGCAGTAGCGGTGGAAACAGATACAGAGGTAATCCAAAATAACAATACTTTTTATTTGACTATAATACATTTGTCTATTTGTTATCTTTGATTTAGACTTAATGTTTCCTAGATGCTCACTGAAAATATATGGGAACGGCTTTTGTCAGACTCGCCGCGTGGCATTTCACAGCATCTGATTAATTTGTTAATTAAGCTACAAACGGAGATCTTTCGACCCCTTATTGAACCATTAGTCAGGACCCCTTTCTCTCAGATTCACTAACCTAATTATAAATAAAATCTATTTTCCCTCTTCTTACCTTATTTTACATCGAGTGGACTAAATCCCTTGTGGTTCAGCAGGGGGATTAAAAGTGCAATTTGAGGAGATCATTTCCTCTGCACCTCTACCCAGGGGTCAAGTCCTGGGAAAAAAAGTGAGGGAACTCACCCACGAATTCCACAACCCCCATTACCTGAAGAAAATATATATATATATATATATATCACGAGTATAGCAGCGCGTGCCGGTGATACCATTTTAATTGGGTTAACTTTACATTTAAAAGACAAGCTTTCAAGAGTGTAAACTGGACACTATACTGATCAGTGAAAGGTATCACTACGTACAGGTATACTCGTTATTGTGGCAACTGGACTAACGCATTTTATATACAATATATATATATATATATATATATATATCTCCAGGCACAGACCCCCAGAATAATATACACAGTGCTGAACCCCCAGAATAATATACACAGCGCTGAACCCCCAGAATAATATACACAGCGCTGAACCCCCAGAATAATATACACAGCGCTGAGCCCCCAGAATAATATACACAGCACTGAGCCCCCAGAATAATATACACAGCGCTGAACCCCCAGAATAATATACACAGCGCTGAGCCCCCAGAATAATATACACAGCACTGAGCCCCCAGAATAATATACACAGCACTGAGCCCCCAGAATAACATACACAACACTGAGCCCCCAGAATAATATACACAGCGCTGAGCCCCCAGAATAACATACACAACACTGAGCCGCCAGAATAATATACACAGCACTGAGCCCCCAGAATAATATACACAGCACTGAGCCCCCAGAATAATATACACAACATTGTGCCCCCAGAATAACATACACAGCACTGAGCCCCCAGAATAACATACACAACACTGAACCCCCAGAATAACATACACAGCACTGAGCCCCCAGAATAATATACACAGCACTGAACCCCAAGAATAATATACACAGCACTGAGCCTCCAGGATAATATACACAGCACTGAACCCCAAGAATAATATACACAGCACTGAGCCTCCAGGATAATATACACAGCACTGAGCCTCCAGGATAATATACACAGCACTGAACCCCAAGAATAATATGCACAGCACTGGTTATATGGATATATTTTCCCCAGTTCACATGGATATAATTGCCCCAGCTCATATGGATAATGCCCCCAGGTCTCATGGATAATGCCCCCCCAGCTCTCATGGATAATGCCCCCAGGTCTCATGGATAATGCCCCAGCTCTCATGGATAATGCCCCAGGTCTCATGGATAATGCCCCAGGTCTCATGGATAATGCCCCAGCTCTCATGGATATTGCCCCCCTGGTCTCATGGATATTGCCCCAGGTCTCATGGATATTGCCCCAGCTCTCATAGATATTGCCCCCTGGTCTCATGGATATGCCCCAGCTCTCATGGATAATGCCCCAGCTCTCATGGATAATGCCCCAGCTCTCATGGATATTGCCCCAGCTCTCATGGATAATGCCCCAGGTCTCATGGATAATGCCCCAGCTCTCATGGATAATGCCCCAGCTCTCATGGATAATGCCCCAGCTCTCATGGATAATGCCCCAGGTCTCATGGATATTGCCCCAGGTCTCATGGATATTGCCCCAGGTCTCATGGATAATGCCCCCAGCTCTCATGGATAATGCCCCAGCTCTCATGGATATTGCCCCAGGTCTCATGGATATTGCCCCTGGTCTCATGGATATGCCCCAGCTCTCATGGATAATGCCCCAGCTCTCATGGATAATGCCCCAGGTCTCATGGATAATGCCCCCCTGGTCTCATGGATAATGCCCCCCTGGTCTCATGGATAATGCCCCCCTGGTCTCATGGATAATGCCCCAGGTCTCATGGATAATGCCCCAGCTCTCATGGATAATGCCCCCTTGGTCTCATGGATAATGCCCCAGGTCTCATGGATAATGCCCCAGCTCTCATGGATAATGCCCCCCTGGTCTCATGGATATTGCCCCCCTGGTCTCATGGATATTGCCCCCCTGGTCTCATGGATATTGCCCCCCTGGTCTCATGGATATTGCCCCCCCCCAGGTCTCAGGGATACTGCCCCCAGCCCAGCTCACCTTTGCTGCCGCTGCTTCTGCTCCTCTGCCAGCGGCCGCGTGCTTCCTGCTTCAGTGGCCGCTGACAGGAAGTGCAGCCACTCGCCTGGGAACTATGAAACAGCCAGGCGAGCGGCTCCACCTCCTGTCAGCTGGCCCTTGTAACAGGAAGCACGTCGGCCGCCGGCAATGTGCGGCGGCGGCGTTCGGGCTCGGGCCACAGCGGGAACGCTGCGTTCCCGCAGCGTTCCCGCTGTGGGAAAAGTGCGGGAACGCCGTTCCTGTGCGTTCCCGCTCGACTCCCCCAGAAGGCACCCCCAAAGTTTGAGCCCTATGGGCAGCATAATGCCCAAAGAGCTAGAACTGTGTAAAATCGTCTGATGAATGCTCTTACATCGGGCTTTCAGCAGCCGATGCAGGATAAAAAAGAAGAAAATCAACCAGCAGCTCAAACTGTTGTAACTCAATTTGGCAGTAGATGGCGCCATCTACTGGCCAAAATAGGATATTTACAGTAAGAAATACAATGGGTATATGCTCAAATATTTCTTTATGTATAATTAATTTAAAATGATTTTACAAAAAAAACACTGGTTTCTGACAATGTTTTTTGGAAAATCACTTGGTAGTGAAGGGGTTAAGAGCAGCATTAGAATAGGGCCTGATCTTTTCATGCAAAGATTCTCCTTCTCCCACAGGCCAGCACCATGTGTTGATCTGGGTGCGTTGGACCTGTGCATGTAATTTACTGCTAACATTGATGTTAGATCTTATTTTGCTCTTTTTTGCTTTGTTTTCTATCTTGTTGATTTGACGTTTCACCAGTTCTTTCTCTTTTCACCATAGCATATGTTTGGCGGTGAAAAGTATCTCACATTCGAGACCGTGTCCTTAGTCCCGTACGACAGAAATCTCATCGATACGAGTATTATGACAGAGATCCACGTAAGTCATTGCTCGATATATGTATGCATTTGGGTGCGCTTGTGTGTATGTGCGCATGCATCGGCAGCTATTAGGAGGTTTGACCGTGACAAAAAAGCAACAGTGTTATCAGACTTTTGACACCATAGAACTTCCTTCTAATTCCGTTTTTTTGTGTGCTGTTATGTTCATGGGACCCAATCGCAGGGGACATAGAGCGGAAAAGCAGGTCACAGTGGAAAACGAATGGATTTATTCATGACAAGCAGGTGATACACAGTGGGCAGGGTCAGATGGGGATGACAGGAAATGACACATAAGGCAACAATAGGAAGCACGGGGGGGAGTACAGGAAACACAGTGACCAGGAACATAATCAAGGCAGCAGGAGCAATATACAGCAACCAGGCAGGACATAACAAGTTCAGGTTTACCATGAAATGGTCTGCTGACCAGGCATCAGAGAATGAGGGGAACATGAGTACTGAGGCTAGGGTCAGACGAACAAGGGGGTGTGTTTGTGAGGGTCCTGAGAACGGGGGTTGCTGCACCTCTCGTGCAGGGATGACGTCCTTGGCAATCAGCACTGGCCACCCTTTCTGGGTGAGAGCAGGCTGATTTGCATATGGAAAATTCATCCCTGTAATGGCACAAGCAAGCTAAAATCCTTGTTTGTGAGACCTGAGCGGGCACCCACGGTAGAGCAGGCCATTATGCTGTTGCTCGTTCTCAGGACCCTCACAAACACCCCCTTGTTTCTCACTTTAATTGTAAAGGGTCATCCAGACGTGGACCCCTTGCTTGATGTGCCTAGAGGGGTGTCATCTATACCCTCCTGACGAGGCCCAAGAAGGCCGAAACGATCGTCGGGGGTTGCTGCACCTCTCGTGCAGGGATGACGTCCTTGGCAGTCAGCACTGGCCACCCTTTCTGGGTGAGATCAGGCTGATTTGCATATGGAAAATTCATCCCTGTAATGGCACAAGCAAGCTAAAACCTTGTTTGTGAGACCTGAGCGGGCCCCACCGTAGAGCAGGCCATTGTGCTGTTGCTCGTTCTCAGAACCCTCACAAACACCCCCTTGTTTCTAGGGTCAGACGAACGTGATTTCTACGGACTGTGCGTCCGTGCAGTACGGACGTACGTTAGTACGGAAGACGCAGTAGTGGCCACACAGTCTGTTTTTGTGACTGATGTTATTTTTGACGGATGTAGCAGGGAAAATAAGTTAAAAAGCAAAACCATTTTGTCCATCAAAAATGCTGGACGTATAAATGCAGTCCGTCTGACCACGTTCCATCACTCACACACCAAGCTATGCGGACGCTGCAGACGTAGCGCACTTTGTGCGGCCGTTCTAGGGATTCTACGTTCTTGCCTAACTTGCATCCGTTTGCCGCTGCCGTTGTGCGTCCACAGTTCAGTGCGGACGTACTTGGTGTGTGGGACTCCATTGGCCTATATGTCACGCTATCACGGACGTACTTTTTTGCGCCATCACGGACGTAAACGCTACGCTCATCTGACAGGAGCCTTAGGGAGGGCCTGAGGCTTCCCTCAGGCCAGGCTGGTGGAGAACCAGGACTGAAACCATAGGCAGATACAGAAGAGGTGCTGCCAGGGCTCATGTCACAGCAGGAACGTCTCAGGAACGGGTCTTCCTGCGTCCCTTCAGTGTTCCATGGCACAGTATGTTACAGTTGCAAAGATAAGAGTTATAGCAGGAAAACTCTAAATCTGTTCACTATAGTGTTTTAAAATGGTCAATAACTATCGATGTCTGCCTGTAGATAAATGGGTGATAGCTTCGGGAGGTCATAGACATTCATTTTACTGTCTCTGATGTTATAAGGAGCTAATTTTAGAGCAATTAGCTTGTGTATTGCTGTATGTTCGGAACGATGGCAATAAAACAGAGAGTGGACGGTGACCGTACTAGACTACAAGATAAGGAGAAGACGATAATCCTCAGAACACGCACTGGGACCTAAAACCTGTACTTTTATCCCTTTGTATCATCATAGATCAACCACGTGAATAACCACTACAAGAAAATCAGAGATATCATGGGGAGAGAACTGCAGAGACAAAATCTTATGGAGGAATACAGATGGCTGGAGAAGAACACAGAGCCGCTCCCTCACCCTCACTCTCACGGCCCGCTCATTAAATCCTCTGTGACGTTATTATTCGCTACTTTTGCAGCATGCATGTTCCTGTAGAACTAAGCAAATTAAAGAGAAATCATGCAGGATATATATATATAGTTATATATTACCCAGGTAACTAATAGAGAAATGATAGACTGTATATAAATGATATACCCACACATATTGCCTTCAAAACAAACTAGTAATCAATAGCAAATGCAATTTATTTACTACACTTCTGGTTTGGGGTCAGAATCGTTGTAAATAATTTGCATTTGCTACTGATTAGTAGTTTTTTCTCAAGGAAATATGCGTGGGTATATAATTGCATCAGGGTTGGGGTTAGGGCTAGGGTTATCTACATATATTATGGCTGACGAGCGCATGAAGAAATAACACTGGTCCTTGATTATGAGTTCTAGGACGCTCCCTGTGACACTAAATTAATACTATGCGTACCATTATCCGGAAAATTCAATTCTACTCCAATCTGATTGCCAACTGATGCTACATCCACCCAAACGCTCCATAAATCTATCCCAAATCAAAGCATTGAAATGGCTTTAGCGTCTACTGCAAAGCCACGCGCAATAGTTTTATTTTCAATTTAATTTGTCTTTATATCAAATAGGAACAACCAGGGGTGGACTGACCATTAGGGCAATAGGGCAATGCCCGATGTCCCTGGGCTAGGAGGGGGCCCCTTGAGAGTCCCTCTAAGACGTGGTCAGACCTGCCCCACATTGGCAATGAGCTCCTGCATGTGGAGGTCATGCGGAGGGCACCCTTGTGCACCAGAACCCCACAATAGGGCATCAATGATCTATTTCCCGGGGGGCCCCAAGTCTTGTCAGTCTGCCCCTTTGAAGAACATTTGCATAAAACAGGACCAGCCTATGCCCATCGCAAAGTGTTGCCCTGGGCCCACCCCAATCTACCTTGTTCACTGAAGGTCATGCTCTGAGAGGTGCTCTGAGAGGTGGGAGAATTTAATGCCAGTGTTCACGCCTGCCTCGAGAGGTGTGCTTGTTGGCTAATTTGCTGCCTGCCTCTTGGCACAATGTCCCAATGGGTCACCATGTCAAACAACCTCAATCCAAAAGCAATACATCTGTGAGGGTATTGATTTTTCTATGTGCGGAGCCTCTGTGCCCGTACCCCACTCCCCAACCTTATTAATGGGTGCTCATCATGCCCAGACAATTTAATCCAAACACCAAAGAGGTTTTTTTGGGTGTTCTCCTTCTTGCCTTGGTCTTTTTGCATTCTAACAATGTTTTAACAGAGCCTACGAAAAATATGACCAGTACAGCTCTATAACAAAACTGTGACTTTTCTGAGCATCTTGAGGAAGCCTTGGCAGTAAATTAACGTCTCATACGATTCGTAGAGGAAGTGACACTGGTTCCTATGTCTACTTGTTCTTGTTTCATAATTTGCCTCTCTGCCAGAGATACATTACTATCATTATTGCGGGAATAAAATGTATATCCACCTTTTTAAGATTACAAAGTGTGCTGAAATGTCACGATTATAAAAAAATATATACAGAGCTAATTCATATTGATTGGGATATAAATATGAAACATCAATGGAAAGTGTAAATATTTTTGATAATTTATCAATTCTGTACGTGACAATAAATATCAATTTCTAAGCACTGCATCGCGTACTTAATCAACGTGCTTCAATTCACTATGTTACAATGTACTTCCCAACATTGAGAGGCATGACAGCGGGACAAGGGTGAGCAGTTCTTAAAGGGGGTCAAATGAATGGGAGGACCCACTCGTAAATGAGACAGTTAAAGCTGTGAAAAGGATAGTGCTCTCATCTCGTACTGTCAGACTTTCCCCTAGTTTCTCTTCCTTCAAACGCTCCCTTAAGACATTCCTATTTAGGGAAGCCTACCACCCGACTCACTGACACCACCAGTCCATCACTCTCACCTTGCGGTCCATCACTCTCACCTTGCGTTCCATAACTCTCACCTTGCGGTCCATAACTCTCACCTTGCGGTCCATCACTCCCACCTTGCAGTCCTCTCCTCCTGTTTCCACCCCCAACCCTTCTAGATTGTGAGATCCCATGGAAATAGGGCCCTCGTTTCCTCCTTTACTGGCTTGTCAAAATGTTGTTCAATGTATTGTTACCCTGTCTATACTGTGCCTATTGTACAGCGCTGCGGAATATGCTGGTGCTTTATAAAGAAAGATTAATAATAATAATAGACCATGACACTGCTTAAAAGGGATATAACACATTTGATCAATCAGGCTCATGTTAAATGACACAAAGAGCAGCAGAAAAAAATTATATTTTTCATTATTTTTTTTATTGCAAATAAAATGGTGGGACACTGCCCCACCTGCCCATGTGGATGAGCCTCCACTGAGGTATGATATAGTAAAATTGTGTGGTGGGATGTAATGATAAATTGTGTTTGTGTCCTCACCTCTTCCACTTATGGTCTGTTGTAAAGATTCTCAGTTGAGTTTCCTGGCATCTCCACAGTCTGAGATTTATCAACTTCCTCTGTAGAGCAGATATATAGAAAAGTCACAGAAAATTCTGTAAAACCAAAACGCATGACGCCCAAGTGTGAGGGTAGAAGCCCTTAGGAGTGGCATGTTTCAAGCCAAGCTTCTGTTATTCTCTGCTCAAACACTAAAGGTAAAAGGAAAATATTGACATTTCTAGGACACTGCTCCTAGAGACAAAATCAAGGAGCAGAGGACTTCATCTCAAAGTGAAGATAAATGGAAATAAAAAAGATTTGCATATACAAAGCTTTTAAAATACAGCAACTTTATCCTATAACATGAGTGATAATGCTTCTCTTCTAGGTTAACCCCTTCACTACCAAGTGATTTTCCAAATATCCGCTGCCAGGAACCAGTGGATTTTTAATTAATTAGACAGTTCATGCCAAACCATCGCACTACAGATCACATCTACACCCTGCACAGTCTCATCAAGGACCATGTCCACAATACAAAACATGGGAAAATATTTGCTTGCTTTGTGGACTTTAAGAAGGCCTTTGACTCAGTGTGGCACCCAGGCCTTTTCCTCAAACTACTGGAGAGTGGAATAGGAGGGAAAACATATGACATCATCAAGAGCTCATATAATGAGAACTTCTGCAGCATAAAGGTGAATGGGAAGAGAACAGAGTATTTCCGGCAGGCTTGGGGAGTCAGACAAGGCTGCAGCCTAAGTCCAACCCTCTTTAACATCTACATCAACGGACTGGCTGAAGCTCTAGAATCTTCCTCAGCACCAGGACTAACTCTACATGACACCGAGGTGAAGTTCCTGTTGTATGCGGATGACCTCCTATTACTGTCACCAACAGCGAGAGGTCTACAAGACAGCCTGGAAGTGCTGGAAAAATACAGTGCGGCATAGGCACTACCCATCAACCAAAAGAAAACAAAGGTCATGGTTTTCCAAAGGAAGAACGCAAAAACCAAGAGTTCCTCTTTCACACTTAATGACTGCACTCTTGATGAAGCCAACAGCTACACATACCTCGGCCTAGAAACAAACCGATCGGGAAGTTTCAAACCAGCCATAGGCCCTAAGAGACAAGGCGTGTAGAACCTTCTATGCCATAAAGAGAAACCTCTACAAACTAAAACCGCCTGTAAGAGTCTGGCTTAAAATCTTTGATAGCGTCATCACTCCAATCCTCCTTTATGGCAGTGAAGTATGGGGCCCCATCACATACACTGACCAACCCAAATGGGACACCAGCCCAACAGAAATATTCCTTCTGGAATTCTGCAAGCACCTCCTCCAAGTCCATCGGAGCACCTCTAACAATGCTTGCCGGGCTGAGCTGGGCAGACTCCCCTTACTTCTTGCAGTACAGAAGAGGGCGCTATCATACTGGGACCATCTAAACATCAGCAGCCTCAACTCATACCACCATAAAGCCCTACTGGCCAACATGGACCATCCAAAACCATGTGGGCTGCAACAACTCATATCCACCCTGATCATCCAAAGCCCCCATGAAGGCAACCTGACAAAATATCAAATAAAGGCCCTAATTAACGATTCCAGGGAACACTATATCAGAGAATGGAGACATGATATAGCAAACTCAAGAAACTCACCATTTACCAATCCTTACAGAGGGAATACAAACTGGCCCCATACCTGGAGGTACTACAAGACCCCAAGGACAGACAGATCCTGAGCCGGTACAGACTGAGCGCCCACAGCCTGGAAATTGAATCAGGGCGGCATAGACAGACCTACAAGCCCAGGGAGAATAGACTGTGCCAGCATTGTGACCAGGAGGCCCTGGAAGATGAGGTCCACTTCCTCCTACAGTGCCACAAGTACTCAGCACTGAGGGAAACTCACTTCCAGAGACTCTCCGCTCTCATCCCGGACTTCACCTCTATAGAAGAGACGAGGAAACTCCACATCATACTGGGAGAAGAGGAGCCGGTGGTGAAAATATCTGCCCAATACGTCGCAGAATGTCACAGACTGAGAGGAACATGAGAGATCCTGGACTTATAAATCCCCAACACGGACTCGCCCCATCCCCCTTCACATTATCCCTTACCCCTGATAATGTCCATGGACTTGCCCATTCCCCCCCCCCATATATACAGTTGTGTTCAAAATTATTCATATACATTGATTCATGCTATAAAATTATATATATTTAGTTAAGTCTTCGTGTGCATCTGGATTTCGCCTTTTATAAATATATACAGTTGTGTTCAAAATTATTCAACCCCCACTGAAATTGAGTGTTTTGGCCAGTTTGACATTGATTTTGATCATTCAGTCATCTTGCTTACAATTAAATCAAAGAGGCACGTGTAGGTCAGACAAATATAACATAACATTTATAATGAAATAACCACAAATGTCTTTTCTGTGCTCACATCATTATCAGTTTTATTCAACCCCCAAGTGACATTCAATCTTAGTACTTAGTACAACATCCTTTTACAGTTATAACAGCTTTTAAACGTGAAGCATAGCTTGACACAAGTGTCTTGCAGCGATCTACGGGTATCTTCGCCAATTCGTCATGGGCAAAAGCCTCCAGTTCAGTCACATTCTTAGGCTTGCACACTGCAAATGCTTTCTTTAAGTCCCACCAGAGGTTCTCAATCGGATTTAAGTCAGGTGACTGCGATGGCCACTCCAAAATGTTCCAGCCTTTAATCTGCAACTATGCTCTAGTGGACTTGGAGCTATGCTTGGGATCATTGTCCTGTTGAAAGGTCCAACGTCTCCCAAGCCTCAGGTTTGTGACGGACTGCATCACATTGTCATCCAATATCTCCTGGTGCTGAAGAGAATTCATGGTACCTTGCACACGCTGAAGCTTCCCTGTACCTGCAGAAGCAAAACAGCCCCAAAGCATGATTGACCCCCCGCCATGCTTCACAGTAGGCAAGGTGTTCTTTTCTTCATAGGCCTTGTTCTTCCTCCTCCAAACATAGCGTTGATCCATGGGCCCAAACAGTTCTAATTTTGTTTCATCAGTCCACAGAACACTATCCCAAAACTTCTGTGGTTTGTCCACATGACTTTTGGCATACTGCAGTCGACTCTTCTTATTCTTTGGAGATAGCAAGGGGGTGCGCCTGGGAGTTCTGGCATGGAGGCCTTCATTACGCAAAATGTGCCGTATTGTCTGAGCTGAAACTTCAGTACCCACATCTGACAAATCTTTTCTCAGTTCCTCAGCAGTCACACGGGGACTTTTCTCCACTCTACGCTTCAGGTAGCACACAGCAGTCGAAGTCAGCATCTTCTTTCTGCCACGACCAGGTAGCGTTTCAACAGTGCCCTTTGCCTTGAATTTGCGAATAATGCTTCCTATGGTCTCTCTTGGTATGTTTAACATCTTTGCAATCTTCTTATAGCCATTGCCCTTCCTGTGAAGAGTGATCACCTCTTCTCTTGTCTTCCTGGACCATTCTCTTGACTTCACCATGTTTGTAACCACACCAGTAAATGTCTAGAAGGAGCTGAGTATCACAGTCATTTTAAAGCTGCCTAATTGGTGCTTATTATGCTTTATTGCTGCTCCGTGACATCCACAGGTGTTTTCAATACCTGATTGAAAACACTTGAATGAACCTCTGTTCTTCAGAGTGGTAGTCTTTAAGGGGTTGAATAATTGTGTCAATGAAGAATTCACAAAAGAAACATTTACTACTGTATTACAAAACCAATTGATGTCATTTTAGTTGCATATGGTTCTTTAAAAAGTCCTTGTAGGATTTCATTCTGAATACAATTACAAATGTACACTAAATTCCCTAAAACCCTTTACAGCATTGGGGGTTGAATAATTTTGAACACAACTGTATGTCCCACTACCCCCCCCTCCTCCCCATATGCTTTGGCAATGCTAAAATGTATTTGGTCCTGCCAATAAAGATTATTTTGATTTGATTTGTAAGGCATATTTGGGAATATTCCCATTTAATTCCTTACTGTAATATCCTATTTAGCAGGTAGATGGCGATATTTGCTGGCCAAATAAAGTTCGTGCAGTTTGACCTGCAGCCTGTGTCTCCGTGTCGGCTGGAGAATGCCGGATATGTCAGAGGACATTCCCCAGCCAATTTTAACCAGTATTTAGCACCTTGGGCATTATGTCAACTGGACTAAAACTGTGGAGGCACCTTCTGGAGCCTAAAAGCAAACAAAATTAATTTGCAAGAAACTAATTTTATTTGCAATCACACGTCACAGCCCCAGAACGTGATAACACGATCTCAGGCTGCTGTGTCTGCTACCGCTGATCGTGTATACACAATCACGGTAGCGAAGAGGTTAAATTACATTTTATGATTTATACTTACAGTATGCGCCACTTTTGCAACTCTGAGGGCCCTATTACACTGTTAACGCTAACGGTAGTGCTCACCTGTGTGTCAGCACAGGTTGAGAAACCCGTTTGCGTTTGGTACCTTGCGCTCCTCTGTGTGAGGTTACTGCACTTTGCGCTCCCTATACTTAAAATGGGGAGCGCAAAGTGTTAATCAGCGCTGGTATTACAATGTCCCAGGGCTGATTAACGCCTGGCTCTGGTCAGCGCAAAGTTAACCAGAGCCAGGACCTGGTGTTAACACCAGCTTAAAAATAAAAAACAGATCCAATACTCACCCTCTGTCCCGCGACGGGCGAGGACCGCGGCTCTGTTTGCCTCTTCCGGCCGGCTGGAGCAGGGAAAGACTGGGGGAAAAGTCCCCCCAGTCTCTCCCTGTGTATCATTACGCCGACAGGCCGGATCTTGCGAGGCGAAATCCGGCTGGTCATGTGACCACCGGTGTCTGCTTCAATGGAGTCCATTGAGAAAATGCGCGCAGCTGCGCTTAGCGCTACCGCGCGCATCCCTGGACATAGCGGGCGCAAACAATGCAGGCAGCATTTTTTGCACCTGCATTATAATCCCCCATTAAAACGGGGGCGATAGGGGAAAACCGCAGGCGCAGTTTTTTCTCCCTACTGCCCCGTTTTAGCGCGGGGATTGTAATAGAGCCCTGAGTGTGCTGTGTTAATCAATCACTGTCAAAATCGTATCCTATGTAATGTTAAAATGCCTACTCAATGGGGGGGGGGTTCACCAGTCACATTGATTTCGGTGATCCAGAAAGAGAGATTCAAACAAGAAGATTCATTGAAACCTCAGCTGTCATTGTTTGAGTTCCTTTCTGTGAATCACCAAAGCTTATCTTGGTAGCAACAACAGTAAACAAGGGCAATTAGTGAATAACCGCAATGTGAAAGGAGAAGGAACTTTTTCCCAGTTTGTTTAATATTTGGAGGGCGCTTCTGATGCTTGTTTTTGTTTTTATCTTTTTATGGATCAACAGTAGTAGCTGATATAATATTAAAAAATTAGCAAAAGTAAAACGCAGTACTCTATCTAAATAGCTTCTTTATAATATATCTTTTGTAACAGGGCTTCAAAGGAAACAACTGTATTGTATCATTGTGTATTCTCATCTTCTTTTACTAATAAATTGATTTTCGGATAGAGATTTATTTACAAAAAACGGTCAACTGTTTTTTTCTTCTTCCTGGAAGGGTAATATTGCACAGTTAGAGGAGAATAAAAATAATTCATAAAGCCATCTGTTTGGACTTATAAATGGAAAAGCCAAGGCAGCCGTTAATTAATAAACAAGAAAGAAAGGTAACGCTTGCTGTTTGTTTGCCAATCGATCACCTGGACCAGCCAAGGAGAAGCGTCTAAATGGAAAAAAGCCAGTTGCCTAGCAACAAATCACAACAGGTGAAGGTGAAAAGTAATGTTGTTTCAGAGGGAGTGATTGATAAAAGGTGTATCAACAGAAGGCAGATGCTTACGTAGGGTAAAATGATCACAGCCTCCACAAAGGGCAAACGAAGCCAGAAGGATAAAGGATGCTGATGAACATTATCAAGGTCACATAACTCGTATTACCGAAGAATACATTTTGTATTTTAGCATTTTTGGCAAGATTTAATCTGCATGCTTTAATTTGTATAAATTTGAGCGCCTACAAATAATAATAAGTGATTTTTTGATGAGGAGGATATCACAGTCTGGCGGATCTCCAAACACTGATGCCATATTGCAGGTAGATCACTCAATGTAAATTGAGTCTCTCCACGGTGCTCTTAGTGTCCTCAACCCTTTCTCCCCAAATAGGGACTCTTGGAAGGCTGATTCGACTCTCCAAAAGCAAGGGCTTGTCTTTTTGATGCTCCGGTCAGCATGGGCTGACTGGAACATTGGGCACTGGGTACAGGTAGCAGGCACCAGTTTGCTTACCACTTCCTCTCCTTCCCAGCCATTGGATTGGCTGGATGTTTGCTGGATTATCCAGCCAAGCCCCTGCAGCAACGTGACATGGCCCAGCTTTCTGCAAGCCTGGAGCATGTCACGTACAGAGGACTGGAGACCAGCGCTGAGCCAGGTACGGATGGAGGTTAACAAATAACTAAAGGATTTAAACAGGGGTGGTGGGGAAGGAGACAGGAGGGGTTATTTTTTAAACTCTCTGTTTCCCCCTCCTGTCTTGATTCTAGAGTATGCTCTTAAAGGGTTATTTGCTCATCACTGTTGCAGCTATAGGGAACTTCGGATATTTAGCCCCTTCCCTATAGAGATTGAGATAACTTGGGTCTTCAAAGACACCATCAGGTACCCGATATCGAGTTATCTCGATCTGCAGCTGTGCAGGACAAAAGCAAATTAAATTTGTTTGCTGCAAACAAATAACGTTTGCGCTTCAGAAGGTGCCCCAAAATTTTAATGCCCAAGCTGCTAACACTGTTTAAAATCGGTTAATTGAATGTCCTTATCGGACTTTCAGCAGCCGATGCAGGGAACCGCAAGCTTCAGCTCTAACTGCAGTAAGTCCATGTGGCCAGTAGATGGTGACATCTCCCTGCCAAATAGCTGTAAGAAATACACTAGGAATATTCCCAAAGATTTCTGTATAATTAATTTAATTGATTTTTAAAAAAATAAAAAATTACTGGTCCCTGACAATGGTATTTTGGAAAATCACTTGGTAGTGAAGGGGTTAAAGAGGCAAAATTCAAAACCATCAAGTGAAGTTGGTGCAAACAGCTGTGTATAACAGTACTGCCTTTGTTCTACCATAAAATGAGTAATCTTTGGCTATTCTCCATTCAGCATTGTTCCACCGTTGTTTGTAACATCAGTGAATATACTTCAGTGATTTAAATGTGTCGACCTTCATTGAACTCTGATATAAACAACGATGGTAAAAACTCTCTGGACAATGTTGACTGAAACTACGGATAAAATCTGCGCTCAATAACTTCAGGACAAACTATGGCGTAAACCAGGGCTCAAAATTTCAAGTTCCAAGCTACTAACCAGGGCATAAGAGTTACTCGCCAGCAGTTGCTCCACCTAACCCCTACCCAGCCCTTAACTCTGCCCCTAAACACATCCCCTTAAATTATCTTATGAAATTACACTGTTAAAGGTTTTATTTAGAATAAAGTTACAAAATAACATTAATACCCAGACATCAGACCCCAGATACATGTACAGTGGCAAGAAAAAGTCATGTGATCCCTTTGGGATTAGGTGGAGTTTTGCATGAATTGGTCATAAAATGTGCTCTGATCTTCATCTAAGTCACAACAATTTGAAAAACACAGTCTGCTTAAAATAATACAACACAAACATTATATGTTTTCATGTTTTTATTGAACAGAACATGTAAACATTCACAGTGCAGGGTGGAAAAAGTATGTGAACCTTTGGACTTAATAACTGGTTGACCCTCCTTTGGCAGCAATAACCTCAACCAAACGTTTCCTGTAGTTGCAGATCAGACCTGCACAACGATCTGGAGTAATTTTGGACCACTCCTCTTCACAAAACTGTTTCAGTGTAGCAATATTCTTGGGATGTCTTGTGTGAATCGCTTGCTTAAGGTCATGCCACAGCATTTCAATCGGGTTGAGGTCAGGACTCTGACTGGGCCACTCCAGAAGGCGTATTTTGTTTTGTTGAAGCCATTCTTTTGTTCAATTACTTGTATGCTTTGGGTCATTGTCCTGTTGCATCACCCATCCTCTGCGGAGCTTCAGTTGGCGGACAGATGGTCTTACGTTTTCCTGCAAAATGTCTTGATAAACTCTGGAATTAATTTTTCCATCAATGACAACAATCCGTCCAGGCCCTGAGACAGCAAAGCAGCCCCAAACCATGATGCTCCCTCCACCATGTTTTACAGTGGGGATGAGGTTTTGATGTTGGTGTGCTGTGCCTTTTTTTCTCCACACATAGTGTTGTGTGTTTTTTCCAAACAACTCAATTTTGGTTTCATCTGTCCACAGAATATTTTGCCAGTAGTGCTGTGGAATATCCAGGTGCTCTTTTGCAAACTTCAAATGTGCTGCAATATTCTTTTTGGACAGCAATGGCTTCTTCCGTGGTGTCCTCCCATGTACTCCATTCTTTTGTTTAATGTTTTCCTTATTGTAGATGTGTCAACAAAATGTTAGCATGTGCCAGAGATTTCTGAAAGTTTTTAGCTGACACTCTAGGATTCTTCTTTACCTCATTAAGCATTCTGCGCTGTACTCTTGCAGTCATCTCTACAGGACGACCACGCCTAGGGAGAGTAGCAACAGTGCTGAACTTTCTCCATTTGTAGACAGTCTGTCTTACCGTGGACACATGAACATCAAGGCTTTTGGAGATACTTTGTAACCCTTTCCAGCTTCATGCAAGTCAACAATTCTTGATCATAGGTCTTCTGAGAGCTCAATTCTGCGAGGCATGGTTCACATCAGGCAGTGCTTCTTGAAACCAGTAAACACAAAACTGATGTGTTTTTAAAGGGCAGGACAGCTTTCAGCAACACATCCAGTAATATCACACTGATTGGACTCAAGGTTGGCTCACTCCTGGCTCCCATTAGCTCTTGGAGAAGTCATTAGGCTAGGGGTTCACATACTTTTTCCACCCTGCACTGTGAATGTTTACATGCTATGTTCAATAAATACATGAAAACATATAATGTTTGTGTTGTATTATTTTAAGCAGACTGTGTTTTTCAAATTGTTGTGACTTAGATGAAGATCAGAGCACATTTTATGACCAATTCATGCAAAACTCCACGTAATCCCAAAGGGTTCACATACTCTTTCTTGCCACTGTATACCCAGTCATCAGACCCCAGATACATGTATACCTAGTCATGTATACCTAGTCATCAGACCCCAGTGTGAGCAGAGCGAGGAGGCAGGTAAGCTCCTCTCCACTCCACTGCAAGTGACAGAGACAAGCTTGGTCAGGTTAGGCAGCTGATCCCTACCACCATGCAGCCTGGGGAAGGGGGGGCTGCACAGTGGCACCGCCGAAATACGCAGCACAAAATAAGTTATTGTGCTGTCAGCATGTATATTTCCACTCGCCCTCACTTAATTTCCACTCGCCAAATGCGAGTAGGCGAGTGGAAATTTTGAGCCCTGGCGTAAACTCCATGGGAAACTATGGAAAACTACACAGCAAAAACTACAACTACAAATAGAAGGTTCAGAAAAGTATGGTGGCAGTTTACAATTTCCTATATTTTCGGCATACGTGCTCCATTGTAGTTCACCTAAGTAAAACCACCACTGCTTCAATGAAAGAAGGGCGTTTAATAAATAACCTCCTTGGTGTTATCTGTTAATAATACTGCCTCAGTGAATATCCGGAGAAGAAAACGTCATAAAGTGAGTTCCAGAGTTTTGTTTGCCAATACCTGCTCGAGTAAATCAACAGAATGGATTGAAGGATATTTCTTTCCTTAATTAAAGCATTGATTGCCTCTAGGTAGAGCGCGCTTGGCATTTCTTTTCATCTGCTCTCCTGTAAGCTGTGCGGAATTAACTTAGATACTAAATGAATATAACAAGCACCCATAATAAGTCATTTTATGAGTTCTCTCGCAGTCAATACGTTTCTAAGACAGACAAGTCAACAATTGCCTTCATAAAAAAGTAGCCAGATCCTACAGGTGAATCAAATAAACCTGCAGAACTAGCAGACAGAACAACAAAGACTTAAAGCAATGCGGATAGAAAAGAGACACAATTGTCTAAACAATTCCATTGTTTTGAAACAAAGCCGGCCATAAAAAAATATTTTAAATGAATATATTTTTTTAATACACATTGTACGTTAATAATAAATAAAAGATGTAATAGTAAATATTAGGTAAATGATTGTAAGTTCCCACAGAAATAGAACCCTCAGATCCTCCTGTATCTGTTTGCCAAATCGTTGTATCATTGTCTTTCTTGTGCTGATTGTATGCATGCACAGCGCTGTGGAATGTGTTGGCGCTTTATAAATACAGTACGGTACAATAATAAGCATAGCAGCAAAAAACAAAGCACATGCAATTAGTTGAAGTCAAAGAAGTCCTCAGATCCTTCTTTTAAACAGTGATAACTAGTGACTAAGGTAGGAAATAAATAAATGGGTGCAAATTATACAAATGCTTGTTGTTTTATACGTGGGAATAAGTGAAAGAGACGGCCAAACATTAGAAAGTCCCTCTAATGGGCCATGTGTAACACGGGACAATATTGGTGAACGTTAACTCATTCACACACGCGATTTGATCAATATGTGTACTCAAAGGCTACAACAATACCCAAAAAAGCATTTATCACTACATCTGATTTTTTTAACCCCTTCACCACCATGTGCTTTTTCCACAAAACCATTGCAAAGAACCAGTGATCTTTCATTACATCACTTGTTTTTAATGATACAGTTAAAAACCATTGAGAATATTCACAATCTATTTTTAAATATAGGAGCCCTAGTTCACAGACAGCTGTCGCCATCTGCTGGCCAAAAAGGGCTACTGCAGCTGGGGCTCCTGCCTGAATCAGCTGGGGATTTGTGTTATAGACACAAAATTCTAGCTATTCAAACTGTTTTGGTACCTTGGGGATCAGGCCTGAAATGCTATAGGTTTTGGGTACGTTCTAGAGCTCATATACCAATAAATTTCATTTGCAATAACCAAAATTGTGTTGTATTGCCCCAGAATTACTCCAAAGGGGTTATTCAAAGAGCTACAAAATTTTGGTGCTCTTTCATTTGGCGCACTTCAGCGATCTCAATTCGCCGACCCTACGGTGAATTCAGCATTCACTTCACTGTCCCCGAAGTGCACCGAATCGATCTGCCGAACTGCACTGAATCAATCCGATAAATCCCCGAGCGCCCCTGAAAAATCACTGAATCGATCCTCTAAACCACTGAACGCTGCTGCAAACCTGCTGAATGCAGCCGACTACCCACCAAACAGATTGCCGAACGCCTCCTCAGAGAACTGAATGCAGCCAGCGACCTGCAGTACAGACTGCCGAACGCCGCCGGAAAAAGACGACAAGCCGCTGAATAGGGGTAAAAAAAAGAAAGAAAAAAACGAAACTTTTAAAAGGCGTTTTAAAAAAAAATATGCATGAAGATGCATGACAATAATATGCATAAGTTCCTATATGAATAACAATAAAAAGTCTGCTGCAGAATAAATAAAAAAAACACCATATAAAAAAAATCGGAATCAAAGAGTAAACTGAAAAAAATCCTGAAAAATGCCTAAAAAATTTAAAAAAATGGATTAATAAAGAAACTTTTTGCCGCAAACGAAAAGAATAAATGGTTGAATAAAAAATTAATAAAGACAGGGATTTTTTTATCATCGAAAATTCAAAAATCGGGGCACTTTGCAAACTTTTCACAGAAACATAGAAACATAGAAACATAGAAAAATGTCGGCAGATAAGAACCTTTCGGCCCATCTAGTCTGCCCAATTACATGGATACTTAACCTGGATTTATCTTTTGTTTAGGATAGCCTTATGCCTATCCCATGCCTGCTTAAATTCAATTACTGTTCGGCGTTCTCTGAATAGATTAACCGTTACTTCTCTATGGGGAATTGCATCATATTTCCCTGTCAAATCGCCAATATTTGGCGAATTGCCAGCATTTGGAAAAGCCAAATTGCCAGGAAATTGCACTGTACGGTGGTGCAATTCGGTGGCCAATTCAACTCTCTTTGAATAACCACTCAAATTGAGTATACTCGATATCAGGGCACAGGCAGTTGTTTAGTAGATTGAGCATACTCAATCTTAGTAGTGAAGGGGTTAGTATCAACTCTCCTCAACCCACTCAAAGAAAAAAGTGAAATGAGAAATAAAATAAGCAAATGACACATGATGTGCAGGTGGTGATGAGGTTGAACATGTCTTTTTCATGTTCCACATGCTTGCATTCAGTCACATGCTTTGTACTGGTGGACGTGCATCGGATGATGATGACTAATATAAAATCTCCCAGTCTTCACCTGTGAAATGCTGATTATAATAACATTTATATTGTACTCTGTCCCAGTGAGGACGCGACTTTCCCTGTTACTCACACTGCTTTAATGTGTTATGTGTGCCACATCATGGCAGATCACATTGCTAAAGAATAGCCGTATCAGGAGAAAATATGCCGCTGCAGCGGCTTCCAGGAGCATAGCTTCACGATGATGCATCTCACTGCATTCCTCCAGAGGCTTCTAGACAACATAACGTCTTCCCGTTATTCAGCTGAACAATCCTTAAATGAAAATAAAAAGCAACCAGTCGGCTGTAACATCCACTGGTGTGTGAGCGATATTTAATATACTGCCTGAAGAAGAACCACTAAACTAGTATCACTCACCTTCTCACGGAGCAATAAGACCAGGAAATCTCAGTAATTTGTTCATCAAAAAACCTTATATCATCTTCCATGGTTGTTATATGTGTAAGAAAACTCCACACTGTGTACAGATTAACATCAAGCAAGACGTTTGAGGGCATTGTAAATTAAGCTGCACTTTCTTTCTTTCTTTCTTTTTTCTTCTTCTTGTATCTCTTGGATAAATATCTATCTTTCTATTTACTATTTATCTCTTTCTGCCCACTCATACAGGGTTATTCAAAGAGATTCGAAAAGTCACCGCACGTTCGGTGATTTTTCGTTCTCTTCAATTCGGTTCCTTTTGCCGATCCCATTTCGGCGACCCTGCGGTGTATTCAGCAAGCACCACAGGGTCCCCAAATTGCAGGGAAAAACTGCCGCAAACCTGACGAAAACTAACCGCAAAACCCACCGAATGCACGCCGAAAACCCCTAAAAAACATCTGGATTAACCTGCCGAAAACCACGGAAAAACCCGAGCAGGAGCCGATCACCCGCAGCGAAGCTGACGGAAAAAGCCGAGACCGCAGACAGAGTGAAGTGAATAAATTAGAAAAACAGTTTGTATGAATGATTGAAAAATGAAATGCTGTTTGCATAGAAACTACTGAGCGAAAATGTCTGGAATTTACATATGAGATCCAGGGAATGATAATAAAGAGGGCTGTTACATAAAAAATAAGTAAACTTAAAAAAAAAAAAAATTGGACTTTTAACCACTTCGATGCTGAGGACGCGCTCAGCGCGTCCTCAGCATTCCCGCTGGTATGCGGAGGACGCGCTGAGCGCGTCCTCCCATTGGGGTCAGCGTTCGGCCGAGTTCCGGCCGATCGCTGGCCCCCCCGGTGCGGGCTGACATCCTCGATGTCAGCCGCGCATCCGGGACCACAGCCGCCCGAATTAGGTGTCATTGCGGCAGCGCGATGACACCTAATTCAGGCGCCCCCCCCGCATGTGCGGAGGAGGCGCCTGAAAGGGAGGGGGGGAGGTCCTTCGGACCTCTCTCCCTCCCGATCGGCGGCTCTGCGGGGGTTAACCCAGGCATCATTTGGAAGGGCACAGCCTGCCCTTCCAAATGATGCCTGGCATTAACCCCTGGGGAGCTGGATCGCGAATCGGCGCTGAAAAGCGCCGATTCGCGATCCTTTCCCGGAGCTGTCCGACATCTTGGATGTCAGCCAAGCCTCCGGGAACTCCCCCTGAGGACTGGCATCATCGTGCGTAGCACGATGACGCCAGTCCTGGACTTAACCCTTAACTGCCACCAACGGTGGAGATAGGGAGTTCCAATGAACTCCCTATCTCCCGATCCGTGGCAGTTAGGGGTTAAATTTTGGTATGGTTGGATCGGCCAGAGCATGGCCGTTCCAACGATACCAAACATGAAAGTGAAAAATTTTGTAAAAAAAAAAAAAAAATGAAAAAAAAATTATAAAAAAAAAATAAAACACTTTTTTTTTTTTTTTTGGTTTGTTAATGCAGCAATATTGTTCCCATTTCAATTATAATGTGAACAATGATGCTGCACTAACGATTTTTGTATGCGGTGCGTTTGTTAAAAATCGCGTAATTTTCCCCCAAAAAAATGTAAGGAGACCCCATCTCTAATTTTTTTAACAAGCACACCCCATACAAAATATAACCGCAATTGCTCGCATGTTAAAATGTGAAAAAAAACACTTTACACATTGTAAATTATTGAAAATACATATTTTATTGCATTTTTTGTTATAATATACAGACATGACATAACGTATACATATAATAATGACATATTATGAATCTACCGAGTCTGACGGAGAGAACGATATATAATATGTCTGGGTCATATACTAAAATAAGCCTTCAAAACGCGGTTAAACATGATGAGCAAAACCGGTAAAAATGACCTCAGCACAGGGGCGGGAAAAGCCTCAGCAGCGAAAGGGTTAAAAAAAGAATAAAAAAATTCAGAAAAATGCTTAAAATATCCTAAAAAAAAAAATCGATAAATAAAGAGACTCTTTACTGCAGAATTTTATAATGAACAGTTTATTAGATATTGAATTAAAACGGGAATATTTTTATCATTGAAGCCTATGGGAATCTCCTGAATAAACCTGCCGAATTAAACCACCGAATGGCAGGGCATTTCGGGAACCTTTCACTGCTGGTTTGTGTTCTCTGAATAGCCGAAGCAGTGCTTTTTCATGGGGATTTCACTGCCCTCGAACAGGCACCGAACAGGCACCGTATGTTCAGGCAATTCGCTAGGATTTGGCGAACTGCCTGCTCTCTGCATAGCCGAATGGCCAGGAAAGGTAACCGAACACTGATTTTCAGCGTTCGGTTACCTTTCTCAAGCAATTCGGAGCTCTTTGAATAACCCTGTCAGTTTTCTAATAAATACTATCTTTCTATTACTTATCTATTTATTTATTTCTCTAACTATATTCATCTGTTTATCCATATCTGTCTATCTCTCATTAACTATCTATTAATTATCTATCTTTCTATTATCTATATCTCTAACAGTCCATCTATTTATTTATTATTTACATCTATCTATCTGTGTATCTCTGTCTAATATCATAATCTCTCCATCTGTCTTAAGTCTTTCTATTATGTATCTATCTCTAACCTCTGTCTGCCTATTGATCTATTTATCATCTGTTTAATATCGCTCTATCTTTCTAATGTCTTTCTATTATCTATCTATCTATCACATATCTATCTATGTCTCTGTCTATCTCTTTATCTATCTATCTATCTATCTATCTATCTATCTATCTATCTATCTATCTATCTATCTATCTATCTAAGCCATAGCCCTCTATCTATCTATCTGTAACTATCTATCTATCTATCTATCTATCTCATAGCCCTCTATCTATCTATCTATCTATCTCTGTGTCTATCTATCTATCTATCTAAGCCATAGCCCTCTATCTATCTATCTAAGCCATAGCCCTCTATCTATCTATCTATCTATCTATCTATCTTTAACCTCTGTCTGCCTATTGATCTATTTATCTATGTTTCTATTTATCATCTGTCTAATATCGCTCTATCTTTCTATTATCTATCTATCAATTATTATCATCCTTTATACAGCGCCGCATAGTCTGCAGCGCTTTACAATTAGGGATGAGCCGAACACCCCTGAGTTCGGTTCGCATTCGAACTCAAACTTTTCAAAAGTTCGAACTCGAACTCGATACAAGTCAATGGGACTCAAAATTCGATTTTTAGAGCGCCCTCCAAGAGGGCAAATATGCAAGATATTTGCCATAAAAGGTGTATGGGGGTCCGGGTAGTGCCCTGGGGGACAGGAAACAAGGACAAAAAGTTTTTTAAAAAAACGTTTTTAAAGGGACAGTGAGTTTTCCATGGAATAAAGGTTAAAAATAAAAACGAAAAATTCCTTCAAATATCGTGCCTAGGAGGTCCCCATAACCTGCCCGTGAAGTGGCGGATTTGTAGGATGTATGGAAACATTTAAAAACAATGTCCGGGTCCGGGTAGTGCCCTGGGGGACAGGAAACAAGAATAAAAAGTTTTAAAAAAGACGTTTTTAACCCCTTTACTGCTGACGACGTGTGGGACACGTCCTCAGTTACTCCCGCTGTGTGCTGAGGAGGACGTGTCCCACACATCATCGGCTTTGCGGGACCCCCGGCGGAGATACTCACCTCTCTGTCCGGGGTCCTGCGGCGTTCTGACTTCAGCGTCCTCAGACGCTGAAGTCAAGCTCCCCCGACGTAAATGACGATGACGTCATTTCCAGGCGACCCCCCTGGCAATGCCGGGAGATCGCCTGGAAGGGAGGGGGGTGGATCCGTTCGGATCCCTCTCCCTCCCGATCGGTAGGTCCCACAAAAAAAAGCCAGGCACCGCTTAAAAGGAGAGAGTCTCCCCTTTTAAGCGGTGCCTGGCTTTAACCCCTTAGGCACCGGGTCGCACTTCGGCGCCGAAGTGCGGCCTAGCTCCGGTGGGGGCCTCCATCTTGGATGGCGGCTCCACACCCAGGTCCCCCCTCACTGCCTGACATCCGATGACGATGACGTCAGATAGCTGGGGAACCCCTAGTTTCCCGGAATCCCCTGGTGGAGATAGGGAGTTCATTTGAGGGTTCACAGAGATGCTGTGAGGTTGTGTATAGAGATGCTGTGAGGCTGTGTATAGAGATGCTGATGGGGTTGTGTATAGAGATGCTGTGAGGCTGTGTATAGAGATGCTGTGAGGTTGTGTATAGAGATGCTGTGTATAGAGATGCTGATGGGGTTGGGTATAGAGATGCGATGAGGTTGTGTATAGAGATGCTGTGAGGCTATGTATAGAGATGCTGTGTATAGAGATGCTGATGGGGTTGTGTATAGAGATGCTGTGAGGCTGTGTATAGAGATGCTGATGGGGTTGTGTATAGAGATGCTGTGAGGCTGTGTATAGAGATGCTGTGAGGTTGTGTATAGAGATGCTGTGTATAGAGATGCTGATGGGGTTGTGTATAGAGATGCTGTGAGGCTGTGTATAGAGATGCTGATGGGGTTGTGTATAGAGATGCTGTGAGGCTGTGTATAGAGATGCTGTGAGGTTGTGTATAGAGATGCTGTGTATAGAGATGCTGATGGGGTTGGGTATAGAGATGCGATGAGGTTGTGTATAGAGATGCTGTGAGGCTATGTATAGAGATGCTGTGTATAGAGATGCTGATGGGGTTGTGTATAGAGATGCTGTGAGGCTGTGTATAGAGATGCTGATGGGGCTGTGTATAGAGATGCTGTGTATAGAGATGCTGTGAGGCTGTGTATAGAGATGCTGATGGGGTTGGGTATAGAGATGCGATGAGGTTGTGTATAGAGATGCTGTGAGGCTATGTATAGAGATGCTGTGTATAGAGATGCTGATGGGGTTGTGTATAGAGATGCTGTGAGGCTGTGTATAGAGATGCTGTGAGGCTGTGTATAGAGATGCTGTGTATAGAGATGCTGTGAGGCTGTGTATAGAGATGCTGATGGGGCTGTGTATAGAGATGCTGATGGGGCGCTGAAGTGCGGCCTAGCTCCGGTGGGGGCTGCCATCTTGGATGGCGGCTCCACCCCTAGGTCCCCCCTCACTGCCTGACGTCCTCACGCATAGCGTGATGACATCAGATAGCCGGGGAAACCCTAGCTGCCCGGAATCCCCTGGTGGAGATAGCGGGTTCATTTGAACCCCGATATCTCCAGGCAGCTAGGGGGTCAATCGAAAGGCCTGAGCATGGCCTTTCGAATGATACCCAACATGACCAGGTATAAAGTAAAAAAAAAAAAAAACATGTATTTTTTTTGTGTGTTATTTTTATTAATGCAGCAATATTGTTCACATTTCAATTATAATGTGAACAATGATGCTGCACTAATGATTTTTTTCTATGGGGTGCGTTTGCTATAAATCACGTAATTCCCCCCACAAAATGTAACAAGTCCCCATTTCTAATTTTTGTACAAGTGAACCCCATAGAAAACATAACCGCAAACGCTCATGTGCTAAAATGTGAAAAAAAACACTTTACACACTGCAGATGATTAAAAATTAAATTTGTATTGCATTTTTTGTCATAATATACAGGCAGGACATGACGTATACATATAAATATTATATATTATGAATCTGCGGAGTCTGCCGGAAAGAACGATATCTAATATGTCTGGGTCATTTAATAAAATGTGGCTTCAATTCGCGTTTAAACATGATGAGCGAAAGCGGTAAAAATGAGCTGAGCACACAGCAGTGAAATGCAGGGTTAAGGGGTTAAACAGCATATAAGAGGAAGATTTAGTAGAGAAATGAACACTTCTCAGAAGCACAGGTGTTGTTTTATACATGTTCAGATCAGGAGACACCACACCCTCAGTCTCTACAGACAATGTATCAAATTCATCAGACCAGACTAAATAAAAGCACATGTTATTTCCAAACACTAATTAACACCTGTTGTTTACTACGTTTGAGAACACAGGTCATTTAGAGGTGAGAATCTTTGCACGTAGACATTATTTGTTAATTCAATATCTAATAAACTGTTGCTTATAATATTCTGCAGTAAAGAGTCTCTTTATTTCTAGATTTTTTAGTATTTTTTAAGCATTTTTTATACTTTTTGTAAAAAAACTAAAATTTGAACTCGAACCGAACACGCCAAAAAGTTTGAAGTTCGCGAACTTGCGAACGGCCAAAGTTTGAATCGAACTCCGAACTGATCGAACCGAACAGCTCATCCCTATTTACAATATCAGTGCCAGGGGGTTGATACATTAGAATACAAGACATGGATGATGACCTGATTCATTGGGACCCTGTTCCCAAGGGAATTTACAATCTATGAGAAGTACAAGTATTTTATGAGGTAGGCGCATCCATATCGTTGGGTGTCTTGCCCAAGGACACTCGTTGGTGGCGTCTTCTGAGTGGGATACAGTCATATTTCCATGATTGTAGATCAGTGACCTGGTGGTTAGGTTGACCCCACTTCTCATAAAGTCGAGGCTTGCTTCTCCACACTTTTATTGGAGGGATGTGCTGAATGGTATTTTGACTTGCTTCTCCACGGTCGAAGGGTAGAGACGCTACCACTGGACTCCACAGCCGATATTGTGTGGGTGGCGAGTATGTACCATTGGGTGTCTTGCCCAAGGAGACTTACTGGAGAGGTGCTCTGGTCGGTATTTGAAACTGGGTCTCCACGGTTATAGAGCAAGTGATGTTACCTCTACCCCGTCCATCCATCCTTCTATCTATACGTCTATCTCCTTTTTTAATCTTTTCTGACAGTGTCTATCTCTCTCTGATATGTATTTCTCTAACTATCCAGGCATCTATCATCTATTTATCTCTCTATCTCTTTCTAATATCTATCTATCTACCTATCTATCCATCCATCCATCCAGTTTTCTATTATTTATGTCTATAAATATCCATCTATTCATATCTATTTTTCTCTTTCTCTCCAACTATTCATCTCTCTCTCCAACTATCTATCTATTCAAATCTATCTATTCATATACTGTATATCTATCTATCTATCTATCTATTCATATATTGTATATCTATCTCTCTATCAATACATATATTGTATATATATCAAATCATATACTGTATATCTATCTCTCTATCAATTCATATATTGTATCTCTACAGTCAGGTCCAGAAATATTGGGACATCGACACAATTCTAACATCTTTGGCTCTATACACCACCACAATGAAGTTGGAATGAAACAAACACAATGTGCTTTAACTGCAGACTGTCAGCTTTAATTTGAGGGTATGTACATCCAACTCAGGTGAACGGTGTAGGACTTACAGCAGTTTGCAGATGTGCCTCCCACTTGTTAAGGGACCAAAAGTAATGGGACAATTAGCTTCTCAGCTGTTCCATGGCCAGGTGTGTGATATTCCCTCATTACCCCAATTACAATGTGCAGATAAAAGGCCCAGAGTTCATTTCAAGTGTGCTATTTGCATTTGGAATCTGTTGCTGTCAACTCTCAAGATGAGATCCAAAGAGCTGTCACTATCAGTGAAGCAAGCCATGATTAGGCTGAAGAAACAAAACAAACCCATCAGAGAGATAGCAAGAACATTAGGCGTGGCCAAAACAACTGTTTGGAACATTCTCAAAAAGAAGGAACGCACCGGTGAGCTCAGCATACCAAAAGACCCAGGAGACCATGGAAAACAACTGTGTTGGATGACCGAAGAATTCTTTCCCTGGTGAAGAAAACACTCTTCACAACAGTTGGCCAGATCAATAACACTCTCCAGGAGGTAGGTGTAACGGTTAGCCCCTGCTTGGGCCATCGTGGTGGCTTGGAACAGGAGATGAAGCCCTTAAGGCAGGTGAGTAACTGACTGGACACAAGGACAGACGGATTTCTCCAAAACCAAGGAGCACCAAAAAACAGAACAGAATTGCCACTAAGCTCCGAAGGCTTCAAGACCGACAGACAACTTAGGACACTCAGAATCACAATGATACGCCTGCCAATCCGTGAATTGAGCAGGCTGCAGGGCAGTCGGAGAAACACAAAGATACACTTGACAATCCGTGAAGTGAGCAGGCTGAAGGACAGTAAACAAAACAGACTATACTAAAAGAGGTCCTTATAAGCGGCCTCTGAATAATATACTAAACTAAGACAGACAAGGTACATAAAACCTGAAACATACAAGAATCGTCAATCAGGCAGAGGTTGGCAACAGATCAGAAATATACGGTACCAGGGGGGAGTAGAAGGGATAGTCAAAAATAAAGCCGAGGTCAGAACCAGAAAACACTTGAACAGGAATGCTTTGCAGCAACTCAGGAAACACGAACCAGACAGAACCACCATCAAACTCCCCAAACAGTCAATGAGGCTCTGTGCTGCTGGGAATATATAGGGAGTGGGTCTGTGTGATTGGGCCATGTGACCCCAGACCAGGAGATCACAACAGAGCCCCAGATCAGCACTAAACAGCACAGCCAGACACACCATAGGGGAAAAACAAACATGAAGACCCTTCATCACCAGGGGGCAAGGCCGAGACGTGACAGTAGGTGTATGTGTGTCAAAGTCAACAATCAAGAGAAGACTTCACCAGAGTGAATACAGAGGGTTCACCACAAGATGTAATCCATTGGTGAACCTCAAAAACAGGAAGGCCAGATTAGAGTTTACCAAACAACACCTAACAAAGCCTTCACAGTTCTGGAACAAGATCCTATGGACAGATGAGACCAAGATCAACTGGTACCAGAGTGATGGGAAGAGACGAGTATGGAGAAGGAAAGGAACTGCTCATGATCCTAAGCATACCACCTCATCCGTAAAGCATGGTGGTGGTAGTGTCCTGGCGTGGGCATGTATGGTTGCCAATGGAACTGGTTCTCTTGTATTTATTGATGATGTGACTGCTGACAAAAGCAGCAGGATGAATTCTGAAGTGTTTTGGGCAATATTATCTGCTCACATTCAGCCAAATGCTGCAGAACTCATTGGACGGCGCTTCACAGTGCAGATGGACAATGACCCAAAGCATACTGCAAAAGCAACCAAAGAGTTTTTGAAGGGACAGAAGTGGAATGTTATGCAATGGCCAAGTCAATCAACTGACCTAAATCCCATTGAGCATGCATTTCACTTGCTGAAGACAAAACGGAAGGGAAAATGCCCCAAGAATCAGCAGGAACTGAAGACCGTTGCAGTAGAGGCAACCAGGGATGAAACCCAGCATCTGGTGATGTCTATGCATTCCAGACTTCAGGCTGTGATTGACTGCAAAGGATTTGCAACCAAGTATTAAGAAGGGAAAGTTTGATTTATGATTATTATTCTGTCCCATTACTTTTGGTCCCTTAACAAGTGGGAGGCACATCTGCAAACTGCTGTAAATCCTACACCGTTCACCTGAGTTGGATGTACATACCCTCAAATTAAAGCTGACAGTCTGCAGTGAAAGCACATTGTGTTTGTTTCTGTCACGTTCAGCCACTATGGCGGTACCCGGCCTGCGCCAAGTAGGGCCCAGGTATGAGGAAAAGCCGCTATATGCAGAGATGCGTGACACAACAATCAGGATAAGGAAATAAACCACAGTAGACACTGGGGACCTCTGCACGGCTAATACCGAAGGAGCCCTATACTGATAGATCGGTCCTTAGAGTGGCCGAATCTGCACTAATGGAAAAAGGTTACCTTGTAGCCGTGCAGAGTCCTGGGAAGAACACAGACACCTAAAGGAGATATACTCAATAACTTGCAGGGAAGGACTTCAATAAACTAAAGCCGTGGTCTACAAGGATACACAACATATAATACGATAAGCACAGAACCGCTAGGGATGTCCAGAAGAGTGGTCAATAAATAAGCCAGGGGTCAAAACCAAAACGTATACCTTGAGCCAAAGCGGGGATATAGCACCAGAGAAAATCCGTCAGCCAGGCCAGAGGGTCAAAACCAGGAAGTCAATCAGAAACCTAGAACTCAGACAAGGGGGAAACACTGAGAAAGAACTAGGATAGAATAACAGGGAGCTCTCAGGAACAAATCTGTAGCTGAAATGAACCAGGATGCAAGAGCATGGTGATATGGGCCCATGGCTTTAAATAGGGGAGTAATCAGCCCATATCACCAGCAGAAGCTCAACGAGCAATAAACTTAACCCCGGAGCTGCATGTCAGGGAAAGCAGCACAGGGAACCACATGGAAACACAGACATAAGGAATACAGAGGGCAGGGAGACAGGGTTGGAACGTGGGAACGTGACAGTTTCATTCCAACTCCATTGTGGTGGTGTATGGAGCTAAAGATGTTAGAATTGTGTCCATGTCCCAATATTTCTGGACCTGACTGTATCTCTCTATCAATTCATATATTGTATATCTATCTCTCTATCTATTCATCCATCCATTCACATATGTCTTTCTCCCTTTCTTTGATGGTCGCTCAGAAGGAAGGCCCCAATTTTTAGTTTTCATAATCAAAAGAGTGGACTTGTGTGACTGATTGATCCGCACTCTCGCACAAACAGTGAAACTATTGCTTTTATTTTAATCACCCTGTAAAACTCTTGGGGCTCTATTACATTCTTTGTGCACAATTTTGCGCGTGCGCAAAAATGCATTAACGTGAGGGGCAAAACCCTTTGCGCTGAACGACGTATTACGACGTTCGCGTGCGTTAACGTCTCACGCGAGTTACCCTGCGTGAACCCTTTGCGAGTTTAGTGCACGCATCCTATACTTAACATTGTGAGCGCAAATGCGTTTGTGCGCTGGTACATGGATGGTATTACAATCTTAGCGCAAAATTTAACGGACAACATTTGCGCGCATAATTTTAACGTCTTTGAAAAGCTGGTGGTAACGGCAAATTATAACAACCTGACTGTACCAAACTGCGGATTCACAACGGAGAACGTCGATGCGCACGGTTCTTTTTATTAGATCCGTCAAAAATGACGGCCACTACCTTGTCTTCTGTCAGAACGTGCGTCTGTTGTGCGCAGTCCGCACAAAATGAGGGACTCGAGTTAAAAATTACATTGCACTCACTGATTTCTGCGCGTAACGGTACTTTGCGCGCATTTTTGCGTGTCGGTTTTACGAGCGCAATTTCCCGACGGATGAAAAAATGCGCGAGGAATGTAATTCCAGCGGTGATTTTCGTGTGTTAAATTTTAACGCTTCGCGCAAAAAAACACGTGTTTAGCGTGCGTTTTTGCATTAAGAATGTAATAGGGCCATTAGTATTTAATTTGTGGAGAGGGCGTTTATTTTAAATGTTCTTTATTGGCATTAAGATGCAAAAAGCAAAAGATCAAAATATTGAGACTAGAAAATAGTCTTTAACATCGCATGTAGGGTATAATACATCTGTGCCGGAAGCTGGTAATCTCACCCCAACACATCAAGCAGAAATCAAAAAGCATTTTCCTGGCAAGAGTAAGATGTAGAATGTCTCTTCCTGTGTTATAATCATTTCTCTTCTAAAAGACACAGTACGTAGGCTCAGGCTCATTTTATCATTTTCCCCAGTAGCATAATAAGAAATTAAAATACTCAATATATATATATATATATGCACAAATATGATGCGCACTCTGAGGGTTGTGTTCTAAAAGCCTTTATTCTTACAAAAAAAACACATTGTTTCGGTCCTGACATGGTCAAAGGTATTTAAAAACACCAGACTTAGGAAAAAAGTAAGGGGATTTGGTTCCAAGATATGATCATACATTGCATGAGGCTGACACGGTGTCTAAGTACCCCATCATGACAGGTCCTATGCGTCCGAACCTAATGACTGCTCTTATGAGATCAACCAACTTACATGGGACATACATCCTCCTGGAGCTCTATGTAGTTCAAGGGCTGAATAGGTCCTGCAGTGAGGCACCTGTGATAGGCAGGGCCGGATTAAGACCTCTATGGGCCTGGAGCGGAATATTTTGGTGGCCTTTCAGGGAATTCAGTGAAATGAAACATATTTTAGGTTATTTAATAGTGCAGATACGGGTTTTTGTAACCAGGCAGATACTGTGTGATTCATTTTTCATTGAGGCTGGTGTCAGACGAGCGTAGTGTTCACGTCCGTGATTGCGCCTAAAAGTACGTCCGTGATAGCATGAAAGAAAGTCCATTGGAGCCTGACACATGAAGTACGTCCGCACTGAACTGCGGACGCACAAGGGCCGCGGCAAACGGACGCAAGGCAGGCAAGAACGTAATACTGCTAGAACGGACGTGCGGAGTGCGCCACGTCCACAACGTCTGCATAGCTTTGTGTGTGAGTGATGGAGCATGGTCAGACGGACTGCATTTATACGTCCAGCATTTTTGACGGACAGAATGTTTTTTCATTGTAATTTATTTTTCCCTCCTACATCCGTCAAAAATAACTTCAGTGAAAAAACGGACTGTGTGACCACTACTGCGTCATCCGTACTGACGATGTCCGTACTGCACGGACGTACAGCCCGTAGAAATCACGCTCGTCTGACCCCAGCCTAAGATTTCAATCATTTGCAGCGTGTAAAATATTTTTTTCCCATTTTATCATCAAAAACCATTGTGGTTACATATTCTATAGGGAATTCTTGTTGGAAAAAAAATCGCTTTGGAACTAGAAATAAATAAAAGTTTTTTTTGTTTTCTTTTCTTTTAGATTTTACATGGTCACATTTGGTTTGGTATCAATGCAAAGGCCAGACTCTGACCTGTCCAATGACGCCTCACTTGACCTTGTGAGGTGTAAAGATTAGTGACGCAGTGGTCCAAAGTCCCCCCATTGCTCTTCGCTGCAGTGCGGAGATTTAGGTTTTGATGTAACAATTCGTAACTATGGAATGTGCCATCACCTCCACACTTGTTGGTGACATGATAAATGTGATGGTGAGTTAGTGCACCATCATTGTTCACTTTGCAATTGAAAAGTGAAAAATATTGCTGTGCTAGAAAGAAAAAATATATATTTTTAACTGTTACATAAAACCTGGTAATGTTTGATATCATTGGAAAGGTCATGCTCTGGCCTTTCCAGTGATACCTCACATGACCCTGTAGCTGCTATGGAGTTGGAGATACAGGGGTCCAAATGCCCATCAATGCAGATATAGTTACCCTTTCAGTGGGCCTATTCTGGGGCATGGGCCTGGAGCTGCTGCTCTATCTGTCCCTATGTTAATCCGGCCCTGGTGATAGGGAGACGTGCAAAACCAGAGAGGTGTCAGTATTATAGCGAATCGGAACGGCCTCACTCATCCTCAACCTCAACATGTGTTTTTATAAAGGTGCTGCTGGGTCCCGTTATTGCAACATACCAAGAGGTAACTCCATGCCACAAGTGCCTCTTAGCAAGAGCTATTTAAATCTCACACGGCAGAGAGCCCCAGGAGGATGTATGTCCCCGATAAGTGAGTTAATCACAAAAGAGAAGGCTTTAGGTTAGGAAGGATAGGGTCTGTCATGATGGGGTACACTGACGTTGTGGCAGGCTTACGCAATATTTGATGATATTTTGTAACTAAACCCTTATTATGCCCATCGCAAGGCGCACTGGGTCCCACAACAACTAAGCGTCTAACGCAAAGTCAATTTTTAAATGTGATGAAATGTCGGGTTGTTTTAATCACGTAAGAAACCAGTAATATTAACCTTTCAGTAAGTTGGCAGTAGCTCATAGTTCACCAAAGGTTGCACTGTGCATTGTAAGCAGAAGACCCACACAAACCCATTAAAATGCTGTTTCATGAAGACACAATGCTGATTGTGAAGGTTATTTGCTGAGTTATGATGAGCTGATAAAATACAGCTAAAAGAAGTACACGTTCAAATAACTTTTTATCAGTAAAACAAAATATGAATATATGGGACAATTCCTTTGAAACGAAGACAGTCATGGGGTAGAACAACAACACTGCTAATTGTGAAGCCCCCAACACGTTGGGCTGTCACCTCCCTGTTGGCCACCCTGGGCATATAGCACAGTATAATAAAACCGTGTGACAGCCCTTCTATCTTTCCCCTATTCACTGAGAAAGACGTTAACCAGGATATTGTGTCCATGATCTTACAGAAGATTTATTAGGTGTAAAATGAACACTATTTTTTTAATAAAAGTCACTTACCTGTTAAAAATAAGACATTACTGTGAACTGGCAGTCAGGTTTTAATAAAAAGACAACTCAAAGCATAACACAACACACGTGGCTTTGTAACAGCTACAGTTTCTTACAGGCTGGACACAAAGAGGAAGTTTTATTTGTTACCTGATACACTGTATTACTCACTGACACTTCCGTAGCACCGACAGGCTTGCGACACAAATTCTCAGAACTGCTACAGAAGAAAGATGTGGATTGCAGTGTTGGAGGTTAACACAAACATCTTATCCTCGTAGATTGCTTCTCGTTTACATGTTATTTTATTTTACATTCTAGCTTTCTTACGTCCTTCGTGCTTGCTTCACTTCACTCGCAAACTGATAATTACGTGCACTCGTTCTTTTAGATACTCACTTCTTTTGCAAACACACATTTCATTCTCAGACATATACCAACACAACCTCTCTGGCTTAACCATATACCGAGAGGATGGGTACACTGACAAGATGATTGAAATGAAAACATTTAAAAACTGAAATAATAACGTTGCATGGTCAACATAAAACAGACTTTACATCATACAGAGATCACTTCTTGTATTTACGATCCTAGAACCCATCCAAATACAAATCGCTAAACCATTAGCCTCCCACCACCAATCATGATGCCTTAATTCCGTTCCACATCTCAACTTCCTCTTTCAATGTCATAATCCCTAAAACCTCATCCGTGTTCCAATTTCTCATCCCTTATCATTATCACTAAACAACCAATATCACAGAAATTTTAACCTAATGTCATATCCCAAATTCTCTCCAATACAACAAGTCCTTAATTCCCCTTTTAAAAACTAGAGATGTGCATTCGTTTTGGAAAAATTCGGAATTTGGAACGAAATTTGATAATTCGTATTCGGAAGCACTTCCGAATAACGAATCGATACAATATGAATTCGAAACGAAACAAAATGGTATATAACAAATTTATTTCGCTTTACACTGTGTCATCATCATAAAAGAAAAATTTTAATAACTGATATCAACTATTGAATTTGAAATGAACTATCAAATTGATATCGACTATCGAATTGGTCTTAACTTACAATACAAGTAATCGTCAGCAAAGGACTTTATGAAACAAATTAATTTTGTTTCACTGTTTAATTTGACTCAAATACAAAATCTGTGACACAGCTTAAAATTTAACCCTAGCTTTTCTTTAAGGCTGGGGTCAGACCAGCGCATTTTTAACGCGCGTTCTGGCGCACATAATCACGGCCGCACTAGCAGCAAATGACGGGCAATGACAGCCAATATACGAAGTACGGTCGCACGAAAGTCCGGCCGCGCAACGCAAGTGGAAAATGAACGCATTTTTTCGAGAACGCAGAACCGCTAGTCCGGACGTACAGAGTGCGCTGCGCCCGCTAGCGGTGTGTGTGTGTGATTTGGAGACGTCAGACCCTGCTCGTGTACGGCCAACATAACGTCCAGACGCAAAAGGTTTCCTGGTTTGGATCCGTAAAACATCACGCATGAAAATGCGCATCGTATGACCGTTTTCGCCTATTCCGTGAAAAAATACGTCAATGCGTTCGGACGCACTTTTTTACGTTCGCGTGTAAAAATGCTTTCGTTTGACGCTAGCCTTAACAGCAAAATTTGATTAATTGGGGTTTTATCTAGTGATCCAAAATTCGAATTGATATCAACTATCCAATTGATATATCAAATTCGAATCTATTTAAAATTTCAAATCGATTCGAAATTTCAAATAGATCCGAAACTAAACGAAATACGAAATGAAATTAGTTACGAAATTCCGAAAACTAAATGATTTAAAAACGTAACGAAATTAAACGAAACTAAACAAATTTTTAAGCCATGCACATCCCTATTAAAAACCCAAAACGAAAACAATTCTCACACAATAAAGCCTAATTCTCCCTCAATTCCCGCTCCAATCACAAAGTTTTATTTTGCCTCATTTATGCCAACTCAGCACAGTATTACAATCCCTTAAACTGTCCAATACCCCTCTCTATCTCTATGAATAATTATTCTCAAACCATTCTGCCTCCAATTCCCCATCTCATAGCAGAACCCTGGAGCCCCAAAATTAAAAAAATCCATTTTACCCTCTCATGCCATAACATCCCATTGTCTGTAAACCAGTCAAGCTACTCCAACAAAGGTCGTTCTCCTCAAAACGAGCCCGTATTAAAAAATGAATACCAGTTCTTAAACCAGGGTGTCAAGTGGTATTCTCCAACATTCATTAACACTACAATTTAAAATCTCCTAAAAATCCTTTACTTACCTCAGGTTCCGCAATGCAGAGTGTGGTGGAATCCATCGCGTCCTCTGGCCGTTAGCTGTGGAAGACTGGAAACAAATAGTTACCAGAGATTCTATTTCGCAGAAAATACGGTGAATTTGCTTTAGTGAATGGACACCGTATTTTCCAAAATTGGAGTCGCCTAAGCACTTATCGGACGTCGGCGAACATTGATGAACTGCACCGATAACCACCAAATTAGCATCGCCGAATTCTGCTGAACTGCAACAAAAAAAGGAAAATCAATAAAATGGGTCGAAATAATAAAAAGAGGTTAAAAAGTCATAAAAAGGTGTTACAAAGGTGTTAAAAAGTCTCTAAAAAAAAGTAAGAAAAACAAAAATGGCGTCTAAAAATACTAAAAGGTCATCCAAAAAATAAAAAAAGAAGTGCAAAAAATTAAAAGAATAAATGGTAAAGTTAAAAGATGTTACATTTTTACATTGAATCATATGGGATTTGCCTGTTTAAGCCTGTCGAACTGAACCATTGAATTTCAGGGCATTTCAGAAATTTGGTGCAATTCGGCCTTTTGTGAATAGAAGAGATGATAGTCATAATAGTGGGGCAATTTTGGTGCCGGCGAATTGCGATGCATTTCACTGTATTTTGCTGTCAATTTGGTGAATTGACAGCTTAGTGAATATACGAATTAGTCCAAAATTGCACCAAACGGGGAAATTCACGGTGCAATTCGGGGAAAATTCGGGGGTTAGTGAACAACCTCTTTGGTTTGTTTTAAATTCATATTAGCACTAGACAGCGCGCAGGATCTCTGAGCTAATTCGAGGTTGTTCTTGTTTCATTTTTATTTGTGTTGCAGAGTTACTTTCTATCAACATACAGTATACACACATATAAGTCTCAGGGTAATCATTGTGACACACACAAAGTGCAATGCTACATATGCCGGTTACTTGGAAAGGCCACTCTTGTCACCCATACTAAGTCGACGCTGTGGGTTCATACAAGCTAAACCCCAAATGCCACCCATGTCTGCTGCAGGTCTTGCTTCTGCACAATAAGTACGACAGGTTCTCTGGGGACTTAAGCTCTCTCTGGGTCTGCGGTTTCCTTCCTCATTCACGGCTTCCAGCTCAGCTCTACATGTTGCACTTCAAGTGCTCACGTGACTTGTCTTCCTGTAAGATTTCAGATGATTCTTTGAACTAAAGCAGAAACCCCACTCAAGCCTACAGCTTCTATATGTGTCTTATGCATTAAAACCCTCTTTATATAAAACAAAATGTTACGCAGGAAGCCCTCCAATGCTTCGGACAAAGAGACCACCCAGAAAAAAAAGGTAAGGTACAAAGAATCATGATCAGACATCAGATATTGTAATGACATAATATATAACACTCTACAAGTGTACAAAGCTATGTATACATACACGTGGATGAGTGCATTTGTGCATATCGATCTAACTATCTTATATATATATATATATATATATGTAAAAAAGCTGAATAAATGGGGAGTGTGATCCAGCCAGGATTAAATGAGATCAGGTTCTCAGACTGAACATTTTCGTTTCAAATAATTTTCTTTATATTCAAAACATTGCAACATTTTAGTAACTTGTCTGTTTCTTTTTGTTGTTGTTTTATTTTGCTTTACAAAAAATAACTTCAGTTACCTTGAATATAGTTTTTTTATTCTCCTTTGCATCTTAAAAGAAAAAAAGTTAATAAATGTGAAATTCAATATTTTTCTAATCCTTGTCTCGCATCGCCCCAGCGAGTCCACATCGCGTGTTATTGTGTGGCCCAGAACACCGTAACATGATGAGGTTTATTCACTGAATAGAGATCAGCAATGAAGTGACACGTGACAAACAAAGTGAAGCATGGAACGTGCACGATTCAGCTAGTTATCTCTTCTGCAATTTTTCTCTAAAGTTTAGTTTGATTTCTGGATTACCGTTATTTATCACAACTTTTTCAAACACACGAAAACATGCAGCAAATCAATGTCTTCAAACAGCAAAACTTAAAATGTTTATATGTTTAGAGAAATCGTTCTTCTTAAACAATCACAGATGTGGATTTCAAATAATGAAGACATAGAATTGTATATTCTTTATTTAGCTTGTCATGAACAGAATTTGGATGGTTCCCAATATGATACATTTTTCTTACTGATGGTCAAAACAATCCTATGTAATGGAGTGAATATCTGGGGGGAAAAAAGAACCCACCAATAGAAAATGAATCGGATTAATCAGGTGATGTGTTAAATGCGATTTGTTTAATCAGATGACGCCAGATAATTCGCTGCTCATTGCTGTCTGACATAAGATATAAGGGTGTTGCACAAATTAATTGCAACTCCACATCTAATTGTGAAGCATTACCATTACATAGGAACTTGTCATGTGTCCAAGGGGTTTGTATCCCTCCATTAGCATTATCTGTGCGGTGACTGCTACATTTAAATGCAAAGATTTTAGTTACTTTAAAGTGAGGCCGTAGACTAAGTGAAGTTTTGGTTATTCGCTAGTGCTTTAAATATTTTAGGTCCCTGTTTATAAATATGGTGGTTTTATTATTTGGTTCTTGATAAAGAAGATGAAAATTTACAGTTTGTGATTTTGCAGTTTGTAAACAATAAACGAAACGCAACCTAAACTATGGGCTGCAAATGCCTATGAGTGAGGTCCTTGGGTTCCTTGATTTGTGAACAACCAAATTTGTCGTTAAATATTATACAGGGTGTCCATAAAGTCGCTTTACAATTCCATAAATTTATTACAAAGGTAAATGAAAAGACAGATAAGTGAAAATTATTACAAAATGAGACGTATATATTAAAGGTTTTTTTGCCTCATTTAATACACCTCTATATGGGCGCCATTAGTTGCATGAAGCACATCAAGACGGTACTCGATTTCTTTCCATGTTGGCTGTAGCATACCCTCATCAATGGTGGTAATGGCATCAGTGATCCTCTGCTTTAGATTAGAGATGTCCCGTACCTTCATTCCATACACCATATCTTTAATATAACCCCATAGAAAGAAGTCGTTTTTCCTCGGCGAGACATCAATTACTGCAAATGTTTACCTTGACCTTTTGACTGAATACGCGGCACCACAACTACATGACCTTCAACCAAACATCATTTTCCAGCAAGATGCTGCACCACCACATTGGGGACTGCATGTTCGTGGGTTCCTAAATGAAACATTTCCAGACCAGTGGATTGGAAGGGGTGGCCCAATTCCCTGGCCACCTCGTTCACCAGATATCACTCCCCTCGACTTCTTTCTATGGGGTTATGTTAAAGATATGGTGTATCAAAGAAAGGTACGGGACATCACTAATCTAAAGCAGAGGATCACTGATGTCATTGCCACCATTGATGAGAGGATGCTACAGCGAACATGTTTGGAGGAGGAGTTCTGCTGCCTATGACCCTAAGAACACCATCCCCACCATCAAACATGGAGGTGGAAACATTATGCTTTGGTGTTTTGCTGCTATGACGACAGGACAACTTCACCACATCAAAGGGACGATCGACGGGGCCATGTACCATCAAATTTTGGGTGAGAACCTCCTTCCCTTGGCCAGGGCATTGAAAATGGGTTGTGGATGGGTATTCCAGCATGACAATAACCCAAAACACATGGCCAAGGCAACAAAGAAGTGGCTAACCCAGTCTCCAGACCTTAATCCTATAGAAAATCTGTGGAGGGAGCTGAAGGTTCGAGTTGTCAAATGTCATCCTCGAAACCATAATGACTTGGAGAGGATCTGCAAGGAGAAGTGGGACAAAATCCCTCCTGAGATGTGTGCAAACCTGGTGGCCAACTACAAGAAACGTCTGACCTCTGTGATTGCCAACAGGGGTTTTGCCACCAAGTACCTAGTCATGTTTATTCAAAGGGGTCAAATACTTATTTCACTCATTAAAATGCATATCAATTTATAACTTTTTTGAAATGCGTTTTTTTCTGCATTTTTTTGTTGCTATTTTTTCTTTCACTGTCAGAACAAACCTCTCATTAAAATTAGAGCCTGATCATTTCTTTGTCAGTGAGCAAACGTACAAAATAAGCAGTGGATCAAATAATATTTTCCCTCACTGTAGATGATTGGAAATTCAAATTTTTTTAAAAAAATAATTTGTTATAGCATTCTGGCAGGGCATGACATATACATATATACATATATATACATGACATATACATATAATAATGATATATTATGAATTTGCAGAGTCTGCCAAAAAAGGAAATAGAATTGGCCTGGGTCATATAATAAATCGAACGTGACTTCAAATCACATAAACATGATGAGCAAAAACAGTCAAAATGAGCTCAGCACACAGAGGTGAAATGGTCCAGCATTGAAGGGGTTAAAATATATTATTTTGAATTCAATTCAAAGAGCCAATAAGTGAGATGTTTATAGTCAGGCCGAAATGGCATGCTGTGATTGGCTGAAGTAGAACATAAAAACATGTTTTGATCTCCCCAATGGGAGATCGGGGCTGGATTTGGGTCAGCTGGGGAGATTCAGCCATTTACACGGTCAAGAAGTGGCCCGAGGCAACTGCATCTCACCAAGCCATTGGCTATTTTCCTCCAATTGCCAGTCAGGCCATGCATCAAAAGGAAACTGTCTTTAAAGCGCATTTTTTTGCCTATTGGAGCATTGGGTTTGCTGCGGTCAAGTCCAACGATAAAATGAAGAAGCTTTTATTTAGTGGCGGTGAAACCGAGGGAGGCGATCATCAACCCCAGGCAATGTGTGAAGAAAGGATGCTGAGTTGTAACACTGGTACCTAGATCACACACAGGGTTATTCAAAGAGATACGAATTGCTGGCGAAAGGTAACCGAGCGCTGAAATTCAGCCTACGGTTACCTTTCCTGGGCATTCGGTTATCCAGAGAGCAGGCAGTTCGCCAAATCCTGGCGAATTGCCTGCACATACGGTGCCTGTTCGGTGCCTGTTCGAGGGCAGTGAAACCCCCATAGAGAAGCAATGCTTCGTCTATTCTGAGAACACAAAACCAGCAGTGAAAAGTTGCCGAAATGTCCTGCCATTCGGTGGTTTCATTCGACATGTTTATTCAGGCGAACCCCATAGGCTTCAATGTTAAAAATATTCCCGTTTTAATCCAATATCTAATAAACCGTTTATTATTTTATTCTGCAGTAAAGAGTCTCTTTATTTATAGATTTTTCAGGATCTTTTAGGCATTTCTCAGGATTTTAATGGGAAAAAAAATTCCGCTTTTTTTTTAAATCGTTTTTTCTTTTTTCTGTAACAGCCCTTTTTATTATCATTCATTGGATCTTATATGTAAATTTCAGACATTTTCGCTCAGTAGTTTCTTTGCAAACGGCGTTTTACTTTTCAAACATTCAAGCGAACTGTTTTTCTTTTCTTTTTTCACTCCACTCGTCTGCGGTGTCGGCTTTTTCCGGCGGTTGCTCTGCGCTGTGACCAGCGGCTTCTCGGGTTTCTCTGGCGTGTTCGGCGGGGTTAATCCAGATGTATTTGCCGGTTTCGGTGTGCATTCGCTTGGGTTTTGCGGTGAGTGTTCGTCGGGTTTGCGGCGGCTTTTACCTGCACTACGACGGCCCTGTGGTGCTTGCTGAATACACCGTAGGGTCGCCAAAATGGGATCGCCAAATCGCACCGAATTGAAGAGGACGAAAAGTCACCGAACGTGCGGTGGCTTTTCGATTCTCTTTGAATAACCCTGATAGTGTATTTTTATGACATTTAAGAAAAGCAAATATAATGAGGGAAATTACTCAGTTGTAATGGCGGACTATCCACAGTTTATAACCGGAACGAAATAATTAGACTGGCTAAGTTTATAATCACAGGTCCCGGGAAATGGGAGGCGAGAGAAATGTTTTATGACCTGTCTCTCTTTTTCACAAGCTGTTAGCATGTGTTTATGTTTATGTTAAGAGGTTACAAAACAGGAAAGACAAAACAGGAAAGACTGTAAGGGCCCTGCTTCTTTCTTGCCATTAACGTTACATCTGGAGTTACATTCTGCCCTTGCTGCAAGCTTACCTTGTGGCTTATAATTAGTGGCAGATTGCTGTACGTTAGCGGCTCTTGTACTTTGTGTAGGGTCTGCTAATAACGGCACAAACTGAGAAGACTGATCTTTTCCATGGAAGGTCACTGGTCTCGGCTACGGACTGTATTCTGAAATGAATACTGACTTTCAGAAAATACAGGTCTAATCAAAGAAAGGTGACACTCAGGAGAATTGTCAGGAGAAGAGAACAATCTCTAGACCAAATAGCCGATTTGGAAAGTGAGATAAATGGGAGAATTTTTCTGGTTTGGCTATTTTGAGCTAGAATTTTCACTTCTCCAGGCATTCTCCTGAGTTTCACCTTTCTTTGAATAGACCTGCTAGTGTTACGCAATTTTGCTGTTGTGGCTCCCCAAAAATTCTGTCTTGAGGTGCTAATGCACCGGCTGGGTTGGAATAGATTCAGTAACAGGTAGGATGAACATATCGTCAATGTTTAAAGGGACACATCTAATTATTCATGCTGATGGGCAGTGCATGAAAAATACCACATCGTGTACAATCCATATGCTGCTCCTTCCTTGATTTCTTTCCTGCAGCTTCTGAATTATACATGTTGCAGGGCAGCACTTTTCCCTGTGCTCCCCTTTGCATGAAATAGCAATATGTGTCCCTTTAAACATGGCCGATACGGTCACCATTGTAACAGGGAACCGGTATGGGATAATAGCTTGTGTTGATTTTTTTTTTAGCATACAGACCTTCTTGCCGCCGGCAACTGTGGAATAGGGTCCAAGCAAGGTTACCCACTAAAAGCCATTTTTGCAACCATTATAAACATCAGCGATTCAGACAGGAAAAATCAAAGCACAGCAGAGGAAGGTTTACTGTATTTATTGGAAAACCCTGCGAAAAAAATATATTCTTTATCAAAAACCTAGATTTTAAATCACTACCACACTTTGACCATTCTGTAATGTTTCTCCATTCACAAGAACAGAATAAACAAGGGTTATAAAGTGTAAAGTTATAGTGCGAGATTAGCGCTGTGATAGATTGGGGTAACAGGGATGTAGCATTATGGACATTTTGGGTTGGAGGAACGGTCCTTAGGGTTAAGGTCAGGGCGGGGGTAAGTAAGACACTCTAAATATCAGATAATCTAAACCTAAAACCAATCTGTTTAAAGTTCTACCGTAAATAATAAAGTAGCTCTTTCACAAAATGTGGATAATCCTGGCAAAAATAATTGCTCCTTATTCAAGAGAACATTTAGGCTTATAGAAACATAGAAACATAGAAAAATGTCGGCAGATAAGAACCTTTCGGCCCATCTAGTCTGCCCAATTACATGGATACTTTACCTGGATTTATCTTTTGTTTAGGATAGCCTTATGCCTATCCCATGCCTGCTTAAATTCAATTACTGTTTTGGCCTCTACCCCTTCTACTGGAAGACTGTTCCATGTATCCACCACCCTCTCAGTAAAATAATGCTTCCTGATGTTACTTTTAAACCTTTGCCCCTCTAATCTAAGACTATGTCCTCTTGTTTTGCTACTTTGTTTCCTTTTAAATATACTCCCTTCCTCTACCTTGTGGATTCCCTTTACGTATTTAAATGTTTCTATCATATCTCCTCTGTCTCGTCTTTTTTCCAAGCTGTACATGTTAAGATCATTAAGCCTTTCCTGGTAACTTTTCTCCTTCAAGCCGTACACCATTTTAGTAGCCCTTCTCTGAACTCTCTCTAAGATGTCTATATCCTTCTGGAGATACGGTCTCCAGTACTGCACACAGTACTCCAAGTGAGGTCTCACCAGTGCTCTGTACAGTGTATTCTGCCTCCCTAGCAAAGCTGTGAGGCGTGGGCGCTTGAGACTAGCTAAGTCTGTATTGATCAGTACTCACACGATGAAAGTTCAGCAGACAGTGTCAACTCAGCAAAACTGACACGTAGAAAGACGAATCCAGTTGAAAACTTTAACGCCGCAGGATGTACATTTACGTCCTGCATTAGGTGGGCTTTGACGCCGCAGGACGTAAATGTACGTCCTCGGCGTTTACAGCCCCCCGGGAGATACTCACCTCCTCCGGTCGCTCCCACGCTGCTCTGACTCCCGCGGAGTCAGATCAGTGTGATCCCTCCTCCGGCGCTGTGACGTCATCGCGCCGGTGGCGCGATGACGTCAGTTTCAGGCGTCCCCCCCCGCCGGAGCAGGGGAAGCGCCTGGAGGGGAGGGGAGGGATCCTTCGGATCCCTCTATCTCCCGAACGCCTGGTCCCCGGCGGCTGTGGCCAGCATCGCTGGAAGGGTCACAGCCTGACCTTTCCAGCAATGTATGGGGGTTAACCCCTTAGTTGCCAGGTCGCGACCGGGCACTAATTTATGCCCGATCGCGGCCTATTTCCGGTGGGGGCCGCCATCTTGGATGGCAGCCCCCACCTCTGGGTCACCCCCCGGTCAACTGACTCATCGCGCCATGCGCGATGATGTCAGTTAACCGGGAACCCCCTAGCTGCAAAGGGATTTCCTATGGAAATCCCTTGCAGGAGATAAAGGGGTTCAAAGAACCCCCCTATCTCCTGATCGGTGGCAGCTAGGGGGAAATGGCTGATATTGATGGAAAGGCCAGAGCATGGCCTTTCCAATGATATCAAACATGACCATGGTAAAAGTAAAATAAAAGTGTAAAAAAAGTAAAAATAAAAATAATAAAAAAATAATAAATTAAATAATAAAAAAATAATAAATATAATAATAAAAAAAAAATGTTTTTTTTAATGCAGCACTATTGTTCACATTTCAATTATAATGTGAACAATGATGCTTCACTAATGATTTTTTTTTTGGGGGTTTAGCTAAAATCACGCAATTTCTCCCCAAAAAAAAAATGGGTTCCCCGTTCTAATTTTTTTAACAAATCTACCCAATAGAATATGACCGCAGAGCCTCGGATAATAAAATTTAAAAAAAAAGAACACTTTACACACTGTGGAAGATTGAAATTTTATTGAAAATTCACATTTTTTTACATTTTTTGTTATAATAAACAGACAGGTCATGACATATACATATAATAATGATATATTATTAATCTGCCGAGTCTGACGGAAAGAACGATATATAATTTGTCTGGGTGGTATAAGAATACGTGATTTAAAAATGGTCAAAATGAGCTCAGCAAACTTCTACTTCCGAAACAGTGCCGAAGTTGTAAAATTACTCCCGTCCTTAAGGGGTTAATGAAAAGACTGACAACCTTTGTAATAGTGTACAGCAATGCAGGTGAAAAGACGTTAGTTCTGTCCAGCATTGAGCAAAGATGGCTGCTAGGTGACCAGTAAGTACCTCAGAACTAGACTGAACAAAAAGGGGTGGAGCTAGCTGGATACAGCAAGGCTAAGGGAACCCAGCAGGAACAAAATAGCTATGAAATAATAGCTGTAAGCAGCAAAAGGCAGATTCAACACATAACATTAAAATATACAAATAAACCCTGAGTCATGGGGCATGACAGGGCTCTTTATTGATTTTATTATGGGATTAACAGACAGAAAATTTAATTAAATATTTAAGTTTCTATAGTGCTTATTTTACTAGAGTTGTCTCATTAAGGACATAAAATCAATAGAATGATCGGTTTAATAATTCTGGAGTAAATTATTCCCTTGCATTATAACCACTCGTCACAAATAATGCGGGTTTAACACGTTTATCGTCCAGTCGTTAATCACAAAAAGTGTCTACTTTTCAGGATATTGTTTTTCTTTACTCCTGTAATATGGAGTTGGAGACTAGACTGGGTAGCTTTCAGTGCATTCCAGAATACAAAAAATGGAAACACACGTCACCACTATACTTAACCCATTGTGAGAGTGCACCAAGGTCCATAGTTATCCAGCCCACTGAATCCTTAGAACCAACAAAAAGAACCGGTCACATCGGACGGGCATGTTGCAAATAGGAGCAGAGTTTTATTGTACTGTTTCGGTGCTATCCAAGCCCTTCATCAAGTAACTTGATGAACTAGCCTGATGAAGGTCCTTGGATAGGACTGAGACTTTGCATTGTACAATAAAACCCTGCTCCCATGTGCAACATACCAGACTGATGTGACTGGTTCTTTTCTTTAGTTGTAAGGCTCTCTATGCATTGGTGGTCTGAAAGTGTGCCCCCCCCAATTGTATTACATGGATGTGGTGTGGCATTAGTAGTTTCCATAATCTCATGTTAAAAGTTGTAGTTATTGAATGGCCTGTTGGTGATACACAGCAGTCTCTCCGAGCTCTATGTTTGTGTCGTTTGACACTATAGGGTTTATTCAGACAGAAATGTCTGTGGATTTTGGTGTTTTATAGTTTGCCGCACCTCGGTGCGCTTTGGCAATTCCATTTCACTGACCCTACAGTGAATTCACTATTCACTGCAAGGTCCCCAAAGTGCGCCGAAGATGGATTCGCCGAAGACCGCCGAACTGACTGCCGAAGAGTGTCGAGCTGAAAAAAAAATGGAACTCTGCTATTCTTCTAATAGGTGTTTAAACCAATAAAAATTAATTAAAACGTATGTAAATAATAAAAAGGTCTGTTTACTGAATAGAAGAAAAAGCTTTAAAAAAATTGTGAGTCAAGAATTGAATCAAAAAACTACAAAAAGATGTTCAAAAAATAAATTTACATTTGCAGAAAATGAAAAGAATTAACAGTTGAATCAAAAAACGGCCAGGGTTATTCAGAGAGAGGTGAAAACCAGGAGAATGAATGGGGAAGTGAAAATTGTAGGTCAAAATAGCCAAACCAGAAAAATGCTCCCATTTATCTCCCTTTCCAAATCGGCTATTTGGTCTAGACTGTTCTCTTCTCCTGCCAGTTCTCCTGGTTTTCACCTCTCTCTGAATAACCCTGGTATTGTTTTACATTGTATCCTATGGGATTCGTCTTTTTAAACCTGTTGAACTGAACCACCAAAAATCAGGTCATTTCACTGACATTTCGGTGGTGCTGTTCGGCGTTCTCTGAATACATTGACCATTTCTTCTCTATGAGACAATTTCACTGCCGCCGAAGATCACCAAATTGCTGCGAACTGCACCGTATTTCGCTGTCAATTCGCCAGTATTTGATGAATCGTCAGCTTAGTGAATAGACAAACTGTCACGAAATTGCACCGTACATTGAAATTCACTGTTCAGTGCAATTCAGTGGCAAGTTCGTCGCTTTCTGAATAACCCCTTATGTCAATGACCGAAGTGTGATGAGCAAGGGAAGTGAAAATAATGTACATTGCAGGAGAATTGTATAGAGTAACTGCACTGTTAAGTGACACCAGGCCTGATAATGTAAGGACACTTTAAAATAAGGGAAACCCAACTGTTTGTAACTAACCTCAACATTTTGGAGACAAACCATTGCAATGTTGAATTGGGGTTATGGAATGGTGACACTAAAATTCAGCAGAAACACACAAGATAGAGATACAAAAGTGTTTTAAAGGGCAGCAGCGTTAAAAGAGGAAATGTGTGTTTGAAGAGGTTTTAAAATAGAATATAGATTAGGGAACTAGAATTGAAGGTTTTAATGCATGAAGCTTCCTTTTAATCTGCTAAAGGACTATGTATGCATGCACCAAACATGTAAACATACTTTAGATTCAAGCCTTTGGACAAAAAAATAAAATAAAGGGCTGTTAGTTACTTTGCACAAATGTGTGTAAATAAAAGGCTACATGCCAGGCCACCCTAAGTATTTATTTGCCCCCCAGAAAAAGAGCAACCACTCAGCCGTCAGCACTCTGAGGGGTGAACGAGTGCACTCACATCTTGTTATTGTATGTAGTGGGGATTTCCTTTTTAATATTTTGAAGAAATCCACAATATTCATTCTATACTGTACATTGTCATTATCTTTCAGTTCTATAGAGGTATTTATTTTAACAACTCAAGGAGTTCTAAGTTGTATAAACCACTTTTGGCCCTTATTCCAATCTTGCCATTAATTTAAGCGCTAGAGTTCCTATTCTGAGCTTGCCAGCTCAGTCATTGTGGAATGTTACTGTAAATTAGAGATGTGCATTTGTTTCAGAAAAATTCGGAATTTGGAACGAAATTTGATAATCCGTATTCGGAAGTACTTCCGAATAACGAATCAATACGATGCGAATTCGAAACGAAAGGCTGTATAACGAATTAATTTCGCTTTACACTGTGTCATCATCATAAAAAAAATTTGAATAACTGATATCAACTATCGAATTTGAAATGAACTATCAAATTGATATCAACTATCGAATTGATCTTAACTTACAATACAAGTAATAGTCAGCAAAGGACTTTATGAAATAAATTAATTTTGTTTCACTGTTTAATTTGACTCAAATACTAAATCTGTGACACAGCTTAAAATTTAACCCTAGCTTTTCTTTTAACAGCAAAATTTGATTAATAGTGGATTTATCTAGTGATCCAAAATTCGAATTGAGATCAACTATCAAATTGATATGAAATTCGAATCGATCCGAAACGAAATTAGTTACGAAATTCCAAAAACAAAATGACTTAAAAACGTAACGAAACAAAACTAAATGAAACAAATTTTTCAGTCATGCACATCCCTACTGTAAATAAAAGGCTCATATACTTTATACTTTGTATCAGAGCTGTTAAGTTGCAGTCGAAATGAGAAGAACAATCTGTTCCAACCACGCTCATTCGTGTTGTGGCATGCGCCATTTGGACTTGGGGTGCATGGACCTGGATATGTATTGGAAAGGTGCAGGCCAGATGTTCAGTGTCATTTCCTTGCCCTCTCTTTTGTGCATGTAATCGGAGTCATGCATGAATAATGTATCGGTCTATTGTCTGGTCCATGTGTAATCGGGATGATACACATCTTGTTATCTTGCTGAGAGGATCAGACTCCCAGTCTACCCTTGTCTCGGGAATGGCTTGATATCTGTTTCTGTTTGCATTTGTTATATTGAGTTGGGTAATCTGCTTTATCAGACAAACACTACATCATTGTCTGCTGTCTGTAATCTTATTTATAATCCGATTTACCATTGTCCCGCCTTGTTCAAAAATGTTACTTAATGTTTAATTTAACTGTCTGTCCCTAATCTAACTATGTTTCACATTCCAAGAAGCAGAAGGAACCGAAACACGAGAATCCCTCAGAACATCTCCTAGGGGAGGTTTTGTGTATGTAAATGACCCATTTGTGATTGTATAAATATATGTGTGTCTGTCCCTGTTTAAAGAGAGAGTTCCATTCTGACCCTACATACAGCCACGGCTCATGGTGTGGTTAGCTCCAGATCTACAGCCACGGCTTATTTCTGGGCGATGCTAGCAAGGCTCTCTACGTGTACCCGTCTTTAAGCTGCGGCTAAGGTACTGGAGAAATGCACGAGAGTCACGAGGAGAACACGGGTGTCGAGCAAGGAAGCGGCATTGACAGATGTGACCCTATCGGGGTACTGAGATCTGTCACACTTGTACTCTGTAGTCATAAATACCGACTTCAAGAACCTTGTGTTAAGCGGTTTTACAAAAGCAATATCACTTAACACATTAAAATATCCCCCTAAAATCTCAAATTTACATTTGATCTCGTGATGTAGAGGTTGGCCGCCATTTCTTGCCATTCACAGCTGACAGCTGTACACATAGTCTGCACTGTCCAACTGAGGTTTCTCTGTGGCTCTTGTGCAATCCTGCTCATACAGAGCTCGCGGCAGAGTTGTCCATGGCCTCCAGGATCTGGTACCACCAGCACCTACACAGCAACCCAGCCGATATCTGTTTGCGGTTCCCAACTATTCCGACTCGAGACGCTAATACAGTGGCTGGGTCAGAATAGGCTCAGTAACAGGAAGCTGGTAAGGGTCACCAACTCACACCAATTTTTTCCCTAATTTATGCACACAGTATTAATTTGTGTTATGCTATTTTTTATTTAGTTTACACTGATTGTTATTTGGGCCTGACATAGGATGATTTATTTAGCCGAAATGTTGTCCTAGCAGAATCCAATCCATATTTGCCATGGAGCAGATCAAATACTGGTCTCCCAGTCTTTTCTACTTAAGGGACCAGGTAAGGGGAAAAGTTATCTGCAACATTGGAATTTGGCCCCTGGAGTTATGTGTTAACACAGTATTATAATTTTAATAAATAAAAGTAATTATTCTATATTTTATCCAGTTTATTGGTATGAATAGAAGTTGATTTTGTGAACCAGCTCACAGACTTTTTTTTTGAGTAACAGGAATAAATTGTGTATAATCTGGGTTTTCCCGTCCCGTCTTCATTTGCTTGTCTTGGTACAGTGAAGCGCAGAAAAATGATCATATCCCTCAAGCCAGCCAGGTGTGAACATGTTTCCTGTCACAATGGCTCTTTTTCTGCAGACAATGTGCACTTTTCTTTTTTCACATCAGATACATGAAGGGTTAAAATAACACATACATATATCTTCGATACAGATCTTTTTTTCGGGCAGATGAGGGTTTAGCATCCTGTCAAGGTGTGATGTTTCTTTGTTTAAAAAAAAAACACAAAACGTAACCGCAATAAGAGTCGAAGCATCATAAGCTGAGATGTGACATATTGTTTCCCTACACGAGAACTGTATCAGAAACAAAATATGCCTGGTAACACTTTGTAGCCGGCTTATTCTTCAGACAATGAGGATCTTGAATTTAGAAAAAACTAAAAATATTTTCAGGGACACTCTAACCTCCATAACCATTTAATGACTTGAATGGTCACGGTGAGCTGAGTATCCTCGCTTCAATCCCTCCTCAGGTGTACTGTTGGGCTGTGAGTGACAGCCTTTTAAAGTAGAGGGCTTTCTTCCGTCAAGAAGGCTGTCAATCAACTCATGCTGGACAGCCTTTTACAGCAAAGCATTTGCACAGTGACACATTCAATTGCATGATTCAGTAGTAGTGTGGAGAGAAGTGCAGTCCAGTGACGCCGGGGTCAGATGACCGTTTATAAGAGTGGAATGGAACGTCCATAAGAGTGAACGTTCCTTCCACTCTGACGCCCGTCTGGATCCCTCTTCTATGGAGGATCGCACTTTGGACCCCCGCCGAACACACGTCCTAGCGCTTCGAGGAAGAGGCTTTGTAAACAGACGCAGCAGGCCTGCTGTAGTACGCACAATTCATGCGTGCGCTACAGCATGTGGCCAGTCCCGTGGAAGCATCACAACACTGTGACAGATGCCGGAAGGCACGTCAGTACGGAGGCACATAGTGCGCTCGTCTGACCACAGCCTTAAATACAATTCAAAGTTTATTTAGCCAGTACGGGGCGATCATAGATCCCAGAGATTTCCAAAGCTACCTGTAAAATACTTTCCAAAACAGAGGGTCCTGCAGGCACTCCAAATATGTGATAGAATAGCAAAGTACAGGGAGCCAAGGGGTCAAGAAGGGTTAGTATCTATTCCCTCTGGTTTTCTCCCACTCTTCTCCTGTTATCAGCCTATATTATCCCATTTATCATGGAGTCATTGCTCTATAACTTTATTTGCCAATGCTAATACATTACCGGCGGGGGGAGGTAGAGTTGGCCCAATAACTAAAGAGCCCATTTAATGATTTTGAAGATTTCTGCCTTTAGAGCAATACACAGTCAGGGTTATTCAAAGAGAATCGAAAAGTCACCGCACGTTCTCTTCAATTCGGTGCGATTTGGCGATCCCATTTGGGCGACCCTACGGTGTATTCAGCAAGCACCAATGGGCCATCGTAATGCAGGGAAAAGTCACCGCAAACCCACCGAACACTCACCCCAAAATTCGGTGAACGCACACCGAAACCGGCAAAACCATCTGGATTAACCCCACTGAACACGCCGGAGAAACTCGAGCAGGAGTCGATCAGAGCGCAGAGCAGCCGCCGGAAAAACCCGACACCGCAGACGAATGGAGTGGAAAAAAAAAACAGTACGCCTGAATGTTTGAAAAGTGAAACGCTGTTTGCAAACTACAGAACAAAAATGTCTGAAATTTACATATAAAGATCCAATGAATGAAAATAAAAAGGGCTGTTACAGAAAAAATAAAAAACGATTAAAAAGTTTTTGGAACAAAATCCCAAAAAATGCTTAAAAGGTCCTAAAAAAATCTATAAATAAAGAGGCTTTTTACTGCAGAATATTATAATCAACGGTTTATTAGATATTGAATTAAAACAGGAATATTTTTAACATTGAAGCCTATGGGATTCTCCTGAATAAACCTGTCGAATAAAGCCACCGAATGGCAGGGCATTTTGGCAACTTTTCACTGCTGGTTTTTGTTCTCTGAATAGACAAAGCTATGGAGTTTTCACTGCCCTCGAACAGGCACCGAACAGGCACCGTATGTTCAGGTAATTCGCCAGTATTTGGCAAATTGCCTGCTCTCTGGATAGCCGAATGTCCAGGAAAGGTAACCGAACGCCGAATTTCACTGTTCAGTTACCTTTCACCAGCAATTCGGATCTCTTTGAATAACCCTGAGTATCTCTCCGACCTATTGTTCTAGAAATACAGAGTTGAAAGCAAAGAGCTTGCACAGTTTAGATTAGCTCTGACCTTTAACACCAATCTTGGAATAGGACCGAGAGATGGTAAGAACCCAAGTTAAATGTGGCACCAAAGGGGAAGTCAGTTGTTTCCTGCTGGTGGTGCAAAAATATTTTTAGTTGTACTGAGCACTCAATAAATGAAAATATACAGGTCTATTCACTACAGGGTGAAGTCAGGATAATTGGCAGAAGTGAAAAATCTAGGTCAAAATAGCAAAACCAGAAAATTTCTCCCATTTATCTCACTTTCCAAATCGGCTATTTGACCTAGAATTTTCTCTTTTCCTGCAAATTCTCCTGACTTCACCCTTTACTGAATAGAGCCTGTAGTGTTTGGATTGCTGATCACTACCTTTGTTTATTTGTAGCCGTCACCAGCAAAAAGAGCGTTTCTTGTGGATTCCCTATCTAGAATGGGAGCGTGGTGTCAATTCTCTGTCATCTCCATGTTGAGCGCCGAACGGTTCCCAAAGTGCCAACTTACTCCTTTAAAACACCATAGGTCCTATTCCACACTAAAGGTAAAAGGGACTCGAAAAGGGACATTTTCTTTACCAGCTCCCTTATACCGCACCTATTCTGATCCAGGTGCCTTATTAATGGCTGGCCTAAGAATAAAACAGAGACTTAGGGTGATACCGGCAGCAGCGCCTCCACAGCTATCGGCTCCTGTAGTCCATAGGACTACTTACTCCCTTGCTTGATGTGCCTAGATAGAGGGGTGTCAGCTATACCCTCTTGACGAGGCCTAACAAGGCTGAAACGATCATCGGGGGTTGCTGCACCTCTCATGCAGGGATGAGGTCATAGGTGTGCGCACAGGGTGTGCCTGGTGTGCCCAGGCACACCCTAATGTTGGGTAAAGGATTCATCTTTGACCCCCTACATAGGTATTTTGGATGTTCCTTATCAGTTTCATGATAAATTACATGAATAGTGACTGTATCTCAGCATAAACATTGGTTATGCCCATAGGCGTGCACGGGGGTGTGCCTGGTGTGCCCAAGAAGAAGATGAAGAGGTCCTTTTTCACCTCCTACATTGACATTTTAGATGTCCCTTATCTGGTTCATGATAAATAACATTAAAACAGACTTTATCTCTGGTTACAAGCTCATTGTTTCGAATGAAAAATGTAAGTTTTTTGCAAAAACATCTAAACTTTAGTTTTCAGTTAATAAATGTTCTATAGGTGCACACCCTAATGTAATGTTCTGCGCACGCCAGTGGATGAGGTCCTTGGCTTTTCAGTAAGGTCACCCTTTCTGGGCGATTGCTTCTGATTTGCATATGGAGCAGTTGTCCCTGTAATGGCACAATCGAGCTAAAACCTTGTGAGACCTGAGCGGTCCCCACCGTAGAGCAGGCCACCAGTGCCGTTGCTCGTTCTCAGGGTCCTCACAAACCCCCCTAATGCCAAAAGAAGAATAGGGCCCCATGTCATAGAATGAACAGGCCAAAATTAGTCATAGAAATGTGTTCTTTATCCAAGACCCAAATTGTCCATCACCTTTTTGTCATCATGAAATTGATTAGCAGCATTCTGAAAAGATGCGAGAGAACAGTCAAGTAAGCCCCGGTGGAACTTTATATCCTTTCATACCACAATGTTCGTGCATTTTGCTGCCAATCGTCTGTCTTGTGTCTGTTGCTCCTAACACATCTCGGTCAAGTAGCAGATCAATAGGTTGTAGCATTCATTATTGTTGTATAAATCAGGATATAGAAGTAATAATGAAATTGTACTTTTTACGCAGCACAGAGTTAATGGTGGTCCCACCTAAACCTCCCTCTTTTAAGTCTGTAGTGTCAGGGACAACTCTTGACTTAATCGGTAGGAGATACGTTGGTGCGGTGTGTCCACATGGACGTTATTATTCATATTGTTATTTTGCAACATCCACTCAGCTTTTAGGAGGTGAGATAAAATGTTGTTTATGTTCTTATTTCAGACACACATATAGGGCCCTATTACATTCTTTGCGCGAAAACTCACGCGCAACGCGTGAATTTTTGCGCGAAGTGTTAAACGTTAACGTGCGTAAATCAACGCTAGAATTACAATCTTCGCTCATTTTTTCATCCGTCAAAAAATAACGCGCGTAAAACGGCCGCGCACAAACACGCGCGCAGCTACGTTGCGCGCAGAAATCAGTGTGCGGGCTGTTTTTTTCACGCGATTCAGCCAATCAGAATTAAGAACCACAATTGTCTCATGTTAAGTTTTTGCGCCTGTCAAAATCATTCTGCGCATATATGCTGCATCAATAAAAAAAACACGCACAACTTCTCAAATTTATTGGTTTGATATGAGTAGAATGTGTAACTATACTTTGCTGCGTATTTTTTTTTTGGGCTGGTGTATTTGGGTTCGACCAGGTTGATAGAATTTGGCGTTAACACCAGCTTTTAGGAGTTGCTAAAATTATGCGCGCAAAGGCTGTGCGTTACAAACTGCGCATAGATTGTAATACCATCCGCGTACCAGCGCACAAACGCATTTGCGCTCACAATGTTAAGTATAGGACGCGCGACGTACAGTAAGCTCGCGCAGCGTTCGCACAGGTTCACCCGCGGTAGACGTTGCTGCGCTGACATTGTAATACGTCGTTCTGCGCAAAGGGTTTTACCCCTCGCGTTAATGCGTTTTTGCGCACGCGCTGACGTTTGCGCGAAGATTGTAATAGGGCCCATTGTTGGGACGTAGTGAATGAGATGCTGGAGAGTCCTTAGTGAACACAACCCATGGAGAGACCTTGCAAACAGATGTTTTGCGCAAATGTTCTACATCTCCAGTTGTTGCTGTAACGGAGTGTTGCAATGTTGACCAATACAAAGTCTAACTAATGACATTTCAAATGAGGAACTGACTAATGAGCAGATTTAAAGACACTGGAAGACAAAAATGACTGTTTCTAAAACCTTCCAGCGTTCATGTTTACGTTCACTACGATTATAATAAGTCTTTATATTTTGACGATATTTCAATGGATGTTCCTTAAACATCAGAAACGGGAAATATCTTTACCCTGATGCACCGCGTGGCAGCCGACCCCAACAACAGCTGGGGAGTGTAATCTATAGCGCTCAGCTTCTTGCAAAATGTATTCATCTGGGAATGGACACTCAATCGCTCATAACTCTGAAACACCGGAGCATCAGGAAACAAAAATCAGTCACAGCTCCTTGAAGTGACACCTTAGCAACCTTGATCACAAACCACAGAGCAGTCTCCTACTAAATGTTGCTTTTATTGCTCACATATTAAAAGACGAGAAAGTATGTTTCATTGACATTTTTTTAAAATGCGAGCAATGAAATAGGAATGTGGCAAGGGTTCTCTGAGGAGATGCAACGTATCTGAATGTGATGCTAATAAAATAGAATAAAAAGACATGTTTTTGTCTTGTGTAAATAATATCAAATGCCTCACGTTCGGTGGTGGGACACTGCTGATTTTGTGTCCCTCTTAGGCATCCTTGGTTTGTTCTACAAGGTTCCACTTTTCAGGGCACCAGGGAAATCCCCAGCCACGGCAAAACTGGTTCTGATGTGTTATGCTGTGCCAATGCCTGGTTCCTCTGGAGTTCCTCTGAGCATATACAGCATTAAGCTGGGCAGATGGGCAGTCAGTCTGCTAGCCACACTCACTTCTCGCAGTCACTAACAGTCTGTTATCCTGTCCAAGGTTTGTGCTTGGCATCTTGAGCGTTAATTGTACGGAGACTCTGCACTTAAATTATCCTCGGCAAGATTCAAATCCCTGTGACATAAAACCCTCGGGACACCAAGCAGAAAACCTGGACCATAGAAAAACAGCTGGAACTGCTGCAGATACAGTTACAAACATTTATAAAGTGCCAGCAAGTGTTCTATAATGTGTAACAAAGTAGGTTCTATGGAAGAAGCATAAACTGCTCCCTTAACAGCCCTGTCCTGCTTCAAAGACTGCCATTGGGCTCCATTCCCTAGTTGGAGCCAACGTTAGCGCCTGGATATGCAAGCGTTACCGCCAGGATAACACATGCCCACCCATATTACATTCCTTGATGCTACCCCAGTCGGTAATACGTAAGCGCATCGTTTCTTGCGCGAGTTCACTATACTTTGTGCATCCTCTACTTAACATGGGGAGCGCTAACGTACATTAGCGATAAGTAGGGTATTCCAAAGCGCTAGCGCTATTTACCACAGGGATACGGACAGCCAAATTTTAGCACCACCTAAAACCTAGTGTAGCGCTCACTCCCGGAGGAGCCGCTGAAATTAAACCTCGGGTCAGTCTCCCCGCACTAGGGAATAAATATACTCCAGCACCGTTGTGTATTTTATAGATTATATAGTTTACTAGAATAAAAGGCATATAATGAATAACACAGTGTTCGTATATATATTTACAGTACTTCGTAATGCGGGAAACGCGCAGCGGAAAAGAAATACGATGCTTCGTATTTCGAGGAACGCGCAGCGGAAAAGAAATACAAGGTTTCGTAATTCGAGAAACGCGCAGCGGAAAATAAATACAAGGTTTTGTAATTCGAGAAACGCGCAGCGGAAAATAAATGGAAAAATATCTTTAACCCCTTTGTGATTGGGGAGTGAGTCCCGCACAGGTTAGGTCCCGGAATGTAAGTGTGTGTGTGTGTTATGGTACCCGGGTATACTATTCAACTGGCCAGTGAATTGCTTAAGAGGTATCTTCGACTAGTCAAGTTGGGGCCCTGTGGGTTTTGGAAACAAACAGCAGCGTGCTTTCTTGGTTTTACAACGGCCTAGTAGGCCTCTCACCCATCCGCCAGATACTTGAGGCTCCGCTTGACCCAGGACGTCTCTCCGCTCGATATTTACTGGGGTTCTCTTGGCTTCTGGATCCGCTGTCTGGCTTTCTGCTCCTGCAGCGACTTGTCCAGCTTACCGCCTGCTCTCCCAGTCCGATCGACCTGCGGTACTCCTAACTCAGGGTCCTCGGCTTCCTCAATAGCAGCTTGGGCAATCTTGTGGATCACTGGGTCTCCCTTTGGTAAGGCTGAATAACCCGATCTGTAACTCCGTTAGGCCCCACCTGTGCTCCGGCCGGGTCACTGTTACATTCTGCAGCACTGTGTCTTGTCTCTCTCACTCCCTGGCGCGCTCTGCCAGCTCTCTCCACGAGGCTCAGGATGTCAGTCTCTGTGTCCCACCCACTTCCTGTGTCCGTTCCAAAAGCATGCCGGGAAATGTAGTCCCAATGTAATATTCAGTGTCTCACATTGCGCTTGTCTCCCTCCGGTGGCCAAAAATAGGTACTGCCACAATAAGGAATTAAACACAGCGCTACACTAGCGCTACATGATTCTGCATCTGCCGATTCATGAAGCACCCCTTAAACCCCCCCCCCCAATAAATCCAACACTCACCTCTCATCCCGCGGCGCGAACGGTGGCCTGATCCAAAGCTTCCTGCCTCCGGGAGCAGAGTGAGACTGGGAACAATTAGTTCCCGGTCTCTCTCCGCTATCACACCACAGCACTACTGTGAGTATCCCAGAGGTTTGCTCTGCAGTCGAGACGAGATGCTAAGGCTGGGGTCAGACGAGCGTAGTGTTCACGTCCGTGATTGCGCCTAAAAGTACGTCCGTGAAAGCATGACAGAAAGCCCATCGGAGCCCGTTACACGAAGTATGTCCGCACTGAACTGTGGACGCACAACGGCCGCGGCCCACGGACGCAAGGCAGACAAGAACGTACAACTCCTAGAACGGCCGCACAAAGTGTGTTGCGTCCGCAACGTCCGCATAGCTTTGTGTGTGAGTGATGGAACGTGGTAAGACGGACTGCATTTATACGTCCAGCATTTTTCACGGACAAAATGGTTTTGCTTTTTATTTTATTTTCTCTCCTACATCCGTCAAAATATATGTCAGTGAATAAACAGACTGTGTGGCCACTACTGCGTCTTCCGTACTGACGTACATCTGTGTACACGGACGTACGGTCCGTAGAAATCACGCTCGTCTGACCCTAGCCTGAGCTAGCGCCTGCCCCGGAATATCGCGGTAAAATGGGGATGCTACGGGAATCTCTGCAGGCACAGGTTTTCCCCATTATCACCTCCATGTTACCACAAACAAGGGAATATAGTCTAGTGTTGGGAGAAAAACAGTTTTTCATGAATTATTCAAGGTATACCTCATGTATAATGGTATAGTCCTTCCTATTACAATGAGGTGCTGCTGAAGAATAATACATTTTGATTGGGTCCTACCTCAAGTCTACATCATGCTTCACAGCGCCAAATTATCAAATTTCAGAATGTCCTCAGAACCATGGAATGTTTACATGAATATAGAAGGAATACATTTCTTAAACATTGATTCTGTTTTGTTTTTTTTAAATCAATAGTTGTCCCTGCAGCGATCCAGCAGCTTCAAGGATTTTGGAAAATCAAAACCAAGTTCCCCTGTTGTTTGCGACAAGGAATTCAATTTGGAAAATGACGTGAGTACATGTAATCCTCCTTAGGCTAAGGTCAGACGAACGCAGTTTTAACGTGCGTTTAGCCGCACGAAATCACGGCCGTGCTAGCAGCAAATGACGTCCAATGCCGGAGAACATACGACGAACGGCCGCACGAAGGTTCGTCCGTGCAACGCAAGTGGCAAACGAACGCATTTTTTCGAGAACGTCAAACCGCTACTACTGACGTACAGAGTGCGCTGCGGCCGCATAGCGGCGTGTTTGCGTGATTGGGAGACGTCAGACGCTGCACACGTCCGGCCAACATAACGTCCAGACGCAAAAAGTGTTTTATTGATGATCCGTACAAAATCACGGACGGAAATGCGCATCGTATGACCGCTATCGCGTATTCCGTGACAAAATACGTCCATTCGTTCGACCACACTTTTTCACAGACGACGCGAAAAATGCGTTCGTCTGACCCTAGCCTAAATCGTGATCTATAGGAGTCTGAGAGTCCATACATTATGACTCTAGATTCCGCACAGCACCTTGTGGTCTGATACACATATATCAATTCTGCTTTTTATATTTGTTTACACACTTGCTGTGTTTAGATTCCTGAAGATGAAAGTGGAAATCCAGAAGAAGTCAAACAAAGTGGCAGCAAGCTGGGTAAGAAATGGAGAGCTGTCATTTCTCGGACCATGAACAGGAAAATGGGAAAGTCAGTGATGAAAGCGATGGCCGATGAAATGGTGAGAGGGTTTTTCGTTTGTTTTGGGTTTTTAAAGGTGTTGCTTTACTGTTATTTCCTTGCCAAATAATGTACTAAAAAATCCCAATATTTATCCTCAATTCAGTTTTTTATACACCAGTGTCTGATCAGTTTTGTCAAGTGTAACATACACATATTGTATTTTCCAGTCCGCTGATCAATGGCAGTTTCAGAAAACAAAATATCTCCCACTCAGGGCCCTATTACATTGTTAACGCAAAAACGCACGCTAAACGCGTATTTTTTTTGCGCGAAGCGTTAAACCTTAACGCACGAAAATCACCGCTGGAATTACATTCCTTGCGCATTTTTCATCCGTCGGGAAATTGCGCTCGTAAAACCGACGTGCAAAAATGGGCGCAGAAATCAATGTCATTTTTAACACGAGTCCGTGAGAGTGCGTTATTTTTTAACACGAGTCCGTCATTTTGTGCGGACTGCGCACAACAGACGTACGTTCAGACGAAAGAAAAGGTAGTGGCCGTCATTTTTGACGGATCTAGTAAACAAACGTGCGCATCGACGTTCTCCCTTGTGAATCCGCAGTTTGGTATGGTCAGGTTGTTACAATTTGCCGTTACCACCAGCTTTTCAATGACGTTAAAATTATGCGCACAAACACTGTGCGGTAAATGCTGTGCTAAGATTGTAATACCATGCGCGCACCAGCGCACAAACGCATTTGCGCTCACAATGTTAAGTATAGGATGCGGGCACTAAATTGCGCTCGCAAAGGGTCCGCGCAGGGTCACTCACGTTAGACGTTAATACGCATTTTGTGCGCGAACGTCGTAATACGACATTCAGCGCAAAGGGTTCTGGCCCTCGCGGTAATGCGTTTTTGCACGAACACACAATTGTGCGCGAAGAATGTAATAGGGCCCTTATTCTCCATATCAGCCATATTCCGTTAATGGCATTTTTTGTTAATAATTGCCCATATGCAATTTATTTCACCCCAACTGCATCTTTGTTCCTCATTTTTATGATTCTTACAGGCAGATCAACATGACCACGATCCCGCATCTCCAATTTCTCTGGATGGAAGTATAGATGGGAGTCTAAGAAAGATGTCAGATCCTGAAGAGGACTCACATTCCACTGTTAGCAGACAAACATCTAGCGGTCAGTTTAAAAATTGAAAAAAACTACCTAATATATGTTCAAATCATCTGTCTTTCTGTACATGCAGTGTTATATATATACTGTATATTACACACACACACACTAAAGTATTAGCATGCACTATGAGGTCTGTATATCCAAACTGGTATTTATTTAGCACATAAATCAATGTTTCAGTCCGCAAATGGACTTGCCTCAAGACTGAAATGGTGATTTATGTGTTAAATAAATTCTAGTTTGGATATACAGACATTGCATTGCATGCTGATACTTTGATCTGTATTTATCCCTTGGCCGGCTCCTTGCCGACGTATCAGGAGGAAGTTTGACGTTGCGGGAATTTATATACGTACATACACACTATAAAGCAACTGATCAAACTGACTAGAAGAGAAACACAGATCAACAGCGACATATTTTTTCTTACTCAATGTAAAAAGATGAATCTTGTCCCCAAGGGACTCCACATCAGGAACGCACTTTCTACCACCCACAGCTCCCGACATGCTGAAAACATCTGCAAACGCACCAGCGAGAAACTGCGGAACCACTTAATTCATTTACTTTCTGACAAGAAGAAAAAAAATATTTGGGCAGAAAGGATCTTTACTTCTCAACCTACAACTAATCCCATCAAGAACCAAAGATATGGAAACTGAATTGGGATACCTCTACCAAAAGGAACAACAAAGGCTCATCAGCAAGAAAAAGAAGAAACTCGCAGGACTCCTAGCACATAGAGACGGCAACTTTATGCACAAAGACGTCCGGCACAAAAGACCCACTGAGGACACTGACAATGCCACTGATCAGATCGCCACCACTCATAACGCAATCTCTGGTAGCATCAGTGAACCCCCCACAGACTATTCTGAAATTGTGAACCTCTCCGATCATGAACTGTCCATACCAGAAAAAGCAGTCCTGTCCAAAGGACTAACTTTGTGTCCCAGCACCAAACTGGACCACATCCAATTATACTCAGACTTGGAGGAGTTTTTTAGAAGACTGAGACTGAAGGAATTTTTCTTTGACAAAAATGACAATATGATGAATAATATACCAAGGTATATGGGAGCGCATATGGGCATATACAAACAATGTGAAAGTATAAGTCCGTAAATGTGAGAGTCAGGTATTAGTCCATGGATCCTAGAAGAGGAAAAAGAAAAGGGCCATTGTGCAGTATATACTGAAAACAATTAACCACACATTGGTGTTTATAAAACTCACAAACGGGGAGTCTTCAAGACTCTGGATGTACGCCTTTGAGTCACTTTCTGGGGGACTCCGCCCGTATGGTGATACTGTGTCTTGATGATATTATGTCTTGATGGTAGACGTATCTCAAAAAATGAAAAGAAATATATAGTATAATACTGTTTTACTAAAATATATATGTGTAAATGAGGCACACTCACGTGTTTCAGAACCTCCACTTGTGGGTGGTTCTGTAATCTCGCCTTGGACCTCTTATCGTCTGAGGGGGTCCCACCTCATGAGCACCAGTTCAGGATCCAGGAAGCGTCAGAGTGGAGACCCCAAAAGTTATCAGCCTTTTCCAAGAAGTGAGAGGAGTTGAGCGAATTCTGTGCCTCTCAGGTATATACCATACTAATGGGTATATAGCCAAAATTCGAATGGATGAAGTAAAATGAAAAATGTTATGGATAAAATAAAAATAAAATTTATTGGATCATAATAGTAAATTTGAGACGCGTTTCGCCCGCTTCTGCTGGCCTTATCAATCGCAGCAGCAGAAAAAAATACCACCGAACCTCTCACCTGCAGAAAGGATGGCCCTAAAAAATCTATCCAGAAACAACAACATCATCATCAAGCCAGCTGACAAAGGGGGATCAGTAGTTATCATGAACATCCAGGACTACATTATAGAAGGCGACAGACAACTGTCCGATGAAAACTATTACCGGAAATTGACTCAAGACCCAACAAAAGAATACAAAACCCAAATTGTCAGACTTATCAGGTCGTTCCCCAAACACCTACAGCAAGAATTGGAGAATCTGGTGCCTTCCAATCCTCGCATGGGCACTTTCTACATACTGCCCAAAATCCACAAGCCCGGGAACCCAGGACTACCCATTATCACAGGTATGGACACACTTACCGAACCAATTTCTGGTCTTATAGAGGGTATCCTGAAACCCTTAGTTACCCACACTGCCAGTTATATACAGGACACCACAGACTTTCTAAACAAACTCAGAGATATCCAGACACTACCGGCCGACACTATATTAGTTACTATGGATGTAGAATTCCTATTACAGCAACATCCCACACAAAGATGGAATCAATGCCTGTCTCCAATCTCTCTCCTCCCACAATACTCCACATAAATATAGCGGTGACATTATTACCAAGCTGATTGAATTTATTCTCACACACAACTGCTTCAGCTTCAACAACAACTGCTACCTACAAATGACTGGGACCGCTATGGGTAGTAAAATGTCGCCACAATACGCCAATCTTTTCATGGCAGATCTAGAACAGAGGTTCCTGAACACTCACCCTCACAAACCACACAAATATCTACGATACACTGATGACATTTTCATCATATGGACAGAAGGAGAGGAACACCTTCTAGACTTTCACAAGGCATTCAATATGTTCCACTCATCGATCAAACTCAAGATGGATTTTTCCCACGCACAGTGTGAGCTTCCTGGACTGTACCATATCAGCTGCCAACGGCACACTGCACTCATCTGTGTACAGGAAACCCACAGACAGACCGAGCTACCTCCACAAGACCAGCTTTCATCCCAACCACACCAAACAAGGCAGGCTATCAGGTACCACCGAATCTGCTCGGACACTGGGGACAGGGATGAACACCTGAACAAACTATCTGCATCATTCCAGCGGAAGGGCTATAAGGAAAGGACAAGCTCTGAAAAAATCAAATCGGCCCTGAAAACACCGCGTGAACAGCTGTTGCGTTACAAAGAAAAGAAAAACACCACACGGATCCCTCTAGTTCTTTAATATAACCCGACTCTAGAGGGAATTCGCAAAATTATCAAGGATCTGCAGCCACTGGTCACAGAGGACCCTGCGCTCAAAGAAATATTCCCACAGCCCCCCTTACTGGCATTCAAGCAACCCCCAAAACTGAGGCAAAAACTGGTCCGCAGCAAACTCAATCAGGAAGAGGACGTCATACAGAACGGGACCAAACGCTGCAACAAATCCCGCTGCAAACTGTGCCAACACATACTGTATGTGACAGCAGCACTGCACGGCACAACAACACCACAGACAACATCAAGGGCTCGTACCTTTGCACGTCTGCCAATGTGGTATATATGATCCAGTGCACGGCGTGTGATAAGGGCTGCTATATTGGTGAAACCAGCCTTAAACTAAATCTCAGGATGAACCAGCACAGACACTCCATCAGGAACCACCAGGAAAATACATATTATACCCCAGTGGGACATCACTTCAATCTAACAGGCCACTCCATCCAAAACCTCAAAATTAAAATCCTCAAAGGATGTTTTAAAGACCACTGTGAACGCAAAACTTATGAAATGAAAATGATCACATATTTTAACACTATAAATGCTGGGCACAACGTGGACTCTGGGTTTTTAAACCATTATCATAACGTCACAAAACATTCAAAATTCTGGCTGATGCTTGTTTTTTTTTCTTTTTTTCATGTCTCTTTCAGCCTTCACTGTTCTATGTCTTTTGTTTTTTTCTTTTTCCCTTTTTTTTTTCTCTTTTCCATTCAAGTTGTATGATCTTATCTCTGTTGTTTTATCTTTTGTTTAGGATAGCCTTATGCCTATCCCATGCCTGCTTAAATTCAATTACTGTTTTGGCCTCTACCACTTCAACTGGAAGACTGTTCCATGTATCCACCACCCTCTCAGTAAAATAATGCTTCCTGATGTTACTTTTAAACCTTTGCCCCTCTAATCTAAGACTTATGAGCCCAGGCTCCCTTATGCATTCATTTTCCCATTTTGAACATACCATTTGACTCTCACTCTTTATGACATCTAACCCCCCACCCATGTAACCCTTTATGTCCTAATGTTTAGTTCTAGGAACTGATCAGTAAGCTTCCAGACCTGAGGAGGAGAGTAATACTCTCGAAAGCTTGTCTTTTAAATGATACGTTAGTCCAATAAAAAAGGTATCACTACGTACTGCTATACTCGTGATTTTGGCAAACTGGACTAACACGCCTATCGAATTTATATATATATATATACACGCACACACAAAATTAACAAGATACAGTGCACTCTGCTTGATGATGCCTGTAGAGATTTTAAAACCACCTAGCTGAGGTTACACCAATAAAGATGGAGATTTAGTGACCCAATGTGATTACAAGATGTTTAAGCTGCCACAACATCCATGTACTCCATCACAGCAGGTCCACTCCCTATCTAAAAAAAAAAAACCCTAATACCGGCTCTTTCGAGATCAACCCTCTTACTGATACAAAACGGTCTCCTGGTGCTCCATGCAGCGCAAGCTAAATAGGGGCCGCCACAGAGAACCTGTAAACCACGTGACTAGGGAGTTATATATATAATTATTTGTTGGGTAATATGCATGTTTTCACGATTAAACAAAGCGGAGCATTAGGAGAGGTCTCTGAGACCCTATAAAACGCAGCCAATAGTCATAGACCAAATGCACTTCACATTTAAACAATGTTCTAAGGTGTTCCTCTTTCCTGTTAGTGCTCCTCCTGGAACATGAACCACACCCAGTGTTTCCTGTAACATTTCTCCATCACTTGTCTGAGCATTGATGTCATCCATTTGTAACTTCCCCACAAAGCAACGCAACAGTATGAAACAATAATAAAAACATATTGCAAAACCATCCCAGAACTAAATATTGACTCATAGGATTAAAAAACATCTGCAAAAAAAAAACAACAACAAAAACCATATTGACTTACATTAACCCATAGCATTTCAAAAGTCAAGCAATTTCAACTAAGAGGCTACGGGATTGATTCTCAATCACTGGTTAAAGAGTTTAGGGAAGGCAAAGGTTGATTTACTATTTTATTTTTTGTTCTCATATTATTATTACATAATAATATATAATAAAAGGCCATGAAACTTGTACTAAACATGGTATATCTATTTTTGGTAAAAGGTTTTATTTCACACCTGTGTTTTATGTTTCAATACAGGCAGCGAGCTGTGCAGCCCTTCATATATGACGAACAACAGAGACAGCATGAACATAGAAACTATAAGCCCTCCATACACCGGACCATTTTGTGGAAGAGCAAAAGTCCATACAGATTTTACACCAAGTCCGTATGAACGAGACTCGCTAAAACTTAGGGTAAGGAAGGTACTTTCCTATGTCTTCTTGTAAATGTCAATCTATGGTGAAATGCAACTGGAAATTTTTAAGATATTTTTGGATGATGGCTCGCGTCTCACTCTACCAAAGGCTGATTCGGTCACAGGGTGAAATGGGTTTCCGAGTTTCTGCGTTTGGTGCATGGCTGGAATAATCTGTGTCTTAAAACCTCATGAAACGAATATTTCACTCAGAAACAAAATCAGTGTGTTATGTTGTGTGAGCACAGTCTTGGTCATGAAGAGTCTACATTAGCCTTGAAAAGTCCTAGCAGCTCTATACATCTTGCTAATTTGGGCCCCTGGCGATTTGGTTGAATAGGTTTCTTGGATTGGATAAGGACTGGTCAGAGTAGGATTTTGGGAGGATTATTATCGGAGAGCGGAAAACAAAAACCTATCGGCTGGGTAGAGTTGAGATAGCATCACTGCTCTACGACCTTGTAGACGTAGGTTTGAAGCTCAGTCAGAATGCCTCTCCTGCAAGTGTCCTTGGGCAAGACACAGAACGATACAAACATGCCTACCACACAATGGGCTATATTACAGTCTTAATGCAAAAACGCACGGTAAACGCGTGAATTTGTGCGCCAAGCGTCAAACGTTAACGCGTGTAAATCAACGCTGGTATTAAAATTCTCACGCATTTTTTCATCCGTCGAGCAATAAAGCGCGTTAAACGGACGCACACAAACGCGTGTGAAGCAACGTTGCGCGCAGAAATCAGTGAGCGGGCTGTTTTTTTCATGCGATTCAGCCAATCAGAATTAAGAACCACAATTGTCTCATGTTAAGTTTTTGCGCCTGTCAAAGTCAATCTGCCCATATATGCTGCAGCAATAATAAATGCACACACAACTTATCAAATTTATTGGTTTGGTATGAGTAGAATGTGTAACTATACTTTGCTGAGTATTTTTTTTTTGGGCTGGTGTATTTGGGTTCGTCCAGGTTGATAGAATTTGCCGTTAGCACCAGCTTTTAGGAGTTGCTAAAATTATGCGCGCAAAGGCTGTGCGTTACAAACTGCGCATAGATTGTAATACCATCCGCGTACCAGCGCACAAACGCATTTGCGCTCACAATGTTAAGTATAGAATGCGCGACGTACAGTAAGCTCGTGCAGCGATCGCGCAGGTTCACCCGCGGTAGACGTTAACGCGCATTTTCACACTTTCCTAATATGTTTTTTCACTTGATCAACATGTTTTCTTTTGGTTTCAGAAAGGAGACTTCATCGATATCATTGAGAAGCCACCTGTGGGTACATGGTCAGGAAAGTTAAACAACAAGGTGGGATCTTTTAAGTTTATTTATGTGGATATTCTACCAGAAGAAACAGAGCAGCCCAAAAAACACAGGACGCGTGGAAGAAGCAAAAGAATGAAGCCAAAATCTTTACAGGAGCTTTTAGAGCGTATAAACATGAAGGTTAGAACAAGTCTCCTCTCGTTAAAGTAATTCTATGACATTAATATACAAAAGAAACCCTAGAGAGGGTGATACAGTTACATTATAATAAGCATAAACATGATTACGCAGTGTTATAATTCAGACACATTACAAAGAAGACAGTCATTACTTAGTTGACTGCATTTTTCTCAGTGTCGAACTAGACCATAATCTTTGACAAGAATGATTAGTCGACAAAATTAGCACTAGGTCACAAAACTCTAAAAAATGGAAGATAAAGGTGGCCTACTAATAAGCACAGAGTGTAACTAAGCTGAAATAGCCCTCTTTTACTTATCATTGTTGGTTCAGGTAATCACATAAGGAAACATTGGCTAATGTTCCAAATTCAGCCAAAGTTTCCCTATGTGATTAGTTGAATCGAAGCGGTCAGCTAAAAGGCACCAATTTGAGCATTTCAGCGTCATTTGCCTACACCCACTCGTGACTGAGCAAATGTAGCCCCTTAAATTGTGATTAGCTAATGGTGTACCATACCTTTTCGCTGCTTTGGGCGAAAAGGCCAGCATGCCTCCTGTTATTTGCTGGCAACCAAAACATAAAAGGTAGGCAATGAAGGGCTGTCACCGCACATACGTGACACATAACAGCCTGTCATCCTCCTGATGACAACAAAAATGGACACTGCCAATAACAGTTGCGTAAAGTGCCCACTGCCACCCATCTTCATGTGCTGCTCAAGATGGGTATTCTGCTTCCCCCTTTGGTACCCCACTGGAATAAACTCCTACTTTCATTCGGCCGGTTACCTCCCATGTGGTTTTATGCCTTCCTCGTTGGGATTAAACTTGACAAAGGCAAGTTTCCTTTGTAGATTCTTTTAGTTTCCAAGCCAATGTCATGAAAATAAAAGGGGCTCTATTCCAAGGTTGGTGTTAACAACACCGTAGACTACAATGGCTCTGGTAAATTTACAACAGCACTGGTTAAGTTTACACCAACCTTGGAATAGGGCCCAAGGTTTCTTTCCTTTCCTTGATTGCCAAGGTCTGCTTCAAAGGCTGATCTACCAAGTGTAGTGTCTCCATTTGTTTGTGAATCGGTGGTCCACACAAACTACACAACAAATAGGTGATAGGATTTTCCAGTATTGACTAAGCCGGCTCCTGCCCCCCATAGTTTATATTTTCTTCCACGCAATCCCGGTCTCTACCCTACATATGTGTATTAAACAGAACACACTATAACAGCATTAAAGGTGAAAATAGTCCATGTGTGTTTTATTATTTTTCTTCCATAGGAACACATCCCAACTCTCATGCTGAACGGTTACCAGACAATAGATGACTTCAAGGACCTTAAAGAAAATCACTTGATTGAGCTGAATATCACAGATCCACAGCACAGGGTCAAACTTCTCACTGCTGCCGAATTCCTGTTAGACTTTGACAGTAAGTAGATCACAGGCTTTCTGAAGCTTTATTAGGTGTAAACCACACGAGAGGTGCCCGTTTAACAGACATTTTGTACATTAGAATCGGTGCAAACGGCCTCTGTTGTAAGATGATTGTTAAGGTTTGCAAGATGCTTGGTAGTTATTGCATTATACACACATTAATGACCCTAAGCAAACCCAGAATAACGTCTTGAGCCACTATTCCAACCAAGCTTCTAGCTTTTGTTGCAGCCGATTACTAGAAGTTATCAGCTCCTATACTTCGTATTGGATCCATTCATTTGCAGCTAGCTGGAGAAGAACGAGACCATAGCTCACGCTTTGCTTGAGAAGATATTCTGGAAACAATATCGTCTCTCAATCCCTAGTGTTAAGTGATATTGCTTAACTATAAATAACTTAATAAATCCAAGTTCTGAGATGTCATGACATTATTATTGCATTGACTCTCCACGGAATCGAAGTGTGAATATCTCTAGGGGTGCTTGTCACCATCGGTGGTAATAGTGACAGCATTAAATGTCTAGCACTAGATTCTAAGCTTGGTGTAAACTTAATCATAGCTCTGGTAAACTAAGTAACTCCATAGACTTTAATGACTCAGGTAAGTTTAGCAGAGCTCTGGCTTGGTTTACATCAGGCTTGAAATCGGGTCCTGAGTATTATACCAGGATCTGTTTTAGCAGGGTCTGTAACTTGCTATATCAGAATTCAGGATTCAGACAGTGGGTCACTCCGCTATTAAAAAAAACCACCCCTTAAAACTCAATTAATTATTATTATTAGAGTTTTGTGTCTCCGTTACATTTGTTCTATTGCTCTGTAACATCGCAAGTGCAGTCGGGACATAATGACTGAGATAATGGGCCATGAGAGGATTGGGGAGTTTATACCACAATATATTGTCTTTCCTATTGTAACGGACACTTCCTTCCTCTTTGGAACAGGGTGTATAGTCGCCAACCAAACAATGTGATTAGGGCTGAAACAACTAATCGATTAATCGACAACTAATCGATGATTAAAATAGTTGTCAACTATTTCCATTATCAATTAATCAGCTGTCGATTAATCATCCTCTGTACAGCACACACTGTTTAGAGGCAGACTGAGTTAAGCGTAAATAACCTCAGCTTCGGAGCAGATTGGAGAAGATGCACCGCTGCTTTACTCGGTATGATTTAGTTCTAGGGTTATGTCAGACACAACCAGTTTGGTGTTATTCCGTTTACAACAGTAGCAGAACTATAACACAAACAATAGGATACTGCCACTGGGTGAAGGAGCTCTATGCCTGTGTTTTATCCTTACTTGAAGCTGGAGTCCTGTGCCACCACCCCACCGTCCCTGCCACACCCTCTTTGGTTAGGAACTGCCATTCCCTCCCTTTGGTCACTCCCACACTCAGATTCGGTCTTTTGTCCATACACAATCCCTCTCACACTCAGGTCAAGGTACTTGAGCAAAGTCACTCCTTTCCACCTCCAGTCCCTCCTCCCACTCAGTTTATTCACAAAATTATTTAAAAGGGACACTCTTACGCACCCTGACCACTTTAGCTTACTAACCCCGATTTCATGCTGACCTCATCATCTATGACCATGTGCTTGTAGCCACGTTCATTTGAGAAAGCATATATGGACTTAAGCTGCGCATGCAGCATCAACCAATCCCTCTGACCAAGCATTTGCATACCTTGTTTGTGAAAAGTATACAAGATATGCAATTTGCGAATGTACGTACGAAAGTTACATACACTACGCAAATTACTTATGAAAAAAGGGGAGGGGTTGAGGTTATTTTTTTTGTTACCAGTTCATATCAATTTCTCTATCACAGCTGGAAGCGAATCGGAAGAGTCGACAGACCCATCTTCGTTGGACCAAATTTTTCACATTCCCCGTGATTCCGGCTGCTACGAAGGACCAGAGAATCTTGACAACAGCCGAGATGACACAGACATAGGAAACATAGAGGAGACATTGCAACAATTATCAGTGAATGAAGCGTGAAGATATGCACTGAGACTGAGAAATCTGAAACAGCTGATGAGATAATATATACAGTAACTAATGGCAGTGATCTTGCTACCTCTACACCAATGACATCCTGAGGCACGACCGTCAAAACCACTTTACCAGGAACTCGTGGAGGAAGCTCAGTGGCAAAAGTTCAAAGCGTTTTCTTTGTAGGCACTTTGGGTTTGTTTCTCTGGATTTATACATTTATCAATAGATAAGATTAGAAAAAAAATAATTGTCTATTCTAATTGTTTTTTTTTTACTATGTTTCATGAAATATATCTGTTCTGCATTTGTATGGTGGATATCTAATTGCCAATTCTACAAACTAGCACAGCTGGACAGTCAGACATGTTGATCCCAAGCCTTTGGGATTCATCGAGAACCTCACGATGTTGGTGCACAGATATATGGATTACCAAAAGTCAGTATATTACTGAGATGGTCACATCACCTTTGAAATGATCTGGAGCCTTCATGTATGAATCGAACGATAAACATGTTCCATCCAAACCCAAAGAGAATCTAAACTTGGTTATTCTGATTCCATGGGAAAAAGTTTGCGAATCATCTGGTTGAAAAGACGTCGGATATCGATTAGATCAGTGGTCCCCAACCCTGGTCCTCAGGGCCCACTAACAGGCCAGATTTTGTAGATCACCATGGGGAAAAGCAGACTGAATCCTGCAATCACTGAGCAGCAAATCATAACACCTGTGCTGTGCTTCAGATATCTGGCAAACCTGGCCTGTTAGTGGGCCCTGAGGACCAGGGTTGGGGACCACTGGATTAGATGAGATTCACTTCGACAAAGACGAGGCTTAAGGCACAGTAAAAAAAGTTGTATCTTTGATTAAGTTGGATGCAGACCGATTGGATGTCTGCCAGATTCAGCCACCATCAAATTTTCCAATATCAGCTGCGCCTGATCATTCTCAAATAGACATGATGTTTAGAGGTTAGGATTAGGGTTACAAGTAGGGCTAGGGTTAAGGTTGAAGTTCGAAATTAGGTTACAAGGGGCAGAATCTGTTAACTAGAAATAAAGCAAAAATTGACCAGAATATTAGGGTCAACCCTAACCCTAAAACAAGCATAACTAGTGATCCTAACCCCAATGACTAACCATTACTATGGAAAACAAGGCTCCATGTCTCCAGAACATCTAGTTCGGACGTGGCAGATATTGTAGCATCAAATTCAGCCCCAGTCAGATGTGCTAGACGTCCGTTTCGGCTGCGGCCGAATGGTGCATCTTTTCCAAAGATGCGACTTAATATCCGCATCTCTTCCATAATAAACCCATTAAAATTAGTGAAAGGATTTTGTAAAAATAATAGAAGTATCAAAAAGCTCTCAGAGCGAACAGATGTAAATATTTGAAAGTCACCTCCAAAAAAGTCCACTTCTCCATATGGTGCAGGACATGTACGTGCCGAAATTTCCAGAACGGTGCTTTTTGATGTACACGGCAGAATCTCTAATTTTATTAGTTCTGTTTTGCAACAAATTTAATAATCAGTTCTATATATACTAAAAAAAAAAATCGAGGTTAAATATATGGCACTATGACAGGCATGTACTGAGAAAATGTTTGGGCGTTGACTTGTCACCTTATAGTCCCCATAATCCACTGCAATGAATGCCATGGTGTTGGCAGGCTTATAAAAATGTGTTTTATATCCATTATTCCATGTTTTTGACCAGAAATTTGAAAAGATCCCATTGGTTCACGTTCCAACATGCTGATGTTGTAGATTGAATGATAGCAGGCATGTACTGGCCATTGGGACTACAGGGAGACTCCCGGTGGGCCGATGGCTCAATGGGCCAGTGTGAATGCTGGTTCACCGCTCAGTTCGCGATGCCCTCAATGGGTGAGAACTTCCTTACGTCTGTAAAACAGACGCAGTCTGTTGCAGTTTCATATCGGGGCCGCCATGCCGGTGAGAACCGCTGCGCATCTGCCTCACCTTAAGGCTAGGGTCAGACAAACGCATTTTCACGTCTACTGTCAAAAAGTGCGTTGATGCGTCTGAACGCATTTTTTCACGGAAGACACGATAGCGGCCATACGATGCACAATTTCGGCCGTGATTTCATACAGATCCAAAGCAGGAAACTTTGGTTGTCTGGATGTTATGTTGGCCAGACATGAGCAGCGTCTGACGTCTCCTAATCACGCACACACGCCGCTATGTGGACGCAGCGCACTCTGTACGTCAGTACTAGCGGTTCAACGTTCTTCCAAAAATGCGTTCATTTGCCGCTTGCGTTGCGTGGTCGAACTTTCGTGCGGCCGTACTTCGTGTGTGGGCCTGCATTGGACGTCATTTGCTGCTACCATGGCCGTAATAAAGTGCGGCTAAACGCACGTTCGCACTGCGTTCGTCTGACCCCAGCCTAAGACATGGGGCGCACTCAACCTCAGTGCTGCTGCAAGCAACTCCGATTTCTATAGAGCGATTGGTTGAGCGATCCGGTTGGTTTATATACTTTTTCTGTGCGTCTTTGCATAATTAGAGTGGGCGGGTCTGGACAAAGTCCCGGCTGATTTTTTTGTCCCAGTCCAGCCTTGAATGATAGTGACGGGATGATGACGTCTTGTAAAATGGTGAATACGCCGGTCTCCAGACATTGATCAAGACTTACTGCATTCGCCTTCAGTGTTTTACACAGTTCTATGTCCCATCATGGCAGATGGTTTCTTTGAAGTGTAAAGAAACTCGCTCTTGCATGGTCTTATTTTAGTATTAGTAGAGTAAAAATAGCGTTATCTAAATAATAGTATGTTCTAGAATGCCTTTCTGCAACATGTCATTGGAGGCATTCTGCACTTGCTGGAGTCTGTGCAGTATCTCTCGGTTTTATATTTGTGTGTGTGGATAATATCAATGTGTATTTCTTAATAAAATAAATTAAAAAGTCATGTTATGTCCATTTTTCATACATAGCAGATTTACCGACTTCGCCGTTTCGCCGAATGTACCCAAATGTCTCTTTCTTAAAGCATTGATCACTCCGTGCCGGTAAGGTCGTTTCTTTTTACTGTAAGTCCATTCTATTTTTACTCCTCCGTGGTCCTTTAACGCTGTCTAGAAGCACATCGCTTGGAACTCCAAAATTGAAGATCTTATCGCGTGCCTGGAGAAGAGCGGTTTTCTAAACCCGTGATTTAAACCAACAATATTTATATGTTGCTGCATGTGCCAAAGATTTGAAGAATGTAAATATCACACAGGATCTGATCTGTGATGAAACGCAGATGGTTTTAGTTTTAAGACAACGGTTGACATCCAGGGCTGCCACGTCGTCCATAAAGGGACTTTCAGGCTCGCGGCTTCATATTGAGCAAGAATTTACGACACTAAGGGCTCTATTCCTTAGTTGGCGTCAAAGTTAGCGTCTGATTGTGTAAGCGTTATCGCTAGGATGTGTGTTTAGCGCACGCCACCCATCTGTTACATTCCTGACGCTGCCCCGTAAGTAATCCGTCAGCGCATCGGTTTCAGCACTAGATTCACGAGCTTACTCTACTTTGCGCATCTTCTATGGTCGGAGCTGTGGCAATTGAGTTTTAATGTGGATAAGTGCAAGATAATGCACCTGGGACGTAAAAACCCAAGGGCTGAATATAGAATATTTGATACAGTTCTAACCTCAACATCTGAGGAAAGGGATTTAGGGGTTATTATTTCAGAGGATCTAAGGGTAAGTAGTCAATGTAATAGAGCAGCAGGAAATGCTGGCAGAATGCTTGGTTGTGTAGGGAGAGGTATTAGCAGTAGGAAAAGGGAAGTGCTCATGCCACTGTACAGAGCACTGGTGAGACCTCACTTGGAGTACTGTGTGCAGTACTGGAGACCGTATCTCCAGAAGGATATAGACATCTTAGAGAGAGTTCAGAGAAGGGCTACTAAAATGGTGTACGGCTTGAAGGAGAAAAGTTACCAGGAAAGGCTTAATGATCTTAACATGTACAGCTTGGAAAAAAGACGAGACAGAGGAGATATGATAGAAACATTTAAATACGTAAAGGGAATCCACAAGGTAGAGGAAGGGAGTATATTTAAAAGGAAACAAAGTAGCAAAACAAGAGGACATAGTCTTAGATTAGAGGGGCAAAGGTTTAAAAGTAACATCAGGAAGCATTATTTTACTGAGAGGGTGGTGGATACATGGAACAGCCTTCCAGTTGAAGTGGTAGAGGCCAAAACAGTAATTGAATTTAAGCAGGCATGGGATAGGCATAAGGCTATCCTAAACAAAAGATAAATCCAGGTAAAGTATCCATGTAATTGGGCAGACTAGATGGGCCGAAAGGTTCTTATCTGCCGACATTTTTCTATGTTTCTACATAACTTGGGGAGCGCAATCAGTAATTAGCCTTTCGATAAGTAAGGTATCACAAAGTGCTCGCACCAGTTACCGCAGGGAGGTGCAAGGCAAAATTTTAGCACCTTCTAAAAGCTGGTGCTAAAGGATTATGCATAACCAAAGTCATTGTGCACCCCCCCTGATAAATCCGGACTTCAGGAGGTGATAGTCGCGGCGGCGCAAAAGCGAAACTACAAGTATAACTATTGTTAGTTCCCGGTTGGGGTGCTGAGCTAGCGCCTGCCCCCGAATATCGCATTAACAGGGGACGCAAAAGGAAGATCTGCAGATGCAGTGTCATGGAACCAGATTCCTTATTTGTTTTCCCCTATGCTTCATTAGTGTGGCTTCTGCTGCCGCTGGTTGAATTACTCTTTTGCAAAATGCTGAACAGCGGCAGCAGAAGCTACACTAATGAAGCCTCTCCTGCCATCGTTTGTCTTGGTTTGTCAGGACCCCCATCTGCATCCGTCCTCTGAGGTTCCTGGCAGCAATACTTTCTATGCTGCTCCTGTTCCTGCAACCTGTATAATGTATAAACCTGCAAACAGCTCATCCAGCAAACCAAAAGTTAACACCAAGCACATCACACCACACACTCGCAATAAAGGCACCACGTCCTCGCTTCATCATTGTAGCATCATTGTTTTCCTGCATGGGAAAAGACCTGTTTTTGCTCTGCAAGATCCCTACTACCTGTTCCTGATTACACCGGCTTCCTCTACAATAACTTCTGATCCAGCAACCACTCTCACCATCCTCATCCGTACTTGGCAATCTATTTTCAGTCTATTATCCATCCACCTCCACCCATATCTGCATCTGTGCAGCATACTGCACGCTGGGCTCAAACCCCCCTTATACTCTGGTGCCACCCCAGTACCAGAGCCCTGACATGGTTGCACCAATTGAAAAACCACCAAACAATGGCAGGAGAGGCTTCATTAGTGTGGCTTCTGCTGCCGTTGCTCAGCATTTTGCAAAATGCTGCAGCAGAAGCCACACTAATGAAGCCTCTCCTGCCATTGTTTGGTGGTTTTTCAATTGGTGTAACCAAGACAAGACAAAGGGCGAGTCAACCAGCGGCAGCAGAAGCCACACTAATGAAGCTTCTCCTGTCATCGTTTGAAATTCTCTCTCTGAGTTACTGAAGTTTGTGACTATCTGGCCATTTCAATTCATCAGTCGGAAAGAGTCGCTGAGCAATGCGTTTATGTATGTAAAAGGTTGATTGAAACGTAGCTTTATTTTTTCTTTCTTTCCAATCAATAATTTTTTTTTAACCTTTAAGGCTAAGGTCAGACGAACGCATTTTCGCGTTGTCTGTGAAAAAGTGCGTTCGAATGAATGGACGCATTTTTTCACGGAGTACGCTATAGCGGTCATACGATGCGCCTTTTCGTCCGTGATTTTGTACGGATCATCAATAAAACACTTTTTGTGTCTGGACATTATGTTGGCCGGACATTAGCAGCGTCTGACGTCTCCTAATCACGCAAACACGCCGCTAGCGGACGCAGCGCACTCTGTACGTCCGTACTAGAGGTTTGACGTTCTAGAAAAAATGCGTTTGTTTGCCACTTGCGTTGCGCGGACGAAATTTCGTGCGGCCGTACTTTGTGTGTTCCCCGGCATTGGACGTCATTTGCTGCTAGCACGGCCGTGATTTCGTGCGGCTAAACGCACGTTAAAACTGCTTTCGTCTGACCCTAGCCTGAGACAGTGTTTCCCAAACCTGTCCCGGTGACATGAATGCGGAAGATCGCAGAAGATAAAAATGCCACTGCGCAAGATGGCGGCGCCCATGGTAACATGCGATATTCACGAGTAGAGACGTGTGATGTGTGCCATTTAGCAATTGGGGACACTTTACTTGAACTTTACTGACTATAAATGGATGTATAATGGCATTAGCCTATATGCCAGCTGATGAAGCCGCAGCGGCGGCGAAACGCGTCCTGACATCTGTTCAGCCTTTTATAATTGTTTTAATATATTTTAATAAATCTTTTCAAGATCAAGTCCCAGTTTCCGTGGAGGTTTTTTTTTTATTTGACCCTCTAACAAATCCATAGACCTATTTCGAGCTTGGAAAGCTCCACCAACAGTGAGTTTAGGATCATCCCAAGATTGCTCCTATATTGTATAAATTGGATCTACACAAGGAGATTTTCTTTCTACCGCCTCTATAAAATCGACTGATATGGCGAGATGAAATTCCAACAAGGTGTGGGTTACCTTGAAGGGGTCCTGAAATCTACCCAGACGCACTGATCCACTCAGGGCTCTAGATTTGTGAGTGGAACAAATATACACTATACAGTAATATCAGACTGATCGGGATTTACTGCACCATAATTTGTTATTTGTTTCTTCCTATATATATTCATAGGAGTCTTATTGTTATGGGAGACACCTGAACCCTGAGGGCGTTTTCGTGCTGACCAGAAACGCATACATCTCTGTGTTCAGGGGCGGACTGACAACTAATGGGGCTCCCGGGCAATAGGAGGTCATGGGGCCCCCCTTGTTCTGCACCCACAGGAGGTCACACCCATAAAACCCCACACCCTACAACACAACACCCACATGTACATTATTGTGCTAAAGAACTCATTTCTGAACTCCTAAAAGCCTTTTTGAAAATCCACTTGGACCCAGCAGCGGATTGTGCCCCCCTCCATACTTACAGATGGCCACCGCAGACCGCACTGCTGCAGCAGCCATCACCCACTCATTGCAGCTAAGGCTACACACCGGCACAGAAAGTCCCTGTGGAAAATGTGGGAAACTGCCGATCACTTTAACAGATACTGTACATTCCTGACACACTGCACATCACAGAGCTCCACAGCAATAAAACTCCCAGTAATGTGCAGAGTGCATGAGCGTATTACAGAGCTGCACAGCAAAAAACCTCACAGCAATGTGCGTTGTGTATGAGCGTATCACAGAGCTCCACAGCAATAAAACCCACAGTAATGTGCAGCTCACACATGGATATATATTGCCCCCAGCAGCTCACACATGGATATATATTGCCCCAGTAGCTCACACATGGATATATAGTGCCCCAGCTCGCATATGGATATATAGTGCCCCAGCTCGCATATGGATATATAGTGCCCCAGCTCGAATATGGATATATAGTGCCCCAGCTCGCATATAGATATATAGTGCCCCAGCTCGCATATGGATATATAGTGCCCCAGCTCACACATGGATGTATAGTGCCCAGCTCACACATGGATATATACTGACCCCAGCAGCTCGGTTTTGTAAGGGACGTTCCAACTTCCGACCACGGCGGCGCACTAGCAAACCGCCTCTTCGGTGGCGCTCCAGCATGCCCCACGTGCACCCTGCATTGACGCCGCCCCCCCCACGTGATTTGCGCGCAATGCAGGGTGCACGTGGGGCCCACGAAAGGCATGCTGGAGCGCCACCGACGAGGCGGTTTGTTAGTGCGCCGCCGTGGTCCCTTACAAAACCGGGCACCCACTGACCCGCGAGCAGCGCCCGATGGGTCAGTCCGCCCCTGTCTGTGTTATTTGGTTTAGGGGAAACCACTATTTGTCTGGTCTAGCTTTGGGGTTCCGGTGGTGGTACAAACTGTGGGCGCTCACCCAGGGCCGGCCCAAGCCATTGTGCTGCCTGGAGTGATGGCTGAAATGCTGCCCCCCCCCAAAAAAAACCCACATGAAATGTATGAGCATACCACAGCGCTCCACAGCAATAAAACTCACAGTAATCTGTGTATGAGCGCATCACAGAATCCACTGAAATTAAACTCAATGTAATGTATTTATCAATTCATTCATCCCCAGCATATCAACTCATTCATTTCTCCCCAGCATACCAATTCATTCATTCCCCCAGCATACCAATTCATTCATTCCCCCAGCATACCAATTCATTCATTCCCCCCAACATACCAATTCATTCATTCCTCCCAGCATACCAATTCATTCATTCCTCCCAGCATACCAATTCATTCATTCCTCCCAGCATACCAATTCATTATCCCCCAGCATACCAATTCATTCCTCCCAGCATACCAATTCATTCAATCCAAGAATTCCAATTCATTCATCCCCAGAATTCCAATTCATCCCCCCAGCATACCAATTAAATCATTAATTTCTCCCCATATCAATTAATTCACCCCCCAGCATACCAATTCATTTTTCTCTTCCCAAACCAATTTATTTTCTCCCCATACCAATTAATTCCCCCCATGCCAATTAATTCATTCTCCACCCCCCCAGCATAACAATTCAATTTCCTCTCCCCTCATACCAATTAAATTATTCCCATAGTGAAGGGGAATGGAGTGATGCATAGTGAAGGAGTGATATACTCCATTGAGAGGGGGGGTTCTCCATTGTGAAGGGGGGTTCTCCATTGTGAAGGAGGGGTGTCGTGCGGCAGAGTGATGCAGACAGCTGGGTGAAGGGGATTGCTTCAGGGTGAATCGGGCTAGGTAGCAGGGTGAAGGGGGTGGTATGCTGGAGGGTAAAGGAGATGGTTGATTGAAGTGGGTGGTGTGCTACAGGGTGAAAGGAATGTTTAATAGGAGTACAGGGTAATGTGAGTTGTAAAAAGCAAAGAAAAGTAAGGAATGAGGCTGGTATATTGGCCCCTGTTACCTTTATAATATAAGTAGCACGGTGCACCAAATGGCCAGTCTGGGCCTGGCTGCAGCCTGTCCCCCGAGCAGCTCCAGAGAAGCAGGGAGAAGCATTGGCAGGCGCTCTAATCTGTGCTGAGGAGCACGTCCCACACTGGACTCGCGCCGGCGATCTCTGATGACCTGTCAGCTGACCGCCGGCAGTCAGCTGACAGGTCAGAGATCACCGGCGCTCGAGTCCAGCGTGGGACGGCGGGAGCGTTTACTGCGCCGGAGTCCAAGAAATGCCGGCGCAGCGGCTCTTATATAAAACTAGTGCACAGGCTCGGCGGCAAAATTTGCTGCCCCCAAAATCTGCCGCCTGGAGCGGTTGCTCCGAACCGCAACATGGTCGGGCCTGCACTGCGCTCACCATTTCTTTTTTATTTCACTGTCCCGGTGACAGGTCAGGTTTGCAGGATATCTGAAGCACAGCACAGGTGATAAGATTTGCTGCTCAGTGATTGCAGGATTCAGTCTGCATTTTCCTAAGGTGATCTGATCTGTAGAGGGTCCTGAGGACAGGTTTAGGAAACACTGATTTAAAGCAACCAATATCGCAATTCTAATAAGGGAAACACTATTTTCCTTGTGTTTTTTATATATATATATATATATATGTCTGTAGGTTTTAACGTCTCCGCCTGGGTCTAAGTATAGCTATAGGAAGAATATGACCACTAGAACTCATTACATTTTCAATTTTAAAATTGATGCGCTGTGAAACAGGATAGTACAGACCGGTATTTGTAGCAGAACATGTTTGAAAATGATTAACTCTCCATCCGATAGGAGTTTGAAAAGCCCTTAAGGTCAGATTGAATTTAACGAAGAATTGGCACGTCAGGCCTATGGAGCTAGTCCGTGGCTGGACTTCAAAGAAAATCTCCGGTGTAGGCATGTTCTATAAATATATTCTGCATACAGTTTAAAAATTAAACCACGTGTTCTGCCACTGCAGGACTATTCACTTAACAGGAACATCTTGTATAATTAATGCCCCCCCACCCAATGCGGCGTTAGATGGTCACTTATAATAACCGCCTACTCCACTACAAAGTGACGGTTACAACTATCAGGGTTATTCAAAGAGAATCGAAAAGTCTCCGCACATTCGGTGACTTTTCATTCTCTTCAATTCGGTGCGATTTGGCGATCCCATTTCGGCGACCCTGCGGTGTATTCAGCAAGCACCACAGGGCCGTCGTATTGCAAGGAAAAGCCGCCGAACACTCACCACAAAACCCAGGCGAACACACACCGAAACCCACAAAAACATCTGGAATAACCCCGCCGAACACGCCGGAGAAACCCGAGCAGGAGCTGATCACAGCGCAGAGCAGCCACTGGAAAAAGCCGACACCGCAGACGAATGGAGTGGAAAAAAAAAACAGTATGCTTGAATGTTTGAAAAGTGAACGAAAATGTCTGAAATTTACACAAAAGATCCAATGAATGATAATAAAAAGGGCTGTTACAGGAAAAAAGAAAAAACGATTTAAAAAAAAAAGGCCTAAAATAAATCTAAAAATAATTATAATATCCTGCAGTAAAAAGTCTCTTTAACGGTTTATTAGATACAGTTGTGTTCAAAATTATTCAACCCCCAATGCTGTAAAGGGTTTTAGGGAATTTAGTGTACCTTTGTAATTGTATTCAGAATGAAATCCTACAAGGACTTTTTAAAGAACCATATGCAACTAAAATGACATCAATTGGTTTTGTAATACAGTAGTAAATGTTTCTTTTGTGAATTCTTCATTGACACAATTATTCAACCCCTTAAAGACTACCACTCTGAAGAACAGAGGTTCATTCAAGTGTTTTCAATCAGGTATTGAAAACACCTGTGGATGTCACGGAGCAGCAATAAAGCATAATAAGCACCAATTAGGCAGCTTTAAAATGACTGTGATACTCAGCTCCTTCTAGACATTTACTGGTGTGGTTACAAACATGGTGAAGTCAAGAGAATGGTCCAGGAAGACAAGAGAAGAGGTGATTACTCTTCACAGGAAGGGCAATGGCTATAAGAAGATTGCAAAGATGTTAAACATACCAAGAGAGACCATAGGAAGCATCATTCGCAAATTCAAGGCAAAGGGCACTGTTGAAACGCTACCTGGTCGTGGCATAAAGAAGATGCTGACTTCGACTGCTGTGCGCTACCTGAAGCGTAGAGTGGAGAAAAGTCCCCGTGTGACTGCTGAGGAACTGAGAAAAGATTTGTCAGATGAGGGTACTGAAGTTTAGCTCAGACAATACGGCGCACACTGCGTAATGAAGGCCTCCATGCCAGAACTCCCAGGCGCACCCCTTTGCTGTCTCCAAAGAATAAGAAGAGTCGACTGCAGTATGCCAAAAGTCATGTGGACAAACCACAGAAGTTTTGGATAGTGTTCTGTGGACTGATGAAACAAAATTAGAACTGTTTGGGCCCATGGATCAACGCTATGTTTGGAGGAGGAAGAACAAGGCCTATGAAGAAAAGAACACCTTGCCTACTGTGAAGCATGGCGGGGGTCAATCATGCTTTGGGGCTGTTTTGCTTCTGCAGGTACAGGGAAGCTTCAGCGTGTGCAAGGTACCCTGAATTCTCTTCAGTACCAGGAGATATTGGATGACAATGTGATGCAGTCCGTCACAAACCTGAGACTTGGGAGACGTTGGACCTTTCAACAGGACAATGATCCCAAGCATACCTCCAAGTCCACTAGAGCATGGTTGCAGATTAAAGGCTGGAACATTTTGGAGTGGCCATCGCAGTCACCTGACTTAAATCCGATTGAGAACCTCTGGTGGGACTAAGGCTAGGGTCAGATGAACGCATTTTTCACGTTGTCCGTGAAAAAGTGCGTTCGAACGAATGGACGCATTTTTTCACGGAGTACACGAGAGCGGTCATACGATGCGTATTTTCGGGCGTGATTTTGTACGGCTCGTCAATGAAACCCTTTTTGCGTCTGGACGTTATGTTGGCCGGACATTAGCAGTGTCTGACATCTCCAAATCACGCACACACGCCGCTAGCGGACGCAGCGCACTCTGTACCAGCGTACTTGCGGTTTCACGTTCTCGAAAAAATGCGTTCATTTGCCACTTTCGTTGCGCAGCCGGACTTTCGTGCGGCCGTACTTCGTATATTGGCCGTCATTGGCCGTCATGTGCTGCTACTACCGCCGTGATTTAGTGCGCCTGCACGCGCGTTCCGACTGCCCCACTCTGACCCTAGTCTTAAAGAAAGCAGTTGCAGTGCGCAAGCCTAAGAATGTGACTGAACTGGAGGCTTTTGCCCATGACGAATGGGCGAAGATACCCGTAGATCGCTGCAAGACACTTGTGTCAAGCTATGCTTCACGTTTAAAAGCTGTTATAACTGTAAAAGGATGTTGTACTAAGTACTAAGATTGAATGTCACTTGGGGGTTGAATAAAACTGATAATGATGTGAGCACAGAAAAGACATTTGTGGTTATTTCATTATAAATGTTATGTTATATTTGTCTGACCTACACGTGCCTCTTTGATTTAATTGTAAGCAAGATGACTGAATGATCAAAATCAATGTCAAACTGGCCAAAACACTCAATTTCAGTGGGGGTTGAATAATTTTGAACACAACTGTATTGAATTAATACGGGAATATTTTTAACATTGAAGCCTATGGGATTCAGCTGAATAAACCTGTCGAATGAAACCACCGAACGGCAGGGCATTTCAGCAACTTTTCACTGCTGTTTTGTGTTCTCTGAATAGCCGAAGCATTGCTTCTCTATGGGGATTTCACTGCCCTCAAACAGGCACCGAACAGGCACCGTATGTGCAGGCAATTCGCCAAGACTTGGCTAACTGCCTGCTCGCTGGATAGCCGAATGGCCAGGAAAGGTAACCGAACGCCGATTTTCAGTGTTCGGTTACCTTTCGCCAGCAATTCGGATCCCTTTGAATAACCCTGTATATGTATGAGACATTAAATTCACATATATGAACTTTAACCCCTTCACTACTGCGATAGTGTATACAAGATCAGCAGTAGCAGTCTGAAATCGTGTTGTCGCGGCCTGGAGCTGTGCGGTGTTATTGCAAATACATTTCACCTGCATTTGGGATCCAGAAGGTGCTCCCTAAGGCTAGGGTCAGACGAACGCATTTTTCACGTAGTCCGTGAAAAAGTGCGTTCGAACGAATGGACGTATTTTTTCACGGAATACGCGATAGCGGTCATACGATGCGCATTTGCATCCGTGATTTTGTATGGATCATCAATAAAACCCTTTCTGCGTCTGGACGTTATGTTGGCCGGACATTAGCAGCGTCTGACGTCTCCTAATCACGCACACACGCCGCTAGTGGACGCAGCGCACTCTGTACGTCAGTACTAGCAGTATCACGTTCTAGAAAAAATGTGTTTGTTTGCCGCTTGCGTTGCGCAGCCGCACTTTTGTGCGGCCGTACTTCGTATATTGCCTGTCATTGGCCATCATCTGCTGTTACTACGGCCGTGATAAAGTGCGGCTGCACCTGCGTTCATACTGCGTTCGTCTGACCCTAGCCTAAGTTCTAGCATGATGCACGAGGTGCAAATACGTTTTAAATCAATCTGGGGAATGTGTCTTTATGACAGCTCCCCATCCGATCCTGCACGGAGCACAGAACTGCAGTAACTCTATTTGGTCAGCAGATGGCGACATCTCCCTGCCAAACTGTAAAGTAAGAAATACTTGATGGGAAAAACTAAAAATTATTTTACAAACCACTGGTTCCTGATAGTATTTTTTTTGGGAAACTCACTCGGTAGTGAAGGGGTTAAAGATAAGGGTCATACAGGGCTAAGGTTAATATAAGGTGAACTAGGTGCTGGCCTGATAATCAGTTTATTAGGTTTTGGTGAAAGACGATAATGGGGGGGGGGGGGGTTAATTATGGCAGTGAAAATCTACATATCCAGCCGACTACATCTTCCACCATCCTCTTATATATTTCTTTCTCGCTCTTTGGATTTCTCATTTAAGGCCATTGTGTACCAGTGTTTCCCAACAGTGCCCTCAGGTTCCCCTATCAGGCCAGATTTCGCAGATCACCTTGGGGAAATACAGACTGAATTCTGCAATCATTGAGCAGCAAATCATATCACCTGTGCTGTGTTTCAGATATATGCATTTCGTTTCGCTCCGAATTCGGACGGAAATCAGTTTGTTATTTTCTACGTTTCCGAAACACGAAAAATCAGCAGTCTGAATTAGCAAATCGCCCGAAAATACTAATCGCGGTAGCATAACGAAAAAAAACTATTATTTCTAACCTGGAGTTTTGGTGGTTTGTTCGACAAGTTTAGTCAGGCGAATCCTAGAAGTTTCAAGGGGGGGGGGGGAGAGAACAAAAAAAGTTTTCATTAAATATTTATTCAATCGTTTATTTTTTTTAGGATTTTTTTGTAAAATTTTTGGATTCCTAATTTATTTTAAAGCAAAGAGCCTTTATTTCTTAACTGAACGCAGCAGGGTTTTCTTTTCCTTTTCTTCAGTCTGGCTGTGTTCCGCAGGGGCTATCCATGGTGTTGAAACCTATACATAAACAAGGACAGCAGCCTCGCGGGGCTCCGCAGCGGATTACTTTTTTTTTTTTACCCTAACCTCAGTAATTAAACAAACCAACCAATGAAATACGAACCAACCAGAAAAACGAATGAATAAAACGAAAAAACAAATGGACCCGAAAAACTAAATACTGGCCGTCCGAATTAAAGACCCATAACAAATTAATGAATCTCGGTAAAATATCAAATGATCCTAAACGCAAAAAAAAACCTGTTAAAAAAAAAAAAAAACGGCAGTGCACATGTCTACCTGTTAGCAGGTCCGGAGGACAGGTTTGGGAAACACTGGAGAACACTCCCTGTTCTGGCTCAGAATCTTGGCTATTGTATCACGTTGTAGACACACAGGGTTATTCAAAGACATTCGAATTGCTTGAGAAAGGTAACCGAACAGTGAAATTCAGCATACGGTTACCTTTCTTGGCCATTCGGCTATTCAGAGAGCAGGCAATTCGCTAAATCTTGGCGCATTGCCTGCACATTTGGTGCCTGTTCGAGGGCAGTGAAATCCCCATAGAGAAGCAATGCTTCAGCTATTCAGAGAACAAAAACCAGCAGTGAAAGGGTGCCGAAATGCCCTGCCATTCGGTGGTTTAATTCGGCAGGTTTATTCAGGCGAATCCCATAGGCTTCAATGATAAAAATATTCCCGTTTTAATTCAATATCTAATAAACCGTTCATTATAAAATTCTGCAGTAAAAAGTCTCTTTATTTATAGATTTTTGGGGATATTTTAAGCATTTTTCAGGATTTTTATGCCAAATTTTTTTTAAACGTTTTTTCTTTTTTCTGTAACAGCCCTTTTTATTGTCATTCATTGGATCTTATATGTAAATTTCAGACATTTTCGCTCAGTTTGCAAACAGAGTTTCACTTTTCAAACATTCAAGCGGACTGTTTTGTTTTTTTTCTTCACCTCCTTCGTCCGTGGTGTCGATTTTTTCCGGCGGCTAAACTGCGTGTGATCGGGTCCTGCTCGGGTTTTTCTGGCGTTTTCGGTGGGTTAATCCAGATGTTTTTACGGGTTTCGGTGTGCATTCGACCTCGTTTTGCGGTGAGTTTTCGGCGACTTTTCCCTGAATTTCGGCAGCCCTGTGGTGCTTGCTGAATACACCGCAGTGTCACCGAAATGGGATCACCAAATCGAATTGATGAGAACGAAAAGTCACCGAACGTACGGTGGCTTTTCGATTCTCTTTGAAACATACAGTATCAGGGTTATTCAATGTGTTCTTTGAGACATGATTTTTTTTTTTTTTTTAAAAATGCAATTCATCTCGATGCATTTTGACACGTAGATCCACTAACTTACCACTCTATAAACAATAATAAAATATATATATATTTTTTTAAAAAGTAAGTTACATTTTCGTCTACACCCGCAATGAACCAGAAGGACCAGATTTCTGTTTGATTCCCGTAAAAATTTGGATTAACATATTTTTCCATGCCTCACCTGGCAATGAACCAATGACAACGTCAGTTTTACAATTTAATAATTAAAACATCATTTTCTAATTAAACATGTTAGGTGCATATTTAGGGCTTAAGTTTCCTTCTACTAGTCGGTTGGGTGCCGAATATGGAAAGAAGATTCAGGGGGGGGGGATATTAAAAGGGAGCCCATAAAGTGTCAAGATTCCAACAAAACAAACAAAGAAACCACACACACACAATAGGCAAAATAATTAAACAGATTAAGATTCCTTCATTATGAAAACTAAAAAAATACCAAGTAATAGAATTTCAAATAATACAAATTAAAATCCAAGAGTAATGTTTTCACAAAAAAAAAAAAAAGTGCATATTTATACACAAGTCATTTTTAAATAAAAAAAAGTACATTTTTTTTTGCAAGTTACAGAAGTTTGGTCAGTAGCATATAAGGAGATGTGAAACACATACAAGCCAAGAGAGCATGAATGCTATGGAATATAAGAACATTTTATTAAATGGAAATAATGTAAAATTAAATGAGTTCTGAGCGATTAGTCGTTTTCTATACATGAAACACATATTTCATGTCGCATATACTCACGAAACTCAGCAGTACTGTAATATACAACAGTGTAAAGAGTAACAGTTCATTTAATGCATTCACCTCTGAAGAACCTTATTAAAAGAATAAAATTATTTTTTAATCTCCCCAAAATAAAATAAAATAAAAATTAAATGTCATTTCTTTTTAAGGTATGGCCAGGTTTTCCTTTCCACAGATTAAGGCTAGGGTCAGATGAGCGCATTTTGTACGGACTGTGCGTCCGTGCAGTACGGACGTACTTACTGACTGACGACAAGGTAGTGGCCACACAGTCGGTTTTTTTCACTGACGTATTATTTGACTGATGTAGCATGGAAAATAAATTACAATGCAAAAACATTCTGTCCGTCAAAAATACTGGACGTATAAATGCAGTTCGTCTGACCACGTTCCATCACTCACACACAAAGCTCTGAGGACGTTGCAGACGTGGCGCACTCCGCACGTCCGTTCTGGCAGTATTACGTTCTTGCCTAACCTGCGTCCGTTTGCAGCGTCCGTCAGCCCCCGCACTTCTGTGCGGACGTACTTCGTGTGTGGGGCTCCATTTAACACAATTGTATGCTATCACGGACGTACTTATGTGCGGCAACACGGACGTTAACACTGCGTTCGTCTGACCCCAGCCTTATAGTATTTAAAAGTCCCATAAATTAATACTGAATGAGAAACCCATCAGCTTTTAAATTTTATTTAACTCCATCACTACCAACAGATAAAACCAAGGTCAGAAACCAGTGGGTTTTTTTGGGAAATTATTTTTAATTACCAAGACAGGAGGTGCTGTACATACAGCTCACACAGCACAAAATATTTGGGAATATTCCCAATGTATTACTGCAAAATAACTGGGAAGTGAAGGGGTTAATTACACAGCACAAAATATTTGGGAATATTCCCAATGTATTACTGCAAAATAACCGGGTAGCGAATGGGGTTATTTATACATTAAGCAATATTTCCAATGTATTCCTTGCGGTAATAACCTATATGTCATGCAGATTTTGCCATCTGCTGGCTAAAAGGAGTTACTGCAGTTCCATTCAAGATCAGCTGGGGAGATGTCATGTTTGACACATTCCCGAATGGATTTTAGAAAGTCACGGCACCTCTGGCATCATGTCCACGGTAATTAAACTTTAGGGGCATGTTCTGAATTTAATTTGCAGCGATACAACGTTGCTCCATATGGTGTTAACATGATCTCAGGCTGCCGTGTCTGCTGCTGCTGATTGAGTGAACACGGTCACAGCAGTGAAAGGGTAAAACAATAGTCTAACCCAGGGGTCAGCAATCTTGGCTCTACAGTGGTTTTGGAACTACATCTCCCATGATGCTCAGCTACTCATTAGATTGGCTGAGCCTAATGGGAAATGTAGTTCCAAAACATATGCAGAGACAAGGTTGCTGACCCCTGGTCTAACCGCATCAGATCAATCCTTAACCCCTTAAGGTCCAATGATGTAACGTTTACGTCATAAATGCATTTACTTTAAAGACCCTTTGTCCTTAATCTTCGTATCGCATTTCTCAAAGGATACCCTTGACTCGGGACAGACTCACAGACATCTCCTTTGCCTGAATATTATGCAAAAATCTTGGACATATTTAACCTCCCTGGCGGTATTCGCGAGTGTGACTTGGGGTTAAATTTCACTACCGTAAACGGTAACCCCGAGCCACACTCGGGCTGGATGCATACTCACCTCCTCCTGGCTCCCTTGCTGTCCCCCGCAGTGTGATAGCGGCGAGTTGCTTCCTGGTAAGGCTCCCTGCGAGTCCCGCCTGGGGGGCGGGACCAGCAGCAAATTTAGAAAAAAATAATTTTACACTCTATAATCCACAGTGCAATGTTTATGAACGGCCACTAGGTGGCACTACAGGATAAGAAACAGACCATACATCGCCTCACCCTTGTTTTCAGACAGATTTCCGTGTTTTTTGTTGTATTTTATTGAATATCATTTATTTGCATTATTTTGGGATAATAAATTATTATGTTGCGTTTCAAACTTTATCAGACTCTGTGTATTTACTAATTTTTATTTATTTCTAAAGGATTTTACCAGTAAGGACTCTTGATTGCACGGATTTCAGTGCGTGATTCCTAATTATTACAGGCCAACTATGTACAAAAACACGTTTCCTTTAAAAAAGAAATTGAGACACTTTTAGACACAAAATTTTGAAAAAAAAATTATACCGCCAGGGAGGTTTGAAATTCAGGTTTCTATGTAAATGGATGAATATCCTGGTTTAGAAAAGACACGTGTGACGGAGGAGGGACCGTGTCTGTGTTAAAGGTTAACAAGTCGATACTTGTGTATTTCAGGTTTATTTTCACAGTAACGAGGGTTATTCATAGAGATTGTAATTAAATATCGAAGGGAAATGATAAAAAAACAGAACCGTGAAGCGGCTCTCTGAAAGGAGGATATAAGACGGTTGTAGATGTATTCCCAGTATAGTGAAAAATCCGGGAAGAATTTTAAAATGATGATTTCTTGTTAGAATATAAAAAAGGTTTCTCAACTGCAGTTTGTTTTCTAGCTCTAAAACTGCTCTCTCGTCCCCTCATTTATTGTAACCTCTGTACTGCACTGTGGTATATGTTGGCACAAAACAATTAAAAGAACAATAAACCATAATAAAATTAATATTGCGTTTTGGTTTAGTAGCAAAACCTTCCCTTTATTTCCTGATAAAAGCAACACGACTAAGGCTAGGGTCAGACAAAGGCATTTTTCACGTCTATCGTCAAAAAGTGCGTTGATGCGTCTGAACGCATTTTTTCACGGAAGACGCGATAGCGGTCATACGATGCGTATTTTTTTATGGATCCAAACCTGGAAACTTTGGGTGTCTGGACGTTATGTTGGCCGGACATGAGCAGTGTCTGACGTCTCCTAATCACACACACACACACGCCGCTATGCGGACGCAACAGACTCTGTACATCAGTACTAGCGGTTTGACGTTCTAGCACAAATGCGTTAGTTTGCCGCTTGCGTTACGCGGCTGAACTTTCGTGCGGCCGTACTTCGTGTGTGGGCCTGCGTTGGACGTCATTTGCTGCTACCGCGGCGGTAATAAAAGTGCAGCTAAACGCACGTTCGCACTACGTTTGTCTGACCCCAGCCTCAAGAATAAATCGTTTGTGCGTCATCGGGTTAGGAAGAGTTTGTGCACATGATAAAATCATTTAAATTCTACCAGTGTCAGCTTCTATCAAACGTTTGAAAAGTCTTCAGGGAAAGGTTTTGTTCCATCTCTGATTATTCTTCTTTAATTATGAATTAACCTTAAACTTAGTAACATAATAGCAGTGATGAATCGCTCTGTCTACTAGTACCCCAAGTGAGACCTCACTCATGGTATAAACGCCAAGGGACCGCAGGATTCCAGATTTACCACGATAATACTTTATAGAATGCCAACATATTCCGCAGTGCTGTACAAGATATGTGCAAGAGGGAATGCTACAATTAGACATAGCTTAAAGCAGGATTCAGCAACCTTGGCCCTCCAGCTGTTTTGGAACTACATTTCCCATGTGGCTCAGTCAACCTAATGGTTGAATGAGCATCATGGGAGATATAGTTCCCAAAACATCAGAGAGCCAAGGTTGCCGACCTCTGCTCTAGGGAAATGTAATTCCAAAACATCTGGAGGGCCAAGGTTGCTGAGCCCTGGCTTAAAAAGGGACACCTTGTTTGAAAGTGGGCAGAATGTGAGCAGTGCCACCCCCCGTCCCATTACCCCGATATAGAGATATCACTGGGTGAAGTGGAAGAGTTTCCTCCACCACACCCAGCTTCACCAGCAGCCGGGATTTTGAATTTCCCGGCTGCAAGCCACCATGTTGGTCAGTAGTGAGGTCAGCACGCAGAGTGCACGCTGACATCACCTTATCTGAGACCAGCTGCAATAGCGAGCGGTCTCAGAGCGGCAGCTGGCGGATCGGATCGGCGCATTGCTCCGATCCATCGTTCAGCGGAGGCGCTACAAAACCTGTAAAAATGTAAAGTGCAAATTATTTAAGGGCAATGAAAAAAAAAAAAAATTTTTTTTTTTTAATAGTGTCCCGTTAACAAGAATGTTACAGCATTATTGGGGGAGCATCTAACACAAAAGCAAGGAGGACTTTGTAAGCACGCTGGACCAGGGTCCCCTTTTCCTATAGTTCTGTTTGTACAATGAGTGGGACAAAACAACAAGACTGACAGAGCTGCGGAATATGTTGGTGCTTTAAAGATAATTGCAATAAAACACCATGGGCATGGCCGATTCTTACCAAGATCACAACGGAGCATTGATTGCAAGAGTGCGCTTTAACCGCTAATTATTATAGCTAGTTCGATTTTATTTTTATTTACTTTTTGCACTCGCACCAAGAATAAAAAGTGGAATAAAGTCATTATTAACCATATAATAATCATTAAAATAAGTAATAACAGATTGAGAGTCTGAAAGGTGAAATACACGTCTTGTTTACTAATTACATGATCCACGGATCTGAATTCCAACATAGAATTACTGTATTATAGAGGCGTCGGGTCCCAGGCAGTGGATCGGTGTTTACAGGTCAGTATTTAGTGCAGGGTGGTGGACACAAAAACTTCATGACGCGATGACAGTAGCGCGGGAGAGGATAATGCTGCTGAATGGTGGCAGCAGTAATACACAAAAATGGTAAGACGTAATGAATACCATGATCGTTTATTAAATAAAAAGATGGGAAAGAAAAACAAAATAACAAAAACAAAAACACTTTACCACCTCTATACGTGTCTTTCCAAAGACATTTCAAACTTGGTCAACCACATAAATATCAAGATAGATGTACCCTGCTCGGAGTGTTGCTCCTCACTGACAACGTGAAAAGGTAAGACAGACAACATAGTGTATAGTAACAACGAAAAACAGTCTATAAACACTTATTAATGTGATTGCGCTTATGCTCTTCTTTCACGATACACAACATGGGGAGGAAACATAAAACCATCTCATTCTGAAGCACTGAAGGAGAAGAATAAAGAGACGACAGGACAAGCTTGACATCACGCAGGGCAGCAACTTCCATACAACCTTCATTTATGGCTCCGATTGCTTTTCGCCCGGTGAAATGGCTTTTTGCTGCAACGTTCCTTCGATTTAAACCGAACGTGGATCCATGCCGAACAGCGATGCTTGCTAGCGCTACAGATGGATATGCGAGTGCACAGGATTGATAGTCATACAAAGCCCTTATCCATTCAGTTCACAGGTTTGATGGACAGGCGTAGAGAATTTGGGAAGCACGCGATGCAGCTTATGACGTAACCGTCACTTCAGACCCCTAGATGTGGAGGGGAACCGGATTTATAAAAGTGCTCTGAAAATATTCCACATCAGCTCATGGAAATGAATACCTGAGACAAAGAACCAAAAGAAAGCACCCCGTGTCAGGATGTTTAAAGAGGGATCAAAATCTTGCAGAACAAAAAGTAGTCCCCTCGATGCATTTATGTTATAAAAAGGAGATTATAGTTATATTTTTTGCCATCGATATGTGAGACTACGCCTGACGACACTTCTTTTTATCATATATAGCAAGCAAATAAATGAGGCAATCTATGCCTTAACAGGAAGATATATAAAAAATACTGACAACCAATCCACAGCATTTATTAACATCTCTATTGGCCATAAACCATAAGACGATCAAGACATACTCACAATATCACACAAGATACATCCTTAAACAATCACAGCTCCTCATTGTGACCATTGGAGGTCTAGGGTGATTTTTAAATCCTGACCAGAGACCTTTCACGCCTTGTGTTTTTACTGGTAAGAAATTTAACATTCTAGGCTTGAACCATGCTGAACCTATCCCTAACCAAACAACAGAGAAGACAGAAAAAGGTTGCTCATCAGCTTCTCAATAATGTTGCCCTCACCTCCAAAAGGAAGATCAATATGTCCAGGACTCAGCTAGGTAGATCTCAATGTGTCAGAGGTTCTATCAAACAGCTGGATCTCAAAGTCTGTAGAGACCATCAACTGGATGGATGTCAGTGACATGTGTCAACGAACACTGAATCAACTAAAAAGGAACTCCGTGTGTCAACGAAACCAACTAAATGGATCTTATCGATAAAATCGACTTGATGGAGCATTTATTGACATCTCAAAGTATCCAATCAGACACACAGCTATGGATCTTGCCAACAGGTCAGTGAAGACCACCAACTTTACCGATCTAAAATCAATGTGTCCATAAGAAGCCGTTCAAATAAATCCCACCAATATCTCCCATTGCCAACTAGATGGATCCTCAACGAAGAACAAACACTCCATCTAGTAGAATTTAATGACCACTTCAGTTAGAGGCCCTCACCAATTTCTTAAAAGAAAAATTCCAACTAGATGGGTCTTATCGACACGGCAATGAAGTGCCCCATTAGTGGGCAAATAAAAGTACTAACACAGGCATAGAACAAATTCAGTGATGCATTGCAATCAAGAATCCCCATGTCATTCCACCAGTCCAATGGACTTTGCATAAATAAAGAGTGCCATTCATTTTGATTTGTCAAACCATTCTCACGGAGTTACTTCAGACGTGTCTGCAACCCTTCACATCCCCTTTCCTACTACGGAACACAATTTCCCAAACTAGAAAATGCCACTACGGTGCTTGTTTTATAGTCTTTAAGGTGAAATTGACATCTGCTTTTTTGGACAGTGACCAACGTCCACCTAAAACGTCAGCGACACTTCTAGCCGATATTTTAAAAGTACTAAATGTAAAAGGTCCAATTGATCCGGGTTATTGATTGAAGAAAAAAAAAAAGTTGCCCACAAAGTGAAGATATAACCGATCAATAAAATGAATGTTGGCCTTAACATTCCCCCTCCCCAAATTAGCAAAGCACCACCTCCTACTATCAGCACGGATACCACATGAAAGACGAATCACTAGCCCGAAATTCAACATTTTATCCATTACAGTCTTCTCAAAAATCAACAAAATCTTGGCTAAATAAATGTACACAAAGTTACCCACACTCTCATTGGCACAGGTAGATTATCTAAATAAATTTGAAGTTCATAAAAAATATATTAAATAACATAAAAACATTGTATGAACAATTAATAAATAATTTTAAAAAAATTAACTTATTTTAACACTTTGAAGCATTAAAATACAAAAAGATGATTTTCCAGCAGCAACAAATTGTCCGCGATCAGAAGTCAATACAGACCTCCGACGCATCGACGGGAAAGAAAACGAATTCTAACGAACATTGGCCTCTACGTAGCCTACTCCTACCTCTAGTTATGTCACAACTGCAAGACCACTAAATTCTACGTTTTGAAGACGAAAGTATAAGACGTGGGGGGAGAGGGACGTGGAAGTGTGAGTACGCCATGTGTCAGACATTTCTTTTTTTGGAACAATTGTCGCTTTTTATGCACAGACAGGGAAAAAAAATGGGATTTTATTTACTTGGGCGGGGGGGCTGGTCTGTAATTTAGGTCAACCACATTTCATGGTTAATCTTTTATGGGAAGAGCGATCATTGTCGAAGAAATTTCACATTATATTAAATATTAATCTGCAATATCTTGCTCGAATCCTGTGAATTTAGAGCATATATGAGAAGGCTTGTCCATCCAAGCCTCTTGCAATTAGGCTTGGCCAGCAAAAAGAAAAGCAATGCATATTTTTAATTCGAAGGTGCCAAGTAGATGGCACGGCTTTATCACTATGGATAGAACAGCTCCTCGGCTGTAAAGAGATTCGTCCTGTCCTCCCGTCAAACACGCACTAGGTGTGACTGTTCGATTCCGATAGACAATGTCTGCTTTTTCTTTATCCTTCAAAAAAAAGGCAAGGAAGGATCAAGTTGCATCTTGAAGAACCAGCTCCAATGAGGAGAAATTTTCAACGACCGGTAAGGCCAACGTCTTGCTTCAGCTGAACCATTCCAAGCTAATATTATTGGCATATTCAACTAGCACCTCGAGTCTGTTTAAATAAGCACTTTTTCCCAAGCTGATAAAGAGGATTCTCCATCCGGCAAAACATTACCTTCATAATTAACACAAGCAAATACTAAAAAGAAAAATGGCATATAGGGTCATCTGTCACTTTCCTGTTGCTCTTCGCTTAAAATTTGCCTTTTGTTTTCCATTGGAGAAGGAAAGACAAACAGAAAAAAAAAAAAAGTGGATGTGTCTACTTTTCCACATCTTTTGTCCCGTTGGCATCTTTGGGAACCTGAACGGACATTTCCATAGTGTTGGGTTGTGGCTTCTCCTCTTTGGGTTGGACGTTTTCATTTGAGCCGTTGGACATCAGTGGAGCTGCGGCAACCTTAGAAGAACATAGGACAGGATCATATACTTTTCATACATACATATGCAACCCCATCCAGATAGAGAAAATAAACCAATGCCTACTGTACAGGACAGGCCATGTTTTTTCCCCAGCCTATTATCTCCACATTCTGCTAGCCAGACTTCTTGTAGGTGTCCAACGGATTAAACGCCAAATCTTCTTAATTAAATGACACTTTACTAATTAAATCTAAATTCTTCCTAGTGGCTTGTCCTGTGGTGGGTCTCCTCTCAGGTTTCATAAAAGCCTTGTCTGTAATGGCACCATCGAGTTAAAACTGTATGAGCCCTGAGTGGGGACCCATCATAGGACAGGCTGGCAGTGCTGTTGGTCGGTTCTCAGAAATCCAATACTTTTGTTTGCTCACTAGACACGTGGAGCAAGGGGTCTATGTCTGGCTTAACCTGTATACAAATAGAGAGAGTCACCTACTGTTTCCCTCCTACCGAGACCTGACAAGTTCGAAACGCTCGTCGGGGTAGCGGTTCCTCTTTTGCAGTGGAAGTTGGCTTGGCATTCCAGCTGTGGTCAGCCTTATTTGGTGAGACTGATTTGCACAGAGCATAACCTTCTCTGTATTGGCACCATCGACATAAAGGAGGCTTGAGCAGGGACCAACCAAAGGGCAGGCCACTAGGGCTGTTGCCTGGTCTCCGTAATCTCATACACCTTTTTGCTCGCAGATTACCCTCATAACAAATGGTATCAAGTTAAGAAGAACAATGATAATGATCTCTTCACCTCTAACATAGAAACGGCATGTCTCCTGTACAGGTGCCGTCACCAAAGGACACAGAAAGACGACATTGGAGCTAACACACCCTTATCAATTTGTCACGGGACTGGAGTGTAAGGTGAAAGGTCCTCTGTACACAGAAACTAATAGAGTCATGTTGAGCGAGTTAACAGGCTCACCTACAAAAAGTTATGGGATGATCAAAGAGGACTAGGAGATGTTCAGACATAAAGAAAATACTTCTCAACTAGCACAGAAAAAAAAAAACAACCTAACACGAACAAACACTAAGGGCCCGATTACATTCCTCGCGCACAATTTTGCGTGGGCGCAAAGACGCGGTAACGCGAGGGGCAAAACCCTTTGCGCTGAATGTCGTATTACAATGTCCGCGCGGAAAATGCGCATTAACGTTTAACGCGGAGGGACCTGCAAGAGCATAATAAACTGTGTGCATCCTATACTTAATATTGTGAGCGCAAATGCGTTTGTAATACCATGCACGCACTAGCGCACAATCTTAGCACAAAATTTAACGGACAGCGTTTGCGCGCATAATTTTAACGTCTTTGAAAAGCTGGTGGTAACGGCAAATTGTAACAACCTGACCGTACCAAACTGCGGATTCACAACGGAGAACGTCGATGCGCAGGTTTTTTTTTACTAGATCTGTCAAAAATGACAGCCACTACCTTGTCTTCCGTCAGAACGTACGTCTGTTGTGCGCAGTCCACACAAAAATGACGGACGCGCGTTAAAAATTACATTGCGGTCAGATTTATTTTTGCGCATCAGTTTTACAAACGTTACTTTTTGACGGATTAAAAAATGCGCGAGGATTAACCAGCGTTAATTTTCACGCGTTAACGCTTTATGCTGTGCACCAAAAATAATGCGCTGCGCGAGCGTTCTTGCGTTGAGAATGTAATAGGGCCCTAATTATCCCCAAGATCCCGCTCTTTCAATAAAATCAGAACTTCTAGTGCTTGATACAAACTACAGATCCCTGCCCATTGGTACGTTTTAAAAAGCATTGCAAATTATCGTCTATGAATAATCAAGAATTACAGGTTATATGCGTATGACATAATTTTTGCAGAAGGGTTGGAATAATACTGTAAATATATATATCTGCACATACGGGATCCTGCTGCGGAGTGCTGTTCACATGTTCAGGTTGTCCGGGATGCCCCAGTTGCTCTTGCATTATTCCTCTTCTGTCAAGCACGCTGCAAAATGAGAAGAGCGGAATAACTCACCGAACAAACTCTGCCATAAAACAAACAAAAGTCCTTGTAAAAAGGGAACTCACAGGGTACATCTTTATATTTGTAGAGGAACACTCTAAAACAGGATCAGATGCCGCTCACTGCTTCTCTATTGATAGGGATCGTTTTCAAGTATGTCCTGGGTGGGGAGTATGAGCCGTTAAGTGTCTTGCCCAAGGACACTTACTGGAGAGTTGCTCTTGCTGGGATTTGAACCTGCGACTCCATGGTTCTAGAGCAGAGATGTTAACTCTATTCCACCCAGCCGGTACAGCAAGGGGTTGGTGGTTTGGATCCTCAACAAAAACCAAGACCATTTAAAATGTACTTAATTATGGTACCAAGAGCCTGTACAAAGCAACCAGGGAACGGCCACTCCAAGTCTTTCTTCCATGGCAGGTTTATTGGCGGTACATTAAAGAGCGATGTTTCTGCTCCTTGCGAGTCCTTCTCAATCTTGAGAAAGGCTTGTGAGGAGCCAAAACATTGCTTTTTAATGTACCTCCAATAAAACTACCCTGGAAGAAAGACTTGGAGTGCCCATTGCTCGTATGGTTTGTACAGATCCGGCTGCTGGTTGCCGCTCTTTGATAGTGTTGGCACACATTTGATTTCCAGGTCTTGTTGATCCGTGTTGGGGACAGTGTCGCTCCATTTTTATTGTATGCAGTATGGTACCAAGAGCGTCTGATTTCTGTAAGGCTTTGACATATGCAAATTGTAGCGGCTAATACAGTAAGTGTTGAATTATACTCGTGAATCAGAAACAAAGCAACTAACTGATTAGTTATCATAGAACACCTCTGTAAGGCGATGCTGCTGCACCGGCCAAGGAATCCATGCATTCATCACAATCTTCACTGCGTGGCTTCTCCCTCACGTATTCACGGCATTGGGAAAACGAAAAGGGAAGATGGAAACCGGCAACATAACGAGGTCTTCCATTTCTTTTCTACCTTTTATTACATTGTCGTTTTGTAGGTTTCATGTGTAGGTCAAGCAATTACCTTTCTACAGATGACATTTCCTCTCCTTTTTTCTACCGAGCTCTGCATTTTGGGCTCCTAGTGATGTCATCGCATAAATACAACGATGTCACCAGCTTTCTAGCACATATCACAGCTTGAATTTTCTAAAAATTGACCAGAATGAGAACAAAGCCAACAGTACCTTGGTTGCACAGGCCCACATATCACTTCACAGCAGTTCTTAACTAGGTTACCATGGCTGTATGGATTCTGAACTCGGTTTTTACCGGTCCAGGAGCCTTTTATCTGGAATGAAAATAGGAAACACGTACAGTGCCTTGTATTGAAAGCATTGTATAAGCTACTGGTTACAAAAGGCTGAAGCTGCCTCCCCCCCACCGTAAAATATACCATGTTAGCCTAGTGTGGGATTACGTATCGGAACGTGTGGGTAAAAGGAGTCAAAGTGTGGGCAGAGACGGAGAGAGACACCAATGTCACCATACTGGCAGATTTTACATTGATATAGAAGTAACTGTTGTAAATGCACACTGAGTCTTAGATATATAATTGGGAGCCAACCGTAAAATAGGACCACTCCTCAATAAGTCCCAGAAAAATCAACAACAATATATAAAACACAGAAGCACGTCATGCAATAAAAAAGATCTTATTGAAAAGCAGCAAAAACACAACAATAGATCAAATGCGTAAATGAGCTACACCATTAACATACATCAAAGACGAAAAAAATAAGTCAATATGATGGACGCTCAGACATGTGTATATATATTTTTGGGAGTCCCTTCTACAAGTCTTACAAGGAACACACCTGGCTACATCAGCTATTGAAACACACAACTGGACCATCGAATGAGCTCCAAATCACAAATGCAAGTTTCCACCAAAGCATAATGATCTGCTCTCTGCGGTCTTGTCGCTTTGCAGGTTCCCCTTGGTTTCTTTTCACATGCTTTATAAAACGTTGGACTCTATACTTAGATTCATACGGTGTTGTATGGTGTAATTTAGTTTAGCAGGTATTTGCGGATATTGCTTATGGTTTTATGTAAACTTGCATTAATTATTTGTGATTTGGAGCTCATTCAATGGTCCAGTTGTGTGTTTTAATAGCGGATGTAGCCAGGTGTGTTCCTTGTGGACATATATATATTTTGGGAGCCCTTTCTACATGTCTGAGCGTCCATCATATTGACTTCATTTTTTTATCTTTGATGTATATGAATGGCGTTTCTCATTTAATATAATATTATTGTGGTTTTGCGGCTTTTCAATAAAGATTTTTTTTATTGAATGGTGCGTTTCCGTCTTTGATGTCACCGGAAATTAAAGCTAAACAGAAATAAAATTAAAGAAAAAAAAATGAATTTAGGTTTATTTTTCTAAACAGAAGCACATATTAATCTAGAGAAAGTATTGCAACGTAGGTAAGGCATGGGTTAATTAAGTACTATTTGTTTTATCAGCATCTCTTGTCCGATATGGCTAGTTACTCTTCCAGACACACAATAGGGCCCTTCGTGTAAAATGTCAACGTGCAATATTACCGGTCACAATCACATTACACACCTCTGCCAAATCACGAGCTACTTTCATTTAATTAAAAGTTTTGGGATACAGGGTGCTTCCATCGTAACAGGACTTTCAGTTTTGGCCGTGTTTTGTTCATATATAATCAATTTGTCTGAAAACCTGTGCCCTTATATGAGGATTATGGACGCACCCACACAGTCTATAAAAGGTGCTACGAGAGGACACGAGAATATACACCGCGTCATCAATCTACTCACATCTTCATTTGTTGTCTGGTTCAGGGAGACCAAGAACGTGTGGAAACCGGTGAGTCCCACCACAGACCAGAGCGTGAAGAAACAGATAAACACTTCTAGAACAGTACAGGCCGAGTTAAGGAAACAACATCAACAAGAACGGCGAAAACACAGCGGATTGCCAGGAGTATCACTTGGCAACATGTACTATAAAAACAGTAAAAGTTGTATGAAGTCTACAGCTGTGTGTAATTTGTATATATATATATACACACACACACACACACACATACATCATATGCATAGAAACATAGAAAAATGTCGGCAGATAAGAACCTTTCGGCCCATCTAGTCTGCCCAATTACATGGATACTTTACCTGGATTTATCTTTTGTTTAGGATAGCCTTATGCCTATCCCATGCTTGCTTAAATTCAATCACTGTATTGGCCTCTACCACTTCTACTGGAAGGCTGTTCCATGTATCCACCACCCTCTCAGTAAAATAATGCTTCCTGATGTTACTTTTAAACCTTTGCCCCTCTAATCTAAGACTATGTCCTCTTGTTTTGCTATTTTGTTTCCTTTTAAATATAGAAGTATCATTTTGTACATCTAGTAGCACTTTCCACCATTGATAAATTGATTTTGTGTGCCATTTCTTCACTGAGTGGGCAGTGCCCGATTAAAGGCATCAAACGACCAGTGCTGACACCTTTGGTGGGGGATCATCTACATATATTGCTCATCCCAGTGGTGTATTTTCTCCAATCTTATGGTGTTTTTGGCCACCACTCTCACTCTCTGTCTCATGCCTACTAGGCCAAATCCCTATCAGCCCCACTGTGCCTCTACCCAATCAATATACAACAAATTGTGTCTCAACATCCATCCATTTGTGGTCATCAATACTGCAACTGCTCCATCGCCACATGCTCTTCAACTACTAATGGGACTTTACACCATCTGCCTCACCCACCACTGTGCCACTACCACAGGTGTGCTCAACCTGGACCCTCCGGATGGTTTGAGAATCTATATCTCCCCGAATACTCATTAGATTGACAGGCCTTATGGGGAATGTAGTTCCAAAACATATAGAGGGTCGAGGTTGTGAATCTCTGCCCTACGCCATCCACCACTGCCCTTCTATGGCATCCACCACTGCGCTTTTGCACTACCACTAACAAGAGATTTTTAAACAAAAAAACACAATACCATTTTTTGTCGAGTGATTAAACTAGTCTCTCCACTCGATACACTATGCATACACAGAGCTTCATTTCCACAACGATTCGATTTCTTTTTAGCATGGAAATAAGGTCTCCACATCTGTACATTCCTCTGTCCCTTCTAGGTCTATGGAGAGAGCAGGGAGTATATAAAGGGGAAAACCTTCTCCGAAGTTCAATGCGACATTACAAGTTTGTTTCTGACCAAGCTACAAGGTTTGATGTTCAGCCTCTATACCCTGATCAATGATTACAATCTATCACTGCGCCAGCATTACTTGATTTGCCTGCCATTTAGCACTGCAACATCGATCTTAAACCAGCAATGGAGTTGCCAAAAAGGATATGTTCCCGGACTTTCCTTCAACGTGTTCAGGAAGCCAACTTGAAAAGTGTCTGGAAAGAAAAGGTTTAAAAGCGAATGTGAGATACGAGATGTACGGGGTCACAGAGCCATACGCAATCTGAACATCGCAAGGTAAACTCACTTAGGGCAACATAGACAATGTTGAAGGCAAAGATGTAAATGGTCAGTAGGGACAATGACAGTATGAAGAGGTAGAAGTACCGATAGTTCCTCTTTCCTACACAGTTTCCAACCCATGGACAATGGTGATCAAAGCGTTCTGTGACAGAAATAGACAAGATCTGATTACAATAAATATCTCCATGGACTGCAATCAACATTAATACATTTACAGATCATATACCCCAGATGTATAGTTTGAATTATGGATGGTTATATGGATGAAACTGGTGTAATTCTGGTTTAAAGTACATACACAAACATGCATCTCCTGGAGATTATTATCTGCTTATCTACATTAATTATTTTGCTGACGAAAATTACTATTAATAATAAACATAACAACTAGGGATGCACCGATACCACTTTTTTAAGACCGAGTACGAGTAGCGATACTTTTACTTTATGTCATGTGAACGCTTTCCAATAAGAATAGACCTCATAAAAATGCCCCCAGCTCACATGTATATATCCCCCCCCCCCGAGATATATATACTGTCATGGCCGAAATTGTTGGCACCCCAGACATTTTTCCAGAAAATCAAGTATTTCTCACAGAAAAGTATTGCAGTAACACATGTTTATTCCTTTTGTGTGTATTGGAGCAAAACAAAAAAAAAAAAAAAAAAAAAAAAAAGCTAAATTGGACATAATGTCACACAAAACTACAAAAATGGGCTGGACAAAATTTTTGACACCCATAACTTAATATTTGGTTGCACACCCTTTGGAAAAAATAACTGAAATCAGTCGCTTCCTATAACCATCAATAAGCTTCTTACACCTCTCACCTGGAATTTTGGACCACTCTTTCTTTGCAAACTGCTCCAGGTCTCTTATTGGATGGCCGCCTTTTCCCAACAGCAATTTTAAGATCTCTCCACAAGTGTTCAATGGGATTTAGATCTGGACTCATTGCTGGCCACTTCAGAACTCTCCAGCGCTTTGTTGCCATCCATTTCTGGGTGCTTTTTGACGTATGTTTGGGGTCATTGTCCTGCTGGAAGACCCAAGATCGGACGCAAACCCAGCTTTCTGACACTGGGCTCTGCAGTGCGACCCAAAATCCTTTGGTAATCCTCCGATTTTATGATGCCTTGCACACATTCAAGGCACCCAGTGCCAGAGGCAGCGAAACCACCCCAAAACATCATTGAACCTCCACCATATTTCACTGTAGGTACGGTGTGCTTTTCTTTGTAGGCCTCATTTCGCTTTTGGTAAACAGTAGATTGATGTACTTTACCAAAATGCTCTATCTTGGTCTCATCTGTCCACAAGACGTTTTCCCAGAAGGATTTTGGCTTACTCAAGTACATTTTGGCAAACTGTAGTCTTTTGCTTTTTTAGGTCTGTGTCAGCAGTGGGGTCCTCTTGGGTCTCCTGCCATAGCGTTTCATTTCATTTAAATGTCGACGGATAGTTCGCGTTGACACTGATGCTCCCTGAGCCTGCAGGACAGCTTGAATTTCTTTGGAACTTGTTTGGGGCTGCTTATCCACCATCCGGACTATCCTGCGTTGCAACCTTTCATCAATTTTTCTCTTCCATCCACCCACAGAGAGATTAGCTACAGTGTCATGGGTTGCAAACTTCTTGATAATGTTGCGCACTGTGGACAAAGGCAAATCTAGATCTCTGGAGATGGACTTGTAACCTTGAGATTGTTGATATTTTTCCACAATTTTGGTTCTCAAGTCCTCAGACAGTTCTCTTCTCCTCTTTCTGTTGTCCATGCTTAGTGTGGCACACACAGACACACAATGCAAAGACTAAGTGAACTTAGTCTCCTTTTTATCTGCTTTCAGGTGTGATTTTTATATTGCCCACACCTGTTACTTGCCCCAGGTAAGTTTACAGGAGAATCACATGCTTGAAAACAATCTTATTTATCCACAATTTTGAAAGGGTGCCAAGAATTTTGTCCAGCCCATTTTTGGAGTTTTGTGTGACATTATGTCGAATTTGCTTTTTTTCCCTCCCTTTTTTTTGGTTTTGTTCCAATACACACAAAGGGAATAAACATTATATTATGTATAGCAAAACATGTGTTACTTGATTTTCTGGAAAAATGTCTGGGGTGCCAACAATTTCATGCATGACTGTATGTATGTAGAAGAATTGTAGAAGACATTTACACATCTCAGCAATTCAGAGAACTGCTTAACTCACTGAGCTCATATGCTACATTTCCCATATGTAGCAAGGAACTCTGGGTAGGACATGCAAATGAGGTCTCCAATTTATTTATTTGAAGTCAGATACGTAAAAAGTAGGGAGATAAAACATAACATTTTTTAAGTATGTAGCAGAACATTTCCCTTTAAACTCATAAAAATGCAAGGTTTAGAGAATAAATCCCTATGTATTGATTAAAAGCATAGTGGAAAAATATATATATAGTAACCCCCCCCCCCTTCCAGCCTATGCAGCAGAAGCATCTAATTTTGCAGTTGCAATCAATGAAGGCCGTATGGGTAGACCCCTGGATTCGGCCGCCGCTGACTCACCCACACAGTTATCGCAGATGCTGCAGTGCGAGGCCCGCGGAGGACGAAAGATTTTGCAAGTATAGCAGTATTTCAGCTTCACTATCTGATTGTTGATTTGGACGTTTTTTATACGTGGCGGTGGACGCTGACCCTGAGGCACGTTTCCATTAGCTGCCTCTGAAAAGAAACAGACACAGGAGGAAAAGAATATAAGAAAGGGTTAAAGAAAAAAAATAGAATGAGGATTATCGAACACAGCCAAGTATTTAATGGGTTTTAAATCATCTGGCATATTAAGTGCATCACACACAGCGCGGTGCCAAAGCAGGGCTAGCCTTGGCACTGCAGACGATTGCCGAGTAGAATTCCCACCATGTAGTCACCTGCAAAAAGAATGGCCGATAGTCAACGGAAAGGCAGTTTTCATCCCTGCAGTGCCAAACCTGTCTGCTCAAGTGACACCTCATCTGTACAGGTTACAGTTACAAGTATTTATAAAGCGCCAACAAGTGATTTTGGTAGTTTAAATTCGCCTTTTTTCTTGAAAAATGCGATGGAAACTGCTGACAAACAAAACGATGATAAGAACACTAGAAATTAAATTGTTATTCTCCGACGACCATTCTATCATTAAATAGAACAGTGGTTTTACGTCAGGAAACTGCGGTGGAGCAAGAACACAGGGTTATTCAGAGAATGGTGAAACTCAGGAGAGTTGGCAGGAGAAGTGAAAATTCTAGGTCAAAATAGCCGATTTGGAAAGTGAGATAAATGGCAGAATTTTTCTGGTTTGGCTATTTTGACCCAGAATTTTTCACTTCTCCAAAAGTTCTCCAGAGTCTCACCTTTCTCTGAATAACCCTGTAATATGAATTCACCGGTTAGGGAACTGCCACCATAGCTTGCCATGCTTTCACCATTCTTTCCTCAGTTTGTCGAACGTTACCTAGCGTAGTTCTCGGTGGGGTTTCTACAGTAGATGTTTATCGTTCATTTTACCATGGTTTCCAATGTTCTAGGCGACGCTGTCCAACATTGGTATTACCGTAGTTTGTATGGAAGCTCTATGGTCCTGAGGAGATCACCTTTTAAAAATCACCAAAGTATATTCACTGGTTTTGAAAACCCCAGAGAGAACGAGAGACTGAGATTGGTCGCAGTTTGGGCATTCTTTTGAAGAGTAACTGTTTGCAGGAATGTTGCCTGCCGGTGCTGTTTTTTTGCCGTCTATGGATAGCCAAAGTTTACCATAATTACAACGGTGAACATCGGTGCTTAATGAACAACCCTTTAAGATTATACGGCAAACGGAATTGGGGAGAACTGAAAGGAGGACAAAATAATCGAGATGAAAGAACCAATGTGCCATTTTCCACCAATTCACCGAGTGTTGGGTGCAAGAATAGCATAAATGACGTCTACCTATAGGACATCCTTCCTCTCCAACCTCTGTATAAATACCACACATTAAAAAGATGACCAAAGCTAGGTTGCATGTCCGTATATCAAAGCCCAGGCAATTCATTCTCCTTTTTACTGCTTCTAAACAGACCCTATTCCTTTGTAATCCTGGTTCTGGCAGCCCGGTCCCTGACCACATGTCCGTATTCAAGGACAGTGTCAATGTCTGCCAAAATATGTTGATACACAAGAACAAAACATGTGCTCAGCGTTCTAAATAGATAAAAAAAAAAAAACATACTCTGGTATTTTAAAGCTCGCTTTTGGCACATACAGACCTTTTAATATGTAATCTTGAACACGGTTTTTCCATGAATCTTTGTGGTTATAGTATAAAGGCCGAGTATCCCTTATCCAAAATACAAAAACTAAAAGCACCGCCATGACGCCACACGTACCCTCATGCGACTGGGTACAAAATAATTAGAAATATTGTATAAAAATGCCCACAGGCCATGTGTAAAAGGTGCATATGAAACAAATTAATTTTGTGTTTAGATTTGGATCCCATCCAAGATATCCAATTATATACGTAAATATTCTAAAATCCCAAAAAATAAATAAGAATAAATCAAAAGCACTTCTAGTCCAACGCATTTCGGATATGGGACACTCAACCTGTACCTACCAAGATAATAATGGTGGTCCATGTCCACCCTTTTCATGAAGTCATCACAAGCAGATGCGTGAGCTTCTACCTTTGCTCGTCTGAAGCTGAACGGCATTCATTCACAGGCATGGATTACATGGTTTAGGTCTGAATGGAGGACATGAGCTGCATCCTAAAAGCCAAACTCACCGTCCCCACAGATATACACAGCAACTAAAGCGCTCGCACAGCACAGCCACCAGTAAGATTGTTGCAGACGCAATGTAGCAACTAACAACGTTATCATTTGGGGAGTTTAATTATTATCGGGGGGGGGGCAAGCTCCACATTCTCATAAAAAGGAAACCCCTAAGCATCCCGATCACTTAAAAAGAGGTCATCTTTAACATTTTATGGCATATGCCCTAAATCGGCATGGCTCAGCGTGCCGAGGAATCACTCAAAGGTAGTTTACAGCAATTGAGTTATAAACAAACATTCGGTAACTCGAGGACACCAGTGGTTTTAAAGTGGACAAAGCAACTCTAAATCTAGCTCAAGGCGTGTGTCAGACGAGCGTTTTTCAGAGCGGAAGGGGAGGAGGCGGGGAATATACAGGAAGTGGGAGCTGAAGAAACACCCCTAGATGAGGGGCGTGGCCAGAGTAAAGGAAATGAAAAGTTTAAAAGAAAGAAAATATATATTATCTGGAAAACGTATTGATTTATTCTAGTTTGCATGTCCCTTTAATGAAAGTATAGGTATTGGAGTCACTCATGTTATTTGTGTCGAGCGCCACGGAGTTACAGGTACAACAGAAATATTCTAATGGAATCCCATCTATCATTTTAATTGCTCAGGCATTCCAGTTAATGTGGAGTACCTTGCTGGATGAGCATGGTGTGACTTGCAGCATAAACAGCTGGCGTGGAGGTTGCTGATCCTCGGCCTAAAGCCACCGTTTCTTTCGCAATCCTGAGCTGTCACACAACGAGTCTCGTTCACAGAGAAGTCATTTTATAAATTGCATTTGTGGTAAATTCAAACCTCACACATTTACCGGCAATAAAAAGAATGATTCACACAAGTGTCAATTACCAGAAGAGCACAACAATAAAAAAAAAAAAAATGAAATGCATTGTTAAGTCATTAATCCGATCCGCGATGTGTACTCCTACTTTTAAAGCGTTAATTGTGCGCTGAAGGGACACAGAAATTACAGGGCTCAATACATCTTCCGAAAGAATTTGTGCTGGTTTAACTTGTTCCACATCATGCCAGCTAAATATAGACGATACATTCCTATTATTCAGCAGAGCCATTATCCTCCACAGCCTGAACAATGAAAAACACAGGTTGCTGGAGACAAAATTCATCGTATGAATCAGATTGTTCCGCAGATTTACATCAGAAGAAAGGGTATGACGCCACGTGACGACGAGCAGAGCCAAATGTAGGGAGGTCTCTATTCATAGAATGCTGGTACATTGTTGCCTATAATATACCCTTAAAGAGCACCTGTCATGCCCACCGGAAGCCGGTCTATTTGACAGAGAATCCCTCCATAGAAACGTGTCAGCATTTCTTTGCGAATATATAGTAAGAAAAAAAATAAAATAATAATTACCTGAAGAGAAAACACACAAAAAAAAATAAAAAAATATCACTCATTTTCAGTGGTATGCTGCTGTGAAATGACGGCTGTGAACAGAACAGTGGAAGGCTGCACATGCAGGACGGTGTGCTGACAAAAATCAGCAATTCATCAAAATGGGTAATTGTGTCACATGACTTTTTTTGGAAAGGATTTTACCAGGAAGGATACATTGAGATTTCTCTCGTTTTCAAGTATGTCCTGGGTGGCGAGTATGTACCGTTAGGTGTCTTGCCCAAGGATACTTACTGGAGAAGTGCTCTTGCTGGGATAGAACCCATGTCTCCACAGGCTCTCTCCACGCAGAGCAGTAATGTTACCTCTACTCAACCCAGCCGGTTTATGCTCTTTTTCTTCGAACTGCACGGACTGTGCAAGCGCACACGTACCTCCGGGCCCTCGGATCCACACACATCACACTCGCCTCACATTCAGCACTTTGCTGACAGGCACATGCACATCCTCCATAGATTTAGGAGTGGGATCCTAGGCACAGGAGCATGATAAACATCACAGCCATGTTCTCTGGATAATAATTTTGCACTGTGTTTTTAATTATATGTGTAGAATGCAAAACACAGTGCAAAGTTATCCGATATCGGCCAATCACAGATCAGACAATCAGCCAATCATAATATTGATGGGATGTTTCTAGCAAGCATGCACCTAGGACTCTGTTTCTAATACTATGTGTACAAGCGCGCATGCACACTCTGCGCAATTCGACACAATGAGCGTATTTCACGTGACCGGAAGTGACGCGATTGTCCAATTTAGACGAATTGCCAATTTTGTCAGAACACTGTCCGACACGTGCAGCCGCCGCTTACTAGTGATTGCTTGTGTCAGTGTGATGACATCATCACGAAGGGCCAAAAGATGCAGCTCTGCGCAATGGCCCTAATCTGGGTAAGCGCCAGCTGTGATACCTCATATAGGAACGAGACCTCGCATTGATCTTTAAAGACCAATGCGATATCACTCCCTGACGGTAAATCTCAGAGCAATTGAACCTAGCCAGTACAGTTCCTCTTTAAATACATAAATACAAAAACCAACATATAACAAAGGCCATACCAGGAGCGGATTGCCCATTACGGCACTGCCAGAGGGCCCTGGCCTAGGACGGCCCCAGCAGCGGCTAGATTTTAAATTTTTAAACAAATTCTGTAATACATCCTAGGCGCAGTGCTTGTATGCGAGTGTGGATGGCATGTGGGCTGGCACAATTAGGCAGCCCCAATGATCTTCTATTGCCCGGGGGCTCAAGAGTTGTCATTCCACCCCAGGCAATGCCCATTCCGAATTCAAAGCATCCGCGCTGAGGACTCCTTTTTTCCCTGTTATACTAAAATTGCAATTTGAGCACCTAAGTGCATAAAAAAGGCCCCTTTGAACTACAATCAACAACTTGACTATCCTCACAAGTCTAGGTTTAGTGGATAAGTCCCTAGAAGATGTGACCTTTACTGGAAATTAAAAGCAGGTATGTTATTTCACGCAGCATTATACTAAGCTGTTACACTTCTGTCCTCCTGGACCCACATGACCCAACTTTCCACTGTATTAATTACCACGCAACTCCGAGTTAATAAGCTGGGAGCAGGAAAGCGGAATCTTTATATTCCGGCAGGATAATAGCCCTCAAAGGCTGAATTAAGCAAAGGCCGGAGCTAAAGAGCAATTAAAATCAATCTGGAACATTGTTCCCCATCGTAACATATCACACTTGTGTTCCAACACAGAACGTGATATCCGACGTGTAGTTAAACTCTGAGAGCACTTGTGTAACTGTAAACAACAACATACTGTATGTACGGATCCTTGCAGACAGAACAAGAACTTGCAGACAGAACAAGTTCCCTACACAGACAACCCCGACAGCCAACTTCCAGGCATCCAAAATCCCAGCAACGAACCCTAACCCTCTAACCCTAACCCTAACCCGAACTCTAGTTCCCTAAGCCTAACTCATTAATCCTAAACCTAACTCCCTAAACCTAGCCCTAACCCCTAAACCTAAACCAGGGCTCGACAAACCCCAGGAGCCAGGTCGCAATTTTGACTAGAAATTGTTTCCTGGCTCCTGGGCTTTTGTCAATCCATTCAATGTAGGCATCACGTGTGACAAATCGTCAGGGAGCGGATTTAAAAGCTTGCGTTTTTTCCACACCGCGGCAGCTCCGCCCCCTTCCCCCAGATCTGCTCTGAAGATACTCCCACACGCCCCTTTCCTTCAGCAAAAGCCAATCTGTGCCGAGGGGGCGGGGCTATGACTTGTGCACTCAGTCTGAGCAGGATAGACTCCGGCTGCTTCAAAGCCAAATCTGGCCCCTCCCCCTGTATAGCCACGTGTCTGACCCTTTGATCAGATGCTCGTAAGAGAGGAGGCTGGAACTGTTTATATGGGGGAGCTGCTGGCAGTGAGTGAGAGCTGTGAGAAGGGGGGGGTGAGCTGTGAGAAGGGGGGGTGAGCTGTGAGAAGGGGGGGTGAGCTGTGAGAAGGGGGGGTGAGCTGTGAGAAGGGGGGGTGAGCTGTGAGAAGGGGGGGTGAGCTGTGAGAAGGGGGGGTGAGCTGTGAGAAGGGGGGGTGAGCTGTGAGAAGGGGGGGTGAGCTGTGAGAAGGGGGGGTGAGCTGTGAGAAGGGGGGTGAGCTGTGAGAAGGGGGGTGAGCTGTGAGAAGGGGGGTGAGCTGTGAGAAGGGGGGGTGAGCTGTGAGAAGGGGGGTGAGCTGTGAGAAGGGGGGGTGAGCTGTGAGAAGGGGGGTGAGCTGTGAGAAGGGGGGTGAGCTGTGAGAAGGGGGGTGAGCTGTGAGAAGGGGGGTGAGCTGTGAGAAGGGGGTGAGCTGTGAGAAGGGGGGTGAGCTGTGAGAAGGGGGGTTGGGTGGCTGAGCTGTGAGTGGATTGTGAGGGCTGGCAGTGAGTGTGTATGGGGGTCAGTATGCGTTTCAGTGCTGTGGTTTCTGTGATACACAGCACAGTATAAGTTGTATTGCTGTGGAGCTCTGATACAGTAATGCGGTATGTATAGGTGTCTCATAGCTCTACAGCATTAAAACTCATGCTCATACACACCGTATGACATTGCTCCACAGCAATACAGCTTATACTTTGCATGCTTGTGCAAAAGGGAGTATCTGCCCCGGTGCCTAATACTCAAAGTACCCCTCTGCACTTCTCCCTGCTAGTCCCCGTGCGCGGCCCTGGGGACAGGGCAACACACACACACCTTCAGTTTTAAAAAGGGACATGTGTATCTTGAGCTTACTTTAGAGAAAGCTGTCTCATTGAGTAGGATTGTAGCGGAGTGAGACAGCTGTCTGATATTAAAATGCCATAAATCATTAATTGCCGCCTCATGGGACCAGCAGGGTAAGTATACGTAAGCGCTTTTATTTTATTCTTTTTATACTTTGAACAGAAACCTCCATGCTTCACTGTGACACATGCAGGCTGATCCAGGCTATAAAATGGCTTGTGTATTAAAAGTTTACGTATTATTTTATATATATATATTTTTTCTTTAAAAGCACAGTCCCCCCTTCTCTTCCGTAGCTCTGATGTGTATCTTTATAGACGCACGACACAGGTTAACACAAAGTTATGCCTCTCAGCTTTTGCCTGTTAACCTTCTTAGGCTCTTTAAGAACGTAGTACATGTAAAACTAATAGCAGTGAGGGAGGCAGAGACTGGAGACCATCGCTCACTTATTACCATAAAAAAAACTGGCTCCTAACCTTTTTAGCTGGCTCCTAGATTCAAAGCAAATTTGTCAAGCCCTGGCCTAAGCATAACTCCGAAAAGGTTAGGGTGTTAGGATTAGGGTTCGTTGCTGGGATTTTGGATGTCTGGAAGTTGGCTGTCGGGGAGTTGTCTGTGTAGGGAACTTGGTATGTCCGGCACTAGCTCTGTCTGAAGTTGGCCGTCGGGAGGTTGGCATTAGGGAACCTGGTTGTAGGGATTTTGTCCGGCACCCTTTCCACTGCAAGCCTTAAGGGTGTACGGCTTCATTAGTCACTTTACAAAGGACGAGCAATACTGCAAAACCAGTAAAAAAGAAGTGGCATCTAGCCCATAGAATAGGATATTTAAGGAACATAGAAAGCAAGAAAACTGTCAGACTATAAGAGCGGTTACAGTGCAACGACTCGGTCCCTGCAATCCCAGTTATCAAGACGGCTTCGCTTTCCTAAATATGGGGCTTAGAAGTGGAGATTGTAACAGGATTGTAACTCCTACCCAGGAGCCAATAGAAGGAAGGCAAGGTATTTTATCTAGATTACTGTATGATCTGTTAACCTGAGAGTTCAGAGATTTCCAAACTTGCGTAATAATAGGTTTCAATCAGTGTAAACATAAAAAAAAGGAAAATATATAAACAGATTGTGATAACATCAAGGAGGTCATTGACAGAGGACATCAGAATGAACATTGCAACAGATATCCAATTGCATTATGGGCCATGCCATATACGCTTCTAGAACCAATCTAGAACATTCCAGGAGTTGGTAAATTGGAATTTACAGACAATATTCCAATGTTTAAAGAGCGCAAAGCTACAAGTTGCCCTGAAAGCAAAACCCACCACTAAATTCAAAGACAGTGTTAGAAATGTATCTGTCAATGTTACGTAATCCAATGAATATCCCTCCTCACTGGCAAACCAAACCAGCAGGCGCCCCATCTGTCACTCACCTATTTCCATCTCAATGAAAGCCGCTTCATCCGGCAATGCACGAGGAATGACTCCGGGGTCGCTGAAACTTGTCCGAAGCAGGGTAGCCATGGAAAACAGGAAAAGGACAGCTGCAAAAACTGGGATTGCTGGAGAGAGGTGCACAGCCAGGTAGCGGCATCTACACAAGCAAAAACAAGAAAAAATTTAATGAAACGGAAATCTGGTAAAAAGAATAGAAAAAAAGGAAACGTGTTAGTAACATAATGAATAGGGCTGCATAAATCCAAGGTTACAATGCATCACACAGCTCTTAATAAAACAAAGAAACATTATGGGGGGGGGGGAAACAACCCACAAACACCCCTTAAAATCGTATTGGCTAAAAAAAAAAAAAAAAAAAAGATTAAAAAGATTAAAAAAAAGAAAGTACACGTCATGAACATCGGATAAAGTCTGGTTATCACGATCGGCCCGATTAGACCAAAAACAATCAAAAAGTACATATAGGAAACGCAGTGTTCCGCAGCTGCGGGCCCAAACAAATATTTAGTATCGCTTGAGGATTGACAGCCACACCAATTAGATCTGACCTATTTAACAAAAAGCTAATTAGCCGGCGTGTGAACAAGAATAGAAAATGTACATGTGTACTTTAAAAGCTTTGGAGACAGACAGCGTGAAAGGATTACATATGGGTGGAATTGCGAAGACGCAAACAAGAACTACAATTTGCTATTAATATTTATGAAGTGCCGGCAGATTCCAGAGCTCTGTATAATGGAGAAACGCACATATTTGTGACATATTTCAGGGGAATGAAACTAACAGAAGCATGTTCATCATAGCATTAAACACAGAATGTAATACAGGGGGTATGCAGACACAAGGAGAGGAAAAACAACAACATGAATGCAGAGATAATATAGATTACATATACTTCGCTACCTACTAACCCGTTTGTATTGAGACCAGGCATATCAGCAGTTAATAAGGGGTAGGCCGGGAGATTAACATAGGGGCTATGGGAGCTGCAGCCCCAGGCACATGTCCCAAAATAGATCCAGTCAAAACAGAAAATAGATTTTGGCACCAACTGTCTCCATCGTTATAGTTCGGGACGATTTCACAGTTGACGGCTCGCAGGTTGCCATTGGACACATAATGGGGACAGCTGGTCTTGTTCAATCCATGACGGCACAACAAGACCTTCAGCTCAAAGTCCATTAAACCTATAATCCAGCACTGGTGAGAAGTGAGATAGAGGTAAATTGCAGGACTATTTATTAGATGTTCTATAACTTTTATAGACATTGTCTGTGATACATTCTTACGAGATTCTTGGCATAATGGTTGAGGTGACTGCCACGTACTTCACACAGCCTTTGTAGTCACCCCAAAACCTTCATGACTGCATGTGGAGTCCTACGGCGTTTTGTCAGCGTTGAGGTTTTATGCATTTATGTTGACTTTGCTGTCAACCTTGCACCTCAGCATCGACCCTTGCATGGTCAGAACAAGGGATACTACTACTACTACCCTAACATTAAGAGAACGTCTCGAGCGGCTATTTTGATCTTGCCGATAGAAATTAACAGCTCCTTACTGAACATTAATGGCTCCAAAACTTTGTATTAGGAGCCATTCATAACAGCTCAGAGCAAGAACTGGAAGCTATTCCAATGTAGCTCGATGGGTCTCCTGTCGATCCAGCATTTTTGAAAGAATACCAGCTCTCAGAGCCTGGTGTTACAGGATTCTACAGGCTTGAAATAAAAGACTCCTTCAGAGCCAAAACACTGCCATTATTGTCCAATAAACCTGCCATTTTTGGGAAACTGAATGACTGGACCTTAATACTTCTTGGACAGGCAGAGGTGGAAGCGCAGGTAACGGAAATGTGTCTATAATGGCCAATGTTCCGCTCCCTACCAAACTTTAATGCCAGGAAACGCACAACTAGTCAACTGGATCCAAGTGCGTTTCCGACATCACCCTCTGAGACCAATCGCATTAGCCGCAGTCTCAGAGGAGGCAACCGATGGATCGGATCTGGGCATATGCAATATGTGGTTCCTAAGCTATGTAGGTCATGTAGTGCGCAAATAGGCATCAGGGACTTCCAGGTTTGTGACTCCCTGAGCCGAAGAGAAGGAGCTGCACATGGTGAGGGACAAAAAGGTCTGTAAAGTCAAAAATATAAATAAAATAAAATCAATAATAATAAGGCACAGTCTGTCAGCAGTCTCTACCCAATTTTTTAAGGGCAAAAAAGGGACTCTATTTGCAACAGAGTATCCCTTTCATATTCATTTAAAGGGCAAAGCTTGAAAATACAGCAACAAAACATGGTAACCAGAGGACTGTTCCTGTGGATTTCACCAGTTTCTGAAGCTATTGTTCAGCTATTATTTTTAGAGACACTTTTAGAAATTCATATCCTTCTGTCATGTGGTTAGCTTGGCTGGAGATACCAAAAATGGTTATTATACAGGGTTATTCAAAGAGATCCGAATTGTGGCCGAAAGGTAACCGAACAGTGAAATTCAGCGTTTGGTTACATTTCTTGGCCATTCGGCTATCCAGAGAGCAGGCAATTCGCCAAATCTTGGCGAATTGCCTGCACATACGGTACCTGTTCGAGGGCAGTGAAATCCCCATAGAGAAGCAATGCTTCAGCTATTCAGAGAACACAAACCAGCAGTGAAAGGTTCCCTAAACGCCCTGCCATTCGGTGGTTTAATTCAGCACGTTTATACAGGCGAATCCCATAGGCTTCAATGTTAAAAATAGTCCCGTTTTAATACAATATCTAATAAACCGTTGATTAGAATATTCTGCAGTAAAGAGTCTATTTAGAGATTTGTTAGGATATTTTAAGCATTTTTTCTAAAACAAATTTAACTTTACTTATTTGTTCTGTAACAGCCCTTTTTATTATCATTCCCTGGACCTCATGTGTAAATTTCAGACATTTGCGCTCAGTAGTTTCTTTGCTTGAAAAGTAAAACGCTGTTTGCAAACGTTTTTTTTAATTTATTCACTCCAATCGTCTGTGGTGTCGGCTTTTTCCGGCGGCTGCGCTGCGTGTGATTGGCTCCTGCTCGGGTTTTTCCGGCGGGTTAATCCAGATGTTTTTGCGTGTTTCGGTGTGCGTTCACTCGTTTTGCGGTAAGTTTTCAGCGACCTTTCCCTGCAATTCGGGGACCCTGTGGTGCTTGCTGAATACACCGCAGGGTTGCCGAAATGGGATCGCCAAATCGAACTGAAGAGAACGAAAAGTCCCCGAACGTGCGGTGACTTTGATTCTCTTTGAATAACCCTGTATGTGTTAAGCTCATGCAAATAATTTATTATTGGTAACTAATTATATGAATTATGATCTTTACCCCGGTGCCATTTTCGCAGTTTCCCCATCACCCACCTGCAGAAACTTGGAAGAATACCCTTATTTCATGTACCACTGTGGTAATTCATTACACAAATTTCTAAATGTGGATCAAGTGACGAGGACAACATATTGGATTTCCCGATAATTATCCCACTATTGATCATTACACAGAACTCCAGTAACATCATTTTGGTGGAAATGCACATGAAATGATTGTCGGAGGCTTTTTGATGCACGTGTTGGACGGCAGAGGTTGTCGTTTACAACCACAGAGACAGATTAGTCAAAGCAGTTCATTATATCTAAGGGACTTGACGAGATAGAATTACAGGGGGTGGGGGGGGGCGGGTCATTTTAAATTCAGCACAAGATAAAAAGAAAATATGAAACTTACTCAAATGCAAAAAAGAGAGAACATGTGGCGAGAATGAGAATCAACGTCAGGTAGAAAATGCCTTTCTGTCTGGCCATCATCACCCGGCCATCGCAGCAGAAAGTGTTCTTCCCGGGTAGCTTCTCCCATTTCCGGGTGACCTTCTTCCTCACCATCATGACCGACATTGTTCCACTCTTTGTGTTCTTGCGTCCCCTGTGAATTCAGTGCAAGCACACCTCCAGCTATGCTATCCAAGGTTCTCCCTCCCCAGTCCTGCTGTGCAAAGCATCATAACTGGGCCAAAGAAGACCTGGACACAAAAGATAGACAGAGGATTGGTAACAATGTCACTGAGCACCAACTCAACATTTGTCTGGTACATACAAGAATAGGTATATGGGAACAATTCCCGCTAATGCTGTCAACACGCTAGCGTTAAGGAGGCGATAGAGCCCTTAACCTTTTGATACATGGATTTTTGTAGAATACCCCAAAATTTAGAAACCACCAGATACAATTCTAGGGGCAGCTGGCTACCTGACTCTTGGATTTGGCCATGCCCCGCCTTAATTGGTGGAGAGTTAGGATAAACACCTGGGGCTCTATTAAATTCATTGCGTATTTTTTTGCGCGACGCGTTAACGCACGAAAATCACTGCTGCAATTACATTCCTCGCGCATTTTTTCATCCATCGGGGAAATTGCGCTCGTAAAAGCGACGCGTAAAAATGAGAGCAGAGTACCGTTGCGCGCAGAAATCAGTGAGCGCAATGTAATTTTTAACGCGAGTCCTTCAGACGAACGCATTTTTGTGGAGGACTGCGCACAACAGACGTACGTTCTGACATAAGACAAGGTAGTGGCCGTCATTTTTGACGGATCTGGTAAAAATAAACTGCGCATCGATTTTGGTACGGTCAGGTTGTTACAATTTGCCGTTACCACCAGCTTTTCAAAAGACATTAAAATTATGCGCAAACGTTGGCTGTTAAATTTTGCGCTAAGATTGTAATACCATGCGCGCACCAACGCATTTGCGCTCACAATGTTAAGTATAGGATGCGCGCACTAAAATGCACTCGCAAAGGGTTCGCGCATGGTCACTCGCGTTAGAAGTGAACGCACATTTTGTGCGCGAACGTCGTAATACGATGTTCAGCGCAAAGGGTTTTTCCCCTCTCATTAATGCGTTTTTGCGCACGCGTTAGCGTTTACGCGAAGAATTTAATAGAGCCGCTTATGTTTTCACGACCATTGGGCCGAATAGGAGTGGTTTTCGTATTCCTTCTGTACAGTCTTAATTTTTGAGTGTGTTCAAAAATTGACGAGGACCTAATACATATTGAGACAGCATCAGTAAGGGAGGGCAGTATACTTATAGCCATACAACTCTGAGTCCTGTAAACACTGGGTGCTCAGGGAAACCAGGGGGAGCCAAGCCCCACGGACATTAGATGGAAAACAAGGACCGGCAGTCCAGATGATGGAAGGACCACTTTAAGCACTCAACAGACCAGCCCTTCAAGCTTTAGAAAGGCTGGTCACACAGCCGAAACGATGCTGAGTGCTTAATTAAAATAATCCTTTTCATCTTCTGAACTGGCGAGTCCTTGTTTTAGAAACATAGAAAAATGTCGGCAGATAAGAACCTTTCAGCCCATCTAGTCTGCCCAATTACATGGATACTTTACCTGGATTTATCTTTTGTTTAGGATAGCCTTATGCCTATCCCATGCTTGCTTAAATTCAATTACTGTTTTGGCCTCTACCACTTCAACTGGAAGACTGTTCCATGTATCCACCACCCTCTCAGTAAAATAATGCTTCCTGATGTTACTTTTAAACCTTTGCCCCTCTAATCTAAGACTATGTCCTCTTGTTTTGCTACTTTGTTTCCTTTTAAATATACTCCCTTCCTCTACCTTGTGGATTCCCTTTACGTATTTAAATGTTTCTATCATATCTACTCTGTCTCGTCTTTTTTCCAAGCTTTTTTCCTTCAAGTAATACACTTGAGGTCTTACAACAGCTCCGTACAGGTCGAAAAGCTTCTAGGTGGTCATTATAATTACAAAGGCCGGTCACTCCTCATTGTACAACACGACATCCATACAGCATGTATCTATGGATCATATTGTGACCCATGTTCCGCCTGTAGAATTCCAATGGTAATAAAGTATTTACGATAATATAAATAGAACACACACACACACACACACACACACGCGCGCAAACAGGGACGTGTACATACACAATCTCTTTATGGTCAATTTTAGATCTACATTCCACAAGTTAACATTCTGCTACAGTCCCTCCAAGACAGAACAGGTACATAAAACAGGTCAACGAAAACAACGTTCAAGAGAAAATACAGAATCCACTCCTCAAATACTGACATATGTTGAAAATCTTGTATACGTTTATTACTTTGGTTTCACAGAATTCTCCCCCACCCCCCCTACTGTAAATTAGCGCCTCCCGCCTTATTCAAAAGGTCATAATAGTTAATGTTCCACAACATAAAGTCTAAGTCCAGTGTGTCTAACCGGTACGTTAAGTACACATAATAATCGGTTTAATACGTAATAGGGCCCTTGACATTCAATCGGAATCCTGTGGCTACTGACGGATATTTTCCTACCTGTGCCGGAGCCTTTCATTTCCCGTATGATGGGCGGCATTCGTTGAAAGGCCTGCCGGTGATCAATGTCGGAGCCACGCAGCAATTGCTGGCGGCCTTCGACGTGAAAGAGGAGAGGTCAGTCTAGGCCCCGTGGCTTGCTAATCCTGGCCCTGAAATTGTTTGGGAACTACATTTCCCACAATGCTCGTCAGATCCAAACCCAACGACGGCTGCCCTCGTTCACGATCAAACGCGGAATAAAAGGAGGAGAGGCGTCCTCTATAAATCAGGTGTCAACGTGCTGTTTCCAGGAATGTGCTGGCTTGCGTGCAGGGCCATTGTTTGCACTAAAAGCCAGGAAAAAATAAAAAAGTGATACAGTGATTGGAATCGTTTCCCCTTTTTGCAGATGTATCACAAATCTGCGATCAGAAAAAGATCCACACCCTCAGTTTCCTAGAATTTAGCATTTATTCTTCCCATAACAGGGTAAGGAGGAGGCTGGAATACACCTCATGCAAAGGTCACACTTAGGTGAATAATACAGATTATGTGTGATATTTCAGGAAATATTCTTTGTATATACAGCAAACAGGGGGGGAGAAAAAAACAAAAAGCATTACCCAATCCCAATTTAAAAATTTGGGGAAATTCCCGTAACAGATACACAAGGAAGGAGGAAATGAACGGTGTCTAATCACCAATCCTCATCATCGCTGAAACAAGGGGTAACCCAAAACCAGTGGCGTCACCCGGTGCGGTAACTCATAGTCACCCCCCCGAGTTTTACGATTTCTTTTTTTAACTACTCTTACTCATAACTCTGATATGCTCACACACAAATTTTGGCAAACTGACAGCAAGTACGGTGCCTCTTCAAAGGCTGTGACAGTCCTCAGAGAAGTAATGGAATCTGTTCAGAGAACACCAAACAGCAGAGAAATGTCCGGTGGTTTCTTTCGGCAGGTTTATTCAGGTGAACGCCATAGGTTTCAATGTTAAAAATATTCCAGTTTTTATCCAATATCTAATAAACCTTTTTTTTTTTTTTTTTTACAACAGATTAAAGAATAAAGTATTTTTTTATAGATCTTTTATTTATTTTTAATTTAATTTTTTTAAAAATGCCTAAATTTTGGGAGACCCCATATGCTATACTGCTTGAAGAAGGCACAGGTGTAGTGCCGAAACGCGTCCAGTAACCCCCCCCCCCCCTCCCACTTTTTGGAATAAATTTTTGATATATTTTAAGTTTATTCTCATCTCTGGTTTTACTCTGTTATGGGATACCCCCTTACTATTTTATCCCTTTAGACAGTGTTTCTCAACTCGTATCCTCAGGACCCACTAACGGGCCTGGTTTGTGGGATATCCGAAGCACAGCACAGGTGATCTAATTAGCTGCTCAGTGATTACAGTAATCAGTCTGCATTTCCCCAAGGTGATCTGCAAAATCTGGCCTGTAGTGGGTCCTGAGGACTGGAGTCGAGAAACCCTGCTTTAGAGTGAGGAGAATATTTTAAAGGTGAAAGCAGAGGAATTTTTCTCTTCCACCCCCCCTCCCTCCGCTGTCTCTCTGTATGTGTTTTTATTTGAGGATAACTGGAAGACCCAGGAAAAGGGGGAACGTCACGCTGTATCTGACGTGAGGCATTCCAACACAGAGCCGGGACTTATTAGGCTCTATAACTTGTGAGTGATTTTCATATAAAATATATATATATATTCACTTCACAAATTACAACAGTCTGCACTATTGTCTCTCTTTTTGTCTTCCTCATATATGCTACGTAATCTACCAACTGAGGAGAGGAAGCATAACGTTGGAACATTTTGTCTGAAGTGTGACCTACATACTGTATGGTGACTAGGAGTCACGGACCTTGTTCATTTTGAGATTTGCACTTTATACAGTCATAGGCCATCCAGAGACTATCAGATAACCCAATAAAAGAACTAGCTTATGACTTTTTTGATGTCACATCAACACAATTTTGTGTCTGCACTTTACGAATGGAATAGGATATGAGCACATGCACTTTATATGTACTTTATATGCATTTTGCACATGTGGATTATTATACACTTTGCGCTATAGGAGCAGATTTGTACGCATGACTAAGGCTGCTGTCAGACGAGCGTAGTGTTCACGTCCGTGATGGCGCCTAAAAGTACGTCCGTGATAGCATGAAAGAAAGTCCATTGGAGCCTGTTACACAAAGTACGTCCGCACTGAACTGCGGACGCACCACGGCCGCGGCAAACGGACGCAAGGCAGGCAAGAACGTACAACCACTAGAACGGCCACACAAAGTGCGCTGCGTCCGCAACGTCCGCATAGCTTTGTGTGTGAGTGATGGAACGTGGTCAGACGGACTGCATTTATACGTCCAGCATTTTTCACGGACAAAATGGTTTTGCTTTTTAATTTATTTTCCCTCCTACATCCGTCAAAATATACGTCCGTGAAAAAAACGGACTGTGTGGCCACTACTGTGTCTTCTGTACTGACGTACGTCCGTGTGCACAGACGTACAGTCCGTAGAAATCATGCTCGTCTGACCCTAGCCTTAAGGATTTATCACCATTGTTGTTGCTTATTTTGCACAAGGTTGTTCATTTGCACAGAATTGCTATTTGCACAATACTAGTGTAACATTGACTCGAGTACTTTTATCTATCACCACCTGATAAATAGAATTGAGCCATAATATCAGCATTTAGAAATACTCGTCTAGATTGCTCAATATTTGGAAGCACCCACTGCGCCACTAGGACCCTTACCCTTTTCTACACATTTAGGTTGAGATTTATGTGCAACCCCTTGTAGGCAGCACCCCCCTTTTTTTAAGGAACCACAGTTACCTAGTAAGCGCCTCCACAGACACCCACTCTTGCCACTCTTGTTAAAGAACTGACCATTCACTTGCTGCCTAATATATCTCACCCCTGGACAGGCGCCATTGTAACCATATAATCACTTCACCTGTCGGGGGGGGGGGGGGTTAATTTTGTGGCTGATCATACACACGCTTAAGATTTATTTTATTATTATTATTTATTTAATATATTTTAGGAGTTTCACATTTTCTAAACTCTGATCACAAAATCATTTATCTCCATGCTTGATGGTAAAGAAAAATCAATTCAATAAATATTGAGTTTCTGTGTGATACATGTCCGCATACACAACATGCCTATAATTAGGGGGTAAAGTATTTCCAAGTGCGTATACACAATGGTAAGAGATACCGCTATGCCTCAAGCTTAAATATAATAATGATATCGCTGCAGTATATAATGGTTAGGCTGGAACGCACAGTTACCAAAAGGACCAATAATTCTATATATACACAGGAGAAATGGCAGCCGGCTACATTGTGCTGGTGGGAGTAGCCGCCGCTCTTACTGTTCTCTTCAGTCTCCAATTTATCCAGACTTCAAAACGTATCTCACAGAGCAAACCCACCATTATATCCAAGAATAGATCTAAAGGAAAGCATTTCACATGGAACGTCTTGCAATCAGAGCTGGAACACGCTGCCTGCGCTTGCCAAGAAAAGTGGAAACGGAATAAAAATCAATCCTGTAGTTCTCAGAAGCGAAGGGGACAAAAAAACGCTGACACTACAGCTATAAGTACCACCCAGACCAGTGATGGCGAACCTTGGCACACCAGATCTTTCTGAACTACATGTCCCATGATGCTTAGCTGGTTGAGCTTCATGGGACTTGTAGTTCAAAAAAAACATCTGGGGTGCCAGGGTTCGCCATCACTGACCTAGAAACATAGAAAAATGTCGGCAGATAAGAACCTTTCGGCCCATCTAGTCTGCCCAATTACATGGATACTTTACCTGGATTTATCTTTTGTTTAGGATAGCCTTATGCCTATCCCATGCTTGCTTAAATTCAATTACTGTTTTGGCCTCTACCACTTCAACTGGAAGACTGTTCCATGTATCCACCACCCTCTCAGTAAAATAATGCTTCCTGATGTTACTTTTAAACCTTTGCCCCTCTAATCTAAGACTATCAGGGTTATCCAAAGAGATCCGAATTGCTTGAGAAAGGTAACCGAACGCTGAAAATCAGCGTTTGGTTACCTTTCCTGGCCATTCGGCTATCCAGAGAGCAGGCAATTCGCCAAATCCTGGCGAATTGCCTGCACATGCGGTGCCTGTTCGGTCCCTGTTCGAGGGCAGTGAAATCCCCATGAAAAAGCACTGCTTCGGCTATTCAGAGAACACAAACCAGCAGTGAAAGGTTCCTCTAATACCCTGCCATTCGGTGGTTTAATTTGGCAAATTTATTCAGGAGAATCCCATAGGCTTCAATGTTAAAAATATTCCCGTTTTAATTCAATATCTAATAAACCGTTCATTATAAAATTCTGCAGCAAAAAGTCTCTTTATTTATAGATTTTTTAGGATACTTTAAGCAATTTTCTGAATTTTTAAAAAGAAATTTAAAAGTCCGATTTTTTTTTTTTTTCAGTTTACTTATTTTTTTGTAACAGCCCTCTTTAGTATCATTCCCTGGACCTCCTGTGAAAATTTCAGACATTTTCGCTCAGTAGTTTCTTTGCAAACAGCGTTTCATTTTCACAGATTCATACAAATGATTTTGCTAATTTATTCACTGCCTCCTCTACGTCACAGCTGCTTCGGCTCTGTGTGATTCGGCTCCTGTTCGGGTTTTTCGAAGGTTAATCCAGATGTTTTTGCTTGTTTTCAGCGTGCATTCGGTTAGTTTTCGTCAAGTTTGCGGCAGCTTTTCCCTGCAATTCGGGGACCCTGTGGTGCTTGCTGAATACACCGCAGGGTCACCGAAATGGGATCGGCAAAAGGAACCGAATTGAAGAGAACGAAAAGTCACCGAACGTGCGGTGACTTTTCGAATCTCTTTGGATAACCCTGTATGTCCTCTTGTTTTGCTACTTTGTTTCCTTTTAAATATACTCCCTTCCTCTACCTTGTGCATTCCCTTTACGTATTTAAATGTTTCTACCAGATCTCCTCATATCTCTCTGACCTAGACTCGAGTTCTATGGTCCTGTTATCCCCTTTATTAGCTCAAAATGCAGAGGTATTTGAATGTACCAATGAGCTGTGCAGGGAAGAAAAAAAAAAAAAGAAAAAAAAATTGTAAAAACATAAATAATATCAAAATATATATTATATACTCACATATAAACTAAATATAAATGATAGGTTTTGTTTGTAAGACGGTGTTGTTGGTGGATACGGCTCCCGGGCTACCTGCCTGACTTTGTGCTGGTTATTCTTCCAGTGTGTGTTTACACTGTGGGCGTTTTATGAATCACTAATGTTTCCTGAGCTCTGAATCCCTTTATAAAGTTTAGTCTAAGCGCAGACTTCATAACTACATAATCCAGAAACAAACATTAAAAACCCTCATAATCTGCATTCTCTTCTGTTTATTTTTCCTGCTGCTTAGTGTAAAAGACACAAATAAAAATAAACACGCAACATTTACAAATTAGAACAGTCGAAAGATGGGTAAAACAGTCGACCCCCACCATTTCTAGTATTTCGGCTTAAATCACGAGAGTTAGGATTTAGCGAAAGATTTAAAAAGAGACTTCTATATAAAAATTCTAATTTTTGTCAAAGGCAATCAGGGTAATTCAAAGATTCGAAAAGTCACCGCACGTTCGGTGACTTTTCGTTCTCTTCAATTCGTTTTGCCGATCCCATTTCGGTGACCCTGCGGTGTATTCAGCAAACACCACAGGGTCCCCGAATTGCAGGGAAAGGCTGCCGCAAACCTGACGAAAACGAACCACAAAACCCGGCGAATGCACGCAGAAAAGCCACAAAAACATCTGGATTAACCACGGAAAAACCCGAGCAGGAGCCGATCACATGCAGCGAAGCCGCCGGAAAAAGCCGACACTGCAGACGAGTGAAGTGAATAAATTAGGAAAACAGTTTGCTTGAATGACTGAAAAGTGAAACCCTGTTTGCAAAGAAACTACTGAGCGAAAATGTCTGAAAATTTACATAGGAGGTCCAGGGAATGATAATAAAGAGGGCTGTTACAGAAAAAAATAAGTAAACTTAAAAAAATAAAATAATCGGACTTTAACCCCTTAAGGACGCAGGGGTGGCGCCCTTAAAGGTGTTTAAATTTGCCGGCGAGGCATACAGGTACGTCTCGCCGACAGGTGCCGTCGCGCAGCACTATTTTCGGGCCCTCCCCGCAGCCGGCGTGCAGTGCGCGCCATTGGCTGCAGGGGACGGCTTGATTTCAGGCTGTCCCTGTGCAGCCAATGACGCGCACCGCGAGTCAGCGCGCGCAGGCTGCGGGGAGGGGCCGAGGCGGCCCCATTGAAGACGCCTCGCTTCTTCAAAGCCCGCCGCCATGGAACGTCCAGCGGCGTAAAAAAAAACACACACACCACACTTTAGTCGATTATTAATTATTATTCTTCATTTATAAAGCACCAGCATATTCCGCAGCGCTGTACAATGGGAACAATATAGACAGGGTTACAATACATTGAACAACCAAAACCAGTCGGTCGATAATTTCGGTGCATCCCTAGTCACGACAGGCCCGCCCACCAGCCTGCGGGCATCATTCGCTGCTACGGGGTGGCCTGAATTCATGCTGTCCCTCTGCAGCCAATGACGTGCGCTGCGCGTCAGCGGGCAAGAGGAGAATGAAAATGTAGTAAAAGCAAAAAAGGAGCCAATGGCTACCTGGCTTCGGTAATACGTATACATATGACTACAGGGATATTATAGCTGTTAAGGGTCTGCAAAATATTCATTTGACCACTACCAGTCACATAGACTCACCAGTTTTCCCCCTGAAACCAACAGTTGCGCCACAAATAGGCAAAGACTGGTTTCTAAATTTCAAATACCTATTGATAGCCGTCACACAACCCAACACTCACAAGTTTGAGATTAATGGCAATAGATTTATCATTTTCCCTAAAACTCAGCCTGATAAGGAAACACATGGTTGACCAGCTAAATAAAATCGTGTGGGACCAAAGGGAACTCTGTTCTGCTTGCAAAAGTAGTGGTTGAACTGCGTTCCCACATGTTGACCCCCTCTGATTGTATCGCAATTGCTGCCAAGAGTCTCCTCCTTATCTCTTGCAAGGAGAGAATTTAGTGCAGAGTTTCCAGGCCTCTCCTTAAAAGCAAAGGAATGCAACACCTACATCAATCACAACCCTATCAGGGTTATTCAAAGAGAATCGAAAAGCAACCGCACGTTCGGTGACTTTCCATTCTCTTCAATTCGGTGCGATTTGGCGATCCCATTTCGGTGACCCTGCGGTGTATTCAGCAAGCACCACAGGGTCCACGAATTGCAGGGAAAAGTCGTCGCAAACCCGACGAACACCCACTGCAAAACCCAGGCGAATGCACGCCGAAAACCGCAAAAACATCTGGATTAACCACGCCGGAGAAACCCGAGCAGGAGCCGATCAGAGCGCAGAGCAGCCGCCGGAAAAAGCCGACACCGCAGACGAATGGAGGGGTGAAAAAAAAAAGTACGCTTCAGTGTTTGAAAAGTGAAACGCTGTTTGCAAAGAAACTACTGAGCGAAAATGACTGAAATTTACATATAAGATCCAATGAATGATAATAAAAAGGGTTGTTACGGAAAAGAAAAAAAACGATAAAAAAAAAATTGCAAAAATATCCCAAAAAATGCCTGAAAGAAGGTCCAAAAAAAAAAAAAATTATATATATATAAATTTTTGCTACAGAACATAATAAACAATTGATTAGATAGTGGATTAAAAAAACGGAATATTTTTAACATTGAAGCCTATGGAATTCGTCTGAATAAATTTGTCGAGTGAAACCACCAAATGGCAGGGCAATTCGGCACCCTTTCACTGCTGGTTTTTGTTCTCTAAATAGACGAAGCATTGCTTCTCTATGGGGATTTCACTGCCCTCGAACAGGCACCAGATGTGCAGGCAATTCGCCAACATTTGGCGAACTGCCTGCTCTCTGAATAGCCGATTGGCCAGGAAAGTTAACCGAACGCTGAAATTCAGCGTTCAGTTACCTTTCGCCAGCAATTCGGAGCTCTTTATCGATCAACCACCACTCCTTATAAGTTGGAGAAGCAGGTTTCTGCAAAGCATCTTGAGCAAATTGTACGGGAAAAAAAAAAAAAACAACAACAACAACAACAACACGAGACGTTGGTTCATAGTGGAACATTCCTTAACAGATTTGAAGACGGAAAGTCTTCAAAACAGCTTTTTGTGTCAAGAGCGATTATAACCAAGACTACCCGCTAAACTCGGAGTTGCTGCCTCGGTGAAAACACAACTTGGCAGGTCAGCGACCATTTAGGTTATCACTAGAGGAACCGAAAGGTCTAGACTTCGATGTTCAATGACCAGTGAACGAGATTAGAACATCTAATATTGTAGAAGTTATTGGCATAAAGGAACGGGGACGTAATACTTAACAGCTCGGCTGTTCGTGTTAAGGCTAGGGTCAGACGAACGCATTTTTCGCGTTGTCCGTGAAAAAGTGCGTTCGAACGAATGGACGCATTTTTTTCACGGAATACGCGATAGCGGTCATACGATGCGCATTTTCGTCCGTGATTTTTACGGATCATCAATAAAACCCTTTTTGCGTCTGGACGTTATGTTGGCCGGACATTAGCAGCGTCTGACGTCTCCTAATCACGCACACACGCCGCTAGTGGACGCAGCGCACTCTCTACGTCAGTACTAGCGGTATCACGTTCTCGAAAAAATGCGTTTGTTTGCCACTTGTGTTGCGCAGCCTCACTTTTGTGCGGCCGTACTTCGTATGCTGCCTGGCATTGGACGTCATTTGCTGCTAGCACGGCCGTGATTTAGTGCTGCTAAACGCACGTTAATACTGCATTCGTCTGACCCTAGCCTTATCGGCGCAATAGGGCCCAGACCTGGCAGAGAAGGAAATCTGAAAATCTGCTTAACATCTGGATGTTATACCGTGATGTTTAGATTATAGATCGTTTCGGCGGGCAGCTTTCAGATAAGAGTAGGACAATAAGGAAGAGCAGACTGCAATAAACATTATCAGTTTATAGGTTCAGTAAAAAAAAAATATGTTATTTTAATTTGCCTTTAAAAGACATGGTGATGACACAGAGTAAATGGCACTCAGAAAATAGCGCAAGCAACGGAAAAACACATGGAGTCAAGAAAAGGCTACGAAGGACTAGAGGCTTCAAGGTCTATCAGGGTTATTCAAAGAGATCCGAATGGCTGCCGTAAGGGAACCGAATGCTGAAATTCAGTGTACAGTTACCTTTCCGGGCCATTCGGCTATCCAGAGAGCAGGAGGTTCGCCAAATGTTGGCGAATGGACTGCACATACGGTGCCTGTTCGAGGGCAGTGAAATCCCCATAGAGAAGCAATGCTTCGTCTATTCAGAGAACAAACCTCAGTGAAAAGTTGCCGAATTGCCCTGCCATTCAGTGGTTTAATTCGGCAGGTTTATTCAGGCGAATCCCATAGGCTTCAAATGTTAAAAATATTCCCGTTTTAATTCAATATCTAATAAACCATTCATTATAATATTCTGCAGTAAAGAGTCTCTTTATAGATTTTTTGGGATATTTTAACCACTTCGATGCTGAGGACGCGCTCAGCGCGTCCTCAGCATTCCCGCTGGTATGCGGAGGACGCGCTGAGCGCGTCCTCCCATTGGGGTCAGCGTTCGGCCGGGTTCCGGCCGATCGCTGGCCCCCCGGTGCAGGCTGACATCCTGGATGTCAGCCGCGCATCCGGGACCACAGCCGCCGGAATTAGGTGTCATCACGGCAGCGCGATGACACCTAATTCAGGCGCCCCCCCCCGCATGTGCGGAGGAGGCGCCTGAAAGGGAGGGGGGGAGGTCCTTCGGACCTCTCTCCCTCCTGATCGGCGGTTCTGCGGGGGTTAACCCAGGCATCATTTGGAAGGGCACAGCCTGCCCTTCCAAATGATGCCTGGCATTAACCCCTGGGGAGCTGGATCGCGAATCGGCGCTGAAAAGCGCCGGTTCGCGATCCTTTCCCGGAGCTGGCCGACATCTTGGATGTCGGCCAAGCCTCCGGGAACTCCCCCTGAGGACTGGCGTCATCGTGCGTAGCACGATGACGCCAGTCCTGGACTTAACCCTTAACTGCCACCAACGGTGGAGATAGGGAGTTCATTGGAACTCCCTATCTCCCGATCCGTGGCAGTTAGGGGTTAAATTTTAGAGCATGGCCGTTCCAACGATACCAAACATGAAAGAGAAAAATGTTATAAAAAAAAAACAAAAAAAAAAAAACACTTTTTTTTTTTTTTTTTGGTTTGTTAATGCAGCAATATTGTTCCCATTTCAATTATAAGGTGAACAATGATGCTGCACTAACGATTTTTGTATGCGGTGCGTTTGTTAAAAATAGTGTAATTTTCCCCAAAAAAAAATGTAACGAGACCCCATCTCTAATTTTTTTAACAAGCGCACCCCATACAAAATATAACCGCAATTGCTCGCATGTTAAAATGTGAAAAAAAAACACTTTACACATTGTAAATTATTGAAAATACATATTTTATTGCATTTTTTGTTATAATATACAGATAGGTCATGACGTATACATATAATAATGACATATTATGAATCTACCGAGTCTGACGGAAAGAATGATATATAATATGTCTGGGTCATATACTAAAATAAGCCTTCAAAGCACGTTTAAACAAGATGAGCGAAACAGGTAAAAATGACCTCAGCACAGGGGCGGGAAAAGCCTCAGCAGCGAAAGGGTTAAGCATTTTTGGGGATTTTTTTCCCCAAAAAACCTTTCACTTTTTTTTTTTTTTAACCACTTCAATGCGGAGGACGCGCTCAGCGCGTCCTCCGCATTACCGCTGGTATGCGGAGGACGCGCTGAGCGCGTCCTCCCATTGGGGTCAGCGTTCGGCCGGGTTCCGGCCGATCGCTGGCCCCTCCGGTGCGGGCTGACATCCTCGATGTCAGCCTGGCATCCGGAACCGCAGCCGCTGGAATTAGGTGTCATCGCGGCAGCGCGATGACACCCAATTCAGGCGCCCCCCCCCCGCATGTGCGGAGGAGGCGCCTGAAAGGGAGGGGGGGGGTCCTTCGGACCTCTCTCCCTCCCGATCGGCGGCGTTGCGGGGGTTAACCCAGGCACCATTTGGAAGGTCACAGCCTGCTCTTCCAAAATGGTGCCTGGCATTAACCCCTGGGGAGCTGGATCACGAATCGGCGCTGAAAAGCGCCGGTTCGCGATCCTTTCCCGGAGCTGGCCGACATCTTGGATGTCGGCCAAGCCTCCGGGAACTCCCCCTGAGGACTGGCGTCATCGTGCGTAGCACGATGACGCCAGTCCTGGACTTAACCCCTAACTGCCACCAACGGTGGAGATGGGAGTTTATTGGAACTCCCTATCTCCCGATCCGTGGCAGCTAGGGGTTAAAGTTTGGTATGGTTGGATCGGCCAGAGCATGGCCGTTCCAACGATACCAAACACTACTGTGAAAAATTGTCAAAAAAAATAAATGAAAAATAAAAAAAAATAAAAAAATTATAAAAAAAAAAAATAAGCACTTTTCTTTTTTTTGGTTTGTTAGTGTAGCAATATTGTTCCCATTTCAATTATAATGTGAACAATGATGCTGCACTAACGATTTTTGTATGCGGTGCGTTTGTTAAAAATAGTGTAATTTTCCCCAAAAAAAAAAAAATGTAACGAGACCCCATCTCTAATTTTAACAAGCGCACCCCATACAAAATATAACCGCAATTGCTCGCATGTTAAAAAAAACACTTTACACGTTGTAAATTATTGAAAATACATATTTTATTGCATTTTTTGTTATAATATACAGACATGACATAACGTATACATATAATAATGACATATTATGAATCTACCGAGTCTGACGGAAAGAACGATATATAATATGTCTGGGTAATATACTAAAATAAGCCTTCAAAACACGTTTAAACATGAGCAAAACCGGTAAAAATGACCTCAGCACAGGGGCGGGAAAAGCCTCAGCAGCGAAAGGGTTAAACTTTACTTATTTTTTCTGTAACAGCCCTTTTTATTAACATTCATTGGATCTTAGGTGTAAATTTCAGACATTTTCGCTCAGTAGTTTCTTTGCAAACAGTGTTTCACTTTTCAAACATTCAAGCAAACTGTTTTTTTCCTCACTCCTCTGCACTCTGATCGGCTCCTATTCGGGTTTCTCCGGCGTGTTCGGCGGGGTTAATCCTGATATTTTTGGTGTGCCTTCGCCGGGTTTTGCGGTTAGTTTTCGGCAACTTTTCCCTGCAATTTGGGGACCCTGTGGTGCTTGCTGAATACACCGCAGGGTCGCCAAAATGGGATCACCAAATCGAACCGAATTGAGGAGAACGAAAAGTCACCGAATGTGCAGTGACTGATTCTCTTTGAATTACCCTGTATAGCTAAGATTCGACACAGACAAAGAAATTGCTGCACCCTTGTGGTTTGAGGCTATATTTTATCACTTAACATTAGGTTTTTTGAAAAATTAAAAATAAAAAAAAAAACAGCAAAAATAAAATGAAATGTCCTTATTGTGTTTATTTGATGTTGCTGATAGCTTACATGCACTTTGTTTTTCTCTTGTATGTTTAGTTAAGAAAATATTTTACTCTGTCACTGGGTGCAGCCATTGTGTGATATTGTATGGAAACTGCCCCCCATAGTAGCTTTCCATCACTTGCTCCTCACTGTGTGGCTTTGGCCATAGAATGGAGTCTATGGGTTGATCACTGACTCATATCATTGTATTGTGTGGGATGTATTCAAAGTACATCAGCAGGGGTATATTAGAAGCCTTTTAGGCTCCCTGTCATCTCATTCAGCTGCCAACTCTCATCTCCGGAAGCCTTAAGAACAATAGCCTCCTGCAGCCTTATTGAAACATTCTATCCTCAACGCATTAACTGTTAAACAATCTATGGGATAAAGCACAGTCACAAAGTAAAACTCCCCATAAGATTTTGGTAAATGTTGCATCATGGGAAAAGTCCACAAGATGGAAACGGGAGATAAAAATAAATAAAGTTTTCCTTTTTGCCTGGCAATTACTTAGAAGAAAAACAAACAGCAGCGTGTGTTTTATAATGTGGTTGTGTTTGTAATGCACAAATAATCTAGTTCTATCTTATGTAAGTGGTAGTGTCCCTTTAACCCTCCTGGTACTCACAGACCTCATTCTGCCACTGCACGGCAAATTCCTGCGGCACACCTGAGGAATATTCATGGCACGCCAGTCTGCCACAGCACAGGGATTGAAACTCACCGATCTATGGTATGGCCCATCATGGATGATAATGATGGCAAGTGAAACTTAGGTGCTAAGAATTTAAGACAACGTGTCTGTAGGGCTCATGGCTTTGAATTCTGTGTATGATCTGTAAATGCTCCTCACAGTAGATGGAGAACGTCTAGATAACAGACAAGGGTCACCAGAGGCTGGCCGCATGCATTGTAAACATCAAACCTGCTAATACCAGTAGCCAGGACCGTCATTTAGGAGCCACGTTCTCTTACAGAGCCGAGGTAGCTGTGGCCAACATAAAATCCATTAGGGTTTCTGCCTGGAAGAGTCTAGAGATTGGTTGGAAATAATCCAAGAGGATGTTGACCCGGATTCAAGAGGATGTTGACTCAGATCAGTTTAAGGATTGCAAACGGCTTAGTAGCTTGTTGGTGTCCATCGTGGCGAAGAAAAGACCCAAAACAAATGTAACTAGACCTCAAGATCCATCTTCTGACGCCACAAACCAAATCATGGATTAAAAGAAACAGAGATTCCAGATCATTTTAAACCGTTGAGTGAGGTCCAGCTCCATCCAGAGCAAGGCATGCCAAAGGCAGATCTCCAGGTTTTGAGAACATCAATTTGAAGGTGTAGCGGTACTCATGTCCAAGGTTAAGATCTTAACCATTTACGTCACTTTTCGCCCTAGCCCTCTCCTACTATCACACCTCACATGTGTCCTCTGGTTCGCGTTGGTCGGTCAATGCAGAGTGCTTGCACCATACTTTTCTAACGGAGAAAACAGGCATCACAATTTTGATTCAAGTGTCGGGGCTTACACGTCGTTCTGGCGCATCCAGCTGAAGCCATCTTCTGACCACACTATCCAAATCCTCCCTGGTTTATGGTCTATTCCCTGTTGTTGTCTCTTGTAGCCCAATACCGTGTGAATTTCCACTTTGCTTGTCCGAACTTGTTGTTCCCTGGATCCCCTTGACCTGGTTTCTGCTAAAAAGTGATTCTGTGATCTCTACACGCCCTGGCCTCTGCTATCCCCACACTATTCCTGCGATGATCAGCGTTAAAGCTGGGCAACGTAAAGACCAATATAGAATTTTAATTAGCATATTTATTCTAGTAAGCACGTCGAGGCACAGATCTGCACCCTGGGATGCTCCATCCCAACACAACGATGCTCTGCCGGCCTGAAGGCTGGTGACATCGTGCGGAGTCAGACGGTCTATACACACTTGGCCAACCTACATCAAGGACTTCACAAATTTATATAGAATCAAATGTAGGAGACCCCTACACATTTTTAGTTATAGACAAAATCTTTATGGGATATGTATAGAACAAAAATAAATAAATAAATAAATCGGACACTTAAGAGCCAATGGCTACCCGGCCCCTGGATTGTTGTCAGGGACTGATCTGCTTTGTAGACAATAGCGTAGCAGACCTCTAGAACAGTTATTATCTTCAGCATCCATCTACAGGATTTTGCTGGTATAGGGCAAGGGTCAGCAAACTTTGCTCCCTAATGTTTTGTGAACTACATTTCCTATGTGGCTTAGTCAGCCTTATGGGTGACTGAGCATCATGGGAGATGTAGTTCCCAAAACATCAGGGAGCAAAGCTTGCGGTCCCCTGGTATTGGGCTTAATAAAGCGTACGTTTGGTTCAGCAGAGCTGCAGATCCCCTTCCCATGCTGTCAGTTTAACCAACATCAAAAAAGATATAAATATATCCAAGTATAGAGAACACGGACACTTCACTTTGAGCTGGAAAGAAGGAGCAGGTGTCGTATCTGGCACTGCCAAATCAAAGGACATATTTTGTACTCGATGCGTGGGCGCCATTTCATTTTAAAACACAGATATATATCTCCATTCTCCCAGAGATTCCAAAATAACCACATTACACAATTACAATGCTATGTAATTACAAAACCCTCAGACCATAACGAGTCCAAGAGTCAGGTGGCCATCAACCCCTTGAATTTTACTCCGTCTCCAAAAATTCTGGATTTATCGGAAGACAATCTACATAGAAATGATTGACACCATAAGATACAATTCTTAAGAATGCTATGTTAGTTATACCTTAAGGGGGTTATTCAGAAAGGGCCGGTGTGTGATGATGTTGCACCACATCAATGGCTGTCACTGGAATCCAGAAGCACCCTTCACCTTTCCAACCTTGTGCTTAAAGGGATACTCTAGGCAACATAACCCCTAAGCTTAGGTGGTCATGATGACCCAAGTATGCCCTCTTCTTTGCTCCCCCCTCCGCTCAGCCGATTGGCTGAAACAGCTGAGAGATGCGGAGGACTTTACTCCGCCCTCCCAGCTGTCAGTCAGCAGAGCGGGATTCGTATTTCCCGCTTCTGCCGACTATTGCCGAGTAGGAGACGTCATCGCGCTTTCAGCGCAATGACGTCTCCAACTCGCCGCAGTAGTGGCTGTGATTAGTGTTGCACGTATCCTCTTGCGCGTAACACTAATCAAAGAAGAGAGGAAGCCTGCTGATTGGCTGGTTTACGTGAGAGGCGTGCTTCTCACGTAAACCATTAGCCAAGTTGAAGAGTTACCATGACGGGAGCGGAAGAGGAGGGAGGCGAGTATATAAAAAAAAAAAAAACACGCCGTTGGAAACAAGTGGTTTTTAGGGTAAGTATTACATTAAAAAAAAAAAAAATACTGAATAACTAGGTAGGGCAATAGGTATAATATAATGTAAGAAAAGGGGGGGGATTTTTAGCCTAGAGTGTTCAAGAGCTTCTCTGGGAAGCTGCCACCCTGCCTGAATAGGCTGCTTCCCCCAGCAGTTCCCTCATCCTATAACCTCCGATCCAGGACCGCACCTTACTTGCAATACCACAATACAAAAAGACAGTGGCTCGATCCTCATTTTCCTACAGAGCACCGCAATTATGGAATAACCTCCCAGATGCCATCAAATCTTCCCCAAGTCTAAAGTCACTTAAGAGAGCTCTATTAACATACCTCAATACAGAATGCACCTGTAAACATGTAACATATGACTATATACAGAATGCACCTGTAAACATGTGTAGCGCTCACTCCCGGAGGAGCCGCTGAAAATGAACCACGGGTCAGTCTCCCGCACTAGGGAATAAATATACTCCAACACATTGTGAGTTTATCATTTAACTAGTTTACTAAAATCTTGAGCAGATGTTGAAACACGGTATTCACAAGTATTATTACAGTATTTTCGTATCACGGTAAAACGCGTAGCAGAAAAGAAACGAAACACGAGGCTTCGTATTTCGGAAAAAATAATATTCGCAACCGAACGTAAAAGCAATGCAATTTCCCCGATGGTTCAGAAAAGGGGACACGTAGCAAAAACCCCAAACATACAATCCCTTCGTATTACGGCAAACGCGCAGCGGAAAAAGAGGAAAACTATATTCGGAACGTATCTTTATCTTTAACCCCTGTTCCGATTCGTAACAAATTGAGTCCTGCACAAGTTGAGTCCCGGAATGTAAAGAAGGTGTATATGTATGTGTGTGGTACCCGGGTACTGTTCAACTGGCCAGTGAATTTACATGAAGGAAAGTCTTCGACTAGTCAGTTGGGGCCCTGTGGACTTTAAACAGAAAACAGCAGCTTGACCTTTAATCACAAACAGCCTTGGAGGCCTCTCACCCATCCGACGCAGGCTTTAGACTCCGCTGACCCAGGACGTCTTTCTCCGGATTTTGACTGGGGATACTAGCGGCCGGATCCGTTGTCTGACTTCATGCAGCTTGTCCAGCTCATGCTCTCCGTTCGATTCCGCCGGTCTGCAGCAATGTCTGAGGTCTGGCAAGTCTCCTTCTCCTCAGGTTGAGTGACCCAGACAGGAATAATAGGTCTCCCTCGGGCTTTGGCCTAGGTTCTCTCATGATCTTCTCAGTGCGTCTGCTTTCTCCTGTTCCCTGGCGCGCTCTGGAACTTCTCCACGAGGCAGATGTAAGTGTCCAGTCCCCACCCACTTCCTGTCTTTCAAAGCATGCCGGGCATGTAGTCCCAATGTCCAGTATCTCTGATCGCCAAAAATAGGTACTGCCACAGCAAGATTTTTAACACAGTGCTACACATGTAACATACAGGGTTATTCAGAGGTGAAAAGCAGGAGAATGACTGGAGAATGGAAAATTCTAGGTCAAACTAGCCGATTTGGAAAGTGATATGAATGGGAGAATTTTTCTGGTTTGACTATTTTCACCTAGAATTTTCTATTCTCCAGTCATTCTCCTGCTTTTCACCGCTCTCTGGATAACCCTGATAGTGACTATAGCCTACATATTTATTTCTGTGTTAATCTGTATATTTGTGTTTTTAATATCTTGCATTTTATGGCTTTATATTTCTATAACTGTAACACTTCAATGTTCTTGAACCCAGGACATACTTGGAAACGAGAGAAATCTCAATGTATCCTTCCTGGTAAAATGATCCTTTGAAAATAAATAGTGCAACAGCGGCAAACACTGGTGTTTCACAAAAGAAAAATACAAACAGCTGCAGGAGAGACTTTGGCGTGAAGCTTCTCCTGCCACCGTTTGATTTTACATTCGCAAAGAACTGGTGTTTGTCACCATTGCAACAGCGGCAAGTTTTGAAAATTTTTGGAACGTTGGCAAACACTGGCACCAACTGAATAAATAGGTATATACAATCCCCCCCTTGACACCTCCATTATTTAGCTTTTCTTTATAGGTGAAAGCGTCAGCAACCTTGGCCCTCTAGATACTTTGGAATTACATTTCACTTTCATGATGAAAAACATAAAAACTGACGGTATCTCGGATTATGGGCTTCTTATTTGTAATGAAAAATGTGCATTTTCGGCAAAATTTTCAATTAATAAATGCCCCGTGCGTGCACACCCCAATGTAACGCGCGATGCCTAGCCTGAGCCTCAAGAGAAATGTAGCTCCAAAACATCTGGGCCAAAATGCTGACACACACACACCACCCCCCCCCCCTGCTATAAAAAAGGGTCAATGTATTTAAAAATCCATATAGAGTAGCAGTACTTAAAGAAATATTCTGTTCTTAAATGGACTAGAGTCTTAAAACACAGCGATCCTTTTAGGGGTCTGCAACCTTAGCGCGCCAGATGTTTTGGAACTACATTTTCCTTGAGGCTCGGGCGACTCTGAGTGGCTGAGGATCATGGAAGATGTAGTTCCAAAAACGTCTAAAATTCCAAGTTTGCCGAACGCCCTCTACAAAAGGACCAATGCGAGTACTCGTGTCCATTTAAGACCAGAATATTTCTTTAAAAATCCACATGAAGTGCACTTGGCACGACTGGCCGCATATTTTTGTTGTGGGATTTAATCATGACAGCGAGCGCAGCAGCTGCGTCCCTTTATGTAAATATTTCCTATTACCTGCTCAAGCACAAACAATATTTATTAATTGAGGTGTCCTCCTCACAGAAACCATTTCCCCATTTCTTCTATTATTCGCCGTCCCTCCTGTTACAATTAAGAAACCATTTGCAGTATCCGGGAAATCAGAGCTCATAAAATAATATCCATTTACATAGAAAACGGGAAACCGAAGAATAGTCAGGGCCAGGATTTTACGCCATTGGCTGGAGTCTAGCATATCCGCACTCTTACAGAGCTGTCAGAACCCCCAGATGATTCTGAACTACAACGCCCTTGATTCTCTGGACATCTATTACATTGAAGGAATTCTGGGAATTGTAGGCATCAGCAACTGGGAGTTTGACAGTCCTGCTTTAGACACGGCTTTCTAGACTTCTGAATTATTTTGCACATTAGAAATAAAAAAAAAGGCCTGGCTCCTAAAAATGTGTAGCCGGCTCCTAGGTGTCATAAAGATTTGTAAAGGCCTGGGATACAATGCAAAGAATCTACACGTGCCAGGGTACTGGATTTAACCGTTTCCAGTTGTTTTAGTGCCCACCCACACATTATATATATATATATATATATATATAATATTCTTGTTGCATCCCCAGGGCAGGGATGTCAAACTCTAGCCCCCCAGATGATGATTGACTACAATTACCAGAATTGTTTCAAAGCACTAGATGGCCAGAGAATCATGGGAGTTGTAGTTCATAACCATTTGGGGGCCCAGAAGGAGTTTGACATCTCTACCAGGGGGCATGCTTAAAGCAATCTAGCACTGGATTGTGGGGTGTCTGTACTACAGGAGATTTTTGCAGCAAAAATGTGACCTTTATTTGCATGACGTACCCATAATTCCTTGCTGCATTCGGGAAATGTAACACAAAAGCACTGTGGGAAAGGAACATTTCTGATTTGCTCAGATGCAGATTTTTTTTTTCCCCTTCATTTTGAAATGACTTCTATTCTCGCGTACAAATTGCAGGAACAAGTATTTTAATTGCACTTTTTTTGCCCTCCTTAACTTTAGAATTTTATGCAAAAACCTGCAAAAGGTCCAACTGCCCAACCCAGATAAGGATTCCCAAAGTTGGACCCCCTCTTTCCCCTGCAACCCTGGGAAGAGTTCACCGATTGAAATAACCAGAAACCAAGCATACTCCATCACAGACTCACCTCCATCTCTTCCCTCTGCTGCCCCAACCCACCCAGGGCCGGTCCCTACTTTCAGCTCTCCTATCCAACCGTCTCCACTTCTCTCACTAATTACTCTTACTAAGCCCAAAACATCTGGTCCATTTCATGCAATCCCTATGATATTCTACTGGCCACCAGTTTCACCATCCCTCTGCTCCCATTTGTTTCAGTTACTCTAGTCCCTTAGAGTGTAAGCTCACAGGATGTCTGCCTGAGCTTTTGGTTTAAAGTGATGTATTACCTGGACAGTTATCCTACGACCAGGGTTGTATTTCCTGTTGTATCATGTAAGTCTGCTGTTCGGCTTCCCCATTGTAAAGCGCTACGGAATCTGTTGGCGCTATACAAGTACTTATATAACTTTGTATTTCTGTAACAACTGTAACAATGCAATGTTCTTGAACCCAGGACATACTTGAAAACGAGAGAAATCTCCATGTATCCTTCATATGTATAAATAAATAAATCTCCACCTGGCCGTGGGCGAAGAGTAAAAAACTTAGCCGTCCTTCATCAGTCTGTTATACAAACACCTGAATGCACGTTAGGATGACCGTCATTATACACATCATGGAAAGCGGATCATTTTCCTAGCAGTTTACCTAGAAGATTTCCATTACAGAGCGGAAGAGTCCCGGGCTCTGGTGATAAAAGCCCAGGGGTAATAAGCAGGAAACAGACAGGGTTGGGATCGGTTGTAGAGATTACATTAAAACACAGAGTGTCAACTCCCCAGCGATCAGACAACGCTAGTAATTGTATTTTGAAAGCACTGTGCAACAAATGTAATTAATTCATATACCCTGAGCAGAGAGGCGCAAATATGTATCCAAAGAAACAGATTTTGGAAAACACTGCAAATGTATTAAAAAAGGAAAACCTGAACTGTCACAGTGGTGTAAGCAATCAGAGCCTTAAAGGGACAGTACCAATAACATAAGCTGGAACTAGATAACTTGTGCATTACAACCCTCATTAGTAAAACACATGCTGCCGGTATTTCTTTTTCTGAAATAAAAGTGTAAATAAAGGTTTAAATAGGTTTACCTCTAGATTGTAAACTCATAGGAGCAGGGCCCTCTACACCTCTTGTTTCCATCATATGTCCGTTTATCTCCTTCCCGCTGGTTATTGTAAAGCGTTGTGGAAACTGTTGGTGCTATATAAATGACGATGATAATAATCTCAAGATTCCATTTTGCATATTTTTCCCATGATGCAACATTTACCAAAATCTTATGGTGGTTTTGACCTCATGCAGCATTTAACAGTTAATGAGGTGGAGGAGGGAATGTATAGATTTAGGCTAGGGTCAGACTGAGGCAGTGCGAACGCGCGTGCAGGCGCACTTAATCACGGCCGTAGTAGCAGCAAATGCCGGGCAATGACGGCCAATATACGAAGTACGGTTGCACAAAAGTCCGGCTGCGCAACGCAAGTGGCAAACGAACGCATTTTGTCGAGAACGTAAAACCGCTAGTACGGTTGTACAGAGTGCGCTGCGTCCGCTAGCGGCGTGTGTGCGTGAATTGGAGATGTCAGACACTGCTAATGTCCGGCCAACATAACGTCCAGATGCACAAAGTGTTTTATTGATGATCCGTACAAAATCACGAACGCAAATGCGCATAGTATGACCGCTATCGCGTACTCCGTGAAAAAATGCGTCCATTCGTTCGAACGCACTTTTTCACAGACAACGCGAAAATGCGTTCGTCTGACCCTAGCCTTAGGCTGGCACCGTATTTGTGCGATCATCCAATATCGTCTGACCGATCCTACAACGTGCAGGTGAATCAGCCCTCTTCCACTGCATCCGACCACCATCGAACAATTTCAGACAATTGTTTTGCAACTACAACACACTAGCGATCTTTCCAAAATTATTTGGAATTATCAGATGCCGGGACGATCTTGTACAAATTTACATGAAAAAAGATTGTAAAGTTAAATCGCCGTGCCGCAGTGTTTCAGTGCGAAGCACATAGTATTCAATGTTATAAATATATATATTTTTTTCCTTCAACCATTTATTTTTTTAATCCGCAGCAAAAAGCTTTTTTATTTATTGATTTTTTTAGAACTTGTTTTTGGTATTTTCCTGGATTTTTTTGGGTGAAACTGGGTGCGATTTAAAAAAAAAGATGAGGTTTTAGGCTGGGGTCAGACCAGCGCACTTCTAACGTGCGTTCTGGCGCACTTAATTACGGCCGCAGTAGCAGCAAATGACGGGCAATGACGGCCAATATACGATGTACGGCCGCACAAAAGTCCGGCCACGCAACGCAAGTGGAATTTGAACGCATTATTTCGGGAACGCAGAACCGCTAGTACTGACGTACAGAGTGCGCTGCGTCCGCTAGCGGCGTGTGTGCGTGATTAGTAGACGTCAGACGCTGCTCATGTCTGGCCAACATAACGTCCAGACACAAAGTTTCCTGATTTGGATCCGTAAAAAATCACGCACAAAAATTGCGCATCGTATGACCGTTTTCGCGCATTCCGTGAAAAAAAAAATACGTCAATGCATTCGGACGTACTTTTTTGACATTCGCGTGTAAAAATGCTTTGGTTTGACCCCAGCCTTATTCCTCTCGCTGTACGCATCCTTTTTTTTTTTTTTTTTTACACCTCTTTGAGCCGGCTGCTTTCAGCGTTGCGGTCCCTGGTGCTGAAATCTATTTCAGCACCAGGGACAGGGGGTTAATCCCCCCCCCCAGCAAGTATTTTCTTTTTCCTCTGCTAGACAAGGACTGACCTTGGTCCTGAAACCCCATTTCAGGGCCAGACCGTTCTTTTTCTACCCACGGCGGCATCCTGTCCCCCCCACGGTTTCTCCCCCCCCCCTCATTTGGCAGCCTGTCAAGCCGATAGGGTCGTCCAATGGAAGTGTCTGTGGATGACCCCGATCGGCCATTGGCGCCGTCTGTAGTCAGGTGACCAGGTCAGTTGCCGGACCACGGTGCCAGTGGACAGCCAGCCTAAGTGGCAGGAGGCTATTGTCCTGCCTCTGCTGCCCGAGATAAAAGATGGCAGTTGAATGAGATATAACAGGGAGCTTAAAAATACTTCTAATCTACTCCCTGCTGAGGTCCTTTGAATACATCCCACACAATACAATGATTTCAATCAGTGATCGACCCATAGACTTCATTCTATGGCCATTGCCAGAAAGTGAGGAGCAGGTTATGTAAAGATACTGTGGGGGAGGGGGCAGTTTAAACATGAAAGATCACACAATGGATGCGCCCAGTGACACAGAGGAAAATATCACACAATGGATGCGCCCAGTGACACAGAGGAAAATATCACAATGGATACACCCAGTGACACAGAGGAAAATATCACACAATGGATACACCCAGTGACACATATAGAGGAAAATATTTTCTTAACTAAACAAACAAGAGGAAACAAAGCCATGTAAAATAAACACAATAAGGACATTTCATTTTTTGGTGCTAGGTGCCCTTTAACGGAGTTAGTTGAAGCACCTTTGGCAGTGATCGCAACCTCAGGTCTCTTTTGGGTACGATGCAACAAGTTTAGAGAGTCCGGATTTGGGGAATTTCTACCATTCAAAAATCTGGTGCCTGATCCAACTTATCCGTTAACAGCAGCCCACAAATGGATAAATCCTGAGGGAGCTGTCACCCATTTGTGGGTCGTTATCAAAGAGCTGTATTAGCGGGTCATAAAAGGAATATTTTGGCACTGCGCGCAGATACTGGCGGTGGTATTAGCTCCCGGAGTCCATAGATAGATGTGAAAACATAATAAATTTATAGAATTCCATGAGATGGATAAAAACATCAATAAAATCTGAATACTTTCTACATGCACTGTAAAAGAAAAACAAAAAACAAAACAGAAACCACAACACAGACAGGGCTATAAAGTATAAACATCTGACCAAAAGTGGGCATGTGGGGAAAATAGATCTGTTTCTGTAGTTATGCATAGCTTGCAGAGTTTATTGTAAGAGGGGTGACGGGTCAGGGTTAGGAGCAGCAAGTTATTGCATATAAGGCTAGGGTCAGACGAACGCATTTTTCACGTTGTCCGGGAAAAAGTACGTTCAACCGAACGTACGTATTTTTCCCCGGAATACGCGATAGCGGTCATACGATGCGCCTTTTCGTCTGTGATTTTGTACGGATCATCAATAAAACACTTTGTGTCTGGACGTTATGTTAGACGGACATTAGCAGCGTCTGACGTCTCCTAATCACACACACCGCTATGCGGCCGCAGCGCACTCTGTACGTCAGTACTAGCGGTTTGACGTTCTCGAAAAAATGCGTTCGTTGGCCACTTGCGTTGCACGGACGAACGTTCGTCGTAGGTTCCCCGGCATTGGACGTCATTTGCTGCTAGCACGGCCGTGATTTCTTGCGGCTAAACGCACGTGAAAAATGCGTTCGTCTGACCCTAGCCTAAATAGTAGGGTTTGAAAAAGGTATAAAACCTATATACAGAACGGCCTGGATTTACAAAAAAAAAAATATATTATATATATATATATATATATATTTTTTATACTTTTTTGCTCCCTAGCTTAGAGAACAGAAAAAAAATCTAGGAGCCAACTACACATTGTTAGGAGCAAGGCAAAGTTTTTTTTTTTTTTAAATAAATATAATTTTCATAACTAAATCAGGAATTTCAGAGCCAGAGGTAAAATTCTAGGAGCCAATGGCTACCTGGCCCCTGGGTTTGTTAGCCCCCTTTTACTGGCTCCTAAAATTTAGTGAAAGGGACACTCTAGGCATAGATACAGTTACAAGTATTTATAAAGCGCTACTGAGTTCTGTAGCGCTGTACAATGAAAACTAAATTTAGTAGTCACAGTGCCCTGACCACCTGTTTCCCTGTTTCGCTCTCCCCACTGCAGGGGCAGTGGGTTCTTGGAGGGCTGAATCAGCTGTCTGAGTGCATGAGTGCTTCCTTGCAGAAGCTTAGATCAGTTAGAGCTGAACCAAAGCACTCCTACGTCACGTGGCACATCCGGGGGGAGGGGGGCAGTGACAGCCCAGATTTGGATTAAAGGCAAATTGTATACAATCTGAAAGGGTTTAAAAACCAGGAGGGTTGGGGGGGTAGAGGGATTCATATTTAACCACACCACCCCCCCTACTGTTTTAACAATGGAGTGTCCCTTTAAATTTGTCAAACCCGTATATACAGTGACCTTTCGTGCACTTTTGGAAACTCCTGTCCGTCCATTGATCTAGGATTCAATGTAAAGAAAATCCAAGTCCATAAAAAGACATGCATGGACACGATCTGCTCCCAGGAGCAAAGTTCGTAAAAGCTCGCTAGGTGTAGAATCATTAATCTGTGACGTACTATACGGAGGTTACTTATACAGAGCAATTATGGGGCAAAGTGCTGAAAGGGGAGCGATGGCAGCAGAGACCAAGGATCAACGGCTGCGCAAGCGCATGACATCTCTCACCTGGTTATTTTTATCCATTGTACGCCTGAATGGTTTATTACACCTCAAATGTGAACACGCAAGTAAACAAGGGCAGGTCATTCTCCACACCCAGCGAGAAGGTGTTTGGCGTGTGGATGACCCATATACAGGAAAAATAAAAATAATAATTGCTGGACCGATCCCCGGTCAGGTGTACCAAAGCTTTCCAAAAGAGATGGCTTCTGTCCGGCGAGGCGGCTATCGATCAGCTCGCACTGAACAGTTTTCTGGGTTTTTGAGCAGCAACATTTATTTTTTTTATAAAGTATTTTACCAGGAAGGATAAATTGAGATTTCTCGTTTTCAAGTATGTCCTGGGTTCAAGAACATGGTTACAGAAATACAAAGTAGTAAAATGCAAGAAATTAACACAAGACAAATATACAGATTAACAGAAAATAAATATGTAGGAAATATAGTCACTATGTTCCATGTTTACAGGTGCATACTGTATATAGTCACTATGTTCCATGTTTACAGGTGCATTCTGTATATAGTCACTATGTTACATGTTTACAGGTGCATACTGTATATAGTCACTGTTACATGTTTACAGGTGCATTCTGTATATAGTCACTATGTACATGTTTACAGGTGCATACTGTATATAGTCACTGTGTTACATGTTTACAGGTGCATTCTGTATATGTCACTATGTTACATGTTTACAGGTGCATTCTGTATATAGTCACTATGTTACATGTTTACAGGTGCATTCTGTATATAGTCACTGTTACATGTTTACAGGTGCATTCTGTATATAGTCACTATGTTACATGTTTACAGGTGCATTCTGTATATAGTCACTATGTTACATGTTTACAGGTGCATTCTGTATATAGTCACTATGTTACATGTTTACAGGTGCATTCTGTATATAGTCACTATGTTACATGTTTACAGGTGCATTCTGATATATAGTCACTATGTTACATGTTTACAGGTGCATTCTGTATATAGTCACTATGTTACATGTTTACAGGTGCATTCTGTATATAGTCACTGTGTTACATGTTTACAGGTGCATTCCTTATTGGAGGTATGTTAATAGGGAACTCTTGATGGCGTCTGGGAGGTTATTCCAGAATTGTGGTGCTCTGTAGGAAAATGAGGATAGAGACACTTTCTTTTTGTATTGTGGTGCTGGTCCTGGATCGGAGGTTATAGGATGAGGGAATTGCTGGGGCAATCAGCCTATTCAGGTAGGGTGGTAGCTTCCCAGAAAAGCTCTTAAACACTAGTTTGGAAAGGTGAAGGGTGCGTCTGGATTCCAGCGATGGCCAGTTTATTTCTTTTAACATGTCACAATGATGGGTCATGTAGTTACATTGTAGCACAAAGCGGCAGAATGAGTTATACAATGTAGTAAGTTTCTGGAGGTGCGTTTACGGGGCGGCTGCATACACTACATCTCTGTATTCAATAGCTGGCATAAGCATTTGTTGTACAATCTGCTTTCTTACGGCGGGGCTCAGGCAGGGTTTGTTTCTGTACAGGGCACCTAGTTTGGGGTAAAGTTTAGATGAGAGTTCTTCGATGTGGGGGCCAACGGATAGATTTGGGTCTAACCACATACCTAGATATTTGAGAGAAGTGACTAGTCAGCGTGTCACACAGCTCTGTGCACTGCGGAATAGCCAGTGCCTCTCAATGCATTTTTTACCAAGAGACATTGGATGGCTGAGCAGTAGAGAAAGCATTCAGCCGGCTCCAGTGGAATAGAATGGACCCAGAGATGTGTTACTGGACCAAACAAACAGAATCCTCAGATTTAATAAAATCTATCCTTAAAAAGCTGCTGGCTCGCGCGATGCTATCATTAAGCTCCTGCTTCACGTGCCGTGGGATGAAAGGCTGAAAATCACTGCTCTAGCAAACCATTTAAATAGTAGAAGCTGGAGTTGCAGCTCCATGGCCCTCGGGGTCTCGTTTTATACAAAGCGATCTGAACCAACATGACATTACTGCAATTCACATGGAACATAACGCCTGCCGTATCACTGGAAATATATGGCAGCTATATCCACGGAGGATCCATCAGCTCCTGAACAAAGTACAATGTACCTGTATAATAAAAAGCAGTGAGGGCCCGTCACCTCATCTGCACAAACAAAAAAAATGATATATACATACATAAGGGTCACAGCTCTTCCAGTCTCCCTTAACCCTATATAGTGTATAAGGCAGACACATTGTTACTGCTCCACCTGTTCTTGTGAAACAAGGAACCCACCACGCAGATGTGACCCCTGTGTTATTGGGGTGTATGGCAGACTGTCCCTAATATCACCGTAAAGCACTCCCAGAAACCTCTAACCCCAGGATATACAGGGAATGGGCCATTATTCCACCCCCAGCACTGACTATATGTACACAACGCGCTATTCAGGTCCACATGGAACAAAAGGGAGAGAACCTGGCAAGTCCCACTTTAAAGGAGCAGCTTCTTGGCAGAGCCAACTTTTTGCCCAACACCCTCTTTGCCACCCATCCACCCTGTGCCCTCTCTTTGACGTGCACCCACACTACAACTTCTGTGCCATACATCCGCCTCTCTGAGCTCCTCAGCCGTTGTGTGCCCTGCAGCCACCCCCATGCATCATGCACCCTCCCTGTGCCAATCTTTCATCCAGCGGCCTGCACTGGTCCTTCTCCTGTATCCATTATGGGCCTTGCATCAGTCACACCGTGCACTCGGCATCCACATTCATCTCATGGCCTGCTCCCATCCTGTGCCCAGCAGGCAGACCATGGCCTGCTCCCATCCTGTGCCCAGCAGGCAGACCATGGCCTGCTCCCATCCTGTGCCCAGCAGGCAGACCATGGCCTGCTCCCATCCTGTGCCCAGCAGGCAGACAATTGCCTGCACCCATCCTACGCCCATCAGACCATTTCTGCAGCACATGGTGGGAGACAATGTGTGTGTTTACAGGGCTATGCAGGGGGAGCTCACCAGGCAGTGAATTTCCGGGTTGATTTCCTAAACCAGTGAGTAATGAGGACAATCACTCCCAATCAGTGCCCGTCATAAAGCCCAGCATCACCTGAATAGCCCAACTGCTACTGCACTATGCCTTATATATCCCTATATTCTGAGTGACTGGGGAAATCACCATCAGGCACAGCATCCCCAGCCAGCCAGATCCACACACTGAAAGGCACTCCCACCCTCAGCGTCTCCATCCACACACTGCCAGGCACCCCACCCTCAGCATGCCAATCCACACACTGCCAGGCACCCCACCCTCAGCATGCCCATCAACACACTGCCAGGCATTCCCACCCTCAGCATCCCCATCCACACACACTGCCAGGCACTCCCACCCTCAGCATCTCCAGCCACACACACTGCCAGGCACTCCCACCCTCAGCATCTCCAGCCACACACACTGCCAGGCACTCCCACCCTCAGCATCTCCATCCACACACTGCCAGGCATTCCCACCCTCTGCATCCCCATATTGCCAGGCACTCCCACCCTCAGCATCCCCATCCACACACACTGCCAGGCACTCCCACCCTCAGCACCTCCTCCCCGTCAGACAGAAGCCCCCATCCTCGCACTGACAGGCACTCCCACCCTCAGCACCTCCTCCCCTCCCCGTCAGACAGAAGCCCCCATCCTCGCACTGACAGGCACTCCCATCCTCCAGCCTGAGACAGGCTCTATCCATTCCTCGGCTCTCCACATGCCCAGCCATCCCATGACAGCCAGGTGCTCCATCCTCAGCCAGACCCCCCCCCCCTCCTATTCACAGCCCGCCAGGAGCTGCCCCCACCTTCAGCCAGCCAGGCCCCTCACACCTTACCGCGGGCAAGCTGCACAGGTCGAGATATGCCCCATTGTCTTCATGGAATCAGGCCCCGGGTACACCGCAACCTCCACCAGACTTGCCAGCCCAGCCAAGGCCTGGCATCCTCAGCCAGCCAACCTTTCCCACCCCCAGGACCATCACCTGCAGCCAGACAACCCCTCCCACCCCATGGCCTGTCATCCTCAGCCAACCAGCCACTCCCACTCCCTACCTAGCCTGTCACACACAGCCTGCCCCGCCCACCCACCGACCTATCACTCTCAGCCAGCCCCTCCTCCCTTGGTGCTTTGACAGCCAGCGCCTGTGACCCTCAGCCAGCTCCAGGCCCTCGTACACCCGGAATACAGCCGGACAGGGCAGAGCAGGGGACTCGCTGTGCAATCAGCCATTTACCTTTAGATGCTGCCAGATCCCCCCCACACAGGGCGCTGAGCCCCCCAGCCTGATGATCCCGCCCGGGTTAGGCGCTGGCAGACACGCTCTCCATTGTCCCCTTTATTAGATCCTCTCCTTGTGCTCGGGGGAATCTCGGTTTCTTTAATTTCACTCCTTTGACGTCACGAGTTCGGCAGAGCTCCCACCTCTATTGGCCCGCCTTAGCCATAAGGACCGCCTCTCTCCACTGTCCTACATTATGATTGGTTGCGTTTTGTGCCAGTCGCCCGGCCCTAGTTTTCTTCTGGGTCTTAGTGCCGCCCACAACAGATTACTATCAGAGGCTGCTCAGCAGCACATGCGGTGCATTCCAGCAGTGTCTGTCTCTCCGTCACCATCATCTGTCACCTCCCTGCCTTCATCGATCCATTCACCATCATCCCTGCTTTAATCCAGCCCACCCTCATCTATTCATCCATCCATCCTATCACCCCCTCCATCCATCCTATCACCCCTCCATCCATCCATCCATCCTATCACCCCTCCATCCATCCTATCACCCCTCCATCCTATCACCCCTCCATCCATCCTATCACCCCTCCATCCATCCTATCACCCCTCCATCCATCCATCCATCCTACACCCCTCCATCCATCTATCACCCCTCCATCCATCCTATCACCCCTCCATCCATCCTATCACCCCTCCATCCATCCATCCTATCACCCCTCCATCCATCCATCCTATCACCCCTCCATCCATCCAAACACCCTATCCTATCACCCCTCCATCCATCCTATCACCCCTCCATCCATCCTATCACCCCTCCATCCATCCTATCACCCCTCCATCCATCCTATCACCCCTCCATCCATCCTATCACCCCTCCATCCATCCTATCATCCCTCCATCCATCCATCCTAACACCCCTATCCATCACCCCTCCATCCATCCTATCACCCCTCCATCCATCCTATCACCCCTCCATCCATCCATCCATCCTATCACCCCTCCATCCATCCTATCACCCCTCCATCCATCCTATCACCCCTCCATCCATCCTATCACCCCTCCATCCATCCATCCTATCACCCCCTCCATCCATCCATCCTATCATCCCTCCATCCATCCAAACACCCTATCCTATCACCCCTCCATCCATCCTATCACCCCTCCATCCATCCTATCACCCCTCCATCCATCCTATCACCCCTCCATCCATCCTATCACCCCTCCATCCATCCTATCACCCCTCCATCCATCCTATCATCCCTCCATCCATCCATCCTAACACCCTATCCTATCACCCCTCCATCCATCCTATCACCCCCTCCATCCATCCCAACACCCTATCCTATCACCCCTCCATCCATCCTATCACCCCCTCCATCCATCCTATCACCCCCTCCATCCATCCTATCACCCCCTCCATCCATCCTATCACCCCTATCCTATCACCCCTCCCTTCATCCTATCACCCCCTCCATCCATCCTATTACCCCCTCCATCCTATCACCCCATCCTATCACCCCTCCATCCATCCTATCACCCCCTCCATCCATCCTATCACCCCCTCCATCCATCCTATTACCCCCTTCATCCTATCACCCCTCCATCCATCCTATCACCCCCTCCATCCATCCTATCACCCCCTCCATCCATCCTATCACCCCCTTCATCCTATCACCCCCTTCATCCATCCTATCACCCCCTCCATCCATCCTATCACCCCTCCATCCATCCTATCACCCCCTCCATCCATCCATCCTAACACCCTATCCTATCACCCCCTCCATCCATCCTATCACCCCCTTCATCCATCCTATCACCCACCCCTTCATCCTATCTAGACTAGATGGGCCGAAAGGTTCTTATCTGACGACATTTTTCTATGTTTCTATCACCCCTCCGTCCGTCCTATCACCCACCCCTCCGTCCGTCCTATCACCCACCCCTCCGTCCGTCCTATCACCCACCCCTCCGTCCGTCCTATCACCCACCCCTCCGTCCGTCCTATCACCCACCCCTCCGTCCGTCCTATCACCCACCCCTCCGTCCGTCCTATCACCCACCCCTCCGTCCGTCCTATCACCCACCCCTCCGTCCGTCCTATCACATCACCCACCCCTCCGTCCGTCCTATCACATCACCCACCCCTCCGTCCGTCCTATCACCCACCCCTCCGTCCGTCCTATCACCCACCCCTCCGTCCGTCCTATCACCCACCCCTCCGTCCGTCCTATCACCCACCCCTCCGTCCGTCCTATCACCCACCCTCCGTCCGTCCTATCAACCAATCACTCCCCCATCCATCCAATCACTCCCCCATCCATCCAATCACTCCCCCATCCATCCAATCACTCCCTCTATCCATCCAATCACCCCTCTATCCATCCAATCACCCCTTCATCCAATCACCCCTTCATCCAATCACCCCTTCATCCAATCAACCCTTCATCCAATCAACCCTCTATCCAATCAATCACCCCTCTATCCATCCTAGCGCCCCTCCCTCCTATCCCCATATGAAATATTGTGTTTATATATACAGTTCCGCCGGTTGACCAGACATTCTAAAAGAAGTCCTAGAATTTGTGAAAAAAGTAAACAGCATTTTTTGTTTAGTAAATAGCTGGGGTATGGCAGGTGTTTCTCTTAGTCTAATATCATTTACCAGTAATTGAGCCCATGGAAGCGGAGAGTGAGTGACAGCGCTGGGCAGATGATCCATATTACCGACACTGGCCTTGTCACAGAGCATTTATTGATGAGGTCAGAGGTCAACTTGTACATCACACAACCTTTTCACCCTAATGTGTTTAACACCCCTTCCCCAATTAGTGACATGCCCTGGACCCTGTATTTATTTAATATATATATATACTTAGCCATAAGGAGGATGCATATTACAGTATACTCTCGGTATTTATATACACACGGTATCACAGTATATACATCCAGTATATATACACATGGTTTTACAATATATACGAGACAGTATGTATACACACAGTTTACATATACAATACATATACAGTCAGGTCCAGAAATATTGGGACATGGACACAATTCTAACATCTTTGGCTCTATACACCACCACAATGGAGATGGAATGAAACAAACACAATGTGCTTTAACTGCAGACTGTCAGCTTTAATTTGAGGGTATGTACATCCAACTCAGATGAACGGTGTAGGACTTACAGCAGTTTGCAGAAGTGCCTCCCACTTGTTAAGGGACCAAAAGTAATGGGACAATTGGCTTCTCAGCTGTTCCATGGCCAGGTGTGTGATATTCCCTCATTACCCCAATTACAATGTGCAGATAAAAGGCCCAGAGTTCATTTCAAGTGTGCTATTTGCATTTGGAATCTGTTGCTGTCAACTCTCAAGATGAGATCCAAAGAGCTGTCACTATTAGTGAAGCAAGCCATCATTAGGCTGAAGAAACAAAACAAACCCATCAGAGAGATAGCAAGAACATTAGGCGAGGCCAAAACAACTGGAACATTCTCAAAAAGAAGGAACGCACCGGTGAGCTCAGCAACACCAAAAGACCCGGGAGACCACAGAAAACAACTGTGGTGGATGACAGAAGAATTCTTTCCCTGGTGAAGAAAACACCCTTCACAACAGTTGGCCAGATCAAGAACACTCTCCAGGAGGTAGGTGTATGTGTGTCAAAGTCAACAATCAAGAGAAGACTTCACCAGAGTGAATACAGAGGGTTCACCACAAGATGTAAACCATTGGTGAACCTCAAAAACAGGAAGGCCAGATTAGAGTTTGCCAAACAACACCTAACAAAGCCTTCACAGTTCTGGAACAAGATCCTATGGACAGATGAGACCAAGATCAACTTGTACCAGAGTGATGGGAAGAGAAGAGTATGGAGAAGGAAAGGAACTGCTCATGATCCTAAGCTTACCACCTCATCATCGAAGCATGGTGGTGGTAGCACTGGTGTATCTTGGCCTAGGCCAACAAGGCCCAGGCCTAGGGCGGCACTTTCCAGGGGGCGGCGGCCCGCTGGGTGGCCCCACCCCTTAAAAACTATTTAACTGACGCCAACATTTTGGTGTTCTGTAGTTCCCTGCACTTCGGGGAATAAAATTTCCCAACCCTGCAGTGAATTCACCATTCACCGCAGGGTCCCCAAAGTGCATGGAGTCGGCCGCTGTATGCTGCCACCGCAAACCTATGGCCTGCTGTTTTCAAAAGAACTACTGAACGAAAATGTCTGGAATTTACATATAAGATCCTATTATTATTTATTATTATTATTATTCTTTATTTATAAAGCGCCAGCATATTCCGCAGCGCTGTACAATAGGCACAGTATAGACGGGTTACAATACATTGAACAACATTTGACAAACAGTACAAGAGGGGATGAGGCCCTATTCCCGTAGGAACTCACACTCTAGAGGGGTTGGGGTTGGAAACAGGAGGAGAGGACTGCAAGGTGAGAGTGATTGATGGTTGCGTCAGTGAGTTGGGTGGTAGGCTTCCATAAATAGGAATGTTTTAAGGGAGCGTTTGAAGGAAGAGAAATTAGGGGAAAGTCTGACCGTACGAGGGATAGCGTTCCAGAGAATGGGGGCTGCGCGTGTGAAGTCCTGCAGTCTATCATGGGAAGAGGTGATGCGGGGAGAAGCTAGGTGCAGGTCACTGTTTGACCTTAGGGAGCGGGCTGGGGTGTATTTGGTGATTAGTGAGGACAGGTAGTGGGGAGCTGAGTTAGTGAGGGTTTTGTAGGTAAGGATAAGGATTTTAAACTTAATTCTGCAGTGGATGGGGAGCCAGTGAAGGGACTCACAGAGGGGAGCGGCAGAGACAGAGCAGCAGGTGAGGTGAATTAGCCTGGCGGAGGCGTTCAGGATGGATTGTAGGGGGGAGAGGCGGGACAGAGGGAGGCCAGATAAGAGATTATTGCAATAGTCGAGTCGGGAGATTACCAGGGTGTGTATGAGTTGTTTTGTGGTGACAGCGGTAAGAAATGGCCGAATTCTGGAAATATTACGCAATTGGTAGCGGCAGGAGGAGGAAAGAGACTTGATGTGGGGGATGAAGGAAAGAGCAGAGTCAAGTGTAACTCCAAGACAGCGAACTTGGTTTGATGGGGAGCTGGTGATACCCTCCACCGTGATAGAGAAGTCAGGAGGTGGGGAGGCATTGGAGGGAGGAATAAGTAGGAGTTCAGTCTTTGACATGTTGATCTTTAGGTGGTGGGAGGCCATCCAGGAGGAGATGCCAGATAAACAGTCACTGACTTTGGAAAGGACAGGGGGGAGAGAGATCAGGGGTAGAGAGGTAGATCTGAGTGTCATCAGCGTAGAGGTGGTAATTAAAGCCAAAGCTGTTGATGATTTTGCCCAGGGAGGAGGTGTAGATGGAAAAGAGCAGAGGACCAAGGACAGAGCCTTGAGGTACACCAACAGATAAAGGCAATGAAGAGGAAGAGTTACCAGAGAAGGACCTGTTGGATAAATAGGAGTCAACCCAAGCAAGTGCAGTGTCACAGAGACCAAGAGAGCTGAGGGTCTGCAGAAGGAGGGGGTGGTCAACAGTGTCAAAAGCAGCCGAGAGGTCAAGCAGGATGAGAATAGAATAGTGGCCGTGTTTTTTAGCAGTTAGGAGGTCGTTGGTGACTTTGGTGGCAGTTTCAGTTGAGTGTAGGGGACGGAAGCCAGATTGCAGGGGGTCAAGTAGGGAATTGGAGGACAGGAAGAGGGAGAGGCGGTTGAAGACTAGTTTTTCTAAGAGTTAAAGGAAGGAAGCAGGATACAGGGCGGTAGTTGGATGGAGAGTTGGGATCGAGGGATGCTTTCTTTAGTAAAGGGGTAACTAGAGCATGTTTGAAGGCGGATGGGAAGGAGCCGGTGGAGACAGATTGGTTGAAGATGTGTGTGAGAGCAGGGGAGAGGGAGGAGGAGAGGGGAGGAATTAGATGTGAGGGAATGGGGTCGAGCGGGCACGTGGTGAGATGTGAGGAGGACAATAAGGAATGGACTTCCTCCTCAGTGGCTGGGAGGAAGCAGCAGAGGGTGGCAGAGGGGACTTCTGGGAGTGGAGGTGGCAGATAACTATCTTGTGTTGGGATGTTGCTTCTGATCCAGTTTTACTAAGGAAGAAATCTGCCAGGTCTTGAGCGCTGAAGGCAGCTGAGGGGGGAGGTGCGGGTGGGTGGAGGAGGGTGTTGAAGGTGGACCAGAGCCGTTTAGGGTTAGAGGACAGTGTAGATATAAGAGATGAGAAGGATTGTTTTGCCATGTGGAGGGCAGAGGTGTATGACCGGAGAATAAACTTGAAGTGAACAAAATCAGCTTCAGAGCGGGATTTCTTGTTACAGAAAAAGGAGAACCGCTATTAAAAAAAAGGGGGGGGGAATTTAGCCCAAAAAATTCTGAAAAATCACTAAAAGGTACAAAAAAAATCAATACATAAATAAAGACTTTTTACTGCAGATTAAAATAATAAATGGTTTATTAGATATTGCATAAAAAACGGGAATATTTTTAACATTGAAACCTATGAGGTTCGTCTGAATAAACCTGCTGATAGAAACCACCGAACATCAGGGCATTTCACTGACATTTCTCTGCTGTTTGGTGTTCTCTGAATAGATTAACCATTACTTCTCTATGGGGATTTGCACTGCCTTCAAACAGCACCGTACTTGCTGGCAGTTCGCCAAACTTGTGTGTGAGCATATCACCAGAGCAGTGGTGTACTTAGAGGAGTGGCGGAGGGCGGGCCGCCCCAGGTACCAGTGATTATTGGGGTGTCATTAGGGGGTACTAGGAGGTGCCGCTGTCACTGTGTGTCAGCTTTGAGCTGTGTTATCAAACAACGAGCAGCGGAGCATGGTGTTTGCATACGGAATAAAATCGAATAGAATAAAAATCCCCCTCCTCCCTCCATAGCTCCTCCCCTGCCCCGCAGCAGCTCTAGGAGAGGGGATGGGGATGTGATTTGTGTCCCGAGAGAGAAGATGACAGTAAACGGCAGGTAAAGGGGGGGGGGTTTCAGCAGAATATGAAGCCCTGTCTGCTTACTGCTGTTTAAAGTGGACCTTTCCTTAACCAGCACTACAGTGATAGAAATTTGTCATTGAGCTGCCTGGCTCCTGGTGAGGCTGCTTGCGTGCAGGTCACACTCGGTCCGGCCAGTCAGGTGGTACTGAGTCTCAGTACCACCTGACTGGCTGAACCACGTGACACGCATGCACGCAGCTGCCCGCCCTTTCGTTAACATGGACTGTCACTCTATTCTGGACTGAACACCCACCGGGAAGGGAATCAAAGCCACGGTGCACCCTCTGGGAGTGGCACCCCACGGCTGACAAGATGGCTCCACGCACAGGCACAGCCGTGATCCTAACGTGGCCTGGAGGGACCTCCTGTTGAGTCTGTACACAGTCCCTGCTGACTCTGCACACAGCCCTACCGCGGACAGAGGCCGGTAAATGTAGAATAAATAATTGCTGTGTGCTCATACACACTCGGTTTGCTGGGAGTTTTATTGCAGTGGATTCTGATGCACTCATACACACCACACATTGCATTGCTGGGAGTTTTATTGCAGTGGATTCTGATACGCTGACACACACCACACATTGCATTGCTGGGAGTTTTATTGCTGTGGATTCTGTGATACACACTGCATATTACTGTGAGTTTTATTGCCCTGGAGCTCTGGGATACGCTCATACACACTGCACATTACTGTGAGTTTTATTGCTGTGCAGTTCTGTGATATGCTCATACATAATGCACATTTCTGTGGGTTTTATTGCTATGCAGCTCTGTGATACGTTCATATGCAGTGCACGTTTCTGTGGATTTTATTGTTCCACCAATTAGAGCGGCTGTGATCCCGTTTACTTGACATGCGTGGCTGTTCTTTGTAAAAATACTTGAATTTAAACATTTCATAATTTTCTTTATCTCAATAGATACATTTGAAATGGTATACAAAATATACAAGTAGGCACTTGGTATCCACTTTTAATATAAAGAGAGGAAAAGGCGGAGCTCTAAGAGGAAAAGGTGGAGCTTAAAGAGGAAGGGTGGGGATTAACCAGGAAGAGGTGTGCCCTTGACAGGAAGGGGTGCGTCAAATTTAAATTAGGGGGTGCACGAGTTTAGTCAGGCCTAGGGCAGCACAAAACCTAAATACACCACTGGGTGGTGGTGTCATGGCGTGGGCATGTATGGCTGCCAATGGAACTGGTTCTCTTGTATTTATTGATGATGTGTCTGCTGACAAAAGCAGCAGGATGAATTCTGAAGTGTTTCGGGCAATATTATCTGCTCACATTCAGCCAAATGCTGCAGAACTCATTGGACGGTGCTTCACAGTGCAGATGGACAATGACCCAAAGCATACTGCAAAAGCAACCAAAGAGTTTTTGAAGGGACAGAAGTGGAATGTTATGCAATGGCCAAGTCAATCACCTGACCTGAATCCCATTGAACATGCATTTCACTTTCTGAAGACAAAACTGAAGGGAAAATGCCCCAAGAACAAGCAGGAACTGAAGACAGTTGCAGTAGAGGCCTGGCAGAGCATCACCAGGGATGAAACCCAGCGTCTGGTGATGTCTATGCGTTCCAGACTTCAGGCTGTGATTGATTGCAAAGGATTTGTAACCAAGTATTAAGAAGGGAAAGTTTGATTTATGATTATTATTCTGTCCCATTACTTTTGGTCCCTTAACAAGTGGGAGGCACATCTGCAAACTGCTGTAAGTCCTACACCGTTCACCTGAGTTGGATGTACATACCCTCAAATTAAAGCTGACAGTCTGCAGTTAAAGCACATTGTGTTTGTTTCATTCCAACTCCATTGTGGTGGTGTATAGAGCCAAAGATGTTAGAATTGTGTCGATGTCCCAATATTTCTGGACCTGACTGTATGTCTTATAAATGTAATGATAGTCTAATAAAAAAAGTATCACTACGTACTGCGATATTCTGATTATATATAAATGTACATATATATTGCAGTAATCCTGGGATTTAGCAAAAAAACTGTTTACGTGCTACAATCTGTCAACGTTTCAGAAATTCCACATTTCTTATATCAGGATGAGAGACGTGGAATTTCTGAAACGTTGACAGATTGTAGCACATGTAATAAATAGTTTTTTGCTAAATCCCAGGATTGCTGGTTTTTGTAGATATGCTGAATAAATGCTGTCCATGGCATCGGGCAAAGACGAACTGAAGTCTTCGCGTGCAAGAAAAACCTCTCTTTTTATATATACTGTGTATATATACACTAGATTGCCAAAAGTATTCGGTCACCTGCCTTGACTCACATATGAATTTAAGTGACATCCCATTCCTAATCCATAGGGTTCGATATGACGTCGGTCCACCCTTTGCAGCTATAACAGCTTCAACTCTTCTGGGAAGGCTCAAGGTTTAGGAGTGTGTTTATGGGAATTTTTGACCATTCTTCCAGAAGCGCATTTGTGAGTTCACACTGATGTTGGACGAGAAGGCCTGGCTCTCAGTCTCCGCTCTAATTCATCCCAAAGGTGTTCTATCGGGTTGAGGTCAGGACTCTGTGCAGGCCAGTCAAGTTCATCCACACCAGACTCTGTCATCCATGTCTTTATGGACCTTGCTTTGTGCACAGTCATGTTGGAAGAGGAAGGGACCAGCTCCAAACTGTTCCCACAAAGTTGGGAGCATGGAATTGTCCAAAATGTCTTGGTATGCTGAAGCATTCAGAGTTCCTTTCACTGGAACTAAGGGGCCAAGCCCAGCTCCTGAAAAACAACCCCACACCATAATCCCCCCTCCACCAAACTTTACACTTGGCACAATGCAGTCAGACAAGTACCGTTCTCCTGGCAACCACCAAACCCAGACTCGTCCATCAGATTGCCAGATGGAGAAGCGCGATTCGTCACTCCAGAGAACGCGTCTCCACTGCTCTAGAGTCCAGTGGCGGCGTGCTTTACACCACTGCATCCGATGCTTTGCATTGCACTTGGTGATGTATGGCTTGGATGCAGCTGCTCGGCCAAGGAAACTCATTCCATGAAGCTCTCTGCGCACTGTTCTTGAGCTAATCTGAAGGCCACATGAAGTTTAGAGGTCTGTAGCGATTGACTCTGCAGAAAGTTGGTGACCTCTTCGCACTATGCGCCTCAGCATCCGCTGACCCCGCTCCGTCAGTTTACGTGGCCTACCACTTTGTGGCTGAGTTGCTGTCGTTCCCAAACATTTCCACGTTCTTATAATACAGCTGACAGTTGACTGTGGAATATTTAGGAGCGAGGAAATTTCACGACTGGATTTGTTGCACAGGTGGCATCCTATCACAGTTCCACGCTGGAATTCACTGAGCTCCTGAGAGCGACCCATTCTTTCACAAATGTTTATAAAAACAGTCTGCATGCCTAGGTGCTTGATTTTATATACCTGTGGCCATGGAAGTGTTTGGAACAACTGATTCTGATTATTTGGATGGGTGAGCGAATACTTTTGGCAATATAGTGTATATATATATATTTAACAAAATCCTGCTTTCAACGATTCATACAGGGTTATTCAAAGAGATCCGAATTGTGGCCGAAAGGTAACCGAACAGTGAAATTCAGCGTACGGTTACCTTTCTTGGCCATTCGGCTATTCAGAGAGCAGGCAATTCACCAAATCTTGGCGAATTGCCTGCACATACGGTGCCTGTTCGAGGGCAGTGAAATCCCCATAGAGAAGCAATGCTTCGGCTATTCAGAGAACAAAAACCAGCAGTGAAAAGTTGCCGAATTGCCCTGCTCTTCGGTGGATTCATTTGACAGGTTTATTCAGGCGAATCCCATAGGCTTCAATGTTAAAAATATTCCTGTTTTAATTCAATATCTAATAAACCGTTGATTAGAATATTATGCAGTAAAAAGTCTCTTTATAGATTTTTAGGATTGTTTAGTGAAAATAATTTTTTCATTTTTTTTCAATTGTTTTTTTCTGTAACAGCCCTTTTTATTATCATTCCCTGGACCTCATATGTAAATTTCAGACCTTTTCGTTCTGTAGTTTCTTTGCAAACAACGTTTCACTTTTCAAATATTCAAGCGTAGTTTTTTTTTTCCCCACTCCATTCGTCTGCGGTGTCGGGTTTTTCAGGTGGCTGCCTGCGCTGTGATCGTCGGCTGCTCGGGTTTCTCCGGCGTGTTCAATCCAGATGTTTTTGCGGGTTTCGGTGTGAGTTCGCCGGGTTTTGCAGTGAGTGTTCATCGGGTTTGCTGCGGCTTTTCCCTGCACTACGACGGCCCTGTGGTGCTTGCTGAATACACCGCAGGGCCGCGGAATTGGGATCGCCGAATCGCACCGAATTGAAGAGAACAAAAAGTCACTGAACGTGCGGTGACTTTTCGATTCTCTTTGCATAACCCTGTATGTTTCTGATGTCGGATGCTAGTGCTGATAGAGGACTGGAGTTAAGGGCGCACTCTAGGGTCTATTTATTGCTATAAACTGCTGTTTTAGTAAAGTAAGGTAACCCACTCAAGTTATCTATACATAAAATTTTTATATATAGAATAATCCATCCAATATCTATATGACAGATTGTACCCACTAAATCATATGTATGTATGTATCACTTCACTAATCTGCTGTATTATCTGATATATAATATTATATTGTATCCGATTGATCAGTATTGCTTCTGACAAGACTCATGACAGCTTGTGTGTTATTGTTTATTGTTACTCCAATAAAAAAGGCATCACTGTATCCTCTCATGCTCTTATTATTTCACCATATATACTTAAGCGTGTGTGTACGTATTGTACAGCGCTGCAGAATGTGTTGGCACTGTATAAATAATTGTGATTGTATATATCGTGCATAAGAATGTGTACGAGAGACTTTAGGGTTTTTTCACAAAGCATGCACTTGGCGCACTTTGGTGCACTTCGGCGATTCCATTTTCGACGAACCTTTGGTGAATTCACTATTCACCTCAGGGTCGCCGTAATGCACCGAAGATGGAGTCGCTGAAGACCACCGAACTAGCTGCCGAGGACCGCTGAACTAGAGGCCAAACTCCACCGAACTGTTTGCCGAGGACCGCTGAACTGGCTGCCAAACTCCACCGAACTGGCCGCCGAACTGCAAAAAAAAAAACACAGATCACTCCTATTTTCCTAATAGGTGTTTAACCCCTTCACTACCAAGTGATTTTCCAAAAAACATTGTCAGAAACCAGTGTTTTTTGTAAAATAATTTTTAATTAATTCTAAAGTAAGAAATATTTGAGTTTATACCCATTGTACTTCTTATTGTAATAACATATTTTGGCCAGTAGATGGCGCCATGTGCTGCCAAATTGAGGTAGAGGTTTAAGCAGCTGGTCTAGTTTCTTCTTTTTTTTTCCTGCATTGTCTGCTGAAAGCCAGATATTTCAGAGCTTTGAGCAGCTGATTTTACAGTGTTAGCTTTTTGGGCATTATGCCCACAGGGTTAAAACTTTGGGAGCACCTTCTGCAGCCCAGAAGGAAAGGAAATTTGTTTGCTGCAGATCAGTATACTGAAATGTCTCGATATCGGTAGTGAAGGGGTTAAACCAGCAAAAAGTATTAAAATGTGTCTAAATAATAAAAAAAGGTCCTTTAAAAACAATAAAATGGTCTGTTACAGAATAGAAAAAAATTTCTAAAAGGTCTAAAAAAAAAAAAGTCTAAAAAATACAAAAATAAAAAAAATTTTGTTTGCTGAAAATGAAAAGAATAAACTTTTTTAAAAATAAAAATTAACCATTACTTCTCTATGGGACAATTTCGCTGCAGTCAAAGATTGCCGAACTGCGGCGATCTGCAGCGAACTGCACTGTATTTCGCTGTCAATTTGTCAGTATATGGCGAATCGACGGTACAATTCGGTGGCAAGTTCGCCGCTTAGCGAATAACCTCTTTTTATGTTTTGCTACATTAAGACCACAGGGGATGAAAAGGATGTTCTCTGTCAGTGTCCATCAAGCGTACATTAGGGGGATACAATGCAGGTTTTGATTTGTGTAACATCAGAAATTGTCCTCGAGAAGATGCCCGGCCTGTCCTCTAGAAGAAGCCCGGCCTGTCCTCTGAGCCATTCTAGAAAAAAGATGAATGGTGTGTCATCTGAGGGACCTGCAGTGATGCGAGAATGACAAAGCGACGGTCGGGAAGATACAGAACATGACTTATATTAGAACGTTACTGTCGGCTGCTCAGCTCGGGTGAAGGGAGGGCTTGCCTGGAAGTCGTAACAATAAACTAGAAAAATCAGTGTATTTAATGTTTGTTTATATCCACAGAATGTCTCCAGCTATTGTATCATTAAGGCTAGGGTCAGACTGAGGCAGTGCGAACGCGCGTGCAGCCGCACTTAATCACGGCCGTGCTAGCAGCAGATGCCGGGCAATGACGGCCAATATACGAAGTACGGTCGCACAAAAGTGCGGCCGCGCAACGCAAGCGGCAAACAAACGCATTTTTTCGAGAACGTGAAACCACTAGTACTGACGTACAGAGTGCGCTGCGTCCGCTAGCGGCGTGTGTGCGTGATTAGGAGACGTCAGACGCTGCTAATGTCCGGCCAACATAACGTCCAGACGCAAAAAGTGTTTTATTGATGATCCGTACAAAATCACGGATGGAACTGCGCATCGTATGACCGCTATTGCGTATTGCGTGAAAAAATACGTCCATTCGTTCGAACGCACTTTTTCACGGACAACGTGAAAAATGCGTTAGTCTGACCCTAGCCTAAAAACACTTTATCTGACTTTATTTCAACCATTCGACGCATACTGCCTGTCTTTACGGAGCTCAGAGGGTCAAAGATACTCTCAAAAAATCATCACGGACTCCCTCCACCATTATATGTCACCCGTAAATAGTAAAGGACAAAAAGGTGTCCTAATAACCCCTTAACAACACAGTTTTTTGTCTTGCACATATGACACAAGGGATTTTTTTATTTATTAGTTTAGATGTGTGGTTCTTTGACTGTAATTTTTCTATTTCTTTTTTGGTGTACCTGTGAAGTGGAAATAGGCTGGAAGACGGCCGCCATTGTACACAGGCGGCCATCTTGTTCAGAATATTGGTTCACTTGTATATAAGTAGACAGGTTTGTAGCTGAGACTAGAATGAGGTATACGTAGAAACTTAGGAATGCGTTTAGATTAGCAGAAAAGCAATTAAAGTTTTATGAAAGATCTCTGTCTGTTCCTGGCACCAGGAGAAAAGCGACTCCAAGGTCGTTGGGGCCCGTGGAAAGACGAAGGAGTATAGAAGACCAGGCCCCAGGCCATCTGAATAAACATAGCCGATAGGGAGGGAGGCACTGCCCGGAGAAAGACAGCACAAACAAATCACAGACTGTCAAACTAACGAGAAGTGTATCAATTTATAGTTATATGTGGAATGTTCTTTGTGTTCGAATTAATGATGGGAGGTATTAACCCACGTGGGGTGGAATAGAGTGTCATAGGGAGGTGGGCTAATGGGGATGTACCTAATTATGTATTTGGGGCATAAAGCCTCATGTCTCTGTGTAATCGGGGCTCACTCTAAGCGATTCAATCCTGTGTGAGCACTTGTGTGACGACACAATAAACTCTTGCCTTTCCTGAAGAGACTCGTGTTTGGACAATCCTTGCTTGTGTCTGGTCCGGCGCCGTTAATGAAGTGAACCTGTCTGACTCCGGCTACATTTCTGGGGTCTCGATAGCCGGGATAACGGGCCTTTTGCCAAGACACAGGCAACGGCTGCTGAACACAGTGCGGCGATATTGACTGCAGGTGCACGAGAATCCCGATGGTTGGGGGCGTCCGTTGAAGGTGAGCTGACATCTGCAGGCGCCAAGCAGGATTTCCTGTACAGTGGACCTCATCTCGTCCCAAACAGACCCCCGGCTCGGGAAGCTGGGACACACCCGAGTCCGAGGAAACAGCGAGCAGCGCCGGCGATAGGTAACGTGTCTTCTATGTTTTGTATGTCTAAAGGAAATACCGGTATATAAGGGAAACGTCCGACTGAGATAGACGGATAAGAGGATGCGATGGCCACCATCCTATTGGTATATCTAGCCCGCCGCTGATAGCGCTGATATTGCTAAGGAGCCAGAGTGGCTAGCGGGTGTCTGGATTCGGGGGAATTGAATGCCAATTAAAGGGTAGTTCTGTAAGAGAGGGAGAAGGTAGCTACGTGGAGTTGCATGTCAGTAGTCAGTGTTTTGTAAACAAAGCTTCGTCACGTGGGTAAAAGGGAAAGGAGGAGGGATTTTTCTGTGACTGGGCTAGGAGCCTGAGTCAGTGCTGTGTGTACGCCGTGTAGTGAGAAGGGCTCATAGTGGCCAACGGTAGCTGCAGAGATAGTGGTGCTGAGTGGGTAGATTATCCATAAGGCAGATTGGAATTGCAGGCGGAAGTATAGACAAGGAACGGGGTGCACATAGCCACAAGCAGTCAAGAGTTAGAGTTCAAATTACGGGGTATAAGGAGCCACAAAGAAGGGGATAAGAACCCTTGGCTATTAGGAAGAGTTGAAGTGTTTTATTCTATGTTGAAAGTATCTGATACGGAATGTGTTGTGAATGAATTGACTCGAGTGCTGTGAGTGAACGTGCGCCTACTCGCTCCACGAGGAAGCAAATACGAGATTTGACCCTGGACGTACGGTTTCGGCTCAGGCGACTGCAGTCGGCTACTGAAGGGGGAAGCGTATGTGGATGCGGATAAATTGTTGACTGAAGTATCAGACTGTAGATTTTAACTGTTGTTGAAATAATATATCTGTATAGCAAAAAGTATTGTTTTCAGGAGGGACAATGGGTAACGGGTCATCAAAGCCCAAGAGGGTAAAGGAGGGGGAGACGCCCCTAGAGTATATGGTGCGAAATTTCGATGCATTATATAAAACTCATGATTATGGTGTAGAACTGACAAAAGAAAAGCTAAAAGTGATGTGTACAGTTGTGTGGCCGTTATTAGTCCCAGGATGGCCAGAGCAGGGGTCAATGGACCCGGAGTTGGTACAGAAGGTACACTCCCAAGTCACAGAGCAGTATGGGCATCCTGAACAGTATCCGTATATAGATATATGGAGATATTGTATTAAAAACAAGAGTCATTTTATAATGATAGCGGGGAGAAATAAGAAGCAGGACCCCCAGAATAATGGAGAGAGAGGGAGACCGGTGTTAGATCAACCGGAAGAGAGTGATAATCTGCCGCCGTCCTACCCATTATGTTATGGGGCAGCTAGGGAGGCTCTGAATGCCGCGATTGCGCGGGCGGAGAGGGGGGAGCAGGCAGCTGCTTCTCGGTCAGCTCCCTCTGCTCCGTCCCGTGTGACTGAGGAAGAAGAGCAGGGCGCAACGGGTGGAGGGGACAGAGAGGCTCCACCAGAGAAGATTGAGATGCCCGATGGGAGCGTATATAAATTAGTGCCCCACGGGAATGGTGATGATAAAGAGGAGGATGAGAACCAGGGAGTTACCACACGCGCAGCGAATAGTATACATAAACCCCGGGATCCGTACCAACACAATCCCTACAAGAATGCTATGCAGTTGCCTTTGCGGGAGGTGCCAGGCCCCCCCTTAGCGAATGGGGATCCAGGGCCAATACAATACACATATGTCCCATTCACGACAACAGATCTTTTTAACTGGAAAACACACACACCACTGTATTCCACAAATCCCGCAGCAGTGGCCAGTATGATAGAGTCAGTTATGCTCACACATAACCCACATGGGCAGATTGTCAGCAATTAATGTTGACAATGTTCACCACAGAGGAAAGAGCCCGGATAAATAGTAGCGCGCGAAAAGATTTTACTCGCCCAAGCTGTAGCAGATGCTAAGCCTCATCCAGAAGCATGGGCAGAGGAACATTACCCCAAAACAGATCCTAAATGGCCGTACAATACAGTTGAAGGAGTTGCCCATCTGCAGACATACAGAACTGCTGTAATTATGGGTGTTAAAGCGGGAGGGAAGAAGCCCACAAACATGGGAAAAATAGCAGATGTGATGCAAGAGATTAAGGAATCCCCAAGTGCGTTTCTAGAGAGATTGCTGGATGCGTACAGGATGTATAGTCCTATTGATCCTGAAGCGACGGAGAATCAGAGGTTAATTAACTCTTCGTTTGTGGGTCAGTCACAGAGGGATATACGGAACAAGATACAGAGAATAGATGGGTTTTTGGGGAAAGGTATTAGCGAGTTAGTTGAGATCGCTAATAAGGTGTATCATAACCGGGATCTAGAGGAGATAAAGAAACAGAAGGGACATACCGGGGTGGTTGGATACATGGGGAATGGCGGAGGACGAGGTGGCCCAGACAGAGGGAGGGCAAGGGTAGGGGGGCTAGAGGAAGAGGAAAAGGAGCCCCTAGGGAACCCCTAGGACCCAATCAGTGCGCGTGGTGCCGGGGTGAAGGTCACTGGAAAAACGACTGTACTGCATTTTTGGCTAAATTTGGGGGACAGGGTGAAGTTGGGGGGACGGGAGGTCAAGCCCCTAATGGCCAGGTAGCAGACGGAAGGTATGAAAGAAGTGAAGGGAACGGAGCGGGGTTTGTGGGACTGGCGGGGACATCATTTGAAGGGCAGGATGCATATTGACGGGGACCTGGGCCCATCCCGCTCGGTAGCCACGAGCCCACGGTCACAATGAGAGTGGGAAATAAAGATGAAGTTTTTATGGTTGACACAGGTGCCGAATATTCTGTTGTAACTAAACAAATTGCACCCCCAGTGGGGAATGAGGTTGATATTATGGGAGCAATGGGGGTGTCTGCTAAATATCCTTTTCTTGCTTCTAGAAAATGTAGTGTGGGTGGGCATAATGTTGAACATGAATTTTTGTATATGCCCGAATGTCCCATCCAGCTCCTGGGGCGGGATATCCTTTGCAAATTGCAAGCCCAAATTACGTTCCTTCCCGGGGTCACGCTCAATTAGACCTGCCCGAGAGTGGCTGCTCTGTTCGGCAGCATAATCCAGCCAGTCCGCACAATCCACAATCTGTGAAAATTGCAGTAGTTATGCCAAGGGAGGAAGAATGGCGTACAGCACCTACTCTGCCTGCCGCGCCGACCCGCACGCACTACTCCTTGAAATTCCTGGGGTATGGGCGGAGGAAAACCCGCCAGGACTTGCCATAAACATACCCCCGGTATATGTGGAATTAAAGCCCGGCGCAACGCCTGTGGCCCTAAGACAATATCATATCCCACAGAAAGCCAAGCAGAATATACAGATACATTTACAGAGACTTAAAGATAACGGCATATTAAAATTCTGCGTGTCACCATGGAACACACCCCTACTGCCAGTATTGAAAGAAGGCACACAAGAGTACCGCCCTGTCCAAGATTTACGAGCTGTCAACGAGGCCACAGTAACACTACACCCTGTGGTTCCAAATCCATACAATTTGTTGGCGTTAATCCCGGAGATACACAATATTACACAGTGCTTGATTTAAAAGACGCTTTCTTTTGCATCCGCCTGGCTCCAGCAAGCCAGCCCCTTTTTGCATTTCAGTGGGAAGAGTCTACCACGGGGCGCGTCATCAAATGACGTGGACGCGCCTCCCTCAAGGTTTCAAAAATTCGCCCACATTTTCGGGTGCGCGCTCAGCCAAGATCTCCTCGCCTTCAACGCTCAGCCAGACAAAGTAGTGTTACTACAATATGTTGATGATTTATTGCTGGCCTCTCCCACAGAAAAAGACTGTTTATCCGCCACAAAAGCCTTGCTACATCTGCTAAGCCAAGCAGGTTACAGAGTGTCTAAAAAGAAAGCACAAATATGTAAACAGAGTGTAAAATACCTGGGCTTCCAGTTAACAGGTACCAAACGTGCACTGGGGGCAGAAAGAAAAGAGGCAGTGTGCCGCATACCCCAACCAAAGACCAGGAGACAAGTCCGTGAGTTCCTGGGAGCTGCAGGCTTCTGCCGCCTGTGGATCCCAACTTCGCAGAAATTGCCAAGCCGCTTCATCAAGCAACCAAGGGGGGAGAATTAGACCCCTTTCATTGGGAAGAAGAGCAAACCGCAGCGTTTCTGAAATTAAAGACTCTGCTGATGGAAGCTCCTGCACTGGGCCTGCCAGATCATAGCAAGCCTTTCCAGCTGTTCGTACATGAACATAATCAAACAGCAACAGGAGTATTGGTCCAGACCTTTGGCTCATGGCTGAGGCCTGTGGCCTACCTCTCCAAGCAACTCGACCCTGTGGCCTGCGGCCTACCCCATGCCTGAAAGCAGTGGCTGCCACCGCAATGCTGATAGCAGAAGCAGACAAGCTGACCCTTGGACAAGTTCTTCATGTCAAGGTGCCCCATGCTGTCAAGGCTCTGCTGGATGTCAAAGGAGGTTACTGGTTTAGCAACAGCCGGATGACGAAGTACCAAGCCATGATGTGTGAAAATCCACGGGTTCATTTGGACCTCATCGCTACCTTAAACCCTGCTACTTTACTGCCTGACTGTGAAGAGGATCCAAATCATGAATGCCTCCAAGTCATGGAAGAAGTGTTCAGTAGCAGGCCAGATTTGAAAGACGTACCCCTAGACAAATACGATCTACAGCTATTCACTGATGGTAGCAGCTACATGGATGATGGGAAGAAAGTCTCCGGCTATGCAGTAGTCTCAACAGAAGAAATTATTGAAGCAAAGCCACTGCCAGGCCATACATCGGCACAACTAGCTGAAATAACAGCCTTAACCAGAGCCCTTGAAATTTCTGAAGGCAAAAGAGTAAATATCTATACACAGATTCAAATACGCCTTCATGACAGTCCATGCACATGGTGCACTCTACAAAGAAAGAGGCCTACTCACGTCTTCAGGACAACAAATTAAATATGCTGCAGAAATCACGGCCCTCCTGGAAGCAGTGTGGAAACCAAGTGCTGTCAGCATCATGCACTGTCGTGGCCATCAAAAAGGCCGTGATGAAATTCCAAAAGGTAACAGACGCGCGGACCAGGCCGCAAAAGCAGCTGCAAAACCGCCACTACCAACAGAAGCAGAAGCTCAAGCTAAAGTACTGATCTGCAAGCAAGAGCCTCAATCTTCCATGCCAAATTACGAGTTCTACATGAATTTGAAAAAGTTTGAACCCCACGGCGAGTTCATTGAAATAATCTTGAACAAATGGCAAGATGATTATGAACTGTTAGAACTCAATCATGATTATATCCAATGGCTTTTCCCAACTCGAACACAAGGCCGAAATTTTTACTCTATTCCCTTAATCCGCAAGAGACACGCCTAATGGTTAACACCTCAGAAGTTCAGCAAAGACTGCGCAGAGCCTGCAAGATGATGCTGAAATTCTTCGGCGTAAAAATAGTGGGGGAGGAGGAAGACAAAGAAACAATTGAAGTTGAACGAGCAGAAAATTTCGCGTCACGTTTTGAAAATTTGACAATCAATTCTCACAATAATCTACGAATCACACGAATACTGCACAGTCTGGGAGAATTGGGAGCAGAAGAATATCAAGTCCCACTGGTGAGGTTCTTCCTCAAGGAGATCCTTATCAAGAACAGACTGCCAAGAATGAAGAAAAGTGTAATGAATTTTTTCATACCAGCAGTAAGAGATCCACAAGACAGACAAGATTTGTTATTTTTCGCATGGCGATACTATTTCCCAAAAGGAGAATTTATCTGGGGAAATCATGGAGAATTGGCACGATACAAACCAAAACCAGTGGTGGCTGCACTTCTACCGGCGCCACTGAGCGAATGGACACCTGTGTACTCAGAGAAAGAAAAGAAGTGGCTGACAGAAGAACCCGGAGGGTATGGAGAAGATGGATGGTTCCAGATGGAAAATGGACGAGTGGTCCTACCAGCAACACTGGCTCCTGAAATCATAAGAGCACTTCACGCAAGTACCCATGGAGGGAGAGAAATGATGGAGCAACAGTTGGAGCCACATTTCTACGTACCAGGATTGTCAGCAATCTGCAAGGCACAGCTCAGCAGTGTGTAACATGTGCCAGAAACAACCCGAGAACAGGCCCATCTCAACCCCCAGGGAAACAGCCAATCGGGCTATCTCCAATGGCATCATTACAAATAGACTTTACAGTGCTGCCACCCTGCAAAGGATAAATATTTACTAGTGATGGTGTGCACTTTGACAGGATGGGTAGAAGCCTTCCCAAACGAGAAAGACGACAGAAGTGGTAAGAGATCTATGAAAGAAATAATACCACGTTACGGACTTCCACTCGAGATAGGGTCGGACAATGGCCCTGCATTTATCCAGAACTGTTTGCAACAACTTGCCCGGCTACTGGGCATCACCTGGAAGCTACATACTGCCTACAGGCCCCAAAGTTCAGGAAAAGTTGAAAGAATGAACCGTACCCTAAAGACTTTGATGTCCAAACTGTGCCAAGAGACGTCAATAGGCTGGTTGGACTTGCTGCCGATAGTCCTCTTGCACATTAGGTGCAGACCAACCCCCAATTGAAACTAAGTCCGTACGAACTTATGTTTGGACGGCCAACCCCTCTGATTAATGGACTAAGGGGGGACCTTCGGGCATTGGGAGAAACTAAACTAAATGATCAGGTAGTAATGCTGGGTAAATCAATGCAGAAGTTAAATACTTGGGTGGGGGATAATATACCGCATTTTCTGTATCCTTCATTGCATAAGTATTGTCCGGGTGACTCAGTATGGGTAAAAGAGTGGAAAAATGATCCACTGGGTCCAAAATGGAGAGGTCCTTACCTTGTCCTGTTATCAACCCCTACAGCAGTAAAGGTTGCCGAGGTGGTCCCGTGGATACATCACTCCAGGGTAAAAGCAGCCGCAGCCAGTCCTGAACCAACATGGAAGGTCGTTACCAACGAGACCAACCCACTGAGGCTGAAGCTGACAAAGACCACAGCCATGAGCACCTAAATGATCCTAACCAGATAATACAGAGGATCAACAAGTGGGTGTTTTGATGGGCACAGGTCCTGACCACCTGCCAACAGGGGATACCCACAGGGTGCTTTTTAGGGGCCCGGCCCCCACCCTTGATCATCCAGAAATGTTCTTTACTTTTGAAATTCCGGTGGGGAGGGATTGGGTTTATGTGACTGTAAAAAGAATTGCCCAAGGAATTCTGACACTCGGGGCATTTGTGGTGCTGATTTTATATCTTGCTAATTTGATTTATGGACTCTCGCGTGGAGCATGCTCTAATTGTACGGGCAATGTGGGGAAAGTGGATATTTCCCATATCTGGAATGGTACGCACCCGGTGATGGAGAACCGTACCATGTGGAGACAAAAACGAGAGGCGCTATCTGGAACCAACCCAAGAGGACACTTACTTGTGCAATTCAAATATGACTATGCTAAAAAGTCTGGGCAAACTGCATGCTGGGTGTGTAGTAGACTGCACCCAGAGACAATTCATATACCATTTGCCTCTGTTCCAATGAATTTGAGTATGTTTGTATCAGGGAATATCACAATACATGCTGTCAATGCACAAGGGAAAAGACAGAATCAGTCAGTCCCGGGTACCCCATAATAGGACCAGTGTATCCACCAGAATGGTGTTTTCAACTAGGACCAGATAAAGAAACAAATAACGAGGGTGGGTTATGTAACTCAAGTCAGTTCAACTGGACATCATACATTTACATATTCAAAACAGGACAAAAGGCGACTTATTTATACATACGATGCAGGCAACTCACTAGAGACCAAGAGGCGGTGATTGGGAATGTGACCAATGGGAGGCAGGGTGCAGTGGATATGATGAGACGGCTGAGACACCTTGCGATAGAGATATCAAAGGGAACACTACATTCATCACCATTTATAGTGACAGGAGGGTACCAGGTGTGCTGTGAAAGGGTGTGTTACACATGGGTACCACCAACAATAACGGGAATGTGTTATTTGGCTAAGCTGGTCCCAATCCAGAAACTAAGGGGAGAAGACACAAACACAGACACAGAACTACACCCTAGGTACCCACTGGTGTTTGAAAGACCGAAGAGAGAATTGTTTGCGAAGATGGATCGAATATGGACATGGTTGCCAGCATGGACTGGATGGGGAGGAGAGATGATGAGGAGATTGAATAGCTATGTCAATCTGATGGATGAGATTCTGAATAGAACCAGTATGGATATCCAGCTGCTGAATCTGGAAATGCGTGAGTTACGAAAGGTGCAAATGATACATGAAATGGCGCTTGAGCAGATCAGTGCGGCCTTGAATGGATTGTGTGAAATGACAATGCACTATGAATGTTGCACCTTCATCAGAAACACTACACACGAAGTCCCAGACTATTACCAGGTAATTCAAGATCATCAGGAGAAGGTAGCACAGTTGCAGGGCACAGCCAGAAGGATTGCTGCCGAAGGCTGGAATCCGCTCCGTGGGTTTGGAGCAATGGGAGAATGGTTTGGTTCTATCTTACGATTTATCTCAGGATTGGATCCATGATACTTATGATAGTGGTGATTTTGATCATAGGGATACTGATATACCGCATAGGGCTATGTTTATGGCCACTGTGCAAAACAGCACTGATATCTACACAAACACAGAAGATACCACTGATAATTCCACAGGAAGGAAGTAGACGACCCCAGTAGAAGTTTTTCAGTAGTTTCAGATAGTGGAGTGTAATGGCTATAAGTGCCAGGAAAAGATCCTGACACTTGAGCCAAGGGGGGAATGAAGTGGAATAGGCTGGAAGACGGCCGCCATTGTACACAGGCGCCATCTTGTTCAGAATATTGGTTCACTTGTATATAAGTAGACAGGTTTGTAGCTGAGACTAGAATGAGGTTACGTAGAAACTTAGGAATGCGTTTAGATTAGCAGAAAAGCAATTAAAGTTTTATGAAAGATCTCTGTCTGTTCCTGGCACCAGGAGAAAAGCGACTCCAAGGTCGTTGGGGCCCGTGGAAAGACGAAGGAGTATAGAAGACCAGGCCCCAGGCCATCTGAATAAACATAGCCGATAGGGAGGGAGGCACTGCCCGAGAAAGACAGCACAAACAAATCACAGACTGTCAAACTAACGAGAAGTGTATCAATTTATAGTTATATGTGGAATGTTCTTTGTGTTCGAATTAATGATGGGAGGTATTAACCCACGTGGGGTGGAATAGAGTGTCATAGGGAGGTGGGCTAATGGGGATGTACCTAATTATGTATTTGGGGCATAAAGCCTCATGTCTCTGTGTAATCGGGGCTCACTCTAAGCGATTCAATCCTGTGTGAGCACTTGTGTGACGACACAATAAACTCTTGCCTTTCCTGAAGAGACTCGTGTTTGGACAATCCTTGCTTGTGTCTGGTCCGGCGCCGTTAATGAAGTGAACCTGTCTGACTCCGGCTACACCTGCACATGTTATATGTTGTTTATTTATAGATCAAACAATACATTTTTTACAGTACACAAATTGTACGCAAAAAAGTGACTTTATTTTTTATATGTCACACGATTAATAAAAATCCTAATCCTTTCCCCCCCAATTTCTACTAAATAACTTGCATTTATAAACTAAACCTGTGAGCACTATCATGCGCCTTAAGCTAAAACGGGGGAAAAAATTTGTTAGCATCTAGGATCTCGCGGCAGCGCTAATGTGCCGTCGCAAAGATCCCTTCCGGGGGTCCATAGGACTCCATGGAGGCTCCTGCTGCCGGGTCACACGAACTACAGGATCTCGCCTCTCGCGAGATCTTGCAGGTCGGTGGAGTGATCGCAGAGGGAGACTGGAGACTTTTTTCCCCCAGTCTCGCTCTGCTCCCGGCAGCCAGATGCGACGGTTCGAGTCGCCGTTATCGCCGCGGGACGAGAGTTGAGTATCTAATTTTTTTTTGGGGGGGGGGGGGTTCCAGCTGCATCTAATTCTGCAGAAGCGAAATCAGTTAACTACAGCATAGAGCGGTTAGTAATTAGCATTAGGACTTTGTGATCCTAACACTAATTACTCCATGCTTACACTTTGCGCTCCCCATCTTAAGTATAGGAAGTGCAAAGTACAGTAAGCTCGCACTAAAAAGCGCCAATACCGATGCGCTAATGGATTTTTTTAACCGGTTTCTGATCGGGAGGTGATTTGACTGTAAAGCTAACCGAGAACTAACGCTCACTTATCTGAGCGCTAGCGTTAAGGAGGTAATAGGGCCCTATATGTATACTATATGTAAAAGTAAGCGTATGAAGGAAAGAACTTTAATCTCTTAGGGTATAATAAATAAATAAAATAAATGAAAAAAAAATAATTAAACCACTACTAAAAGTTAACCCTTTAGGGTAGAAAATTATGCTGATCACCGTACTATACTGTGGTCTGACACTAAAAAAAAACACTTCATCGCCTTTTTGGGACACTTACATATTTGGGGTCACTTACGGTAACATAGGGGGACACTGATTCTTCTTTCTCCATCTGCATACAAGTAGTGCAAGATGAGATAGAAAAAAAAAACCTGACAAGATGAGTGTTTACTAATGCTCACTAGGCCCTAGGAACGCTATGATTGGCTGTCACAGCTTTCTGGAAACCAGAGGCGCATTCAATACCTCAGCCGCTGCAAGTGCTAAGTTAGCAACTTGCCATTGAACGCCGTTCAACCACTCAGCGCTCAGCACTGCTAACTTTGCACTTGCAGCGACCCGAGGAGATGCTGCGAGTAGCGGAGTGTGACGTAGTAAAGATGGCCGCCGCCATGAAGCAAGTAACAATTCCGTACAGCAATGTTAATTTTGAGGTTTTTGATCACCAAAGCACAAAATATGTATTTATTTATTTACCCCTGCACATAGACATATATTACAGTTCAAATTATATTTTGTTTCAGAAGTAAACATAACGTTTATTCAATAAAAACTATCATTTGTGGTGCGTGCGTACAAAACGGGATTGTGCTGACTGCTTTTCTTTATTATATTTTGACCGAGTGATATGAAAAACAATCTGAATCTTTAATTAAAAAACCGTCGGCCATTTTGGATTCAAAATTCGCATCCAAAGCGTTCAATGACACTGCTGCAGCAAACTGAATTGCTGCGCTGTAGCAATTCAGCAGCTGCTTAGGTATTGAACGGGGCTCTGGCCAGACTTTTTATTTTCTGATGCTGGACTGTTTCAGTCCTGTGGCTTCTAGGCAATATCTGCAGCAATCTGATTTCGCAGTGAATGACAGCCGACATGCATTTCCGTTCAGTACGTTATGAGTCCTTAATGGGATTTAACCTACAATATACTGTATGCCCAATGTCAGGAACGGGTTAAAAAGATCCCAAATTCCATTATTGCAAAATAGCCATTGCGGACCTGCCTGACTTTGTACGTATATGCAGGTTGTGCACTGACCCCCCCAGCTACCAAGTGATTATCCATAAAACCACTGGCAGGACCAAGTGGTTTTATGGAAAATTACTTTCCATTACCCACCCAGTAAATTGAAATACAGGCGTTCCATTGGATATGTTCTCTATAGGTAGACCCTTTTTGACACATAGAGGGCTCCCAATGGTGGCCAGAAAGTGCTACTACATTTACATTACAGCTTGGGCTCCGTGGTTATATGCCGGAAGAAAACAATCTCACATAATGCTCTGTCATGCGTGGTGTGTTGAAATTTCAGAGGCATGTTCTGGAGCCCATTTACAAACTAATTTTGTTTGTAATTATTATTATTCATTTATTTATAAAGCGCCAACATGTTCCGCAGCGCTGTACAATGGGCACAATATAGACAGGGTTACAATACATTGAACAACATTTTGACAAACCAGTACAGGAGGAAACAAAGGCCCTATTCACGTGGGAACTTACTATCTAGAAATAAGGCTGGGGTCAGACGAACGCAGTGTGAACGCGCGTGCAGCCACAGTTTATCACGGCCGTAGTAGCAGCAAATGACGGGCAATATACGAAGAACTGATTAAAAAGTGTGTATACGGGTATACACTATACAGTGTGGGCGCTTGTTAATTTAAGTTAATTAAAGTGCTATGTGAATAAATAATCAATTGCAGCCTAAGTATGGTAAAAAGCACATAAAAAACAACCAAAATACGTGCCAAGATTAAGACAAAAGGATAAACAAGACCATACGGCGCATAAAACAGTGAACAGTTGATTAAATGAACAACTGGTTAATAGAAGTAAAATGTGAAAGGTGTCCTTTAAGGTATAAAAAGTGTCCTTTAAAATGCAAGAAGTGTCCTTTAAAATACCAAACAGAGGAGGTAAAAGAGTACAAAAAAGTTTCAAAAAAATTATTAAGTCAATTTGTGCAAAATAAGTGTTCAAAAAGTGCAATGATTTAATACTCAAAGAGTGTTGTTGATTGAAGACAAATGCAACAATCTTCTCTGTGGTGTGGATATCAAATCTTCTCTTTAAAGGTGTCCCTCAGAGAGAAATAAAGGCAATAATAGTGCAGATGGTCATACTGGGATGAAGTAATTTAATAAAATGAATGTATCACTCACATTTATTAGAGCCTAAGAGAAATCCAGGCTCAAGGAAAATAGCTTGCGGCCAAGTATAGGGTGGCACGTCCCTCCTTTCATCTATGGTGGTTACTAGATAAAGCAGAGAAGATCGGGAGACGGCACTCCCATAGCGTAACTCTGTGCAATACAGGTGGAGGATTAAATTAAAATTGGTCACACTCACCAGTTATAGAGCCTCTCAATTCCAGGCTCAAGGAGTATCGCCTTGGGTCCTCTTAAGGTGGGGGCCCAAACCTCTTTGGTGTAGCAGCAGTTGGTCCAAATGTCCAAAAAAAGGTAGGGAGATAAGGAAAAGTGGCGAATGCAAAAAATATATAGGTAATGAATTTATTGGAATTAATAAAATCCTGGACAAATTGTACCGAGACGCGTTTCGGCTAAAAGCCTTCCTCAGTCGGTATATTTAGTGTCCATAAAGTGCAAATCTGCATTTGCACTTTATGGACACTAAATATACCGACTGAGGAAGGCTTTTAGCCGAAACGCGTCTCGGTACAATTTGTCCAGGATTTTATTAATTCCAATAAATTCATTACCTATATATTTTTTGCATTCGCCACTTTTCCTTATCTCCCTACCTTTTTTTGGACATTTGGACCAACTGCTGCTACACCAAAGAGGTTTGGGCCCCCACCTTAAGAGGACCCAAGGCGATACTCCTTGAGCCTGGAATTGAGAGGCTCTATAACTGGTGAGTGTGACCAATTTTAATTTAATCCTCCACCTGTATTGCACAGAGTTACGCTATGGGAGTGCCGTCTCCCGATCTTCTCTGCTTTATCTAGTAACCACCATAGATGAAAGGAGGGACGTGCCACCCTATACTTGGCCGCAAGCTATTTTCCTTGAGCCTGGATTTCTCTTAGGCTCTAATAAATGTGAGTGATACATTCATTTTATTAAATTACTTCATCCCAGTATGACCATCTGCACTATTATTGCCTTTATTTTCTCTCTGAGGGACACCTTTAAAGAGAAGATTTGATATCCACACCACAGAGAAGATTGTTGCATTTGTCTTCAATCAACAACACTCTTTGAGTATTAAATCATTGCACTTTTTGAACACTTATTTTGCACAAATTGACTTAATAATTTTTTTTTTTTTTGAAACTTTTTTGTACTCTTTTACCTCCTCTGTTTGGTATTTTAAAGGACACTTCTTGCATTTTAAAGGACACTTTTTATACCTTAAAGGACACCTTTCACATTTTACTTCTATTAACCAGTTGTTCATTTAATCAACTGTTCACTGTTTTATGCGCCGTATGGTCTTGTTTATCCTTTTGTAATATACGAAGAACGGCTGCACGAAAGTGCGGCTGCGCAACGCAAGCGGCAAGCAAACGCATTTTTTCGAGAATGTGATACCGCTAGTACTGACGTACAGAGTGCGCTGCGGCGGCATAGCGGCGTGTGTGCGTGATTAGGAGACGTCAGACGCTGCTAATGTCCGGCCAACATAACGTCCAGACACAAAAAGTGTTTTATTGATGATCCGTACAAAATCACGGACGGAAATGCGCATCGTGTGACCGCTATCGCGTATTCCGTGAAAAAATACGCCCATTCTTTCGAACGAACTTTTTCACGGACGACGTGAAAAATGCATTCGTCTGACCCTAGCCTAAGCGAAATTCCTATGCATTATTTCAGAATTGGTTGTAATAAAGAAATAGACAAAAAACAGCGTATTTTCCTATTTATTGTACCCACAAGAATAAAGCCGCACAGCAAAGCCCTGTTATTTAACTATATATATATATATTTTCCATGTATTAAATCCTTATGTTAAATAGATGTAGACTAAATAATATATATTTAATGGTGGTGTGTTCTCCCATGTACCTTTTAACCGGTCTCCCCATTCCTCATAATTTTCTATTACTGTATTGCTGTCCTTTATTCCCATGAGCCTCAGCTACTGGCAGGGTAAATAAACGTCAAAATCAAGCAAGGCGTAATAAGCTTACCATTTCTACTTTATATACTGTTTGGAACTGTCTATCGAGAAACAGGACAGAACTCCGTGTATTTCTGAAACTTGTCGTTTTAGTTTAGCATTTTTTTTAAATTATTTTGGCCTCGCTGAGCCACCGTAGTACGGATGTATGCGTCACTGCGGGCGGATGAAGCCGCCTCGGAGTGTCGTGTCGTGAATGCTGACAGACACCGGAAGTATTGTGCTTTCTGGCTGCAGCCGGAGCCCACGTGTTTAGAAGTAAACGTGGAGCTGTTTTGGGGTCAGAGCTACTAGGATTGCGGTATTAAAAAGACTGTGAGTATATTTAATCGTCCTTTTTTAATATTAATTCTGCCCAACCTGTTTCACTGTCTTTTCAATGTACCCCCATTTACCCGCAGAGCGTCTGTAGTGCAGTGATCTGTGTAAGGTTCAGACTATATTGAGGTTTTATAGTCACATATAGGCGCTGTCAGACAAAATGTGACCAGGGATGAGCTTGATGAATGGAATGCTGCTAGTTGCCAGATCCGCCATGTTTTCTGAGCACTTTGAACCACCTCATGCTTACTGGTCATGTTTTACTGTACATCATTCATCTGCTGCAAAGAGGAAATCAATTAGAAGTGGTATTCCAGGTTGTTTGTGACCCCCCCCCCCTTCATTATTCAGAGAAGCCATTAAAGGAACACTGTAGTTCACATTAGCTTTTTTTAAGGTGGTCAGGATGTGTAGAGTGCCCCTTTCCCCCCCCCCTCTTGCTGCCCCATTCTGTTGCCGGTTGGGTGGAGTAGGGGTAACATCACTGCTCTGTAATAATAACCATGGAGAGAGACTGTGGAGACACAGGTTCGATCCCGGCAAGAGCACCTCTGCAGTAAGTGTCCTTGGACAAGACACCTAATGGTACATACTCGCCACCCAGGTTATACTTGAAAACGAGAGAAGTCTCAATGTATCCTTCCTGGTAAAATACTCAAAAAAAAATTGCAGGTGAAGTGGAGGAGTTTGATCCACCCACTCAGTGTCTCCAGTAGCCGGGATTTTTAATTGATGTCCCCTTCTCTGAAGCCGCTCTTAACTGTGACCGCTCTGACAGCAGCAGCCGATGGATTGGTTCTGAGCACGCCGCTCCAGGCGCTACGGAGCATGCGCATGTAAAGTGTGAGCGTCCCAAACGATGGGCAATTTTCAGATGCTGACAAAAACTGTGAAGTCCGGGACAGTCAGATACTGCAAAAAACTGTGAAATCCGAGACCGTCAAGAGCAGAGAAATCTGGGACCGTCAAACTAATAGGCCACTGGTATTTGGGTAATGTGGCTCTCCTTTTGACTGATCTCTTGCTGCTGTTCCCAAACAAAAATCTGTGAGGATCACTGCTCTAGCTTGTATACCTGTGCTGAGATCTGCCCAAAGCCGGAACTGACTCGACCAATCAAGATGCTCTCAGCATAAACACTGTGTTATGTAGGTCGTTCCTTCTATAGATCATATTAAAGGGTTTGCTGTGGCTTTGTATGTAGACTTCTGAATTCTCAGTTTGAAGGATAAATCTGTAGACGGGATCACTTGTTCTTTTATCCTTCTTGCTTGTAAGGGGGGGGGGTTCAGTACTGAGGACCCTTTATTTGTGATAAAAGGAAAGGCACTTGAAGCATGGGTTGCCTCTCGTAAGAATGGGAAGCTGGGTTTGCAGCGGCAGATATTCATAGTTAGACTACACCTATAGGCCTGCGTCTTTTCTGTGTTATGGATTAATTGTGTCTCCTATTCCCGAAAATGAGAGAAGATTTGTGTACCGGGTGGCATAGGACTGAACCCAGGGTACAAATGTAGATCTGCACTTTTAAAAATACACTATTAATCAACATAAATAATTATTTGTAAACATAACGCACACGTAAACACACACATGTAAACACAGCATTTTATTATTCTATTTTGTTTACTGTTGCTATTTTTTTCAGTTGTTAATTGCTTTTTGCTACATTATTGCTCCTGTGTAACCTTTTGAAAAAATATTTGGAGAAAAACATAACAAACCCCAAACTACTGATTTTTCTTTCCCCTTTACAGTGCTGTTCTCCTGAAGACAGGATGGACGAGAAGGATTTATTCGCCACTGAATATCCAGTGAGCGCCAGCGAAGATGAGGTAGGAAAGCTCAACAGAAACCCTACAGCCAAGCTTCCTAATCTTTGGAAAAGGAGGAAGCACAGGTTTACTTCGAACGACATGTCTTTTCAGATTAGAAGGGTGCTGATACTCTCCCAATGCTTTTTATATGGTGGCAAAAAACATAACACTGTGTTTACTTCATTTTCATGGGACTCTGACCTACCCAGCTTTGTTTTACCTGAATTCCTGGGGACATTAAAGCCTTGCTTGGTTATTTATCACTCACCTTTAACCCCTTCGCTACCAATATCGAGATATCTCAGGCTTCAAAGGCACATATCGAGATATCTTGATATGCTGATCTGCAGCCCAAAAGTAAATTAATTTTGTTTGATTTTGGGCTGCAGAAGGTGCCCCCAAAGTTTTCGCCCTGTGGGCATAATGCTCAAAGAGCTAAAACTGTAAAATCAGCTGCTGAATGCACTGAAATATCGGGCTCTCGCCAGCCTATGCAGGGGAAAAAAAATAAGAAAATAGACCAGCTGCTCAAACCTCTAACAGTCTGGCAGTAGATGGTGCCATCTTCTGGCCAAAAATAGGTTATTTACAGTAAGAAATTCAATGCGTATAAGCTCAAATATTTCTTAATAATTAAAAATAATTTTACAAAAAGTCACTGGTTTCTGACCATCTTTTTTTGGAAAATCACTTGGTAGTGAATGGGTTAATGGAAGCCAATCAAGTCCACATCGTGACTGCGGCCTCTTCAAAAAGGCACCAGAAGGTTCAGTGCTGAGCTCTGCAAAGTTGAAAAAACAGTTGTATAATACAATCAACAAGGCAAAAAGTCCAAAATAAATGTGTATATATATATATATATATTTCTTTCATAAACCAGTCAGCGAACAACAGTAATTTCTGGTTTGCCTGTGATTCTGTCTCCTCTTCCCGTCCCTGCCATAATGCAGGCAGATTTGTTTCCTATAAATTATGGCGTTGGAGCCGGTAAGGCCTTTCTTTGTCTTGGGCTGTCAGATTCTTAATTCACAAGGGGTTTGCACCTTTTCTTCTCTGTGGAGCGGAGTTTCATGCACGCATGCTGATTAATACAATGTACGGTAACCTATAGTGACTATGACCTATACAGAGGGGTTTATATAAAGTTTGGTACTAACCCTGAGCCTCATTCCTTGTGCAGGGAGACAGCGACACGGAGAGGAAGCACCGGAAGCTGCTGGACGCCATCTCGTCTTTGGATGGGAAGAAGAGGTGAGGCTTTATACATTGAGCAAAAGACTGGTTTTATCAAATCGCCACCAGTGGACATCTCTGCTGGTTAGAAAACTTGGGCCAACTCCGACATTAAGCTAATTCCTGGATCCAGTAGTCCTCACAGCTGCAGGCGTTGGCTTTAAATCTTATTCAGCTTTCACAACTGCTGGCGGTTTGGATGTTGCGGCTGCATACTGTAAATTCACGTCTGTTATGTGATCGTGCTGAAAGCCTCCACGTACGGGGTTCGACGGGGCTGCGAAGTGCCAGCCTCCATTGGAGGATCGAGCCTTGCACTGCTGAGAGCAATAACTGCGCTCAGCGAGGCGGCCAGACAGGAGTGTAAGGAACATCCACTCTCACGGACATTCCTTCCTCTCTTAAAACCACTTGTCTGACCCCGGCCTAAATGAGTCAGTATTCAGAAAATGAATACAGTCTCTTAAACCCTGGTGTTTAGTAACTTAGTACCTGTATTTAACCCACCCAAAAATACCTTCCCTCAGGTCCTGCGGTGCAAAGGGCTGCCGGATCCGCTGATACTTCTGGCCACAAGCTGTGGAAGACTGGAGGCAGTTCCCAGTGGTTTTCCACGTCTCCTATAAAATCTAGCTCTCTCAGAGATGCGGTGGGCTCCATATAGAGTCCTATGGACTCCGGAAGCCTAAACCCGCAGCGCTGTTGGTATCTGAGTTATCATGATTCTTCCAAGGTCAACAGCAAATACAGCAGCTGGGTGGAAATAAGATCGGGGACAAGGAGATAGTAAGTGATGTCATAGATTTTCTCCTTTACCGTCTCCTTGTTACCAGCTAGGTCTGAATCGGGCGCTTCGCTTTGGGTCATTGACATTATTTCACTAGTTGTGTTTTTGAACAAATCTGTTTCCATCGCAGGAGGAAACTGACAGAACGGACAGAGGCGAGTCTCCAGGTGTCTGAGTTTGGAATCAGTGCTGAAGGTCGGTTTCTATCATGCTTCTTCACACTCGCTGTCCTGAGGTTTTATTTTCTATTTCTATGTAACATAATTTCTTTTATTTTTATAAAGCTGCCTTTTAGGCCGGCCGTCTACTGGCAGCGTAATTAGGCGACCGATTTGTTTTACCCGAATTACAGACAACGCCATCGGCCGATCAGGGTCGTCCACTGAAATGACCCAGATCGGTCATTGGACAGGCCACCAGGGGAAAGAAAGAAAAAAAAAAAAAAAACGCCAGGGCCGCTGCGGGGTGAAAATAAACTGTCTTTTGATGCTGAAACAGAGTTTTAGCATCAAAGGCAGCCCCCGTCCAGCACGGCCGGCTCCTGCTGAAAAAAAAAACCACAAACCAACTTGCCAGGCTGCAGCGGAGGACTAGCCCCCCTCTTCCTGCTGCGGAGTATTTCAGCTCTATTGGGGACAACGCTGAAGCCGGCTCATTGAGAAAAAAAAGCCTAGTCTTTTCAAAAAAAAAATAAACCGAGCCAAGAAGTTAGCAAAATACCAAAGAAATCCTAAAAAATCAATAAATAAATAGGCTATTTGCTGCGGATTAAAAGAAATAAACGGTTCAATAAATAATGAAAAAGAAACAAATATTTTTTCCATTGAATCCTATGGGCTGTCATTTCTCTTGTACCAGATCGTCCGATTTCATCTGACAAAATTCAATTTAAATTGAAGGGATCACACATCTGTTGTAATCGCATACAATCGTCTGAAGTCCTCTGGGTGGTCGGATGCAGTGGAAGAGGGCTGATTCACCTGCATGTTGTAGGATCGTTGGACGACTTCAGATGAGATCGGATGATCGCACAAATACAGTGCCAGTGGACGGCCAGCCTTAAGCTGCTCCCCCTTGATGCCATGAAAAGAAATGCTCTTATGTAAAGACATTTACTCTCCTGCTCGAGTGCTCATCGTGAGAATTAAAACAACATACTTGGGAATCGGTAACGAGCGGTGTAGTTGGCACTGCTAACAGGAGCTTACAATCTAGAGGGGTTGGTGAACAACAAGAGGAGTTGCCATCTTATTGGTGGTCAGGATCAATAGTACTAGTGTATCAGAAATGGTGGTAGAACGTGCTATGAAGCCTGTAATTCTGCGTTTGTGTCACCTACCTTGGGTGCAGGGGCATCTCTTCAAAGTGGAGGTCTTACCACTATCACTGCCAATCAACGGCTGCTGGACTGATGTCTGGGAGTTGGTTCAAATTGGGATAAATCAGCCCACACAGTCGCATTACCTGTCAATGGTTCAGATTTGATAGGTATCTGATTTTCTGCAGGTTAGGATGACTCTTCTTGCAGCGCATGCACCCCTGTGGAAGAGCTTCCACTCCTAATATCCAGTTATGAAATCTATATTGTAAATTTCCATTTTGTAAACGGTCCTGTAATTTCGCATCGCAGGTGCAGGAGACAAATTATCCCTTTCTGATCTCATCCAGCCCTCCAACAAATCTTCCGCACTCAGTACTGTAAAAAAGCAGCTGAAAAACATCAGCCAGGCGAAAAGCGTGGAGCTCCCCCTCACCAGAGAGCAGAGCAACCGGGTAAGTGGACCTAATTGCCTCAGAATGTTTCATCGTAGAGCTCAGCATGCGGTTCCAGGATCAAACTTGGATTGTTTCTTCCAGATACAAAGAGTGGTGGCCTATGAGAAGACAACCGAGGAGGTCAGCAGATGGGAGAACATTGTCAAGCAGAATCGAAAGGCAGATCAGCTGGTGTTCCCTCAAAATGATGAGAAGGTCAAACCGGCTCGTCTCGAAGAAGTGGTGACACGCTGGAAGGTGAGTTAAACCTCCCAGAATTTTGATAAGTGTACGATTGAGTTCACTTATTTCTGTATTTTAAATTTATCTGTGGACAAGATAGGAGAAGTTTGACATGATTGCTTGTGTGTGTCAACAAGTTACACCTGATAACTAGGTTCAAGTAAATTGTAATTACATAATCAGAGTTTTGATGTGTTTTTTTTTTTTGTATTATGAAGTTGTGAGATATAATGTGCCCCTGCCTGCATCTCCTGTAATGGCAGATATCTCCTGTCTCGGTCACTTCATTCTGACGATGATCTGTTATACTCTTCGTTATCACTATCAGGACTTTACCCAAGCCGCACTCTCTCTCTAACTCCCCCCTTTACGACATTCGGCTCCCTGTCCCTCCAGTCTATCAGCTCACTGCATAATCCCCCCCCCCCCCCATTGCTTTTTTTCTGATCTCCCAAACGGCCTCCTTGCATCCCATTAGTTCTGGTATTTACCCTCATCTCTCTCTGCCACCCCACTCCTTTTAGATTGTAAGCTCTTCAGCAGGGTCTGCTTTCCTATCCTTCTCTGCATGGCAAAATGTATTGAGGCTAGGGTCAGACGGACGCATTTTTCGCATCATCCGTAAAATAAGTGCGTCCAAACACATGGACGTACTTTTTCACGGAATACGTGATAGCGGTCATATGATGCGCAATTACGGCCGTGATTTCATACGGATCCAAACCAGGAAACTTTGGGTGTCTGGACGTTATGTTGGCCGGACATGAGCAGCGTCTGACGTCTCCTAATCACACCGCTATGCTGACGCAGCGCACTCTGTGCGTCAGTACTAGCGGTTCGACTTTCTAGCGTTTGCCGCTTGCGTTGCGAGGCCGTACTTCGTATATTGGACATCATTTGCTGCTACGGCCGTAATAAAGTGCGGCTCAACGCTCGTTCACACTATGTTCGTCTGACCCCCAGCCTTAAATATGTGGGGTTTTTTTTGTCCCACCAATTGTACAGCGCTGTGGAATATATTGGCTTTTGTAAATAACTTTAATTGTGTCCCTTTTTAAAAAATTGACTTCCAACAGCAGCTTTTTTTAAAAAAAAAAATAGTACATTCAAACCCAAAATATTATTATTATCTTGCTTTAAAATTAGGCAAACTAGGGGAACTTGTATATAATATATATAACACTCACTCAAACTGTGGGTCGTCAGGTGTTTCTGAAGAGTAACTCCCATGATTCTCTGGATATCTGTTGCATTTCAAGAAATCTGGGAATTGTAGGTCATCAACATCTGGGTGGCCGGAGTTTGAGATCCCTTATGTAGGGGCTAAATACACATTTACTGTCGCGTGTGTACATTAGGATGAAGGCAGTATTTAGTCAGGTGATCCATCAGAAGCGATATGTTGGACTATTTATTATTTCTAATATAAACCAACTCCACACTTGTGCGAGAAGGACACATCCTTTAGAATGCTGCCTGTGTCAGAGAAGGCTGCCTGTGTCAGAGAAGGCTGCCTGTGTCAGAGAATGCTGCCTGTGTCAGAGAATGCTGCCTGTGTCAGAGAATGCTGCCTGTGTCAGAGAATGCTGCCTGTGTCAGAGAATGCTGCCTGTGTCAGAGAATGCTGCCTGTGTCAGAGAATGCTGCCTGTGTCAGAGAATGCTGCCTGTGTCAGAGAATGCTGCCTGTGTCAGAGAATGCTGCCTGTGTCAGAGAATGCTGCCTGTGTCAGAGAATGCTGCCTGTGTCAGAGAAGGCTGCCTGTGTCAGAGAAGGCTGCCTGTGTCAGAGAAGGCTGCCTGTGTCAGAGAAGGCTGCCTGTGTCAGAGAAGGCTGCCTGTGTCAGAGAAGGCTGCCTGTGTCAGAGAAGGCTGCCTGTGTCAGAGAAGGCTGCCTGTGTCAGAGAAGGCTGCCTGTGTCAGAGAAGGCTGCCTGTGTCAGTGAAGGCTGCCTGTGTCAGTGAAGGCTGCCTGTGTCAGTGAAGGCTGCCTGTGTCAGTGAAGGCTGCCTGTGTCAGTGAAGGCTGCCTGTGTCAGTGAAGGCTGCCTGTGTCAGTGAAGGCTGCCTGTGTCAGTGAAGGCTGCCTGTGTCAGTGAAAGGCTGCTTTCTATTCACAGGCCTCTGGCTGTCATCGACAAACACAACACCTAAATATCAGCTCTGAAAATGATTGTGCACCACTTTAATGTTATGGAAATATTTCCCCTCCTTTACCTTTTTATTATATGTGGTTCTCCATGTATCTTGATCCTTCAGGAAATGCTGTTCCTTCTCGCTGGGTCGAGTTTGTTTGCTCGATATCGTTGGTACGCTTGTCTTGCTTTGTCGTTTATGTTGTATTCATCACTCCCCCTCTCTCTCTCTCTCTCTCTCCCCCTCTCCTAGCCGCACACACCTTTGGAAATGGAAATATTTAATGTTCTTCATAAGAATAAGCAACCGGTAACTGATCCGTTACTGACCCCTGTGGAGACAGCTTCTCTGAAAGCCATGAGCCTGGAGGAGGTGAGAAGTGATTGTTACTGGTGCACACCACAAGGCGTCGCATCTCGCTAGTGTATATATACACCCAAATATTTTGTACTTGGATTTTTTATTTTTTATTTTTTAAATGCGATTTATAATTTTGGAGAATATTTATAATTTACTATTAAACATTTTTGTTCCATTGCTGATCTATGTATGTGTATGCTCTATATTCACATTTATTTATTTATTTATTTATTTATAAAGGATTTTACCAGGAAGGATACATTGAGATTTCTCTCGTTTTCAAGTATGTCCTGGGTTCGAGAACATTGAGTGGTTACAGAAATACAAAATAGTAAAATGCAAGATATTAACACAGGACCAAATATACAGATTAACAGAAAAATAAATATGGAGGAAATGTAGTCATTATGTTACATGTTTACAGGTGCATTTTGTATTGAGGTATGCTAATAGGGAAGTCTTAAGGGACACATGTGATATATGCAGGGTTATTCAGAGAGCGGTGAAAACCAGGAGAATGACTGGAGAAGTGAAAACTCTAGGTCCAAATAGCCGATTTTAGAAAGTGAGCTAAATGGGAGAATTTTTCTGGTTTGGCTATTTTGACCTAGAATTTTCACTTCTCCAGTCATTCTCCTGAGTTTCACCTCTCTGAATAACCCTGCTAGACTGTAAGCTCTCCTACTGTTTGGTGTGTGTGTAATGTGTATGCGTTTTGTTACTCTTTCTCTCCCATTGTACAGCGCTACGGAATCTGTTGGCACTGTTACAGTTACAAGAATTTATAATGTAATTTTCACTGAATTCAACGTGCTGCAAAGAACATAATGTGTGAATGTGGTTGCGTTTTCTTGTCTTTGTTGCCCTCTACTGGCAGAAATGTATCACTGTTGTTCCACATGCACAGGTCATCCAGTGATTTAATTGCCAGCATTTCCCAAAAGGAAGATCCAAAGAACAATAGAAATGTCTGCGGTGTGCTTCTCCTGTCGCCCTTTGGGTTTTATTTTTGGGAGATGACTGAGCTGCAATATCCAGAATAGTTGCTTTATTTGCATTACAGGATAAATTCAAATTCTACTCTTATGGCCTAACATTTTAAATTCTCCATCAACTCACTGCTTGAGGAGTGAAGCCTGTGATTGGCTGTATGTTTTCATAATAGCGATGTCATGAATTTTTTATTTTTTTTTAACCCGCCCCCCTGCCATTCAATATTACTTTTATCTTTTTAGGCAAAACTTCGACGGGCAGAACTTCAGAAAGCAAGAGCGTTGCAGTCCTACTACGAGTCAAAAATGCGACGGGAAAAGAAAATTAAAAGCAAAAAGTAAGAAAACAATTGCCTTTCAAATATAAACAGCGCACGAATTGTCACTATTTAATCCCTTCAGGCAGCTTTGTCACATAAAACAATTGTTCAATGGACTAAATGAACTGCCACAAGCACTGTCCATTTCAAGTAACACAATGTATCACTTTTACATAGACATACGGGTACATCACCGAAGGATCACTTACTCTCTGTGATATTGTTGTTGGTTGTATTGGTTGGAGGGAGAGGGAAACCTTCAAGAAGGCCTTCTACTGAGGAGGACAGGACTGATGGACCTATGGGGGGGTCTCCTCTGCTTCTGGAAGGGGGGGAATTATGCTGCTATGAGGAGTTGGTAAAGGAAGATTATGCAAGTGCTCGCCTCCGAGTCTTTACTTAAATTCTAACCAAACTTAAATTGGGGGGGGAAGGGGGGCTCAGTTGTGATCGGGAAGGGGGGCTCAGTCGTGATCGGCAGTGCTTTGGGCTGGCTCAATAAAGCTTTCACGACGCTTATTTAAACATGGAAAAAGTCAACTTTTCTAGTAACGGAGTTGTCAGATGATGAGTAGTGATTATTTCGTAGGTTCCACAAAGTGCTGAAAAAGAGCAAGCAGAAAGAAGCGGTGAAGGTCTTTGAGGAGCTGAGGAAAACCAATCCGGAAGCCGCGTTGGAAGAACTTCAGAAGATTAAAAAGACCAGAATCGAGGTGACCGAATCAGACTAGCAGAAATCTATACACAAAAATTCATTATGTCACAATCTATATAGCAGCTAGGGATGCACACATCCTTCTGTCTTTAAAAAAAAAAAAAAAAAAAGAGTACAAGTACAGTTACTTTTTTTTTTCCCCCAGGTTCTCACTGATACCGAGTACAGATACTTTTATTTAATGTCATGTGATCACTTTCAAATAAATAATTTTGGATTTTGCTTAAAGCTTGTCCAATTTAATTTACTATTGAAATGTATGGCCAGACACCCCATTTACCCTCTGCATAGCCTGCACACACACACACCTTATCTCTGATATATATGTACACCCACTCAGACCTCAGGCACATATGAGGACTAAGTGGGTGTATGTATGTGTGACGTCTGCATGATCTGGTGACCAGATGTTGGGAAATGCAAATTCACCGGATTGCGGGGAGCTTGGGGGGGGGCACTCCTCACATTCTGACCACTTTATAGTTTTAAAGTGGTCAGGATGAGTAAAGCGTCCCTTTTTAAGGGTTTGGCTGGTGAATTTAAATGGCCAATTCCATGGTGATCACTTGACATAGAACACCTTGGCTGCAATGGCAGAGCAACCATCGTGACGAGTAGTGGAATGTCACTTCAGTTTGTGACACTTCTTCTAGATTTCCACCTGCATAATATCTTGTCTCTCGAGCATTCCTTACTGCCCTTTGTTTGATTATTTAATCTTTGTTTTTACAGGAAAGAATGTCCTTGAAGCACCAGAACAGCGGAAAGTGGGCCAAAAGCAAGGCCATCATGGCAAAGTATGATGATGATGTGAGTATTTCAGCTGACATGGATGGAGCTGCTTGTAACCTGCACGTTTTGCTGGGGATACTGTTAACCTGTTCTTGCCTGGAAGTTCGGTTCTTCCTCTCGGACGACAGATGGCCTGCTCTTGCAAATGTCTCGCCCTGGAACATCACGAACGTTGTGTCATGAAGCTGCACCTCTTAGAAACTCCGTGCTACTTTTATTCATTGTATTTCATGTGTTGCTCAGTCTCATGTCTGCTTGTTTTCTTATGATCCGTGTAGGCACGCCAAGCAATACAAGAGCAGCTTCAAAAGAACAAGGACTTGACCAGGAAAATAGAAGTGGTGTCCGAAAGTGAGGAGAGTGAGGAGGAGGGGGGCGTGGTACCAGACTTTGTCAATGATGCACAAGTTAATCAAGATGGCCTCAACCCATGGATGAGCGGAAAGCTGACCAGTGATGCAAAGGTCTGTGTAAATCAAGATGTTGGTGATGAAGCTGAGGCAGACGTCAGCGCAGAAGTGGAAGATGCGGCTGATGAGGACTCGGAGGATGAGTTGTCTGAAGAAGAGAATTTGCTTCAGGAATTTGAGGATAAAAGGCGTCTCAGGAAAATGGAAGATGAGGAGCTGAGTGCGATCCATAAATCTGGTGAGCTTTCTTTCACCCTAAAGTCTTTGGTTGTTTCAGTCCTAATGGCAAGTACCAATCGATAATGAGAATAACAGTTGCTGCCCTGCTCGCCGTGCAGAAAAGGGCAGGTTGGGTAAAGGAGAGCGTAACCAGTACGCACAGGAGTACACAAATTTATTCATATGCAAAGTGGGATTACTGGTTTGATCTGATCTGTGCACCATTACTGCGATCAAAACTTCCAATATCATGCATGAATTATTCCGCTCACCATGGACTATGAGAATGAATTAAAGGGACACTCGAGATAAAACGGGAGGTGGGAATGGAGGGATTAAATTTTCACCCCCTCCGCACCCCCTTTCCCATTTTAATCTTTTTATATAAAACTCTCCTCGTATCCAGCGCTGCGCAGGCTCTTTAATTCATCATTCGGGTGATGCTGCCAGTTTCCTGCAAACCAGATCATGTCACTTGTCCACGGCGGGGCTAGGTGTTCAAGTGAGCATCCGGCCAATCCAATAACTGAGGTGAAGGGACTTGGTACCCAAATCAGTTTTCTCCTCTTCTTCCCGATACCTGAAGCTCAGAACAGCTGTTGAGTGGCTCTGTGACCACTTCATTTATGTTGTGTGTTCACAATGTGTAGAGTGTCCTTTGTGTGTTTCTGTATATCCTCTTGCATGACTGTTCCAGTAAAGAAACAAGGGCAAGGCAGATATTTAACACCATTTTTCACTTCAAAAACCTTCATTGCTCTTTGACGCTATACTTCTATGATCAACAATGGTGGAGACGGAGCACTTACAGACTGTTCAACATGAGAAAATTAACATTTAAAGTTAAACCTAGTCACGTGGAAATTATGGATTTAAGTTGGAGACGTATGATGTGTTGACATGGCATTGGTTTGGACATCAGGGCTCTCTAGGCTTGTGTCAGGCAAGCGCAGTGTTCACGTCCGTGTTGCCACACATTTTAACATCATTGGTAGCATACAGTTATGATCAATAGAGACCCACACACGAAGTACATCCGCACAGAATGGACGCAAGTTAGGCAATAACGTAAAACCGCTTGAACGGACGTGCGGAGTGCACCACGTCTGCAACGTCCGTATAGCTTTGTGTGTGAGTGGTGAAACGTAGTCAAACGGACTGCATTTATACGTCCAGCATTTTTGATGGACAAAATGGTTTTTTTATATTAATTTTATTTCCCATCTACATCCGTCAAAAAAAGCGTCAGTCACAAAATCGGACTGTGTGGTCACTACCTTGTCAGTCAGAAAGTAAGTCTGTTGTGCACGGACGCACAGTCCGCACAGAATGCGCTCGTCTGACCCTAGCCTAAAATATGAAGTATTGATCAACTAATAATCAGTTTAATGAATAATGTACTTTAATGGGCTGATAGAGGTAGTCGTGTCATTTAAGGCCAGGGTCAGACGAGCGTTTTGCAGAGTGGAAGGAACGTCCTTCCGAGTGGACATTCCTTCCCGCCTGGCCACCTCGCTGAGTGCAGTTAGTGCGAGTTAGTCTTCCTGTGGAGGATCGCGCTTTGCAGCCCCGTTGAATGCGCGTCATAGCGTTTCGAGGGAAAGGCTTTCAACATGTGGCTGGCCTCGTTGACATGTCACAACATTACAACGGACGTCGGAAGGCAAAAATATGCTCCAAATCGGCTATGGCTAAATAGGATTTTTTTTTTTTTTTTAAAGATGTGACAAATATCAGTACCGTTGGTTCATTTAAGACTAATAAAGATCATGTAATTGGTTAATATCCTCTCTAATAATCAGCTGATCCGATATTGGATCGATTTCTAAGTCTTCAGAAAGCACTGTTGTATGGCATTTTTTGCAATGGCGGTAAGCGCTGGATTTCTCTTTTGTGCAGCGCCAATCAGCTGCAGGAGACGTTTCAGTGTGACGCTTCTCCTGCAGCTCTTTTAATTTCCCTTCTGTGAATGCCTATGTTTATTGCTGTTAGAACAATATAGGTTCTCCTCAGTTTTTTGCAACACGGGTAAACACTGGCACTTTCAGAATAATCCCTTAAATTGTATATTTTTCCATTTTTCCATTTTTGCATTTTATTTGTAGTATAGCTGTTTGTTATGAGACGTTGCAAATTTTAGGACCGTCGCTGAATATCCTTTATGTATCACGTGTATCTTGTAGATGGGGAACATGATGTTGATGAACCGAGAGAAGAACAAGTAACTGCGTTCAACCTCCTCTTTCAAAGACTCTTAAACCAAAGTAAACAGGAAAGTCATAAGGAGAAACGTAACGTCAGTGAGGGACGGCACAAAGTAATCTCTGAAGAACCTGTGGAAATTGAAGAAGACGAAAAGGAAGACGAGCCTTTCTTGATGGAGACCCTAGACCGGAAACAGGACCTGGAAGATCTTGATGCGCTTGGACAAGAAGCATTGTCACTGTCTGTGTCATCGGGCAAGAAGGAACCAGCAAGAGAATCCTCGCAGGTTGTTGCCGACACGCAGGCAAAGAAACCAAAGCTTATCGACCACAACGACGTGCTGCCAGTCAAGGCTGTAAAAGTTAAAACGCCATTAATTCCCACGGCTGTGGAGGAAGAAGAGGTGAGTGAGCGCTCCAAATGTATAATCCCCGAGTGAGCAAAACCCATGGGACTCTATTCCAACTCTAGTGTAAATGTAAGCAGGTTTATAAGTTTACGCCAGGTTTTGGACACTTCCCCGCTTATGTTTTACTAGCAGTAAGTTGTCCTGTCCAGCGTCGGTCTGCTTGCTCTATATCGAGTGTCATTATCAATAGTTGGTTAGACTCCATACACAGATACAGGTATCAAAATATCAGCGAAACCCCATTGGGCTGATTCTGAATCGGGTGTAAACTTGCCCATCGCTCTGGTAAACTCTCAAAGTCCGTTAAGGCCAGTGTCAGATGAACGCATTATGTGCAGCCGTACTGACATGCCTTCCGATGTCCGTCGCAGCGTTTCGAGGTGGGCGGCCACACAGCGGATGTGCTGAAAGCCTCCCCATCGAAAAGCTACGACACGTGTTTGATGGGGCTGCAAAGCACGATTCTCCATTGGAGGATTGAGCCTTGCTGCCCTGAGCGCACTAACTGCACTCAGTGAGGTGGCCAGACGGACGTCAGAGTGGTAGAAACATAGAAAAATGTCGGCAGATAAGAACCTTTCGGCCCATCTAGTCTGCCCAATTACATGGATACTTTACCTGGATTTATCTTTTGTTTAGGATAGCCTTATGCCTATCCCATGCCTGCTTAAATTCAATTACTGTTTTGGCCTCTACCACTTCAACTGGAAGGCTGTTCCATGTATCCACCACCCTCTCAGTAAAATAATGCTTCCTGATGTTACTTTTAAACCTTTGCCCCTCTAATCTAAGACTATGTCCTCTTGTTTTGCTACTTTGTTTCCTTTTAAATATACTCCCTTCCTCTACCTTGTGGATTCCCTTTACGTATTTAAATGTTTCTATCATATCTCCTCTGTCTCGTCTTTTTTCCAAGCTGTACATGTTAAGATCATTAAGCCTTTCCTGGTAACTTTTCTCCTTCAAGCCGTACACCATTTTAGTAGCCCTTCTCTGAACTCTCTCTAAGATGTCTATATCCTTCTGGAGATACGGTCTCCAGTACTGCACACAGTACTCCAAGTGAGGTCTCACCAGTGCTCTGTACAGTGGCATGAGCACTTCCCTTTTCCTACTGCTAATACCTCTCCCTACACAACCAAGCATTCTGCCAGCATTTCCTGCTGCTCTATTACATTGACTACTTACCCTTAGATCCTCTGAAATAATAACCCCTAAATCCCAACCCTCAGATGTTGAGGTTAGGACTGTATCAAATATTCTATATTCAGCCCTTGGGTTTTTACGTCCCAGGTGCATTATCTTGCACTTATCCACATTAAAACTCAATTGCCACAACTCCGACCATTTTTCTAGTTTACCTAAATCATTTGTCATTTGGCTTAACCCTCCAGGAACGTCAACCCTGTTACAAATCTTTGTGTCATCAGCAAAAAGACATACTTTACCATTAATACCTTCTGCAATATCACTAATAAAAATATTAAATAGAATGGGTCCAAGTACTGACCCCTGATGGTAGGAACATCTCGTCTGACTGTAGCCTAAACTTTCCCGCAGCGTAGACTTTATCAGAGCTGGCCTCTCATAGAGCATCATGGTGTGGAAAGCTCATTCATTGACACTGCCGAGACATAGCTGAAGGCAAAGATATTCTTCAACCCATTGTGACGTCTACCCACATTATATCCAAATTGGGGATTACAGAGGAATTGGCTCACAATCGCCTGTCAATCACAGAATTAGACCTGTTGCATGGACAAGCAACTTGGCCATCAACTGCAAGGGCAGGGAAGTCAAACTCCGGCCCCCGGATGTCGATGGCCTACAATTCCCAGAATCCTTTGAATGCAATAAATCGCTAGACAATCATGGGAGCTGTAGTTCCAAAAACATGGGGGTGGGGGCAGGAGTTTGAAAGCCAGGTTCAAGGGGGTATCCTTGTCTACATTAGCTGAGACAAGTGTACCCTCACTTTGGCAATCCTCCTAAAGAAAATAATGCACTTACTGGGTTCCTACCTGTGTCTGCAATAGTGAGGCACCACGGACATGAGCTCAATGCTCTACTGCTTTAAATGCATGGATCCACCTACAGAAATGTGCTCTCCATGTTGCTGATGGTGTTTGTTGCAGATATGGGACACATTTCTTTGCTTGGTCTGGGTTGTTTATTCTGTTTTTCTATTCATTACTTTTTTTCCCCCTCTTGGATAGGAGGAAGACAACGATGCTGATCAGAAAATGATCATCAAAGAAGCTTTCGCTGGAGACGACGTCATCCGGGATTTCCTTAAAGAAAAAGAGCAGACGGAGAAAGCCGGCAAACCGAAGGATATCGATCTGGTGCTGCCGGGCTGGGGAGAGTGGGGTGGTACAAATCTAAGGCCCAGCAAGCGCAAAAGAAAAAGGTATGAAGAGGGCATAGCGATGCTTTGATTTGCTTGTAATTATTTGTTATTATTGTCATTTTAAAACTTTTCATCTTGCTCATTTTGGTGCGCTTCGTGCATCTCCCATCAATTCACTGCTTAGTGAATAACCCCCTGGAATAAATGGTAATATTTGGAGTGCTTCTCTATGAATCGTCTGCAGTATACATGTTTTTGCACGATTCCTTCTTACTGAGCAGCAAATAGTTTTTTTTATAAAGTATATATTGCTGTTCTCGGAGGAAACGAGTTGCCAGGTAAGTTCCTTCATTGTTTTTATTTTTTATTGTATGACAGTGCCATTTTAATGCAAATTAATTCTTCCCGCTTCATCACGCAACTTATTGGATCAAAAAAAAACCTGCCTGTTGTCTCTTCTTACCGGCGTCCTGGAGGAGTGTTACGATGTCTCCACGGTTGAATCGTTATTTGGTGCTTTTATTTACTTCTAGTCCGTGAATATGATCAGTGTATTAGTATGAATATTTACGTGTTCTTGGAGAGACTTCGGGGAGCGCTGCGCTGCCAGAAGGTTGTTTTGCTTTTAAATCGATTTTTGAAAAGTCATAATTCCGAGCGAGTCCCTCGGCACGTTTCCCGCTGTGCGTGAGTCGACGAGCTGCATTGGGAGCAGCGGGGCTTCAGATTCCCGGCTCTCTGGGGACCCAGATAGTGTTTATGTGTGTTGGTATATATGTGTATCTATATACAGTGATATTAATTGGAATTAATGATGGTTATCTTGGCTGGTGCAATGAAACCTTTGCCTGATTGCTGCTTCTTTCTTGCAGCTAAGGTGTTAATCGTGTTTTCACAATATACACACATGTGTGAATGCCTTTCTCCTGCTCCTTTGCTACTTTTGGTTTATATTCTTTCACTTGCATATATATATATATATATATATAATATAATATATAATATAATATATTTCCTCCCTCTTCTAGATTTACTATTAAAGCAAGTCCTGCTCTACCGAGAAAAGACCAGCATCTCCCTAACGTCATCATAAATGAGAAGAGGGACGCGAAAGCTGCGGCCCACCAGGTAGGAAGAGACGTGGCTTATATATGAAAGAAATTCGAAGCTAGTTATCGGCAACATGCCGGGGGGGGGTAGGAATCTTGTAGCTCAAATCCAGAGCCAGATAGCTATATTTTACCACTGGCTCCTACGTTTCTGGATTATTTAATGCTGCGCTATATGAGCAATGTCATATGTCTCCAAATAGTGGGCACTAAGCTTCTAGTTTTGAAAAATTGTTGTCAAACCTTAACGAGGGATATTGAGCAGTGGCTAGATTTGTGCACAGCGTGTGTTTTTTTTTAAAAAAAATATATATTTTCGTTTCAAAATCTTTCATCCCTTTTTTTTTTTTTTTCGTTTCGGGTCGTTCGATATTTCACCGCGATTTCGGAATTTTGGACTGATCCAAACTTTCTGGTCGTCCGATATCGTTTTACGAATCACTTCTTCGGTTTCCAGATGGGATCCGATTAACATCGGATTCATTATCATTATTGAAACGCCGTTTGCAACTATTGAACGAAAACTTTTTAAAAAGAGTTAGGAAACCTAAAATTTCACCCAAAAAAAATAAGTGAGAAAAATTTGTTTAAAAAAAATCCCAGTTTTTATTACTTTGAAATAATTTTGCTCCATTTATTTTTTGTGTCCTTTTTCAGTTTTTTGTTTTTTTTCCATCTGGGTCATTATCGTTACATTTTCTCGTTTCGGATCATTCTCGTTCCGTTTGATATCATTTTCGAATCGTAATTTCGGCCGATTCGTCATATCGGGCGGCCGATATTCTGTTTTTCAGAAACGAAAAAAAAAATGACAAAAATACAAATCTCGGATGAAAACAAAATTTTGACCATATGAAATGCACATGTCTCACGGTGACTAAGATGTTAAATTATTACCTGCTGTGGGTCTCGCTACGCTCAATCACTACCACCTCCACCTGGCTCTCTGGCCCTGCTTGGGCTCTTTCAGGACTGACTTCCTCGCTAACACATCAATATGATTCAAAACCACGGTTATTCGCTAAATTCCGCTGCGTGTTTGTAAACAATGTTGAAAGTTGCAGTTGTAATAACCACATTAAGCTGGGGGTGATCTGGATCGAGTAAAATCATCAGTCAAATTCTAGATTGTGAGTTCCTAGGGAATAGGGCCCTCATCTCATCCTGTACCATTTGTCAAATGTTGTTCAATGTATTGTAACCCTGTCTATACTGTGCCTATTGTACAGCGCTGCGGAATATGCCGGCGCTTTATACTCCTGCCGTTTATATATATTTTCCCATCCCCCCCCCCCCCCCCCGATCACTGAAGTACGACTTTGTTGTGTTGGTCGAGTCTGTATCGCTGGGATCTCAAACTCCAGCTGCCCAGATGTTGGATGTCTACACCTAGTATTCTGTGAATGAGTTGTAGTTCAGATACATCTGTGGGGTCAGAGTTTGAGAAGCCTGTTGTTGCCTCCTGTTAAAGTACGCACAATATTAACTTACGGTTTCTTCCTTACAGGTTAGTGAGCTGCCTTTTCCATACAACAACCCCAAGCATTTTGAGAGCACCATCCGAGCCCCAGTGGGTAACACCTGGAATACAGAGAGGTCTGTGCAGAAGCTCACTGCCCCCAAGGTGATCACTAAGCAAGGGCACGTCATTGAACCCATTGCAGAGGAGGTCCTTCAAAAACGAGGCCCGTGCAAGAAACCCGCTATCAAGCTCGACAAGCCAGAACCAAAATCCCAACGCCTGCCCAAAAAGCGCCCGCATGGAAAGCATCCAGTCAAAAGAAAACACAGAGCAGGAAGAAAGCATAAAAAAAAATCCGGGTGAACAAAGGCTTAACATGGCGACTGAACTTCAAAACGCCGTCAAAGACCACACGAGGCATCGGCTAAAAATGTCTATTTTGGCTCCTGAACAGCTTTATGCTGAGGAAGCTGCTGTCCGGGTTTGTTGTAAGAAGCATCATATGTAATGTAAGGTGTTCTCAGACAACTCCATGGGAAAAAAAAACATCTTGATAATTCAACTGTGGTTCTCACAAAATAATATCCAAGTACCTTTTTAGAACCGAGATCAAGTCGAGCGACCCGCCTCACACACTGAAGAGGGAACGTGATCTCCGCACACGCTTGCTATGGATTGCTACTGTCCCTTAATAAAATTACTTACATTTTTGGAAAGGCTTTGAGATCCCTCTCTCTCTCGCAGGTTCAAAAAGTGTCTTAAATACATTTTTAAATGTATAATGTTTTTTTTTTTTTAAATATAATGCTCCCCACTCTCTTTATATGTCCCTTTAAATAATTGGGCAGATGCTGACCGCATCCACACTATTAGCATGTATGTATATAATACAGGGTGTGGAAATTATGAAACAATCTACTTGTCCAACTGACTAAAGTGGTGCCTGATCTACATGTCCCTCAAGAAGATCTACTTCTCCTGATTTTATTTATTTATTTTTTAAATCTCTTTACTATATTACCGTTTCTGATTTTAGGGTCACTGCTTGTATTTTTATTGCACTGCGCTGCAGCATATGTTGACACTTTATAAATAAATGTCATTTTCTTAGGGCTACAGCTTCTGCATGTATTTGTATTGTACTGCGCTACAGAATGTTGGCATGGTGCTTTAACATGCAAAGATATTCTGCAGTGCTATACAATAAAATACAGACAGAAGCTTAATTTCCCTCATCTATAATATATATAGTTGCCCTCTAATGCATCCCCCTCTCACCCAGGGATGCCGTTATGCACGATTTTAGCAGGTTTAACTCCCATTGACGGGCAAAGCAATTTTAAATTTCCCGCTCGACCAGCAGAGGGGGGCTTCTGCGTCTGTGCCGTGCGTACAGACTGATTTTTCAATGGCTCACACAGTGACCAATCCGAAGCCAGGGGGCGCGAACAAGCAGCTCTTGCACAGAGCTGTGCTGAAGTCTGTCTGAGGGCGTTGTATTACTAGTGAGCTGCGCCAGATGTCAGCCCGGCAGGCTCGAAGCTGATCGTTGCAATTGGAGCTGGTATACGTTACTACCTGCTACGATCACCGCAACAATCAGCTTTTAGCCTGCCAGGCTGACAGCTGGTCACCGCACACTTCCCTGGCGCCAGGAACAGGGTGTCCAGGGCGTCGGGTTATACAAATCGCCCATCCTGTACTAGATGTATATTTTGTTTTTCTTTTTTGCTTAGGTGAAAATGCTCACATTTTGTCCCTTGGTGCTAGTTGCTTCGCCTCGGGGCTTTCCAAAATGCAGAAGGTCCCTGCAGCCTATAACGCAAATTGCATTGTGTGCTGTTGTACGCACACTATACAATTTGCATAGCTCGCGGAACTTGGGTACTACTTTATGCAAGTTATGCAGCACCTGCGCAGAATGATGCTGGATGCGTGTGCACGCTCAGCACCAGTCCTCGGCTGACCTCTCCCAGAATAGTCGCTGCTGCGGGGAGTTTGGAGACAGGGTGACGTCAGCACACAAAATGTATTGACCTCATCAGTCCTTTAGTTGGTCTCTGGCAGGTGGGCCTTTCAAAATCCTCAGTGACAATTGTATCGGCCAAAGTGGGTTAGAGGGAGGGGATGGACACTATGCAGCCTGATTACTTTAATAAGCTGAAGTGGTCAAGGTGCGCAGGGTGTCCCATTTAAGCTGGTGATCACACCATGGTAAAAGAATATAGTCTACACAGAAAAAATAAGTTCTGCATTCATAATGTTATTTTATTCGCAACAGGTGACAAAAGGTGACGTTTCCGTCCAGAGGGACCTTTTTCAAGTCTGTACCTTTTTATTAAAATAATATAGTTGTCGTGTCTTGGATTTGCAAGACAATTGGAGCTCTTGCCACTCCGCTCATCATGCGCCATAAAACAGGTGTTTGTAAATAGCTGCATTTGCTTAATTGCCAGCATGTGTTTCTAAAGGGATCCTCTAATGGGCAGGATCAGTTCCACAAATAAAAGGTGTCTGAGTGTAGAATAATGCGTCCAAATAGGAGTATTGTCTACCTAGACACGCTCCCCAGCAAACGAGGTCATTCAGACTTATAAACAACCATAAAAACGTCCTTTTCCCCCATCTCCCCCTGTGATACTTTTCACATTGGATTGGGAATGTATTGTATTGTGGCAGCTATAATAAAGGGCCTTGGCATATTGTATTTACTCGACAGACAGACCTTCATTGAGACGTACAAGGACATACACGTAATATCAGACTATTCTTTCAGGGCTAACTCGCGCCCTAGCCTGGTTCCATCACCGGCCATCCGTTATGTGGGTTTGGGCAGGTCCTTGGGCATCTGAATAGATGAGGGCAACGGAAAACTGTTTTTAGTCCAAGGTATAGAACGTTTGTCAACATTCCGTGATGAAGCATAAAGTGGTATGCGTGCAGGTCATTTTACAATGGATTATTCCAGGCTATGTCTGATTGTGCTTCATGTGATTTAGAGGCAAACAAACTGTACCGGAGTACTTCATGTCCTCCATCACGTTTAGAAATCCTTTTGCATGTCTGTATGTGCTTCATATTATCTCTTTTTTTTTTTTTCCCTCCTTGTGACAATTGCAACGTACAGTGTTAGGATGTGTATAATCGTTTAGAGAAGTGGTGTCCAACCTTGGCCGTCCAGATGTTCTGGAACTCCATCTCCCATGATGCTCAGTCCACTCATAAGGTCAACGGCGCATCATGGGAGATGTAACTCTGAAAAATCTGGAGGGCTAAGGTTGGACACCACTGTTTTAGAGTATATTTATAAAAAGGTGTCATGGCCCATGCTGCTTTCACCCTCTACCTCGTACAGACAATGGATGAGCTGCAACATTAAGGCTAGGGTCAGACGAACGCAGTTTTAACGTGCGTTTAGCCGCACAAAATCACGGCCGTGCTAGCAGCAAATGACGTCCAATGCCGGGGAACACACGAAGTACGGCCGCACGAAAGTTCGTCCGCGCAACGCAAGTGGCAAACGAACGCATTTTTTCGAGAACGTCAAACCGCTACTACTGACGTACAGAGTGCGCTGCGGCCGCATAGCGGCGTGTTTGCGTGATTGGGAGACTTCAGACGCTGCTAATGTCCGGCCAACATAACGTCCAGACGCAAAAAGTGTTTTATTGTTGATCCGTACAAAATCACGGACGAAAAGGCGCATCGTATGACCGCTATCGCGTATTCCGTGAAAAATATGTCCGTTCGTTCGACCGCACTTTTCCACGGTCGACGCGAAAAATGCGTTCGTCTGACCCTAGCCTAAAACCCCTGACCGGAGAAGAGACTGGCTGGAGTAGAGGTAACATCACTGCTCTGCGTGGAGAGAGCCTGGGTTCGATCCCGACGAGCAACCTCTCCAGTAAGTGTCCTTCCCTGAAGGCAGTGACCGCTTTCAGCAGGATAATGCTCCATCACACTGCAAAAAACTGTTCAGGAATGGTTTGAGGAACATGACAAAGATGTTGCGGTGGCATCTGAATTCCCCCAGATCTCAATCCGATTGAGCATTTGTGGGATGTGCCGCATCAACAAATCCGATCCATGGAGGCCCCACCACATAACGTGTGTCATGTGGACAAACCACAGAAGTTTTGGGATAGTGTTCTGTGGACTGATGAAACAAAATTAGAACTGTTTGGGCCCATGGATCAACGCTATGTTTGGAGGAGGAAGAACAAGGCCTATGAAGAAAAGCACCCCTTGCCTACTGTGAAGCATGGCGGGGGGTCAATCATGCTTTGGGGCTGTTTTGCTTCTGCAGGTACAGGGAAGCTTCAGCGTGTGCAAGGTACCATGAATTCTCTTCAGTACCAGGAGATATTGGATGACAATGTGATGCAGTCCGTCACAAACCTGAGGCTTGGGAGACGTTGGACCTTTCAACAGGACAATGATCCCAAGCATACCTCCAAGTCCACTAGAGCATGGTTGCAGATTAAAGGCTGGAACATTTTGGAGTGGCCATCGCGGTCACCTGACTTAAATCCGATTGAGAACCTCTGGTGGGACTTAAAGAAAGCAGTTGCAGTGCGCAAGCCTAAGAATGTGACTGAACTGGAGGCTTTTGCCCATGACGAATGGGCGAAGATACCCGTAGATCGCTGCAAGACACTTGTTTCAAGCTATGCTTCACGTTTAAAAGCTGTTAGTACAACATCCTTTTACAGTTATAAGTACTAAGATTGAATGTCAATCTTACTACTAAGTAAGTACTAAGTACTTAGTACTTACTACAATGAAGAATTCACAAAAGAAACATTTACTACTGTATTACAAAACCAATTGATGTCATTTTAGTTGCATATGGTTCTTTAAAAAGGTCCTTCATTCTTACTACAAAGTAAGTACTTAGTACTAAGATTGAAGCAATCTCCTAGATTGTGAGTTCCTACGGGAATAGGGCCCTCAACTCCTCCTGTACTGTTTGTCAAATGTTGTTCAATCTATTGTAACCCTGTCTATACTGTGCTTATTGTACAGCGCTGCGGAATATGCTGGCGCTTTATAAACAAAGAATAATAATAAAATAATGTCACTCGGGGGTTGAATAAAACTGATAATGATGTGAGCACAGAAAAGACATTTGTGGTTATTTCATTATAAATGTTATGTTATATTTGTCTGACCTACACGTGCCTCTTTGATTTAATTGTAAGCAAGATGACTGAATGATCAAAATCAATGTCAAACTGGCCAACACACTCAATTTCAGTGGGGGTTGAATAATTTTGAACACAACTGTATATAGAATGAAACAATATTTTTCTTTACTCTGTAAAAATATGGCGTTCTTCAAATATTTTCTCAAAATCCCGATCCATCTCTATGCTTTGCAGTGTGTCATGTGTACTATGTGTCGGCGTCGTTTTAGGTCTTCATTATATATATATATATATTTTTTTTTTAAACAGTAAAGTGGTCCTTTAAAAGCAACAAGCTCTCACGTTCTGCTGGATATCAGATTAGAATAATAGCCAAAAGCCCAGGGCTTGCAGAAGCCTTATAACAGCTTGACGGGTTATTTTGTGAATTTGTAGCATGGAATAAGATCTCTGTTGAAAGGCGCAGCGAGCGAGGCCCGAAATCACGGGTCAGATTTAATAGCGCTATAAAGCGGTAGCAGCGGCCGAGACAGACCTGCACAGTGTAAACCCACAGCTGGCGTTTGATCCGACGGAGATAATCCAAGCCTGTCGCTAACTTTGCCGGTTTTGATGTGTATGACCATGGCGCTGCCCAAACGGCTCGAGGAAATTAAACCATTGCTGTTACTCATACATTAAGGTCTGATCGCTTGTGACGACTTAATTGCTTCAGTGTTTGAATGGAGCTTTTCAGCCACGTTAAAGAGTCTGAGATCCTTTTACCTAGTCAACCTGCTGTCGGGGGGGGGGGGTCTGTTCTAAAGTTATCGGAAATTAAAATGGATTTAATTGCAGCGTGGGACTACAGGGTGTGTTCGTGGAGCAGAACATTAACCCAATTTAAAACAACATTGTATAACGCGAGTTGGACTGTTTTAGCTACAGACAGAGGCAGCTGTGCTAACGATTGCTCTGTTATATAATGGTGATTGATCTGCTACTGTAGATATGGTGGTCGGTGAACCGAGCATCCTCTCCTATGTTTTTGTACCCAGAATGTTGCTGCGTGTATGATAGTTGGTGAGAAGCATAGCCTCCATCATATGGTGGTTGAAGTGCAGCGTGGCCGTCATTGTCTGATGGCTGGTGAGAAGCATGGCCTCCATCATATGGTGGTTGGTGCAAAGCATGGCCCCATATAACATCACCTGAGCTGCGTGTATGTTAGTCGGTGAGCAGGATGTCCTCCATCATATAGTGGTAATTGGACTGTGGGTATGGTTGTTGGTGAGCAGCATGGCTTCCATCATATAATCGGACCTGAGCTGTGGGTATGATTGTTGGTGAGAACCATGGCCTCCATCATAAAGTGGTACCTGGGCTGAGGGTATGCCATTTGGAGAGCAGCATGGCCTCCGTCATATAGTGGTACCTGGATTGATAGTATGGTATTTGATGAGCTACATGGCCTTTATCATATAGGGTTGTCTGGACTGTGGGTATGGTTTAGATGAGCATCATGGCTTCCATTATAACGTGGTACCTGGGCTATGGGTATGGTAGTTGGTGAGCAGCATGACCTCCGTCGTAATGTGGTACCTGGGCTGTGGGTATGGTAGTTGGTGAGCAGCATGGCCTCCATCGTAATGTGGTACCTCGGCTGTGGGTATGGAAGTTGGTGAGCAGCATGGCCTCGACCATAATGTGGTACCAGGGCTGTGGGTTTAGTAGTCTGTAGTCGGTGAGCAGCATGGCCTCCATCATACAGTGTTGTCTGAACTCTGGGTATGGTTGTTGATGAGCAGCATGGCCTCCATCATATCGTGATACCTGGGCTGCGGTTTTGGTCACTGATGATCACTGTAAACCCCTGTCACGTAATAGTAAGTGAATTGTGAGCATACACTGCTGTTTCCTTCCAGACAAAAGTCTTACCTACGTAGCAGTGTATTTCATTTTAATCCTGTTCTATTTCCCGGTAAACACTTTGTGACAGGGTAAGCTGTTCCTTTTCACACAGTTTAGATGGAGGTCCGCGACGCACGCAGTTTTGCTGACCCTGCGCAGACCCACATTAACAATGTTGGATTTCATATCGTGAACCTTGAAATTCATCACCTTGAGCTATATGACTGTAAAGCCGCCCTGCCATGTACTACATCCCTGTAGACGACAAAACACTGCTTTATGTCTGGAGCTCTGACTTGGGGAAATGTTACAACATGAAAAGGCACCTACGAAAGTGCAGGACATCAGCATTCTGACTAGGGGTATATGTACTAAATGGTGAGCTGTGCAGAATTACATGTCAATTGCTGTATGAAATAGTTACCGGCTGGGTGGAGTAAAGGTAACATCACTGCTCTGCGTGGAGAGAGCCTGTGCAGACATGGGTTTGATTCCAGCAAGAGCACCTCTCCAGTAAGTGTCCTTGGGCAAGACACCTAACGGTACATACTCCCCACCCAGGACATACTTGAAAACGAGAGAAATCTCAATGTATCCTTCCTGGTAAAATCCTTTCTCAAAAAAAAAAATTAATGCCCGAGGACGTACCAGGTACATACTACGTAAAAGGTCGCTTAACGACCTGGGACGTACCTGGTACATCCTTTAACAAACAGAACGCTGGAAGCGATCAGTATCCCTTCCTGTCACTCTATTGCTATTGCCTCAACCTTGCAAAAAAATTAGGTCATGTGACTCCCTGAATATACTGAATGAGCAGGTTTTTCCATCAATGGGTTTTTTTCTTCCCTGATGGCACAGCCGGCATATTCCAAGATGGCAATGCCAGGATTCATCGGGCTCAAATGGTGCAAGAGTGGTTCAGGGAGCATGAGACATCATTTTCACACATGGATTGGCCACCGCACAGTCCAGACCTTAGCCCATTGAGAATCTTTGGGATAATGTGCTGGAGATGACTTTACGCAGCGCTGCGACTCTCCCATCATCAACACAAGATCTTGGACATAAATTAATGAGACTCTGGACAGAAATTTTGTGACATTGCATGAGCTTATCGAAACGATGCCATGTTGCGCCTGCAGTAATCAAAACAAAAGGTCCTCCAACGTAATATTAGAGCAGGTGACATTTTTTTTTTGGTCGGGCTGTGTACATTGAATGGTATGGACGAGGAATTCTTGGAATATTTACAGGGATTTGGAGGGAGTAGTCTACAAGTAGTGAGTAACTAGTAAATTAAACTAAAGGAAGATAATAGAAAAGTTAATAAAGGAGACGTGTAAGGCTAGGGTCAGACTAACGCATTTTTAACGTGCGTTTAGACGCACTTAAAGGGAGACTCTAGGCAACATGACCACCTAAGCTATTTTAGGTGGTCATGATGCCCGGAGTATTCCCTTGCCTGTCCCTCCTGCCTCCGCTCAGCCGATCGTCAGGTAAGGCTGAAAACAGCTGAGAGAGGCCGAGAAGTTTACTCCGCCCTCCCAGCTGTCAGCAGAGCGGGAATCATATTTCCCGCTTCTGCCGACTTTTGCCGCGTAGGAGACGTCATCGCGCTTTCAGCGCGATGACGTCTCCAACTCACCGCAGAAGCTGGCATCTCCCTCTGAGGGTTAGTGTTGCGCGCATCCTCTTGCTCGCAACACTAATCCTCAGAGGGAGCCGGGAGGAAGCCTGCCGATTGGCTGGCTTATGTGAGAGGCGCGCATGCGCGCTTCTCACGTAAACCAGAAGCCAAGAAGCATGAAGAAGGAGGGGAGCGGAAGTGGAGGGAGGTGAGTGTAAAAAAAAAGACGCCGCTGGAAAGAAGAGGATTTTAGGGTAAGTATTACAGTTACAAAAAAAAACGAAAGATTTATTAAGGGAATAGGGATAGGTTAGGATAAAAAAACGGGGGGTGATTTTTGAGTAGAGTGTCCCTTTAATCACGGCCGCAGTAGCAGCAAATGACGGCCAATATACAAAGTATGGCCGCACAAAAGTCCGGCCGCGCAACGCAAGTGGAAAATGAATGCATTTTTTTCAAGAGCACAGAACCGCTAGTACTGACGTACAGAGTGTGCTGCGGCCGCATAGCGGCGTGTTTGCGTGATTAGGAGATGTCAGACGCTGCTAATGTCCAGCCTACATAGCATCCAGACACAAAAAGTGTTTTATTGACGATCCGTAAAAAATCACGCACGAAAATGCGCATCGTATGACCGTTTTCACACACTCCGTGAAAAAATACGTCAATGCGTTCAGACGCACTTTTTGACGGTCGCTGCGAATAATGCGTTCATTTGACCCTAGCCTAAGTTGTGAAATTTGGGCCAATGTAGCTGAATGTGAACAGTTTTTATTGCTTCTGCATGAGTATTTGTGACTAAAATTTTCAATCTTCCACCCATTGACGGCTTATAATGACAAGTAACCCCTCAGGCCAAATATCTAACGTGAAAAAGGAAAACTGAACAATTCGCCAGGTCGGCTCTTCTTCCAGCCAATGTGTTTAGACTTCAATGTTACAGTTCCTTGGGTCAGTTTCCCCCCAATTCTCGTGAATAGCGTCAGGGTATCTTCAGCTGCCATTATCCATAGAGAGCCTGGTATTTGGCACTCTGGCTCTGGCTCTGGAATCCAGTGACGTTCGGTGAGGTCAGTGGCTGGTGAGGCACTGGCTAGTATCAGAGCCAGATATACACAGGATTACGCAGTCGCAATTTACGCATTTGATTATCGTTATATAGGAGAATAGAGTTTCACTATTTATAAAGAAAAGTTCACATTTTTGTTTACACAGCTAAGAGCATGCACTTACAATACTGACTAATAGAGGGCGCTATTACACACATGCTGAGTTCTGCCTGCCCCCCCCCCCACGACTGACGAGGACAGTCACATGACTGTCCTGCGTCAATCAATCCATGGGGAGCTCTGCCTCCCATGGGGTGGTTTTTTTAAAAAACGTGTTTGAGACCAATGGAGCTTTCCCATTGCCTCAAGCTTTCAATTGTTCTCATTGCCTCTGGAGGCACAAAAGAGCGTAGAACCAGCTTGACCTTTGCAATTAGTGTAGCATTCAGCTGCGCAAATTGCGTAGCCTAGGCTGGCTCAGTGCTGCCCCTGCTGTCTGTGTAGTGAATCACACACACACACAGCAGCCGGCAAACTGAGTTGCAGGAGAAAAAAAGCAGAGGACAGAGAGAAGCAAGCACAGCGAGGTGAGTGTGGAGCAGGTGAGTATGAGAACTTTTTTCAATAAATAACATTTTATTTCAGTTTAAATATACACACACATGTCATTACAGCACAATGACCACATTAATTTACTGGAATGGCATGGGAGGCTCTGCCTCCCCTGACTGCATGTCCCTGCTGGAATCCCTGTCTTGCAAACTGTCTCGATTTCAACAGGAGAATCCACAGAAAATCCACCAGATGACAATGTTTCTCCTCTTGAAAAACCAAGTTTGTTGTTTTTATTATCTTTTTTTTTTAAATAAACGCACTGCCGTGCCACTTCGAAAAAAGGTCTCTCAGAAGTTCATACGTAGGTGCGCCTTTTAAAAACCACCTGTAATTTTACACCCAGTCTAGAAAACTCAATATCAATCGAGGAACACAAAGGATGATACAATTGTGTTTTCTGAGTCAAGAACCTTTACCATTTAAACGACAAATTGAATCTTTTATGTATTATAAATACTCTTCATTTTACCCCAAAGGTTCAGGTGCCCAATGCATTAATTGCATAATAGCGGTTGTTATGTATATACATTCTTTTTTTTTCTCTCCCCAACTCAAATAATAATGGATTCATATTCAACCGGTTCAAAGAAACGCATTTTCAAAGACGTTGAGTGCATGGAAAGTGGTCTCCAAGCTTTTAAGACCCATCCATGTATTCTTCGTGTTCCATTAGCTGTTCAAGGACATGGCAGCAGTTTTCTCTCTTTTTTTTTTTCTTTCTTTTTTTTGTTGTTTGTGAATTCATGAGTTTTCGTGACTTTCCATAAGGAAAATAATGGTCGTATCACAATAAAGCAGTAACATTCGATGACATCGATTGTCTTCTCTCCAATTCATTCTTTAAATGTCGTTTCACTGCTCTCTCGAAACATTTTCTGTTACGTTTAAAAAGAGCAGCAGATGGCACCAGAGGATTTGTTAAAGAATACATTTCTCTCCTTTTAGTATTTTTTCCCTTTTTTCTTTTTCCATTTGTTTAACATGGTAAATCCTGGGCGTTTGAGCAGCGTTTGACTTTGAATTTATCACAAACCCATTCGCTCAAAGGTTTAATGAAAATTTAAGGGTCTATTCACTCAATGCTGAGCTGTAACATAGTGTCACTCACTTGATCGGTTACTGTTTAGATAGTTACAGGTGGGACACTGGGCAAGAGGGACACAAGGATAGGGGGACACTGGGCAAGAGGAACACGAGGCTAGATGGACACTGGGCAAGAGGGACACAAGGCTAGATGGGCACTGGGCAAGAGGGACACGAGGCTAGATGAACACTGGGCAAGAGGGACATGAGGCTAGATGGACACTGGGCAAGAGGGACACGAGGCTAGATGGACACTGGGCAAGAGGGACATGAGGCTAGATGGACACTGGGCAAGAGGGACACGTGGCTAGATGGACACTGGGCACGAGGACATGAGACTAGATGGACACTGGGCAAGAGGGACATGAGGCTAGATGGGCACTGGGCAAGAGGGACACAAGGATAGATGGACACTGGGCAAGAGGGACACAAGGATAGATGGACACTGGGCAAGAGGGACACAAGGATAGATGGACACTGGGCAAAGGGACACGAGGCTAGATGGACACTGGGCAAGAGGGACACGAGGCTAGATGGACACTGGGCAAGAGGGACATGAGGCTAGATGGACACTGGGCAAGAGGGACACGAGGCTAGATGGACACTGGGCAAGAGGGACACAAGGATAGATGGACACTGGGCACGAGGACATGAGACTAGATGGACACTGGGCAAGAGGGACACGAGGCTAGATGGGCACTGGGCAAGAGGGACACAAGGATAGATGGACACTGGGCAAGAGGGACACAAGGATAGATGGACACTGGGCAAAGGGACACGAGGCTAGATGGACACTGGGTAAGAGGGACACGAGGCTAGATGGGCACTGGGCAAGAGGGACACGTGGCTAGATGGACACTGGGCAAGAGGGACATGAGGATAGATGAACACTGGGCAAGAGGGACATGAGACTAGATGGACACTGGGCAAGAGGGACACAAGGCTAGATGGGCATTGGGCAAGAGGGACATGAGGCTAGATGGACACTGGGCAAGAGGGACACGAGGATAGATGGACACTGGGCACGAGGGACATGAGACTAGATGGACACTGGGCAAGAGAGACGTTAGGATAGATGGACAGTGGACTTATTCTGACTTGGTTGCAGTCAGGTTACTAAAACAAACCCACAGGATGTAGGTTGAGGGGGTGGTCATAAAGGCTTAAAGTAGCCCAGGGTTTGCACGTTGGGTAAAAATTTGGATTGTGTGATCTTGGCTAATTTTGACTCCTTGTAAAATCGGGGTGGGGACTGATCTTGCTACTAACTGAGACCAAAGAAAAGTTATTAAATATGAAACTTGGGGTGGAAGAAGGTATTTCGTCTCATAGGTTTTTTTCATAATACCTCAACAATGTTTGTGATGGATCACAACATAATCCTTAAAATCTTCAAATAACCCATTAGTTAATCCATTAAGTCCCAGGTCGTACTAGGTACCCCTATTGAGAGGTACCTCACTTGAGAAACGCTGTTGTACAGCTGAAACGTTGCCTGGATGGGTGCTCTATTAAATAATTGAATTTAAACTGGTGTACCTAGACCCTCTCTGTTTTACTACAACCTACTAGTTATTAACGGATTACCTGATGATGGGGGAGTCATTGGTCTGGGGCCTCTGGTTTAATGGTGTCTTGAGACTGCTGATTTGATAACATTTAGCAACACTCCAACAGCCATCTGCATGGTCGAGCAAACTGGAGCCATTGTCTATTGAAGTCACCAAAAAGAGGGGCCTGACTGAGAGAATAAGCAAAAGCACACAGTTGGAATGTACTGCAAGGAAGCAGAAATCATAGTGGCCATCCAATCCCATGCCTATCTAATGGAAATACTCATCCCTCATCAAATCTCCAAACGGTGAGTAAAAATCAAGGTTATGTTTGGTCATAAAGATCAAACAGCTCTGGCTACACCGGCCGAACCAAAGTGTTCCTACTAACAGTATCGAGTATCTCTTGTTCAGAATGTGATGTCACACGTCCAAACTTTAACCACCTCCCAGGGTTTGTTTTATAACTTCGATGTCCTGAAGAAAAGTGCAAGTGCAAGCATATCAACAAATCATTACTCATTTTTGCCTCACAGATTGAATCAGTGGAGATATAACCATGTAGCACAACATAAGTGTTTCTAAAATTATATTGGTCGAAAGAGAATCATATTTAAAAGGACAATCTATCTACTATGACCATGGTGGCTTAAAAGTCCTCTGTTTCCTCCGGCTATCCCTTTCTACTTCAAACTGGGGGGGGATTCCTTTTGCCCTCAAGGCTCTCAATCAGGTGCCGCTGGACAACCTTCATCAGGAGGCAGGAACTAGGTTGCTTCCTGCAGCAGGTGGTAGCTCCCCCCAGAAAGACCTCCATGCTAGTAAGGAGGTATAAGAGAAAGAAGATATGGCAGAGTCAGCGCTTCCTCCAACTGTAGCTCCTTTCCTCTCTAGCTTCTGCCTTTAACCCTTTCACTGCTGAGGACGTGTGGGGAATGTCCTCATTGACTCCTAAGAGAAAGATAGGGGTTGAGATGGGGGGTTCCTTTGAACCCCAATATCTCACAACTGTTGGCAGCTAGCAGCATGGCCTTTCCAATGATACCAAACATGGCCATGTTTAAGGTAAAGACAAAATAATAAAAATAATAATAAAAAAAAGAAAAACATGGGGGTTTTTTTAAGACGTGAAATGGCTCAGCAGTGAAGGGGTTAAATGTGGATATATACCTCAAACGAAGCAGAACATATCATATCGCAACAAATTGCTCTCCACAAATTCTATAAAAAGAAAGGAAATAGACTCACATATTTTTGTGTCTCAATCAGACACTTGATGTAATCGGCAGCCGGTGATGTTCCAAGGAGCACCGGATCTCCCCAACGTCCAGCAAAAGTCCTTTAAAAGCCAAAATAAGGCCAGGATACGCAGAATGTATAAAAGGAATTTATTGTTATAAAAATAAATGGGCAAACATACCCAAACGCGTTTCGCGATCAAAGAGTCGCTTCCTCAGTAGGTGTGTGATTAGTAATGATAAGGAGACATGATTTACAATTCAGGCTATGGATGGAGGTGGCGCACCAAGGGCAGTCAGGAGGGTTCAGTAATGAACCTCATTGCTTTCCTCTCTCATTCCCCCCTGCTCTTTTCCTTAGAGCGTCTCTTAAACAGAACATGCACCAGTTTAGCCTCCCATGTTTGGTAGAAGATGATGTGTGATGATGGACCATGAAAAATATTAACCCGTATGATCTGAGGCTACTTTGCAATTATCTAACTAGAAGCTTATCTACAGATCCCGTAATAAACCTATTAAAAAAAAGACACGGCACCATGTGTCATGCCTGTCTTGTCGTATCTGTTAATTTTAAGGCAAAAATAGGGTATTTTTTTTATATTACAAACATAAATGCAGCATCTTCTCCATTGACACGTGTCCTCCAGCAGACGTAGCAGCAGCACCAGGGACAGTGATCCATTAGGACTGACACACATTTATTCAGCTGTGGACGTAGTTGTCTTAAATTTTAAATGTTTTGCTTTAATTAGTGACCAAGGCAGATGGATGACGGGTGGTTAAGGAGCAGAAACAACAGAAATGGCATCTAGCATCAAAATAAGGGGCGAGAAAAAAGGTTTAGCCATATTCCACCTAATTTCTTTTAGCAGGAGGGTGTCCTGAAATTAAAAAAAAATTTCTGTGCCGAAGTGCAACCTGTTGTTGAGGTGGACAACTAATGACACTCAAATTCCTTTTCAAAAAAGATCATAAGTAGATGGATTGTCTTCTACTTTTTATTCTTTTTTATTACTATTTATTTTTGCTGACGATAAAGCATTATGGGTTGTAAAGTTATTGTTGAGACATTAAAGGGCCACTAAAAAACATCAGTGGAGCACAAGAAAAAAAAACTTGTGTTTTTTTTAACCCAATTATGGATTAATATAAAATTCCCGTGCATTGCATCACCACAAACATGTGCAGAGTCAATAACCACAAAAATACTTATCTATATACAGCAGGGACGTGCGGTGAGGTCAGTGGCTGGTGAGGCACTGGTTAGTATCAGAGCCAGATATACACAGGTATTAACTAACTTTCTGCAGTTTGTGTTAAGCTGTAAATTATCTTTTACTCATTTACTGTACCCACTTATATTATGTATTATTTCTAGCCATTAAATGGACTTTCTAAAGATACCATTATTTTCATCATTTTCATACTTTACAGTTAAAAAAAAATATGATAGAAAAACTGTTTTTCTGTGCCCCTGTGCCTGTCATACTCTGTATCCGCCACTAGAGGGTGCAGAAGTAGCTGCGCGTGCCTGTCATTCTCAGTATCCGCCACTAGAGGAAGTGGAGGTAGCTGTGCGTGCCTGTCATACTCAGTATCTGCCCCTAGAGGGAGCAGAGGTAGCTGCGCGTGCCTGTCATACTCAGTATCTGCCACTAGAGGGAGCAGAGGGAGCTGCCTAGGCCCCCTCCTCTCAATCAGAGGCCAGCCTCTAATGCAGGCGGTTTTTTTGAATGACTTGGACCAATGATGATTCCCCATTGGTCCAAGCTATTCCATTGTCTGTCAGGGCCTCTCTGAGGCTCTGACGAGCAGCTTTCCGGAAGTAGGCAGCGCACATGTGTTCCTATTCGTAGTGTTTCGACGGGGAGGTTTTTAGAATGTCTGCAGCACGCCCGCTGTAGCGCACAAATCGTGCGCGCGCTACAGCGTGTGGCCGGCCCTGTCGAAGCTTCACAAGGCTGCGACGGACGCCGAGAGGCACGTCAGCACGGGCGCACATAGTGCTCTAGTACAGGAGGGGTAGGGTCGCGCCTATTCCCCGATGGGGTGGCTGCAACCACCAAATGTATCCAGCCCAACAACATGTGTAAAACATAACAAAGAAAAAAATGTCGTCTGCGCTTATTCCTATTATACCGTGTGAAACTAAACACAATTAGAGGTTTGGTTTCTTATTAATGGCCATTATAAGACTAAGCTCGCCCGCCAGCGTCAAGGCACCTCTAATGAGGGCGAGTCCTATCCAAAAATGAAACCATAGGCTGCTGTATAGCAAACCATACCTGATCATGCTGCTTGTCAGACATGAGGTAGACTGGTGGGCCTCTATTTATGCTCCCACAGAAACAAAAATCCACTTTGGGATCAAAAACAAAGACACGGAGCGGGATCTTGCTGCAGGGATGACCTGGCTGGAAGTACATTGAAACATACATAGTACAGGAGGGGTGGGGTCGCGCCTATTCCCCGATGGGGCGGCTGCAACCACCAAATGCATCCAGCCCATCAACATGTGTGAAACATAACAAAGAAAAAAATGTCATCTGCGCTTATTCCCATTATACCGTGTGAAACTAAACACAATTAGAGGTTTGGTTTCTTATTAATGGCCATTATAAGACTAAGCACATAGTGCTCTAGTCTGACCCCGGCCTTAGGTACGCAAGCTCTATAGCACCTGCGCAGAATGATGGATCGAAGCTGTGCACATGTACAGATCCGATCCACCGACTGTCTCCCTGAGACCGCTCGCTACACCGATTGGTCTCAGAGAGGGTGATGACAGCACACTCTCTGCTTGCTGACGTCACTGGTGACCCTGGGTGGGGGTGGAGAAAAACGCCTATGCTCCACCCAGCACTTGAACCCGGTCAGGGCAGCAAGGAGGGGAGAAGGTGGGCACTTCTCACTCCCTGACCACTTTAAAACAATGAAGTGGTCAGGATGAGTAGGTGTCCCTTTAAAATGATGTGGTCATGTATTTTCAGCACGAGAATATCCTTTTAAGGATCTATTGGTGAATGAATCTCCGTAACGCAGTGAAGTGGTAATAAACACTCCTGAATCTAGGGATAATTTAATAATGATAAAGTGGATTTCAGCAATTCAGAAATTGGATAACAAAATGAATTAATCGCCAAATCCACTCATTACTCACTAAACGCATTTCTCCTAAATCCCCGAGAAGCTTTCAATTAAGAACCAGACTTTTTTCATGAAACAAAGAGGAAAATAAAGGAATGCAGCTGCAGGCTGCCGCAAAACTGTCATAATTACGTTTTATTTAGAAGTTTCGGGACACCGGCATACACGCTGTATGTAATATGAATAAATTATACACAACATATGCACCGCGATATCTAAACCAGTGACACAAAGATGGGCGGCGGGTGCATCACCACCCAGAATACGCGGATCTGAAAATACCAATTTAAGGGGTTATTCAAAGACTGCCGAACTTGCCACTGAATTGCACCGAACGATGAATTTCCACGTATTTTGTAATTTCATCGCTATTCAGAAAGCTGTCAATCCCCCAAATACTGGCAAATTACCAGCAAAATACGGTGCATTTCGCCTCAGATCGCTGCAATTCAGCGACCTTCAGCAACAGTGAAATTCTCTCATAGAGAAGCAATGGTTAATCTATTTAGAGAACGCCGAACTGCGACGAAAAGTTGAAGAAATGCCCAGATTTTCGATGATTTTGTTCGACAGGTTTAAACAGGCGAATCCTATAGGATTCATAGAAAAAAAAATTGCCGTTTTTATCCACTTTTTATTCCATTGTTTATTTTATCATTTGCAGCAAAAAGTCTTTTTATTTATTTGTCTTTTAGAATTTGTTAGGCATTTTTCTGGATTTTTTCAGTGAAATTTTTGATTCCGATTTATTTTACATGGTTTTTTTTTAATTCTGTAACAGACCTTTTTATTATTATTCATAGGACCTTATATATTATTTCCATACATTTTTTTTTTTACCCCTGTTCGGCATTTCGGTGGCTTTTCTCGTCGGCGTTCAGTGGCTGGTCGGCTTTTTTCGGCAGCGCTTGGCGGTCTGTTCGACAGCGTTTGGCGGGTCGTCGGTTGTGTTCAGAGGTTTGTGGACTCTCTACTATCTATCTATCTATCTATCTATCTATCTATCTATCTATCTATCTATCTATCTATCTATCTATCTATCTATCTATCTATCTATCTCACGTCTATCTATCCCATGTCTATCTATCTATCTATCTATCTATCCCATGTATATCTATTTATCCCATGTCTATCTATCTATCTATCTATCTATCTATCTATCTATCTATCTATCTATCTATCTATCTATCCCATGTCTATCTATCTATCCCATGTCTATCTATTTATCTATCTATCCAAGGCTCGAGTCGAGCGGGAACGCGTGGGAACGGCGTTCCCGCACTTCTCGCACAGCGGGAATGCTGCGTGAACGCAGCATTCCCACTATGTGGCCCGAGCCCGAAACGCTGGAGCAGGCCACCGCCGCACATTGCCGGCGGCCACGTGCTTCCTACTAGAACGGCCGCTGACCGGAAGTGCAGCCGCTCGCCTGGCTGTTTCTGTCAGCGGCCGTTCTAGCAGGAAGCACGTGGCCGCCGGCAATGTGCGGCGGCGGCGGCAGAGGTGAGCTGGCGGCAATAATATCCATGAGACCTGGGGGCAGTATCCATAGACCTGGGGGGCATTATCCATGAGACCTGGGGGCAGTATCCATGAGACCTGGGGGGCATTATCCATGAGACCTGGGGGCATTATCCATGAGACCTGGGGGCAGTATCCATGAGACCTGGGGGCCATATCCATGAGACCTGGGGGCACTATCCATGAGAGCTGGGGGGCATATCCATGAGACCTGGGGGCATTATCCATGAGACCTGGGGGCATTATCCATGAGACCTGGGGGCAATATCGATGAGACCTGGGGGCATTATCCATGAGACCTGGGGGCACTATCCATGAGAGCTGGGGGGCATATCCATGAGACCTGGGGGGCATTATCCATGAGACCTGGGGGCAGTATCCATGAGAGCTGGGGGCACTATCCATGAGAGCTGGGGGCCATATCCATGAGACCTGTACCTGGGGGCAATATCCATGAGAGCTGGGGGCATTATCCATGAGATCTGGGGGCATTATCCATGAGACCTGGGGGCATTATCCATGAGACCCGGGGGCAATATCCATGAGACCTGGGGGCATTATCCATGAGACCTGGGGGCAGTATCCATGAGACCTGGGGGCATTATCCATGAGACCCTGGGGCATTATCCATGAGACCTGGGGGCAATATCCATGAGACCTGGGGGCATTATCCATGAGACCTGGGGGCATTATCCATGAGACCGGGGGCATTATCCATGAGAGCTGGGGCATATATCCATGAGACCTGGGGGCATTTTTCATGAGAGCTGGGGTATTATCCATGAGACCTGGAGGCATTATCCATGAGACCCTGGGGCATTATCCATGAGAGCTGGGGGCATTATCCATGAGAGCTGGGGGCATTATCCATGAGACCCTGGGGCATTATCCATGAGAGCTGGGGGCATTATCCATGAGAGCTGGGAGGCATTATCCATGAGAGCTGGGGGGCATATCCATGAGACCTAGGGCATTATCCATGAGAGCTGGGGCATTATCCATGAGAGCTGGGGCAATATATACCCATATGAGCTGGGGGCAATTATATCCATCTGAACTGGGGGCAATTATATCCATATGAACTGGGGAAAATATATCCATGTGAACTGGGGAAAATATATCCATATAACCAGTGCTGTGCATATTATTCTTGGGGTTCAGTGCTGTGTATATTATTCTTGGGGATCAGTGCTGTGTATATTATTCTGGGGGCTCAGTGCTGTGCATGTTATTATGTTATTCTTGGGGCTCAGTGCTGTGTATATTATTCTTGGGGCTCAGTGCTGTGTATATTATTCTGGGGGCTCAGTGCTGTGTATATTATTCTTGGGACTCAGTGCTGTGCATATTATTCTGGGGGCTCAGTGCTGTGTATATTATTCTGGGGGTCCAGTGCCGTGTATATTATTCTGGGGGCTCAGTGCTGTGTACATTATTCTGGGGGTTCAGTGTTGTGCATATTATTCTGGGGGTTCAGTGCTGTGTATATTATTCTGGGGGTTCAGCGCTGTGTATATTATTCTGAGGGCTCAGCGCTGTGTATATTATTCTGGGGGTTCAGTGCTGTGTATATTATTCTGGGGGTTCAGCGCTGTGTATATTATTCTGAGGCCTCATCGCTGTGTATATTATTCTGGGGGTCCAGTGCTGTGCATATTATTCTGGGGGTCCAGTGCCTGTGTATATAATTCCGGGGGGTCTGTGCGTAGATATATATATATATATATATATATATATATATCTAATGTGTTAGTCCAGTTGCCAAAATCACGAGTATACCTGTACGTAGTGATACCTTTCACTGATCAGTATAGTTTCCAGTTTACACTCTTGAAAGCTTGTCTTTTAAATGTAAAGTTAACCCAATAAAAATGGTATCACCACGCACTGCTATACTTGTGATATATATATATATTTTTTCTTCAGGTAATAGGGGTTGTGGAATTCGTGGGTGAGTTCCCTCACTTTTTTTCCCGGGACTTGACCCCTGTATGTATCTATCTCATGTCTATCTATCTATCTATCTATCTATCTATCTATCTATCTATCTATCTATGTATGTATCTATCTCATATCTATCTATCTATCTATCTATTCCATGTCTATCTATCTATCTATCTATCTATCTATCTATCTATCTATTCCATGTCTATCTATCTATCTATCTATCTATCTATCTATCTATCTATCTATCTATCTAACTATCGATCTATCTATCTATCTATCTATCTATCTATCTCCTATCTATCCCATGTCTATCTATCTATCTATCTATCTATCTATCTATCTATCTATCTATCTATCTATCTATCTATCTCATCTCATCTCATCTCATATCTATCTATCTATCTATCTATCTATCTATCTATCTATCTATCTATCTATCTATCTATCTATCTATCTATCTATCTATCTATCTCTCCATTACTTGCCCATTGTCTTTTTTCTCTCTTTGGCAGAGTTCTGGTTACACTTACACCAGACTTGGATTCTAAGCCAAGGTGTTTGGGCACCAGAAGGTGCTGCTGATCCATAGTTCCACCTCAGTTGTAAATATTCTCTTTTAGATGACCTTGTCACAAGAAAAGAGCAGATAGTCTCAATGTAAGGGGCAGAGGTTGTCACGGGCTTGAAGTTTCCCTTTAAATTATTTAACTTGTAAATCCGTGCAGTCAATCAATTCCGATGCTTTTTCCATATATTATCTTCAAAATCTTTACTTCTACCAAAAAAAAAAATAAGTTTCTGTAGTTGACAAAGACAGCATTACATGACCGGAAAAGAAAGGTCGGCCCAAAAAACAATCTAAATTCATTTTTTTTACTACCCTTAATGCTATTTTCTGCAATATATACAGTATATATTTGTCGATTACCATAAGCTACCAAGGCTTGTTCCCTCATTAACTTCCGAAAGCCAGAAAAAGAAGCACAGCATAAAACAATTTAATGCCAAGCGCTGCTAAACCTCCAGAAATACTTATATATTGTAACCTACCGCTTCTTCTGACATAATAGCTAAAACTCTGTATTATTATTTTATATTTTCATATAGTTCGAGGCATGTACACAGCACTTTGAAGTGTAAAAATACAAATTATTTAAAATACCTTACAAGGGAATGATGATATTTTAATAGGATAAGAGCAGCAGGAAATGAGCCATGATAGAGCGCCAGAGTTAGGTAAAAAGCATGATTACATCTAATGAGTGATACTTCAAATAAGGTAGACTTCACAGGGAAATTTTGTTAATCTATAGTGGGTTTTTTTTTCTGTGTGAGCACTAAGGTTGTTACAATTATCTATGAAAATGTTTCTCCTAATTACATTCAGCCTGTGCTGGTCTGGTTAGGAATTTCTATTCATCACCCAATAAACTAAAATAGAAAAGGAAGCAAATAGCAAGAAACAAAGAAATGGGAAGAATTGATGCAAAACAGTCGGAGAGTCAGTGCTTTTCCTTTAATATAACACCATATAGTGACACCACGCAATGGAAGGATTTCAGTGTCCATGGAATCTCCTGTTTCATAAAGATGGAAGGTCAGTGAGTTCACTTCTGGACTTTCACCAAAACACGGAGATCAGTATTTACACAATTGCATGTTGATCAGCCGCAACATTAAACCCAACAACGGGTGAATTGAATAACATTGATTATATGGTTACACTGGCACCAACTCAAGGGGTGGGATATATTAGGCAGCAAGTGAACAGTCAGTTCTTGAATTTCATGTTTTGGGAGCAATAAAAATGGGCAAAAAGATCTGAGTGACTTTGACGATGGGCAAGTAGTGAGTGATGGTTAGATGACCGGGTCAGCACATCTACAAAACGGCAAGTCTTGTGGGGTGTTCCCGGAATGCAGTGGTTAGTACCTACCAAAAGTGGCTCAAGGAAGGACCCAACAACGGGTGAATTGAATAACATTGATTATATGGTTACACTGGCACCAACTCAAGTGGTGGGATATATTAGGCAGCAAGTGAATAGTCAGTTCTTGAATTTCATGTTTTGGAAGCAAGAAAAATGGGCAAAAAGATCTGAGTGACTTTGGCGATGGGCAAATAGTGATGGCTAGATGACCGGGTCAGCGCATCTACAAAACGTTAAGTCTTGTGGAGTGTTCCTGGAATGCAGTGGTTAGTACCTACCAAAAGTGGCTCAAGGACGGACAATGGTGAACCGGCATCAGGGTCATTGGCCCCCAAGACTCATTGATGCATGTACAGAACGCTAGGCTAGGCTGTCTGGTCGGATCACACAGAAGAACTACTGTAGTTCAGTTTGGTGAAATTCTTAACACTGGCCATGAGAGAAAGGTGTCAGATCGCAATCGACAGGTACCACCTTCCTAGAGATTGTTGCAGACCACATACACTCTTTCATGGCAATGGTGTTCTCTGGTGTTCATGGAATGGTTTGAAGAACATGACAAAGATTTCAAGGCATTGCCTTTGCCTCCAAATCTCCTAGATCTCAATCCGATTGAACATCTATAGGATGTGCTGGAACAACAAATCCAATTCATAGAGGCCCACCAACACAACTCGTTGTACTTCAATTATCTGCTGTTAACGTCTTCATGCAAGATGCCACAGGACACATCCAGGTCTTGTGGAGTCCAATAGGGTTATTCAGAGAGAGGTGAAAACCAGGAGAATGACTGGAGAAGTGAAAATTCTAGGTCAAAATAGCCGATTTGGAACGTGAGATAAATGGGAGAATTTTTCTGGTTTGGCTATTTTGACCTAGAATTTTCACTTCTCCAGTCATTCTCCTGGTTTTCACCTCTCTCTGAATAACCCTGCATGTCTTGGCACATCAGAGCTGTGTTGGCAGCACAAGGGGGACCTACATGATATTAGACAGGTGGTTTTAATGTTATGGCTGATCAGTGTATATGGTTTGGGATTCCTGAGTTTTCTGGAAAATATCTTATAAATCACATATGTATCATGACTTACCAAGAATATGTATGACTGAATGACTGCATATAAACGTTATAGTGTGTGGGACCAATGGGAACTAAGTTCTCCCTTCAAAAATAGTGGAGGAACTGCGTTTCTACACATTCCTTCTTGACCCATGATACATACTTTGTGAAACGTTGAAAAATTATTTCTGCTGATTAGGAATAGTCCAGTGGATCAATCAATAGCTTAGTTCTTTGTATAAACAGTGTAACATTTTTAAACTAGAATTGGGAAGCCCTGCTCACACTTTTATTTTACATCCCCATGTCTAAACTGGGGGTCTTTAGGGGATTAAATATGCTTTATTTAGCATTTTACCTGAAGTGAACTGTTTTTCCATTGAAAACGCGGTCTCCCAACTTTAACTTGAGATTATGACTTACCATACCCTGCATGGCACCATTTTTCTACATGTTTTTCATCACGTTGACCACTAGAGTAAAAATGTGATCTAACGACCATATTCTTCTATATAGCACAGCGGTATTAACTAACTAACTAACTAACTTACTAACTAACTAACTGCATAGCTTTTGTGTATACAGGTTGAGCATCCCTTACCTGCAATCCTTGGGGCTAGAAGTGTTTGGAATTTTGGAATATTTGCCTATATTAATGAGAAATGTTGACCCATGGGGACCCATGTCTAAACACGAAATTCATTTATATTTCATATACACCTTGCACGCGTATCCTGCAGGTCATTTTATACAATATTTACAATGATTTTCTGCACAAAACAAAGACTGTGTACATTGCACCATCAGAAATCATACGATCAGGCATGGACTTTCCACTTATTGCATCATGTCAGCAGTAAAAAAGCTTCGGATTTTGGAGCATTTCAGATTTCTGACTTTAAATTAGCGATGCTCAACCTCTACTCCAGGGCTGTCAAACTCCGGCCCCCCAGATGTTTCTGAACTACAATTCCCATCCCATTATTCCCTGTCCATCTATTGCATGGAGATAATTCTGGGAATTGTAGGCCGCAACATCTGGGGGGCCTGAGTTTGACAGCCATGCTTGTGTTTTCATTGAAACAATCAACATGGAGGTCAATGTTATCAAAGAATGACTTTAGTAGAATCTCAGGAGGTAATTATGTTGCAGAAACCTGCCATCTTTTCTCCTGTCTTCTCCCCATCCTCCTCCATTACTCACTTTTTGTCCTTAGCGTACCTTTACTGCATATAAAGTAATCTTAACGCACATGACCTTTGATTCTTCTTCCGTCTTCTCGGCTTGATTTTTTTCCGCGTGGATATGTCACGGAATGTAGTGTAATCATCCCATACGTTGCCGGCGAGAGACTCATTCACAGAGCAAAGTGTTGTTCAAGAATTGTTTCCAAATGCAAATTTTTATGATAGGGTAATTAGTATGCGATGCACTCTATACTGTACAATTAATTTAAGGGTTTAATTAAATCTTTTAATGTATTAAATGAAATGAGTCATGAAGTTTCAATGGACAAAGAGAAATTATTTCTGCTTGATAATGTGTATGGGAGCCTAGTTTTAAGCTAAACAATACATCATAAAGGATACTTATCTTAACCACTTCAATGTTACATAGACCTCGCCCTCATTTCTACACAATTATCTCCTGGCCCTTCTGACATTTTGAAGGTTAATCTGTTTTGCACCATTCTGCATACAAAATGCTAATATATTCCAATCAGGTTTTTTTTCGTTAGCAGCGTTTGAATATCAGTACCGAATACTAGCACCGGAATTCCCTTCCATGGACAGACGTGAGCCACATATAGGATATTCATTTGTTTCTCACAAACACATTAAGTTCTGGATATTCATTCAGAGGTTGGATTAATGCGGCTCGGCAAGATGTGTATAGGAATGAGTATTGAGCGTCTTCTTTCCAAGCTTCATCTAACCAAGTGTCTGATTAATTTCTATTAAATTCCATTCCTAGATTGTACCTATTCCCTGTACTATATATAGTTTAAATTCAGCATTGGGACTGGAGCATGGGACCTTATCTAGCCTGTCCATTTAACCTCCACTGTGTCTCATTCCTTCCACACTACTCCATTTGCTTTTGCCCCACCTATCTCACCACCTATGCTTCTGTCCCACATCTTTTACACCCACTTTGCTTCTGTCTCACCTATCTCACTCACCTATACTTGTGTCCCACATCTTTTACACCCGCTTTGCTTCTTTCCCACCTATCTCACCCACCTATGCTAACCATAGTATACTTGTGTCCCACATCTTTTAAGCCCACATTGCTTCTGGGCACCTTTTTCACCCTTGTGCTTCTGTCCCACATCTTTTACACCCACATTGCTTCTGTCCCACCCTTTTTTCACCTTAACTGTGCTTCTGTGCCATCTTCAGTAGTTTACCTTACCCTGAACATCTTCTCCCACCTAACTTATACCCACTTCTGCCTCATTCCTTCCATTCCTCATTGTGTTTTTGTCCCGCATCATTTGCACCCACTATGCTTCTATCCCACCCTTTTCACCCCCTATGCTTCTGTCCCATATGTTTAATGCCCACATTGCTTCTGTCCCACCATTTTCACCCCTCTTTGCTTCTGTCCCAAATCGTTAAACCCACTTTGCTTCTGTCCCACCCTTTTCACCCCATGCTTCTGCTCTTCATCCTTTACACCCACTTTATTTCTGTCCCACCCTTTTTACCCCATGCTTCTGCTCCTCATCTTTTACACCCACTTTATTTCTGTCCCACCCTTTTCACCCCATGCTTCTGCTCCTCATCTTTTACACCCACTTTGCTTTTGTTCCAACGTTTTCACCCCAGCTGTGCTTCCATCCCTCCTATTTCACCCCACACTGTGCTTCTTTTCCACTTATTTCACCCCACACTGTGCTTGTGTGGCATTTGTCCAGTTTGCCGATGGCCTCTCCGAACCTTAATAGCCATCACATACAGAGTAACTTACTCTACGTAACTTTAATTACTTTCTCAGTCTTGGCCATAATATACCACCTTTACTGTAATGTTCCATCTAAGTACTGTAAGTAAATGGAAATTAGTGATGTATTTCTCTATTGACAAACCATGAATTATTTATACTAATTTGCTATGCCAGCGGGGAAAAATTGAGGTTTACAATTACAAAGATCACTTTAAGGACGTACAGTAATATTCAAATCGTTAACTGTTTTCAGTAATGCTTTCCACGTGGCACTGAACGCTCGTACACTACGGGTAGCAAGCTTTTCTTTCTTTTATCGGTAATCATATTCTCAGATCATTTAATATTTCATTTTCTGCATTGCTTGCTGCGCTCTTTAGAATTTCTTTTTTTTATTCTGGGAAATCGTCAAAAAGTTTGCGTTTGTGCGGCTTTTCTGAAGAGTTCCTGTAGAAGATTCATCATCTGGATTGACTGATCAATAGCCATAATGTATGAATTAGTTTGAGAAGACGAGGTAATCCCTAAATGACAGCGGTAGGGGGGAGATTTATTGTAAATTGCTGCCGAGTGCATGCCGTTAGCTTCTTCTGTAACATGCCGCTGCATTTTCCGGGTCTGGGATGCTGAGACAAACCGAGCATTTGCAAGAAAGGAAGAAAATATATAACAAAAAATTAACCTGCTCGATGCGGGCGACAAGTCACTCATATGGTCAAAATTCAGCCGCGAATCAACAAATGGGTTAAAGACAGACCAATCTCAACCTTGTCTTCTGGGTGCAATCAGAGAACAGACCACTTGAAGACTCATACCTTTTTTTTGTGAAAGATGACATTTTCGGTAAATTGTTGAGGTGAAGTCTATCAAGCATCCACTGGGGAAACTCAAAAGATGAATCCAACTACAAAGTCATCTCCTCACTGAGGTGTCTATGGACCCAGACCCCCTTACTATCCGCATATTATATCCATAAGATCTTGAGCACTGGAACTTACCAAAGTTGCAAACACCGGCGACATATGCCAACGTTTCACAGGGAAGCTCCTCCTGCCACTGTATTGGTGTTTTGTGAAGCACCAGCATTCCCCGCCATTGCAAAAAAGGCGATTTTCAATGGCGTTTGCAACTTAGGAAAACACAGGAACTCTTTGCATAACCCCCATGACTTAATCATCACAACTCAAGTAATAAAAACTATATATTATGCTCAACCTCCAGGTTTTACGATATGGGATTTTTGGTATTGCTTAACATTGTCCACCCAGGGGCCCCAGACAAAAATAGTTGTTGTAAACGTCCACCTGTTTATTTTTACCTGATATGGTAGCGTGGTGCTATGAGAAGAGGGGGAGTTTATTTCACTGGTCAACATAGTTCTCAGGAGAGTTATGGTCACCGGTGAATTCACTTCCCATGTTTTAACCACCAAGGAAAATCCAATGAATCCAATGAATCCAAGCTGAGCACTTTCATGGGATATTATTACCCCTCCAGAACAGGATTGTCATTCCCGAACGGCAGCTCTGCACTATGAATATTAGTAATATACCAAGAAAACACATTCCTGTTGGAAATTTTTAAGGGCTTCAATTAACTACTTGATTAAGGGCTTCATGGGACTGGAGCTGAATATGTGCATGCGTCTTTGTCGTATCCTTCTCATCTCCATTGTACCTCTGCTCCATTCTTCTCACCTCCAGTTTTTCCTATGCTCCATCCTTCTCATCTCTGCTTGGTTCTCTGCCCAATTCTTCTCTCATCCAATTGTGTCTTTGCCCCATTCTTTTCACGTCCCAATGTACCTTTGCCCCATCCTTCTCATCTCTGCTTGGTTCTCTGCCCCATTCTTCTCACATCCAATTGTGCCTTTGCCCCATTCTTTTCATCCCATTGTACCTCTGCCCCATCCTTCTCATCTCTGCTTGGTTCTCTGCCTCATTCTTCTCTTACCCAATTGTGTCTTTGACCCATTCTTTTCAGGTCCCATTGTACCACTGCCCCATCCTTCTCATCTCTGCTTGGTTCTCTGCTCCATTCTTCTCACATCCAAATGTACTCCATACGCATTATTTTCACCTCCCATTGTACCTCTGCAGCATCCTTCTCATCTTTGCTTGGTTATCTGCCCCATTCTTTTCACATCCAATTGTGTTTTGCCCCATTATTTTCAGGTCCCATTGTACCACTGCCCCATCCTTCTCATCTCTGCTTGGTTCTCTGCTCCAATCTTCTCACATCCAAATGTACTCCATACGCATTATTTTCACCTCCCATTGTACCTCTGCAGCATCCTTCTCATCTCTGCTTGGTTTTCTGCCCCATTCTTCTCTCATCCAATTGTGTCTTTGCCCCATTCTTTTCAGGTCCCATTGTACCACTGCCCATCCTTCTCATCTCTGCTTGGTTCTCTGCTCCATTCTTCTCACATCCAATTGTACCCCTGATGCATTATTTAAACCTCCCATTTGACCTCTGCAGCATCCTTCTCATCTCTGCTTGGTTCTCTGCCCCATTCTTCTCTCATCCAATTGTGTCTTTGCCCCATTCTTTTCACCTCCCATTGTACCACTGCCCCATCCTTTTCGTCTCTACTGGGTTCTCTGCCCCATTCTTCTCACATCCAGTTGTGACCCTGCTCCACCCTCTTAATTGGATGGTGACAAATGCTAACACCGTTAACTTTTTACTGGGCCTATATGGGACCATGGGCCTAGAGATGCAGCTCCAACAGCCCCTACTGTATGTTAACTCAGCCCTGCTTCAACTACGCAATGCATAAATAAAGGTAAATTATTTCCAGTTTCTCTTTAACATTATGGAAGCCCTGATGGGCAATCTAGAAAATACAAAGCAATGTTAGCAAAAGGTGGAACCTATCAATTCACACGTTGTCCGGTTTCCTCAATCTCATCTCGTTGGCATGGGAATAAAAGAAAGTATGGTCAGAGAGTTCCCACTTAATATGGTGACATTCATTTTAGTTTTTATTACTCTTTTGTTTCATGCAGGAGACACAAAGTTTGCTCAGAGTTTCATTTTAATACCTCAATGTAGCAAAGAAAATCTCGTTCTGCTTTACTACAAGATAAAATTTAATATAGCAAGGGACTTTATAAAATCCCCAAAGCCTACAAAATATTAATTACACCAAGAAATTGAAATATATCTAAACTTTTGGAAGTAATTAACTGTCAAACATTAAGTGAAGAAATTTGATATATTGAACATTGTAATAAAAAAAAAGAAAAAATGCTCGGCAAACTTCTGAGGTAAAAAATAAAATGTATAAAAAAAAAAGTTTAAAAAATATGTGCGAAGCAACAGGGACTTTGAAAACAGATTTAGTTAGTAAGTGAGGCGGCTGGAGACATAAAGTTTAGCCACTTTGGAAGCGCGTGACCTTTGAGGTCAACTAGAGGAAATGTATTTTTTTTGTGTTCATTGATGGATCGCTAAAATATGAGGCAATAAAAGTGAAGAATATCTCTCCTGGAAAGGTTAGCGTGGATGGGTCTGATATGGAAAAGGTGGGCATGGAAGAGAGCAGAAAAAATTGTATCAACTGATATGACAGATTTATTTCATCTTGTGAAGCCTTCGGAAACCTCTCGCATCATGTTTGACAAAGTAGCCTTAATTCTTTATCTTCACTAAACTGATGTAAACGATTGCCATTTTCAGAGCCTCACGCCTCGAATAGGAGATAGACGAGCTGCAAGGGCTAGGAGACCACAATGCGTGAGCATTGTATATAGAGTTAAATGCGGTGCAGTGCCCACAGTAGGAGATATATGTACTGTATATATATATACACACCCCTTCAATCGCTATGCACCCAAACGGTGGTCTCCCTAAAAAATCAAAAGCAACTACAAACATATTCATTTAAGGTGCAGCACAAATCATACAATGACTGTAAGCTGAGGTGAAATACATATACACATGTCCATAGAGAGACAATAAGATCTTATTAATAAATACTGGATCTCTCAGGCTTTGAGGAAGCCCAAAGATCTTTAGGGTGGGATACTACGTGTCTAAAGGTGCCTTCCACGTACATCTCCGAGCCGTGCAGTATGGCTCATAAGGAGGTGAGTGCGTTTGAATTATCTACATTGGTCCTATAAGCTGATACATACCTTCTGCCGTATGAATTGTCTTCTTCTTGTATTTTCTGAGAGAATCCAGAGTATTTTTTTTTTGTCCATTTTGGTGCATTGCATTTCATAAATAATATGATTATGTAAAACACTGAACTTGCTACCGATGTGAGAATTGGAAAGGTGAGTAATGGCAGTGGCATTGTTTGCTTTATAAGTGGACAATGCCGGTCGCTTAGAAGAAAAATCAATTTTTATATTTTTTAATTATTTTCATTTTTTACATGGACTTGTCAGGCATCCTTAACTCTATCATCTAACTCGCAAATGTTAACGAATCTGCTGGAAGCAAACCTTTTGAGCCCTATTACAATCTTCACGCAAACGTTTGCGTGCGCGCAAAAACGCATTAACGCAAGGGGCAAAACCCTTTGAGCAGAACGTCATATTACAATCTCAGCGCAACAAACGCGCGTATACGTCTACCGCGGGTGAACCTGCGCGATCGCTGATCGAGCTTACTGTACGTCGCGCGTCCTATACTTAACATTGTGAGCGCAAATGCGTTTGTGCGCTGGTACGCGGATGGTATTACAATCTATGCACAGTTTGTAACTCACAGCCTTTGCGCGCATAATTTTAGCAACTCCTAAAAGCTGATGTTAATGGCAAATTCTATCAACCTGGACGAACCCAAATACACCAGCCCAAAAAAAAATATGCAGCAAAGTATAGTTACACATTCTACACATACCAAACCAATAAATTTGAGCAGTTGTGTGTGTTTTTTTTATTGCTGCAGCTTTTATGCGCAGATTGGCTTTGACAGGCGCAAAAATTTAACGTGAGACAAATGTGGTTCTTAATTCTGATTGGCTGAACCGCGTGAAAAAATCAGTCCGCACACCGATTTCTGCGCGCAACGTTGCTGCGTGCGCGTTTTTCCGTGCCGGTTTACGTGCGTTATTTTTTGACGGATGAAAAAATGCTCGGATTGTAATACCAGCGTTGATTTACGCGTGTTAACGTTCAACGCTTCGCGCAAAAATTCACGCGTTGCGTGTGCGTTTTTGCGTGAAGAATGTAATAGGGCCCTTTGATTTTTACTGGCTTGAACAAAGGAGAAGGTAACGTTGTCCAGCGTGACACATGACATTACCCCACTTTGAAACTGCCCTGCAGAATCTAGAAGGGAAGTATGGTCGAAATATATATATATATTTTTTTTAAAAAAAAAAACATTCACGTTAGAGCTTTCCAACCTTCCTATTAATGAATTACTAATAGGTTGGATGCTGCAGGGTCATTAACACCCTGTCCTTTCCTTGACTGTATTCACAGTGAATTCCCGATGAGTTGTCTTGATTATTCCAACGCATTGCGAATCTACACATAAAAAAAGAGATGAAGTCGCGCAAATCTATTTAATCTTCTGGGTATTGGCAATCTCTTTGATCTGACAGTTTATATCATGGATAACGTGTCTATTTCTAATAAAAACTGCCCGAGATGCTCTATCCTTTATTACAGGTAATTGCTCCCTTCTTGCAACCAAGCCTGGAAATGGATAAAAACGTATTACGATGACCTGCTGTACTGCACCCTGGAGGTACCAGCTTTTCCCAAAATTGCTGTGTAGTTAAACAGAAGTTCACTTAAAGGAAAACTAATGCCTGGCATTATGATAGTTCTATATTACTGCTGATACTTCTTATGGCTCCTATCATTTTAGGACTTTTGTTTAAATATAGCAGTTTATTATCGCAGATAACAAACTTTTTCTAAATACTGACAAACCTGTCACAATGCTATTTGGAACAACACCTAAGCTACATAAATTACAACCTTCCCATCTATGTGTCAGGACAAAATCAAATAGCACGCTGACCACAGCCACGCCTCTCAAATATCTCGGTATGTGGTTAGACCCAAATCTATCCTTTGGCCCCCACATCTGAAACCTCTCATCTAAACTTTACCCCAAACTAGGTGCCCTGTACGGAAACAAATCCTGCGTGAGCCCCGCGGTAAGAAAGCAGATTGTACAACAAATACTTATGCCGGCTATTGAATACAGAGATGTAGTGTATGCAGCTGCCCCGTAAACACACCTTCATAAACTTACTACATTGTATAACTCATTCTGCCGCTTTGTGCTACAATGTAACTACATGACCCACCATTGTGACATGTTAAAAGAGTTAAACTGGCCGTCGCTGGAGTCTAAACGCACCCTTCACCTTTCCGACCTGGTGTTTAAGAGCTTTTCTGGGAAGCTGCCACCCTACCTGAATAGGCTGCTTCCCCTAGCAGTTCCCTCATCCTATAACCTCCGATCCAGGACCAGCACCTTACTTGCAATACCGCAATACAAAAAGACAGTGGCTCGATCCTCATTTTACTACAGAGCACCACAATTATGGAATAACCTCCCAGACACCATCAAATCTTCCCCCAGCCTAAAGTCCCTTAAGAGCTCACTATTAACATACCTCGATACAGAATGCACCTGTAAACATGTAACATAGTGACTATATACAGAATGCACCTGTAAACATGTAACCTAGTGACTATATTTCCTACATATTTATTTTCTGTGTAAAACTGTATATTTGTGTTTTGTTTTTAATATCTTGCATTTATTACTTTGTATTACTGTAACAATTGAATGTTGCACTTAGTCCGCCATTCCGTACTCAAATGTGATATTAATGTCTAAATATAATAGACTGGGTTTTAGGGAGTCATTCTGAAAATTATAATAAATATCACATATTTCTGTTGCATTACTAAGCATATAACTGGAACCTATTAAACGTTTCTCACCGTATGGGTCAAAAGGGAACTCCTTTCCCTCTGAGTTTATAGTGGAGGAGGCCCATGCGTTCCTTCTCAAGTTGACCCCTGGGTACTAGGTCAAAATACTTATTGGTTTGTTTTAAAAAGGAACCTTCTGGCAGTCCCCAATGACATCAGCACAGCAGGCCGATCAGGCGTGTGCAGAGTGTGACCATGACATGATGGATTGGCACTGATACTGGCTAAAGAATTGATTATGCCCTGTCAGAATGCAGGGAAGAGAAACTGTTCCCAGGATTCCGCACGCTGTCGAGTTCCCTGCTCCCCAAGTGATGTTTAGTTAACCTCGACCACTGACTTGAATATTCTTAAATAGAACACTGGCCTCCAGATACACGAAATACATAGGGCTCTATTACATTCCTTGCGCAAAAACGTTTGCGCAGCGCAATTTATTTTGCGCGCAGCGTTAAACGTTAACGTGCGTAAATTAACGCTGGTATTATGATCCGAGTGCATTTTTTCATCCGTTCGAAAATATCGCATGTAAAAAATACGCACGAAAACACGTGCAAATTAACGCTGCAAGCAGAAATCGGTGGGCAGACTGTTTTTTCACGCGATTCAGCCAATCAGAATTAAGAACCACAATTGTCTCCCGTTCAGTTGTTGCACCTGCCAAAATCAATCTGAGTGTATATGCTGCAGCAATAATAAAAACACGCACAACCACTCAGTTTTATTGTTTGAGTATGTATAGAATGTGTAACTATACTGTGCTGTTTTTTTTTTTTTTCGGGCTGGTGTATTTGGTTTCGGCCAGAGCGTTCAGATTTGCAGTTACCACCAGCTTTTCAAATACGTTAAAATTATGGGCGCAAACGTCGTTCGTAAAAATTTGTGCATCGATTGCAATACCATCTGCGTACAGCGCACGAACGCATTTGCGCTCACAATGTTAAGTATGGGATGCGCGCACGAACCTTCGCTCGCGCAGGGTTCGCGCAGGGTAACTCGCGTTAGACATTAACGCGCATTTTGTGCGTGAACCTCGTAATACGACGTTCAGCGCGAAGGGTTTTTCCCCTCGCGTTAATGCGTTTTTCCGCATGCGCAAAATTGTGCGCCAGGACTGTAATAGGGCCCATAGAATACATAATATTCTGCTAGTTTGTGCTGCAATATTGCTAACTTGTTATCTGTTACCACTTTAATATCAAAGCAAAACCGTAAGGTGCATTTTGCATTTTAACATGATATTTTATTTCTGTTATTGTTTGTTTACTGCCTCCTATTTAAGCTGATGAAACCTTATTACAGTAGTTTTCTTTTTCTTTCCTGCTTCCCACATGAACAACTTAGCAATTCAGATTCGCGAGCCTGAGAAAAAGTCCATTTTTTCCTTTTTTTTATTATTATAAGTACCGATAAATAGACCAGTTCTCAAAGAGGAATTGCATATCAATGTTGAAAGATGATTGACGGCATGCATAAATGATTCTTCAGTAGACGCGTTTAAATGTATTGCGTTACAGCAGTATTTTCACTCAGTGTCACTCAAACCTTCTGAGTGTAACAGGCGAGGTATTCTCCCAGTGTAGCGCTGAATGACCAGAGTCTCTATGACTAATCACATCTGTCACAGTCGGAAGCACAAGCATATAGATGGTAATAACGTGTTTTTATAGGTATTATTAGCATGAGCAATCCCAGACAAATATCCATCATTTCTGCTTGTTTATCTAAGTGCTGAAACCTCACAGCTCTCCTCACTCCGAATTTTTTATTTTTTTTTGAATCTGCATCTCTCGCTTTGTGCAATTCCACGGGGTGTGTTGAAGTTGCCGAAAATGCTCAGGTCGTGCTTCGTCGCAAGGTACTGTTAGAAAGGTTTGAAACCAAACCAACATCAGAGTAATTATCCCATTCACTAACAAGCACTTTTCGTTGAGAAACTGTCAGGATCCGCGTCTGCTCCAGAAAGAGCTACGTGAAAAGTGCTGCCCTCATGGTCAGCAGTGCACCAGTAACCTAACCAGTACACAATCAGTTAAAACACAAACACACACCATACCCCTACCTGTCTCCATAAAGGACCATGCACCCCTGTCTACCTCGCCTCAGTGTTGAGTCTATACCCCTCAACCAGTTCAGACCTAGTCCTGCTTACCCCTGATTCTACTGTGTACGAGACCCTGCTTGCCTACTGACTACCGCCTTGTACCAGCCCCTTGCCCAAGGATCGCCCACTGACCATTCTCTGGATTACCCTCTCGTACTGCCCCTTGAAACTCCCCTGTATCTGTTTACCCAAAGGTACCATCTGTGTGTGTCCCTGCATACTGAGCTCAGACCCCCTGAACCCGGGTACCACATGGCACACGTCAGGTGCCACCCTGACAGAAACATTTTACCATAACATTGATTTGAAACACAGAAAGCTAAGACAACACATAAATAAAAAGTTAAACAGAAATTCTGCCCAGAAACTGTTATTCTGAGAAACAAAATAATCTAAATTTGCTCATTTTTAATTTTTTCATGTATTCATTTATCCTTCACAGAAATATTGCTGGGATGAAAGGTTCTGAAATCTAGATGGTGTTCCTTGTCTTCCACAACTTCAGTGGGAGTCTACCTACTGCTGTTGATCCAAAAGAAGGCAATGTGTGAAAGGCTGAACCCAATGGACGCATGTCTTTTTTCAGCCTATGTAACTATTATCAGCATGTAGTCAGAAATGGCCTTTGTGTCAAATACAGTAAATGTGATAAAGATGGATATTAAAACAGATCTCCTGCTTATGGGGGTTTGTAGTGATCATCATGAGATTATTAGCAATGCAGCTCCCAAAATTACCATTAGAATATAAAAATAATATCTCTATGTGGCATAATGCCTGTGTATGTAAATTACAGCAACACCTTGTATCTGTACTGTATGGGGATTTACAGTCATTATAACCCCGTGAAACCAATCCCTGTACAGTAGCGAGAGACCCCAGAGCTTTCCATGTATTCTGCCCTCTTCCTGGCTGTTGTAATGCAGCAGTGAAGTCTTTAACCTTTTGTTACGATGGGGGAGAGCTGCGCCTTGTAGCTTGTTTACAGTAACATATGGTGAAAATGAGAGAGATGAGACAGTGATTTTCATTTCTCAACAGGGGCACTCTAATATACACTATATTGCCAAAAGTATTCGCTCACCTGCCTTGACTCGCATATGAACTTGTGAGCGAATACTTTTGGAAATATAGTGTAGCTTTTAAAAAGTATGTAAGTGGGGTTTTGTTATGCTAATATGCTTTTCTATGTAGTACAATGCAATTCTGAGTTAACTCGATTTTGTTAAATGGGTCAACGAGAGAGAGAAAGTATAAAAATTATATTGCTTTCATTTATGGTTCTAAACCAATTTTAGGGTTTTTTTTTAGCGTTGATTTTCATAATTATTTCCCATAAAAATGCTTGAGTATACACCATAACCTTGCATGGCTGTAGAATTGCTGGAGGAGGTAAATATGATTTACAGAACAACAAGATACAATAGAAAAGAACCATACTTGCATTCATAGGCCTTATAGGAAAGCTGGCTAGGCAGGTTCCACCATGCTCATGTTTAAATGGTCCAGGTATCATAAGCAGCCCCTTCCCTGTGGCTGTACATGGGCTCTGTGCCAGACCTTGAAAGTAGAGCTCTCCATCTGCCCTGCAAGCTGTCACTCAGCTACCACTTGACAGCCTTCCAGAGCTGGATTTAGTTGAAAAAGAAAGCACAGGAGGCTGCGCTTGGTTCTTGCCGTGTACTGGTGCACCTCACATTTATTCCCACTTTAGATTAGAGAAGTTTTGGGAAAGTTTCCTTTATCAATGTATAGTCTGATATAGGAAGGTTTAAGTAAGGATTGATAAGATATAACCTTTATTGGGTAAACTTAAAAGTGCAACAATGTAACAACATCAAAAACAAATAATGGTATGCGTTGGGGTTTAGGGAAAATACATTAAAATATAATATAATTATTGTGGCTTAACAAGGAAATAGACACCTAAGAAAAAGCTTTATAGTGTGTGGGACCAATGGGAACAAATTTATTTATTTATTTATTATTTATTTATTTATATAGGATTTTACCAGGAAGGATACATTGAGATTTCTCTCCTTTTCAAGTATGTCCTGGGTTCAAGAACATTGAAGTGTTACAGTTACAGAAATACAAAGTAATACAATGCAAGATATTAAAAAAACCAACACAAATATACAGATTAACAGAAAAATATGTAGGAAATATAGTCACTAGGTTACATGTTTACAGGTGCATTCTGTATTGAGGTATGTTAGTAAGGAGCTTTTGAGTGACTTAAGACTGGGGGGAGATTTGATGGTGTCTGGGAGGTTATTCCATAATTGTGGTGCTCTGTAGGAAAATGAGGACCGAGCCACTTTCTTTTTGTATTGTGGTATTGCAAGTAAGGTGCTGGTCCTGGATCAGAGGTTATAGGATGAGGGAACTGCTGGGGGAAGCAGTCTATTCAGGTAGGGTGGCAGCTTCCCAGAGATGTTCTTAAACACCAGGCTGGAAAGGTGAAGGGGGCGTCTGGATTCCAGCGATGGCCAGTTTAGCTCTTTTAACATGTCACAATGGTGGGTCATGTAGTTACATTGTAGCGCAAATACTGGAGGAACTGCGGTCCCATGCTTCCCCGCTTGACTTGAACCCTGGTTGTAACATATCATTAAGGTTATGTCCTAACATTTTGGGAACAGGTGGCCGCAGATAATTAGTGACCTATCTTTTGCCTGTTTATAAATATTAGACATATTTTGACAAGGACAGAATGTGAGCCAACGTGAGAAGTGCGTTACGATATATTGTAATTCAGATTTCATCACCGTGCCCTTAGTTTGTGACATTGTAAACTGAACATCTACTTTTGTTAAGCCCTGCTGGGGATTTCTCAAACTGGACATATTTGTAAGGTCGGTGAATCAGCCCTTTTTATTATATTTTATAACGTTTAATCTATACGTTGCTCCCTTCGGATAGTATAGAAACGGAGTCTGATTGTAGCGTTCAAAGCAGGATGAGTGTCAATCAAGCATTAGCCATTGAACTCCATTGTTACATTGTGGAGGTCACGATAATGACGCGTTATGTAGCACTCCCCTCTGCCAATTTTAAAAGAAAAGGAATAATACATGGATCACATCGATGCCAAAAGCTGCTCCTTTGTTCGCGAGCATTGAGAAAAACCTCTGATTTCTCTTACGGCTTTTGAATGAAAGGACAGTTTATTGACTGTTTCTTCACAGGGCTCTGTTTTTGCGTTTTGTGCTTACAGCTGTGAATGTCTTTGCTGTGTCCTCCAATGGCTATCTAGGTAAAAAAAAACAAATAAAAAAACATAAAATAAAGCACTCTTACTTAAAATCCCGGTTGTATCAAACAGAACAGGCAAAGACTTCAGTGAGTTCAAGCCATGAAATACTTTTAATATTAAAGAGTTTTGTCTTTAAATGCAGAGATTTTATTTAAATGTTTTAACTTCTTTATCATTAAGACTATTTATGAATGAAGATAATTATAATTATCTTACCCAGAATTCTTGCATTTAGTGTTTTGTCCCAAAATGCATTCATGGATCTAGATGCTTTTTTTTATACCCTTTAACCCTTTCTCTACCAGAAATGCCACTGCCAGGAACTAGTGGTTCTGTGGAAAATCAGTTTTAATTAATTAATTTATTTATAAAGTATTTTACCAGGAAGGATACATTGAGATTTCTCTCGTTTTCAAGTATGTCCTGGGTTCAAGAACATTGAATTGTTACAGTCGTTACAGAAATACAAAGTAATAAATGCAAGATATTTAAAACAAAACACAAATATACAGATTAACACAGAAAATAAATATGTAGGAAATAAAGTCACTATGTTACATGTTTACAGGTGCATTCTGTATCGAGGTATGTTAATCGGGAGCTCTAGAGTGACTTAAGACTGGGGGAAGATTTAATTGTGTCTGGGGGGTTATTCCATAATTGTGGTGCTCTGTAGGAAAATGAGGATCGAGCCACTTCCTTTTTGTATTGTGGTATTGCAAGTAAGGTGCTGGTCCTGGATCGGAGGTTATAGGCTGAGGGAACTGCTGGGGGAAGCAGTCTATTCAGGTAGGGTGGCAGCTTCCCATAAAAGCTCTTAAACACCAGGTCGGAAAGGTGAAGGGTGCGTCTGGATTCCAGCGAAGGCCAGTTTAGCTCTTTTAACATGTCACAATGGTGGGTCATGTTGTTACAGTGTAGCACAAACCGGCAGAATGAGTTATACAATGTAGTAAGTTTATGAAGGTGCGTTTGCGGGGCGGCTGCATACACTACATCTCTGTATTCAATAGCTGGCATAAGTCTTTGTTGTACAACCTGCTTTCTTACCGAGGGGTTCAGGCAGGATTTGTTTCTGTACAGGGCTCCTAGTTTGGGGTAAAGTTTAGATGAGTCTTTCGATGTGGGGGCCAAAGGATAGATTTGGGTCTAACCACATACCTAGATATTTGAGAGAAGTGACCGTGGTCAGCGTGCCATTTGATTTTGTCCCCACACATAGATGGGGATTTTGCAATTTAGGTGCTGTTCCAAAGAGCACCGTTACTGTAAGTAATTATACATTAAGAAATATTTTGAAATATTCCACTGTATTCCATATTGTGATAACCTATACTGACAGGCAGATGTTGCCATCTGCTGACCAAAAGGAGTTACTGCAGTTCAGGTTTTCGGTGCAGGATTAGAGGATTAGCTGGAGACATGCATTGAGACATATTCCCAGCTGGTTTTAAATAGTGTTAGCACCTCTGGCATCATGAATCATGACCACTGTGCTAAAACTTTAGGGGCGTGTTCTGGAGTCAAAATGCTAATTTAATTTATTTGCAATTAATGAAGTTACTTTGCATTGCTCCTGTGGAACACCATATCAACAATACTTGATATTGGGACACCAGGAGGTGCCTTGAAGATTGAGTATAATCGATCTTGGTGGTGAAGGGGTTAATGACCTAGGATATACTGATAAATTGTAGGTTAAATCCTTTTAAGGAAAAGTGATGATCCTGTACATCCCATTCAGAAATGCTCCCTGTGAGATCGCAGTGCTGCACCTTTTCCTAGATTGTCTGAGCACTGAGACAGTCTGGGTTAAAGGAAAAAAGTATTGGCTGGCCCTAAAACACTGTGGGAATGAATCACAGCTGTCTTAGGCCAGACTAACAAGAGCAGCATTAGTAAAGACCAAACTTGTCATTGTTTTCCATCTCCCTGCTTGGACTGCTTGTGTGCAGGCAGAGTCAGAAGAGGCTCTGTCCTTAAGTGTCCCCAAATGTCCATGTGTCCCCAACAGGCAATAAAGTATTTTTAATGTCTTATCACTGTGTTAAGTACTGTGATCATCTGCATTTTTTTTTACCCTAAGGGTTAATTTTCAGTTTTTTATCAGTTAATAATTTTCTTTTTTTTCTCCTTTTGTTTTACTACTTATTTATTTGTTTATTTTGCCCTAAGAGGTTTATTTATTTTTTTCTTTTCTTCATACATACTGTTTGCTGGTAACCTCACCATGGCCTGTCTCAGTTTACGCTTGACAAACCAGTCACTGAGTACTAGTCACCATCTCCAACTGCAGGGTTCAGCAACTTTGGTCCTCCAGACATTTTGGAACATTTCCTATGAGGGTCTGCCAACCTAACAAATAGCTGGGCATCATGGGAAGTGTAGTTCTAAAACATCTGGGGGAGATGGAAGTGTCTAGCCACGTTCTAGGAGGTGTCTGTTGTCGGGTATATTGGAAGGGAAAAATTAAAATGGATGCCTGTAGCCATTTTGTTTTAAATAGAAAGTTTTTTCTTTTTCAATTTTCCCTAGTTTTAGAAATGAACAGAGATTTCTTTTTTTAAATAGTTCACGGCTAGGTGACCAGACATGAGGGAACCTTAAAATGTCTTTATTTGATATAATGCCGAGCTAAGTGCTATAGAAAGGAATTTACCCAGTAAAAATTTTGAGAGGAGTAGAGACATAAATTTATGTTGGCAGGTTAGACTTCAAGTCTAAGACTGAGAGTAGAGGGTCTTTGTAAGTCAGATTGACCTTTTGATCTGAGATAAGAAATATAAAAATGAAATGGTGGGATTAATTAAGAAGTGCAACACTGCCCTCTTGAGGATAGTAAATATTAAATTTAATATAATGAATAGATTGCCCGTGACGTCAAATTGACTATAATTGGAGTCGCACTGTTCGTTGCATTCATTCGGGCATTCACGCAGATTCACGCAGGCAGACCATCCCGGAACACAATGCACTCAAGATTTCACACCAAATCTCTAACTCACACCAAATCTCTAACTCCCATGCATTGATTATCTGATATTGATAATTTTCACATATTCCAAAAACAATATTACATAAAGAATATTCCAAGGCAGTAACTCATTTAATCCAGATTGGAGGTAATGTATGAAAGCTATTTTTATTCAGATTAATGTAATTATATATATTTGGAGTATTTCTTGCAACAGATAGACTGAGATTTCTCAGATTACTGCTAGATCTAAAGTCTTCAAAATATTTCTATTCTGCAGATAGAGATATGAAGAAGAATTGGATATAAGGATTTATCCTAAAGCAACTGTTGCAAAGATTGATATACCAATATATATATTGAATTTGGAAATTACTGTGATTGAAATTAATAAGCAGGGAATTATATAACTACAATAGAAAAAGCAGAAGATTAGAAGTTTAATTCTCGATATTAGGGAAGGATTCACTAAATAAGTTTTTATTACTTATCATTCTAAAAATAGAATAAGTGATAGCTCATCTTTTGTTTATCCAAGTAGCATAGAGAGATACATATATCTCTACAAGATCTAGCTTGTTAAACATTGGTTTGCTGGGAAATACATGTTTCGTTAAGCAGAATTGTTTATTAACCATTTGTGTATTAGTTACTAACTGATAAGGTAAATGATATTAATCATATATGCAGTTACTAACAGGAGATACATATATTGTGAAGCTAGTTGTTCTATGTGCTGATGGATTTTGTGGTTTATAAATTTTTGTTTATGATATGAGATTTGAAACTTTTGTATACGTAATAAATATATATATATTTTTATCCGATTATTGATTAGTGTATTCTTCAAAGCAAAACACAGACAATTAAAAGAATTTAGGAGAATTTCTAGGAAATATAAACGATTGATATTCGTGTCTCGTATAAGTTTCTTATTGAATAATTAATCCCTGACACTGTCACTAACCAATCCCTAGTGCCCAAAAGAAAGGGCCCTATTACGTGCTGTGCACTAAAATGGGGAAAACCTGAGCCTGCAGGTTTCCACATAGCGTCCCCATTTCAGCGAGATATTCCAGGGCAGGCGCGGACTCAGCACCTTGCCCTGGAACACAGCGCTAACTGCAGTGATACTCACGGTAGTGCTTCTGAGCTGCTGCAAATATCACCTCCTGGAGTCCGTTGGACTCCATGGACAGTTGTGCTTCCGGGCTCCGAGCCCTGCGTGATCTCACTCTCATGAGATCGCTCTGCACCGTGGAGTGATCGCAGAGGGAGACTGGGAACTATTTCTTCCTAGTCTCACTCTGCTCCCAGGCTATTGTTCTTGCGTAATGAGAGGTGAGCATCGGATTCATTATCCTAACGCAAATTAATGATTACGCTCCCCATGTTAAGTATAGGGTGCGCAAAGTACAGTAAGCTCGCACAAGCTAACACAATCACTGATGCACTAACAATTTTTTTACGGGTTTAGCGTTAGGGATGTAATATGGGGCATGCGTTAAAGTAACTTATCCTCGCATTAACACTTACTTATCCGAATGCTACCATTAGCGTTCAGTATGGAATAGCGCCCAAAGACTGGAGGTGTTATGCTCAGGCTGGCTCAGTGGGGACTTGCACCCCTGATTTCCATTGTACTCAACTGTGGAAGACTTATTTTGCCCATCACCCAGAATACTTTGAGTGTAATAAATGTGCAGAGGTGCAGTTTAGAAACATCTGGCGGCCGGAGTTTGAGATCCTGCTCTAGCCTGATAACTTGGCGCACAGCGTGGCAGTGTCTGTATTTCGTTAAGTCCAGCCACCCTACGGTCTGGTAATACTTCTTTCTATCCCTTTCATTTTCCATTTAGTCTCCTACATGGCAGATTTTAACCCTCTCAGTGCCACCTGCCATGCCGACTCGCACGTGGGTTGTGAAACAGTCTGCTGAGAATAATATTTTCTTAAAGATGATACAAAAAAAACATTTTGTTCTCTATAGAATGTGGCTGGTCTGCACCACTGAGGACTCGTTTTGTAACTCATTACCTTTTATTTTTTATGATGAGAGCAGTTTCTAATTGTTTTGCCGATGAAAGTAATGAGTGAAAAAGCAACAATCAGGATGGAGCACAAATGTCTGCATGGGACAGGGTTTACACAATACTTGAGTGCGATCAAAGTTTGGAAAAAACAGTGTCAGCAAAATTAAACAAGACTAAAACAATAAAATAGAGGCTCAATCATGACATAAAAACGAAAAAAAACTAAAAAAAATCTCGAAGTAACTGGCGGATTGAACATGGTGGCGGCTATAGGGATGGGGAGATCTTCCTTTGCAGAAAATCAACCCCATACACTGAATTAATCCCTTCGTGTCCAATTTGTTCTCTATTAATCCACTGCCAGGACCCAGTGGATTTACGCAAAACAAATTTACATTAGAAATTATTACATACAGTAAAACTGTGCTTCAAATATCGCTTCAAATACCTAAAGCACATTTTCATATGTATGTACTATTAGATAGGCAGACGGTGCCATCTGCTGGACAAATAGCACTACTACATCCCCATAGTAATTTCTTTGCACCAGCAGCTGCTTAGCAGATAGATTCTTCGCACAAACGTTTGCGCCCGTGCAAAAACACATTAACGCGAGGGCCAAAACCCTTTGCGCTGAACGTCGTATTACAATGCCAGCGCAACAAACGCCCGTATACATCTACCGCGGAAGAACCTGCGCGAACGCTGCGCAAGCTTTCTGTACGTCGCGCATCCTATACTTAACATTGTGAGCGCAAATGCGTTTGTGCGCTGGTACGCGGATGGTATTACAATCTATGCACAGTTTGTAATGCATAGTCTTTGCGCGCATAATTTTAGCAACTCCTAAAAGCTGGTGTTAATGGCAAATTCTATCAACCTGGCCGAAACCAAATACACCAGCCCAAAAAAAAATACACAGCAAAGTATAGTTACACATTCTACACATACCCAACCAATAAATTTGAGAAGTTGTGCGTGCATTTTTTTTTGATACAGCATATATGCGCAGATTGACTTTGACAGGCGCAAAAATGTAACGTGAGACAATTGTGCTTCTTAATTCTGATTGGCTGAATCACGTGAAAAAAACAGTCCGCACACTGATTTCTGCGCGCAACGTTGCTGCGTTTGTGCGCATCCGTTTAACGCACGTTATTGCTCGACGGATGAGCAAACGCACGAGAATTGTAATTCCAGCGTTGATTTCCGCACGTTAACATTTAACGCTTCGCACAAAATTCACCGTTGCGAGTGTGTTTTTGCGTGAAGAATGTAATAGGGCCCAGAGTATACTTGATCT